>OZ024833.1:59932462-61309962 GCA_964016985.1 Anodontia alba | reverse complement strand
ACATTCAAATGCCTTAGCCTCCTATTGATTTCAAGTCAATTGCAAATGATTTAAGTTTAATAGAATTTGAAGTCGCTTAATATGAAAGTCAAATTCTAAAGAGAATGCAAACTGCAAAGGATTTAACTGTCATTCTGATTAAACGATATGTTTGGTTGAGGAAACGGAAAATAATGGTGCCCTACATGTCAACAGTTTATCTTGTTTGACAGTGCTATTATTGTACTGTGGCATCAGAGACACTACGTAGCACATAAAAGTAAAGGTTTTAGAATTTGATTTCGTTTTGTTTTTACTTGTGGAGAGGATGTGAATACGCTGTCTATCATTTAACCAGTTACACCCGGAAATCTGTTGTTGGTTTATTTGTTTGTTGTTGTTTATTTCTCAGTACTTAAACACCTTTTCTTCGTTTGTTTTATTTACGTTTTACACCACTTTCAACGATCTTTCAGTCATATCGCGACGGTGACGGGTGTGGCTGGGAGCTCAATGCTCACTTTAAGAGTGCAGCCCCACTGCAATATCATACCCCAGGCACATACATATACGTTAAGATAACCAGAAAATGTCACTATCACGAAGCAGTAGTATAGGGTGCACAGTCTTCTCAAAGCAAAAGAAGGACATATGAGGAACAAATATTAACAAGCAAATTCCATAGGGAATTTATGTCCCCTGCCTTATTTTTATTTGAGCTGTTAAAATAAGTAAGTTAACCAGAGGACCATTGGTCCTGTATCACTTACCTTAGTATTGAAGCAGGAAAAAATTGAAGCTAAAAATGTGAGAAAAAAAAACTAAAAAAAAAAAAACAAAAAAAAAACATAATTTCAAGATTACAAGAGCACACGTAAGTCCACAGATCACAAGCAAAATGCCTGCAAAGTTTCAGAAGCATTTGCTTAAAGCTGTGGAAGGAGTTGTGCCCACAAGGTACGTACCTACTTCTATATGCACTTTTATAGTATTAAAGTATGAAAAAAATCTATGTTAAAAGTTAAAAATGTGAAAAAGTAAAAAAAAAATGTAACTTCAAGATTCTGTAAAAAGCATATGCATATCTTCAGACTATGGTTATAACATCTGTATAATTTCAGTGGGAATGGTATAAAACTGTAGGAGGAGTTGCACTCACAGTACCTACTACATATACACTTTCATAGTATTGAAGCATGAAAAAATCTAAGTTAAAAAATGTGAAAAATATGAAAACGATTATATCAAGATTCTGTAAAAAACACATGTATATCTTCAGACCATGATAAGATACCTGTGAAGTTTCAAAGGGATCGATATAAAACTGTAGGAGGAGTTGCGCTCACAAGGTCCCTACTACAAACTCAGAAACATGTAAAAAAAGTCTAAGTTAAAAATGTGAAAAAAGTAAAAAAAAGAAATTATAATTTAAGGATTCTGTAAAAAGCACATGCATATCTTCAGACCATGATAAAAAAAACACCTGTAAAGTTTCAAAAGGTTCAGTCCAAAACTTTAGGAGGAGTTACGCTCACAAGGTACCTACTTTATATACACTTTCATAGTATTGAAGCATGAAAAATGTCAAAGTTAAAAATGTGAAAAATTAAAAAAAAAAAAAAATACTTCAAGATTCTGTAAAAGCACGTGCATATCTTCAGACCATGATTAAGATACCTGTGCAGTTTCAGAAGGATCGGCATTAAACTGTAGGAGGAGTTGCGCTCACAAGGTACCTACTAAAAACTCGAAACCACGCACCACAAACCACGCACCACGGAAAGCCGAATACTATGTCCGTCTCGCTTTTCTTCGAAAAGGCGGGGGACAATAAAACAAGCGCCACATATAAACCATTGACGCACAAAGAAGAACTGCACAGAGGAACCTTCTTGAAATTGTCAGTAGGAAACTACTTTGGGGAAGGAGCGGGCTTAAACCAGTTTTAATCGCGTGAAACCATACAAAAAAAAGGTAAGAGAAAAGTCCAGGGAGTGCCACAATCACAAACCGCAGCCCTTCCCAGACCCCAAGCGTTAGAGGAAACCGACAAATCTAAACAAGCACAAATCGAACAGTCATGCTATTCCACCTAGTCACATTAACCTGACTCCCGGCTGACCAGTTCTGATTCCTAGTAGCTGTATTGTCTTAATGCTGAGCGTTAACACTATTTCTAAAGTCTTTAGTACGACTCGACCGATGACCGAACCCACAAACTCCCGGTTACAAAGCGGACGCCCTACCAAATGAGCCACTGTGACCGTATAAGATTTGTTATTGGGACTGGCTACACCTGGTTGATTTTTTCCCCAAATTTAACCATGACGACAACTTAGTACACTTAAAGTAGTCTACTCTAAAAGGATAGAAGTTTCTCCCGCTTTTCAGAAGGGATACAAAAAAATAACCTCCTCTGAAAATGTACCTATTCCACCTAGACATCTATTTTTTTTTTTTTTTTTTTTTTTTTTTTTCTGTTCGGGTTTAATCTTTCGTGACGATTTGGTACCAGTAAAATCGATTTAACCTCCAACCCCACCCACTCCTGGTAGCTTTACCACTTGTCGTTCTAGGGCGGTGTTCTGGTGTTGTTTGTCTTTTGTGTGGCCCTGCTTGCCTTCTGTTCATTTTGTGGCTGCTTAATTGTATTTGTCCGTATTTCCCTTTGGTGTTGGGGTTTGATGTGGACCTGATTGTATCAGTTCTTGAGTTCACTATTTTTATACACTTGCTGGGCTTTTCGGTGTTATGTCCTCTTGGTTGTCTTATTGTTGTGTTTAGTGCATCCTGTCTATCATTGTCTTAACTCTTCGTCTTGGCATTACGAAAACACGCCTATTCAAATATACTGAAAATTTCACCTCCGAGAAACTGAAATTTTTTAGATAAAATCTCTGATATTTTTCAAATTTCTGCTCAAAACACAGATTGTGTACTCGTTAGAACCGCCTCGGCGAGGCGGTTCTAACGAGTACCAACAATCTATGTTTTTGAGCGAAATAAGAAAAATAATGTATACCACCTTAAACGCCAGTTTTGCTATATAAAAAGTGGGGTTTAAGGGGATTAAAATTATATAGGTATGTTTTCGTGAAGGTCTTGTTAGTATGACTGTGGCTCTTCCTGTACATCTTCTGTACTATTTTTCCGTTGCAGTTCCTTATAAACTATTCATGTCTATCAATCTAGATCTCATGATATTTCATTTTGTTTCTTGCACTGGCGATTAATGGAGTAAAGCTCTGATATGTTGACCTCGGCTAGTACTGTTGAACATATATTACATAAAAGCTGAATATAAAACTACATAAAATTACTTTCTATGCCATGGCCCTGTGTGCGATTACAGTGTTAGAGATATAATCGTTTTTGCTTTTAAGTGTTTATTATAGAATGTTTTGCCAAACTTATCTTCCTAAAGAATACCGAATTCCTAAACTGCAAAAGAATCCATACAATCAATGTTACATTGCGGGCTCAGCTAACTGCTCAACTAAGCCTCTCTTACAGATTCTAACGAGAATCCTTACAGCAATGAAAGAAGCTCTTCAGAAGTATTTCAACGCAATTATACTCTGAGTATTGGAACCCATTTGGGAGTAAAGCGCCACCTCCCTCACGCTTCCCATCCCACGTACCCGGAAAGGAATGGAATGCGTTCTTTTGGTCTTCCGTTTTACTGGTTTTCTTCATTTAGTTTATTTTATATATCTATTTGTTTTTATTTTGCTAATCTGTTTCCACAAAAAAAAGATATTATAAGTCATTACGAAAACACGCCTAGTCAAATATGTAGAAAATTTCACATGCAAAAACTTAAAACTTATAGAAAAAAAAAACTCTGATATTTTTCATATTTCTGCTCAAAACATAGATTGTGGGTACTTATCAGAACTGCCTCAGTTAGGCAGTTTTAACCAGTACCCACAATCTTTTTTTGAGCAGAAATATGAAAAACAATTTCTACCCCTGTAAACCCCAGTTTTACTATATAAAAAGTGGGGTTTAAGGGGGTCAAAATTATATATGCATGTTTTCGTGATGCAATGATTCCTTCTTGTTCAGCAGCTGTTGGAAATTTAGCGCACCGTTACTAATGTTGCTGTCGCTGTGACGCTAGTATGACCTTATCTATATTCGTTTGACAGAAGTGTAAATGCAAGACCTATTTTAATTGACAATTTTATAAAGTGTAACAGTTTCATAATGACGACTTTGTGCCAAAATCTATAAACAGAATATTTTTAGACAACTGTACTATAAAATCAGATACGCCACCCACCCACTTTTTTACAGAATGGTGTGGGTACAAATACTCAGCGCCAGTCACAACTATTGTCGTCTGCTTTCTCATCTGCTTGTGATTTTAAAAGTCATTTTGCAAACAGTGTGGACCCAGATCAGAGCAGTCTGATCTGGGTCCACACTGTTTGCCTGTAAGCAAAAATAGGTTTGAAAATTCAGCAGACAGCACAAACAGACGATATTTTCAGATGCAGTTTTTCTTGGCGCTTTAAGGGTTAAATAAGCCATGTTTTGAATATCAAAGAAGGAATATGGAATGAGAGAGCGCTTACAGCTATTGAAATTATTTAGTTTCTTGTGAGTGACGAGTCTGGGGTGCCCGGTCAGATTCAGCTTTCACGAACTGAAAGTCCGTTCGAAGTTACGATGCAGCAAAACCAGACAAAAATCTAAACCAATTCTACGCCTCCCCTTCAACCATAGTTTTTGCCTATGTGGAATAAATACAGTCGACTCTCGTTATCTCGAATTCCAAGGGACTGTCTGAAATACTTCGAGATATCGGTGCTTCGACATATCAGATTTGCAGAATTGAGGAAAAACTAATTCGATTAATCATATTTGACAATTATATGGAATTTGACTCCTGAAGTTAGAGATATACTGAAACTAATGTGAAAAAGAAGAGAAATTCTCCTCTTTTCCACAATATTTTTTACCTGTTGATAGATTTTCATGTTAAGGCAGGGATCAGATTTTCACTTCGAGATAAGCGGTTATTCGAGATAAGCGAGTTCGAGATAGCGAGAGTCAACTGTATTTGAGATGCTGAACTACAGTCTAGCTGATGAAGCTGTTAACAAATACTGAAACTAATCTTTCTTTTTCGGACTCTCTCTCTCTCTCTCTAAGGGTTTATATTACGCTCTCTCCTCCGTGTTGCCGATGCGCTTGCAGAATTCTTACAGTTACTACCGAGAACAGTCGAGCGATTACGTACGAAATAGAGCGACCACAGTACGTGCATAATCGGAACTACAGGTTGCAAAAGCGGAAGAACAAGTACAGAGACCAAGGCAAATCCTAAAATTAGACTATCGACATGCATAACATAATTTAATGCTGCACACACATACCTTATTACAGCATAACAGAAGATCAAAAGTTCACAAGCCAGACACATCATAATTAATTGTAATTAAAATTTTGCATAATTGAGTTTTTACAATGTACCTACATCATAAAAACATGCCCATATAATTTTGACCCCCTTAAACCCCACTTTAATATAGTAAAACTGGGCTTTACAGGGGTATACATTAATTTTCTTATTTCAGTTAAAAACATAGATTGTGGGTATTTGTTAGAACCGCCTCACTGAGGCGGTTCTAACGAGTACCAACAATCTGTTTTTGAGCAGAAATATGAAAAATATCGGAATTTTTTATCCGAAAATTTTCAGTTTTTGGAGGTGAAATTTTCTATTAATTTGAATAGGCGTGTTTTCGTAATGAATACCGTTCCATAGTTGACATCAGACTCTTCAGCTCTTTTGTATTACCTGACTAAGTTCTAATAATATCAAAGTAATACATTTACTATTCCGACTATCGGATCACATAATATTCATTTCTATATCATGATCCTGTTTGCAAATACCGTATGCATAGATATAATCGATTTTTTGTGTTTAACTGCCAGGCTCATAACTTTTGCCTAACTTCAATACATTTTTTATAACCGGAGTAAGTTCTAAAAGTGTTAAAGTAATTTGTCTATTATTTTGAATATCAAATCACATATAATTCCTTTCTATATGATGGACCTGTACGGGACTACTTTATAGATATAAGTATTTTTTGCGATTAACTGTCAGTCATGTTTTTGCCTGCTTTCGATACGTTTTTACAACCGGATTAAGTTTCAATCTTGTTGAAGTAATTTGTTAATTACTTTGAATATCAGATCATATTAAATTCCTTTCTAAATCACGCCCCTGCATGTGATATAATCAAATGTTTAAGTTTAACTGTCGGTCTTTAAACTTTTTGCTTAACTTCAATTATACTTTTTATATTATCGGATTAAATTCTAATAGTGTTAAAGAAATTTACACTGAACATCAAATCATTTAAATTCCTTCCTATATCATAGCCCTGTATGCGGATAAAGTATGTATACATTTAATCGAACTTCTGCGTTTAACTGTCAGCCTCATAATATTTTGCCTAACTGCAATACCTTTTTTATTACCGGACTAAGTTCTAATAGTGTTAAAGTAATTTGTACATTACTCAAACGCGGCACTAGCACATAAAGAGCCAGTTCTTGACATAAAGAGTAATTGGACACAAAGATTTAGCTAAGCGCACTGTCACACAACCATTGATTTGCGGGTAAATTTCATTAAACGGAAAATTGAGAAACAATATATCTTTTCCATTACATTTAGAGTTAATTCACTAGTCATAAAGAAACTACAAAACTTGGGTTCGACGTTTCTCTGTCTGTTTATGTTGCAGCTCATTGTCGGGCTTAGTTTGTATATAACATGTATACCGTATCTACCCTAAATATTGAGACACTATTATTCCTTACCATACATGTCCTAAAATTAGGACAACCCTATCTTACTACCTGTTAATGTCACTAGATGCTGCTTGATGAGTGGCAAACAGTGTAGACCCTGGTCAGATCTAGGTTTATACCGTTTCTTTTCAGGTCATCTGATCTGGGTTTACACTATTAGCTCAGGCCTGTTTGTCCAAATACTTCGGATTGCTAAAAATGATAAGAGAAAAGTTCAGGGAGTGCCACAATCACAAACCGCAGCCCTTCCCAGACACTAAGAGGAAGAGGTAACCGACAAATCCAACCAAGCACAAATCGAACAAACGTATGAAAAGCACTAAGATTAGCTCTCTCTTTCCCAAGCGAGGTAATCGCAATGCTAAAAGGACTGAAAAAACACAAGAACAAAATGACACAAGGTAAGACATAAAACAAATCGCCTCGTAGAATAAACCACAAAGCAACAAAGAGTAAGACTAACACCGGGACCACCGCCTTAGAACGGTCTGTAGAGTAAACCACCGAGGGGTGGGGTTTAAAGCACTTTTACAGCTAGCCAACTTCACCCTGGGTCCCGATGCTACTTCCAATACAGAAATACATAAAAACTCGGTTCGCATAAAGGCTCAGTCAAGGCATCAAAGCGAAAACATAAAAATCAAATTAATCACTATAATAAACAAAGACGAGCACTCATGGCTAATTCTACTGTATGCCAGCGATAATAAAAACCAGGGCCCAGTTGTTCAAAGCTAACGACGTCGTTAGTTAACGATTCGTTAAAATTTACATCGAGTGATACGCAAATACGCTGAAATTTTTTGCTGAAAAAATGTGAGTAGCTTTTGCAATGCAAAAGCTACTCACATTTTTTCAGCAAAAAATATCAGAATATTGTATATTGAATCCGCTAAAACAGTTAACAAAATGACCCTTAACGAGCTCGTTAAGCTAACGACGCTTTGAACAACTGGGCCCAGTAGTTGAACTACGGTATAACAGCAGCCGCACATGCTTGAAAGTACACAGGAAATACCACAATGATTACCCTGAAGCAGGAACTTCCCAAGACATCGTAAAAAGAGGTGTGTAACGTCAAATGGTATAGCAAAACCGAAACCTTCCCAAGTAATCCATCACGAAAACGTACCTATATAATTCTGACCCCCTTAAACCCCACTTTTATCCAGTAAAACTGGGATACACAGGGGTATACATTATTTTTCTTATTCCTGCTTAAAAACATAGATTGTGGGTATTCGTTAGAACCGCCTCGATGAGGCGGTTCTAACGAGTACACACAATCTATGTTTTGAGCAGAAATATGAAAACTATCTGTTTTTTTTTTGTGTTTTTTTTTATCTGAAAAGTTTTCAGTTTTTGGAGCAGAAATTTTCTATATATTTGAATAGGCGTTTTTTCGTAATTGGGAAAAAATAGGTGGTAATTACAATGATAAATCAAACAGAGCATTTAAAAAACCAACAAATCTTCACAGAATAACCACAATAATGGAACGTACAACAGAAAACATACTGCTACACAATTTCAATTAAGTAGAATTTCTATTGCAGTTCTGATTTGTCTCTTTGCTCGGTTTTAAAAGGCTGTTTTCTGATGTCATGTCATACCTCAAATTGCAAATTCGTGAATTGTATTTTAGAAAAAGATGACTAATATTTAGCACCCATAGTGTTTTATTCTAAAATCATAAAATATAAAGTCGATTTCCAACGGCTCGAACATCTTTGGGACAATGGTTTTTTTTTCTAGACATGGGTACTACGAGCCACTGAGAGTTAATCATAGCGCCAGGTCAGGAGGCAATTGAGGATACTTTATGGGTATCTTTTCAATCTTCTATAAAATAATGGTATCTGATTCTCATTCTAATGAGTACACACAACATACATTTTCGTGATAAAATAGGACAAATTCCCTGAAATACCACTAAATATCGGTCTTCTTGGGCTATCGGAAGAATTTCCTGGGGACTCAAAAACGAGTTCGAATCAGTAGTAGTAAACAATCCATTTACATGTATCATGAAACCATGTCTATATAAGTTTTACCCCCTTAAACCCCACTTTTATATAGTAAACTGGGGTTTACAGGGGTAAACATTTATTTTTCTTATTTCTGCTCAAAAACATAGATTGTGGGTACTCGTTAGAACCGCCTCGCCGAGGCGGTTCTAACGAGTACCCGCTCAAAAACATAGATTGTGGGTACTCGTTAGAACCGCCTCGCCGAGGCGGTTCTAACGAGTACCCACAATTTATGCTTTGAGCAGAAATATGAAAAATATCAGAGTTTTTAACGGAAAAGTTTCAGTTTTTGGATGGGAAATTTTCTGTATATTTGAATAGGCGTGTCTTCCAAATGGTTCTTTGAGTCACTGAAATTTTACTGTATATATTTCTAATGATAACTTTACTGTCTCGCCATATATTCACGTTTATAACATATCCCTTAATTCATTGTCATTCGCTAAACATAAAACAACCAGAAATAATGTATGCTGGTGTCGCTGTCTAGGCATCAAGAAGAAGTAAATTGTTTTAAATGGATTAAATCTAGTCAGCCCTCCTAAAACAGACAAAATCTTTATAATCATAATTTGACGGACACGAAACCTTCGTTAAGAGGTGACAATTTATCAGAAAGGTTGTAAGAATATTGCACCCGGTATTTAATACTTCAAGAACGTATAACTCTGTGTGCTTTCTTTCGACGTCTGTATTATGTAATCGTGGTTTGTTTGTTTGTGTTGAGGTTTTACGGCCCAGTCAACCCAATGGGGTCATGTCGAGAGCGGTCAGTTTACCTAACCACACGTTTATTGGGCAGGCTTAGTCCTCTAAGCTGTTAACCAGTATTGTGCACATTCTTTCGCCAGAAACTGACAACCGCCCTTCTTGAATCAGCGGAAGGGAGAGAATGACCGTAGAAAATATTTCATGATCAATCTCCACGAAAGAATGTTGTCGACCTCGGCGGGGGTTGAACCCGCGACCTCCTGGTCTCCAGTCGGACGGCGCATCCAAATGAGCCACCGAGGCCAATGTAATCGTGGTCTTTCCGAGATACCCTATAACTACTTTACTACTCCAGCATACTTGGCCCCCAGGTTATACAACTTTTTTTCAAGCTCATCTCAACTAAGCATGAACATTGTCCTGCTTGTAAATCTCAAAATACAAAGTGTCGCAAATGTTTTCTTGTTAAACATAGCTGAGCATAAACATTTCTCTGCTAATAAATACGAAAATGCCAACAATAGTTGACTTAGAGAATTCCATGCTCAGCTGAGTTGAGCATGAAAATATTTTTATAACCTCGGGACCAGGGAACCAAAGCAAAATTCATGTTAGTTCAACGACAGGATTCTCCAGATAAATAAGTATGACAATCACTTTTATACCCCACCACACGATAATACTGTATTTTAGTAGTATGTTATACCTTGCAAGTGTATTCGACGCATCGTTTAAGTTTTTTTATTAAATGTCTTGAAAGTTTGATAAGGCATTGATACTGGAAAAGGAGAGATTTAGGAATGTAAATGTGGAGTTTCGTTAACTATCAACAGAGTTATGGTCCTTGGTTGACGTCAAAATTTCGTTTCCAAGGATTATCTTGGGAACAAATGAATGAATTTTGATATTTTTTTTTATATACACATTGATATTGACCAGCTCCAAACTGGGACTGAAAACGGGCTAAAATCGTTTCCTTTCAACAGAGTAACGGTTCTTGTTTGACATCAATCTGAATTTTGCTTAAATTTTATATACACATTGGTACTGACTGGGTCTGGGTCGATATTGAAATTGATCCAATTAAATAAATTTCCAAAAGAGTTGGCCCTTGAGGTCAAATTTAAAGTTTTACTTAATAACTTGAAAACGAAATGATGGGGTTAATACCTTGAGAAAAAAACATCTATTGTGTTGCCCACAGTGGCCAAGTATCTACACATTTCTTAAACTGATTTACATCTGTAATCGTGCTATAACGAACTGTGAAAAGAGGCTCCTGTATATTTCGGTCTCTTTATAATTTTCTTGAATTAATTTCAGAGAAAGAAAGACACCGCGAATATTGTTTTAACATTCAGAGCCCAGTTGTTCAAAGCGTTGTTAGCTTAACAAGTTCGTTAAGGGTCATTTCGTTAAATGTTTAAACGGATTCAATACACAGTATTCTGATATTTATTGCTGAAAAAATGTGAGTAGCTTTTGCACTATGCACATTTTTTCAGCAAAACATTTCAGCATATTTGCGTATCACTCGATGTAAATTTTAACGAATCGTTAACTAACGATGTCGTTAGCTTTGAATAACTGGGCCCAGATTGTTAAGAACACATTTTTTTTCTAAATAGATACAATAAATATAATATGATGTGCGAAAGTGACGAAAATGGTCCTGGTACCATATGCAAGCCATGAAGATTCAATCAGCCTGCATATTCGCACTAATATTCGCACTAATCAGGCAGATCAGGACTTCCTCAAGTCATTTTAGGGTATTCAACGATTGTTACAAAATTATTGAATACTGTACAATACGTCGATGAACAGGGAAATGCTTATACACAGTCTTATCTGGAATTCGCTGCCAGCCTATGGAATAATGGTCCTTCTCTAACGATATAAAGGCCGCGCCAAACAAATGTATGTCTTCGAGCATGCACAAAAAGCATAGATTCACATTCATCACACGCTTGCGCAAAGTCTCATCCGGGCATTTGCTTTCCATTGACACATTCTATAGTGTCTAATGATTTTGTTAGCAGACAGAGAAGGCCCTGATCAGACTGCGCGGATGCGCAGGCTGACCTGGGCCTAGCTGTCCGCATATGCCAGAAGAGATATTTTCGCATGATGCGGCCCACATATCGTACTTGCCAGTTCTAACAGAAAGTCTAGGGTCAATGCTTCATTCGAGTGATGATCTTATTGTACGGAGATGGCACATTTGCATACAAAAGTATTATTTCATCCATTTTGAGATTATGATACACATGATTAATCTTCTTTTCATTGAGCGATGAATACAAAAAAAAAGATACAGGCTGGGAATATTCCGCTTCGGAAACTGGAAAGATAAACCCAATATCCTTGACACATTTACCTTATATTTTTTCCAACCAGGCATGCCGGTTTTGTTTCTCACAAAACCGGCATGCCTGGTTGGAAAAATATATGTGGAGATACCAAGGAAATACCACAATCACGAAGCAGAGCCATCTAGAAGCATCGTAAGAAGAGGACATGAGGAACAAATTATGAAGAAAAAAAACAAAACGCTACGTATAAAACCACAGACACACGAACAAGACGAACTGCAACCGAAGAACCTCGTTGGCATGAAACGAGCATTTAAAAATACTGCTGGGTTTGTGAGGACTTAATACCAGTTTTATTCGTGCGAAACATCGCCCTCAATTCTCATGCAGCTCCACATGATCAGTCCGCATAGGGGTCCTCTACTTCGTCAGTGAAACATTTCAGTTTGTTTGTGTGGAGGTTTAACAGTCAAGTCAACCCATTGGGGCATGTCTAGTGCGGTCAATTTACCTAACCATACTTTCACTGGGCAGGGTTAGTCCTCTAAGCTGTTCACCAGTTTTGTGCACATTCTTTCGACAGAAACTGACAACTGCCCTTCTTGAATCAGTAGAAGGCAGAAATATGACCGTAGATAATATTTCAGGATCAATCGCAGCGAAAGAATGTTTCCGAATGTTCCAACAACCTCCTGAACACCAGTCGGACGCGCATCCCACTGAGACACCGAAGCCAGCTAAACATCACAGTGGAAGTCAAATAGTAACACACAACCCTTGTCCGCGCGCGTGCGTGCGTGTGTGTGTGTGTGGAATAAGATGGGCGTGCGTATGTGGAATAAGTCGAGTGCGTTAGTCTTACTCTTTGTTGCTTTGTGGTTTATTCTACGAGGCGATTTGTTGTATGTCTTTCCATGTGTCATTTTGTTCTTGTGTTTTTTAGTCCTTTTAGTATTGCGATTACCTCGCTTAGGGAAGAGAGAGCTAATCTTAGTGCTTTTCGTACGTTTGTTCGATTTGTGCTTGTTTGGATTACTCGGTTTCCTCTTCCTCTTGGGGTCTGGGAAGGGCTGCGGTTTGTGATTGTGGAACTCCCTGGACTTTTCTCTTACCTTTTTTTTTATCTTATCTTATGCTAGCTACGCCATGAGAAAATTGGCTCTTTTTGGTGTGTAAGATTAAAGCGAATGGATACACCTGTAGACTTTATTACGAAAACACGCCTATTCAACTGATTTGAAAATTTTATAGCCAAAAAAGAAAACTTTTCAGATAAAAAAAAATCTGATATTTTTCATATTTCTGCTCAAAACATAGATTGTGGGTACTCATTAGAACCGCCTCGGAGAGACGGTTCTAACGAGTACCCACAATCCATGTTTTCTAGCAAAATAAGAAAAATAATATATACCGCAGTAAACCCAAGTTTTACTGTATATGGGGTTTAAGGGGGTCAAAATTATATAGGCATATATTCGCGATGTAGCCGCTATACATGTATGTCACAAGGGAGACTACATAAGAAACTCCCGTGTGCTTTTCTATACACCAACCCACTTATGAAAAGACACTGACTCTATAAAGAAGTAATTTGCTCTCTCTGTGTGCAAATTCTTTCCTTACAGAATGAATCCATTTTCAGACGCGGACAGAACCAAATTGTCAGTTACCCTGCAAGCATTCTACATAAATCTACAGCAGGCCGTTATCGGCCCGTCAGGGTAGCTGACGAGCCGATAAAGCCCCGCTGTAGATTTATAAAGAATGCTTGCTGGGACGTTGCCTGAAAGAATATCTATTCCGCTTACTCTGGCTGTCTACTTATTCTGATCACAACCTTTGCTATTCGTTAAACATGACACATAAGTCGCGAAAAGGGCCAGTATGCAATATTCGAAACGAGAATGTCTAAATTAACCTGCGAACGCGCAAATCTGATCAGGGTCTTCGTTGTCTGGTGGAAAGTCGTATTCTGTAATATAGATCAATGTCAAGGTCAACATAAAGTCACAGTAACGTGTATATGGTTTGCAGCGAGTAACTTTATTAGATAAAACATGTACATGTACAACACATGAGCTTAACTATACCTAATTTAGTGCCAAAGAGTAGAACGCGGCGTCTGATCAGGGTCTACACTGTTTGAATAAAGTTCAGATCTTTTTACAAAACATGACAATGATAATAACTAACCAGACACCCCTGATATTAGAAATGTACCTGTCCAAAGAGTTAAAGTAGAAGCATCCACTCGGCATAAATGGGTTAAAAAAAAACAGAGACTGTAGACACCTGGTAGCTTTTTAGCCATTTATGACAACTTTCTGCCATTGAGAAAAATTGTGTTACTTCCTGTTTTCCTTCCTGCGCACCAAATCCAATGGTCTATTCTAAAACGAAAGAATTTGCTACAAATGTGAGCAAATGCTTCTCTTTTAGAAAAGATCCCTCTTCAAGACAGTGGCAAACATTTTGACAGAGTTGCCACCCTTTTTAGCGTATCTTTTACCTTTAACTTACGAATGGCTTGTACAATGTTCCGTATTTTATCACAGATCCCAGGAGATCATTCCTTTAAAAGGCAGATAATACATTACTAACCCACACAGTCTGCTGCAGCTTAAAACAGCAGATTGTATAACATTTATTTCTGACAAAGTGTGCAGTATTATTACAAGATCATTAAGTCTAATCTAAATCGTCTTTGTCTTACGAAACCGGGATGGTTTTAATGACAGCAAAACGTATTGTCATTATATGGATAGGACATTACCAGTAAAATTGTATATTTGGGCCGCGTAAAGCAAAATAGTGCCTTCGAGCATGTGTAAAATGTGCGGACTCACATCATCCTGCACAGAGTCTCATCTAGGCATTTGCTCTCCATTATCCAATGATCCTATTTGCGGAGAGCGAAGGCTCTGATCAGCCTGCGCGGATGCGCAGGCTGATCTGGGTCTTCGATGTCCGTATAGTCCGAAGACAGGTTTTCGCATGCCGCGACCATTTTAACAGCCGAGTTATAATTGACCGATTGAAAAAGTATCCAAATGCATACATTCTATCTGAGCGAAACAGTCGTTGCCTTGGTACTCTATTTCTCAAAGGACTGGAGAAAAATAAGCGCCTGATTCAGTGATGAATCTTTTTTTGATTTATCATTGTCTTTAAGTCGGTCAATATGCTATTTTATGCATGAAAAATCATTTGCTGTATTTTTTCAAGTAAATTAATTCTCAAACACGAAGACTTCATTCCATTTTTGTCATGCTATGATATATGACCCCAAGAAACATATCGCAAGTTAAATATTTTATTGTGGAAACATTGGCATCAGGGTGACGTATAAAATAGGTAAGGAACGTGCACAAATGAACATCAAATAAAAATAAAACTACCTAATAGTATTTTGATACGAATAAACGAGTATTTTCGGCGAATAAACGAGAGTACCATATTATATCAACAACATGAATGTACAGTTGCCTTATATAAATTTTAGGAGACAATTTTCATGAAACATGAAGTCTTATTATGTTAGGCAAATAAATATTTATAACATAATTTGCTAACACTTAAATTTAGCGTACAAAGAGCCGACATCTTTAGCTTCAAGCATTGGATTCAGCAGGATACCTCTTAAATAAGTTATAATCTTCCTATCAAATATCTTTAAAGATAAACAAATTCATAGCAATGTTACCGGAATATCATTTTGGTGACTGTACTAAGTAGAAACCAGGCTTCAGCTCCGCAAAAGTCTTTATTTCTTTTTTTCCTAATCGGTGCCATTGCTTTGCTCAACTTCATGAAAAAACAAATCACTCTACACGTGTCACCATAAAAAGCTGGCTTTAACAGCAAGGCTGTAGAAGTGGTCTATATACCTATTCCCCCCATATCGATGTGCGTTGTTCAATTTCCTGAAAAAAAGTCCATCACTTTATACGCGTCGCCATAAAAGCCGGCTTCCATAGCACGACTGTAGAATTACTATATACCTATTCCGTTATAATCTCGTCCCTCCTGCCCCTCTTCTCTTGACCTCGCCCGAACACACCAACACTGCCAACACTGCAGATCGGAGGAAGGAGCCTGTTCAACGCTTTCAGGGACATATATTCTTAACTACATTAACATCATACATACACAAAACTATTAATCAGATATACTATCTGCGAGCGTTTCTTGCAAGATCGACATAGAATATGAAAAGACTATGTACAAAGCCTGGACAAGGTGACTAAACTTTGAGTACAGCAATAACCTCATACTTTTTCCAGAATATCAATATTCGCAATCCCCTTCATCGATATACTAGCCGAACACGAAAAAATCCCAGAGATAAAACCCCAAAGGGAAAAACGTGTGTCGATGACATGATAAAAATACATCATCCCATTACGAAAACATGCCTATTCAAATATACTGAAAATTTTACCACCAAAAAATGAAATTTTTCAGATAAAAAATTCTGATATTTTTTCTTAATTCTGCTCAAAACATAGATTATGGGTACTCGTTAGAACCACCTTAACGAGGCGGTTCTAACGAGTACCCACAATCTATGTTTTGAGCAGAAATAAGAAAAATAATGAATACCCCTGTAAACCCCAGTTTTACTGTATAAAAGTGGGGTTTAAGGGGGTCAAAATTATATAGGCATGTTTTCGTGATGAAGAACAAAAATGAAAAACAAACGAACATTAAATTTGATGTTGACGTGAAGAGAGCTCGTAAGAACTGAATTATGCCCTCAAAAATACCGCGAAAATCACTTCACCACGTGACACTTAAACAACTATCCACCTGACTTATGATGAATATTTATACACTTAAGACAAAGATTTCTAGCTACAATGTATTATCCGAAATGCTAGATATAATTATTCCTGCTACCATGGTCAGAAGATGACAGTGGTGTCATCTCTTATCCCGCCGCTTGTCAACAAATATAGCGTTTGGCGAGTCTTCCACGAAGTTGAGTATCGCGATCACCCATCCAAGTACTGACCATGATATACATTGCTTTACTTCGTGAAAAAGCCAATCACTCTAAACGGACGTCCATAGTATAGCTATAGAAGTGATCTGTATACCTATTCAGTTTCAGTAGCTTAATATAATGTACACTTTTCAACACTCGTATAGGTAATCACTCTGAAACCGGCTTGAGTAAAGTATTACAGCCGCCCCATAAAACTACCTCTGACTCAATGATCCGAAACAGTTTTTATTGTTATTGCTCAGCTCTTTCAGTCCTGCAAACCAAAACAGTTTTTGCAAGCAATATACCGAGCTAGCATTCTGTATAAATTTATAGCGGGCCGTTATCGGCCCGTCAGCTACCCTGACGGGCCGATAACGGCCCGCTATAGATTTATAAAGAATGCTTACTGGGTAGATGCTGATGAGATGGCTCCTATGTAAGCCGTTTCATCAGGATCTACACTGTTTGCAACTGACTCCTCCGTCAGGCAGTTATAGCCGCGCCCACGTGAATATCCTCAAGACAAACTTTGTATTGATATACCTGTGCTTACCTGAAAAAAGCACGTGTTGATTTGTTCGTCTAACTAAAAACATAAACAATTACCTTATTAGCTATTTTGAATGGTCAGTTGCGGTTGTCAGTGAAATGGTCAAGTGACTTGACGACGGAGGAGTCAATTCTGTTTTGATGTTTTGACTAAGACCCGTATTTGGCACAATAATTCTGACCAGATTCAAAGATGGAAGAGTCCTCCAAAAACTCAGGGATGAAATAGTTAATACGTAGATAAATAAGCTTTTGATTACACAAAAATATCAGAAAACCGTTAACACTTAGTACGCTGATGAGAAAATCGGCAGACATCAAATGACATTTTGTTGTTTTTTTTTATTTTCTTCCCAGAAAAAAACGAACTAGGCATTTAATCAAGTCGTCCCACATGAAATGTCAAGCCCTTTTTACGTTGTAATAAGAAAAACAGTATTTATAAATATAATGCGTTAGTATTGAAATTAAAAGTAAAAAGTTGATAGCATCTTTCACTTCTTTTTGATCGTTATAACTAAACATTTCATTCACAGATTCACTGAATAGATTCATTAGGATAGAATATCATATAAATTCAAAGAATTATTTTGATCAAATCCAAAGAATAATTTTCACTTACTGAGATAGTTTCGGTTCTCCTCGAGGACCACCAGCAGTCTGTGGCCTTGAACTCGTGATATCATGGGATTAGAACTCAATGGTCTTCAGCACGTTTATGTCAGTGATCATGATTGGAGCAGAAAAAATGTCAATTCGCAAGATGCAGTTTCTCTGTTTGCCAACATCCCGATAGACAAAGCGCTGGAGGTAATTTGAAGTAGACTTGAAAAGGTCGGTAAACTTAGAAACACAAAAAACGTTACTTGTCTCGGACATTATGGAGCTCCTCAAACTTGTGCTTACCACAACTCATTTTTCGTTCAGTGGTATAATATACTAGCAAAGTTTGATATGGTATTGGGTAGTCCAGTAGTCGCGAACTGTTCCAAGGCATTTCTTCTGTTTCATTTCTCCTTTGTTATAGTGTCTGTGGTGTCATATGTGACGTTTGTTTTTTGTTGCCCTTATTTGTGAAGTACTTCGAACAACATGCTATTGCTACAGTACCTCCATTGTGGAAACGGTATCTGGACAATATTTCAGAAATCATTAAGAAAAGACAAGTAGACAATCTTAACCAGCACCTAAGTGAAGGAGATGGCACCAGGAACATCAAATTCACATACGAAGAGGAAAATGAAGGAAAAATACCTTTCCTAGATACATGGATTGTGAGAAAAGTTAACTGGACAGTAAAATTGTTGGTATACCAGAAATCAACTCACACGGACTAATATCTCCAAATTTGATTCCTACTATCCGTTACAACATGAACTCAGGGTTATCAGAACATTACTGGACAGGTGTTTTCCGAAGGCTACACAGGAAAAAGACGGGGACGATGATGCAGTGCATATACGCTGTGTTTGATAGAAAAAAAAAGTGAAAGACTTAGTGGTAAATAAAGGGAAAACTAGAAAGGGAAAGAAACAACAACTCGAAACTGACAAAGCCAAATCCAAAGATCGTGTAGTTATTCCATATATAAAAGGCTTATCGGATAACGTAGCCACGGTAAAGAAAAACTATGGCATATCAGTATCTTTGCGATCGCATAACACGTTGTCTATCCCTAAGACCATTACGAAAACACGCCTATTCAAAAACATGTATATTAAAAATTTCACCTCCAAAAACCGAAAATTTTCAGATAAAAACTCTGATATTCTTCATATTTCTGCTCAAAACATAGATAGTGGGTACTCGTTAGAACCGCCTCGACGAGGTGGTTCTAACGAGTACCCACAATCTTTCTTTTGAGCTGAAATAAGAAAATTAATGTACACCCCTATAAACCCCAGTTTTACTATATAAAAGTGGGATTTAAGGGGGTCAAAATTATATAGGCGTGTTTTCGTGATGCAAAGAAAAATACCTGTGGATCCCGTACCACTATTGTAAATTGAAATGTATTAGGTGAAACGGACAGAAACTTCAACACGAGACTGAGTGAACACCAGAAAGATGCAAAAAAAACATAGGTATACACCAGGTCAGAGCGAAACGTGTTTTAACAAACGCACAGTGATATATCATATCAAAAGGCTAACCATGTCATCAATTGGGAGGAGGAAAAGTAGTTGACAGGGAGAATAATCAAAGACTCACACGTCAAAGACGCTATCTGGTCAGTCTCCACGCGTCATGAACCGGGATCAGGGAGGCATACAACCTAAGCAACATCTACAGGCCTTCGTTTACAATTAGGAACCAGTCTAGTGGAAAGCAGTCAAGTCCGGTGACATCACGAGGTCAAGGTGACAGTCTGATGACGGCTCTCGATGAGGACTGAAACTTTGACAGTAAGTAAAAATTCTTCTTCGGATATGATAAAGAGCATAATTTGAACTTAACAAATTCTGCCAAACAATGTTACCAGAATATATTTTAACTGTTTGTACTAAGAAGTAAAAGCGTATTTCCACAGAAACTATAATACCACCAATCCTTACCTAGAAGTTCAATATAAGACTATATAAAGTTAAGTTAGTATAATGTCCGATGTACTGCAGCAAAATGAAATATTTGATTAGTCAATAGAATTGCTTCGGCGTTGTGAAATGAACACTCAGCACTCTGCGTAAAATATTCAGTAGACGACATTTTGAAACAGTTTTCTTATTTTTCCGAGAAAATAGGATTTGACATTTCATGCAAATTGTCTCCATTCCTTTGGAGACAATTTATATGAAATATCAAAGCATGTTTTCTGAAGATAAAAAATTAGAATAATGCCATCAATTTGTCGTCTGATGAATTAGCCCAGAGAGTGTTAAAGGTTAACGAACACCACAGAATAGCTCTAGAAGAAAAATAACTATCTGCATACTATGAAGAACTTAATAGGTTTTGTGATTTTATGCATGTCACAATGTGTCGAAATAAATACGACTGGGTACTTATTTTGGCGGCAGCCCTTAGCAATATTCTAAACTACTTCAAACGTTGCGAAACAAATACGATTGAATACTTATTTTGGCGGCAGCCCTTAGCAATATTCCTAGCTACTTCAAAAGCAGTTTCTATGCAATCTTCATCGGCA
This sequence comes from Anodontia alba, assembly GCA_964016985.1. Taxonomy (NCBI): domain Eukaryota; kingdom Metazoa; phylum Mollusca; class Bivalvia; order Lucinida; family Lucinidae; genus Anodontia; species Anodontia alba. Next base: position 61,289,406 of record OZ024833.1, on the reverse strand, counting down.
GAATGTTTCACTTGTATTTCGTAGTAGACAAAAAGAATAAAAATTTCTCCATCAGTGTTTGGACAATTTATGCGCGCCAAGCGAAAAGGTGATTCGAGCATGCGCAAAATGTGCGGATTCACATCCTGCGCATGCGCAAAGTATCAGCCCAGCCTTTGCTTTCCATTCATTGATTCTAATTCTATAGTAGCCAATGATTCCGTTTGTTGACGGTGAATACCCTAATCAGACTGCGCGTATGCGTAGGCTTATCTGGGCTTTCGCTGTCCGCATATGCCCGAAGGCACGTTTTCCGCATGACGCGGTCCAATTGCGCTGCCCAATTAATGTCAGAAGGTCTGGCCCTCTCAAGTTTATCTTCAGACCAATGAATGACAAGCGACTGACCGTCTATATATAATCTCTAAATGAATAAACATTGGTCTATTACAGAGAGGAATTAATTGGATAAAGAAAAGAGGCTGGCGATGTACTACGCTTCATCACAATATCTGGCGCATCCTACAAAAGAAAACGATAATGTCTGCCTTGTTCCATTTCCTGACAAATCATTAGGTCAGCCAATATTTTAACTTACCGCCAGTGTTATAATATAGTTAAGTTTAATGGTAAGGAAGGCCATTTGCGCATGCTAAAATGGATGCTCTGAATGTATTTTATTCGTCAGCATTTTTATGCATGCGTAAGAATCACGTTTCTGATCTAAACACATGTGACTGCCTGGTGGCTTTGCTTTTCTTTGGTTTTTAGTTTGTGTATTGTTTGTCTTGGTTTATTTGCTCTTCCTTTTGGTGCCATTGGTAGTCCTGAACATAATCTGTATTATTGTTCTTGGTTATGAAAACAAGTTGTTCTTAACTATATTTATGCATGGGGGCAATCTTGTTAATTGATTGTGTTGGGCTTTAACGATACGCACACCTTGTGGGTCATGTTGTGTCGTCCCAGATAAAGGGAGAAGAGAAATATGAGATAGCAGAGGAGATGAAAGAGGGGAGAAAGAGGACAAGAGTTGTCAGACAACGCAGCTCTCCGAAAAGGGCTAATCGGAGAAGAAAACAATCTTTAAATAGATAAGATTAAATGCAGAACTCAAACATATCTGTAAATGACAGAGTTTGACCTGACTTTGATGTCGGGAGAATGTCAAACTGAAGGATGGGTTAGATGCCATTAAAACATCTTCCCTTAGGTTAGTGTGAATAAAATATGAAAGCTATATCTTAAATTGCTGAATCTCTTAAGTTGGTATGGACGAAATTTGAAAGCTATATCTTCCTTACTTCAGCAGTCATGTACACTTTTCAAAACTTCATCATAGCTGTAAATGAAAAAAGTATGACTTGACCTTGACCTAGGCAGAAGGTCAGAGAAAGGGGTGTGGACTATTGAAAGATTTTACCCTAAGGTAGGTGTGGGCCAAATATTAAAGCGGCATCTTGCATACTTCAACACTTTTCAAAACTTAAACGCAGGACTCAAACATGGGTTTAAATGACAAAGTATGACCTGACCTTGACCTAGGCAGAAGGTCAAACTGAGGAAAGGGTGTGTGCTATTGAAATGTCTTACCCTAACGTTGGCGTGGACTAAATATTAAAGCGGTATCTTGAATACTTCAGCAGTTACAAACACTTTTCAAAACTTAAACGCAGAACTCGAGCATGGGTTCAAATGACAAAGTTTGACCTGAGCTTGACCTAGGCAGAAGGTCAAACTGAGGAAGGGGTGTGTGCTTTTAAAAGGTCTAACCCTAAGGCTGATGTGGGCCAAATATTAAAGCGCTATCTTGAATACTTCAGCAGTTGTGTTCACTTTTCAAAACTTAAATGCAAAACTTAAACATGGGTATAAGTGACAAAGTAAGAACTAACCTTGACCTGCACAAAGGGTCTAACTTGGGGATGAGGATGTATATTGTTGAAAGGTCTTACCCTAAGGCAGGTATAGGTTAACTATGAAGGCAGTACCTTAAACAGTTAAAAGAATACGCACACCTTTGAAAATTAAAAATTGTGCTAACGCGGACGTTGAGGCCGACGCGGACGCCAACAGACGCCGACGCCAACGACTGGGTGACAACATAAGCTCTCCAGGGACATAGTCTGTGATAGCAGGCCTCGCCCAACTGTAAGACAATATCAGCTGGACGCCCCGGTTACATATAATATACGACACTTTGCATCACCCAACCACCGCCTCAATCTTGGTCGATAGGCCGTGACTATATGAAGAAAGAAATATTAGCTTCTCCCAAACCCAAAATTGTCCCATGCTGATAAAACTGATCCATCGGCCTTGGTGGAGACGTTTAACGGCCGCCACACGACACTTACAAGATCAGTAGAGAAAATAAATACATTCTTAAATCAATTATTCCATTCTTGACAGCAATGAACACTAACATACGAACGAGCCGAACCCCTAATTTCTAATTTTGTTTCACCAGTTTTAGTCCGGCACTTGCATCGCATCGGATCTCTGTTTATCAAATTAAAACAGCTAACAAGATGTTTGATTTAATCCGTATCTGTATCTGCAAAATAGATAGCTTTTGAATGACGTCACTTGTTGTTAAAACTACTTGACAATCGTTTTGATGCATTGACGTCTCAAACGTCTTGCATAAACGATAGACATCAGTTAACTCTACTTCGCTTCAGAATAGACTCGAGAAAATGGAATATCACTCGAGTTAGATGTGCGTCATTACATCCTTTTTAAACTTTACCATTCTCTGGGCAAATTCAGCAGACGACAAATTGATATTTTTTTTCTTTAGTTTTCCAAGAAAATAGGTTTTGACATTATATGCAGTTTGTCTCCTCCGCAGACAAATTTGATTAAGTGTCAAAGCCTTTTTTTATAATGACGTCTGCTGAAAGTTTTACCGCGCATGCTTAGCGTTAAATTTCTATTTAATTACATTGTTTCAGTATGGTATGCGTCAAACCAGTTAACATTTAATACTCGAGACTGTCAAATCCTCACACTCTGAATCAACAAATGCATTTTAAGAAGTCGGTTTCAAAGAAAAAAGCTTACTTCAGATGAGATTGACAGAACGCTAATCGTACTTAAATCAATAACTAGATTCAACCTTTATTGGATTATGGTTTGCCTTAGATGAATTCATATCATTTTGATAACTTATAGAGTTCTTGAGTTTTCTGAAATTATCTGCAACGTGCTATGTTTCTCTAATACCGAATTTACCCTAATTGTTCGGACAGACGTGCCATCGCAAAATATGGTTTGTCTTAGATGTATTCATATTCTTTAAAAATTAGTCCTTGCAGTACTTCTAAAGGTTTACCCCGCGGGCTATATTTGTTTTGTTTTGTTTACCCTATTTTTTTCGGACTGACGGGCCAAAGCAAACATTCTTGACAGTCTAAATAGGTAAGATAACTTAGTTCTTGAAGTATTTGTCTTTTCCACCGCGTGCTATTGTTTTCCTACCGAATTTACGTTAATTGTTAGGTCAGACAGGCCAGTGCAAACAGTGTATACACATCTGGACAGGATCATCACTGTTTGGTACTCAACCAGCATTTTTAGATTTTTAGACATTAACAGATAGTAAAATGAGCATGTTTAAATTTTATGACCAGTCCAGTTAGGATTTCAGGTGTATGAATATGTAGGCTACGATTATTCTTTGCAGATTAAAGGAAGCCATATCAAATTTTGTTGTGAGAGTCTCATCGAAAAAACTAAAAAAAGGCCGGTATTGGCAAAAAAGGGTAAGAGAAAAGCAACAAACTTCCCCACTGAGTACATCTCAACCGCTATAGAGTCTTTGCAGGCACAAACTCCAGGCATGTAATGGTGTACACCCTTGCGGGAACCCAAGTTAAGACAACGTCGTATCAACGTCGATGCAACGTCATGACGTTGCATCGACGTTGATGCGACGTTCATAAACGTCATTTGCCCACTGGGTTTTTCCTGTATTCGGGAAGAAAGTATACATCTCAACACCATGACTCACGAAACAAGTCAGCTGCAGATATTAGCTGTTGATGTTCAAGAATCTCGGGAATGGAATTACAGAAAGTATGCACCAACGAATACATCCGAGAAACAAATCAGCCGCAGACATCCCACTTATACATGTACGTTCCTGATCAGGAGCTGCGTTCTGTGGCGACTGTTCTGGGTTCACACTATTTGCTAGAATTAATTTTCTGAGATGTGTGTTATACGTATGTAAAATACATTGTAAAAACAACTGGTCATAATCCTCAAAGCTGAGGACATACCACATGGTGAGGCAAAGGTGTCGTGCATCTTACGTCACCGGGGTGTCCAACTGGTATTGGCTTACAGTTGGGCAAGGCCTGCTATCCTTGCAGCAGGTAAGGGTAGAAGGGGAATGTTTTCATTTCTTCTATTTCTTCCATTTCATTCAGTTTCCTCTTTCTTCCCTGTCACTCCCTTTCATTTCCTCTACTATCTCTTCTATCTCTCTTTCTCTCGATTTCTCAGGGAGACGACACAAAATGATCCACAAGGGTTGACGTGTCGTTAAATACCAACACAATATATATAGTTGAGAGTTTATCATTATTATAAACAGTGCAAATGATATGTTACCTGAGGCATTTCGGTTTTCGCCTTCTTTAGAGGTTTTCTGTTTTAAAAAAAAAGGAAATAAAAAAATGTAAAATTCACAAATAAAAGTTGCATGGGTTGAAAAACAGATTATACCCTTTTCGGGCCTATGTTATCTGGTCCGCTGCGACTTGATAACTGATCGGTTTGGATATATGTGAAATGTAAACAATATGCGTAAACACAACGTGCAAAAAGTATAAAGCTTATCTTTACTGTCAACTCCATTGTGCCCATATGCGCAATGTATACAATGCACATGAACCTGACACCGAAAGGGATATACGCCAGACTGAGCGTTTCTCGCCAATACGTAAGGCAAATGGGCCCAACACGCTCTGATTCCGGAAAATCACATGAACAAAACGTTCCACGTAAGCTGTTGCATGCCCTGACTAAGGAATATATACGTATGTATATAAATATACGGCTGCAGAAACAACCGTTATAACAACCGTTATAACCATATAACCACTGAGGCACTACGCTCGCCAAAACAACTTTCAAGGAATATTGTTGTTATACTAGATTTCTCTGAATGACATTTCGGGTTGGGTTCGATTTTACATTGCGCAAGGAACTCTCCAGATCCTGAGGATACTGAAATTCGGAAATATTTAAGATTTAAACCGTTTTCGCGGAGAACTCCAGACCAGCATTTCTGATGCATGTTCCTCAGAAAAAAGTGTATATTCAATGCGCTTTGTCATATATATAAGGCAACGAGAATTGAATATCGACATGTAGTCAGAAGAGGAAATACTAAATTAATTAATGGCATAGAATTCGTAACCAGAACACAGGGCCCCAGAAATTTATTAGATTGTTTAAAGAGTGTATCGGATACAAATGAATTTAGACTTTTTGAGTTTCACGTTCGCTTGCACTGCCAATAGAAACAGTGCCTTTGGGCATATGCGGATAGCGACGGCATCAGCACAGACTGATCAGAGTGTTTGCTGTCCGCTTACAGAATCATTACTAAAATACGCCTATTCAAATATATTAAAAATTTTACAACCAAAAAAAGTAAAATTTTCAGATAGAAAAGTTCTGATATTTTTCTCTTTTTTTTTCTCAAAACATAGATTGTGGGTACTCGTTAGAACCGCCTCGCTGAGGCGGTTCTAACGAGTACCACAATCTATGTTTTTAGCAAAATAAGAAAAACAAATGTCTACCCCTGTGAACCCTAGTTTTACTAATATAAAAGTTGGGTAAAAGGGGATCAAAATTATATAGGTGTGTTTTCCTGATGCATTGAAAACTTATTGGGTATCGATGTATGGCAAAGTGTGCAACTTCGCTGGCTGTTTCAGATCTTCACTGTTCCCATTTGCCCTGAAGAAACATTTTCTCATAGCGCGGCTCATTGCTACCGGAAGTATTTCGATTTTCCGGTGAAGAAATCTGGTTCAATGCAAAAACAGTTTTGGGTTATATGTATCGAAACAAATAAATGGGTTACTTGGAACTCTCCTGCTATTGTATTTCTCCTAGGTATGCTGAACGAAATTCGTTACACAGCTAATGCATACTTCTATATGGTATCTCGTATATTTCTTAAAATTCCATTGCATTACGAAAACGCCAATTTTCAGATAAAAACTGATATTTTTCATACTTCTGCTCAAAAATATATTGTGGGTACTCGTTAGAACCGCCTCAGCGAGGCGGTTCTAACGAGTACCCACAATCTATGTTTTTTAGCACAAATAAGAAAATAATGTATACCCCTGTAAACACCAGTTTTACCACATAAAAGTGGGGTTTAAGGGAGGTCAAAATTATATAGGCGTGTTTTCGTGAAGGGGGCCCCCTATTTCATTTCATCATAGTGTTATACAACGATATTTTACTAATGAGATGGCGCGCCACTGAGAGGACCACCGAACACAAATTTTTAATTTGGCGCTCTAGAAGTTTTTTTATGAGATGGCGGGCCCCTGAAAATAGTAGTTGCGGTCATGGTACCAAAGCCGAAATTCAAAATCATAAATCCATAAACGAATGACGAATCAGAATGTTCAGACCAACAGACATGGACCCCAGAACAAAGGGTGTAATCAGGCGTCCGCGGATAGTAAGCATTACTTGGTAAGCAAGCTTCGCCCACCATGCCCATGGGCCTAAACGAAGGAAATATCGGTAGAAGCGTATGTCCGGGATTTGGGAAGTCTACTTATGGCGCGTCACTGGCAAAAACATCAGAAACAATTCTGGAAACTGCCACATTGTAGGGATTGACTAGATCATGATGTCTCCCATAGAACTTCTTAAGTGTTGCTACCAGTTTGGTTTTTTGATACCCCTGGCTCAACAACTTTTGAGTGAGCACTTTCCGAACACAAATTTGTAATTTGGCGCTCCAGAAGAAGTTTTGATCCAGGAAAACTATTTTAAACCTCAGAATTTTTTTTTCCGGCTGACCGTTCCAAGAAAGTTCATCAGTTGAAATTCTATGTTCGTAAGTCGGTTACTGTAAATAAATCAATTTTGGGCCCCTGAGAGGACCGAACACAAGTTTGTAATTTGGCGCTCCAGAAGAAGTTTTGATCCAGGAAAACTAGTTTAAACCTCAGTAGTTTATTTTTTTTTTTTTTTTTTTTTTTTTTTTTTTGGCTGACCGTTCCAAGAAAGTTCATCAGTTGGAAGTTCTTTGTTCGTAAGTCGGTTACTGTAAATAAATCAATTTTATTGGTCATCGCTCCTTATATTTCAGAGTATAGGGGAGGTTGTGCTTCATGAGTTCACCCTTTGCTTTGTTTAAAAAAATTCAAACGTCTAGTTATTTTGCGGACGCTTACATGTATAATTGGATCTGACCCAACAAATACTTTATCCTAGTTAATCTAATATTTGTTTTCGATCGCAGGGTGGTAACAGATATTAGACAGGACTAATTTACTCTTTCATCAATAATTGAGTCGCAATGAGAGAAAACGTACCTTCTGACATCTGCGCAAACGAAGACTCAAATGAGCCTGTGCATCTGCACAGTCTGATCAGTCTTTTCTGTCAGCATGAAGAAACTGCATTCTTAGCTGTCCAAAATGCGCCCAGTGAGGATTCTGATGAGATTGCGCGCGAATGCGTGGCTGATCTGAATCTTCTGTGGGTGCACATGTGCAGAGGTACGTTTTCTGACGTTGCGGCTGAAATGGCCTTTGACGACAAAGAATCAGACCTGGAAATTCAAGTCCATGTAATAGCTAGATAGTTTTTGTTTGTTTGTGTTGAGGTTTTACGGCCCAGTCAACCCAATGGGGTCATGTCGAGCGCGGTCAGTTTACCTAACCACACGTTTACTAGGCAGGCTTAGTCCTCTAAGCGGTTAACCAGTATTGCGCACATTCTTTCGCCAGAAACTGACAACTGCCCTTCTTGAATCAGCGGAAGGGAGAGAATGTCCGTAGAAAATATTTCATGATCAATCTCCACGAAAGAATGTTGCCGACCTCGGCGAGGGTTGAACCCGCGACCTCCTGGTCTCCAGTCGGACGGCGCATCCAACTGAGCCACCGAGGCCGGCTAATGGATAGATAGATATCATTTGTAAAACATGAATGAAGACAGATAACAAGGCTACAATCATAGAACATGCCACCCCAAGGCAGATATTTTTAATATGGGGATACCCTGGAAAGGCCACAATTACAGAATATACCAGTAGGCATTCTTGATAAATCTATAGCGGGCCGTTATCGACCCGTCAGGGTACCTGACGGGCCGATAACGGCCCGCTATAAATTTATAAAGATGCTAGCTGGGTAGCTTTACCACGACACTGAGTGTTGCTTGCATGATATCATTTTTGTTTTATTCTAGGGGATTATCAAAGAGTATTATTAGAATAAATAGTTAGTCACTGGAGGCTGGAGGCAATCTAGATGGGGGCTTAAACATGGTTTTACAAGCGCTCAAGCTCGCCCTTAATCCAAAGTTAATTATTCGGTCGCGTGTGGTTTCTCTATCTGATCAGTGATACAATATAGAAAACATGCATACTAGTGTTAAATATCCCAGCAAGTATGTAACTGGCACATACACAAAATAGATCACAGATATGAAAAGTATGTTCATGGTTCTTTTTCACATTCTTAAGCCTGTCATAAAATGACGGCATAGTCGGTGGCTAATTTGATTTAAATAATTACGTATGGTTTGTAAGGCTGCGTATTGTTAACCCTACACTTAGTGTAACTCGTTAACACTAAGCATTGCAAAAGCAGTGCTTAGTGTTACCTGTCAATACTTAGTGTTTCTGCTGTACATCACGAAAACATGCCTATATAATTTTGACCCCTTTAAACCCCACTTTTATATAGTAAAACTGGGGTTTACAGGGGTATACATTATTTTTCTTATTTCTGCTCAAAACATAGATTGTGGGTACTCGTTAGAACCGACCGGTTCTAACGAGTACCCACAATCTATGTTTTGAGCAGAAATATGAAAAAATATCAGAGTTTTTTTACCTGAAACATTTCGTTTTTTGGAGGTGAAATTTTCTTTATATTTGAATAGGCGTGTTTTCGTAATGAACGTTTACAGTTACTGTTACATAGGGTTACCCTTGCCAGTTTATTTTATTTTATTTTTTTTTTTTTATTTTTTTTATTTTTTTTTTTTTTTTCATTTTTCACACGTTCGCTTCTTTTTTTTCAAGTTTCTATATCATTAGTAGTATTCCTGTAAGCACCAAAAGCATCCATTACACATTGATGATAGTGCATTGTGATACCACGGCTGACCAAGTAACCAAGCTACATTTGCGTGTGCAATTCTGCACTGACCTTGCAGATTATCTGATCGATATTCATTCTACGTGTACTTGCTGTAATAGTTTTGAGTGTAATTTATGTTCAAAAGACATCATAAACTTTGTCTGTCAAAATGGTCTGCATTTTATGGTTCTGTGACTTTGCTTTAAATCAGAAAAAAAGAACTATTTGATGGAGATTCCTCAATCTAATAGGCTGGCTTTGACGAATATGTGAATTGGAGTGACCGGTATTTCACGGTTGATTGACTTTGCCTTGTATCCAAAAGGGTATGTCATATTTTGAACAATGATTTATCTTGGAAAAGAGGTTCTAAGCCGAAAGCCTGTAGGACAAAGCCTGTTTGTTTGTGTTGAGGTTTTACGGCCCAGTCAACCCAGTAGGGTCATGTCAAGCGCGATCAGTTTACCTAACCACACGTTTACTGGGCAGGCTTAATCCTCTAAGCGGTTAACCAGTATTGTGCACATTCTTTAGTCAGAAACTGACAACTGCCCTTCTTGAATCAGCGGAAGGAAGAGAATGACCGTAGAAAATATTTCATGATCAATCTCCACGAAAGAATGTTGCCGACCTCGACGGGGGTTGAACCCACGACCTCCTGGTCTCCAGTGGGACGGCGCATCCAACTGAGCCACTGAGGCCGGCTTAGGTCAAAGCCTGTATTTTATGGTCCAGTGACTTGTCTAATTTCTTGATGACTATTCAGAAGATATACAAAAGTTCATTTTTAAAATAGGATAGTCTGCAAAAAAAAGTTAGTCAGCATAAGGTTTATTTCATGGTTCACTGTATCGGTATCCTAAGTAAGACATAAACTCACCAAACATTACGAAGACATACCTATTCAAATGTACTGAAAATTTTATCAACAAAAAATGAAAATTTTCAAATTAAAAAATCTGATATTTTTTCATATGTCTGCTAAAAACGTAGATTGTGGGTACTCGTTAGAACCGCCTTGACGAGGCGGTTCTAACGGGTACCCACAATCTATGTTTTGAGAAGAAATAAGAAAAATAATGTATACCCCTGTAAACCCCATTTTTATTATATAAAAATGGGGTTTAAGGGGGTCAAAATTATATAGGCATGTTTTCGTGATGACTTCCTGAAGATACAAGACAAATTCACTACCCAGCTAGCATTCTACGTAAATCTACATCGGGCCGTCATCGGCCCGTCAGCTACTCTGACGGGCCGATGACGGCCCGATATACATGTAGATTTACGTAGAATGCTGACTGGGTATTAGACTATGAAATATAGCTGAGGCTAACATAATATTTTATGCGATCATGTTTATGTCACTCTGACTTATTAACTAAATATGAGGTTCATCGATCAAACAGTCTTCACATATGTCATATAGAACGTATTCGAAATGCACATGTCAATGTCATACTGCCTGGCCTACTGTCTTTCGAAGGGATTTGCTTAAAAGAAAAGCCGAATTCCTGATAATAGAGTCCTAGTCTTAATCTTCAATCAAATCAAGAATTATTAGTTTAGGAATAAAAGCAGACTCTCCAAGGTACCCAGGTATGGCGCTCCATGGTGAGCTATTGTCAACATTATCTTTGTAGCTCACAGGCGTAACTACGGGCGAAATGACAATATGTATTCAAACCAAGGTTTTCAAACTTTAAAACATAGGTTTGAACTTCACACCTAGGTTTCAAATCTTTAATCCTGCTTTTAATCCTAGGCTTGGAAATTGTACATTTGGCTTGCTATACTAAGGCCCTTGTTTGCCCTAAGAAACGTAAATTTTAAAAAAGCTGAAAAGCAAATCATTCCGGGATGACAAAAATGATTGACTGCATAAGGTTTACAGTAACGGTTTATCCTGTTTGATTGACACGATCGACGCCTAGTGTAACTACAGCAAAGCGAACAGTAAGCATTATCGATGCAAAGTTTATTCGTAACGGGTTAACACTAAGCACCGCCACAATGATTTGTTCACGTTTTTTAACCAATCGTGTTATACGACGTTTCATGAAGACTTTTTGTATACGAGATGACTTTCCAAGACAACCAAAGCAAAAGATACTACCATATGTGTCAGCATAAAGCAACTCTAATTTGGTCTGCATACCGAATGGGATTGGCGTTATCCGATTTTGAATGTTCAAAGACGGTGAGTTCACGGATTCTAATTATACGGTGTGCTGCCCAGGCTTGTATCTGCCTGTGCGTTTCGTCGACGCCCGTACAGCATTTTGTCGCTTAACAAGGCACAGCATCATATAATATAGACCCCCTTAAACCCCATTTTTATATAGTAAAATTTGGGTTTACAGGGGTATTCATTATTTTTCTTATTTCTGCTAAAAAACATAGATTGTGGGTACTCGTTAGAACCGCCTCGTCTAGGCGGTTCTAACGAGTACCCACAATCTATGTTTTGAACAGAAATATGAAAAATATCAGAGTTTTTTTTATCTGAAAATTTTCAGTTTTTGGAGATGAAATTTTCTATACATTTAAATAGGCATGTTTTCGTAATGTATTAGGCGGCTGATTAATGTCTATATTCTTTACCACATACCTAGCAGTTTTAGATGCACGAATTGGCTGTAATATTGACTTGTTTTAGATTGTAAAATATGTATGGTAATAAGAAAAGTGTCTTAGTACTTACTCGTACCGTGCTTTCGTCATTTTTGAGAGAGTCGGGGTTTTTTTACCTGGCGCTTTGCAAAAAAGAAGTGAATTTGCAAACATTTGATGATTTAATGCAAAACCTTTGGAATCAATACTTATGCACCAGAGATTTTATTCTACTCATTAGTTTTTGTTGTTGTTTGTGTTTGTGTTCTTTAAATCGAAAATTTTCTTCTTTTTTTTTTTTTTTTTTTTTTTCATAGTAAAATGTGCAAACATCGATAGAGTGGGTGGATTGGAGGCAGGTTTTCAATAAGTTGTTTGTGCAACATCAATAATTAAAAATAAGTCGAGAAAAGCAAACAAATTTTCTAAGATAAAAAGAAAATGTAACAAAAAACACTTTACTGTAGAAATTGCACAGGTCAGACCACTTGTTTGCCAACATTTTTTTTTAAGGTAAATGTTTGAGAACACTCCACAGAAACAGTAAAGACAAATGTATTTGATAAGATAGGATCAATCAGAACAACATATCTTCATTTAAAATAAAACACCAAGTAAAACAAGTGTCTTATATTTTATTTCCTTTGGGATCATTGAGCCAATCCTGGTTATTTTGAATGCAGCCTCGCAATTTACAGTGTTGCATATGAAGAGACTCAATCAAACCGAGTCTCCATTTTTTGTGAGTTTTTTGTTTCCAAAGGCAATCCTTTTTACTTTTATTTCCGAGTGATGCCGAAAGGAGAGCAGCGCAAATACGGTAGTGAAACATTGATTTTAATATCAGCATTTCTTTCTGACATCTCTTTATCAGCCCCGTATTGGTGATGTTTGGTATTATATTTCCAATTAAATCATATTTTTATTCCGAAGAAAGAAATATGCTAGTCCTGCAATACGTATGCTGAGGACAGGGTGAAAAGGTAAGTGACTGTACAAGGTACTTTTTTCTTAAGAGGACTGGATATACTTGGTAGGTTTCATTACGAAAACATGCCTATTCAAATATATTGAAAAATTTACCACCAAAACAATGAAACTTTTCAGATGAAAAATTCTGATATTTTTCATATTTCTGCTCACAACATAAATTGTGGGTACTCGTTAGAACCGCCTAAGCGAGGCGGTTCTAACGAGTACCCACAATCTGTTTTTAAGCAGAAATAAGAAAATTTATGTATATCCCTGTTAACCCCAGTTTTACTATATAAACATGGGGTTTAAGGGGGTCAAAATTATATAGGCGTGTTTTCGTGATGTTCCGTCATTGTTCACAAGGGATACTATTTTTCTGACTTCCTGCACGCTTTCCTGCACACAGAAACCTTTTTAAAAGGGATCTACTCTGGAAGGAAAGAATTTGCTCCCACTATAGGAGCAAATTCTTCCCTTACATAGTAGACCCTATTTCAGAAGGCAGAGAAAATAAGTGGTAGAGATGCCTCCTCTGAAGGTGTATAGCATTCGCCTAAATTTTGAGCAAAATATTTTTTTGTTCTCGTCTAGCGCGATCTAATGAACACAAGCAGCAGGATATTGTATACAAACAAAATATGTATGTTCGGATTCACTCGGTTATCTGGAGTAATGTTACACAGTCATTAAAACAGAAGACTTCCGACGCTCTTTGATACGTATTTCAAGATAAAAAATAATCCCTTGTGACGTGCATGTAATAGAACAGCATATAAGTTCGTCTTCTTGGTTTTAATCTTTAAACGTCACGCAAACAGTACATGTACGGCTCGAACATCTTTGAGACCATGGAACCTTGTTTTAGACATGGGTAGTTCCAGCACCTGATGGTTAATCATAGCGCTTAGTCAGGAGCCAAATAAGGATAATGTAGGGATTTTTTTTGTTGTTGTTGTTTTTTGTGTTGTTGTTTTTTTACTTCTGTTGTTTTCGTTTTTTTGTTTGTTGTTGTTTTTTGTTTGTTTGTTTTTGTTTTGTTATTTTTGTTCTTTGTTTTTTTGTTTTTGTTTGTTTGTTTTTTTGGGTTTTTTTTGTTTTGTTTTTTCGATCTTGTATAAAATAATGGTATATTGAGTGTACTCGTTAGAATCGCTTCGATGAGGCAACTCTTAGAGTACACTCAACATACATCTTAAACCCCAGTCACACTAGACCAAGTTCCCACTGCGTCAATGTAAAACCGGGCCGACGTAGTACGAACTTGTACGACGTAGAAGGAACGCAGTAGAAACCGATAAGGACGTGATGCGATCTTTATGGTCTTGGCTGACGTGGATGATTTTTAAACATGTTCAAAAAAAACGTGGCGAGGACGTGATCGAATAAGGACGCAGTAAGGACTCAGTAAGGACATGGAAACAACGGCATTGACGTAGTACCAACGGAGCATGAACCTAATATGGTCTACATTGACGTAGTACAAACCTGGTATGGACGGAAAAGAGAGAACGCAGAGTGCCGCAGTTGACTTTAATTTATAACATCTTGAAGGGCGCAGTGAGAACGTGGTAAACGCGCACTAAGCACGTGGTGTTGTCTCAAAGGTCTTGGGAAGAACGTAGTAAAAACGTAGTAAAAACGCAAAGGACGTGGTGTATGCCTGATCAAGCGCGCGACAAAACGTAGCTGGTGCGTGTTAGACGCAGTGGCATCCTGACATGGGCGTAGTAAGGACGTAGAACCAACTTGAAAACTGCGATTTTTCCTGCATTTCATCCCGTTCTCCCTGCGTAGTTTAAGTTTTAAGAACGCAGTGCGGTCTTTGAGGTCTTTGTCTGAGTGTGACGGGGCCTTTATGATAAAAAAAAATCCCTAAAACATCCATAAACATTTGTTTTCTTGGGCTATTGAGGATTTCCTTGGGACTTAAAAACGAGTTCGAATCAGCCTTGGCAAACAAGCCATCGATATTTCGAGTCATTGAATTTTTACTTGATTCAAGTATCAAATTAGGACAAGAACTATAGCTCTCATGAAGGTAGTGCTGCGTAGTAATCTATGTTTTTGATGATTCGCTCTACGTCATACATCATGAAAACATGCCTATATAATTTTGACCCCCTTAACCCTAACTTTCGTATATAAAAAAACTGGGGTTTATAGGGGTATACACTATTTTTCTAATTTCTGCTTAAAACATAGATTGTGGGTACTTGTTAGAAACTCTTCGCCAAGGCGGTTCTAACGAGTATCCACAATTTATGTTTTGAGCAGAAATATGAAAAATATCAACTTTTTATCCGAAATTTTTCATATTTTTTTTTTTTTTTTTTTTTTTTTTGGTGGTAAAATTTTCAGTATATTTCAATAGGCATGTTTTCGTCATGGATTCTGCCGGTTCTGACGAAAAACAGAACCAATGTCTGGATAAATGCATAAAAGTTTAAGGGGAAGGGGTATATTTTAAGGGGAGGTAACACTGTCAAAATGTACTTTGCTCGCACGGGGGGTAGGGGGGAAGCATAGTCTTTCCTTTTAGAATATCATTCTTTCTAGAAGGAAGTCAAACTATTTAAAACTATTTTGACAGAGTTGCGTCCCCTGAAGTTGAATCAGTTTCTCTTAAAGAGCTGAAATGGGATTCTTTATATAACAGAGCATTCAATGTTACGAAATAGCAGATACAATTTTATTGAATCATTTAAATTTTGGTCTATAGCTGAACATCTCAGTAATTACTTACGTCGAACCAGTGATGTGTCTACGATGTGCTCGTTGAACGCCACATAGTGCAGGCCATGTCCTGGGTATACACTGTTTGGTCAGGCATATCTGCTAAAACAGTCAGTCGGCAGTCAGCTTTTACCGTATTTATTGAAGATTTGTGGCAGATAGGCCTGACAAAAAACACAGACCCGGATCAGACACCATAGAACGTAGCGTCTGGTCAGTCTACAACGTTTGAAACGTCTTCAACAGTTTTAGTTGCATCAACGAATAATTAATACCCATCGGGCACATGACGTTTATACAATGTAGCATTAACGTCGATGCAGCGAATTTTTGTACAATGTCGATTTAACGTCGAGGCAACGTCTATACGTTAAAACGTAGAATTTACGTTGATGCAACGTCATGCGACGTTTTATAAACGTCATGCGTTCGCTTGATATGACGTACATATTTTAGGATACGTATGGAAAGCTGTTAACCCTTAAACAGCCAATCACAACAATTCTCGTCTGCTTTGTCATCTACTTGTGATTTTAAAAGTCATCTTTGCAAACAGTGTGGACCCAGATCAGACTGCTCCTCTAGCAGTCTGATCAGGGTCCACACTGTTTGCCTGTATGCAAAAATAGGTTTGAAAAGTTTGCAAGAATATTCAGCAGACGAAACAGACGACATTTTCAGATGCAGGTTTTCTTGGCATTTTAAGGGTTAAGGTGTCCCAATACTGGCAATGGGTTAAATACGATTCTTAATAGAAATGGATAACATTAATGATGCCTAAAAAATCAAAATATTTGTTATCCCATATTTCAGCTGACAAGAAGCTGTCCTCGGACGAATGCACCATTGCAGGTGTTTTAGCAACATCTACCAGGTTCATGGGCCCGACTTTATCAAAACAACTTCTTTGTCTGAAGGAAATTAATTAATCAGATCCAGCGGAAACAAATGATGTAAACAAACTAATGCAATTTTCCTAATTGTGCAATGCCGTATACGGGAAATAGGATTATGTCTGCAAGTTTTGTGTGTGTGTGTGTTTTTGTTTTTGTTTTTGTTTTGTTTTGTGTTTATCAATAACAGTTGAGCCGGGTAGAGCATTTCCTACAAGACTGCATGTGCGCCCAGCGAAGACTCAAAAAAACGCAGGCTGATCAGGCCCCGATGTTTTTTTGTTTGTTTGTTTTTTTCATGCTCAACTCAGCTGAGCATGAATATTTCTCTGCTAATAAATATGAAAATGCCAACTATTGTTGGCATTTTCATATTTTTTAGCAGAGAAATTTTCATGCTCAGCAATGTTTCGCAAATAAGAATTAGCAATTTTTAGCAATTTGATATTTATTAGCAGGACAAATTTCATGCTCAGCTGAGTTGAGCATGAAAAAAGTTTTTTAACCTCGGGACCAGAACTTTTTTCAGGGCACGCTATGGGTAAGGATCCAAAGCGTCTTCAAGCGGACTGCGAAGACTGATCAACCTGCACTGAACAGAAAGCCGCGTTATACAAGGACGACAAATAAAAGGAACATATGTATGCAGATATACTGTTAAGTCTCATGATCGTAACATTGATTGATTGTGTTGGGGTTTAACGACACGTCAACCCTTGTGGGTCATTTTGTGTCGTCTCCCAGAGAAAGGGAGAAGAGTGATAGAAGAAATAGTAGTGGCGATGAAAAAGAGGGACAGGGGAGAAAGAAAAATGAATGAAAGTGAAGAAACAGAAGAAATAAAACCCTTACCCCTCTACCCTTACCTGCTACAGGGATAGCAGGTCTTGCCCAATTGTAACCCACTATCATACCTGCTACAATGATAGCAGGCCTCGCCCAACTGTAAGCCAATATCAGTTGGACGCCCCGATGACGATAGATGCACGACACCTTTGCCTCACCCAGCCACCCCCATATGATCGTAACATATCTGGTAATACCGATATTCAATATGTTCGTAAACATGCAGGACCAACTTACGAATAATTTTGTTTTCCTCTTCTTTTCAATAGAATGAAAGTGGCAGAAATATGTATAACAGATCATAAATCCTTTCCTTGGCAAATACATTCCCTATGCACCATGTCAGATTATCAAAACCTAAATGCAGTATAGAAATAAAAATTTAAATCATTACGAAAACACGCCTATTCAAACTTGAATATGTAGAAAATTTCACCTGCAAAAACTGAAAATTTTCGGATAAAAAAAAACTCTGATATTTTTCATTTTTCTGCTTAAAACATAGATTGTGTGTATTTTTCATTTTTCTGCTTAAAACATAGATTTGTGTACTCGTTAGAACCGCCTCAGCGAGGCGGGTCAAACGAGTACCAACAATCCATGGTTTTACGCAAAATTAAGAAAAATAATGTATACCTTTGTAAAACGCAGTTTTACTGTATAAAAGAGGGGTTTAAGGGGGTCAAAACTATATAGGCATGTTATCATGATGTTGAGTTAAGAAACAGCCTCTTCACTCTCGGAATAAAGTCCTCCAAAGTCACCGGAAAGTGTAAAGTAGCATGCAGTGACAACGCGAAAGAACACACCCTGATCACCAGAACGACCAAACAAAGTGGAAGTGCATTTTGATTGTGTTGGGGTTTAACGACACGTCAACCCTTGTGGGTCATTTTGTGTCGTCTCCCAGAGAAAGGGAGAAGATAGAAGAGATAGTTGAGACGATGAAAGAGAGGGACAGGGGAGAAAGAGGAAAATGAATGAAAGTGAAGACACAGAAGAAATTAAACATTCCCCCTCTACCCATACCTGCTGCAAGGACAGCAGGCCTTGCCCAACTGTAAGCCAATATCAGTTGGACGCCCTGGTGACGCAAGATACACGACACCTTTGCCACACCCGACCACCCCTAAGTGGAAGTGCAAATATAGTCGAACTTCAATGGCTCGAACACCTTTGGGGCCTAGGAAATTTGTTTTAGACATGGTAAGTTCGAGCCACTGAGGATTAACCATAGTGAAAGTTCAGGATGCAAATGGGGATAATTTAGAAACGCCTGTTTGATCTTCTATGAAAAAATAATGGTATTTAGAGTGTACTCATTAGAATCGCCTCAAAACAAAACAATTTATACTTTTATGACAGAATATGAAAAATTTCCCCAAAAAATTTCACCCAAATACTGTCGATGTAATGAGTGTTTATTGTACGAATGGATTTTTTTTTGTGGTGACTAGATAAAGGAAAAGCCTTGCAGGTAATCTCCGTATTTTCAGATGTATGTCCAAAGCCAAAAATCCATTTTAACATAAATATAGAGATTTTGGGTTGTATTTTAATTTACAATATACATTTGTCTGATCAGAGTTTTCTGGCATGAGCCCGAAATCGACCGAAATTACGACAAGAGTCCCCATGGAAGTTTTGTGTTTGTGTTGAGGTTTAAGCCCCCTCCCCCCCCCCCCCCCCCCACCCCTATGGAAGTGAGTGTACCGACAAAACATTTTCTTTAAGCTGTATTTTGTACACAAGAAAAAAAAAAGAATATGTGTCTGAGAAATTAACATCGGTTAATCATCACGAAAACATGCCTATATAATTTTGACCCCTTTAAACCCCACTTTTATACAGTAAAACTGGGGTTTACAGGGGTATACATTGTTTTTCTTATTTCTGCTCAAAACACAGATTATGGGTACTCGTTTGAACCGCCTCGCCGAGGCGGTTCTAACGAGTACCCACAATTTATGTTTTGAGCAGAAATATGAAAAAATATCAAACATTTTTATCTGAAAATTTTCATTTTTTGGTGGTAACATTTTCAATATATTTGAATAGGCATGTTTTCGTAATGGGGGAATGGGAATGCTATCTGTATTCTATGAATCTGGACAGACCTTAACCCTTAAAGCGCCAAGCAAAATTTGTAGCAGACGACATTTATTTTTAGTTGTTTTTTTTAATTTTTCAAAGAAAACAAGTCTTGATATTTCATGTGAATTGTCTGCCAAGCAGACGATTCACATGAAATATCAAGACTTGTTTTCTTTGAAAAATTAAAAATAAAATATTTTAAAATGTCGTCTGCTGCAGTTGTGACTGGCGCTTTAAGGGTTAAGTCAATTTGTCACGGTTTTCAGTGGCGGTTTATTTGATTCATTCCATCTTAAATTCAATTATTTAGATTACCAATTAATTCTAAACTGACATGCTGAAAGTTTCGACCTTGCACCAGATTATATTACCATTCAAACATATACATTGATGTCTGACTGCTAAATTGTCAATATTACTTACAACATATTTCTTTTCTGTCTCCATGGCTTTATAAAGAACTACTGGCAGCGATAAATAGCGCGATTTGTTACATTCAATTTAAACACTTGTGAAGATTTGTAAAGAGTCTTGTTTGCTAAATTCTCTTTTGTGGGAATTTGAGTAAATATAGGTCAATATAGCCTGGGATATTAACCCAATTTATGCCTGGCGTCCCATGAAAGGAACGTTGGCAAACAGAGTTGACCCAGATCAGACGCCACCTAACGCTAATATCAACTTTCCAGTATAAAATGTACCCAAGCTGTGATCGCAACAATAAAACGCGAACGTAACCTTGAAAATAAATTTGAATGTAAATTCGCATGTAAACATAACCATTTAGTTTCTCTGTAACGAACGTGACATGCATATGTACGGGCGTACGCACGTACTGGTAAATCATCACGGAGAAACGCTACATTTTCCCACACATGCCTTCAGCAGGCGGGGGCATTTAAGTGTGAAGATAGACGGAGATTGGAGAAGGGGAGAAAACCACCCTTCACCCTTACAAACCAAAGAAAGGAGAAATATAGATTAGAGGAAGGTTGAGAGGAGAGCTAAGCTGATCAAAACTATTTGCTAAAGAGAAATGTGTCTGTAAAACATTTTAACAATATTTTCCTTTGCTAAAATACCAGGACCCATATTTTCAAAGCGTCATTAGCTTAACGAGTTCGTTAGTGGTCAAAATGTTAACTGTTCTAGTAAGTACACTATCTAATTCACAGGTATTTTAGCTGAAAAATGTGAGTAGCCTTTCACATTTTTTCAGCAAAACTATTAGCGTATATGCCATATTTAATGATTGAAGTTTTAATGATATGTTAACTAACGACATCGTTAGTTTTGAACACTGGGCCCTGTATGATAAGGGGCATAATTTGAGCTATTTTTGATCTACATGTCACCCCAATGCTTCCTACCAAGTTTCAAGTCCATTAGCCTTTCGGTCCAGGAGAAGAAGCGAAAAATAGATTTTCAAGATGGCCGCAATGGCAGCCGTCTTGGATTTCCGATCGGAACGATTTTAGCTGTTTTGATATACAAGTCACCCCGATGCTTCCTACCAAGTTTTTAGTTAATTGGTCTATCGGTTCAGGAGAAGCGAATAATAGATTGTCAAGATGGCCGACATGGCGGCCATCCTAGATTTCCGATCAAAACAATTTAGCTATTTTTAATCTACAAGTCAGCCCGATGCTTCCTACCAAGTTTCGAGTCAATTGGCCTTTCGGTTCAGGAGAAGAAGTGAAAAATAAATTTTCAAAATGGCCCCCATGGCGGTCATTTTAGATCAGAACGATTTTAGTTATTTTTGATCACAAGTCACCCCATATGCTTCCTATCAAGTCTCAAGTCAAATGGCCTTTCGGTTCAGGAGAAAAAAAACGAAAAACAGATTTTTATGATGGCGGCCATCTTGGATTTCCGACCGGAACGGTTTTAGCTATTTTTGATCTACAAGTCACCCCGATGCTTCCTACCAAGTTTCGAGTCAACTGGCCCAGGGGTGTAGGAGGAGTAAGCTTTTAAAGCAATTGTTGATGTCGCACGACGCATGACAGACGACGCACGACGGACATTGACTGATCAGAATAGCTCACCTTGAGCACTTCTAGCTCAGGTGAGCTAATAATTACTGTATATATTTTGCATTTTTGTTACATTTACGTGGTAGCAATTGTTGCACATAGAATAATATTTAAAAACAACAACAACAACAACAACAACCCCCCCCCCCCCCACACACACACACACACACACACATCACGAAAACATGCCTATATAATTTTGACACCCTTAAACCCCACTTTTATATAGTAAAACTGGGGTTTACAGGGGTATACATTATTTTTCTTATTTCTGCTCAAAAACATAGATTGTGGGAACTCGTTAGAACCGCCTCGCCGAGGCGGTTCTAACGAGTACCCACAATCTATGTTTTGAGCAGAAATAAACAAAAATATCAGAGTTTTTTTATCTGAAAATTTTCAGTTTTTGGAGGTGAAATTGTCTATATATTTGAATAGGCGTGTTTTCGTAATGAAAAAAAAAAAAAAAAAAAGTCGAACAGAACCGTTTGGGAGAAAATTTTCCGTTTACAGTAGGACCCTATTCAGAAGGGGAACAAAATCAATTTCTCAGAGTTATTCCCCGTGAAAGTGTATCGGTTTCTGCTGAAGTATTAATTATTTTGAAGCTAATCTCTAAAAACAAAATCTAGTTATAATGACGGGTTTAAATGTACATTGAATAACATCGCTGATTACATCATAACTGCCACATACATCTTCTTGAAGAAATAAACACCCTCTTATCTAGATGGCGGCTGACGGAACTAAAAAAAATAGAATAGCAACACCTTATATGTATTTCGTTCTGAATGAGACTCTTGTTTGTGTCATCGATTAAATATGGTAGGCTTCATCATATTATTTATTGTTTTGTTTTCAATTAGGCTCATACTGTATTCATCCTAAATACTCGTATATTTATGATAAATATTTGGACACTAACTCTTCGAAGGCAATATTAAAGGCTGTGGTTTGTGTCCTACCTTTCATATGTTGTAGCCCACGAAACGGTGGGGTCTAGTTACTGTCGTTCCTGCGGTCGAAGGGTTTGCGACACCTATACCCTACCTTTAAGATTGTTTCTATACTGGTACAATTTGAACATACTGGTACAATTTTAACAATCTCTGATGTGTCATACTGATGGATCATTAACAAACTTTGTAGACCCCGATCAGACAACGTATTGTGCGGCGTTTGCTGGGGTCTACACTGTTTGCTAAGGTTTAGGGCAACTGTGGTACATAAGAATAAACACTCCTTGCTTCGCAACATAAACAAAGGACTCTTATCGTCTGTGTTGGTATTGAAGGCTCAGATATAGCAGGTGTATTTGCACAACTTGGATAGGGCCTTCAATAGCTGCTTGCACAATCGTTGGATACTGAGTATATGTTGATGGAAAAAGAATGCCCTAATGGAATGCATAGATGCACAAGCTTGTCTGTGTCTTCGCACATATCATACAAGTATAAAGCAACCGAAAACTACTAGCAGAACAATTGTGAGCTCGACAATAGAAAGGTAAGTTCATAAATTAGCCTTCTAGAAACGGTTTAGGTAAAAAAAAAAGGTAAGAGATAAGTCCAGGGAGTGCCACACTCACAAGCCAATCCCAGACTAAGCATTCTAGAAAAGGTTTAGGCAAGTTCGTGAATAAGCCCTCTAGAATAGGTTTAAGTATGTTCATGAATAAGTCGTCTAGAATTGGTTAAGGTAAGTACATGACCAAGTCTTCTAGATAAGGTTTATGTAAGTATATGAAAAAGCCTTCTAGAAAAGGTCTAGGAAAGTTCATGACTAAACCTTCTAATAAAGGTTCAGGTAAGTTCATGAATAAGCCCTCTAGAAAAGGTTTAGGTAATCTCATAATAAGCCCTCTAGAATAGGTTTTGGTAAATTTATGAATAAACCCTTTAGAATAGGTTTGGGTAAGTTCATTAATAAGCCGTCTAGATAAGGTTTAGGTAAGTTCATGACTAAGCCATCTAGAAAATGTTTAGGTAAGTTTATGAATAAGCCTGGTAGAAAAGATTTAGGTAAGTTCATGAAGAAGCCTTCTAGAAAAGGTTTAGTTAAGTTCATTACTCAACCTTCTAGTAAAGGTTTAGGTGAGTTCATGAATAAGCAATCTAGAAAATGTTTAGGTAAGTTCATGAATAAGCCTTGTAGAAAAGATTTAGGTAAGTTCATGAAGAAGCCTTCTAGAAAAGGTTTAGTTAAGTTCATGACTCAGCCTTCTAGTAAAGGTTTAGGTGAGTTCATGAATAAGCCCTCTAGAAAAGGTTCAGGTAAGTTCATGAAGAAGCCCTCTAGAATTGCAACGAAAAATGTGCTTTTTTCACTTGTGATGTATACAATAATCACAATTTATGGTCGTGTCAAAAAGTCGATGATGTCCTTCTTTATCTATTGGATAATATTTTTATTAGATTTGGAACAAAACTTTAAAGGCAAACTATTGGTATTCCGATGGGAACTAACTGTGGCCTCTTGTTGCAGATTTGTTTCTTCTTTGTTATGAGAGAGATTTCATTAAGTCTCTCTCACGTGAAAATCAGGCTGACATTATTGAGGCTTTCAATCCAACTTCAAGATACCTTGATAATTTATTAAATATTGACAATATTTACTTTGGCCAAATGGTGGACCGCATATACCCTACAGAACTCCAATTAAATAGAGCAAATTCTTCCGATACCGAGGCAACTTTTTTTGGATTTGAATCTATGTATATCTAATGGTACAGTTTCCACCAAAATTTATGATAAACGGGACGATTTTGATTTTGATATAGTCAATTTCCCTTTTCTTGGCGATGTCCCCTGGAGTACCTCATATGGGGTATACATATCTCAACTTATTAGATTCGCAAGAGCTTCTTCAAATCTTAGTGACTTTAACTTCCGTAATAAAGCCCGTACTGCCAAATTTCTTAGGCAGGGCTATCGTCATTCTAAACTTCGTAAGGCGTTTTCGAAATTTTATCGCAGACACAGTGCCTTGGTAGAAAAATATAGCGTAAGCCTGAAAACATTTCTGCAACAAAGTATATCGGAACCAGCATTTTACGGTGACTTAGTGTACAGATTTAGAAAAATTGTAGGAAAATCTTCCTTTTCGGAGCAATTCAGAAAACTTATTAACCGTTATAAAAGAATTGGCTATAGCCTGGATATTATGCGACAGACTGCATGCCTAGTTGTCAACCCAATCATTGCTGATGGCTATGCTTCACTCTTTAATTGCACGACGGCAGTTCGGGCCTCAGACTCACTGACGGCCTCTTCGTAAAACTTTAACCACTGGGTTGGGGTTTGACGATATGTCTTTGGTTTGGCCTGCCGTGGTTCAACTATTGGCTTTCATTTGCTCCGGCAAACAGTAGAATTAGCCGTGAGTACTCATCTTTGTTTATTATAGTGATTAATTTGATTTTAATGTTTTCGCTTTGATGCATTGACTGAGTTGGGAGCCTTTATGCGAACCGAATTTTTATGTATCTCTGTATTAAGAGTAGCATTGGGACCAGAGTGAAGTTGGCTAGCTGTAAAAGTGCTTTAACACCCCCCCCCCCCCCCTCCCACCACCCCACCCCTCGGTGGTTTACTCTACTGACCGTTCTAAGGCGGTGGTCCCGGTGTTAGTCTTAATTCGGGCCTCAGACTTAATAACGGCCTCTTCGTAAAACTTTAACCAGTGGGTTGGGGCTTGACGATATGTCTTTGGCTTGGCCCGCCGTGGTTCAACTATTGGTTTTCATTTACTCTGGCATACAGTAGAATTAGCCATGAGTACTTGTCTTTGTTTATTATAGTGATTAATTTATTTTTATGTTTTCGCTTTGATGCATTGACTGAGTTGGGAGCCTTTATGCGAACCGAATTTTTATGTAATTTCTGTATTAAGAGTAGCATCGGGACCCAGGGTGAAGTAAGCTAGCTGTAAAAGTGCTTTAAACCCCCCGGTGGTTTGCTCTCCCGACCGTTCTAAGGCGGTGGTCCCGGTGTTAGTCTTACTCTTTGTTGCTTTGTGGTTTATTCTACGAGGCGATTTGTTGTATGTATTCCCGTGTGTCATTTTGTTCTTGTGTTTTTCAGTCCTTTTAGTATTGCGATTACCTCGCTTGGGGAAGAGAGAGCTAATCTTAGTGCTTTTCGTACGTTTGTTCGGTTTGTGCTTGTTTAGATTTGTCGGTTTCCTCTTCCTCTTGGGGTCTGGGAAGGGCTACGGTTTGTGATTGTGGCACTCCCTGGAATTTTCTCTTCCCTTTTTTACTCTTTGTTTCTTTGTGGTTTATTCTAGGAGGCGATTTGTTTTATGTCTTACCTTATGTGATTTTGTTCTTGTGTTTTTCAGTCCTTTTAGCGTTGCGATTACCTCGCTTGGGGTAGAGAGAGCTAATCTTAGTGCTTTTCGTACGTTTGTTCGATTTGTGCTTGTCTAGATTTGTCGGTTTCCTCTTCCTCTTGGTGTCTGGGAAGGGCTGCGGTTTGTGATTGTGGCACTTCCTGGACTTTTCTCTTACCTTTTTTTAGGTAAATATATGACTAAATAAACGTCAAAAAAGATTGCCTTTGGAAACAAAGAGCACACCCTCTAGAATAGGTTTGGGTAAATTTATTAATGAGCCTTCTAGAAAAGGTTAGGTAAGTTCGTGACTAAGCCCCCTAGAATAGTTTTAGGTAAATTCATGACTAAGCCTTCTAGTAAAGGTTTAGGCATGCTCAAGAAGAAGCCTTCTAGGAAAGGTTTAGGCAAGTTCATGAAGAAGCCTTCTAGAAAAGATTTAGGTAAGTTCATGGATAACCTTCTAGAAAAGGTTTAGGTAAGTTCATGGCTAACCTTCTAGAAAAGGTTTAGGCAAGTTCATGAAGAAGCCTTCTAGAAAAGATTTAGGTAAGTTCATGACTAAGCCTTCTAGAAAAGGTTTAGGTACGTTCATAAAGAAGACATCAAGCAAAAGTTTCGGTAAGTTCATACAGAAGCGTCTAAACACTTTAAGATTGGGCCGTCTTAGTTTGCTGTCAGACTCGCCGTCGTGTAAGTGAAAAGGGTGGCAAAATTAATAGCATGTTTTCATGTTGGAGCTCATCCTATTTTCCGCAGTCTGAATAAAATCATACTACACGTCGCATTACTGTTCATAAAAATACTGAATAGAACTGAGTCTGCAATTTTCGTACTTGTAAAGTGATTTTATTTCGAATGGACCCCTCTTTACAGAACCTTCCAAGTACATCTAGTCCCCTGAATATTTGTAGTGTCGTGTTGCAGCCAGTTGTGTAACAAGTAAATGCCTTATACATGTATTCATGCTTCAAACTGAAAACTTTTTATCTGTGTGTGCGCAATTCAAATCTGTACATAAATACGTTTCTATATTTGATTGAAGTCTACAGTCTGTTTTCTTTTGGGTACTGTCGATCATTCGTGCGTCAAATATGGAATAAAAATCATCAGTTGTGCCAGACTTAGGAAGTCCTGAATATATTCAAAAGCAACTGAGTTTTGGGCAGGGTGTCTTATAGTTTTACATTCCATTTCACATAGTTCATACGTGATCCTTTATCACTTTAAAGAGTAGGTTGTACATTTTATTTCACACAGTATCATAAGTGATCTTCTATCTCATTAAAGGTAGAGTTTTCATCACGAAAACATGCCTATATAATTTTGTCTCCCTTAAACCCCACGTTTGTATAGTATAACTGGGGTTTTCAGGGGTAAACATTATTTTTCTTATTTCTGCTCAAAACATCGATTGTGAGTACGCGTTAGAACCGCCTCATCGAGGCGGTTCTAACGAGTACCCACAATCGATGTTTTGAGCAGAAATAAGCAAAATGTTAGAATTTTTTATCTGAAAATTTTACATTTTTTGTTGGTAAAAATTTTCAGTATATTTGAATAGGCATGTTTTCGTAATGTATATTTAATCTACCCACTAGCACATTAACGCTGCAGTTGTACATTTCCTGTCACATATTATATTTGTACATTTCATTTCACATTTTTTCATAAGTGATTCTTTATTAACATGATTAAAGGTCTAGCGAAAATCTTTCTGAGAGTCCTTAAGCCAAATGTACCCCTATGGTCTCTCGTACAGTCAAATGGCATGAAGGGGTCTACATTATAGGGTGGCTTTATTGGAATCATTACGAAAACACGCCTATTCAAATATACTGAAAATTTTACCACCAAAAAATGAAAATTTTCAGACAAAAAATCCTGAAATTTTTCATACTTCTCCTCAAAACATAGATTGTGGGTACTCGTTAGAACCGCCTCGATGAGGCGGTTCTAACGTGTACCCACAATCTATGTTTTGAGCAGAAATAAGAAAAATAGTGCATACCCCTGTAAACCCCAGTTTTACTATATAAAAGTGGGGTTTTAAGGGGGTCAAAATTTTATAGGCATGTTTTCGTGATGTTTAGCAGTTTTTAAACCAGCTTTTTCCTGATTCCAGCAACTTTATAAATACATAACTCTATCCTAGTGTAATATATGGTTGAAATGCTACGCATTACGAAAACAAGCCTATTTAAATATACTGAAAATTTTACCACCAAACAAATGAAAAATTTCAGATAAAAAGTCTGATATTTTTCATATTTCTGCTCAAAACATAGATTGTGGATACTCGTTAGAACCGCCTCGGCGAGGCGGGTCTAACGAGTACCCACAATCTATGTTTCTGAGCAGAAATAAGAAAAAAATGTATACCCCTGTAAACCTCAGTTTAACTGTATAAAAGTGGGGTTTAAGGGGGTCAACATTGTATAGGTATGTTTTCGTGATAGATATGTGAAGCTGTAGTTATTACCAGGGGTATCATGAGTAATATTTGTCTGGTGTCTGTACAAACTCATCTTATGGGTACTCATTAGAAGCACATCTGCAAGGCGCTTCTAATGATTACCACAACATATGTTTTGTGGAGACATCAGAAAAAGGCAACATTTTGGTTAAAACATGAATATGCTTAGTTAAATATTCGCCTATCTGAATGAATGAAGATGTAGCAGGATATTTTAAGTCGGTAGGAAAACCAATGTAAGTAGTTGGATGATGTAATACACAATGAATAGAACTCCAAGAAAAGACGGCCTGACAACGTAAACCTGTTTCATACACGGGTTTACAGTATGACTGACCTCGTAAAGACTGTGCGCTCTTTTTCTTGAATTCATATATTAGAAAATCCTAGAAAAAGCCACATTACGAAAACACGTCTGTTCAAATATATAGAAAATTTCAACTCCAAAACCTGAAAATTTTCAGATCAAAAACTCTAATATTTTTTTCATATTTCTTCTCAAAACATAGATTGTGGGTACTCGTAAGAACCGCCTCCCCGAGGCGGTTCTAACAAGTACCCATAATCTATGTTTTTGAGCAGAAATAAGAAAACTAATGTATACCCCCGTAAACCCCAGTTTTACTATATAAAAGTGGGGTTTGAAGGGGTCAAAATTATGTAGGCATGTTTTCGTGATGGGATGCCTTGTGTTGGAGATACTGTTCATCAAAAGTTGCCATATTTTCTTGAATGGACAGAAAAAAAAAAAAAACATTTTTCTTAAAATTAGCTTCATAATGCATTATCAGTTACTCTACTTACTGTAGTGTTACATTGTGTATTTCTTAAACCATTTAAGCATGGGGTCCCATAAAAGGGGCTTTGGCATACAGTGTAGACCCAGATCAGACGCCGCAGAATGCGGCATCTGATCAGGATCTACACTGTTTGCATTAAGTTTAGAAATTTCTACAAAATATAGTTATAATAAAAGCTTAGCAGACATCCCTTATATACGTAATGGACCTGTCCAAAGAGTTAAGGTAGAAGAATTCACTAGGCATAAATGGGTTAAACTTTCTGAACAAATTCAGCAAACTACAAATTTTGTCATGTTTTCCGTTACTATTTCCGAGAAACAAGAAAATGGGCTGAAATTTCAAACAAAGTGTCGTCTTAAAAGACAATATAATGCCATGTCAAATTACGTGGGAAAAATTGACTGATTTGAGCTCTCTTCTGACGAAAGTTGTACCCATCATGCTTAACTCTTTCACTGCCACAGGCGATCATAAGATACTTTTGCAAACAGCATAGATCCAGATGAGACGGCTCAATGAGCCGTCTCATCTGGATCAACGTTGTTTGGCATTCAGTCTTTCAACTTTACATATAAACGTCTTTCCAAACGATGGTTTGTTACAATAAAAAAGCAGACGACAAATGTCGTCATAAATTTGACACCGAAAGAGTTAAAGCGTTATTAAGTAGCAAGGAGCAGTTCCTGTGATGTTGAAAAGTAGACAAGTAATAACTTTGGGAGGATAAACTTTAATTTGTTAGGACTACTTGATTGATTTGCAACCCTTCTGGTAAACAGACAAATTTAGGTAAGATTCAGCCAGACTTATAAATAAATGTTTATACAGAAAAAATAAATGTGTCATAGCTCCAGACGAATCAATATTGTTTTCGTCCAAAATATTCGTATGGTTCTTGTTTCAACGCGAAACAAACTACACCTGGTGAGCCGATTCGTATGAAACTTATGTTTAGTCGATACTATTACAATGAGTACCTAGTACATGTGATTGTCAGGAGATAATGTTCCTATCTAGAGCTATGTTTGTTGAATGCGTTCATTGTACGGAAATTCAAAGAAAAAATCGGTATGTTTCAAGATGTCAAAATGACAACTGGCCTGCTACAAATTGATTTAACCTTAACCACTCTCTGACGATTAACTGATAGTGTTTTTCTTTTCTTTTTTTTTTCAGAAAACAGGATTTGACATTGTATGTATTTGTTTGAACTGTCGCATCCTATTTCTTGGGGAAAATAAGAAAAATATTTCAAAATGGCGTCTTGTGAAAGTTTCACAAACGTACCCAGAGTACTAAGCGTAAATTTTGTAATTCCACTTGGATACTATGTGCGGCTTTACTATTTTGAAGAAATTCATAGACGTTTGAAAACCGCGATTGTACAAATGTATTTACCCTGTAACGACCCAGCCAGCATTCTTCATAAATCTATATTAGACCACATTACTAAAACACGCCTATTCAAATACAGTGACAAGTTCACCACCAAAAACTGAAAGTTTTCAGATTAAAATTCTGATATTTTTCATATATCTGCTCAAAACATAGAGTGTGGGTACTCGTCAGAACCGGTTCTAACGAGTACCCACAATCTATGTTTTTGAGCAGAAATAAGTAAAATAATGTCTACACCCTGTATACCCCAGTTTAACTATATAAATATTTTTCATATTTCTGCTCAAAACATAGTTTGTGGTACTCGATAGTCCGCCTCGGCGAGGCGGTTCTAACGAGTACCCACAATCTATGTTTTTGAGCAGAAATAAGAAAAATAATGTATACCCCTGTAAACCCCAGTTTTGCTATATAAATATTTTTCATATTTCTGCTCTAAACATTGATTGTGGGTACTCGATAGAACCGCCTCGGCGAGGCGGTTCTAACGAGTACCCACAATCTATGTTTTTGAGCAGGAATAAGAAAAATAATGTATACCCCTGTAAACCCCAGTTTTACTATATAAATATTTTTCATATTTCTGCTCAAAACATAGATTGTGGGTACTCGATCCTCGACGAGGCGGTTCTAACGAGTACCCACAATCTATGTTTTTGAGCAGGAATAAGAAAAATAATGTATACCCTTGTAAACCCTAGTTTTACTATATAAATATTTTTCATATTTCTGCTCAAAACATAGATTGTGGGTACTCGATCCTCGACGAGGCGGTTCTAACGAGTACCCACAATCTTTGTTTTTGAGCAGGAATAAGAAAAATAATGTATACCCCTGTAAACCCCAGTTTTACTATATAAAAGCCGCTGATCCGAGTGTTTGTTGGGTTCTGTCTAGCACTATCATTCATCGGTTCGCAAAGAAAAGCCGGTTGCTGTGCCTTTCGTTGCTCTGTAACATGTGTGACCTCTGTCGTTGTTTATTTACTTTTCCGCTCGGTGCTATTGGTAGGCTATGTTGCGTGCGGCCATTCCTCGATTCATTATATACTTCAGACAACCCTCTTTATACCGACTCTCGACACAACGATAAATTTCGATATAATGACAATTTGACTGTCATGAAACCTTCTGATAAGAGGTAACAATTAGTCACAAAGTATCAAGAATATCGTATTTAATACTTTAAAGAAACATATGTTTCGGATATTTGTTAGAATCGTCTCAGTGAGGCGATTCTAACAAATATTCAAAACACGTGTTCTATGAGGAAATGAGAATAAAACAAGACCTTACTTACATATCATTCTGCTTATTAAGGACTTAACGACAGCAAATTCATTTTAATGGCAACGTCTTTGGGAACAAATGCTGTCATTGTAACGAGGGTTCAATGTACTTTTTTTAAAACAAAGGTACCCATGAACATCGTGAACATAAATACACCGCGAAGTTTTACCCAATTAGAGAGCGCTATAAATCTGATTATTCCATACAAGCGCCGCACCGTCAGAAAATGTACCATCGTATTCATAGTCCTCATCAAAGATTCAGATCAGCCTGCGATTTCACGCAATCTGATAAGAATCTTCACTGGGCGCAATCTGGATCGCCGAGGATGCAACGTTTCTTCATGCGGACAACAAAGATTCTGATTTGACTGACTGATTATATTTGGGTTTAACGAAACGTCAACTCCTGTAGGTTATTTTGTGTCGTCTCCCAGAGAAAGGGAGAAGAGAGATAGAGAAGATGAAAGAGAGGGACAGGGGAGAAAGAGGAAAATGAATGTAAGTGAAGAAATAGAAGAAATAAAAACATTCCCTCTTTACCCTTACCTGCTGCAAGTATAGCAGGCCTTGCCCAACTGTAAGCCAATATCAGTTGGACGCCCCTGTGATGCAAGATACACGACACCTTTGCCTCGCCCAACCATCCCAGCAAGATGTGCAGTATGGTTTGAGTCTTCGTTGGTCGCACATGTCCGAAGTTACGTTTTATCAATTTGCGGATAATAACGTATTCGATCAACATGTTACGAATATAGGAATATAGTGGAAGCGTATTAATAGACGGTCTAAGTCTTTATAACATCCGCATTTGTATTACACTCAAAACAAACACATTACTTTAATCTTACACTTTCCCCGCAAGGCATTCCAATATATTTCGTTAATAAAATAGGTTTTAAATCAGCTCTGTATTTACTTTCACTTCTAGCAACCTTTTTACTGCATGAATCTGTCTCAATATGCGTAGTCATTAAAATCTTTCTGATTTCCAAGGCACACCATCATGAAAACATGCCTATATAATATTTGACCTCCTTAAAAAAACACTTTTATATAGTAAAACTTGGGTTTACAGGGGTATACTTTATTTTTCTTATTTCTGCTCAAAAACATAGATTGTGGGTACTCGTTAGAACCGCCTCGAAGCGGTTCTAACGAGTACCCACAATCTATGTTTTGAAAAGAAATATGAAAAATAACAAGAGTTTTTTATCTGAACATTTTCAGTTTTTGGAGGTGAAATTTTCTATATATTTGAATAAGCATGTTTTCCTAATGCAAAGCTATAGATAATAGCGATATCCAGACACTGTCTTTATTCTCAGCAAAGAAAAAAATATGCTGCCGACACTTATAAGTAGCTCCTCCCTGAGGCGATTCTAATAGGTGTCCACGACATAAATAAATATTTTGTTTTTTAGAAACGAGAGAATACGTCGAGATTCTTGTTACAAACTGTCTTATCTAGGGCTATCGCTAAATATACATTTTACATAGATGTGTTAACGTAATGACAAAGATCAGATTATTTACCGTATAATGAATAAACTTGGGATATTAGTGATACACGAGAAAATGCTAATAACAATTAATTTTGATGATTTCGTTGACAACCAACTAATCTAAATAATTTTGGTAATTCTTGACTCACTTTCCATAAAAAAGCATAATAAATACTACGTACAGGAAAAACTGTATATGGGTGGCGCCAAGCGAAAATGTGTCTTCGAGCATGCGCAAAATGCACTGATTCAAATCCATCCCACGCATGCGCAAAGTCTCATCCGGGCATTTGCTCTTTGATATATTCTTTAGTGTCCAATGATTTTGTTAGCGGATAACAAAAGCCCTAATCAGACTGCGCGCATGCGCAGGCTGATCTTGGCCTTTGCTGTCCACATATGCCCGAAGACACGTTTTCGCATGGCGCGGCCCCTTATGACGTTTAACCCTTTCACCCCTGCCGACCAAACCAAATACCTTCGCAAACACTGAAGATCCAAATATAACCGTCTCGATCTACACTGTTTGCCATTCTGTTCTGGATTTTGTGTTGACACCTCCCCCCCCCCGCCCCCACCCCCTCTCTGTTTTAACATTGGGCATGCCAAACTTCAACACAGGAATAGTCCAACTCAGCTAAGGGTTGAAAGGATTAAAACATGTTGCCACATTAGCAAGTAGATTATTCAACTTAAAACAAGTAAATTGCTAATTATCTTTTTATCCTTGCAGGTAAGTAAAATCGAACTTCCATGGCTCGAACATATTTTGTTCTAGACATAGGTAGTTCGAGCCACTGAGGGTTAATCATAGCGCCATGTCAGAAGGCAAATGGGGATAATTTAGGGATGTCTTTTTCAACTTCTATAAAACTATGGTATGTTGGGTGGAGTAATTAGAATTGCTTATAAGTACACACAACATACATTTCATCATAAATAAGAAATTTTCCCTAAAATATCCCATATTATTTTTGAGCTATCGTAACAGTTTCCAAGGGATTCAAAAACGAGTTTGAAGCAGCAATGGTAAACCAGCTACATGTATCGTTGTTCGACTCACTGAGGTTTTACAGTGTAATTTTGACGTAGTCAAGAAACAACTCTGCGATCACCCTCTGTTCGTATATTCTCTGTCAAAACCTTGCTACATACAGAGAACCCTCGTTACAATGACAGCATTTGTTCCCAAAGAGGTTGCCATTAAATGAATTTGCTGTTGTACAGAATACTTAATGAGCAGATTGTTATGTAAGAAATGTACTGTTTTGTTCTTATTTATTCACCGAGGCGATTCTAACAAATATCCAAAACATATGTTTCTATAAAGTATTAAATACAATATTCTTGCATAATTTGTGACTAACTGTCACCTCTTAAGCGACGGTTTCGTGACAGTCAAATTGTCAGTATAACGAATCGTCGTTGTATCGAGTGTCGGTATAAAGGGGGTTGTCTGTAATAAATAGGACGACACACGAACAAAACGTGAAAAAAGCACCACAGCGAGCAACCATAAGGCTCCATAAGGAACGAACAAAATTATTAAGAACCAAATACATCTTGAATCCTCTTAAACCTGTAAACACATTTAAAAGGACATCTACATTCAAATTACGTAAAAGAGGAAGCTAAATTAAGCCAAATGACATCTTGTTTAATTCAATTTATTTTCTGTCGAGACATCACATTTAACAAAACATAAACAGTTAACGGAAAATAAAAGCAAGGACGAATTTCACGCAACATCTTAAGGGCAATGGCTACGCTTTCAAGGGAAATAACTCCATCAAAATTATTTTGCCTCTCTTCTGAAAAGGGGTCTACTATAAAAGGAAAAACCTTGGTAGCAAATTCTTTCCTTTCAGAGTAGACCCTATTTTAGAAAGGTTTTTATGTGCATGCAAGCAAACAGGAAGTCACAAAAGTTCTCCCTTTTATGAAAATAAAGCAAAATCTATCGAGTCCATTCAGTCACCTTAATATGCCAGCCACTGACCTTTATATAGATTTTTCCTTAAACTATGTCAATCCATGTGAGTACTTTTCCTGTAAGAAATGGAATCTTGATAAATCTCGGAAAATGTGGAATTAACCTTTGTTACTCAAAGACGAAGCGGTGTTATTTGCCCAGAAGCTGTAATGCACACTGTATTGAATTAATTACAGTTCCTCCGAGCAGGAAATCGGATATGAAAAAAATATATATGAGAGAGAACGGCCACTACTCTGCTTTCAATGTCTTTTATGGAATGTTTTTTTTTTTTTTTTTTTTTTTTTTTTTTTTTGTATTTTTGTTGTTTTTTTCTTTTTTGCGTGGCGCTTTATACAGACGAAGTAAATATGCAAATTTTGCCATTATTCAATGCAAATTCTTTTGTCGTAAAAACATATGCACAAAATTTTTTTATTCTATTCAGTGGTTTTAAATAAATAAAAAAAATCATTTTTCCCACAATAGAAATTGGCTGCAAATTATGCAAACATCGGTAGAGCAGGTAGATTTGATACAGGCTTCAACAAGTTCAATTTGTTAAGAATTAAATTTTCACAATATTGTTACAGAACGTCAATTCTTTAAAATCAGTGAAGAAAAGCAAAACAATAACTCGTAATAAAATCTTTCCAAACATCCAATTTACTATAGTAACTGCATAGGCCAGATCCATATTTGGTCGTAAAATTAATTTTACAGTAAATATTTGATAACAAAGCGCAGAAGCAGAAAAGATAAATGGTTCCTGATAAATTATGTTCAATCAGAAAAAAAAATCATTTTTGTTTAGAATAAAACGCCAAGCGAAAAATGGCTTACCAAAGAATGTTGAAAACATCACGAAAACATGCCTATAAAATTTTGACCTCCTTAAACCCCACTTTTATATAGTAAAACTGGGGTTTACAGGGGTATGCATTATTTTTCTTATTTCTGCTCAAAACATAGATTGTGGTTACTCGTTAGAACCGCCTCGACGAGGCGGTTCAAACGAGTTCCCACAATCTATGTTTTGAGCAGAAGTAAGAAAAATATCAGGATTTTTTATCTGAAAGTTTTCATTTTTTGGTGGTAAAAGTTTCAGTATATTTGAATAGGCATGTTTTCGTAATGGGACATTAAGTTCAGTATCCAGTTTTCAGTGGGTATTATAAGCTATAGTATTGAGTTGCTGTAACACAGGGCTTATTAAATTAGTACGGTTCCAAAACAAGACTATCAATAACATTTGATCGTATGTAAAATCGATGAATGTTTGCAGACTATTACGTCACACGGGGACTACTGAAATTTCAATGCAAAACATGTGTATAATATGTCACGTCATTGTAAGTAATCGTTTATCTGGGCCCAGTTGTTCAAAGCATCGTTAGCTTGACGAGCTCGTTAGTGGTCAAAATGTAAACTGTTCTAGTGACTAATTGTTACCTATTTTTGCTGAAAAACAATGTGAGTAGCTTTTGCAAATATATATATATATATATAAATATATATATATATATATATATATCAACAAGTCCAATATCGCCAAATAATCTGTATATTTAATAAACTTAAAACTTCTACTGCAGTTTCACTGTATTCACAATTTGTCAAGACCACATTTTTTATTCATAAGTATGTATTTTTATTATTATTATTATCTCTCCACCTTTTTATGCCCCTGCCCATTTGAAGAATTGTAGAAGGCTATTAAGTTTTACCTCTGTCCGTGCGTACGTACTAAAATGTGTCCGGGACATAACTCTAAAATCGTATGGAATATATTCATGAAACAAGAAAGACAGCTCTGGCTACTTTGCTTTTTGAATTATCCGCCCCTTGCCTAAAAGCCATATAATGTAATGCTGAAAAATTAATTTCTTGTCCGACTCATAACTCCTTAATTATAAGGAATATATTAATGAAACTTTACAGATGGCTAAATCATATTAAGACAATGTGTCGCGAACAACTCTGGCTACGTCGGTTTTTGAATTACCCCTTGCCTATAATCCATGTAGTGAAAATACGTGTCCGACTCCAAAAGCGTATTCATGAAACTTCACAGATGACTACATCATATCAAGACGATGTGTCTTACCACTGCCTGTCCGTCCTTGCACCAGGCGGAGGCATCCGTGTCTTATGGACACTTTTATATAAACCATATAAAAGGTTAATTTGGGAATCTATATACGCTCGTATATATTCCCGGACTGAACAATTTATATAGTACAAAGGATGACTGGAGAGAGCAACATTAAAAGTAAATAAATGAACTCAGGAACTGTTACAATCAGATCCACGTCAAGCCTCCAACACCAAAAAAAAAAAACAAAGACAGAGCAGCCACAAAACGGACAGATGGCAAGCAGAGTTGGTAACTCTTTCCCCAAAAAAATGTAGCAACTCTGTCACCCAAACTTATCTGAATGTATCTTAGACTTACATAATTGATAAAAGAAAAACATTAGAAAGTGAAACACTACATAACAATTAGCAAAAAGTACAACATCGAAAGTACCGCTTTGGAACGGTAAGTAATGAATTAATGGTAGACTTAGGCTAGTTTTACGAGGTCCCAACATTTGCCCTCAGCTTTCATAGTAGTAAGAACATATTTGTTCGGTCCGTGTGGAGGTCTTCTAACTCATTCATGAATCATTACGGGCAACAAATAAATAACAAATAGAGCCTATAATGAGGCAAAGATGAGGATTCAACAGACACACGTGTTCCGACACTTGGAGATCCGTTGGTTGTCAAACAACACCACTGGAATACTGGAACAAAAAATCACCAGTGGAACCCCGGTGAGCCGAGGAACAGACATAAAACAAAGTTCCGGCCCAGGTCATCTAATGAACAATTTTAAGCCGTGGCCATCATAGAGTCAGAACCCCGACACAACAGCGTGCAATTAGAGGTCAACCATGACTGGATTAACCGCTAAGCAAGCAGACTGTTTTATGACATCTTACACTTTTACATTTATAATATGTGACGCAGACCCTGATGAAGCCGTTCATAAAGGAGCAGTTTTATTAAGGGCTGTACTTTTTTCCATTACATTGCAATAACTTGTTTTTTGTTGTTGTTTGTGTGTGTGTGTGTGTGTGTGTGTGTGTGTGTGTGTGTGTGTGTGTGTGTGTGTGTGTGTGTGTGTGTGTGTGTGTTTTAGCGAATTTTAGCCATAGGGAGATGATTCTTGCAGACTTTGTAATTAAATCCTTTGAAAATTAAGGAGCTAGCTTTTCGAGGAAGAATTTTCTTTCATTTAGGGTAGACGCCAGAGAGAAAGGAGGCAAATATTTCAAGCTGGAGTTACTTCCAGTTTCTCTTAACCCCTTTCATTCCTGCAGATCAAACACATACCTTTGCAAACAGTTTAGATCCAGATGAGACGGCTCTTTACGAGACGTCTCATCAGTATCTACATTGTTTGCTCTTCCGTTATTGATATTTTGGCTTACATCCTTATTAATTGCATCGGGCATGACCAAATTGGAAGATACAGTAGCCCATTCCAGACACGCGGGAGTAAAAGGGTTTAGGGGTCAGATTATTTCAGCGCTGATACTAAGGTTGATCGGGGACATTTCTGTCTACATACAGTGTAACCTCAGTGGCTCGAACACGGATGGCTCGTTTACCATGGATGATTCGAACTCGTTTTTCAGTCCCTACAAAATTCCTCCAATAGCTCAAGAAAACAAATATTTAGGGATTTTTTTCTTATTTTATCATGGCACTGTATGTTTTGTGTACTCATTAGAATCGCCTCATCGAGGCGATTCTAATGAGTACACTCACCATACAACCGTTGTGTAGAAAATCGAAAAGATTTCTCTAAATTATCATGATTTGCTTCGTGAACTGGTGCCATGATTAACCCTCAGTGGCTCGAACTAAATGTACCCATGTCTCAAACAAATTTCCAAGGTCCCAAAGATGTTCGAGCCATTGAGGTTCGACGGTATATACGAAACGCGTTAGAGTTCCCGCCCCAAACTCCTTCAAAATTAGCTGGGTAAGACCCACAGCAATAGAATGTTATTTGAAAATATCAGAATTAAAGTAACATTGCCACTATGAAATCTATTGAGAATACAAGCGACGTGTCAGTTTGACAGATTTATATCTGACAACAGCAATTCGCAGCTGCAGTCGCTTGTGCATTGTTCTTTAGCAATATATTTTAATGACGTTACGGCCGTCTGTCTTTGGTCGTTAATCTTTTTGAACATTAGTGCACAGAGCAATATTTACTAGTGTTTTCATTCTTTGTAACATTATTGTAGTGTGTTCGTTGGATTGTATACTACAGTCGAACTTCAATGACTCGAACAACTTTGGGACATGGAAATTTGTTCTAGACCGAGGTAGTTCGAGCCACTGAGGGTTGATCATAGCGCCAGGTCAGAAGACAAATGGGTATAATTTAGGGATGTCTTTTCGATCTTTTATAAAATAAAGGTATACTGAGTGTACTCATTAGAATCGCCGCAATAAAGCGATTCTAATGAGTATACACAACATGCATTTTCAAAAAAAAAAAAAAAAAAAAAAAAAAACAAGAATATTTCTTTTTTTCTAAAACATCGCTAAATATTTTTTGATTTGGGTTATCGAAAGAATTTCCTAGGGACTCCTAGGGACCCGATGACGAGCTCTTATCAGCCAAGGTAAGCGAGCCATCGAGTTCGAGTCATTGAAGTTTCACTGTATATTATAAAGCACCACTTAACTCCTTTGGCTTTAGAATCTGATAAAGTTGCAATGGTTATTACCCAGTAAGCATTCTTTATCAATCTATTGCGGGCCGTTTCGGCCCGTCAGGGTAGCAGATGGGCCGATAACGGCCCGCTATAGATTGATAAAGAATGCTAGCTGGGTACCTTAATAAGCCTTTTAATAGGATAAAATTAACAGTTAATTCTAAACCTTAGTACGCTGATGAAAAAAATTGCAGAAAGCAAACGTTTGATATTTTCGTCATTTTCCATGAAAACATGCCTTTACATTCCATGCGATCTTTAGGAGACGATTCGCATGAAATGCTGTGTCATTTTTCCTGGGGAAGTAACAAATATATCTAACGAGCCGATTCGCATGAAGCGAAAAGTTCTATCTTTTTAGGAAAAAATAACAAAAAAAAAATACAATACATTTTACTAGTTCTTAACTTAGCGTCTAAAGTGTTTAAAACCGTGAATATCCCAAACTTAAATGATTTGATCTTTGCAGTCCAGTAGACCATAACCTATCTAACACTAATAATCCCTCATCACTGATCCTTGATAGAGAAATCTTTTTAAACGATAGATAGAAGAGAACGAGCAACAAACAATCTCGAAAAAAATGCTATATAATTTTGACCCCCTTAAACCCCACTTTTAGATAGTAAAACTGGGGTTGACAGGAGTATACATTATATCTACTCAGAAACATAATCGTTAGAACCGCCTCGCCGAGGTGGTTCTAATGAGTACCCACAATTTATGTGTTTAGCAGAAATGTGAAAAATATCAGAGTTTTTTTAGCTGAAAATTTTCATTTTTTGGAGGTGAAATTTTCTATATATTTAAATAGGCGTGTTTTGGTAATGCACAGAACAGAACCTACCAATGACACCAAAAGAAAAAGCAAACAAAGCAAGACAGACAGTACACAACTAAAAATCAAAAGTTTGTCTTTGGAAAGAGAGCACGCAAACGCATAAAATCGGAGATTCGGTTTCGTTTAGTCTCTTAATGAGTAGCAAAGTAGTTTGCGAGACTGCACCGGCTAAAGCGGTATCCGGTTTTCCATTACAAAAACACGCCTATTCAAATATATAGAAAATTTCACCTCCAAAAAACTGAAAATTTTCAGATAAAAATCTCTGATATTTTTCATATTTCTGCTCAAAACATAGATTGTGGGTACTCGTTAGAACCGCCTCGGCAAGGCGGTTCTAACGAATACCCACAATTTATGTTTTGAGCAGAAATAAGAAAAATAATGTCTACCTCTGTAAACCCCAGTTTTACTATATAAAAGTGGGGTTTAATGGGATCAAAATTATATAGGCATGTTTTCGTGATGCAAAGAAACCAAAATGAGTTCAGCAATCGCAAAGGAAATTTTAAAAAAAAAGAATGAAGTCTGCACAAGCCCTAAACCAAAGAGCAGCAAAGCAACCAGCTCACTCTTGTAAAGCAAAAACTTTAACCAGATTATGACTTCGGTGTCTGTACTAAGAAGTATTGTATAAGTAGGAGCACACTTAGCTTCCGTCTCATATTTTTGTATAAACCAGACACCACACTCTTGTTTAACTGCTCATAACCGATTCCTGGAAGCAATCGTAATTCTGTAGCTACCCTTTGTTAGGCGGGCTACTTTGTTGCAAAATAGCATTATCATCGTCTTTAGTATGTAATTGTTTGCGAATTGCAGAGCATGTGTTTGTCATTCATTCATGTTTATTGCATATGTTTCTAAGCGCCGCTGATTTTACGCCCTCCTTTATAAATAAGCCGGTGCACAGCATTTCCTGCACCCAGCGAAGACTCAGATCAGACTGTATGTCAGCGTCTTTGAAGGGACACTTTGTGGGTAGCCAAGGATCCGAAGCTTTTTCAGGGGACATCGTAGATAAGGCTGGGACAATTAATCGGATAATCGATATACCGATCGATAAACTCCACAAAAATGATTATCGTTACTGGTTTGCTAATAATCGATTATTCGATGTCTGTGTCTGTTACATTTCCGTAATTATCCTAAGGATTCGGACACCTTAGCTGACCTGTTTACCATACTTGTTCTGACATTTGAACAAGTATGATTTACAACACAATATGGTTGTCTAAAAGTAGACGGATGAGTGGCAAACAGTGTAGACCCTGATGAGACGCCACGTTCTGTGGCGTCTCATCAAGGCCTACACTGTTTGCTCAGGCCTGTTGGTCCGAAAACATACGGTAAAGTATAACCTATGGTAAAAGTCATGCTCAGACAGTAAGCTAGAAAGGTAAAGTTATGACCAAATATTCACTGATTACTAATCGATTATCGATCAGAATTGCAGTACTGATAATCGATCATATGTTTAGCCCTGATTTGACAGCTCTAATCGTAGATTGATTAGACTGCGCGGATGCATAGGCTTAGGCCGAGTTTTCGCTAGATACACATACAATTTTGAAGAAATATTGTGTCCAGGCTCAGATGAGTTACAAGTTCAGAGGTTATCTAGGTATAATAATAGATCAATAGACAGAATAACAGATGAAAATTAGCACATCCAGGCATTGTAATTTCGGTTTTGAACTCATAAGAAAAAGAAACCTGTGTCTAAATGAAACTCTTGCAATACCAGACTACCGTGTTTTCTAAAACAGTAACCACAGACGAATATTTTTCCGATAGAATAAGGTTCTGGTCGCCTGAAATAACTTTGACAAGTCAAGTAAGAGCCATAATCACAAGACATAGCTTACCAAACACATATAAGCCTTATTTCCTTAAAACATATCATCACCAAACCATGCCTATATAAGTTTGACCATATTAAACCCCACTTTTATATAGTAAAACTGGAGTTTACAGGAGTATAAATTATTTTTTTTATTTCTGCTAAAACATAGATTGTGGGTACTCGTTAGAACCGCCTCCCCTCGGTTCTAACGAGTACCCACAATCTATGTTTTGAGCAGAAATATGAAAAATATAGTTTCTTTTTTTTTTTCTTTTTTTTTTTTTATCTGTAAACTTTGAGGTTTTGGACGTGAAATTTTCTATATATTTGAACAGGCGTGTTTTCGTAATGTATTGAGACAATTTTAATATAAAGTTACCTAAAAGGGCTACAATCATAAAACACAGCCTTCCCGAGGTGCCAAATAACCGAACTACGAAAAATAAAACAAAAACAAAATCGACATTCGACCAAAGATAAAATCAACTGAGTAATCGCCTTAGAACCAAAAACATACATGCACTACCCAGTAATGCCACAGTCACGAAGCACGTCCCTTCCGAGACACCGAAAGAAGAAATGAGTAACAAACAATGACAAAACAAACCATCACGAAAATATATCTGTATAATTTTGACCCCACTTAAACCCCACTTTTATATAGTAAAACTGGGGTTTTTCGGGGTATACATTATTTTTCTTATTTCTTCTCAAAAACATAGATTGTAGGTACTCGTAGGAACCATTAATACCCACAATCTATGTTTGGCAAGGCGGATCTAAAGAGTACCCACAATCTATGTTTTTGAACAGAACTATGAAAAATGTGATGAAATTTTCAATATATTTGAATAAGCGTGTTTTGGTAATGGCTATATATATAACCAACGACGCACGAACAAAGCTGAACCGCCTTGGAACTGTTAGTAGAAAATCTGCTTCGATGAGCTTATACCAGTTTTATCGCCCGAATATAGCCCTTAATTCAGATGATGCACCGAATTCCAAACATGTGTTCGGTCTACAAAAGGATCATTTCGAAAACACGCCTATTCAAATGTGTAGAAAATTTCACCTCTCAAAAAACTGAAAAATTTCAGATAAAAAAACTGATTTTTTTTTTTTCATATTTCTGCTTAAAACATAGATTGTGGGTACTCGTTAGAACCGCCTCGCCGAGGCGGTTCTAACGGGTACCTACAATCGATTTTTGAGCAGAAATAAGAAAAATAATGTAAACCCCAGTTTTACTATATAAAAGTGGGTTTATGGGGGTCAAACTTATATAGGTATGTTTTCGTGATGTGCTTTACCTTAACAGTGATACATCACCTAAAACAATGGCAAGCGGATCCTTGATATTTGACAACTCGAATTTATGCGTAGCATTATAAATTTAGCTTTCATAGCGAGTTCCTTTTCATGGTAGAACACATGACTCTTGTTTTCGGGATCTTTGACTCAAAGAGTGAGAATATTTATACGTTTGCAGTGACATCTACAAACATTCTTACTCAGTTTAAAACAATAGTGACAAAACCAATAATGTAGTTACACTAGAATAACATATTTACGCTATTCGCAAAACAAAGGAACAATATTTTCTCTTAAGAGAAATTGATAAAAATTCTGGGACAGTATTTGTTTCTTCTCCCGTCAACTCCATAAAAAAAAGCACATGCTCACAGAAGAAGCAAATTCTTTCCTTATA
Source organism: Anodontia alba (assembly GCA_964016985.1). Taxonomy (NCBI): domain Eukaryota; kingdom Metazoa; phylum Mollusca; class Bivalvia; order Lucinida; family Lucinidae; genus Anodontia; species Anodontia alba. Next base: position 61,244,913 of record OZ024833.1, on the reverse strand, counting down.
GGGTTGACCTTTTTTTCAAAATGGGCTTGGTATACAACAAAGCAAACAGAAAATCACAAAATTTGTCGCTCTTGGTGAGAATGGGAGAAATTCTACCAAATGTATCTAGTCCCCTTTATTCCATATTGTGATATCTGAACACATACGTAAATTGGTGTCTGGGTTAGAAAACAAGCGTTTAACCCAATAATGCCTAACGTTTCAACAAAGGTCCATAAGCAAACACTATAGACACAGATCAGCCGTAATTCTCCGTAAATCTGATAGTCATTAAGTCACGTGGATTTCGATCACATTTCTGACCAATCACCTGTTGGCGGAAAACAATGACATTCGCAAGAGGTTTTTTTTTATCTTCCAAGCTCGAATTAGCCGTTGCTTGCAAACGCTTTTCTTTCCTCCATCGTAAACGATGGAAATGCACATCATCACGGTTGTTTGCATGCGATTTAGTTTAATGACACTCTATTATCTACATTCCTGTTTTATTAACGGCTCTAGGGTGCCGCCAGCCTAATTTCGCCAGCATTTGATTGGTCAATATTTTAATCATGGATTTGTTTTCGGAAAACAATCGTTTATTTTTGTACCGGCTAGGATTTTTTTCGTAGTGAAATTGACTTTAGTATGAATATTAGTCTCATTAATAAAGAAAATGAATGAGTCAGATTTCAAGATTATAAATATTAAATTTATAATCTTGAAATCAGACGAAAAGTTATACAACTTGCATTTTATATTCCGCCACTTACTATTTAAGGCTAAACATGGCATGCTGGGTAAAACTTTCAGCAGACAACATTTTAAGACATTGTTGTTTGGACCGAATCCTGGCTAAACACAGATATAGCAAATAGTGAGATGTTTCCTGTGGTCTCTGTACTGTTTTCCGCGCCGATAGAAAATCCAAAACTACTCGAGGGGGCAGTTTTTCATCCTCGTCCGAGAGTTCTTGTTGTGTACCGAACAGTCTCAGTTCCAAGCAAGTTGGAAATTACCGATCTTTTTTCAGTTAGGCCTACTAAATACCCAGTGAAGATGATCTTGAAGGCTTACAAGAATTACAAAATTTAGTGGCCAGATGAGAGAGCGTAATAAAACTGGACTGTTCATTCATGATTTTATCATAGATTTTATATATGATAACAATTTAAGCCAAGTGGTAAACAAACCCACTCGACTAAACAACACACTAAATTTGTTCCTCACAAAAAAATCCAATCCTTGTCTCTGTGATAAAATGCCAAGCTGGTCTTGGTGACCATGATACTGTCTCTGCTAAGAGTATGATAAACCCCGCCATAAAAAAACAAAACCCCAGGATTGTTTTTTTCTTTTTCAAACAGCAGATTGGCCAATACCAAAGTTAAAAATGAAACAATTTCATGAATACTTTCTTATAGACTGCCCTGGAAAATCCGTAGTAGAACTTTGGAACAGCTTTACCATAAATTTGAATAAATTCTGTAAAGATTGCATCGCCCCAAGACTTATCCGAGGAAAGCCTTCATGTTCTTGGGTAACCCAGAAGATCAAACGCTTGATCAGAAAGGGATAGCCTGTATACCAAGTATAAAAAACTAACAATGAAGAAAATTATATAAAAAAAAAATTCAGGCACCATGACAGAAAGTGATAAGAGAAATTAAAATTTCGTACAAAGTTTATCTCAGTGATCTTCTGTGGCTGTCAGATAACGGTAATACTTATGACAAAAAAAAGAAACGTTTCTGAAAAACTAGAGGTGATACCTCTGAGACCTGCGAGATGAAAAAGTTTCTTTTATTGTCATTTCTGAAAAACTCGAAGTGAGACCTGCAGGGCACGCCTCCCCTGAAGAAAATGACATCTTATACACATATACCAAAGCCAAAGCTGACCTAAGTAACCGACAGTTTCACCTCAAATCTCCATTATCCCTGGTGCACCTGACCCAAATAATGGTGCAGGATTTGGTGGCTGATAGCAAATTGCCTCCCAACTTAGCTACAGACTCTAACCTGAACTTCGTACCAGCTATACCGGAGATTGATATTTCGATCAACGGACTTTTTAAACATCTCAAAACTTAAAACGCGGTAAAGCTGCTTTTGACCAGATAAACTTAAATCCTTAGTACTTTAGGAACTCAGGGAAGAGATAGCGCTAATCATAAAAAAGTAATTTTCGAAGTACCTTCTGTCTGAGTTACGGCAAATGTAAAATCTGTCTTTAAAAAGGGCGGCAAATTTCTAGCAGCAAATTACAGACCAATTTGTCTTGCTTGCATTATCTACAAGGGCCTTGGATACATTTAAGCATCATATATCATCAAACATCTAGACGTGCAGGGGATCATGTATGACTTGCAACATGGTTTCAGAGAGGAGCGGCCTTGTGAGACCCAGCTCGTCATGATGACAGAGGAACTTGCAAGGAAAGACAGTACTGGAAAACAGATCAATTTCATACCATTTCAAGAGTACTTTATAAATAAACCACGGTAACCTTCTGTGTAAGCTGCACCAGTATGGCATAAGGGGTAAGGGCTTGAGGTGGATTTACGCCTTCCTTGCAGACAAGTCCCAGTGGCTGGTCATTGACGGAGAGGAGTCGGACTCAATACCAGTAATTTCTGATGATCCCCGGGACTCAGTCTTGGTACAGATTCTTTCCGTCGTTTATATAAATGACCTACTCGAGGGGATATCATTCCAAGTACGCCCTTTGATAATAGCACTTACCTCACAATTAAGGACAAGGAAGACAGCTCAGCACTACAAAAGGACCTTGATGCACTTTCGATGTAGGAGTCTAATTAGAATATGCAGCACAACCCGTCAAAGTGCTTCTGTTACTAAGTTGATAAACAAACTCGGATGGAGAGCATTGGAGCAAAGGCGGGCTGACGCCCGTCTGTGCCTTTTCTATAAGGTTGTTTATAGTTTAGTAGCAGTTCCTCTCCCTGACCATGTACAGTTTAATAATAGAATCCCCAGATACTGTCATTCTGTGACCTTTAGGCAGATGTCAACTTCAAGGGACTTTTACAAATGCTTTCTTCCCCCTCGCTATTCCTCCTTGGGGCAGTCGTATGCCTACATACAGTTGACTCTCGTTATCTCGACCTCGCTTATCTCGGATAACCGCTTATCTCGAAGTGAAAATCTGGTACCTGCCTAAAGATGAAACTCTAACAACAGGTAACAAAATATTGTGGAAAAGAGGAGAAATTGCTCCAAAGGAGCAATTTCTCCTCTCTTCCACAATATTTTCAATATATCTCGAATTTTAAGAGTCCATTTACATATACATTTGTTAAATGCGGTTGTTTGATTTATTTTTTTTTTTCGTCAATTCTGCAATTCTGATAAGTCGAGGTACGGATATCTCGAAGTATTTCAGAGAATCCCTTGGAATTCGAGATAACGAGAGTCGACTGTAGTTTGTATGTCTTTACGGCTGCGGTCTGTAAGCTACAGCACACAAGATCATAATCCCCCAAAGACTTGTTTTTAACTGATCTTAATTCACCTTGTCTATTTCAACCGATTATTTGTTTTTATCCTTCACTAGATACTTGTAAACCCACTTCTTAATGGTTTTTAGCGTTTCGTCTGTCTGATACTAGCAGACGTTGCACAAATCTGCCTAGGATATCCACGAGGGCGTATGACAGTAAATAGAAATAGAGATAGATAAAAAAAAATTTTCGGATTTTTCACCAGAAAGTAGGCGTTGACTTTTCAGTTAAATTATCTCCTTTGCATAAAATGTCAATGCCTACTTTCTGGTGAGAAAAAATATTAAAAATAAAAAAAAAAAAAAAAAAAACATGATATTATCGATGTGCGTCTGCTGAGTTAGCCCAGAGACTGGTAAATGTTAATGATAGTTCTTGTTACAATTAACCTTGACCTCCCACGTACGGAAGGTCAGTACTTGTTGACATTAAGCAATGTATTCAATTTCAAAAGTATAATATTGGTGCATAGAGAAACATCCAATGTAAACGCGTTTCTGCTCTAATCAGGGATGATGGATATTGATTCCGACCTATACATCTCATTCAACAGTCTTTATATCAGGGTGATGGAAATATGGTAACACAAGATTTTGTGCATTGAAAAACAAAATTAAAATCATAAATGAAGATACCCAGGAAATGCTACAATCACGAAGCAGAGCCTTCCTGAAGACCAAAAGCAGGAGAGATGAGGAAACAATAATGACAAAACAAACTCCGCATGTTAAACCATCGATGCACAAAGACAGCAACGGAGGAAGCGTCTTGGGACGGTCAGTAGAAAAACTTCTGGGGGCTTAAACCAGTTCTACTCGCGCGCACGAAACCTCACCCTTAACCTGACCCAAGTCGAATCGCTTTATTTTTCCTATGCGTTTGTTTCGTAATTTCAAAGTATTGTTTGTTGTTGTTGTTTTTTTTTTTTGTTGTTGTTGTTTTTTTGTTTTTTTTGTTTTTTTTTTTTTTTTGTTTTTTTTTGTTTGTTTTTTTTTTATTGTTTTTTTTTTTTTTTTTTTTTTTGTTTTTTTGTTGTTGTTTTTTGTTTTTGTGTGTGTGTGTGTGTGTGTGTGTGTGTGTGTGTGTGTGTGTGTGTGTGTGTTATTTGTTGTTGTTTTGAGGGGGGGGTTGGGGTTTTCTTTGTTTGTTTGTTTTTGTTGTTGTTGTTTTTTGTTTGTTTGTTTTTTGTTGTTGTTTTTTTGTTTTGTTTTTTTTTTTGTTTTTGTTTTTTTGCGTTTAATTGTCTCGAAGTTCTTTGGAGAACTTTCAATGCCTTTGAAAGGTTGTATTTTGAGACTGTGCTTTTTCTGGCTAGTTTATTTCTATTGTTTAATTTTTTCCTCATGCGCTTGCTTGTCACTTTCAGGGAGTAATATGAATGCTGGATCTTAAACCCGAATGTATATGTTACTCTCAACTGACAAACTGCTCTCCTGTAAAGTCACGTTTCTCCGGCTGATCTATACCGTTTCATCTCTGAGTTTCTGTAGTGGACTCTTCCATCCTTGCAATTGCACATGTTCAATTGATGCAAATAGGGGTTTCAGTCTAAAACCAAAAACGGAATGACAAACAGTGTAGATCCTGATGTAGAAAATGCTGTGTCCCGACTCCGTTTTTCGTATTTCAATGTAAAATCAGGTGATCAGGTGAAAAGGATCTATCGCGGCAACCAGGCTAAAATAAAGGACAAACACGCACGGCGTTTCTTGGATACCCAAGCGTTGTTATACAGTTTTGAGAGCATAGGAAAAAACATCTAGACATGATCACTACCACTATTCTGGATATAAACCGTGTTTGCTTTCATAGAATGATAAGCATTAACAGTCTGGGCCCGGTTGTTCAAAGCGTCGTTAGCTTAACGAGCTCGTTAAGGGTCATTTCGTTAACTGTTTTAGCAGATTCAATATACAATATTCTGATATTTTTTGCTGAAAAAATGTGAGTAGCTTTTGCATTGCAAAAGCTACTCACATATTTTCAGCAAAAAATTTCAGCATATTTGCGTATCACTCGATGTAAATTTTAACGAATCGTTAACTAACGACATCGTTAGCTTTGAACAACTGGGCCCAGAACGTTCGGCTATGACATAATAACTGATTTCTTCAAAATCCAACTAGTGAATCTTTCTGATGGTTAAATCCCTAATCAATGTACCTTTGCTGTATAATTTTCAAATCTGCCAGCGAAGATACAAAAATCTTATGATCATTTCAGTCAAACTGCATAATTAAGCAGCAGTTTCGCATTTTTTTTTATGTGTCCAGAACATTGCACTTTTATCCACTTAAAATATCAAGTGTCACTATACTCTTCACACCATTTCACTGGCTAGAAAAATACCGTAAATATCCTACTTATTCATTCTTATCATTTTTACAAGCATTAGCTTTCAGAAAAAAAGCTTAACCTACACTTGGCACACAACTAGCTTTTTTATGTGTTTGTTTGTTTGTGTTGAGGTTTTACGGCCCAGTCAACCCAATGGGGTCATGTCCAGCGCGGTCAGTTTACCTAACCACACGTTAACTGGGCAGCCTTAGTCCTCTAAGCGATTAACCAGTATTGTGCATATTCTTTCGCCAGAAATTGACAACTGCCCTTCTTGATTCAACGGAAGGGAGAGAAAGACCGTAGAAAATATTTCATGATCAATCTCCACATAAGAATGTTGCCGACCTCGGCGAGGTTTGAACCCGCGACCTTCCGGTCCCCAGTCGGACGGCGCATCCAACTGAGCCACCGAGGCCGGCTTTCATCACGAAAACATGACTATGTAATTTTGACCCCCTTAAACCCCACTTTTATATAGTAAAACTGGGGTTTACAGGGGTATACATTATTTTCTTATTCCTGCTCAAAAACATAGATTGTGGGTATTCGTTAGAATCGCCTCGCCGAGGTGGTTGTAACGAGTACCCACAATCTATGTTTTTAGCAGAAATAAGAAAAATATTAGCGTTTTGTATCTGAAAAATGTCAACTTTTGGAGTTGTTGTTGTTGTGTTGAGGTTTTACGGCCCAGTCAACCCAATGGGGTCATGTCGAGCGCGGTCAGTTTACCTAACCACACGTTTACTGGGCAGGCTTAGTCCTCTAAGCGGTTTACCAGTATTGTGCACATTCTTTCGCCAGAAACTGACAACTGCCCTTCTTGAATCAGCGGAAGGGAGAGAATGACCGAAGAAAATATTTCATGATCAATCCCCACGAATGAATGTTGCCGACCTCGGCGGGGGTCGAACCCGCGACCTCCTGGTCTCCAGTCGGACGGCACATCCAACTGAGCCACCGAGGACGGCCAACTTTTGGAGTTAATTTTTTTCTATATATCTGAACAGGCATGTTCTCGTAATGTTTGTGTGTGTGTGAAGTTAGTATTCGGTTATGATAACTTTGAGCAGTCCATGGAAAATAGCATTGGACCAGTCCATGGCCTTTCTTAAAGTGCTTTCAGAGCGATGACAAACATTAATATGGTCTACGCGCGTGGGCGTAGACAATGAATGGAAATCTTCCATAAATCCGTGTGAATGTGCTTTCAGTTTAAATATATTTCATTTGTATAAATACAGAGACAATACATAACAACATAAACATATTTCCACTAAGATTCAGAAAAAAAAGTCAAGGACCTAAATGAACCTGTCTCCCATTCCATTTTGTCTGTTCCTTTCGCAGCGTAGTTATATAAAACAAATGACAAGTTTTAGGAGAGAATTAAAAACTATAAGAAATAGTGAAAAAATGCCAGTTTTGAAATACCCCGACGTTAGCTTCTACCTGTTATCATTAATATTCAGCATATTAGAGTTAAAGCTTCAGCTCCGAAACCTCTCTAATGTGGTTGCTTATTTAGGTCCGTCCGTTTTCAGTGGGCGCTTTAATGAACAAAATTGTTTCATGAATTATTTCTGAGGTTTTAAACACAACCCTGAAAAGAAATGCCGTATTTATTCATGGTTTAGATAAAGCCTTAATTCACCTTTCTGATAGTAAAACGCGAGGGTGGGGTGTCCAAAATTTAGGACATTCAAATGACGCCTTCTTAAATCAATAAACGTATAATGGGCGCGAGTGTTAAACAGATCATATACTTCTGCTAATGAATTTTCAAATGACATGATTTCAACAAATAATGTATAAAATACGATAATTTGATAATAAAATACCCAGGCGCATGCAAGTTTGACATTAAAATTCTAAACTGCGCCGCAATACAAGCCATTTACTTCCGAAATTGCTTTCCTAAACACTATCATAGACTTACTAGTAAACAGTGAATCCATGTCTTGTCGTCAAGGGGAGCTGATACACATTCAGGGGACGTAACTCTGTTAAATTGTTTTCACCTCCGTTCTGTTGATGTTCCACTCTTAAAGGAAAGAATTTGCTCCCGAAGGAACTAGATTCTTTAATTTTAAAATAGACCCCTTTGAAGAAGGGGTTTAGTATGCAGGAAAGATAACAGGAAGTCACAAAAGTTGTGTCATTACAGCAGAAAATCTTCCAAGTGTATCAAGTATTGAGTATGATAAATCATGCCGAAGGGATCTCGACCTGGTTTATATATTGTAAATTTTCCATTTTTGGATGGCGATCTCCCACGTGCTACATCCTATGGCGTATACATCACGAAAACACGCCTATTCAAATATAAAGAACATTTCACCTCCAAAAACTGAAAATTTTTCAGGTAAAAACTTTGATATTTTTCACATTTCTGCTCAAAACATAGATTGTGGGTACTCATTAGAACCGCCTTATCAAGGCGGTTCTAACGAGTACCCACAATTTATGTTTTTGAGCAGAAATACATTATGAAAACACGCCTATTCAAATATACTGAAAATTTCACCTTCAAAAACCGACAATTTTTCAGGTAAAAAACTCTGATATTTTTCATATTTCTGCTCAAAACATAGATTGTGGGTACTCGTTAGAACCGCCTCGATGAGGCGGTTCTAACGAGTACCCACAATCTATGTTTTGAGCAGAAATAAGAAAAATAATATATACCCCTGTAAACCCCAGTTTTACTATATAAAAATGGGGTTTGAGGGGGTCAAAATTATATAGGCATGTTTTCGTGATGATTTTGCAAGAGCATCTAGTCAAATTAATGACTTTAGTAATCGAAATAAAATTTTATGTTAAACTTCTTAAGCAAGGGTACCGTTATCACAAAGTAATAAAACCATCACGAAAACGCGCCTATATAATTTTGACCCCCTTAAACCTCATTTTAATATAGTAAAACTGGGATTTACAGAGGTATATATTATTTTTCTTATTTCTGCTCAAACACAGAGATTGTGGGTACTCGTTAGAACCGCCTCGTCGAGGCGGTTCTAACGAGTACCCACAATCTATGTTTTGCGCAGAAATATGAAAATTATTAGAATTTTTTATCTGAAAATTGTCATTTTGTTGTGGTAAACTTTTCAGTATATTTGAATAGGCATGTTTTCGTAATGATTTTCTAAGTTTTATGGCCGTTATTCTGAATTAAGGTCACTACTGGTACCAGTAAAGATAACTCTTGCAAGACAAACTCACATTTTGCCTTATAACTCGAGTTACTATAACCCTTTTCATCTGAAACTTGAACATATACATTGACTTAAAACTTGAAATGCAATTATACTAAAGATAAAATGTTTTTATTCTAACATTGGTTATTGTCCCTGAATACTATTTTTACTATTGTCCTATATGGGAAAAACTGTACTTACCTTAGAAACATGCAATATCTTAATAATCAATGTCTAAGACAAGAAGGCTGATATAGCCCTGTATCACTCACGTGATTACCAGACAAGTTTCGAGTCAGTATTGGCCTTTCGGATCAGAAGAAGAAGTTCAATATAGGTTTTTAAGTTGGAGACCATCTTGGATTTCCAGTCAGAATGATTTTAGCTACAGTTGATCTACAAGTTACCTCGATACTCCCAATGGTGTTTCGAGTCAATTGGCGTTTTGGTTCAGGATAAAAAAAGTTCAAAATAAATTTTCAACATGGCTGCTAGGGTGACCATTTTGGATTTCCGATCAGAATGATTTAACTTATTTTTGATGTACAAGTCACCCTGATACTTCCTATCAAGTTCCGAGTCAAATGGCCTTCCCGTTCATCAGAAGTTCAAAATAGATTTTCAAGATGGCGACTGTGGCGGTCATATTGGATATCTGATCAGAAAAATATACCCCGCCACATGATAGTGGCGGCGGGGTATTATGGTTTCACGTTAGTCGTCCGTATGTCTGTCCGTCCATCCGTCTGTCAGTCGTACGTCCGTCCGTATTTCGTTTCTGGATGATAACTTGAGTAAACACCAATGGATATTCACCAAACTTGGTATGTGCATTGACATTGTGCAGATCTGGTTTAGGATTGCTAATGGGCAAATTTCGTCGAATTTCGACGTAGTTGTCTGCCTGAGACACGCCCAAATTTTCATTTCCGGACGACAACTTGAGTAAATGTCAAAGGATTTTAACCAAACTTGATACATGCATTGGTAATAAGGAAATATAGTTTAGGATTGCTAATGTGCAAATTTCGTCAATTTTTGACAGAGTTATCTGCCCGCGGCACGATAATGGCGGGGTATTATCGTTTTACGTTTTTATCTGATCTAGAAGTTGGCCAGATACTTTCTACCAAGTTTCAAGTTAATTTGGCCTTTCGGTTCAGGAGAAGAAGTACAAAATAGATTTCTAAGATAGCGACCATAGCTGCCATCTTGGATTTCCGATCGGGACGATTTTAGCTATTTTTGATCTACAAGTCACCTCCGATGCTTTCTACAAAGTTTGGAGTCATTTGGCTTTGGGTTCAGGAGAAGAAGCGCAAAATCGATTTTCAAGATAGCGGCCATGGTGACCACCTTGGATTTCTAATCGGAACGATTTTAGCTATTTTTACCTTCAAGTCACCCTGATGCTGTCTACCAAGTTTCAAGTCAACTGGCCTTTTGGTTCAGCAGAGGAAGCGAAAAATAGATTTTCAATGTGGCCGTCATAGCGACTAACTTACATTTCAGATCGGAACGAATTTAGCTATTTTCGATCTACCAATCACCTCTAGACTTCAAACCGAGTTTCAAGTCAATTAACCTTTCGTTTTAGGAGAATAAGAAAATAGATTTTTAAAGATGGCGGCCATCTTTGACTTCCCATCGGAGCAATTTTAGCTCTTTTTTATCTACAAGTCACCCCGATGCTTCCTACCTAGTTTAAAGTTAATTGGCCTTTCGGTTCAGGAGAAGAAAGGAAAATTAGATTTTCAAGATGGCGGTCATCTTGGATTTTGGATCGGAATGATTTGAAATATATTTAATCTACAAGTCACCTTGATGCTTCCTACCAAGTTTCAAGTTATTTTGCCTTTCGATTCAGGAGAAGAAGCGAAAAATAGAGTTTCGAAACGGCGGCCATGGCAGTCATCTTGGAACGATTTTAGCTCTTTGATCCACAAGTAGTACCAAGTATCAAGTCAATTGGCCTTTCAGTTCAGGAGAAGAAGCAGAAATAGATATTCAAGATGGCGGCTATCTTGGTTTCCGATCAAAAAGATGTTAGCTTTTTTTTAATCTACAAGTTACCCCGATGCTTCCTACCAAGTTTCAAATCAATTGGCCTTTCAGTTCAGGAAAAGAAACGAAAATTAGATTTTCAAGATGGCGACCATGGTGGCCTTCTTGGATTTCGAATCGGAACGATTTTAGTTGTTTTCAATCTACAAGTCACTCCAATGCTTCCTTCTAAGTTTCAAGTCAATGGGCGTTTTGGTTCAGAAGAAGACGCAAAAAAAATAGATTTCCAAGATGGCGGCCATCTTGGATTTCCGATCGGCACGATTTTAGCTATTTTTATCTACTAGTAACCCCAATGTTTCCTACCAAATTTCGAGTCAATTGGCCTTTCTGTTTAGAAGAGGAGGCGAAAAATAGATTGTCAAAATGGCGGCCATGGCTGCCATCTTGGATTTCCGATCGGAACGATTTTAACTACTTTTGATCTACAAGTCACCCTTATGCTTTCTTCTGTAAAACGTTTTCTTTTTTTTTTTTTTTTTTTTTTTTTTTTTGCGACAGCAATGAGTAGACCTTTTGGCGGATTTACATTTTGGCAGACTTTCAATTTTCGGGAAAAAAAATCCGTGATATCTTATGTTGCCCTGTGTGTCTTATGTATGCAGGTTCTACAGGGTGATTTAAAAGTCATACAAGATGCTTTTCAACTGTTTTCCATATTTCATTGTTCTCAGTGTCCGAGAGAATACAAATCAGTTCTTTTTTTTTATCTAATTACGCAACAAAACAGATTTTTAGTTATTTTAAGTTCTAGTTTTCTTTCTTGATACGTCAGTCAATCACTAAAGTACGTCAGCCAATTACTAAATTAAATTATATCTTTAATTTTTGACACATTAGTGTCTTTCATTCAGCCCTATTGTGTCGGTTTATGGCAAGGTCGATACGTTTCTTTAGTTTCAGGTGCTAAACAAGTGCGAAAAAAGTATATGCACTTTTGCTTTTGTCACGGGTAATGCCCTTGACTGGCTGATGTTGTATGCAAGTACAGCATACTTGCGATGTGTATTGGAAATATAATTTCTGCCAAGTTGTTATTCTTCTCTTTGAATGGTCACCACGGCGGCCATCTTCGATTTCCGATCGAAACGATTTTAGCTATTTTTGATCTGCAAGTCACCCGAATGCTTCCTACCAAGTGTCAAGTGGCCTTTCGGTTCAAGAGCAGAAGCGAAAAATAGCTTTTTAAGATGGCTGCCACGGCGGCCATCTCGGATATTCGGTCGTAATGATTCTAGGAATTTTGGATCTAAAAGTCACCCGATACTTCCTATCAGGTTTCAAGTCAATTGGCCTTTGGGTTAAGGAGAAGAAGGGAAAAATAGATTTTCAAGATAGTAGCCAGCTTGGATTTCCGATCGGAACGATTTTCGCTATTTTTGATCTACTAGTCACCCTGATGCTTCCTACCAAGGCTCGTGTCAATTGGCTAAGGGGTGTAGGAGGAGTAGGCTTTTAAATCAAAATGTTGACGCCGCACGAAGGACGACACACGACGGATATTAACCGATCACAATAGTAACAAGACGAACTTAATTATGAAATCTTGTTATGACAAACTGCTCACCATAGCTGCTTCTGACATATAGTGTATTTATTTTTGCAGGAGTTATTGTGTCTGAATTATAGCATTTATGTGGGAAAAAAGGGTAAAATTCATGTTTTAATTTAATAATTTTCATACTGGAGATCAGGTTATAATAAAATTTGTATGGTAGCATGTATTTGATAAATCCTCACGACTGGTACACCAGTTTACATAAACAGTGTGCATGGCAGGAGTTATAGCCCTTGATTTAGCAATTTTAGGTGGTAAAATTACCAAAACACGCCCTTTTAACTCATCCCGTCTTCCAAATGAGCAGTGCATGCATATAATTCAGCACAAGTTTGATTTATTAGACGAATCTTGCAATATGATGTATTTATTACAAATAAGAATAATATTTATGCGTCTATTTGAACCATTTTAATCACATTTTATCATGCTGAATGTATGTTCCTAGAAAACAGAGGGGTCGGGTAACAATTCACAATTATTTGCTAAGACAACAGATCATTTTGGTGCGCATTATTATTTAGATTGTCTCTATATATCTAGAATATGACAATATACCATTTTAAACCAATACTGATACACAGAAGTCGAGTGAATATATCAAAATTGTTCAATTATTTAGAAAAATAGAATTTTGTTATTTCAGGGGTAGGTTTAATTATCAATCAATTGGTGAAATTTTATGTCATTTCAGTATAATACTACACAATAAGTAGTGATCATTATTTCAAAGTTTAATAAAAAAAATCATTCTTGGGAAGAGCTTTTGATATTTGAATATTTTGTAATTTCTGTTAAAACTACAGTAAATTTTCACTATTTCAGTAGACATAAATATCGATTTTTAGGTATACGAACACACCTATATAATATTGACCCCCTTAAACCCCACTTTTATATAGTAAAACTGGGGTTTAGAGGGGTATACATTATTTTTCTTATTTCTGCTCAAAACATAGATTGTGGGTACTCGTTAGAACCGCCTCGCCGAGGCGGTTCTAACGAGTACCCACAATCTATGTTTTGAGCAGACACAAGAAAAATATCAGAGATTTTTATCTGAAAATTTTCAGTTTTTGGAGATGAAATTTTTCTATATATTTGAATAGGCGTGTTTTCGTAATGCATCCTTAAGGGTTTCCTGCACTTTGCACATTCTAATGCCATTCTGTCGCAATAATTGAAGGTATCTCATTGTTGTTAACTGTTGCGTTAGAATGTTTTTCCCAGTATTACTAGAACCTCGAACAAATTTAAAGAAAAAAAAATACCTTAAGACGTCTTTGAAGCACTGAACTCCGATACCAGGTGGTGAATTCAGCTTTTCTACTGTTTTATAACGTTCACAATGAAATGGAAAAGCAAAACACAGAATTTAAAGAAAATCTATTGTTGCAATAAAAAGTTGCACCAGATGTCAGTAGTGACCTTATTGTCCAAATATAACGCTGGCTTGAAAACACTTCTACAAGAAGGTCTGTTCGAACCTTGAATTTCATGGCGACTTAGCCTCTAAATACAGAAACATTGTTGGCAATACTGATTTCTCCGTGCAATTTAAAATGATTGTCACTCGCCACAAAAAGACAGGTTACAACATAGACATTATGCGGCAAACTTCATGCATGGTTGTTATTATGGTTGATAACTTTGCTTGCCTTTTTAACTGCACGACAGTAGGTCGATTTTGAGACTAAATGACGGCTCCCTCCTCAATCTGTTTCAGATGGTCGGTGCCTGACTATCACCTGTTTGTGGTTTGCTTTTTTCTTGGTTTCAGATCGCCATTGTGTCCCTTGCTGGTTTCATCACAGTGATTTTGATTATAAGTGCTTCACTATGAAGTTTCACAGATGAAGTAGAAAACCTTTAACCCTTGTCCTGCTGAATAAATTAAGATGTCACGCCCACTTCTAATTTTCAGCAAATCAGATTACTTGATCCAGATTGTTGATATAAATTCAAATACTAAATGGCAAACAGTGTAGATCCAGATCAGTTGGCTTCTTCAGAAGCCAACTGATCTGGATCTCCACCGTTTGCAAAGGCAGGACATATCCGGGTTCAGCAAGACTAGGGTTAATATGCGGACCAACATTATTTGTAATTTGGAACCGCACCAGCATTAAGGGTGAAGTTTTGCGCAAATAAAAAGGTTTAAGTTCCCTAGTAGTTTTCCCGCGGTTCATAGGCGGTTCTTCTGTTTAAGTTCTCCTTTGACTGTGCGTCTATTGTTTCATATGTGGCGTTTGTGCTGTCCTCTTTTTTCCTAATCTCTTCTTCTTTTAGTGCCTCGGGGCTGCGGGGTGGGGAGGGGGGGGGAGGCGAATGCTGTGCGAATGATGTTCTGGGTATCTACTAATATTTTTGCTCAACAATAACATTCCAAGTTGATTTGATTTTTATACCAACAAGGGAATCTATAGTGTAATGCCGAAACAGCCATAATTAGAATGATACATACAAGGTGCTGGTCCACTATATAGCGATACGTAACGATACCTTAAGTCAATTAGGTAAGAGTTCTATGTTGCGTGCACCCGCTTATTATTTTGTGATACTTGAAGCTTATTTAAGAATAAAAACTGAGCGAAAACAGTTTTGTGAGGTGTACAATATAAGCTGAACTTCACTGTCTAGAACATCTTCGGGACCATGGAAATCGGTTCTAGACATGGGTATTCGAGCCACTGATGGTTAGTTATAGCACTAGGTCAGGAGGCAAATGGGTATAATCTATGGATGTCTTTTCGATCTCCTATAAAGTCATGATATGTTGTGTGTACACATGTGAATCGCCTGAAAAATATTTACCTTTAGTTACTAAACTGATAATTTCTTACTTCCCTTTATTTTATAAGTAGGTAAGACAATAGATTAGAAAAAGATAATCTATATATATGTGTTGGCGTAAAGCGTCCTTGGATGAAATACGCATCACGAAAACATGCCTATATAATTTTGACCTCCCCCCCCCCCCTAAAAAAACACTTTTATATAGTAAAACTTGGGTTTACAGGGGTATACATTATTTGTCTTATTTCTGCTCAAAAACATAGATTGTGGGTACTCTTTAGAACCGCCTCGTCGAGGCGGTTCTAACGAGTATCCACAATCTATGTTTTGAGCAGAAATAAGAATCTGCTCAAAAACATAGATTGTGGGTACTCTTTAGAACCGCCTCGTCGAGGCGGTTCTAACGAGTATCCACAATCTATGTTTTGAGCAGAAATAAGAAAAATATCAATTTTTTTATCTGAAACTTTTCAGTTTTAGGGGGTGAAATTTTCTATATATTTGAATAAGCATGTTCTCGTAATGGCTTCTGTTATGTGCCGTCGGCAAACATATAAAAGAAGCCATATTATAATATGCCGTCTTTTTAGAGACATTAAGGAACGAATACACTTTCAAAGGAGCAATTTGCTTCAAATGGGTTTGTCTCCCTCCTGAAAAGGGGTCTGCTATAGAAGGAAAGAATTTTCTCCAATATTCTGTCTTCTCAATGTAGATTTCTTTTCGAAAGAAAAGCAAAATACGAAAATAGTCACAAATAGTTGTATTTCTTGTGAAAATGCCTTAAGATCCATCAAGTATATGAAGCCCCGTTAATTTCGGCAGATAGAGTTCAGATATCGGGGTTTTAAAAGTAAAGCAAACAAGTACGTGTGCACCGATGAAACCATTCATATTCGAACATAAAGAAGTATTCTGTTATAAAAATGTTGATCCGGCGTCTTCAAATTTGTCATTGTACCATGCATTGTTTCATTTTCAAAGATTGACCGTTGCGTTACTGTTCACGTCTTCGGCATGCCCAGTTCACGCGTTACTTCAACCTTCAAGGCAAATGCATACAGTTTAAAGGGGCGTTATTATTGTAAATTGTTTTTACATCCCTTCTGAAAAGTGATATATCCAAATAGGAAAGAATTTACTCCAAGTAGAATTTGTTCAGATTGGGATCAAATTCTTTTCTTTTAGACTAGACTTCTTTGCAGAAATGGCTTCGAATGCAGAAAAGCAAACATGTATTCACAAAAGTTATCATCCTTGCTAAAAATTACAGAAGCATCACGAGAACATACCTATATAATTTTGACCCCCTTAAACCCCACTTTTATATAGTAAAACTGGGGTTTTACGGGGGTATACACTATTTTATTATTTCTGGTCGAAAACATAGATTGTGGGTACTCGTTAGAACCGCCTCACCGAGGCGGTTCTAACGAGTACCCACAATCTATGTTTTCAGCAGAAATATGAAAAATATCAGAATTTTTATCTGAAAACCTACAGTTCTTGGTGCTGAAATTGCCAATATATTTGAACATGCGTGTTTTCGTAATGAGGTACTATGTGAATCCATTCACCTGAAACAAGGCCATCAACATAGTATACAAATACACCCAAACCATGAACAGACACGCTTGAGCAAAATAATATAGATAAGAAAAGTACATTTTGAAATTAACTATTTTCTCATACTTTTTTTTGGTAGAAGTCAGAAAGGGGACAAAACTACTTTAAACAGTGATTGTTTACATTGCGGCCTTTTGAACGCCATTTTGTTACTTTCGAATGATGCCACGTTGATGACGTCATATGTGGACAGTGACGTTATTCAATTACTTGAAAATAGTTGGTTACATTAGCAATATAGTTACAAATATGGAAGACAATAGTTTTTAAATGTAGATACAGCACGTGACCTAGTATTAAATTATGACTCTGAACGAGACTATAAATTAAAGGATAGTGATAATCACAGAATTATTGAGATTTTTTTCTGGTATTCACACGATAAATGCTAAGTAAAGCATTTTTCAAGTCATGTTGTGCGAAAGCCCCGTAGATCTACTGTGCGTTCGTAGACTAATAATTATGCAGACAAAGCAATAAAATATTTATTAAGAAACCACAAAAGGTTTGTAGAGTGTAAACGTGCTGAACAAACAGGTTTATAGACAGTGACCAATAAAATATGACATCAGCCTCAAAGTCAGAATACGTACCTTCAAACATGTGCGTCCAGCGAAGATTCAGATCAGCCTGCGCATTCGCGCAGTCTGATCAGAATCTTCACTGGGCACAGTTTGGTTAGGCAAGGATGCAAAGTTTCTTCATGCGGACAACGGAGATTCTGATCAGACTGCGCGGTGCACTGGGCGCACATGTCACGTTGTGGTTTATATAGTGATGGCGGAACCCGAGTGGCAATGAAGTAACATCGACCAATATTCACGAAAGTCACGTATTGTATCGTTCGTTTTCGCTCTGACCAGAAAAGAGACTATCAAGGACTTTACACATACTCCAAATTCACTCAGAACAAGCTAGAGCGCACGCGATCGATCGGTCGTATTCAGCCTGGCACGCACGCACTTACATATGTTAATACATACATTCAAATACGTTCAAATATGCACGCACAAACAGAAACAGTTATATAAATGTGCGCATGCAAGAAAGTACGCATACACATTTGATTTCAAATATGCTGGAAAATGAAGCCATTGTCTCTACTGGTATTTCCCTTCTTGAAAAACATTTATTAAAATATCCTAACGTTTCTACAGTCGAACTTCAAAGACTCGGTCAGTATGCAAATAGGGCTAATTTAACGCTTAGCACTCTGGGTAAAATTTTCAGCAGACGACATTTTGAAATATTTTTCTTATTTTTCTCAGAAAACAGGATATGACATTTCATGCAAATTGTCTCCTAAGGAGACAATTTGCATGAAATGTCAAATCCTGTTTTCTGGAAAAAATAAGAAAAATATCATCAATTTGTCGTCTGCTGAAAATGCCCAGAGAGTGGTAAAGGTTAAAGGTGTCTTTTCGGTCTATAAAACAATGGGATGTTGAGTGTAATCATTGCAATCGCCTCGATGAGGCGATTCTAATGAGTATACACAACATACAATTTCATGATAAAAAAATCCCTAAAATATCCCTAAATATTTGTTTTGAGTTATCGGAAATATTTCCTAGGGACTAAAAAACGTGTTTGAATCAGCCAAGGTAAACATGCCATTTGTGTTTGAGTCATTGAAAATTTACTGTTACAGTATTAATTTCCTAACCTATCTAGTAGCTAAAATAAACTGCCGCTGAAATGTCTACGCATTTCTTGGAACAAAGTAGGAAAAATGTCACCAAAATTCGGTCTCGACCTGGTAATATCTAGATAAGAATATGTCATTCATTTTGTCAGCGTAGTTTTGACGCCATGTTGAATCATGCTTTGAGGCGCGGACTTGACAGAAAGCTACGGGGTAATAGGAGCAGATAAGAAACTACCTGTAAAATGTGTCATTTTGTTTTTTTCTCCTACTGTGTTTGCGTAATTATCAGAGACTGCTATAAATGTTTTGTCAATATTGGCATATCACCTGTTAAGGCTACAGAGTACAGACTGCCATTGGTTTTCCCTCTATATTTTATACATTTTTGCAAATGATTTACAGCCCATGGTTTTTGTTGTCGTTGTTTGTTGTTTTAAGTTCAAATGGTCAATACTTGGTACTTGTCTCACAGCAGTCAGGTAACAGGTAAGACGGTGTAACAGTAAAATATACCCACCTGAATTTGTATTTTTATAAAACAATTCTGCTAATACAGTGAAGCCTCGTTGTAACGACATCATTTGTTCCGAAAGACGTTGCCATTAAAATGAATTTGCTGTTGTACAGAATACTTAATGAGTATATTGACATGTTAGAAAGGTCTTGTTTTGTTCTAATTCCTTCATAGAACATACGTTTTAATATTTGTTAGAATCGCCTCAGTGAGGCGATTCTAACAAATATCCAAATACAGGTTTCTTGAGAGTATCAAATAAATACTCTTGCACGATTGTTGCCTCTTAAACGAAGGTTTCGTGCCAATCAAATTGACATTATAACGAATTTTGATGTTGTACCGAGTGTCGGTTGTAAAGAGAGTTGTTGTATCTATTGCAGAATTGCATGAAATATAGATTTTGACCAATTCTGGCATCAAAATAGGCAAATAATACGCTTTAGAAAACACTGCAACTATTTAATATGGAAGTAAATTCGTATGGTAGTCCGTGGTCAACTAAGCAAGAAATGTTCTCAAAAGCAGCAGTCTAAGAAACAGTCCTCGATTAATTTGGCTATTAAATATCGAGTCCACATATTTTACTGTATCAATTACGTATGGATTTCTGAGTGGAAAACTCCACAGAAGGATCACCATATTGAGACAGATTTAAACCATGTCTATATTAACCTAAACCACTCTGGGCAAATTCAGCAGACGATAAATTGTTGTCTATGTTTTCTTGTTTTATTCCAGACAACAGGTTTTTGCATTCCATGCAAATTGTCTCCTTGTATGAAATATCAAAGCTTATTTTCTAAGAGAAAACAAAAGAAAAATATTTCAATTTGTTGTCTGTCTGAATTTTTTACCCAGCATGCTAAGCGTTAAAGGTCAATGTTTGGTAGACTTGCAACTTTTTGTCCTGTTTTTATTTATCAAATCCCAGATGGTGTCTGTAATTGTTAGGCGGAAAATCTCTCTAGAACAAAATGTCAGTCGGCTCACAGTACTTTTTGTGACGGCTTATGTTATTATTTGAATAGTGTGCCAAATCCGACTTACGAGGGTCTTTCCGCCTACTTCGGATTTTTTTTTTTTTTTTTTTTTTTTTTTTTTCGATACGGTATACAAGCCACCACAAGTAATTATCTTGCACTTTTTAATGGTTTCGATGTAAGCTAGCTGAAACAGAATTGGCGGAGTTAACCATTCTCTTGCTAAACACGACATGCCCTGTCTTAGAAAACAGTGTAGATCCAGATCAATTTAAGAAGCCAACTGATCTGGATCTGCACTGTTTGTCATTAAATATGTGAATTTCTATCAAAAATCCGGATCAACTAATCTGATTGGCTGCAAATTAAAAGTGGGCGTGGCATTAGTCTGATTCAGAGTCGTTTTTTTTTTCACAAACCCATTACGAAAACATGCCTGTTCAAATATACAGAAACTTTCACCTCCAAAAACTGAAAATTTTCAGAAAAAGAAATTCTGATATTTTTCACATTTCTGCTCAAAACATAGATTATGGGTACTCGTTAGAACCGCCTCAGTGAGGCGGTTCTAACGGGTACCCACAATCTATGTTTTTGAGCAGAAATAAGAAAAATAATGTACACCCCTGTAAATCCTAGTTTTACTATATAAAAGTGAGGTTTAAGGGGGTCAAAATTATATAGGCATGTTTGTGTGATGCATAGCTGCTGTAACTATACTTAATATAGTAATACTTCAATGTATTGAATACAAAGGACTCCTTTACCTAGGCCGATTCGAATCCCGTTTTGTGTGCCTAGAAAATTCTTCCGATAACCCGAGAAAACACATATTAAGGGATATTTGGGGGGAAAATTCTTATTTTATCATGAACTGTATGCTGTGTGTACTCATCGAGACGCTTTTAATGAAAACACTCAACATGCCATTATTTACAGAAGATCAAAAAGACATCCCTTAATTAGTCCCGTTTGCTTTCTGACCTGGCGCTATGAGTATTCCTCAACGGCTCAGACTACCAGTGTCTATTGCGATTTTTCATGGAATGTAATAATTGCTTTCTATATTTGATGCTGTATTATTATAATCAATTATTTCTAAGTACAACTTATCGAATAATGTCATGGTTCGCGGATGGCATCATCAGCTCTAGGCTTACGTGACGTCATTCAAAATGGGGGTTCGACTAAACCCGGAAGAAGTACTAAGTGGAGGAGAGGAAAGAGAAATTGAGTTTTGCTGTTTTGTTGATTCGTTTGTTCCTTCTGGCCCCGAGGATTTACTCTTTTCAGGCTCATCTCAGCTGAGCATGAAATTTTCTCAGCTTATAAGGCAAATGTTGGTGCTCAGCTATATTTATCTACATCAAGAAAACATGCCTATATAATTTTGACCCCTTTAAACCCCACTTTTGTATAGTAAAACTGGGGTATACAGGGGTATAGAGGCGGTTCTAACGAGTTCCTACAATTTATGTTTTGAGCAGAAATAAGAACATTACGAAAACAAGCCTATTCAAATATATTGGAAATTTCACCACCAAAAACTGTAAGTTTTTTTAGATAAAAATTCTGATATTTTTCATATTACTGCTCTAAAACATAGATTGTAGGTACTCGTTAGAACCGCCTCGGCAAGGCGGTTCTAACGAGTACCACAATCTATGTTTTTGAGCAGAAATTAAAAAAATAATGTATACCCCTGTAAACCCCAGTTTTACTATATAAAAGTGGGGTTTAAGGGGGTCAAAATTATATAGGCATGTTTTCGTGATGAAAATATCAGATTTTTTATTTGAACACTTTCAGTTTTTGGAGGTGAAATTTTCAATATATTTGAATAGGCATGTTTTCGTAATGATATGGGATTTTTACAGTGTATTATGAGTTTCTTTTGCTCCGACATTCAGTTTATAGCCGAACCCTCACAATGTTTTCACCACAATATCTATCAGTGAATGTATTTTTTTTTTTTTATATCAGTCGAACTTCAATGGCTCGAAACATCTTTGGGACCGTGGAAATTTGTTTGAGCTAGTTTGAGCCACTGAGGGATATTTATACATGTACCTAATGCTTTATCGATATGTACGGCTCAGAATAACTGACAAATACAGTCGAATTTCAATGGCTCGAACATCTTTTGGACCAGGGAAATTTGTTCTACACTGAGGCTCAGTCATAGCGACAGGTAGATAGATAGATAGATAAATAATTTTATTTCAAATGCAATAGGCCAACTGGCCCTTGAGCACATAAAATTCATAACATATTTACAAACATGTGTGCTATATGATGGCAAACAAATGTTACAAGTACATGTTATACAATTTCATATACAAGTTAATATTTCCTTCAGACAAGAAAGTTTTTTTTGTTTTGTTTTTTTCAGTCCGACAGTTAAGATATATATATAACGGAGAAGTGTGTATATATATGTGGTAAGTATCTCAGAATTTATCATACACACATACACACACACATACATATATATATACATATATGCATATACCGATATACATACGTATAAACATCTACACACATATGGAGTTACATACAAACCATACAAATGCATATATGCTCATACGCATAAATACATACCATACCCGCGTACAAGTACATATACATATACAAACACATACACATACGTACATATACACGCAGCGGCTTTTCACAAAAATACTAGAAAATATTGCAATATTGCATAGTAATTAAACAACGTTATATATATATACACACATATACATTCATATACATACACATACAAATACATACATATATATATACATATATATAATACATATATACATATATATATACACACAGACATACACATACATACATATATACATACATATACACATATATACATATATATATATATATATATATATATATATATACCCACATATACATACATACACATACACATGCATACACACATATATATAATCAATTTTAAATGTTAACATCACGAATATAAGTAATTCTGTTTCTCTTTTCAAATGCCTTAAATATGAAAATGGATAAATTACGAATCTGCTTTTTACGATCTGTGTTAAATAGCTCTATAAGCTTAAACATGCTTGGTCGATTTATATAGTATTTATCAATGTATAGTTTTCTAAGGTCTGAGTACACAGGACATTCAAAAATAAAATAGAACTCGTCTTCTAATATATTACAAACCCTACACTTTCTTTCATCATAAGCCACTCTAACTGGTTTTGCCCATCTACCAGCCTCACATTCTAACCTGTGAGATGATACCCTTAGTTTACTCAATGCTACTCTAAATTTCTTAACAGAAATAAATTCTAAATAACTTTGAAATTTAAAATTCGCAAATGATCTGTAAAATAAAGCTCTAGACGAGTTGTCAAGTTCAGAGATCCAATTCTGTACAAAAATATCCCTCACACGTTGTCTAAACATTGCCAGAAATGCATTACAATTTCCTACAGGTCAGGAGGCAAATCGGAATAATTTATGGATGTCTTTTCGATCTTCTATGAAATAATTGTATGTTGATGAAGCGATTCTTATGAATACGCACAACATGTATTTTCATGATAAGAAAAATAAGAAAATGCTCCTAACATCCCTAAATATTTGTTTTCTTAAACTCTATCAATCTGCTCTTTTAGTATTCTGTACAAAAGCAAATTCATTTTTGGCAACGTCTTTAGGAACAAATGCTGTCGTTGTAACGAGGGTTCACTGTATATCTAACTGCTCGTACGTTATTTCCCATTTGCCAGGTAGTTCGCCAACGGATAAACCCTTATATGTCTGGCGTCCTATAAAATGGACTTTGGCAAACAGCGCAGATCAAGATCAGACGTCACAGAACGCGGCGTCTGATTGATCAGGGTCTACACTGTTTGCATTGAAGAAAAAAAACAGGATGATATCTATAAAACATGGTAATAATAAAAACTAACCACACCCCCTCTGTTGAAATGGTCCTGTCCAAAAAGCTAAGGTAGGAGAGTTCACCCGACATAAATGGGGTTAATTTTAATGTACGTTTAGGTTTTTGAATATTTGGATAAGCATGGTATTGCTCATTTACTGTTAATCGATTGGTGATTTTTAACTCATTTATAATTCGCCCGCGGTCTGATAAAAGCGACATTACGGCAACATTTGAAAATTTATAACTTTTATATATTCTGCCAATTCCATCCACATAAAATTATTTCTGATGAAATAACCTATCATAAAATATTTCAGAGATATATGGTTTTAAGTTGTTAATGGGTGCCAAGTCTCAGAACCTCGTGTTAAAACGTCAGCAAACATTATGACGTCATAAAACATTCCAACAATTAGTTTTAAGACAAAAAAAAATGACGTGAATGTACACGATGTCAATATAAATATGCTATATGTTTTCTTTATATGCATGGCTAACTATTTCTACACTTTGAATTAAAGTTGTTGCTATGAGGCTTTATTTCTATGGCAACAGAGAAACTTTATGAATGCGGATATCTCAATACTATGGTTGCAATATATAGCAATAATCACGTGATGTTGAACACAATGTCTCCAAATTTAGAAGATAGGATGTGCTTTTCTGCATTGCCCAAGTATTTGAAGACGATGAAAAAAATACGATTTTTAACATTTTAAAAACTTACAGTCGACTCACGTTATCTCGAATTCCACGGGTCTCTCTGAAACACTTCGAGATATCCGTATCTCGACATATTAGATTTGCGGAATCGAGGAAAACACAAAATCAACAATCAAATTTAACAAACGAATATGTAATTTGACTCCTGAATTATCTATCAAAAATATTGTGGGAAAGAGGAGAAATTGCTCCTTAGGAGAAATTTCTCCTCTTTTCCACAATATTTTGTTACCTGCTGTTAGATTTTCATCTTAAAACAGGTACAGGATTTTCACTTCGAGATAAGTTGTTATTCGAGATAAGCTAATTCGAGATAACGAGAGTCGACTGTATATTTTTAAAAAAAAAAACAGTGTAGAATGTTGCTGTAAGGTCCCTTTTGTCAGCTGGCGGGCAATAAAAATAAAACAGCAATAAAACAAATATCTATTTTTTTTCCTATCCTCATTCACGTTTTGTCCATCAGTTGGTGCACTGAAGCATAAACCACGCTTCCTGCTTCTAACTAATCAGATATTACAATATCGGATATGCAATGATAAATTGATTCCAACGCACTTTGCAAGATGGAGAGGTATTATATAAGTACATTAATCAATCCCTGATTATCCGATGTACGTGTAGTTTAATCAATATCTATTATTTATAAAGATTTCAAATGTTTTTGTTGTAATATATTGAGCTCATAGAACGCAAATAGCAACATAGAGGCACAAGCCTAAATATATGGAACGTTTACAATAGCTAATGCATAAACTTTGCCAAAGGTATTAAATTCACGGTGATACGACTACTTTTTTGTGATTTCCAAAGAGTATATTAATGACAAACTATGAAAAGATGAGCAGTCGAATATTTGCATCATTCACAAAACAACAAACCTTTCTCAGAGCACTAGTAAAGTTCCAATATATCTTTAAATTATTTTTGTTTCTTTTGTTTAATTGTATTTATATTCTCTTCTTCTCTCCTATGATGTGTACATGTGCACCATGTGTTAGTTTTTATTCACCTGTATTGACATACTTTCGGCTCTTTTAAGACTTTGGATTTTCATTTGCAAACTTGTGTTGGCTGTGTTGGCAATATCTCTTATGTCTTACATTGTATAGATCAACCATTTTTTGATTTGCTTCGTAAGATGCGAAGACATGCGTGTAAATCTGGCTATTACAGATGTTTAATTCACTTATTTTTGTTAGAAAACGGCCCGTTCAAGCCTGGAATTTTCTATTAGAGAAATATGCGACACAAATCTTGTACAGATATCTCG
The DNA here is from genome assembly GCA_964016985.1 of Anodontia alba. Lineage (NCBI taxonomy): Eukaryota > Metazoa > Mollusca > Bivalvia > Lucinida > Lucinidae > Anodontia > Anodontia alba. Next base: position 61,218,767 of record OZ024833.1, on the reverse strand, counting down.
TGTCCGCAATGTCTCCAACGAATTGGATTGGATTGAGAATCTGAAGCTGCTCTGCTTGTAACCTGAATGCATGCCAATCTGTTTGTTTTTCTGTTTGTGTTTTGTTATTGTTATTGTTGTTGATTTCTGTTGCTGTTGTTGTTGTTTTGTTGTTGTTGCGTTTATGTTGTTTTTGTTCATGACAAGTTTTTCTCTTAGAAAAAAAGTGGCAAAAAATTCATGCTCAACTGATAATTCAACCAGATGTTTTAGGCTACTGCTCTCAGCTCTCTTACACTAATGAGTCTGTTCACAACAGGTGGTATCACCAGATTTACCTGGCAGACTACTTTTCTCTGATAACACTGGCTCCCTGCACTATAATATATAGTCTTAAAATATTTATTTTTCAACATAGAAAACTGTTAAAACTGTGTAATTTGATTATTTTTTTATGCAGATGTAGATTTTAGAATCGGTTTTGAGCTACTTCATTGTGTTTTATATTTAAGAATTTTGTGTGTGGGTTTCTAGTTAACTGTCTTATCAGTATTACTTACCTACTTGCATAACAGAGCATTATTTTATTGGCATCTGGGCAGAGTTTTATAATCTTCAGTCATCAGAAACATATGGAAATGCAATACCCCACTAACCCAACTTTGATATAGTAATAGTCGGGAAGGTGGGGGTGAAATTCTCTAAGAGAAAAACATGGCATGTGTTGTGTTTGTTGTTGTTGTTTTTTGTTGTTTTTTGTTTGTTTTTTATTATAATAATTATAATTTGGTTACTTTTACTTTTTGAAAATATATTACCACTTTCTTACTTCAGGGAGACTTTACGTCCACGTTAATTTGGATATTTTTGCGGAGGTTACACGAGTTTGGTGTTAGACCTCAAAGATGGAAAGATGGATTCAGTTGAATATATATATATATAGTTACAAATACTTCAATGAACACCGATGCCTCGTTCACAGAGTCTGATTCGAACTCGTTGTCGTGTCCTTAGGAATTTTTTCCGATAGCTCAAGAAAACAAATATTTAGGCATATTTTAGGGAAATTTTCATATTTTATCACGACAATATATGTTATGTGTACTCATTAGAATAGCCTCATGCTATTCTAATGTGTAACCACAACATACCATTTTTATAGAAGATTGAAGAAGCATCCCTAAATTATCCTAGCTTGCCTCCTCAGTAGTATTGGTGCCACTCTGGGCACTCCTTATGAAGGAGTGCCTAGAGTGGCACCCAATACTACTCTCCTCACCTGGCGCTATGATTCACCACCAGTGGCTCGAACAAATGTCCATTTTCTTCTTTTTTATTTGATTTGGGTTTTACGACCCTTTCAAGAATATTTCACTTAGAGCCGTTCATCAAAGGTGGGTGAAAAGCGGACCATCCGTAAACAGAACTTGGCTTTCCCACATGTGACCCGAGCGAGGCTCGAACCACAGCGGTGAGAAACCTAATGCATTAAGAGTCAGCTCTTTTATCCACTAGGCTACGGGGGCCCGCCAAACAAATGTCCATGGACCCAAAGATGTTCGACCCATTAATGTTAGCTGTATCATATACAAAGTCTTCTAATAATATGATGATGCGTGTTCTTGCAGTTTTATAGCATTTAACAGCAACTGTTGTTGTCCTTATTTAGGGAAGACATTGTAATAATGAAAAGAGCCAGCGCATGGCAAAAACTACAATAAGACCTGTGTGACCAGCAAAGACTCGGATCAGCAAGAGTTCGGCAAGAGTTCTTGTTTATCCCTCTTTGGAAAGCCCGGGTGTTGTAGAAGGCACATGCGATTAGCAAAGACTCTGATCAGACTGCGCGGATGCGCAATCCGCGCAGGCTGATCTGAGGCTTCGCTGATCGCACAAGTCTTATTGTAGGTTGTTTCGTGCGCTGGCTCAATTATATCTGTAATTGTAACAATCCTTGATGTTAAAAATTTGTGTATTTATCGTGCATGGAGTTATCTTCAATGTATTTTGCATGTCTTATATAGTGACTTTATTCTTTCTTGTGGAAATTCTGTTGTAATATAACAATTCGGAAAAATAATGAGAAGGGTTATAATATTTCTTCAGACGTCGGGTGACATTTGGTCTCCAGTCTTTTATTTCTTTTAATAAAACCATATCCCAGACATACGTTAATGGGAAATTCTATGACACATTGTATGAAGACATATAGACAATGCCCTGCAAAACTGTGTCTTCTGTGCATATGTGGACACTGGAGAACCGGGCCGGTTTGTGCATCAGCGCATCTGCTCCGATCAGGACCTTTGGTGATATTGAACATTGAGGAATGTATCAGTGGAATGTATAAGTCGTGGTCAGACGGTGTGCATGCGCGGGATTAGCAGTATGGCTTATGGTCTAAGGTACACATTTACTTGACGTGGTCCATAACCTCGTTGTGCCTAAAAAAGACAAGATCAAACTAATTCTAAGAAAAATCTTTGTTTGCCGTACATAACAAGACGCATCTACCATACTGTCTCTGTGTAAGGATCAAAGTCAAGCTGTGAAGTTACATGTGTGTGTGTGTGTGTGTGTGTGTGTGTGTGTGTGTGTGTGTGTGTGTGTGTGTGTGTGTGTGTGTGTGTGTGTGTGACGTCACTATATAGGAAACGTAATTGTATTTTAACGTAACGTTACATTGTTATTGTTTTGTTGTTGTTGTTGTTGCTTTTAGCTGCTTTTTTTTTTTTTTTTTTTTTTCAGGCTTTCTTTTTGTTTTTGTTTTATGTTTTTTATTATTTTATTTATATTTTATATTTTTATGTTGATATTGTTTTGTTGTGCTTGTTGTTTTGGGTTTGTTTGTTTGTTTGTTTGTTTTTTTTGTTTTGTTTTTTGTTGTTTTTTTTTTTTTTTTTTTTTGTTTTTTATTATTTTTTGTGTTTTGGGGGTGGGAGTGGGGTTGGTGTAAGTGTTTTGTTTAATTGTTCTTGTTTGTTTTTATGTACTTCTCACTCTTGTCAGAGGTTAGCTCATAGCATAATTTTTTCCTTACTGTCCTTGATATTTGTACCTACAGAGTTTATATAATCAGTTCTAAGATGCCATAATATTATATAAAAAGAGATGAATTATATGTCATATCACCTTCGAATAAGAAAATCATGCTGTCAGAATTGTTGTATAATGAATAATTTAATCAAGTGAAGACTTAGAATGTTTGTATTTTCACTCAGATGCTGCATGACGAAATGATGTTTAAGGCTTAGCACGCTGGGTAAAATTTTCAGCAGACGACATTTTGAAACTTTTTTCTTATTTTCCCAGGAAAACAGGATTTGATATGAAACGTAACATCCTGTTTTATGGGAAAAAAGAAGAGAAAATATCATCAATGTGTTGTCTGCTGAGTTTTCCCAGACAATGGTAAAGGTTAAATTTACTGTATGACAGGTTCTGGGAAGGTTCTGTTCCGTCTGATGATAATATTTGATAGTTTTTAGTTTTTAAACTTTTACCACTCTTTTGGCAAATTCAGCAGGCGAAAAATTAGTGATATGTTTTACAGAAAATGGGCATTGATATCACATGCAAATTGTCCATGACAGTTTGCATGTGATGTCAAAGCCTGTTTTCAGAAAATTGAAATAAGAAAAATATTTTATTTGTCGTCTGCAAAAATTTTACCCAGCATGCTTAGCGTAAAAGAAGACCTTAGAATCCATTACGTAATCGAGTATTCTGAGAAAAATGCCGATCTGAAGCAAACTTCAAAATTTCTTGGAACGATTTTGGAAACCTTAAATTCACGTCGCTTTTACTTGAACAACATTTTCCTCCAATCTTCAGGCCTATCCCACAAGACACGAAGTCAACACGCAAAGACTAGATTGCATGATGCTTTGCCATGAACATGTATATCGGCCCCGTTTCTGGTGTATCTACAGTCAGTCAACAAAATTACATATATTTACCGCTTGGTGGCTATGCCGTTTAAACCAATAAACTTCAGGATTTTTTATTTTCCTTTTTACAAAAATCAATAAAACTTCAGCAAATGCAAAAGCTACTCACATTTTTTCAGCAAAAATATTAGCGTATATGCCACATTTAATGATCGAAGTTTTAACGCTACGTTAACTAACGACATCGTTAGTTTTGAACAACTGGGCCCAGTTTGCTATCAGATTAAACTGAGGGTACACATTACGTTTACAAGTCTGTGTGATGAACAGCTCCATATTACTCTATGATGTATAGTGAAAACCGGGGTCTATAGGGTCCTAAGTAGTAAACAATAGTTTGCTATTTCATCATTTTTGTACCTAATTACTGTCGAACTTCAATGGCTCGAATATCTTTGGGACCAAGGAAATTTGTTATAGACATGAGTACTAGTTCGAGCTACGGAGGGTTGATCATGGTGCCAAGTCAGGAGGCAAATGGGGATAATTTAGGGATGTCTTTTTGATCTTCTATAAGATTATCGTATGTTGAGTGTAATCATTATATTTGCCTCGATCGGGCGATTCTAATGAGTACACAACATATATTTTCATGATAAAGTAGGAAGATTTCCCTGAAATATCCCTAATATTTGTTTCCTTGAGCTATCGGAAGAATTTCCTTGGGACTCAAAAACAAATTCGAATCGGTGTGGCGATTCTAACAAATAACTAACCAAAACATATGTTTCTTGAAGTTTTAAATTTATAAAACAAGTTCGTACATGATTTCTGATTAACTGTCGTCTCCCGTGAATAGAAAGGAAGGCAATGGTCATGAATCGATACAATTACCTAACACCTTCCGTTCCAGACACGAAAGGGAAAGAAGGACGCACTTAAAGCAAGGGCACCACAATCACAACACTACAAGCAGAAAACCAAAGGAACAGTTTCCTTTCCCACACATTGGCCAAACGGCTATCGAAAATGAAAATTTCACCAGAACATGCATGCAAAGGCAAACAATGATAGAAATTGTCAATCACAGCAGAAGCACCGCCTTGGAACGGTCAGTAAGAATACTACTGGGGGAGGGGGGTGGGGGGTTAAATCGATTTTACGTGGCGATAACACTCGCCCTTAGGTCTGCCGTGGTATACACGAGACATTTGTTCAGTCCGCGTGAAGGGTTTCTAGCTCATCAGTGCAAGATCTCCGAGAACATAAAAATCAAACAAATACAATGATGAAACAACAATTAGGATTCGACAGCAAGAAATAACTGAAATGCTGAAGCAAAAGAAAACCAACAGTTAGACTCCGGTGGGCCCGACCAGAGCCAGAGCAACATGCACCAACCGACTTACTTAAAAGTCTATAGGCCGGAGCCGTTGCCTTTCACATTTGCTATAACTGCTCTTTTCCCACTATGCGGCTCATCAATAATAACAATAAAATGGTTGTTATTGTTTTTGGTCGCTGTTGGTGTTGTTGGTGTTGTTGTTTGTTGTTTTGTTATGTTTTGTTTTGTTTGTTTGTTTATTTTTGTTTGTTTCTTTGTTTGTTTTGGGGTTTTTTTGTGGGGGTTTTTGTGGGTTTTTTTTTTTTGTTTTTTTTGGGGGGGAGGAGTTGTTTGTTTGTTGTTGTTGTTTTTATTTGTTTTGTTTTGTTGTTGTTGTTGCTGCTGCTGCTACTGCTGTTTTTTTGTTTTTGTTGTTGTTGTTGTTTTTGTATTTTGTTTGTTTTAGTTGTTGTTGTTGTTGTTGTTTTTATTTAATTACCACAAGCGTAGTCTGTTTAACAAACTGATTCCAAAAAGCATTCTAAACCAATTTTATCACTCCTATCCGATCAAATAGGTTCCTATGTCAACCATGCGGACTCTGCTTGAACAATTTTGTTTGACAAACTGTACATAAATGGTAGACAGATCGACGCAAGTTGTTAAATGCTGCCTGCGACAGCCACATTTGGCACTATTCTCTTGGAGTATTTTTTATAGTAAGTATATGAAACAAACACCGGTTTGTAACATGCCTCGCTATCATGTGGTAGTCAAGTGACCATGACTGTTTCGCTATGAGTAAGCCTGTCCATTGGTACATCACGTTTGAGTATGAAAGAAATCTGTTGACAAGTAGGAACAAAATGGGGCCAAGGGTGCTTCCGTCGGCCCAGATCAGAAGAAAGCCTAACAGGATAAGTGTTAAAGTCAAAGATGTGCCCATTGCAATAGACCAATAGAACATTACTTATCTAACACTTCTAATCTTATACAAATAAATCTAATCTCTACTTTACAAATAAATCATTTCATGCCAAAGCTTTAACTCGTAGTACATGTATATGTAGTCTGTCTCCAGACTCTCTCTTTTCTATCATTTTCTCTTTTCTTTTCAAAGGTATACAGTCTAGTACAGTTTATATGATTTTATCATTTATGTCCCTTAGTTTACAAGTAGTAAAACAGTGAAATGGGATTAAAGAGATAAAATTTGCTACATCTACAGGAAGTGATAAAAAATTAAAAGTAGAAACGACTGGAGCCAGTCTACATGTACGGGCACATGACGTTATCCAACGCCGCATGAACATCGATTCAACGTGATGGCGTTTATACAATGTCGCATTAATGTCGATGCAACGTCATGACGTTGCATCGACGTTGATACGGCGTTGTATTAAACGTCTTTTGTCGGCTGGGTGGGAAGTTATAAGATTTAGTCAGCCTTATCTGTATCAAAGCGAGACTATACCTATGAATCTGTACGACAGATAAGCAGTACATAGTTACCGCTCTTTATGCTTAGTGATTGACATGCTGCTCAATAATAGCTGTTTGTTCCAATACAAAGGTCTTGGTATATGTCTGTATCATAGAAACGTTCATCACGAAAACATACCTATATAATTTTGACCACCTTAAACCCCACTTTTATATAGTAAAACTGGGGTTTACAGGGGTATACATTATTTTCCTTATTTCTGATCAAAACATAGATTATGGGTACTCGTAAGAACCGCCTCGTCGAGGCGGTTCTAACGAGTACCCACAATCTATGTTTTGAGCAGAAATATGAAAAATATCAGAATTTTATGTTTTGAGCAGAAATATGAAAACCATCAGAATTTTTTATCTGAATATTTTCGTTTTTTGGTGGTAAACGTTTCAGTGTATTTGAATAGGCATGTTTTCGTAATGTATAAAAAAGAATGAATATTGATTTATTGTGTTGGTGTTTAACGACACGTCAGCCCTTGTGGGTCATTTTGTGACGTTTTCCCAGAGAAAGAAATAGAAGAGATAGCAGAGATGAAAGAGAGGGGCAGAGAAAAAAGAGGAACAGGAATGAAAGTGCAAAACAGAAACAAATAAAAACGTTCCCTTACCTGCTACAAGGATAGAAAGGCTTGCCCAGCTGTAAGCCAATATCAATTAGATATCAATTAGATGCCCCGGTAACGTAAGATACACGACACCTTCGCATCACCCGACCACCCCCAGAATGGATATTACCAAAAGAAACACAACATTCACAAAACATAGCCTTCTCAAACCATCGAAAGAAATAAAGAGATTGTGAGACGTATAGAATATTATACGGTTGTTTTAATCTCGGCCCTGCTCTCAGCTCGAGTTGCCTGTCTCAGCTCGAACCGGATCGGTGAAAGGCCGAGAACCGAAACCAGGGCCGATTTCAAAACAACCGTGTTATATTCTATTTATCATAAACATTTTTTGCGTAAAATGTTTTAGCATACTTGAAAAATCTCCTTAAAAGCAAGTTTATTCCTTAACTACTTGTTACTAACGCTGGCACACTCTGACGTTAACGTTTTCCCATAACGCCTAACGGAAACATTACTGTGATCAAACTACATTCTAACACCCCTGCTCGTGTTGTTCCTTATTTGTCTTTACATTTCTAGTCGTGCTTTATCTAAGGCATTTGAGCATAGGAATTTCGTCGCGCGCTATCAACGGGAAACCAATCATATTACTGTTGCGAAAGTTGCGTCCCTGGTAACTATGGATGCTAGCTTACAATATTGGTCGAAACATTCATATACATAATGAATTATATATGTAAGAGAGAAAATGGTCTACGAACATTGCAGTTCTTTGACTTTTTTTAGTGTAGTTCCTCTACAGGTTATATCATTCAAACACATTCGTTTTACTCCTTGTTGCCATCGTGTATTTGTTGACATTATCGAAAACAAAAGTGTTGGTTAACGTTTTGTGTTTTATATCTGTCCTCCGTAGGTCCGTTGCGGCACTCCAATTTCATTCGATTTGCAATTCTTTCATGAAAACAGGATACAAGTTTTTATGTTTTACTTAAGAAATAAATTATCCCGAACCGTGCTCAAATGCCCAAGATAAAGCACAGGTGAGTTTGGGTTGTACCCATTTGAGCACGAGCGAGCGCAGTGAGCGAGTGTTCAAATGGGTACAACCCAAACTCAACTGTGCTTTATCTGCGGCATTCGAGCACGGTTCGGAATAATTTATTTCTTTTCTAACACCCCTCACTGAGCGAATGTTTTGAAAAATGAGATTTTTATTGATTTTTGAGATTTTTGTTATTACCTGACTTCCCCATTTGGTAGTTGACAATACCTCTTAAGTATTACGTCACACGGTTACATAGTTACAAGGTTCGATGACGAATACTCAAAATGGCGGATACTGATAAGAATCAGCTGACGATGTAAAATATTAAAACGATGTAAAACATAAAAAAAAAAAAAACTTGTATCCTGTGTTCATGAAAGAATTGCAAATCGGATGAATTTGGATGCCGGGATGGACCTGAGGAGGACAGACATAAAACAGCAAAATAAGAATGTTAACCGACACTTTTGTTTTCGATAATGTCAACAAATGTACATGATGGAAACGAATGTGTTTGAATGGTACAACCTGTAGAGGAACTCATCAGGTAAAAAAGATCAAAGAACGGCAATGTTCATAGATAATTTTCTGTCTTACTAATGTAATTTATTATGCATATGAATGTTTCGACCAATATTGTAAGCTAGCATCCATAGTTACCAGGGACGCAACTTTCGCAACAGTATTATGATTGGTTTCCCGTTGATAGCGCGCGACGAAATTCCTGTGCTCAAATGCCTCAGATAAAGCACGGCTAGAAATGTAAAGACAAATAAGGAACAACACGAACAGGGGTGTTAGAAATCAATTTAATATTTTACATCGTCAGCTGATTCGCATAAGTATCCGCCATTTTGAATGTTCGTCATCGAACCTTGTAACTACGTAACCGTGTGACGTAATGCTTAACGGTTGACGTCAACTACCAAATGGGGAAGTCAGGTAATAAAAATAATCATAAAAATTAATAAAAATCTCATTTATGCAAAATATTCGCTCAGTGAGGGGTGTTAGAAAAAAATAAATTATTCTGAACCGTGCTCAAATGCCGCAGATAAAGCACAGTTGAGTTTGGGTTCAACCCAAACACAACTGTGCTTTATCTTGGGCATTTGAGCACGGTTCGGAATAATTTATTTCTTAAATAATTCACATCAACGTAGTGCGTGCCAAAGGGCGCGTTTGATGACGTCGCACGTAAACATCTACTTCTGTCGACGTTCGCTGCAAAAGAGTTCGTTGGAAAACATTGCAACGATGTCGATTTCATTCATCATGTATCATATTAGAATCGAAAAGCTATTTAAATGCTGCTCCAGCTATTTATTACTAGCATTTTATGCCGTTTTTCAGTGATGATTTTCAGTCGGGGGACAAAATACGTTGTCTCATGAGCACTACAAATATTAAGTATATGATGAAGATACAGAAAAACTTCAATGACTCAAGCAACATACATTTTCTTGATAAAAATAAAGAAATAATTCCTAACATTACGAAAACACGCCTATTCAAATATACTGAAAATTTAACCACCAAAAAATGAAAATTTTCAGATGAAAAATTCTAATATTTTTCTTTTTTTACCAAAAACTGAAAGTTTTCAGATTAAAATTCTGATATTTTTCATATCTCTGCTCAAAACATAAATTGTGGGTACTCGTTAGAACCGCCTCGGCGAGGCAGTTCTAACATGCACCCACAATCTATGTTTTTGAGCAGAAATAAGAAAAATAATGTATACCCCTGTAAACTCCAGTTTTACCATATAAAAGTGGGGTATAAGGGGGTGAAAAGTATATAGACATGTTTTCGTGATGAATATCTCTAAATATTCGTTTTCATGAACTATCGGAAGAATTTCCTAGGGACTCAAAATCAGTTCGAATTAGGCACGGTTTTTATTTTATCCAAAAAATGTACGTTGTGGGTACTATTCCGGCGATTCTAATGGGTACACACAGTATACCATTATTTTATAGAAAATCGAAAAGACTTCACTAAATTATTATCATTTGCCTCCTGACTAACCCTCAGTCGCTCGAACTATCCATGTCTCGAACAAAGCTGCATAGTCCTGAATATAAAGATGTTTGATCCATTGAAGTTCGAAAGTACACAAAAACCACAGAAAAAGATCCGTTATGTAACAACATTAAGGCGAAAGCGTACTAACATTACGAAAACACGCCTATTCAAATATACTGAAAATTATACCACCAAAAAATGAAAATTTTCAGATAAAAATTCTGGTATTTTTCATATTTCTGCTCAGAACATAGATTATGGGTACTCGTTAGAACCGCCTCGACGAGGCGGTTCTAACGTGTACCTACAATCTATGTTTTTGAGCAGAAATAAGAACAAGAGGACCATGATGGTCCTATATCGCTCACCTGACCAAACAGATTTGCATATTTACTGTTGAAGTTTCAGCCAAGTTCACTGCTCTAGGATTTTTGTATAAACTTTATAGCACTAACCACCCCCACCCCCCTCCATCACACCCTCGGCCATGTTTTTTTACAAATCTTGACGACTTGAACTGAATCTTAAAAGAGGGTCACCAAAGGAACATTTCTGCCAAGTTATATTGAAATTGGTCCGGTGGTTTAAAAAGTTTTATATAGCTATAAAGCCCTACGCCCTAACGGCCATGTTTTTTGACGAATCATGAAAGCTTCAACAAACTTGGTAGAGGGTCACCAAAGGAACATTCCTGCCAAGTTATATTGAAATCTTTTGTTTTGTTTGATTTGGGCTTAACGTCGCTTTCAACTTTTTTCAGTCATATCGCGACGGTGTCTGGATGTGGCAGGGAGCTCAATGCTCACTTTTAGAGTGCTGCCTCACTGAAATATCACGCCCCAGACACTTTGACATGATATTCCACCCAGTCACATTATACTGACACTGAGCTGACCAGTTCTAGCTCTACTTTCTTAATGCTGAGCGCCAAGCGAAAGAGCAGCTAGTACCATTTTTAAAGTCTTTGGTATGACCCGGCCGGGGATCGAACCCGCAACCTCCCGGCCACAAAGCGGACGCTCTACCACTGAGCCACTGTGCCGGTATATATTGAAATCTGTTCAGTGGTTTCTGACAAGAAGATTTTTAAAGTTTTCTATTTAGATATATAGGGAAAATAAGCCCCACCCCATGGCAGCCATGTTTTTTGACGAATCATGACTGCTTGTACAATCTTGATAGAGGTTCACCAAAGCAACATTCCAGCCAAGTAATATTGAAATCGGTCATGGGGTATGTGACAATAAGAATTTTAAAATTTTCTATGCAGATGTAGACGAAAAATAAGCCCCGCCCACCTGGGGACCATGGTTTTTGACATATCATGAAGGCTTGAAAAATCTTGGTAGACGGTCACCAAAGCAACATTCCTGCCAAGTTACATTGAACTCAGTCCAACTGTTTCTTACGAGAAGATTTTTAAAGTTTTCTATATAGATATATAGGGAAAATAAGCCCTGCCCCCTGGCGGCCATGTTTTTTGACGAATCCAAATGGCTTGAACAATCTTGGTAGAGCATCACCAAAGGAACATTTTTGCAAAATTATATTGAAATTGGTCCAGTGGTTTCGGACAAGAAGATCTTTAAACTTTTCTATATAGATATAAAGGGAAAATAAGCCCTGCCCCCTGGTGGCCATGTTTTTTGACGAATCCAAATGGCTTGAACAATCTTCCTCGAGAATCACCAAAGGAACATTTTTGCAAAATTATATTAAAATCGGTCCAGTGGTTTCGGACAAGAAGATTTTTAAACTTTTCTATATAGATATATGGGGAAAATAAGCCCTGCCCCCTGGCGGCCATGTTTTTTGACGAATCCAAATGGCTTGAACAATCTTCCTCGAGGATCACCAAAGGAACATTTTTGCAAAATTATATTGAAATCGGTCCTGTGGTTTCAGACAAGAAGATTTTTAAACTTTTCTATATACATGTAGATATATAGGGAAAATAAGCCCTGCCCCCTGGCGGCCATGTGTTTTGACGAATCCAAATGGCTTGAACAATCTTGGTAGAGGATAACCAAAGGAACATTTCTGCAAAATTATATTGAATCGGTCCAGTGGTTTCTGACAAGAAGATTTTTTAAAGTTTTCTATATAGATGTAAAGGGAAAATAAGCCCTGCCCCCTGGCGGTCATGTTTTTTGACGAATCCACATGTCTTCAACAATCTTGGTAGAGGATCACCAAAGGAACATTTCTGCAAAATTATATTGAAATCGGTCTAGTGGTATCTGACAAGAAGATTTTTAAAGATTTCTATATAGATATATAGGGAAAATAAGCTCCGCCCCCTGGCGGCCATGTTTTTTGATGAATCCAAATGGCTTGAACAATCTTGGTAGAGAATTACCAAAGGAACATTTTTGCAAAATTATATTGAAATCGGTCCAGTGGTTTCTGACAAGAAGATTTTTAAAGTTTTCTATATAGATATATAGGGAAAATAAGCCTCGCCCCCTGGCGGCCATGTTTTTTGACGAATCCAAATGTCTTGAACAATCTTGGTAGAGGATCACCAAAGAAACATTTCTGCAAAATTATATTGAAATCGGTCTAGTGGTTTCTGACAAGAAGATTTTTAAAGTTTTCTATACAGATATATAGGGAAAATAAGCCCCGCCCCCTGGCGGCCATGTTTTTTGACAAATCCAAAAGGCTTGAACAATCTTGGTAGAGGATCACCAAAGGAACATTTCTGCAAAATTATATTGAAACTGGTCCAGTGGTTTCTGACGAGAAGATTTTTAAAGTTTTCTATATAGATATATAGGGAAAATAAGCCCCGCCCCCTGGCGGCCATGTTTTTTGACGAATCCAAATGTCTCGAACAATCTTGGTAGAGGATCACCAAAGAAACATTTCTGCAAAATTATATTGAAATCGGTCTAGTGGTTTCTGACAAGAAGATTTTTAAAGTTTTCTATACAGATATATAGGGAAAATAAGCCCCGCCCCCTGGTGGCCATGTTTTTTGACGAATCCAAAAGCCTTGAACCATATTGGTAGAGGATCACCAAAGGAACATTTCGGCAAAATAATATTGAAATTGGTCCAGTGGTTTCTGACAAGAAGATTTTTAAAGTTTTCTATATAGATATACAGGGAAAATAAGCCCCGCCCCCTGGCGGCCATGTTTTCTGACGAATCCAAATGGCTTGAACAATCTTGGTAGAGGATCACCAAAGGAACATTTCTGCAAAATTTTATTGAAATCGGTCCAGTGGTTTCTGACGAGAAGATTTTTTGAGTTTTTAGTTAAAAAATCTATTTTTAGCTCCTGTGACCTAGATATGCAATGGACCGGAACCATTTGAACAACTTTGAAAGAGGATCAACCAAGAATCATTCCTGTGAAATTTGGTCAAAATCCAATCAGTGGTTTAGGAGGAGATGTTGTTTAAAGATTGTATACGGACGGACGAACGGACGGACAGACGGACGACGACGACGACGACGGACGGTGAGTGATCACAATACCTCACCTTGAGCCTTCGGCTCAGGTGAGCTAAAAATAATGTATACCCCTGTAAACTCGTTTTACCATATAAAAGTGGGATATAAGGGGGTCAAAATTATTTAGGCATGTTTTCGTGATGAATATCCCTAAATATTCGTTTTCATGATTTCATTATCAAAGCGTACTGACATTACGAAAACAAGCCTATTCAAATATACTGAAAATTTTACCACCAGAAAATGAAAACATTCAGATAAAAATTCTGATATTTTTCATATTTCTGCTCAAAACATTTTTGAGCAGAAATAAGAATAATAATGTATACCCCTGTAAACCCCAATTTTACTTTGTAAAAATGGGGTTTAAGCGAGTCAACATTATATAGGCGTGTTTTCGTTATGCCTATAAATCTTATACAGTTAAACAATATGGTCTGCGTGGGTATGACCGTTGTATACAACAATACATACATTGAGAGAGATGTTACAAAATATGAAATGATAAAGTGTGTGAAATGATACCTTACAATTTACTACTACTACTTATGGGCTCCATAGCGCAGCCAGTAACGCGTCTGACGGTCGGTACACGGATCACAAGCTCGAATTCCAGCTTTCCTAATTCGAATTCCAGAATTCCTAACTTTCGTTGAAATTGATCATGAAATCATTTCTACGGTCAGTCTCTCCATTCTACTATTTTAAGAAGGGCAGTTGTCAGTTTTTGACGAAACTGTATGTGTACAAGTACTGGTTAACTGCTTAGAAGACTAAACCTAGCCAGGAAAAAAAGTGAGTAGCATTACGAACTAATCGCATCCCTTCTGAGAAACGCGTTACAAAATAATCCGAAAGGAGGCAGGGTCCTTTGAAAGTACAGAAAGTACAAATGCACTTTACTATGTATATGTACAGAACATTGTTGTTATCGAAATCGCATAGCGCTCACTGTCTGAATTTTTTAAGATATTATGGTAATAAGCAGACTTGACGAGATACTCCGTAAAGGTCCCTTATTTTATACCGGAATAATGTATCGGATTGGTTTAAACATATTTTATTACATAATACAAGTACAACAAAGTAACAAATTTGACATACAAACGATATAGGATTAGAACGAAAGCATATAAATACTTATAGAGTTCTTCTCCTCTACGGTGTATATTTCGTTGTTGACTTGAAGGCAGATCGTTTCACAGATCAAGGCAAAATGTTGTGGTTTATATCATGTAAGAAGGTAAAATAAATTTGTTGACAAAACACACACAAAAAATATAGAATACAAAAAAGAAATAAGAATAAAGAAAAATTATAAAAAAAATAAATAAAAATAAATAGATAAATAATAAACAAATAATTCAATAAGTGTTTGTATTAAGAAAACAGTAGTAGGAATCAAACAGTGTGTAACAAGGTATATGAAAATAGCATTCTTGGAGAGGAACAACTGAGCTTGCATCCACAGGCAGACAATGCAGATATTGTTCAGGACAAGTTGTACCTGCAACATGCATTTACTACAGATTTAAAACCGTTTAGTGTCCAAAATAAATTTATGAACTTTATCAAAAATGGCTTTGTTTATGTCAACAGAGAGGTTTGAGCTGCCGTATAGCAACAGATTTAAAGTAGGTGTCTGAATTGTAGATATAGCATTCATTAAAGCTGTGCGTTGATTTTGGTAATGTGAGCAATGGAAAAAATAATGCTGCGAATCCTCGATACTACCACAACTACACAGTGGAGTTTCAGAGACATTTTTCAGGAACAGATCCAGATTCAAAGCACTGCAGTGAGTACGCAAACGAGTGTGTAAGATCTGGAGGCGGCGACTGCCAGTATAATAGTGTTTCGGTGTTTGTTCCTTGTCTTTAGTTAAGTTATATTTAAAAGAGTTAACAGTATTACTTTGCTGGAGTTCTAATGGCAGATTATTCCATTCTTTGATGGCCGTTGGCAGAAAAGATTGTTGATACTGAGTGGTTCTAGCATTGATTCCTCGTAGATTACTTGAATGCCTTAAATTATAATTAAAAACATTACTAATAGATTCAGGTACCAAAGAGGATAGATACTGTGGAGTTAAACGGTATCTCATTTTATAGAAAAGAGTTAGCCTGTGGTTTTTGCGTCTCTGTTCGAGAGTTTCCCATCGAATTTCAGAATAGAGTGTGTCTAACGAAACTAACTTTGTTGCTCCCGTAACTATTCTGGCAGCTTCATTTTGTATTTTGTCCAGTTCTCGTTTTTCGTACTGGGTACAATTATCCCATATGACATCACCATACTCAAGCAACGGTCTTATAAATACAATATAAATGGTTTCAAGAGATTTTCGGTCGAGTTGAAATTTAAGTTTTCTCATGATATTTATTCTTGTCCACGCTTTTTCAGATATGTAGTTTATATGTTTGTGCCATGAGCAGTCTTGTGAGAATACTATTCCTAAGTGTTTATGAGAGTCCACTTCAGTTATTTGTACATTTTGCATAAATAATGGGGGGTGAAGGTTTCTATTTAATTTACGCGAAATTAACATAGATTCAGTTTTTGGAGGGTTAAAAGTGACTAACCACTTAGCAGCCCATTGTGTTATTCTTCCTAAGTCAGCGTTAATACAAGCAGCTGCAGTGACGGGGTCATCGACAACAATATAAACACTTGTATCATCTGCAAAAAGTCGAATATTGGAACCTATATCAAGAACAATATCATTGATATACACAAGAAATAAAAGGGGTCCTAAGATCGAACCTTGAGGGACTCCAGCATGTATAAAAATCCAATCTGAGACAGCACCAGGCAGAACAACTCTTTGCTTTCGATTAGTTAAATAACTCTTAAACCATTCTAGGACTTGTCCTGTGACACCAGCTGCTTCAAGTTTCAAAAGTAGTCCTGCATGCCAAACCCTGTCAAAAGCTTTGCTGATGTCACAGAAGACAACCCGCACTTCTTTGCCAGAATCTAAGGCCTGACAAAAAGTATTATATAAATATGTAAGTTGGTTGACAGTTGAATCGCCAGGTATAAAACCGGACTGGAGCGAAGAGAGCAAGTTATAAGTTTGTAAATGATTATACAGATGTTTGAAGACAAGACGTTCAAAAAGCTTGTCTTCAGAGTTTAGAAGAGATATTGGTCGATAATTATTTACAGCAGACAAGTCACCTTTCTTCGGAACAGGGCAAACATGAGCCTCTTTGTAAGAAACGGGCACAACACCTTTGTGCAATGAGTCATTGAAGAGTGAACAAAAAGGAGAAGCTAGTTGATGCGAAAGTTCCTTTAGAATACGATTACTCAGCCCATTTGGTCCAGAAGCTTTACCTACAGGCAATACCTCGAGTACTAATTCAACCTCATGAGGAGTCAAAACGATACGATCCAATAAAGAATCAACAGTAGCTGGAGTTAAATCAGGAAGAACAGCATTTTGTTCATCCAGGAGTGTTTGACTTTGGAAGAAATTGTTTAAAACATTTGCTTTGTCATGCTCGTCTGTGATTATGTTATTATTGACCTCAAGTGGCGGAACAGATATTCTTGAGTTTGGGGCGATTATTTGTTTTAATGTAGACCACCAGTCTTTTGAAGAAAGGGATTCAGACCGCAATTTGTCTGCTATTTTGTCATTGTAAAACTGTTTACATTTGCGTGTCATTTTAACTGTTTGGTTTCGTAATTTCTTAAACTTACTCCAGTCTGTTTCATTTCCTGTTCGTTTTGCTCTATGATATGACCGTTTGCGTTTGCGAATATATCTTTTTAATTCTGACGTTATCCATGGAGGATCTGAAGGATGGATTGTAATATTTCTATTTGGAATGTTATCTTTGGCTAGGTCGATTATTTTTGAAGTTATATTTACAGAGTATGTGTCAATGTTATCGTCGTAAAGAGCAGGCCAGTCTACTAAGGATGCTTGCTCACGTAATGATTGATAATTTCCTTTTTCATAGTCCCAAATATGACGTTTAAATGTTTTACGTTTTAGTTTAGCAAACTTGAGAATTCCGTATACTGGGCAATGGTAACGTATATCCTGATTCAGAAATGGGTCACCTATACCACTTAAAAGCAAACTATTTTTGTTACTGACTATTAATAAATCAATTAAAGACGAAGAATTCTCAGTATAATGGGTGGCTTCTTCGATTGTTTGAGACAAAGAGAACTGAGTGCACAGAGCATTGATCTTTCTAGATGATTGCAAATTCAACAAATTGTAGTTAAAATCTCCCATGACGATTATTTCACGAATATTAGTATCTACCGCGAGGGCAATAGAGTCTTCAATATTAGAAAAGTAATTGTTATTCGAATTAGGCGGTCGATAAAACAGGCCAAATAGTATGCTTTTATGGTTATTGGCTATCTCAATCCATATATTCTCTATACCTCTAATTTCTAAGTCATTCCTCCGTTTATAATGGATACCCTCCTTAACATAAATAATTACCCCTCCATGAGCATCTCCTTGTCTGTCTTTACGCACTGGCGCCTGGTATTGCTGAAGCAATATATCTTCATTATCAATGGAAGGGTTTAGCCAAGTCTCAGAGAATGCAAGTATGTCAAATTCATGGAGCTCTGCATGAAGTATTTCGAGCTTCGGGAGGATGCTTTGGACATTGTAGTGAACAAATGATAAATTATGATTGAGTGGAAGGGAGTCAAAAACTGTAGTAGACAAGCTTGAAGATGAAGTAGACAGACTCATTACAGATGAAGACGAATGGGATGTGGGTCCTGGATTTGGATGAATGTCACCTGAACAAAGTAAGAGGATGGTGAGCCACGTTGTGAAGACAATATACATGAATATTCCTACCACAAGTAATGAGAACTGCGCATTCGCCTTCCCAGCTTTGCTTTGTGAGACGTGAATTGTGCGTCTAGTCTTCTTTATGAATTGGTTTAATGTTTTTCGGTTTTCGTATGATAGAATAAGTGAGTAGCAATAGAGAATGTTAAAATAGATATGAAGTAGCAAAATTAAGTGCAAAAGAAATTTAAAGTTGCAAATACAACGATGTTCTGGCATGATAACAATTTTGCTAGAATCTAGCGTCATTGTCATGTGATTGAAAATAAGAAGTGTAGAAACAGAAGAATTGCTATCATACCAACTCTAATACAGCATGCGTCTGCAGACAAGCTCAGTCGTCCCTCTTTAAATGCAAGAAAAAAAGTACAAATAAGAAAATACATTAAGCAAATTCAAAACAAATACGGAGGATTAAGTATAACATCAGAACAGGGAGTATTACAAAGCATATTAAATTGATGCTTATATGTCACAGTTGCTAAAATATGGTTGTAATAATAGTAACATTCCTCAATACTAAGAGTAACTTGATTCAAGGACAAACAGGTCTTAGAGTTGGACAGTTAAGCATTATCAAGCAATGTAGGCATAGATCAGACGCCGCAAACTTGCTTGCTCACATACAGCAATATCCCAAGCACACCTACAATTAATATAAAGGACTATTTCAAATTTCAAGGCAATTATGATAAGTAGATAATGTGGCCCAATCTAATGATAAATACTGTATGCAGATTCTGTATAAGCAATATGGATCTGAACTGTGTCTACACTGCTTACCACTCATCCATTGGTTTTAGACACAACAACAGGTAATGAAATTTCAGAACGATCGAAGTATAGGGGTGTGATTTTTAGGATAGATTGATGCGCAGCGCATGAGAAGGTCCATTGTGCCACAGATAAACCTTTGCAAGCGATGTAGGCCCCGCTGAGACGTCACAAAAGACAGCTTCCGATTAGGGTCCACACCGCCTGCCTTACATACAGCAGTATAGCAGACATACATCTTAATAATATAATAGACTATTTCAAACTTCACGGCAAATATGGTAAGTAGATAATGTGTCCCAATACTAAAGATAAATATATACACTATAAGTTTGAACTGAGTCTACACTGTTAACCACTCATCCATTGGTTTTGGACACGACAACTGGTAACGATAGTTCAAGACGATCAAAGTAAGGAGATGTAATTATTTAAATAGATACGATAATTGGTGCACAGCGGTTGAAAAGGGCCATGATATCAAAAACAGACCTTTGCAAACAAAGTAGGCCCAGATCAGACGTCGCAAACGACGGCGTCCGATCTGGGTCCACTTTGTTTGTCTTACATACAGCAGTATCCCAGACACACATCAAAGTAATATAATGGACTATTTCAAATTTCAGGGCAATTATGGTAAGTAGATAATGTGTCCCAATACTAATGATGAATAGTGTATGCAGATTCTGTATAAGTACTTTTGGTCTGAACCACGTCAACATTGTTCACCACTCATCCATCGGTTTTAGACACAACAACAGGTATTGAAATTTTAGGAAGGTCAAAGTAAAAGGGTGTGAATATTTAAGATAGATACGATAATCCTAAATACGATAACTGATGAGCAGCGGATGAAAAGTGCTATTATGCCACAGATAGACCTTTGCAAGCGATGTAGGCCCAGATCAGAAGTCGCAAAAGGCAAAAAAATGTATCGGATTAATACGCATATGTAAAAATGAACACTTCCTTCCAATAGCTCTCGATAAGCCATTTGTTTAAACGAAATTATTCGTATTTTTTTACTGATATCTGCACAAAAATATATCATGGGAACACATTAGAAGCGCATCGTATTCGAGGCGCTTCAGATGAGTACCTAAAATACGTTTGTTTGTTTAATGCTGTTGTTTTTTTTTTGTTTTTTTTTTTGTTGTTTTTTTTATTTTTTTTATTTTTTTTGTTTGTTTGTTTGTTTGTTGTTGGTTTTGTTGTTGTTGTTGTTGTTGTTTTGTATTGTTTTTTGTTTGTTTTGTTTGTTTTGTTTTTTTGTTTTTTTGTTGTTGTTTTTTGTTCTTTTTTTGTTTTTTGTTTTTTTCTTTGTTCTTTTTTTTGGTGAAAATTCATTAGAAGTACACCCAGAGGTGCTTCTAATGAGTACCCACAGCGTATATTAAAAAATCAATATTTACTCTAATGCACCTCTTATCTATAGCCATGTAAACCATTGCATTTTCACCATATAATATAGGAAATAAGGACAATTTTGGGTATTAAACAAGCTAATACAGATTTTTGCAGTAAAACAGGGACCGCATTATCCGAAGTTAGAAGCGCTAACTGCTTGGCCATCCTGACGCTTCAAATGAGAAAGAACGCCCTACCAAACAGAATAATCTGAGCCCACATTGTCCGCGTAACCCATAAATGTCAAATGGAATCTTTACCGTCACTCTTCGGGCCAGTCCATTTCTAATATAAGGAGCATCTGGGCATTTTTACTATTATCATGTTTTATAGAAATTTCTGTATTTTATGCAAACAATATTGACCCTGATCAGACGCCGCAATATGCCACTGTTTGCCAATGTCCCGTTTATGTCACGCCAGACATGATAAAAGACCCACTAACTATAGAGCATGCTTTAGATTATTCAGCGCTAGAAAACAAGCGTCTTGGCATGAATTATATCAAATCAGTTAGGAAATAAGATAGATATTGTAGTTTATATTTTATATGATGGTGTGTATGGGCGCAGCCATTTTGAATATCTAATTAGATATTTAACTGTTATAAGACTCAAATAAAAGTCACCTATTCGCAGTAATATGCTGCTTATATTAGCTAGACAATAGTTTATATGCAAATCAACACATGTACAGGTACAAAACAGCAAACTACTGCTTCAAATGTGATTTATTTAATTTTTGCATATTTAATTACGTGGGTATGACGTCACTAACTCACGAAAATGGCGGCTACCATTACAAAAATTCAAAGCTCAATAACTTTTTTATTTCTCAACCGATTTTATTTTTTCTTTCATCAAACCACTCAGCTTAACAGGCACTTTATATTTTAATATGTTTATTATTTGATCTGTGTGTTCCTATGTAAGGGCCATTTTCTTGTGTGTATCATCAACTACAGTTGACAGGGTCTATTGCTCATCTTCAGTATTGCATATGCAAAGAAACTACATTTGAAAGGCTAATGTCCCAGATCATAGGAATCATCCCGTCTTCTGTCGTAAAAAAATGATTAATAACAATATTGTATTACCGTATATACACTAAGTATTCGGACATCTCAAGTCCTTACCAAACTTGATCTAAAATTTGAACAAGTACAATTTAATACCCGATCTTGTGTTTAAAATTTGCTGGATTATAGGCAAACAGAGTAGACTCTGATGAGACGCCGCGTTCTGCGGCGTCTCATCTGGGTCTAAACTGTTTGTTAGGGCCTGTCTGTCCGAATACATACGGTAAACACGGTACTTTATACAATCTGTTCGGCGCTGAGTACAGAGAAAATTGACCAAAAACTGATGTGTCAGATTTCCTCACATCATATACCAAACACAGAAACGGTTTGGCTTTATTAAAGACTCCATATTCCTCAAAAAAAATTATTATCCACGAAAAGTTTCATAAATTTATATATGGTATTGATACAGTCATAAAATCTGGCATCTGACAGTCTGTAAAATTTCAGTTAGTCTCTCATTCTTGAAATGGATCAAAAATGAAATGATTTTTATCGCATCTCTGAATTTATGTTGCCAACATTAACTAACAGATGCGATAAAAAATCATTTCATTTTTGATCCAGTTCAAAAACGAAAGACTAACTGAAATTTTACACAGTTTTCTACGGAGTCTGATCTTGGTCTACACTATTTGCCAATGTCACTTGTATGAGACGTGAGGCACACATCACGAAAATATACCTGTATAAGTTTGACCCTCTTAAACCCTACTTTTATATCGTAAAACTGGGGTTTACAGGAGAATACATTATTTTTCTTATTTCTGCTCAAAAACATAGATTGTGGGTACTCATTAGAGGTTGTTCTAACAAGTACCCACAATCTATGTTTTGAGCAGAAATATGAAAAAATATCAGAATCTTTATCTGAAAACTTTCTTTTGGTGGTGAAATTTTCAATATGTTTGAATAGGCGTGTTTTCATAATGAATGGGTTAAATTATATTATATATTATATATTATAGGTTTGTATATATTAATATTTCCAGGCTACAAAGGCTAGTTGTCAGACCATTTAGAAAGTCCTTCCAGGTTGCTGAAATACATTTCTTAACCCATCTCTTCTACCTCAACTCTTTGGATAGGTCCTTTCCCAATAGAAGGTGTATATGGTTAGTTTTTGTTATTGGTATGCATAACAGAAATTCTTGTATTTAATGAGAACAGTGTAGACTAATTAGATTCCGCGTTCTGTGGCGTTTGATCTGGATCTATACTGTTTGCAAGTCTCTCTTTAGGGACGCTAGGCATACATGTAAATGAGTTAGAATCTTCTTTTCTGACTATGATTGCTTAACTCATTGCAGATTTTGCCTGAATTCATTTTTAATGACACGCCAATCCTTGTGGGACGTTTTGTATCGTCTCCAAGAAAAAGGTAGAAAAGACAAAGAAAAGATAGTAGAGAAAGTGAATGGAAGTGCAGAAACAGAAGAAATACCAATAGTATAGGGTGGCACGTAGTAGTATAGGGTGGCACTCTAGGAACATCTTATGGGAGTGCCTAGGGTGCCACCATATACTACTGATACCAAAATAACCCAATTAGAACATCGTCTGTATTTATTTCCCTGGATAAAATAATGTCTGCATTTTTATTTTGTCTCATCTTCAAAGCTTTATAACAAAGCGTTTTGGGAGAATCGAATGCTAAAAATGCGAGTCGGTAGGAAGCATAAGTACAAAATGATTGTTTCATCGATTGATGTATGCATATGCATAGTCTCGGGTATGACTGCAATTGCACACAGCGATCGGCGCTTCTGCTTTTCAGTGGAAGTCTGTAATGCATACTCTGCTTCTGCAAGCGAACAGCAAATTAAAGGCCCTTTTCCCATCGCCCAGCAAGAGATTTTGCAGTTAGCCCCGTTCTTAGCTACAGTTGCAGTTTTTAGCCAGAGCACACTGCGTTTCACCAGACAAATCATATTAAAGCAATCAAAAATAATTGAGCGAAAATGCGGCTTTGAGGCATATGCGGACAGCGGAGGCCCTGATCAGACTGTGCAGAGCCCCCCGCTGTCCACTTACAGAATTTTTGTATACTGCATAATATGTGAACGCATAGAAATTGCCCTTCTGCGCATTTGCTTGCTGATTTGAATATGTGCTGTTCGCAAATACCCCCAAAACATCTTTTCTCGAGGCGAAACTGTTTCATTTCCTTTAAATCAGATGGCCTTGAATTTTCCCAGTTTAAAATGCATTTCACAATGGGCTAAAACCGAAAATAAACGAGCATTAACTCAAGAACCGCTGTTTATGAACTATATGTTTTATTCCATGTCAACATAATTGCCTCTTCTTTAAAATAGAAATACCGTATTTACCCTGAGTATTTGGACGGAAATACCTAAACAAACAGTGCAGATCAAGTTCAGAGGGCGCTGCACGCGGCGTCTGACATTACGTAAACATGCCTATTAAAATATATAGAAAATTTCACCTCCAAAACCTAGAAATTTTCAGATAAAAAACTCTGATATTTTTCACATTTTTGCTGAAAACATAGATTGTGGGTACTCGTTAGAACCGCCTCGGTATACCCCTGTAAACCCCAGTTTTACTACATAAAAGTGGGGTTTAAGGGGGTCAAAATTATATAGGCATGTTTTCGTGATGTCAAAGTCTACTCTTTTACAATTCTTCCAGCAGTCGTTTCAGACACATCTCCTGGTAGCAAAATGTTTTTGTTCAAACTTTAGGACACGTATGGTAAGGAGTTATATGGTATCTGACTATTTATGGTTTACGGTAAATACGGTAATTACTTTCGAACGTACTTTAATAACCCTACATATTGGAACAAACAGGCCTGGGCAAACAGTGTTGACCAAGATCAGACGCCGCAGAACGCGGCGTCTGATCAGGGTCTGCACTGTTTGCCACTCAGTCAAGCAGTTTTCGGACATGACTTAAGGACAAGCATGATTACAGGGGTTAAGGTGTCCCAATACTAAGGATCACGATAACATACGATAACATGAACACGATACCATGAATTTCATCATGAGTAAAATTACATTGAGAGCATAAGCAAATAATAAAGATTGTTTTGATTGAGTTCAGGTTTTTAACGGCCCAGTCAACCTTTTAGGGTCATGTCGAGCTGTTCAATTTTGGACAGGCTTAATCCTCTAAACGGTTAGCCAGTATTTGTGCACATTCTTTTGTCAGTTTCTCCACGAAAGAGCGTTGCCGAACCCGGGAGGGGGGATCGAATCCGCGACCTCCCGATCACCAGTCGGAAGGCGCATCCGACTGAGCCACCGATACGATAACATGAATTTCACTATGACATCCGACTGAGCTACTGATGCGATAACATGAATTTCACTATGACATCCGACTGAGTCACTGATACGATAACATGAATTTCACTATGACATCCGACTGAGCTACTGATGCGATATCATGAATTTCACTATGACATCCGACTGAGCCACCGTTACGATAACATGAATTTCACTATGACATCCGACTGAGCTACCGATACGATAACATGAATTTCACTATGACATCCGACTGAGCCACCGATACGATAACATGAATTTCACTATGACATCCGGCTGAGCCACCGATACGATAACATGAATTTCACTATGAGAAAACGTATCTTCGGGGCACGAGCAAATAATAAAAGACCCAGACCAACCAGCAAAACTGCCCGATATGATGAGGGTCATTGGTAAACACATATATTCTACAGCGTCCGATAATTTTTAGTGAATAAGGAAGAACCTGATCGGACTACGCGGATGTGCACTCTGATCATGTTATTTTTTTTTTCTTTTCCTGATTGTGCATAAGAATGCGTGCGTAGATATAATTCCGTTCTTGCTACGCCACCGTTATTGTATTAAATGAAGAAAAAATCACCATAGATAAATCTTGGAAGAGCAATCATACCTGAGCAAGGAATTGCACCCCTTCTCAAAGGCATACATTCAAAGACACTCGACCCACCAGTTCTGTCAGTACTTTGAATATAGATGATTGGCTACAGATGCTTGTTGATGCACATTGCACGTATGACTACCTTATCATGTATGTCAAGACAGACTAAATTAACATTGCATGTAAGTGTCTGCCCTCTGACTGAAACTTATCTTAGCTGTTGTCTTGGGCTTCCAAAGAATTTAATTTTTCTTCGTAAAACGAAAACAATATTTGACAATAATGTAATAATACTTCCTTTCACACGATTACTTAAACACGACCAACTCAAAAGTCTTGTACCAAATATCTAAAAGTCGTGTGTTCAACTCCAACCAAGAAAGGCCGCCATTGTTGTGGGTTTGATCACTTGCCAATACTGCCTGTAAACTGACAAAGTATACCAAAATTTCTGACGCATTTCCAGTATTGAATGTAAACTGTCAACAATTTCAGTATGTAAGCAAAATGCTGACTATACACAAAATAAGACCACTAGAAGCGAAATCACCCAGAAAATGTCAAAGCTACAAACACAAACCACATTCTTCAACAAGCCATCGAGAGTAGGAGTTAGAAAAGCGACGGCACAAAACCATAACCAAACATGGTCAGTGACCAAAGAAATGTTAGCAGAGGAACGCAAAGGAATTAGCAAAGCTCAGAAAATTTGGCAATATTGTGTACACGAATGGTACCGATTATTACATTCGGACACCTTAACTTTACATATGTGTGTCCTAAAATGTGAACAAGTCCATACTGTAAAACACATCACGAAAACACGCCTATATAATTTTGACCCCCTTAAACCCCACTTTTATATAGTAAAACTGGGGTTTACAGGGTATACATTATTTTTCTTATTTCTGCTCAAAGACATAGATAGTGGGTACTCGTTAGAACCGCCTCTCCGAGGCGGTTCTAACGAGTACCCACAATCTATGTTTTGAGCAGAAATATGAAAAATAACAGAGTTTTTTATCTCAAAATTTTCAGTTTTTGGAGGTGAAATTATCTGTATATTTGAATAGGCGTGTTTTCGTAATGATCCCGTAGATTTTACGGGACAAATAACTGGCAACTGGCTGCCAACGCATTTACCATTAATTTTATGGACACCTGTAGATTATTTGCAGGACTAATCCCGCATGGCAGGGCAGAGTAGGGTAGAGTAGATAACGTAGGACAGAGAAGGGATGTTAGGTATCGCGGCGTATCTTAAGCTTACCCATCCTTATCACACCCTACGAGGTAATTCCTACAAAAGCGTAGACTGGCTCCAGTCTCCAGCGCTAATTTTTTCTTATAATCCTGTATTTTTTTTATTATTAGTATTATTTTTCTTATAATCCTGTTTAATAATCCACTAAAATAAAACCAAAATGATATCATGAATATAAAGGCTGGTCACCAGTGACCAGCCTTTATAGTCATGATATTTTTGGTTGCATTTTAGTGGATTATCAGACATAATTATAAGAAAAAGATAGTCACTGGAGACTGGAGCCAGTGTAACAAAAGTGCTACAGGTGCACGTAAAGCTTAACGGTACATGTAAATGCACTGATAGTCCAGTTGCCAATGTTGTTATCGTAAAATCTACGGGTATTTCTTACAGTGCACCAGTTGACAACATGTACTTGTTTATGTATCCCAAACAGCTGGAGGAGTAGCAAGCAGTGTAAACTTTGATAAGAAACTGCGTTCTGTGGCGTTTGATCTTGTCTACACTGTTTGCTGAAGACTATATGTCCGAATAGTTAGGGAAAATACGGTATTGCTTTTGTAGAATTTGATGCGGAAATAAGTTTCTAATTGATTACTAATGATTTAAAAATGATTACAACTAGATCAATATTCAAAGGTACAGGTTTTTCAGAACAAGGTTGGCTGCGGAAACACTAATGGTTTTCAAACAGTTTCAGTCAGTTTTTCTTTTTTTTTTTTTTTTTTTTTTATTCTATTTTCGGCGGAAAACGGTAAAAGATACAGATTTGCTAATGACATAAAAATGGCAATAGTCTAGTGACATGCCAAAACATACACGCTTAATGTACCCAATAGATATACAAAAGTTGAACAGTGTCCCATCAAAATCTGTGCAATGCTTCTTAACTGTGGAGTTGTGTCTGCTTGGGCACTACCTGTAATGGTATTGGTCGGCACAGCACCTTCTTACTGAAAGTCATGGAAATGTTTCAGCGTTTTTTTGCACAGACAGAAATATTAATGAAACGTCAGTATCTTTTCTCCCGTAAAAGCTCCACCTTTTTGCTACAGACAGAGAATTAAATTTAGCATGCTGGGCACTTTTTGAAAGATACTGTAAATACCCTAAGTAATGGGAAATACCAGAACAATCAGTGTAGACCCTGATCAGACGCCGCAAAACGCGGCGTCTGATCAGGGTCTACACTGTTTGTCATTCAATCAGCAGGTTTTTCCCACATTAACATTTTGTTGAATGTACTTGTTCAAATGTTAGATCAATTATGGTAAGGAGCCGAGGTGTCCGAATATTAAGGGTAAATATGGTATGCTTCTTTTGTTGTTTTACATTAATCATTGTTGATTTTATCGGAAATTCGCAAAAATACTGACTGACGAATCACTAATGAGGCATCATATTTTTCATCGTGATGCAAGAAAACCTACCCAGCTTATATCCTACATAAATCTATAGTGGGCCGTTATCGGCCCGTCAGCTACCCTGACGGGCCGATAACGACCCGCTATAGATTTATGTAGAATGCTTATTTGGTATGGTATTGGTGCATTGGAAATGCGAAGAAAACACCGCGTAAACTTGCTTATGAAATGCTGAACCCCTCCTCCCCTGCCTTCCGCCGCACTGATTCCCTTCTTTTACTATTGTTGAATTACTGCGTTTGCCGGAATTTTAAATTTATGAAATATTTCTTTTTTATGGCTTTATTTACATGTAACACCTCACAAATATTATATGACACGTTTTTCTTGTTGAAATGCCTACTGATAATGGGTGGAGCCTAATTTTGCGCGAGCACATTTAGAGAGGTTCCGAAGTTGAAAGCCTAACTTTAATCTGCTGATTAGAAATTAAAGCAGACGGCATTTTCTTATTTTTCACAAGAAATAAGAAAACAAAATCATAATGTGATGAGATACTGAAATTTGCACCCAGCATGTTAAACGTTAAGGACACGCGGTTCCACGTTCTATTATGGTAAACATCCTAAAACTTCGAACACTAAAACGTCTGACAAAATGACATATGCAAACAGTGTAGACCCTGATCAGACTGCTCTGAAGGAGCAGTCTGGTCAGGGTCTACACTGTTTGCCATTCCACTAAATATTTAAAGAAACTGCTGCATAAAAAGCAAAATTTAAGCCAAAAGAGTATGGAATAAAGTGTTCGAAAG
The DNA here is from genome assembly GCA_964016985.1 of Anodontia alba. Classification (NCBI taxonomy): domain Eukaryota; kingdom Metazoa; phylum Mollusca; class Bivalvia; order Lucinida; family Lucinidae; genus Anodontia; species Anodontia alba. The sequence continues at coordinate 61,189,526 of OZ024833.1, read as the reverse complement.
TTTAGGAAATTTACTGTATATCTGTGTTTTACAATACAGACTGTCTGTACTATTAATCATCCTGGCATCAGACAACTGTCAAAAATTGCACAATCGCAAAAATATATCACTATAAAAAGATGATCAGTCTGTGCTTATGAAAACATGATGAAGCTTTAAATGAGTAGCAAGCCAGCACAAACGTCTAAATTTTAGTGCTATGTGGACAAATCAATCATTGATTGTGTTAGTAAACCCTTGTAGGTCATTTTGTGTCGTCTCCCAGAGAAAGCGAGAACAGGGATGAAAGAGCTAGTAGAGAAGATGAAAGAGAATAACAGAGAAGAAAGAGGAACTGGACTGAAAGTGAACAGAAGAAATAGAAACATTCCCCCTATACCCTTACCTGCTACAAGGATAGCAGGCCTTGCCCAACTGTAAGCCAATATCAATTGGACGCCACGGGGACGTAAGATATACGGTACCTTCGCCAAATCCGACCACCCTTTAGGCAAATAAATCAGATGAAAATTAGCGATAGTTTTCGTATTTTTCACAGAAAACAAGACTTAGTATTTCATTCCAATTGTCTCATTTGGACCTTCGCCGTCGGCTTACAGAATTTTGTATACTACATGTCCATATATCGACGCATAACAAAGGCCGTTATCATAGGCGTAGCGCTCATTACGCAAATTACGCATATGCGTAATATGCGTAAGAAAAAAATATGATAAAGTGTCAATAACATAAAATATATTGCTTCTTTACCATAGGAGCTGCTCTTAAAGGAAAGAATTTGCTCCCTCTGGGAAGCGATTCTAGGCAGAGTTTCCAAGACTTTTCCTGGGCGTTCGTACAAATAACTCCGTTCTGGCTGCGCCACTGCCTTTTCGCTTTTGCAGCTTTGTTGGCTGACTTTGATCTATTCATTAACTGCTCGCAAATGCTTCCAAAACAAGACTGATGGCAAGACTGTTTCATTTTCTTCTATTCGGATGAGCTTGAATTTGCGGACAGCGGAGGTCTAAAGGAGATAATTTGAATGAAATTCATATAGAGCGCCCTAGGACATATCAACCTGTTTTTTCAATACGCTCGTACATAGTACCGTACGTTTACATCTTGCGTATTGTTAGATAGCTTATTTGCCACTGAATTTTGAACCACTACATGTCAAGAAGGTCTACAACCAGACAAGGCACCGACCAGCATATGCTTATTCTGGTCAATGTTATTCTTTGAAAATTAATGGAAGACCCAAGGCATTTCGTGTAGCGTCCCAAATACAATTTAATTCTTACGCTGTGAATTATCAGAGGAAAATAAGTGTTGTTGTTTTTTCTTAGTTTTCCTAGAAATAAGACCAATATTTCATTTAAATTGTCTCTAAAAGATAAAATTTGAATGAAATGCCAGATCTTATTTTATCAATCAACTCTGAAAACTAGAAGTACGAGTATATTTTAAATGCTATCTGCTTTTATTTATAACCAGTAGTTAAAGATTAATCATTTAACTTCAGAAGCTCTCTAATGTGCTTGAGAAGTTAGGTTCCGTCCCTTTTCAGACGGCGATTTGATTAACAAAACACCTACACTTTTAGGCTTAAACACAACTACAAAAAATAAATTAATTGCTCGATTTATTCAGAATCCAGGCTAACCCCTAATTCCCCACATTATAGAGTTAAAAGGTGCGGGCCAGAAATTATAGGGACGTCCACGTAAATTGTTTGTTTGCGGACAGCGCCAAGAGATCTAAATTCTGACCTCCGTTTATGTCTAAAACACCTGTGTAACTTTATGCCAGGCATTTTCCTAATGATTGCTTCCATCACGAAAACATACCTATATAATTTGACCCCCTTAAACTCCACTTCTATATATACAAAAAACATAAGTTATGGGTACTCGTTAGAACCGCATCGGCAAGGCGGTTCAATACAGTACCTACAACCTACGTTTTGAGCAGAAATATGAAAAATATCAGAATTTTTTCTGAAAACAATTGGCTTTTGGTGGTGAAGTTTTCAATATATTTGAATAGGCGTGTTTCCGTAATGGTACATGTAGACAAATAATCAGATTCACTATTATTAGTTACATTTTATATTCCATTTTGTAATATACATAGTTTACATAGACAAAGGTAAAACCGCGGCAGATATGCGTAGTAACGCAAGAAAACAATATTTTAAGGCATGTTCACCAGCGAAGACTCAGATCAGATTACCTATACCCGCAGACTGATCAGAGTCGTCTCATCACGAAAACAAGCCTATATAATGTTGACCCCCTTAAACCCCACTTTTATATAGTAAAACTGGGGTTTACAGGGGTATAAATTTTTTTTTCTTATTTCTGAACAAAATATAGATTGTGGGTACTCGTTAGAACCGCCTTGTCAAGGCGGTTCTAACGAGTACCCACAATCTATGTTTTAGGCAAAAATATGAAAAATTTCAGATTTTTTATCTGAAATTTTTCAGTTTTTGGAGGTGGAATTTTCTATATATATGAATAGGCGTGTTTTCGTAATGATTTGCTCTGTTGATACAATGTACATGAAGCCAAGGATTCAAGGTGTCTTCATATGGACAGTGAAGACTCATCAAACTACGCAGATGCTCAGGCTGATCTGAGTCTATGGTAGGCGTACATTTGTATTTGTCATAAATGTCATAATGTATATTTTCTCTCGTCGTGGCTTAGATATCTTCTGAAAACCACCTAAAAAGGGGTCTACTATAAAATGAAAGCAATTATTTCCTTTTAGCGTAGACCTCTTTCGAGAATGGATGCAAAACAATTTTGAAGGCGTTACTGCCCTTCAAATGGATGACTGTCTGTAAAATAAATGTTCAAATTGTTTTCTAAAGTGTTTCCAGTGAGAATAATGTCGTGTTGCGACATCACCTACACTGGCCCGGTTTCGCAAACAGATTGTGAGATTTTGGGAGACCTATCTGTCAATAATGGACTAAAAGAGTGTTTATCCCTAATAAATTCTTGATTTCCCTTGTTTGCATAATCTTCACAGTATTACACAAATCTCAATCAAAACACCAAAATTATTCTTTGTCATGCTGAATATATTAAGATGCCACACCCACTTCCAATTTTCAGCCAATCAGATAACTTGATCGAGGTTGTTGATACAAATTCAAATACTCAATGGCAAACAGTGCAGATCCAGATCAGTTGGCTTCTACACTGTTTGCAAAGGCAGGGCCTATTCGGGTTTAGCAGGATCAGGGTTGAAAAAATGATACATCATAAATACAGGAGAATTGTCACCATAAATTGTAAACCGAACTGGATTCCATCCAAGGTATTTTCAGTAAGTTTATCTCTTGTGACCTACTGAACTGTGTTTGTTACATTATCATCCTGTTCAGATAAAATACAGATGATGATTATGATATTAAGAAGTTAGGTTTTGTCTTTGGTAAGTGCGCAAGCCAAACACGTCTTACATACAGACACAAAAACATATTCTAGTAATATCTGATAAGAGATTGTATTTTTGGGTAGATTGCTTACAATCGAGCCAAACATATATATACAGATGAGGTTGTTTTCCACGTGATTATCATTGACCAACGAAATCAAACCACGCGTTTGTATAAATTCCAGGTAACGGTTATTTACAGCCGCGCATGTCTTGTAGAATAGACGTCAGAGTGCAGTGTAAAGGGGGGATATCTATAAAACCTAGACTGGGACATTGGCAAACTGTGAAAAGCCAGATCAGATGCCGCAAAACACGGCGTCTGATCAGAATCTACACTGTTAGCATAAATAACGGGAAGTTCAGGGTTATCAAGTCTTAAGTCCCCATTTAGGACCATTTTTCCAGCCTACACTCAGAGACAATCGACCAACCAGTGCTGTCAGTGCTTTGGTTTCTTTGGGAAGCTAGATATATTTAAAGGACCGCCTACGTAGACAATAGTAACCTTCTAGAAAAGGGTTTACTCTGATTAGGAAGCATTTTACTCCAAGGGGAGCAAATCCTTTCCTTTTAGAATAGACATTACGAAAAACACGCTATTCAAATATTTTGAAAAATTCACCACCAAAAACTGACTGTTTTCAGATAAAAAAAATCTGATATTTTTCATATTTCTGCTCAAAATGTAGATTGTGGATACTCGTCAGAACCGCGTCAACGAGTACCCACAATCTATGTTTTTGAGCAGGCAATTCAACCAAAGAGTGAATGAAATCAGAACCTACAAATTATTTTTAAATAAAACAAATAAGAGAATGTGATCAATGTGTTGCCTGCTGATTTGCCTACATATTGTTAAAATTTAAAATGTTTATATTTAACTTATTTGGGTGTTATTGGCAATATCAGCAAAAACAACAAATGTGTATTTCCATTATTTTGGTGGATTCTTGTAAAAAGGTCTTGACATTTCAATCAGATTGTCTCCGTTATTCAAACTTGGACAAAAATTTAATGCCATCTACTGACACGTAAGGTCAGCAGGTTAGAGGTTAACATATTCGTACTGATGATTAATAACTAATAATTTTACGACAATGTAACGACAATGCAGCAATTACGGCAATGCTACTATAAGGTGGCAATATCATAATGTCAGACGTAGACTGCTCCACATGACCTCGTAGAACGAGTCAATTTACGATAGTAAATTTGTCGAACTGTGAAGCAGTCTATGTCAGACGTGGAACGTTCAGAGTACGTAACCTCATGACACAAGCTTTGTAGTAAGCAGACGTACGAATTTTGTTACATGCCAATAATCTAGACAAACCATTTGTCATAATTATGTAATCATTTGTTTTTATCCGTTAATAGCATTTATTTTTGTGTTTGTAACATGAATACACATTGTTTTTGCTCACATGCATTCATTATTTCAGTTTATATTATCAAATGTCCAAAACAAAACAAAAACATGGCAGTCTCTACAAATACAGTATTGTAAACATGAAAAAAGACATGCCAGCGGTGAAGCCAGACTTCTGCGTGTCGGATCGTGAGAAAAAGGCAGTCTATATCCAGATTTAAAGGTTTACCACCCACTCTGTAATCTAAATTATCAGATGAAAGCTACTAATATTTTTTTGTCTTTTTATTCGTATTGTCTTCTTTCGAGACAATTTTAATGCAATATCAAGTCTTATTTTCTGCGAAAAAAAGTTTTCATCGCGAAAACATACCTATATAATTTGACCACCTTAAACCCCACTTTTATATTGTAAAACTGGGATTTATAGGGGTATACATTATTTTTCTTACCTGCCCAAAAACATATATTGTAAGTACTCGTTAGCAAAGCCTCGGCGAGGCGGTTCTAACGGGTACCCACAATTTATGCTTTGAGCAGAAATATGAAAAATATCAGAATTTTTATCTGAAAACTTTCAGTTTTTGGTGATGAAATTTTCAATATACGTGTATTTGAATAGGCGTGTTTCCGAAATACTATTTTTCTTAGAACCTAGGACGACATTACATTCAAAAATTGTTCATCTTCTGAAAAATAAAAAAAAAAAAATATTTTCTACGTTGTTTGCTATTGTTTTTAGTCAGCAGGTTAAATGTTCAGCTTTCTCTTCGAAAATACTCCTATATGCTTGTGCAAATGTAGGCTCCGGCCCTTTTCAGTGGGTTGTTCATCAAATAAAATTGTTTCATAAATAATATTTAAAGTTTTAAACACAAACACAAAAGGAGATGCGTCAGCTTTTCAGAATTTTGATGAACCCGACATTCACATTTCATCTCTCTCTCTCTCTCTCTCTCTCTCTCTCTCTCTCTCTCTCTCTCTCTCTCTCTCTCTCTCTCTCTCTTTAAGCTGTATTTCCTGTTTCTACCATGAATGCATGTATTTGTTAAACAAATGATCTTAACATTTTTATTCACTTAATGGTACATTATGTACGATAATCATGTCACATTTATACTTCCATTGTATTGTATAGTGCTATTGTTTTTGACGATTCTTATGTTTATGTATTATCTTTAACCCATTTAAGACTGAATAAACTCTCCCGCACTATATATTGGAAATCCATTTTCAATCTTAGGTATATCAGGCTATATGATAGATATTCCTAAAGAAAAATGGTTGATCTATTTGCAAACAGTGGAGACCCTGATCAGACGCCGCGTTGTGCGGCGTCTGATCTAGGTCTGCACTGTTTGCCAGTTACCCGTTTCGGGGTCTTCAGTTTTCAATGGATTAAGAGGGCCCCAAGAAAGACTGGTTTTTAGCCAATTGTGCTACCCTCTCTAAATAAAGTACTTACTTACTTACTTACTCACTCACTCACCCATCCGCTCATTTACTCACTTACTTACTTACTTACTTACTAATCAGGGAGAGTTTGGGGTCGGAAATTATGAAACAGTTCCGGTGATGCAGGACAAAAGATATTAGTGTCCTTTTGACATGACCAGAACAGACGATTTTGCGGGCGTTTTATTTTAATTGAAACTATTTTGTTCTTACCAGAAACCATTAGTCTTTTCTGTATCTGTGTTTTGTTTTCAATGTTTTTTTCTTTAAATCTAATTTATGGCAAAAAATTAGTCTGACCTGCGATTTTACTTAAGAATTTATGTTTTACGCTTCTTTGTTGATTTTTAATTCTTGATGTTTCACAACAATATTGTGAAAAATTATAAAAAAAAAAAAAATAGATAAACAATGAAATTTGTTGAAGACCTACCTCAAATTTACCATTTGTACCTAATTCTGCATGTTAAATTTGCAGCCATTTTTATTATATGACAGTGAAAATATTTGATATTTTTAATCAATGCTGAAAATAAAACGTTTCGTGCATAGGTCATTACGACAGAAGGTTTTGCATTAAATAATGACGAAAGTTTGCAAATTTGTTTCTTTTGTGTATAGCGCCAAGCTAAAGAAAAACGACTTTCTGAAAGATGTCGAAAGCACAATAGTTTCTGTTCTAAACCACCCAGTCCAAGTAAAATTAGTCACCATTACATATACAGTAAAACCTCAATGACTCAAACACCGATGTCTCGTTTACTGTGACCAATTCATCACGAAAATATGCCTATATAATTTTGACCCCTTTAAACCCCATTTTACATAGTAAAACTGGGGTTTACAGGGGTATACATTATTTTTTCTTATTTCTGTTCAAAAACGTAGCTTGTGGGTACTCGTTAGAACCGTCTCGGCGAGGCGGTTCTAACGAGATCCCACAATCTATGTTTTGATCAGACATTTGAAAAATATCGGAGTTTTTTATCTGAAAATTTTCAGTTTTTGGAAGAGAAATTCTCAATATCTTTGAATAGGCGTGTTTTCGTAATGTAAGCCTCCCAGTCCTCGTGGAACTACTTGCCTTTACATATACAGTAAAACTGCAATGAGACTCAGACACCGATGGCTCGTTTACTGTGACCGATCCGAATTCGTTTTTGAGTCCTTAGGAATATCTTCCGACAGCTCAAGAAAACAAATATCTAGGGATATTTTAGAAAAAAAATCTTCAATTATCATGAAAATGTATGTTGTGTGTACTCATTCAAATCGCTGCACCGAGGTGATTCTAATGAGTACACTCAACATATAAAGATATTATTGAAAATTGAAAAGACATCCCTCCCCTTAACTATCCTCATTTGCCTCCTCACGGTGCTATGATTAACCCTCCGTGCCTAGAAAAAAAAATCAATGGCTCCAAAGATATTCGAGCCATTTACATATTCGACTGTATTTCCATGTCTTGTATCCCAGTCAAATACCATTTGTTTAAGACATAGCACAACTTCACAACATTGAATTATATAGTCCCGCCTGCGGATTAACCCCTTTTTTATCGTCGTTCCGTTATTCCCCAAGGCCAATGTAAAGTCTGGGGACGTAAAGACTTGAAGAAAAAATATACAATTAACACTTTCGGCCTTGTATATCAAAACGATTGTTTTGCAAACAATGTAGATCCTCATGAGACGGCTCATAATGAGCCGTCTCATCAGGCTCTACACTGTTTGCCACTCTGTTTTGATTTTTGACTGAAAACCCTATTTTGAACAATGGTTCCGACCAAATTCAAAAATAGAAGTGTCAGCCTCAGAAACGCAAGGGTGAAAGGGTTGACACATCTAAGAGAAATGTTATCTTCTCAGCCATACTTCAAGATAAACCATTGTTTACACAACAATATATTGATATTTTCATATTTCTCTATATTAACATATGTTGTAAATATTTTTGCATGTAGAAGCCCCTTGCAGAGTGTCAAGAGGGCGCCTTGTCACTAACAAGGCCTTGGTGCTAGCGAAAGCAAACAGGAAATCACAAAAACTGTTTCCCTTGTAAAATGGCAGAAATGACCCAAGCCCTTATTGCTTTAGTTGGAGCTTTACAGCACAGTTAACACCATTAGTCATGTCGAGTCGGTAAGTTAGCTTATTGTCACTTCACACATTTTCCTTGGCAGGCTTAGTCCTCTAAGCGGTTAACCAGTATCCGTGCACATACTTTCACCTGTAACTAATAGCTCCCCTTCTTGAAACAGCAGAAGGAGGCAATGGCCGTTACAATGATTTCATTCTATCTCCACGAAAGCTATGTGGCTGGGATTTGAACTTGTGACCCATGGATCACCAGTCAGACGCGCTGCCGACTGCGCTATATGGAATCCAGCATCCAAGAGCAGCTAGTCCTTTTAATGCATTTAGTATGGCTTGGCATCAGAAATGATGTTATATAACCTTTACATAACCTATAACTTCTGCAAACACATCCAGCGGGCACTAGATATTTATACAACGTTGCATCAATGTCAATGCATTGTCATGACTTTGCATTGACGTCTATGCGACGTTGTATACACATCATATGTCCACTGGGATGTTAATCAGAATCTGTCACCTGGTTGGCTTGCAAAATAGGCGCTTACTATAATGTACAGTCCCACAAAAACACATTGGCTGAAGGATACCATTTAACTAGAACAGTGTTTTCGGAGGAAAACGTATGTTCCCCCGCCAGTTTGAACAGACATATTGTTAAAATAGATTGTATCTATTATAAACTCAAGGTCACAATATACCTATACGTAAGTTTGGTCAAAATTCATCCATTCCTCAATGACATAGGGTGCTGACAAGCCATTTTCTAAAATCAAAGCCCTTGTGTAACCTTGAAAATGGGATCAAGGTCACAAAATTCTTGTCTCTATCTCAACAATATAACTGTGCAAGACTGGTAAAAATACATCCATTCATTCAGCAGATAGCGTGCAGACAAGCCATTATCCAACCATCTGAGCCCTCCTGCGACCTTGAAAAAGGGGTCAAGATCACTAAAATAAAATTAGGTATTTCCGATGCCACACCAATTTGGCTGTGCAAGTTTAGTTAAAATCCATCCATTCCTTCAAGAGATACAGTGCAGACAAGTCATTTTCCAACAATCTTAGCCCTAGTGTGACCTTGAAAATGGATCAAGGTCACCAAAATCTAATCAGTTCTTTTCCATGTAACAACAATATAGATGTACAAGTTAGATTAAAATCAATCCATTCCTTCAGGAGATAGGGTGCAGACAAGCCATTTACCAACAATCTAAGCCCTAGTCTGACCTTAAAAAAGTGGGGTGAAGGTCACCAAAATATATTCAGTTCCGATGCATGTCCCAAAAATATAGCTGTGCAAGTCTGGTCGAAATCTACTCATTCCTTCAGGAGACAAGGTGCAGACAAGCCATTTTCTACCAATCTAAGCCTTAGTGTGACCTTGGAAATGGGGTCATTGCCGTCAAAATCTTATCAGTTCTTTTCCATGTCTCAACAATTAAGATTTAGAAGTTTGGTCAAAATCCATTCATTCATTTAGGAGATAGGGTGCAGACAAGCAATTTTCCAACAATTTAAGCCTTACTGTGACCTTGAAAATGGGGTCAAGGTCATTAAAATCTAATCAGTTCTTTTCCACGTCTAAACAATATAGCTGTACAAGTTTGGTCAAATCAATTTATTCATTCAGGAAATAGGGTGCATACAAACCATTTTCTAACAAATCTAAGCCCTCCCGAGACCTTGAAAATGGGGACAATGTCACCAAAATCTAATCAGTTCTTTTACATTTCCTAGCATTGTTGATGTGCAAGTTTGGTCAAAATCTATTCATTCCTACAAGAGATAGGGTGCGGACAAGCCATTTTCTAAAAATCTAAGCCCTCCTGTGACCTTGAATATGGGGTCAAGGTCACCAAAATCTATTCAATTTTTAACATGTCCAAGCAATATAGATGTGCAAGTTTGGTTAAAATCTATTCATTCCTTCAAGAGATAGTATGCGGACAAGCCATTTTCCAACAATCTAAGCCCTCCTGTGACCTTGAAAATGGGGTCAAGGTCACCAAAATCTGTGTCTATTCAATAAGAAGATAGAGTGCGGACAAGAGAATACGCCCCATTTTCCAACAATCTAAGCCCTCCTGTGACCTTGAAAATGGGGTCAAGGTCACCAAAATCTAATCATTTCTTTTACATGTCCCTGCAATATAGATGTGCAAGTTTGGATAAAATCTATTCATTCCTTCAAGAGATAGGATGCGAACAAGCCATTTTCCAACAATCTAAGCCCTCCTGTGACCTTGAAAATGGGGTCAAGGCATCAAAATCTAATCAGCAATTTCTCCTCCCAATGATATATTTGTGTAAATTTGGCTAAAATATGTCCAATCAATAAGGAGATAGAGTGCGGACAAGAGGCTACGCCCCATTTTCCAACAAACTAAGCCCTCCTTTGACCTTGAAAATCGGGTCAAGGTCACCAAATCTAATTAGCATTTTTCCCCTCCCAATGATATATTTGTGTAAGTTTGGCCAAAATCTGTCCATTCAATAAGGAGATAGAGTGCAGACAAGTGGCTACGCCGACGCAGACGCCGACGGGATCCGCACTAAAAACAATATGCACCCCACCCCCCTCATGGTGGGGAGACATAATTAAGTTGCGATCTCTTAAAAATGATCTTTACAAATCAACACGTTAGTGCCAAAAACGTTACCAGAGAATATAAATTTGGTGTCAGTACTAAGAGCTTATGGGAGGAGACTGATGACGAACACCTTCGGCTCTTTCTACACAAATGAAGCTGACTAATAATTTCGTAAAGCTTCTTATTTAAAGAATCAAACCATTGTGGTCAGACTGAAAAACTAAAAGCCATTTATTCAGCCTAAAATGAGTTAAGATGAATGCACACACCTGCATATTAATCCGCCATTTTCAAAAGCGGTATTTGATGAGAATGGTATAGGCACCCAGCCCCCCATTTAGCAGAACACTACTACAGCAAAATAGGCAATAAAGCAGAAACATTGAGATGTGTAGACAGTCGTACAGTACTGTTCACCTATATAACTTTCCATGCCATTTTAGTACAAGTTTTAGGGAGCGTGCAGTACTTTAAACACAAGTTTTTAAGAAGCTGGAAAATCTATTTACTTTGATTTTATCAGGTTCATCTAAACATTTATTACAGTTTACATGTTTGACCAGAAACACACTTAAAAAGAAGCTTAAAACTAAACCATTTTCCTGTTGCATCTGGTGCAATCAATCCCAGCAGGCACACAACATCAAAATGACGTCGTATCAACGTCGATGCGACGTGATCACGTCGCATCGACGTTGATACGACGTCATTTTAACGTTGTGCGCCCACTGGGATAGCTGTGTATTAATTGAGGGCACAGCGCTTGATGAAATTCGAGATCTAATATAAACAAATTTTGAGAGAGGTTTAGAGCACTGGATAAACTAATTTCGGGAAAAGATAAAAGCCTATGTTAGATTCATGTCTACCTGTAAAAATAAGGAGTATTGACGGAGCAGCAACTGTGAAAACTTTAGATCCAAATCTGGCAAGTTTAAAGGGAAACATCTGGAGACTGCACCGACAAAGTATTGTGTATAACATATATTTTAAAACTGTTTATACAAAGTTGTCTTTCATTCGAGAAACGAACCTTTTGGTCTGTGTTTTGGCTATCTACTGAGATACACCAGTAAAAACCAGTTACCGTTCACTAACCTTATAGCATATTGTTTTAACCATTCTTAACCCTTCATCATATTACAATAAACCCTCGTTACAACGACAGCAGTTGTAAGGAATCCTTAATGGGCAAAACGATCCGTAAGAAAGGCTTTATTATTATTTCCTCACAGAACATATGTTTTGGAGCATTTGTTAGAATCGCCTAAATGAGGCGATTCTAATATTCGAAACATATGTTTCTTGGTGTATAAGTATAATATTCTTGATTTTTTTTCTGATGCACTGTCATTTTTTGAGCTAGGATTTCGTGCTAGTCAAATTATTATTATAACGAAGTTTGTCGTTGTATCGAGTGTCGGTGTAAAGAGAGTTTACTGTATTTTGAAAATATGCTACGAAATATAAGTCAACCCTCGTTACAACGATATCATTTGTTCCCAAAAACGTTGCCATTAAAATGAATTTGCTCTTGTACAGAATACTTAATGAGCAGATTGCTATGTAAGAAAGGTCTTGTATTGTTCTTATTTCTTCATAGAACATATGTTTTGGATATTTGTTAGAATCGCCTCACCGAGGCGATTCTAACAAATGTCCAAACCATATGTTTCTTTAAAGTATTAAATATTCTTGCATAATTTGTGACTAATTGTTACCTCTTAAGTGAAGGTTTCGTGACTGACAAATTGTCATTATAAAGAATTTTGTCGTTGTATCGAGTGTCGGTATAAAGAGGGTTGTCTGTACTAACAATTAAGGCCTGATTAGTCAAAACAGCCGCGGCCTTTTCTGTTCGTCAATGATTTGTATTGTATCCAAGGATTCTTCAAGGGGAAAAGTCTGACCTGACTAACTGGTATACAAGCTGAAACGTTCACTCTATATTATGAGGGAATATGGGGTTACATATTGCATGGACTTGTTAACGTTGGTATACTTGAGCTGCTTTTGATATAATCTTGTCATTTATTTTCTGAAACTACCAATTCTACTTGAATTTATAATATGGTTCCTAGTTTGATATCAAATTATACAGGGAACAGATATCGAAATATGGCTGGAGAAAATCTGTCAAAATATGCACTTTGTTAACTAGGCTACGTAGCCAAGACAGGTTATGTAATGGAAGGTACTCGGGTTATCGGTTTAGTATTCATTATAACGTAAACCATTTAAAAGGTATCTACTAATTGGGTATTTTTTACTCATTTTTATGATCAACGTATATATTTATTTCATGTGTTTGAATATTATCCAGAATCTCATTCAGACCAAATATCATGTTCATGAAACTTTGAGTACCAGTACACGTTTGCAATTTAATTCAACGGAATTACTATTAAAACAACAGTCTGGGAAAATCAGTTTGAAACAAAACGGTATGGTATGCCTTTGATTTGTGTTATTTCTAAAGCAGCATAAAAATAAACCTTTAACATATTGGCAATAAAAAAATTGTTTACTTACCCAGTCCATATCTTTCTGTTTTCTGTTCTTGTCGTATATTCCTTAGTGTTTCTGTAATAATAAGAATAACCATAAATAATCCACGTCATACAAAAGAGTAGACATAAGGGGACGACACACTTGGTAGATTTTCCTCAATTTTTAAAGAAGGACATCTTTTGTGACATCCTTTTGCCTCTGTTGCACTAAAAGCCTCTTCTGAAAAGGGTTTTACTCTAAAATGAAAGAATTTTCTTCCAAAGGGAGCACAGTTTTTTTTTCCTTTTAGAGTAAACCCCTTTTCAGTGTATCAATTCTCCTTTAGTGTATACGAACAAAAAGGGACAAGATCAGTCTAAGTAGAATATTAGCATTCTGCCAGATATAGTACTACAACCAAAGATTCTGTCAGGGAAACCGAGAGGGGCTGTGGTTACCCTGCGTGTATGCATATGCCCCAAAGTCCCGCTTTCAGTGATACAACACAAATTGGCAGCACATTTTTAATTTTAGTTTATGCTACGAGTATATAAAATAAACTTAAGCTTACAAATTAAGAATATATTCCATTTTTATTCCATTTTAATTCTATCAATTAGGGGATAACTGCATTCAAATTTGGCATTTGGGGAGGTAAATCGGCGGTTTTACGGTCGGAAATTTCGTTTTACGGCGACGCGTCAGCGGAGCCGTAAAACGTAATTTGCGACCGTAAAACCGCCGATTTACCTCCCCAAATGACAAATTTGATGCAGTTATCCCCATTCTAATGCATTTATTCATTTTTTTCTATTGAAAAAATGTACTATTTGCACAAAACGGCAAGTGCTGTGAGCTGCAGTAAAACCAAACGCCAGCCAATGAGATGCGACGTTACGTGATGACGTCGGATTTGCGACAGTATATCGCAGAATATACCGTCGCAAATTTTTGACGTTATCCAATCAGACGTCGCGTTACATACGCGAATGCATTAGAATATTCAATTATCCAGGAAACATTTTTGAAAGATATCAGTTCACTAAACACTTTGAATTATTTTATGACTTATAAAATGAACTTAACCTTAAAAATTCAGTTTTGATAACAGAAATGTATTACTTTCTTTCCTGTAATCAACATTCTGTTATCCCTGCAACGTTTTTTGCATGATATCAGTCAACTGATTAACTAAACTACTTTGAAGTTTAGCTTAATTTATTGCCGCAAACAATGTATCGACTAATTAACATTTAGTTCACTTAATTACATATTATTACAAAATCCAGAGGAGTTAGTCGAATCCCCAGCGTTACATCACGAAAACATACCTATATAATTTTGACCCCCTTAAACCCCACTTTTATACAGTAAAACTGGGGTTTACAGGGGTATACATTATTTTGTTATTTCTGCTCAAAAACATAGACTGTGGGTACTCGTTAGAACTGCCTCGGCGAGGCGGTTCTAACGAGTACCCACAATCTATGTTTTGAGCAGAAATATGAAAAATATCAGAATTTTTTATGTGAAAAATTGCCATTTTTGGGGGGTAAAATTTTCAGTGTATTTGAATAGGCATGTTTTCGTAATGATATAAAAGGGACAATACAGTATATGTCCAAGATAAGACGTCGCATTCTGTGGTGTCTTATCTTGGTCTAGACTGTTTGCACTAAATACAGGAGTTTCTTTAAAAATGAAAATAAACTAAACAACTCAGACACCCCTTAAAATGAAAATGAACCTGTCCAAAGAAAAATATAGCAGAGTCCCCTAGGCATGAATGGGTTATGGATAGGATGTTTGTTTATTGTACAGATCGACAAAATAACAGTTGAACTTCAGTTGCCAACTCTCTGGCGACATAGACATAGAGATGGAACTTTATTGTACTTCGAATATTACATACTATTATAGCACATTAATATTCATTAGCTGTGGAAGAATTCGCATTGGTCAATAACATGCCACGTGCAGGGTAATATTATGCAATGTTACCCACTGATGAGGTAATTTTCATATTACCCACACCGTGACATCAAACCAATATTACACTTGATGTTTCATTTTAATTGTCTTCTTTGAGACAGCCTGAATGAAGGGTTACTCCTTTTCGTTTGTTTGTTTGTGTTGAGGCTTTACGGCCTATTCAATCCATTGGGGTCATGTCGAGCGCGGTCAATTTGCCTAACCAAACTTTTACTGGGCAGGCTTAGTCCTCTAAGCGGTTAACCAATATTGTGCACATTCTTTCGCTAGAAACTGACAACTGCCCTTCTTGAATCAGCGGAAGGAAGAGAATGATCGTAGAAAATAATTCATGCTCAATCTCCACGAAAGAATGTTGCCGACCCGCCGGGGTCGAACCCGCAGCCTCCTGATCACCAGTCGGACTCCCATCCAAGTGAGCCAGCGAGGCCGGCACTCCTTTTAGTATGTGTCAAATGACACTACTACTACTACTATTTATAATAATAATAATAATAATAATAATAATAATAATAATAATAATAATAAAACAAGAAGAAACAAGAAGAAAAAAGAAGAACAAAATAACATGCATTTATCATTCCTGGAATTGTCAACATCATGCTAACGGTAAAGCTTTTGACGAGGTGGCTGTTCATAAAGCATCGGTTACCTATTTATTTTTATTACTATAAATAACTCGAAGAAACAACAGATTGTACGAAGGCAGTAATTGCTTTTGTAATCTATTGATTTAACTCTTAAAGCGCCAATCACAACTGCAGCACTTGACATTTTCAAATATTTTATTACTATTTTCAAAGGAAATAGTTTTGACATTTCAAGTGAATCGTCTGCAAAGCAGACGATTCACATGAAATGTCAACACTTATTTTCTCTGAAAAGAAACAGAATGTCGTCTGCTACAAATTTTGCTTGGCGCTTTAAGGGTAAAGTATTGTTGTACATAAAAATCATTATTTTGGAGCAGATGTCTTTTGTTTAACGATAATATTACTTACAAGATGGTATGTGATAACACGGAAATAGAGTACATAATTGTCGCGTAATCAATGGCTATTATTTTGCCATCAAACGTTGACAGATTGAAAAAAAAAAAAACACACACACACAGAGCGAAATCTAGTAATAGGCAGATTTACAAACATAGAATTTAAAAGTTATTTTCCATCCATACAAGATATTCGTTTGTGAGCTTGAAAGCTATGTATGCCACTATAGAAATTTGGCAGTTGTTTTTAGAAAACATTTCTTTAACCCTTGCTTTTTCTTCTGATCTGGGTCTTCGAAAGGTATCCATTACCCTCATTTCCAATCGCTTTTACGTATTTTAGACTCACACACGTTGTGTACCAATAGACAAACTTACTATTAGCGGATCAGCAGTGATCACGTGACGACACGTTGGTTATAGCGAGTCAAGTAGACTAGCTCCTAGACCTTGATGTCATGTTATATCACTCCTAACTATAAGCTGATTCAAATTTAAGTATGACATCTTGTATAGCCATTCTCTAATAGTTGGTCTCTGACATCTCCAAGATCAGTTGCTGCTATCAAAGAGGTGAGGCAAGCAGTAAGTAGTAGATGGCTCTTAGTTCATTAAGTAAATTAATAATTATAATTGATTGATGAAAATAATATTGATATCCGACTAGTAGCTAGTCTACGAGTCAAGTAGCAAACCGGTGTTAAAAAAAAAGAGTTTAGCACCATATTTTGGTATGACAGTGGACATTTATGCACATTCGTCGACAGTTATGCCCATTTATCATCGGAGTGTGTTCAGACAGAGCCCGCGTGGCTGCCAAAGGATCGTATTTGATCTGGTAGAATGAGACCAAAAATAAAGGAAAATCAGAAAATGATGAATTCTGTCTATGATGTTACAGAATTATTTCACTAATAAAGCACAGTCCTCCACCGTCGGAAAACATGGATTTAATGGATGAACCTTGTTTCTGAAGATCATGAGATGCACACAAGTAGACCTATCCTATCCGTGTGTAGATAGTAGGAAAGGCTTAATGATACAAAGCCTTAACAAAGCCTCATCATTAGAAACACCTGAAACCCAAAATAGAAAGGGAAGAAATGCACACACTCCAGAAATAAGATTATCCGCTTTATGCTACATTACGAAAACACGCCTATTCAAATACATTGAAAATTTTACAACCAAAAGAGGAAAATTTTCAGATAGAAAATTCTGATAGTTTTCATATATTTGCTCAAAACATTGATTGTGGGTACTCGTTAGAACCGCCTCGGCAAGGCGGTTCTAACGAGTACCCACAATCTATGTTTTTGAGCAGAAATAAGAAAAATAACGTATACCCCTGTAAACCCCAGTTTTACTATATAAAAGTGGGGTTTAATGGGGTCAAAATTATATAGGTATGTTTTCGTGATGAACGGGTGCGTATCGCACATACAGACAAAGATCCAGTGCTTGCTCACTGTTCAGAACCTTCAATAGTCTTCAATAATGTGTAGCATCAGGAAAGTTTGAAGGTGAACACAGAACACCATGATCAGGCAGCGTCAATGTTAGCTTCAATGTTAGCCTTTCCGCTAGCTTCCTTTTTGCTTGTTGAGACCCCCAGAAGTGCACACTTGCTATGGTAATAAATGCCATGTTCTATTTAATGATATATATTGAGCCTAGACTAGCGAAAAAAGACGTCTGCGAGTGCGGACAGCGAAGGCCCATTTCAGCCTGCGCAACGTTGTCAGCTAACACAATAAACCACTACGGAAAGAGTACCCTTACCTGAGCACCCGCTATACCCTTCATTTTTCACCGCCTTTATTCATATTCACACAAGTGGTGTACCAATAGTCAAGCTTACTATTAGCAGTTAACTCGTTGGGGGTCATGTCGAATGCGGTCAGTTAACCTTCTCACAACGTTCTTGGGCAGGTTTAGTCCTCTAAGCGGTTAACCAGTACTTGTGTACACACTTTCGTCAGTGACTGATAACTGCCTTTCTTGAATCAGCAGAAGGAGGATAACTGCCGTAGAAATTAAATCATGATCAGTCTCAACGAAAGTTGTGTGGTCGAGATGGGGTCTGCAATCAGACGCGCTACCGACTGCGCCATGGAGACCGGCAACTTCAGGCTTAGTATGGTAAGATGTTATCATGTCCGAACGTTTAGGTTAAATACGGTATACGTCATGGGCGTCGCGCCCATTACGCACGTTACGTTACGCATGTGCGTTATATGCGTAAGAAAAAATGAAATCATTTGCAATAAAGAGATACCAACTAACACAAAGCATTTTTCCTTTTTTTAACTCTCCGACCTGCTCATAAAGAAAATAATCAATCGCTTGCAAAAATTGGGCAACTCTTAAAGGAGAGAATTTGCTCACTCTGGGAGCAAATTCTTTCCTTTAAGAGTAGCCTCTATAATCGAAACGATAACAGGGATAGTTTTTAGATGATTATTCCTGGGTGTGCGTAACAATACTTCCGTTCTGGTTTCGCCACTGTACGTCAATGCATTGTACAACCAGACTTTGAAATACAAAGTCCGTATGATCTAAATTTGTGAACACGTGAACATATGTTTCATCCGGATACAGTAAAGCTTAGCTTCAATGACTCGAACACCGATGACTCGTTTACCGTGGTTGATTCGAACTCGTATTTGAATTCCTAGGAGATTCTTCTAATAGCTCAAGAAATTGAGTATAAAGGGGTATTTTCGAGAACTTTTCTTATTCTGTCGAGGCGATTCTAATGAGAACACTCAATAATCAATTATTTTATAGAAGATCGAAAGAACATCCCTAAATTATCCCTACATTGTATTTGCCCCCTGACCTTGCGCTAAGATAAACCCTCAGTGGCTCGAACTACCCATGCCTAGAATAAATAAATGCTCATGGTCCTAAAGATGCTCGGGCCATAGAAGTACGGCTGTAGTATGTAAGATATTATCGTGTCCAAACAGTTAGGTTAAAGACGATACAAATCATTGAATTGTACAACCGGCTCTGAAATGACCTAGATTTGTGAACACCTGAACATGTTTCTCATCCGGATAGTTACATTTGTAGGAAATTTTTGAAGCTATTTGAACAGAAACCAGACAAGACAACTTCAATCACCTCATGAAGGGAATCTGACAAAAGATAAATTTTACGTAATAAAAACTATCTGAGGTGTCATAATAAACTCAATAAGATATGCGAACTGTTTTTACTAACGACGTGGTTTACAAATCTGGGCCAAGTTGTTCAAAACTAACGATGTCATTAGTTAACATTGTTGAAACTTTGATAATTAAATATGGCATATATGCTAATATGTTTGCTGAAAAAATGTGAGTAGCTTTTGCATTTGCAAAAGCTACTCACATTTTGTCAGCAAAAATACCTGTGAATTTGATATTGTACATGTACTTACTAGAACAGTTAACATTTTGACCACTAACGGGCTCGTTAAGCTAACGATGCTTTAAACAATTGGACCCTGATTTGTGTGAATGTACCTGGGAACTCTTTTTATGAGGTCGTAAAGAAATGGTTTTCAAAACTAGAAATTATTGGTACCTCGGTTCTGTGTTAATATGATAAGAAATAGAACTTGTACTTTCAGGAAATAGCGCTACCCGCAGACAAAGCTGACAGACTAAACGATTATATTTTTCATTAGTGTGTTAATGCTTTGCGATTTTACACACACTAAAATCAGACGCAAAAGTATTTTTACATAACCGGTCAGAAAGCTTGAAAACAAATGTAAAAGTGCAATTGACACATTAGTGACAACAACGTCAAGTTGACGCCTAATGTTGACTTCATTATTTCTGACCACCGGTCGTCCACTACCCCACCCCTCCCACTACACCCCACCCATCCTTCATTATATAAGGTGGTGACGAGGGGTTCCCTGAATTCTAAATAGATAAAGTTTTTTTATGACTGTGTATAAATCCTCAGTAGTAATATACAGAACCGTTTAATATTGAAGGGGCCGAACCTGTTTTGCGCAAGCACATTAGAGAGGTTCAGAAAATGAAAGCTTAAATTTTAACCTGCTGACTATAGATAAAAGTAGACATATAAAAACATATTCTTGTTTGTCACAGCAAACAAACCTCGATATTTAGTTTAAATTGCCTCCGAAGGCGAAAAATAAGAAAAAAATTCGCCAATTTTGATGAATTACTGCACAGAATCCTAAAACCTAAAATATGTATGAGAAGGAACATGTAATTAGTGTTGTGCTAACTTCAGCGTGCATGATAACATTAACATACACCACTCCCTGGGCTGATTCTGCAGACGACAAATTGATGATTTTTTCTTGTTTTTCCCAGAAAATAGGCTTCGAAACTTCATGAAGTTTGCATGACATTACGAAAACAGGCCTATTCAAATATATAGAAAATTTCACCACCAAAAACTGAAATTTTTCAGATAAAAAAAACTCTGACATTTTTTATATTTCTGCTCAAAACATAGATTATGGGTACTCGTTAGAACCGCCTCGGCGAGGCGGTTCTAACGAGTACCCACAATCTATGTTTATGAGCAGAAATAAGAAAAATAATATATACCCGTGTAAACCCCAGTTTTACTATATAAAAGTGGGGTTTAAGGGGGTAAAAACTATATAGGTATGTTTTCGTGATGAAATGTCAGAGCCTATTGTCTAGAAAAAATAAGAAAATATTTCAATATGTCGGCTGCTGAATTTCTTACCCAGCATACAGAGCGTTACCCTCAAGCAAAAAAAATTCCTCACGACTTCTAATCAGTTTGGAAAGAAACGCAACGCTTAAAACAATTGGTGAAATGTCACTTTCTTAATTTTCTCACCCAAACGTCTATTTTGTTCTGAAATAATATTTCCAAAATGACATTAGTTGACGTCAGCCTGAATGCAACCGAACACGTGTTAAAAGGAGGTGTTGGTTTTTGCGCGATTTATAATACAATAAACGAAGCTATCCCTTCTGCTGAACCAAGACGGACAAGGTCAGTTTCGACATGACCTAACTAGTGTTGACTGGGTCATTCAAACTCCAAACGAACCAAATAACGAAGCCCTCTACCCATTTCAAAAGGGACTGATTAATGACCAGTTCTATTGGTGTTTTCTTGCGGTCACAGACAGTTCGCTTGTCGTCAACTTTCACAGCCACTGAAATACATTTTCAAACAAAAACTCTTAAAGAAAATTCCAGGTTAGTAAGAAATTAAAATACGAAAGGGGTTCAAGGCTCTATGTATCTCAAAAATAGACATCTTTATCCAAGACAGATTTAATAAACTGATATATGGTATTAATACGATCATAAAAAATCAGTTAGTCTCGCGTTTTTGAAATGGGTCAAAAAATGAAATGATATTTTATCGTATCTCTGAATTATTGTTGGCAACATTAATTCAGAGATACGATAAAAATCATTTCATTTTTGATCCAGTTCAAGAACGAGAGACTAACTGAAATTTTACAGACTGTCAGATGCCACATTTTATGATCGTTTTAATATTTTTAAACCTTTCTTGGGTAAAAAAAAATGTTTATGTTTGAGGAATATGGAGCCTATAACCCTTCTTTTGCTGCACACAACATGCCCTGTCATAGCAAACAGTGTATATCCAGTTCAGTTGGCTTCTGAAGCCAACTGATCTGGATCTACACTGTTTGTCACATAATATGTAAATTTCTATCAAAAAACCTGGATCAAGTAATCTGATTGGCTGCAAATTACAAGTGGGCGTGGCATCTTAATTTATTCAGCATGACAAGGGTTAAGTTTCCGATCTGTCTTCATAAAACCCGCAACGTCAGAAAATGTACCTTTGGGCATGCGCGCTCAGTGAATATTCAGATCAGTTGCGCAATTTGGACAGCCAAGGATGCAAAGTTCCTTCGTGCGGATAACGAAGACTCTGGTCAGACTGCAGGATGCGCAGGCAGATGTAAATCTTCGTTGGGCGCACAAGTCAGAAGGTACGTTTTCTCACGTTGCGACTCCGATGATTGTTCTAATCTTTATTCAGTCGAACCTCAATGTCTCGAACACTGGACCAATGAAATTTGTTTGAGACATGGGCAGTTCAAGTCACTGAGGGTTAATCATGGTCAGGTCAGGAAGTAAATGGCAATGGTTCAGGATAGTCTTTTCAATCTTCTATACACTAATGTTATGTTTAGAGTACTCATTAGAATCGCCTAAATGCACAGATTCAGATTCATCCTGAGCATGCGCAGTCTCATCCTGGCATCTACTATTCAATTATGCATTCTATAGTGCCAAATGATTCTGCAAGCGGAGAGAAGGTCTTGAACATACTGCGCGAATGCGCAGGCTGATCTGTGTACGCTGTCCGCATATGGTCGTTTTCGCATAGCGAAGCCCAAATCATTACCCTACTTGTCTTAAAGTTTGAACAAACCCATTTTACTACCAGCTGATGTGTCTTAATGCCACTGGTTATGTGGCAAACAGTGTAGACCCTAATCAGACGCCGCGTTCTGCGGCGTCTGATCTGGGTCTACACTGTTTGCTAATGTCTATCTGCCCGAATACATAGGACCGGCCTCGGTGGCTCAGTGTGAAGCGCATCCGACTGGTGATCAGGAGGTCGCGGGTTCGATCCTCGGGTCCGGCAACATCTTTCGTGGCGACTGATCATGAAATGTTTTCTGCATGTACAAGTATTCTCTCCTTTCTACTGATTCAAGAAGGGCAGTTATCAGTTTCTGGTGAAAGAATGTGCACAATACTGGTTATAATCGCTTAGAGGACTAAGCCTGCCCAGGAAATGTGTGGTAAGGTAAACTGGCCGGCTCAACATGACAAATACGGTGTTTGTGATAAGCTGCACTCGTTGAACATGAAAACACATTATCTGAAATCTTGGACGACTCGCTGAGAAGCCGTATTTTGTCAACCTTGCATTGAAGCTGCGTGACAAAATTGCCACGTCTAATTTTAGAAAACAAACTTGTGTAACAATCACGTTTACAGAACCAGATATGAACGTTTAGCACTCTGGGTAAAAGTTTTAGCAGACGACATTTGAAATATTTTTCTTATTTTTCTCAGAAAACAGGTTTTGACACTGCATGCCAGTCGTCGCCTAAAGTGACAATTTACATGAAATGTGGAAGCCTTTTTTATCTCGGAAAAGAAATAAGAAATACAATGTATATTTCAATATGTCGTCTGCTGCTAATTCCAGCGTTAAGGTTCATTAAACTGCCACAATTACTGGCTTTAACCTTTACCACTGTCTGGTCAAATTCAGCAAACGACAAACTGATTATATGTTTCTCATTTTCTCCAGTAAATAGGCTTTAACATATAATGCAAATTGTCTCCTTAGGAGACAATTTGCATAATATGTCAAAGCCCACTTTCTGGTAAAAAAAATAACATTTTTTTAAATGTCATCTGCAGATATTTTTATCTAGAATGCTAACCGTTAAAACATAAAATAACAAAAAAAAATATTCCATTATTTTATCTATTGTTTCATGCTCCCATACACATACATTTCAATATATTTTTACTTTCTGGAGATATTCTTGGAGCTAATTACCATATGCTCAGTTACCCCCATATAAAGCGGAATGGATACACTTTCAGGGGTGACAACTCTGTCAAAAATGTTTTTGTTTCCCTTCTGGAAAAGGGTTCTTCTCTAAAAGAAAAGAATTGCAGAGTATTTCCTTTTAGAGTAGAGTCTTTTTCAGAAGAGCAATGACGTGTTTGGCCATATGTCGCCTCAGGACCTCCACATATCTATTTTGTTTTATTTAGTAGAGGAACTAGAGGCCTTTTACTACTGTCCTTTCGACATATCTCGGAAAGACGTTTTTTGTCTGGCGTTTTATTTTAATTAAAAATAGTTTGTTCTGATTAACCATATATTGTCAGAAACCATTTGTCTTTTCTGTTTACGTGTTCTGTTCTCAAAATTTTAGAGTAAAATCAAATTTACGGCAAAAAAATTGGTCTGACCTGTGCAATTTCTATAGTAAAGTGATGTTTTGGATTTTTCGTCTAAGAAAATATTGTTTTCTTTTTCTTTGCTGAATTTTAATTATTGATGTTTCACAACAACATTGTGAAAATTTCAGAAAAAATGAACAAGCTGAACTTGTTGAAAATCTGCCTCCAAGTTACCTATTCTACAGATTTCTGCATAATTTGCATTCATTTTTACTATGGGAAAAAGTAAAAATATTTTATTTTTTCAAAAAAAAAAACAATGACTAGAATATAACCTTTTGTGCATAGGTAGTTACGACAAATGGTTTTGCATTAAATCATGACAAAAGTTTGCAAATTTACTTCTGTGTAAAGCGCCATGCAAAACGACTTTCTGGAAGATGTCCAAAGCACACTAGGCATTGGAAAGGGAATTAAGCTCGTCAACAATCTCAAAGCACTCATACCCGATACCGATTTGCAAGCGTGATTTAAAACTGATCGATGAATAAATGCTTAATTATCGATCGGAAACAAAGTGCAGACAGACGGAGGGACATGCACCGAAATATATAACATATTGCCCTGATACTATGATATAGCGTGGTATACAAATAACATATGGGCCTGCATATTACAATGAACCCTTGTTACGACAACATTTGTTCCCAAAGATGTTGCCATTTGCCATTAAAATCAATTTACTGTTGTAAAGAATCCTGAATCAGCAGACTGATAATATATGTAAAGGACCTTGTTTTATTCTTATTTCATCAAAGAACATATGTTTTGATATTTGTTAGAATCGCCTCACTGAGGCGATTCTAACAAATATCCAAACGTATGTTTCTTGAAGTATAAAATGCAACATTCTTGTAAAATTTCTGATAAAATGACATCTCTTATGCGAAGATTTCACGCTAGTCAGATTATTTTAATGATTTTTGTCGTTGTATCGCGTGTCAGTTTAAAGAGAGTTGACTGTATTTGGCACAGAATGTGGGAATAACTATCAGATTTTAGCAGACTTCCAATACCTCCAGACTCAGCCTCCAAACGCAGGAGAGAAACTTTGTGAACAAAAATAACTGAACGTACAACTGCCAACACTATTTTACATTAGCTCTTGTTTCTCTAATTAACTGTGCCAGATTTTGAGTAACCTGCCAGATAATTTCTTTATTTACACATTTCTGTCGAAGTTTGTTATCAAATCCAGATATTCTTCTTTTGAGGTTAATTGTTATACACGGCTTTTCATTACGTTCATTAGAACTCGCAGTGTTTGAGAGGCAATCTTCAAAATGAGCTGGCTCAATGCTTGGATACCCGAGTGTATGAAATAAGGCATGAAGAAAGGCATATCCCTCTGTTTGTACGAGCTTTGACGTTTATTTATAGCCGCCCTATTCTTTTCACTGTGACGTCAGAGTGTCGTGTAAAGAGGGTTTTCTGTAAAACCTGGACTGAGGCATTGGCAAACAGTGCAGACCCAGATCAGACGCCGCTGAACGCGGCGTCTGATCAGGGTCTGCGTTGTTTGATTACAGGAAGTTAAAGGTTAAACGAAGCAGTCTTAAGTTTAGGACCAGGTAACCCAGCCACGGCGGCTAAGGTTTAAGGGCATTAATACAATTTCAAGGGATACAATTCTGTCAAATTGTTTTTGCCTCCCTTGTGAAAAGGAGTCTCCGCTAAAAGGTAAGAATTAACTCCCAAAGAAAGAAACTGCTCATGTTGGGAATATATTCTTTTCTCTTAGAGTAGACCGTTTTGAGAAAGGGCATTGGTGTTAAGGAAAGCAAACAAGAAATCACAAATGTTTCCCCCTTCTCAAAAATGGCGGCGAGCATCTGCTTCCCTTTAGATAAAGTTCCTTGTATCTTTTTAATTGCCATATGTGTGCGTGTGTCGGTGGTTTTAATATAAGACGTTTGTTTTGTCATTATTTCTTGCTCGTATTTCCTTCTTTTAGTACTTCGGAAAGGCTTTGCTTCGTGATTGTGTCATTTCCTGGGTATCTTCCCTCATATTGTTTTTTTTTTTTTTTTTTTTTTTTTTTTTTTTTTTTTTTTGTTGTTTTTTGTTTTTTTTTTGTTGTTGTTGTTTTTTTTTGTTCTTATATCTTGTATTTTCTTATCACACCACAACCTCTTTATAACACTATTGTTGGGTCCAAAGCATAAACCGTGTTAGTTATACAACCGTGTTATATCCAAACAAAAATGTATAGATTATATAGAAAAATGACCATTTATGGTCATTTTTCTATATAATCTATACACTTTTTGGGATTCATCTTTGAACCGTGTTGTAACCAAAACCGTGTTATAACAAACCGTGTTATAAGGAGGTTAGTGTGTATCTCAAATGCAACAATTTGCAAAAAGTGTTTTTTGTTGTTATACCGCTTCAAGACCAATACGATTGTGCCCCTCCCTTTTCAACGACATTTGGGCTCCACGACAGTTGAGCCGCCACGTGCGAAAACGTACCTTCTGACATGTGCGCCAACAAAGCCGCAAAACAGCTTGCGCATTCGCGCATTCTGATCAGAGTCTTAGTTGCCCATACCAAGAAGCTTTGCATACCTGACTATCAAAAATGCGCCCCGTGAAGATTCTGATCAGCCTGCGCGAATGCGCAGGCTGATCTGAATCTTCGCTGGGCGCATATGTCCGAAGATACGTTTTCTGACTTTACGGCCCATTAATTGACGTCTAATTTACCCCACAGTTCATATCATTATGGAAGAAAGTAAAAAAGTCACGCGATTATCATACTTATTATAAATGGTAGGAGATCTATAGGATGCACAGACTAGCATTTCCGGCCTGGCGGCAGATATCGACCATCAAATGGGTCTGCCATGTACCATTTCA
This sequence comes from Anodontia alba, assembly GCA_964016985.1. NCBI lineage: Eukaryota > Metazoa > Mollusca > Bivalvia > Lucinida > Lucinidae > Anodontia > Anodontia alba. Next base: position 61,162,244 of record OZ024833.1, on the reverse strand, counting down.
ATTGATTATTCTATTGCCTGTGAAACGAAATGGTCGCCTTTTGGAACACTCGTGAATGGACTATATCACTCATAAGTCCACCATACAGGCTTAGTTTGATGATAGTATATATTACTATGCGTTTGCAACATTACACGATGAAATGAGGCAATAAGTTATTATAATTCTACATTTTTACCAAATGTGTTATATCGCAGCCAGAAACTTGCATTGTGTGTTCCGTTCCATAAATATTTCAACCTTTAGCACTCACACTGTATGCTACTGCTAATTAATTATATTCGGATCCGACTCAGTGGTAGAGCGACCGTTTTGTGGCCGGGAGGTTTGTGGATTCTATCCCCAGCCGTTTCATACCAAAGACTCTAAAATGGTACTAGCTGCCCATTTACTTGGCGCTCAGCATTAAGAAAGTACAGCTACAATCAGAACAGGTCGCCTCTTTACACGGCACTCTGACGTCACAGTGACAAGAATAGCACGGCTATAAGTAGCCGTTACCTGGATTACGTACAAATGCGCGGTTTCAATTCATTGGTCAATGACAATCACGCGGAAAACAATCTTAAGGAAAATTTGGTGCATGTATACTTTGGCTCGATTGTAAATAATTGACCCAAAATGGTGTACTTACAAGAAAACGGATTTCCTCCCAAGGGGACCACATTCTTTCCTTTTAAAATAACCACTATTCAGAAGGTAGACAAAACGATTTACACCGTGTTGCCTTCCCCGAAAATGCATCAGTTATTCCCCTTAAACTGACTCCATGGATATCAAAACCTCGCTCTCTAATCCTAATACAGTTTCAGTTAAATATAGTTGTTCGATCTGCACAGGAGAAACTTTGTGCCATTTGCTATCCAAAATGCGCCCAGTGAAGATTCTGATCAGACTCTGTGAATACGCAGGTTGATCTGAATCTTCGCTGCCTATATAATTTTGACCCCCTTAAACCCCACTTTTTTTTATTTCTGCTCAAAACATAGATTGTGGGTACTCGTTAGAACCGCCTCTGAAAGGCGGTTCTAACGAGTACCGCCAATCTATGTTTTGAGCAGAAATACAAAAAATATCAAAAAATTTTATCTGAAAATTTTCATTTTTTGGTTGTAAAATTTTCAATATATTTGAATAGGCATGTTTTCGTAATGGAACGCGAATCAGAGCTGACTGCATATAAATATGTTCTGAGCCCATATTAATTATTGCACCCCTTGCGCAGTGATTTTTGTAAAATTATGAAAAACTGTATATTACTTAAACATTTCGGAAGCGCAGACCCATTATTAATCGTGATAGTTTGATTCACGGATAAGGTAAACAAATTACCTTGTTATACAACTGCCAGCAAAGGCCTCCTCTGATTGGCTGAATCTGGCTTTAACAGCTTTTTACAAATCCTGATGTTTGCTAACATAGCTGCTGCTTGTTAATAGCCTGGCTTAGGTCAAGGACCGGGCAACATCACTTTTGTCTTTGCTGCCAGACGGCTAAAACAGTCATATAACAAATAGCTTGACTAAGGTCAAGGACCAGTCAACATCACTTTTGTCACTGCTGCTAGACAGCTAAAAATAGTCATACAACGAAACAATTGATACATTCTATAATGTTAACATCAGGATTTGTCAACCCGAGAAAGTGAGGTTCACCGACGCGAAGCCGAGGTGAAAATCACTTTCTCGGGGTGACAAATCCTGAGGTAAACTTCAATAGAATGTATTAACTGCATAATGTTGATGTACGGAATCGACGCAGCAAGGGATTCTCAACACTAACCTGAAACAAAGATGCGGTCTTGACTACGAATCGAAATTCAGAGCAAAAGAAAACTACAAGTACAAATACGTGTAGCAGTGAAACCAAACGTCAGTGAACAGTAGCAAAATGTTGGATTTGTGCAAACCGGTACGAATCTCCCAATCTGAATGGCTTATCTCCAAACAATTATTCATGAAGTAATGTTACATAAGGTGTTGTTGGTTTTCACAGGGGCACATATCCATTTTCTTTAGACCATGGTTATTTAGCAGCAGCAGTCGAAATATTTTAGCACAGTAAAGAATGTGTTTCAACGCATTAACTGAGGAGCGTCTGCCAATCAGAAATCAATCCAAAATGCAGAAAAATTGTGACGCTTAGAGATTGATAAGTACCTTTTGTGCAGAATTATTTCGCTTTTTATCATTTCTCACAAGACAAACCACAGTAAAAGCTCAATGGCTCGAACATCTTTGAGGCTATGAGAATTTATTCGAAATATGGGTAGTTCGAGCCACTGGGGGTTAATTATGCCGCTAGGTCAGGAACCAAATGGCGATAATTTAGGAAAATCTTTTCGATCTTCAAAACAACAATGGTATGTTGAATGTACTCATACACTCTATGAGGCGATTCTAATGAGTACACACGACATACAATTTCACGATAAAATAAATAAAATCCCCAAAGTATTTGTTTTTCTTGAGCTATCGGTAGCCATTGTAAACGAGTTAACAAATTAGTGCTCAAGCTATTGAGGTTCGACTGTAGATAAGAAAGATATAAGCAGGTGTCATCATTTAGTGGGCAAAAGTCCATTTACTTTAACTAAAAAGCAAATCGTAGGAAAGAGTGTGAAATAGAGTGAGTATGCAAATACACAAATAAAACTATGGAAGAAAGATAGTAAACTAAGGTACAACATAATATATTATAAATTATTGTGTGTATGTAAGTACAAGATTTGTAGTACGGTTCGAGCATGAATCTGTCAAAAGCTGGAATTCCATATTGAATTGTTCTTTGCAGTGCAGAGTATTCACATCGCATTTGAATTACTCTAAGCATTACTCGTACGTGTATACTGTACAATGTTGCATCATCTATATACAAGTTATCAAAATCAGTATAGCTTTAAACGAAACGAACACCGTACAAATAGTAAGGAAACAAATGTCATATGGCAGCAACAACAAATGTTAGAAATTGTGTCAAGCCGATACGAGTTTCTTAATCTAAAAGACCTTGCCTTCGAAATGACAAGTCTTGTCTTCAAACAATTATCCAGGAAATACACAAGATGTTGTTGGTTTTCTCAGTAGCATCATATCTACTTCGTTTAGACCCGTCTAATTAGCAGCAGTTTTCGAAATGTTTCAACATAGTAAATATTTTTTTCAACGAATTAACTTGGGATCATCTGCAAATCAGGAATCCATCCAAAATGCTTACAAATTACGGAGTTTAATACCTGTTGATTAGTACATTTTGTGCTTCATATAATACTGAACTATTTTGCGTTTTATCATTTCTCACAAGAGAAACTATATAAGAAAGATGTGAGAACATCTATGCAGGTGTCATCATTTAGTGATTTGAAGTCTATTTGCATTCTTAAGAAGCAAATCGTGGAACTATCTAAAAGTACTACGGATCTTTAGAATGCAGAAAGTTGGCTACATGTGAATGATCAATACCCGCACACATAATTTCGGCCGCATCCAGCGAAAAAGTGTCTTCGAACATGCGCAAAATGAGCACATCAGATCATCCTGCGCATGTGCAAAGTATTATCCGGGCCTCTGCTCTCCATTCATACATTCTGTAGTATCTGTTGATTCTGCTGCGGACAGCGGAGACCCTAATCAGACTGTCCGCATATGCCCGTAGGCACGTTTTCAGATGATGAGGCCAAATAAAAAAAAACCGCAAATTTATGTCTTTTGAATAGCCAAATGAAAGGCAGAACATAAGCAGGTGAAAAACGCATTTATCGTTTTCTATAGATTACGGACTGTTGGTGGCTTTATTTCATAATATTTTTTTTTTTTTTTTTTTTTTTTTTTTTTCATAAGCTTCAATCCTACCATACATTTTAGTAACGTACATTTCAGTAACAGACATTTTAGTAACGTCCGCACGTTCAGGTTGTGAACAAAATTTAATTCCTTTTAATAGAATAACACTGTTGGGCTCTCACCATAGTAAGTTTGACACAAATATATCAACAGATAGCTTAAGCTTTATGGACTTTAAGAACATTATGGTAACTCCCAACAGGCAGCAAATTCGTTCCTAGAAGGTAAACAGGGGGTCACAAATTTGTCTCCCTTGTAGATGGTGGAAAATCTACCATGTGTAACCCGCCCCAATAAGCCACCAGTTATCTTTCTATTATCCAAATCATTCGACTGTTATTAGCCTAGCCACTAGGCGTTAAAATGAATAATATGGATAAAAACAAACAAACATCTATTTGCATTAAAATGAACAGTATAATAGCTTTATAGCTATTATAGTCTATCCTCCTGTCTCAATATTAATACTTAGCCAAGATATGTATTGGAGACTCTGCCAAATAGACTTGCCATAAACAAAAATGATCAGACTTATTATCAGACTAGCAGCTAGTCGAGGCTGTTATCTGAGGCATCCTGGTATTGAACGAAAGAAGTGTGACAGAAGTTCTGTCTGCTTTACTACTTGGCTAACCCATTTTATGGAAGCACTGAAGGAACATCTAACTTCACGCTTTCTTACTTCTGACTTCTAACTTCCAACTTCTTACTTTCGACTTCTAACTTCACGACCGATAACTTTTGACTTCATGACATCTTACTTCTTACTTCAAGACCTTTTACTCCCGCCTTCATGAGTTCTTACTTCCAACTTCTTACTTCTAACTTCATGACTTCCTACTTCTAACTTCTAACTTCATGACTTCCTACTTCTAAGCTCTTATCTCTAACATCTAACTTTTAACTGCTTACTTCTAATGTCCGGGTTTCAACTTACACCTTCTTACTTCTATTATTCCGACGTCTTACTTCTTAATTCCGACTTCTAACTTCTTATTTCTGACTTCCAACTTCTAACTGAAGACATCATACTTAAAATTTATGGAAGCCGCCATCATGATTAAGGATTGAACTTGAAGGTTACAGGTACTGAAGTAAGAAGATGGAAGTCAGAAGTGATGAAGCTGGAAGTCAGACGTCATGAAGTAAAAAGTCGTGAAATTGGAAGTTAGAAGTCGGCAGTTAGAAGTAAGAAATTGAAAGTTGAAAGTTAGAAATGAGAAATCATGAAGTTGGAAGAGGTCATAAGTCGTGAAGTAAGAAAACGGAAGTAAGAATTTGAAAGTTAGACGTCGGAAGTTAGAAATCAGAAGTAATAAGTTGGAAGTTTGAAGTCGGGTGTTAGAAGTAAGAAGTTGGAAGTCAGAAGTGAGAAGTCGTGAAGTTAGAAATCGGAAGTCTGAAGTTGGAAGTACGAAGTTTGAAGTGAGAAGTTGGAAGTCAGAAGTAATTGATTGTGTTGGGGTTTAACGACACGTCAACCCTTGAGGGTCATTTTGTGTCGTCTCCCAGAGAAAGGGAGAAAAGAGATAGAAGAGAGAGTAGAGGAGATGAAAGAGAGGGACAGGGAAGAAAGAGGAACAGGAATGAAAGTGAAGAAACAGAAGAAATAAAAACATTCCCCCTCTACCATTACCCACTACAAGGATAGCAGGCCTTGCCCAACTGTAAGCCAATATCAGTTGGACGCCCCAGTGATGTAAGATATACAGCACCTTCGCACCACCCGACCACCCCCAAGTCAGAAGTAAGAATTCGTTAAGTTAGAAGTTAGAAGTGAGGTATTGGACGTTAGCAGTCGTCAGTTTGAAGCTAGAAGCAGGAAGTTGAATGTTGGAAGTAAGAGGTCATGAAGTCAGAAGTAATGTCATGAAGTTAGAAGTCCCTCCCGGACTTCCATACGTTTTAGGCTGAATAAACCGCTTATAAATCTATATATTGCAAGAGTCGAATTTCAATTTTGGGTATGTCAGGCTATTTGATTTAGTTATTTCTAGAGAACAAATGCTAAACTACTTGCAAACAGTGGAGACCCCGATCAGACAACGCAAGAATGTAGCCTCTAATCTGGATCTGCACTGTTTGCAAATTACCATTTTGCGGGGTTTCAGGCTTAAATGATTTTGTTGTACCCTGTCTCTGATCAGTGATAAGACTTATGACCGAGACATAGCTTTTATTTATGTTCTTTTGGTTGTTTGTTTGTGTCGAGGATTTACGGCCAAAATCAACTCAGTGGGATCATGTCGAGCGCGGTCAGTTTACTTAACAAACTTTAACTAGGAAGGCTTAGTCTCTAGGAGGTTAACCAATAGTTGTGCACTCTTTCGCCAGACACTGGAAAATGCCCTTCTTAAATCAGCGGAATGGAGAGGGTGACCGTAGAAAATATTTCATGATCAATTTCCACGAAAGAATATTGCCGACCCGGCGGTGGTCGAACCCGCAACCTCCTGATCACAAGTCGGACGCGCATCCAACTGAGCCACAGAGGCCGGCTATATTTATGCTTTAAGGACAAGTACAGTTTGAGATCGATAATGAAGCCCACTTGTCTCAAGATCCGTGTCAGTGACAAGTAATCAGGGCGGTCAAATAATCGATTCCAGTCCTTCAGGCTGTTAGAGTGTCCTTGGCAGTTCCCCTTTTTGACCGATACAGCACACGCCTGCAGTGTTTCAACCACTTAGTCGTAAAGAAACGTGACCAAATTTAATCCGTTGTCCAAGGGCGTTGAGAAACGTATCCAATCATAGCAAATAATTGAGCTACAGCGTCATAGAAACGTATCTTTGGAGGCAACTCAGTCAAAACTATAGTCGACTCTCGTTATCTCGAAGTCCACGGAACTCTCTGAAATACTTTGAGATATCCGTACCTCGACATATCAGATTCGCAGAATTGAGGAAAAAATAAATCGAACAGTCACGTTTCACGATGAATATGTAATTTGACTCCTGAAGTTAGAGATACTAGTATTTTGAAAATAGTGTGGAAAAGAGGAGAAATTGCTGTTTCCTGATGTTAGATTTCCATGTTAGAACAGGGACCAGATTTTCACTTCGAGATAAGCGGTTATTCGAGATAAGCAGAGTCAAGATAACGATGAATCGACTGAGTTTTGTTCCCTTCTAAAAGGTGTTCTTTGGAGTACTTTTTTTCCTTTCAGGGTAGACCCGATTCAGAAGGTTCTCGGTGTGCAGGAAGGCAAATAGGAAGTCACGAAAAAGTCTTTTGTCTGAAATGCCGGAAATTCAGCCAAGTGTATCCATCCCCCTGCTTAGCGTGACATTTTTTTCTTAGGAAACTGTCAACAGCCCAAAACATTAAATTGGGTTTTTACAGTCAACTGTCAATAGCCAAAAAAAAAGAAAACGCTAAAATTGCTATTTACAGTCAAAAATTTATTTAGATTATATTTATAAATGTTATTTGTTTCTAATATTTTATACAAAACCATTCATTTATAATTATTATTTATTCACTAAGTTTGTATCAGCTATGTTTACATGCATATGGAAACATTGATGTCAATCTGCACATTTGCAAAATCTTTGTATGGGAATTCCGTCTTCGCACATAGCCTTTGCAAACTTTTTTGGTATTGTTGTCCAGACCTACAATGTACCTGCGCATTGGCAAATTAGCACTATGAACTTCACAAAATGCTTACATTCAGTATTGGGATAAAAATGATATTTCCAAATAGAATTACAAACACCAGCCCATATCACTCGAGCACCAAAAGCCGCGATGCGTTATTAGTGACGTACATGAAGTACACAAAACAAATCGTGCATTTATATACTCTCTGATCAGGGAACTCAGCATGTGTTATCAGTAACAAATCCAAATTCAGTCTGATCCGTGCCTATCCGCATTTTAGAGTCTTTAAGTGCATGTAAAAACCAATGCTAATATCCAGTCTGTTGGCCTTTCCGCTTATTTGGCATCATTGTTTGGTTCCGTCGCTTTTAATATGCTTGGAGTTTGATTTGATATGACATATTTTCAAAGTTGATAGTACCGTATTGACCCTAAATATTGGGAAACCTAAACTCACTGCTATTTTTCTAAAATGTGTCTAAGTTTATTCTACTGTCTGTTCTTTTGTCAAACAAATTGCTGAATGAGTGCAAACAGTGTAGACCCAGATCAGACGCCGCGTTTTGCGGCGTCTGATCTGGATGGATGGATATTTTGTTTATAGACGCTCAACCCTAAAAGGGCATATAGCGTCTAATAAGTTGTATATTATATGATGATTTTATTTAATGAGAAATTAAAAATATCTAGGATTGATGTGTTTATTTAAAGTATCAATGAATGTAAATTACTAAAAATACAGATCATATTTTATTAAAAAGTCCGATCTCTTTTAGAAAGTCGAGTATTTTCTGGGTTGGCATATCATTAAAAAGTTCCTTTATATTTTTTACATTAAAATACTTTGTGCGAATATAAGTAAATTCAGCACAAGTGACAAGAAAATGTTTGACCGTAAAAGGTTCATTACAAGGAATGCAGAATGGAGCTTGTTCATTTTTTAATATGTAAGAATGAGTAATTCTAGTGTGTCCAAGTCTACATCTCGTGATTTTTGTTTGTTCTTTTCTGCTGAGATTAGAGAATGTGCATTTGCTGTTAAAATTTGGTTTGATTTCATTTAATTTATTATAAGTTTGTGTTTCCCAAACAGACTGACATTTGTTGTTGATGTATTGACAGACGTTTGATTTAAAGTCGGAGTGAGGAATTTTGAAATTGGTTATTACTAAGGATAATGCAGATTTGGCTTCTGAATCTGCTAATTCATTTCCACGAATATTAACGTGGCTGGGAAGCCAACAAAATACAATTTCTTTTGAAGCGGAAAGATAATAATATTTTTTAAGAATTTGCTGAATTAATGGGTTTGTATGGTGTAAATCTTTAAGAGATTTTAATACAGAAAGAGAATCTGAATAAATGATAAACTGTTTTTCAGACTGATCTCTGATATGGTAAAGTGCAATATCTATTGCCTTGGCTTCGGCGGTAAAAATGGAGCTATTATCAGGTAATCTGATACTGTCAGTAAAATTTGGACTAATAACAGAACAGGCAACTTTCTCATCTTGTTTCGAACCATCTGTATAAATTGACAGGTAATGTTTATAATTTGATTTGATTTCTAAAAATTCATTCTTAAAAATATGCGACTCGACTTCTGTTTTTTTATTTTTATGAAGGTCTAAAATAATCTTTGGAGGGTTTAACGTCCATGGCTCTTTTGATGGAAAAGAAAAATGCTGAACATTTTTAATATTGATATTGGCCTCTTCAAGTAACGGTTGTATTCTCAGGCCAAGGGGTTTAATAGCCGTTGGTTTGTTGTTGTAAAATCTTTCACATTTAGGATTAAAAACACAGTCATAGGCTGAATTACGTGGATTGGCGGCTAATTTAGTAACATATTGAAGAGACAATTTCTCTCTTCTTATATACAATGATGGTTCATTTGATTCAGCGTATAAACTTTCGACGGGGAAGTACGAAAAGCCCCTAGAGCCAGACGTAAACCTTGGTGATGAATAGTATCCAAAGATTTCAAATAAGATTTTCTAGCGGATCCATAAACTATGGATCCATAATCCAATTTAGATCTAATTAAAGATCTATAAAGATTTAAAAGAACAGTACGATCTCCTCCCCAGTCGGAACTGGAGAGAACTTTAAGAATATCAAGAGCTTTTAAACATTTAGCTTTTAAAGCTTTGATGTGTGGTATAAAAGATAATTTGTTATCGAACAAAAGACCCAGGAATTTTGCTTCACTGACGACTGGAATTGGACTACCGTATATGGTGAGATGAGGATCTAAATGTAGCTGACGTATCTGACAAAAATGAACGCATTGAGTTTTTGTTTTTGAAAATTTGAAACCATTTTCTGTTGCCCAATCTTCTATATTGTTTAAACATCGTTGTAGTTTGAATTCAATGGTTTCCATATTTTTCGATCTAATAAATATTCCAAAATCGTCAACAAAAAGTGAACAATCAAGGTCTTTCACACATTTAACAATATCGTTAATTTTAATGCCAAACAAGGTAGGTGATAAAATGCTTCCCTGTGGTACACCTTGTTCTTGTTTAAATATGTCCGATAACGTATTACCTATTCGAACATTAAATGTTCGATCTGATAAAAAGTTTTGAATAAAAAGTGGTAATCGGCCTTTAAGGCCTAATTTATGTAAATCTTTCATGATGCCATGTTTCCAGGTAGTATCGTAAGCTTTTTCTAAGTCAAAAAATACAGCTACGACATGTTCTTTTTTAACAAAAGCATCACGAATAAAAGATTCCAAACGAATCAAATGATCGTTTGTACAGTTATTTTTTCTGAATCCAGCTTGATATTTTGTTATAAGCTGGTTTGATTCTAAGAACCAAACCAGTCTATCATTAATCATTCTCTCCATTGTTTTACACAAACAACTTGTCAAAGCAATAGGTCTATAGTTAGTAGCTTCAGTATGATCTTTATTTGGTTTTGGTATAGGTATAATCGTTGCTTTACTCCAGTCTTTTGGAAATTTTCCAGTGATCCAAATATCATTTAAAATATTTAATAAAGTTTTTAAAGCGTTATCGGGTAAATGTTTAAGAATTTGATAATGGATGTCATCAGGACCAGCAGCTGTATCGTGAGATTTATTAAGAGCATCTGATAATTCTGAAGCTGTGAATGGTACATTATATTTTTCATGATTTAGTGACGTAAAATTTAGATGCTCTTTCTCTTGTTCCTGTTTTATGTTTTGAAAGGTTTCGGAATAATTTGCACTAGAAGAGTTTTTCTGAAAATTCTCTCCTAGTGCATTGGAAATATCTTTAGTCGTTGAGCATATATTTCCATTTGATTTAATATGGACATGCTTGTTATTTTTATTTTTGCCAGTAATTTTTCGAATCATGTCCCATATTTTCTTTGCTGGAGTTCTAGAATTAAGTTTGGAGACGTATTGCTGCCAAGATGTTCTTTTAGCCGTTTTTATTGTCTTGCGAGCTTTTGCTCGCATTTGTTTGGCATGGATTAGATTTTCTTTTGTTGGCTGCCTATTGAACTTTCGTAAGGCAGATTTTCTTTTATTTATTGAATTTTTAACATCTTTATTAAACCAAGGTCTATTTCTTTTTGAACGTGTCGAGGACTTTGGAATACATTTTTCGGCTACATGAATTAATGTATCAGTAAAAGCTTGTATATCATGTGCTGTTTTAAACATTTCAGGATTTAATTTTTCATTACATAGCTCCATAAAATTCTCCCAGTTTGCTTTATTGAAATTCCATCGGGAATGATGGTCTTCATTTGTCGATTCAATTTCTTCAATTTTAATTGGAAAATGATCGCTCCCATGAAGGTCATCTAAAACTGACCAATCAAAATCTAAGTAAATATTTGGAGAGCATATAGACAAATCTAAAGCAAAATAATTTCTTGTAGGAGAATGAAGATAAGTTGGTTGTTTATCGTTAAATAAACATAAATCATTTTCTGCAATAAAATTTTCTATTATTTCTCCTTTGTCATTTGTATCCAGACAACCCCATAGTTTGCTGTGACTATTAAAATCACCTAATAATAAATAAGGACGAGGTAACTGGTTTATAAGATTTTCTAAATCGGGTTTAGAAAATTTACAGTGTGGAGGAAGATATAGAGAACAAATTGTTATGGATTTAGACAGAGTGACATTTACAGCAACAGCTTGTAAATTACTATTTATATCTATCTGTCTATGAGGAACATTTGATTTTACAAGGATAGATGAACCTCCTGAGGCTTTCTGATTTTCAGTTGCGATATGATTATATAAACTATAATTTTTAAAATTAATATTATCTGTATTTTTTAAAAAGGTTTCCTGGAGACAAAAGACAGTCGGAGAAAGTAGTGTTGTTAAAATTAAAATTTCGTTATAATTTGCTTTTAGTCCTCGACAGTTCCACTGAATAATTGATTTTTTATCCATGATGAATGGAGAGATGATTTGAAAATAAGGAACTTAATCCTTTTGTTTTCTCTGAGACTGCAAGAACATGGAGGAGTCAGTCTCTAACTCCATGTTCTCAAGGGAATCGAACCGATTGACCAACTTGATCGGATCGGCCGACGCCCCTTTACTATATGGATTTGGTGCTTTATCTTTATCTTTTTCTTTTCCATTTTTTTCTTTCTGGTCAGCTGTCCTGGACCTGGATCTCTGTTGTGATCCACTTGTTTTAGTCGGCTGTGTTTGTGAACTGTTTTGAGATTTTGTTGGTGGTCTAGACTGATGAGTAGATGTGGGTTTAGGTTTAGGTTTTACAGTAGGAGTAATAACTTTTGAATTTGCTTTGATGACAGAATCTTTTTCGTTAAACTGGGTAGAACTTTCTTTGGTTTCAGGTTTAGTGTTTAGGGATTGAACAACTTTTGCAAAGGTGATTTCAGGTTGATTTTCTTGAATCTTTTTGGCTTCCAAATAAGTGATTTTTTGTGTAACTTTAATTTTCATGATTTCTTTCTCTTTTTTCCAAATTTCACACTGATTTGATTTTGATTGATGGTTTTTGTGACAGTTCACACACTTGGCTTCATTTTTACAAGCATTTGTAGGGTGATCAAATTCACCCATACCACATTTTTCACATACTGATCCAGGTGCTTCCGGACAGCCGTTTTCATGATGTCCAAACCTCTGACAGTTGAAACACCGCAGAGGATTTGGAATGTAGACTTCAACCGGTATAATTCGGTAAAATATTTTTAGTGATTTCGGTAAAGTTGTGGTGTTGAAAGTTAGTAAAAGTGTATTTGTTTCTATAAAGTTTCCATCTTTTTTAATTTTAAAACGTTTGCAAGCTGTTACTCCTTGTGTGTTAAGATATTCTGTGATATTTTCTTCAGTTTCATGTTTTAGCATTCTGTCACGGATAATACCTTTGCAACTGTTTAGAGTTTTATGTTCCGTGACAGAGACATTAATGTTAAAGAATTTTGTAATTTTCAAGAGATTATCAGTTTGAGATTTTCTGTTAGTTTCGACCAAAAGAGTTCCATTTTTTAATTTTTTTACATTTTTTGGAGTGCCTATAATTGATTCTATTTGCTTTTCTATAATGAAAGGTGACAGTGAAGTAATAGGTTTGTCCTCTTTACTCGAAATCACTAAAAATTTAGCGAAGATCTCATTAGCTTTGAATGTAAATGTAGTCGGTTGCGTGTCGTCCTCCGAAGAGTCGAACGCCAGAAATCGTTTTCGAGATGCCATGGTGATGAAATTTTTGATTCGATAGCTATGCGCCCCACCCTCCATGGAGCCCTACAAGGGGACGTTTAACAGAAATGGATCTCCTATTTCTAACGTCAAGGCTACATTGCTATTATACTCGGTGTCAAGATCAGAGTCTTCAGCTCGGCCTCATGCTTAGATGATTTCCCACCTATTCATCTAAATTTCCATAGAAAAATTTATGAACAGTCGAGTTCATCCCCCTATCCACAGCCTCCACTCACAGAGGTTTCCGCCAAAGCCCCAATACAAGCCCACCAATTGACCCTTCAGCCGCCGCCCATTGAAACTCACTTAAAGTTAGAGGAACATGAGAAAAATAAGCCCGGTTTGGTACCATAAAGATACGTATGAAAGAGAGAAAGAAGCTAAGAACAAGTTGTGCGCTTCTAGAGCTTGGCACGACTGAGCCGATTGATCCAGGCCGGATCTAACCCAGACCGCTCTTCTATCTGAAATAAGGGCCAAAATGATGTGTTGAAAAGCTGGAGATCCCTGGGCTTTCCTCAATCATCAGGTTCCCCTCTCCCAGCATACGAGACGCCACCCACGGCAAACAGGTGGTTCCTGTTTTAATAGGGGATTACACCCTATCCACTACAGAAGGAAAGTGATCTGTAGATTTTATTCCCTACAGACAAGGGAGGCCGAAAACGTCTGGGAAATTGAAAGGTTATTTTTAATATAAATTAGGAGATCCATATTTAAAATAAACAGTTTATTAAAGAAAGAGGATTCATTTTGGATTCATTTTTAGTAGAGTCAAACAAACAAGCTGTGTTAGATGATATGTAGCTTTCAAATGATATGTAGCTTTCATACCTTGAAAAACGTTTAGTTTTTTTTATCTAACAATATTAAATGCATCTTATTTTTTAATGTGGAGAATGCTAGAGTTCGGAAAAATGACACAAACACAAGACAAACACATATGTTAAATACAGATGAGGTTATAATCTTCGTCCCATGTGCGACCCACGGGCACAGAATGATACACAAACAAATGAAGCATGTTAGTAACATGAGATAGGAAAGGTTTAAAAGGATAGATCTCGCGAAATTTGTATTTTCCTATTTAAGATGCATTTCAATAAATTTAATTTTATAGTCTGGAATTATACCGGTTGAACGGACGGTTGCTCTGTTATGTTAGGGGTTTTACCCAACTGCCACAGAAGCGGAAGGCAGCCACCTATTTCGAGGGCCCGGGTGGTCACGGGCGGCCTCTTTTAGCCGGCTCGTACGTCACGCAGAGGGTACGTCTGGCCTATTCTAAGCCCGGGACCAGCACGGGACGCGTCTGATCTGGATCTACACTGTTTGCCCCCAGACGCCACATTCTGCGACGTCTGGTCTAGATCTTCACTGTTTGTCCAGGTATGTCTGTCCAAATATATACCCTAAACATTGGAACATTTTAAGTCACTTCTATACTTCTAAAATGTGTCTAAGTTTAGTTTACTGTCTGTTGTTTTGTCAAAAACATGCTAAATGAGGGCAAACAGCGCAGTCCCAGACGGACGCCTGATCTTGGTCTACAATGTTTGTCCAGGCATGTCGGTCCCAAAAATTAGGGTAAGTATTGTACACACCAAGGTATTAATATTTGTTTATAATTAAAGCTAAGACAAAATATTCGGGTAAACTAAACAGTCATAAGTTCATGGCTGCAGTTTTTTCACTTCATTTACTTTCACTAATGAGGCTTATTTGTGATACAATCTCATACAAACTGTCGTCTGATTGTACACGTCTGTCATTTTGCATTGGAGATACGGGAAAAAACAGACTAACAACCCATCCCCGCTACAACAGCCACTCATGAAAAGCCAATAAGCTGGCTTATGTGTTTAAGATATAGCTAATATTAGGCCAAAAGTGGTACCACTCATTAATGATTTTATTATCTACCCCTGTACTGTGTAAACGAGATCATAGGCATGGCATGAAAAAGGAGATAATGAGATCACAGCAGGGAGCTGTAAGCGGCATTCTGAAGGACAAGAAACTTTGAAGGATTATTGCTGAACACTGCCTCACATATTACCTATGGAACAGATAGATAAGCAAAGACCAAATTTCCCTATCGGGCTTCTATCTGTCTTTGGCTTATTGACAGTACCCAGCCTCTTCCCAGCTAGCATTTATAAATCTATAGCGGGCCGTTATCGGCCCGTCAGCTACCCTGACGGGCCGATAACGGCCCGCTTTGGATTTATAAAGAATGCTTACTGGGTTATTAGTGATACAACTAATGCCCGAGACGCCGGCCTCGGTTGCTCAGTTGGATGCGCGTCCGACTGGAGACCAGGAGTTCGCGGGTTCGACCCCTGCTGAGCCCGGCAACATTCTTTCGTGGATATTGATCATGAAACATTTTCTAAGGTCATTCTCTCCCTTTCGCTGATTCAAGAAGGGCAGTTGTCAGTTTCTGGCGAAAGAATGTGCACAATACTGGTTAACCGCTTAGAGGATTAAGCCTGGCCAGTAAACGTGTAGTTAGGTAAACTGACCGCGCTCGACATGACTCCATTGGGTTGACTGGGCTGTAAAACCTCAACACAAACAATGCCCGAGACAAATCTTATTTTTATGTATTAAAGTATCTTTTAAAATAACACTTTTGGGAATCAAATAAGTGGCTGTTAGGTGGATGTTGTTAAGATGAGAGTGTTCGCTGAGATTTTCTTTTAGCTCTAGAAGCCCTGCACGAGTGAACAGTCACACACAATGTGTGTCACGTGATCGGACGAGCGTTGGGCACGGTGACGATGGACTAGACGCAATCACAAGCAATCAGAGGATAAACACAACACTTTGTAAAATAAAAACAAGCATGTATTTAAAAAGTTCAAAAAAAAAAAAACTATAACTAAAAGTTCAAATTTCCATGTTCCAATTTCTATGTTCCGAAGCTTCCATAATCCATAGGTACTGTTAAACTTCATATTCTGAAAAATCTATTTAATTATATTTCCATAATTAAATATAATATAAATATACATAACTTGAAATTGTCCACGGATGTATCCTTCATGATATTTCCGGTTATCACTAACACTTTTTCCCATAGAACTTTGAACAAAGCTTGCCGGAAAACATTTGATGGTCAATCATAGTGACGATAACAGTGGTGAAACAGATACATGATACGGATATGGATATGGATACGGATACAGATACGGATACGGGACCTGAAAATAAGTATCATGTCCTAGAACTCTCGATATCAAACATGACAAGATATTTCCTTATCAATTTCTACTAGATATACAGAGTGTGTACGCCAAATGTTATAAATGCGACAAGTCCGTTGCAATTGATTATTATATAGCAAAATCAGATCCTAAAACCACATGGACGCTGTTAATGACATATAATATTGTAAAAACAAAATTTAACACAGGCAGACACACAGTCAGAATATATCTGACATTCATATTAATCGGAGGAATGGCATCTCGACGATTACACACTCTTACAGGAAGAACCCATGCGCCTTCCACTGTAAGAATCCCTTTAGAACGCTAAAGGCTAAAATAAATTATAACTGCCATTATACCACAATGATTACACGATCACACATCGTCCCCACGTAATCATTGGGTACAATATCAACATGCCATCGTCATAGCCTCAAACATGACTCCTCGCTGCTTGAGCCATTTCACCGTAAAATATTCTAGTAAACAGACTTGTGATTAAAATAAAAAGGACCTCTGTATATGCATTCAAGGTGAATATAGTCTGTCATTTGTGTAAATCGCGCTAACTAATGAATGTGTATGCAGTTAACATAACGCCTACGGTAGCGTACTTTTACGCGTATATGTACGGTGTGTGCGGTTAACATAACAACATAACGCCTAACTGTGTCTTACATTTAAGCGTATATGTCTGGTATGTACATGTCAGATGAGAATGTAATATCCATTTATTTTATTCAAATAAAAATATTAATGATTGCATTCTGATCAGGGTCTACAGAACCTATCAGACTCACCAGACTGATCAGGATCCATAGAAACGATCAAACTTAACCTCCCTATTCGGTTTATAGTTTACACACCCGACACGGCTTATTCGTCTGATCAGGGTCTACACATATAACCAAAGTATACACATCTGATCAGGGTCTATCTACTTATCATGCCGGGTTTGTGAGTACGAATGATACATAAAATCGCAACGTAGTAAAGCAATAAATTTACCTACTCGAATTTTAGCTGCGGTAAAGACGAGCAAGAATATTGCAAGAATAAAATTAAAATAAATTATTGACTTACCATGGTCAGATTCCCCAGATACAACACAACATGAAGATAAGTAAAAGGAAGACAAGGATCAGTCTTCGATGAAATGAATTTGTAGTGTGTATCGTTCTATTCCACCAGGGAACTTTTATAGTAATGTGGCACGTTTTGAAACATTGTGTCCACAAGTAATCCGTGAAATTCAAGATCTAAAAATAATATTCACAAGAATACCGTGATAGTCAAGATTTAAAATAACCTGTTCGATTGTCCGAACGGTGCAAAGTTTCATACAGCAACTGCTAAAACTATGAAGCAAAAAACATTTTTCTCTCGGAACGCTACAAAACTGCAAAATTACGACAGAAAATTGTCTCCCCTTTCAAAAGATAGCCTTGAGACGAAAATCAATCCCAGAACAGTGAAGATATTGATCACCAAACCTAGGTTCACTCGGAATATATAGTGTTCTGGTAACCGCTCAAGTATATAGACGTGAATAATCAAATACACCCTCAGCATAACTATCTCGTGATTACCGTAATACCGTAACCTGAAAGCTGAAGTGTACCTACTTGCTTAAAAAGTAAAACTGTCATCATAATCAGCGCTCCAGTTACAAATGCATTAATCTAACCTGGTTAATAAAAATCGATACAAACTTCTTTTTATACTATGTACATGTAAAATATATTCAAGATAAAACAGGGACGTGACATGTGTCAATATTCATTAAAGTAGTACCAGCATCTGCTGAGGCTCTAGACTGGCTACTAGTCTGATAACAAGTCTGGTCATCTGTTTATTTGGCAGAGTCCCCAGAATATATATAGTCTAAGTATTATCGAGCGTTAAAATTTAGAAAGGGGACTAGACTGTATATAGTTAAAATATTATACTGTTCATTTTAATGCAAATAAATAGCTTTGTTTCCATATTATTAATTTTAACGCTTAGGGGTGGTGACCTGGAGAGGGGTGGGGGGCTGGGCGAGGCCTATACACTGGCGTTAAAACTGGCGTAGTTATTATGTTTAGCTTTCTATGCCTCGATTTAAAACATAATCTCTGAAATACGAACTAAGATGTGACTTTTACTTCTTAACAGAGGCACCATTTAAAAACTTTGCACAGAAATTCGTAATGATCATTCATCCTTTAGCAAATGCTTCACCGTTGCAAAGAGATGAAGTTAACAGTTTTGATTTAATCCAGTGGACTCTTCTACCTCACCACTGGATAGGTCCATTTCCTTTATAAGGGAAGTCTGGTTAGTTTTTATTATGACCATGTTTTGAAGAAATTCCAGTATTTAGTACAAACAGTGTAGACCCTGATCAGACGCTGTGCTCTGTAAAGACTGATCTGTGTATATACTGTTTGCCAGTGTCCTTTTTATGGAGCGCTAGGCATAAATGGGTTAATGAGGCTTCTTGATTTAACTGCCTGTACACGAGAAGTTTTTCTTCTATTCAATGGTTTAAAACACGCTGAATATTTTTTTCTACCCAAGTTAAAATGGAAGCAAATTGTTCGAAAAACGATAGGGCAGGTAACAGGTCTTTCAACAGGTTTCAACAGAACAATATATTTTAAATGATGCTGATGACGATTTAGTGTTTTACGTCCCATCCAACATTATTTTAGTCTTATAGACACGATGGAAGGATGATAATGAAAGGCCCTGTGCAATTAAGCGTCTTATAGTCATTAGCTTAATTCCGTCTTCAGCGGAATTCGAACCCGAAACCATGTGATCTGAAGTCGGGCTTGCTAGCTGCTCGGCCACACGGACACTTCGATACATTCTAAAAGAAATGACACTTGAGAGCAATCAACACATACACAGAAATGAATCCAGCCGTGATGCCAACGTTTCTGGACCAGACTAGTCCATTTAATTACCTGTTGATATGTCTAAAACTGTCAAATGAGAAGCAAACAGTCTATATTCTAATCAGTCCCCGCGTTCTGCAGTGTCTGATTAGGGTCTACATTGTTTGCTCAGGCCTGTCTGCCCGAATACTTCAAGTAAATACGGAAAGATAGAAAGAACACTTATTGATAAATAACACTCATAGATAATGATACAATGCTTGAAGCCACTCAAAACGCAAAGAACATCATAATGCAAAAGTGCGTGGTAGTGGTATAAACACTTTGGAGACAATAAACTATATAGTGCTCGTCTAAAATGTGTAAGATAAAAGAGCTTCAAAAATAGAGAAAATATGTGTTACCTGGTAAAACAATTTACAGGCGAACTTCCATGGCTCGAACGTCTTTGGGACCATGAAAATTTGTTCGAGATATGGGTAGTTCGAGCCACTGAGGGTTAATCATAGCACCAGGTTAGGAAGTAAATGACGATAATTTAGAGAAATCTTTTCGATCTTCTAATCAATAATGGTTCGTTGAGTGTAATCATTAGAATCGCCTCGATGAGGCAATTCTAATGAGTACACACAACATACAATTTTTTGAAAAAATAAGAACATTTCCTTAGATATTTGTTTTCTGGAAATATCGGAAGAATTTCGTAGGGACTCAAAAATGTGTTCTAAACAGCCATGGTAGACGAGCCATCCGGGTTCGAGTTGTTGAAGTTTGATTGTAACAGACATTTCGGCCTATCAGTATTGAAGTATGTACCTTTAAGTGCCATCAAGAGTGAGGATTATAGCTGGACAAACGTACATATTTGTGGTCTTTTTCTGTCCGAGTACCTTCTTACATGTAGGATTGCTCTTTTAACAATTAGATCAGCAGATAACCTCTAAAAGCACGTTAGTTATTTTTTCTGTTCGTGTTCCTGTAGGTTTGCTAATTTGCCAAATTGATCTAGCTGAAAATAAGACTTAAAAACTCAAATGAAACGTTTGATACGTATGAAATGTCAAGCCTGACGGTTCACATGAAATGTAATATTTTATTTTCTCAGAAAAATCAACAGGAATGTCGACTACTACAATTTTGCTTGGCGATATAAGGGTTAATATATTGATGAGTTGATAACCTTTGGTTATAGGATGATCGTATTTAAATATACATAATTTGGGGTCAAGGTGTTTCCGACATAGCGGAAATAATTTGCTTGTATTTGATAATGTCAATGTCTGAATATTATTCGTATTGTTGTTCAGTCATTGTTAAATGGATTTGTTTTGTTTTAAGTGATACTACAGTTGTTGATATAAACTGATAACGCCTATTTGTCGTAAAGAGATTTGTTCAGTGGTAAAGTTGTTCTGAACTATGTCAGGTAGAAAAAATAACTAGAACATCTTATCAGATATTTTCTTTACCATGGTGGGTAAATGCACAATTCCATTCCACTCTAAAATAAAAAAAAAAAGTAAGGATTCTGTGAACTGTAAAATAAAGCTAAATAAACGATGCTATTTGTTTCCTACGTACGCAAAGTATTCTTATGCACTATTTTTAAAAAATTGTAATGTGCGAATTGGTGGAGTTATCGCATATCTTCCGAAAGTGATCCAACCGAAATTTCGGTTAGATCACTTTCGGGAGATTTGCGATAACTCCACTAGTTCATCTACAGAAAAGCTTAAATTTTGTACCTAGAAGCTTCTATAGATTTTGAGTCGAATGGTATCGCTATATTCACAGGACGATTATTTTTCGGTATTAAAGAGGGAATGGAGTTGTGCGTTTACTCACCGTGTTTTTTGTCATGTTTGCTTGCTTTGTGCATTACAGGATGTTTGTTTTCCGTAGGCTGGAATCAATTTAATTCAATAAATATGCAAAATAATGATTCCATGCGCTTAAGTCGTTGAGGTTAAAGGGTTTTGTCACATATGTCTGTCAAAGTGGAAAGAACTGATGATAATGACTAAGTTGTTTTGAGAACTTTAAACCTCATCATTTCGAGCTGGGAAGGCAGTAAAAGGAAATACCCCACTAAGATTAAATCTTGTAAATGGTATTTAAGATGTTAGAGTGTAAGATATCTGATAATCAGTATGTAAAATAGTGAAGATGCCAGAGAACTGTCACATTTAAAGAATATAGCCTACCAGTGGCACCAAGAGGGAGAGAGTAAACAACCTATGAAGGATTGTACAGACGTAACAAAACAGCGACCAGCAAAGCAACCGTCTCTCTAGACTAGCTACTAGTCGGATATCAATATTATTTTCATCAATCAATTATAATTATTAACTGCCTTCTATTACTTACTGCTTGTCTCACCTCTTTGATAACAGTAACTAATCTTGGAGATACTTGATGTCAGAGACCAACTATTAGAGGCTAGCTATACAAGATCTCATACATAAATTTGAATCAGCTTATAGTAAGGAATGATAAAGGATTACATCAAGGTTTAGGAGCTAGTCTACCCTCTCTCTCTCTCTCTCTCTCTCTCT
Organism: Anodontia alba; assembly: GCA_964016985.1. Classification (NCBI taxonomy): domain Eukaryota; kingdom Metazoa; phylum Mollusca; class Bivalvia; order Lucinida; family Lucinidae; genus Anodontia; species Anodontia alba. Next base: position 61,140,434 of record OZ024833.1, on the reverse strand, counting down.
CTCTCTCTCTCTCTCTCTCTCTCTCTCTCTCTCTCTCTCTTCCCAAACGAGGAGATCACAGTAGTGCCAGATAGTACTCACCAAACACAACAACAAGACATAAAACAGGACAAAAAAGCCCCGCAAACAACGGTCAGTAACAAGAACCACACAAGAATGATCAGTACTAAATCTACCTTATAGTTTTTACAGAAAATACCGCGACTGCTGAGAGCATATTATTGTATTGCGCATATCTGCTACTCAAAGACAGGTGCTGCCTTTAAACAGGGAAATAATTCCCAGCAAACAAAGTGGGAATAACGTCATTAAACAGATGATAAATAGTATTTGGGGAATATGTAAACAGTAAGGATTCAGATCAGCCAATGCAACCATACAATCTGATCAGGGATTTTGCGATATGTCGTTATTTTCTACAATATACAATAAACAATAGATCTGTAAGCGGCCAGCGAAGGTCCAGATCAGACTGCGCATGCGCAGTCTGATCTGGGCCTTTGCTGTCCACATATGCCCGAAGGCCCATTTTGCTCATGACGCAGCTCCCTTCAAAGTCTCCGCTATGTCAAGGGGCCATAATTCCAACTTCTCATTTTTATACACATTTCATGCAAGTTGATTGGCTGACGGAAAAGTTTTACATTTCAATGAAGTCGAGAGCAGGAATCCGTCGGATCTATTTTCCTTCCGCCGCCTCAATAGATCGACATTTATGGCAACATTTAAACACTGATGACAATGTTGGAATTATAAGGAATAAATTATCGTTTTGATATAAGTTTTATTCCTATAGCTGTGATGTCGAAACGACGTTGTTTCGATGTTGTGTGTTTGCTGAGAATCGAAGGGATATTCAGTTTATATGTTACGTTCAGAGCTTATCGGCTGTAATGAGTACAGTGTGTCTGGAAGAGTGCCAATAGAGAGAAGAAGAAAATTATCGGATCTGGGTCTACACTGCACGCTCAAGTCAGTATGTCTCAATATTAAGGATAAATACATCACGAAAACGCGCCTATATAATTTTGACCCCCTTAAACCACACTTTTTATAGTAAAACTGGGGTTATTATTGTTTTTATTTCTGCTTAATAGCACAGATTGTGGGTACTCGTTAGAACCGCCTCTAAAATATGAAAAAATATCAGAATTTTTATCTGAAAACTTTCAGTTTTTGGTGGTGAATTTTTCAATATATTTGAATAGGCGTGTTTTCATAATGATAAAACTTCAATATCTCGAACACCGCTAGCTCGTTTACCGTGACTGATTCGAACTCGTTTTTGAGTCCCTAAGAAAATCTTCCGATACCTCAAGGAAAAAAATATTTAGGAATATTTTAGGGAAATTTCTTATTTCATCGTTGAAAATGAATGTTGTGTGTACACATTAGAATCGCCTCATTTTTTTACAGAAAATCGAAAAAAAAAAAACATCCCTAAGTTACATGTATCCCCATTTGCCCTCTAACTGGTATTATGATTAACTCTCAGTGACTCGAACTATACATATCTAGAACTAATGGTCGAGCCATTGAGGGTTAGACTGTATAAAAACATGTCACTGTAGTAGAGTTGAGCGACTAGATACCGTGCCCTCATTATGATTTTTGCACACTGTGAATTGTATCCATGTAATAATAATAAATATTTTATTACCGGTAATAAAAATGGAAGCCAAAACAGTAATGCAATAAATATCACTGCACATATAATATTCTATTATCTGTAGCAGCAACAACGCAGTCTCGACCCTAGACTGGTTCCAGTCTCCAGTGACTAAATATTTCTTATAATCCTATTTGATAATCTACTAAAATAAAACCAAACAAGTAAAAGTGTCCATAGGACACGGATGCCCCCGCCAAAATGCCATTCAGAAAAAGGTTACATATATAATCAAGGGCAGATAATTCATAAACCAAATAAGTAAGAGTTGTCTTCCATGTTCATTACACATCACCTCAATGTCATGCATGCATCTGTAAATTTTCATAAATATATTCCATATGGTTTAGGAGTTATGGCCCACACACAGTTTACTATATAAAACTAAGTCAGTGGCAGATAATTCAAAAACCAAACAAACAAGAGTTGTCTTCCTTTTCACCTCACATCATCTCAATGTAATGTATGCACCTGTAAAGTTTCATAAATATATTCCATATGGTTAAGGAGTTATGGCCCGAACACGGTTTACTATATGGAACTAAGTCAAGGGCAGATAATTCAAAACCCATACAAGCAAGAGTTGTCGTCCGTTTTCACGACGCATCGTCTCAATGTTATGCATGCACCTGTAAAGTTTCATAAATATATTCCATACTGTTTAGGAGTTGTGGCCCGGACACGGTTTACTATATGGAACTAAGTCAAGGGTAGATAATTCAAAAACCAAACAAGCAAGAGTTGTCTTTCTATGTCATGACACATCGTCTCAACGTCATGCATGTACCTGTAAAATTTCATAAATATATTCCATACGGTTTAAGAGGTATGGCCAGGACACGGTTTACTATATGGAACTAAGTCAAGGGCAGATAATTCAAAAACTAAACAAGCAAGAGTTGTCTTCCTTTTTCATGACGCATCGTCTTAATGTCTTCCATGCACCTGCAAAGTTTCATAAATATATTCCATACGGTTTAGGAGTTATAGCCCGGACACGGTTTCTATATGGAACTAAGTCAAGGGCAGATAATTCAAAAATTATATAAGCAAGAGTTGTCTTCCTTTTTCACGACACATTGTCGCATTGCCATGCATACACCTGTAAAGTTTCATAAATATATTCCATACGGTTAAGGAGTTATGGCCCGGACACGGTTTACTATATGGAACTAAGTCAAGGGCAGATAATTTGAAAACCATACAAGCAAGAGCTGTCTTCTTTTTCATGACACATTGTCTCAATGTTATGCATGCACCTGAAAAGTTTCATAAATATATTCCATACGGTTAAGGAGTTATGGCCCGGACACGGTTTACTATATGGAACTAAGTCAAGGGCAGTTAATTAAAAAACCAAACAAGCAAGAGGTTTCTTCCTTTTTTCATGACACATCGTCTCAATGTCATGCATGAATCTGTAAAGTTTCATAAATATATTCCATACGGTTTAGGAGTTATGGCCCGGACACAAATTGGGACCTACGTATGTCAAGTGCAGATAATTCAAAAACCAAACAAGCAAGAGGTGGATACCTTTTTCATGACACATCGTCTCAATGTCATGCATGCACCTGTAAAGTTTCATAAATATATTCCATACGGTTTAGGCCCGGACGCGAATTGGGACGGACGTACGTACGAACGGGACGAACAGGGGTAACACTTAATGCCCTTCCGTTATTCTTCGAATAGGCGGGGCATAAAAATATCATGACTATAAAGGCTGGTCACTAGTGACCAGCCTTTATAGTCATGATATTATTTTGGTTTTATTTTAGTGGATTATTAAACAGATTATAATAAAGAAACAGTTAGTCACTGGAGACTGGAGCCAGTCTATCTCGACCCTGTCGACGGCTACAGAAATGCGTACATGTACTTTTTTTTATTATTTTACGTTCACCAGAATATTTTATCTTTCTACAGCCCTGTACCACAAAGTTTCCTTTTGACAAAATTATGGTAAGCTTGCAACAGCATAGAGATAAAGGAAATGCTTAGCCGGATGCGCATGCAGATTTGAGTCTTCGTTGAGCGCACGTCAGAATGTACGTTTCTCATATTACGGCTCATTAATTTTTAGCAGTAGTAGTTGTGGTAGCAGTAGTAGTAGAAACAGTAGTAGCAGTATTGCTTAGGTATGCATTCCTAGCTACTACTGTCCTTTCGACATCTCTTGGAAAGACGTTTTTTGTCTGGTATTTTATTTTAGATGAAATTATTTTGTTCTGATTGACCATATCTTATCAGAAACCATTTGTCTTTTCTGTTTCTGTGTTTTGATCTCAAATATTTACACTAAAATTAAATTTACGGACAAAAGTTGGTCTGACCCATGCATTTTCTATAGTATAGTATTTTTTTGGAATTTTTGTCTAAGAAAATACTTTTTACTTTTCTTTGCTGAATTTGAATTATTGATGTTTCACAACAATACTGTGAAAATTTTGGAAAAATTGAATAAGTTACTTGTTGAAAATCTGGCTCCAAATTACCTACTCTACAGATTTCTGCATGATTTGGCTTCATTTTTACTATGGGAAAAAGTGAAAATATTTGATTTTTTAAAAACCAATGACTAGAATAAAATGTCTTGTACATAGGTAGTTACGACAAATGGTTTTGCATTAAATCATGAGAAAAGTTTGAAAATTTACTTCTTCTGTGTAAAGCGTCAAGCAAAAAACGACTTTCTGAAAGATGTCGAAAGCACAGTAGTATTATTCTTATCGTGGTGATTTGCAGTTGCAATTTGATTGTTATATGAAGTACCAAATTATTGCAAAGAGTACTTGGTAAACATTAATTAAACAGGATGAGAAATTAAGACCGCCATTTGTGCTACTTTATCAATAAAGAGTTCCACTTAACCGAGAATAAATAAACAATGCCTCAATTCCAGCTAGCCGCGCAATAAGAAAACGTGTCTTGGAGACATTTCTGATCAGCAAATTCCAGATCAGCGGAAGGCACATTCTGATCTGGATCTTCCAAGCTAGCATTCTTTATAAATCTACAGCGGGCCGTTATCGACCCGTCAGCTACCCTGACGGGCCGATAATGGCCCGCTGTAGATTTATGTAGAATGCTTACTGGGTTTACCATATGAGCGGCAACACAGGAAAAAGGCACCTTCTGACATGTATTTTCCTGGGAAGGCTTCGTCCTCTAAGCGGTTGACCAGTACTTGTTCACATTCCTTCGCCAGAATTCTTCGTTCAGAGGAAGGGAGAGAATGACTGTAGGAAATATTTAATATTTCATGATCAATCTCACCGAAAAATGTTGCCGGGCCGGGCGGGGATCGAACCCGCGACTTCATGATCACCAGTTGGACGCGCATCCAACTGAGCCACGGAAGCTGACCGGGTCACTGTCTATCCTATTCGCTTTGTGCTGAAAGGCACAAGGTACGTTACAACATAACTCATATATGTCATCATTTTAAGAGATATGGCAAAGTTACAGGAGCTCTTATGCATCTGTGTAGCGCTTACTACGCAATTACGCATGTGCGTAACATACGTAGAAAAAAATATTTGCAGTAAAGAGACATCAGCATAAAATGCTTCTGTTCTTTACCAATGGAAATGCTCTTAAAGGAAAATTTATTGCTTCCAAAACAGAGGTTATTCCTAAAGGAAAGAAAAACAGGGATTATTCTTAAAGAGGGAGCAAATTCTTTCAGTAAACCTTATTTTGGCAACAATTCTAGGGAGATTTTTTCAAGATTTTTCAAGATTTGTTATGGGGTCTACTTTAACCCATTGTAGTCTGGAGAATCCAAAAGGGTTACTGCTAAGCAGTGCAGACACATAATGCAGTGTCCGATCATGGTCTCTGTTGTTCACAAAAAGTTTAGCCATTTTACTCTAGGAATATCTGAATCACATAGCTTGACCTACCTAAACTTTGAAGTTCGACTCTTCCAATATATAGTGTGAGGAGAGTTTATTCAGTCTGAAATGAGGCAAGAGACATGGCAAAGTTACAGAAGCCCTTATGGGGTCTATTTTCATCGCTTTTAGAGCTTATTGTGGGCAGAGCGTACTGTAAGAAGAAGCAAAGGTCACTTTAACGTAATCTCAATAGTGCTAAATAAAGCTTAAGAATAAAACCTGTCTTAAAGACAATCTCTGTTTAAAGAGCATCCTTCTCACCGTAAAATACTACATTTTTGGACCCCTTGGGTGGTCTTTTCAGAACTACGCACACGTGTCTTCGTAAATTCACAAATTTTATAAGAAATAAAACTCACCAGAATTTAAAATAGATCCACTGAAAATACACTATACACTCATACCAAATAAAATAGCAATATTTCACAATACCTACTGTCTTCAAGAAAAGCATTTTCATGTTTACCTTTAGCATTTTATTATATATTTACCATCATAGATTTTAGGCCTTGTTTTATGTAACAAAGCTAACAGGATGGCCCGATTCAAAGAATGATTCTGTTATTATTTTGTGCTTCTGTTCTCAGTTTATGACACCCCTTGGATGAGTATAACACTATCAATCATACAATCTTCACCGAATATCTTATAAAAAGCAAACAAAAAGTCGGGGCACAGCATTTCCTACAAGACTGTACGTGAGCCCAGCGAAGACTCAGATCAGCCGCACAGATTGAGCATACTTCTCGCTGCCCGCCTGAAGACGTTTTACATCCTCAGCCAATCACAGTGTCCTGCAAAGACTCTGATCAGACGGCGCGGATGCGCAGGCTGATCCGAGTCTCTCGCTGGGCGCACATGCAATCTTATAGAAAAGGCTGTGCCCCGGCTCAGATGAAATGTGTCTGATTCCGTCTAATAAAGAAAAGTAATTCTTTGAAGTTCAAGAGATTATCTTTTAGTTTCTCCCATCAATTAGAGTGTACTCAAACTTCATCAAATGTTTAACCTTTAGCAAATATGCTCAAAGACATACTTTCATTCGACGCTCCCAGGGCCGGAGCTATTTATTCTGCCTATCACGTGACTGAAGACCGATAATGTATGTGCAAATCGAACCAAATCATGTCACCTGTTACATGTATATGCGGGCATTTGTTTTTCTAAATCGGAGAAAAGTAATACAGTCGACTCTCGTTATCTCGAATTCCAAGGGACTCACAGAAACACTTCGAGATATCCGTACCTCGACGTATCAGAGTTGAGAGAGTGAGGTAAACAATAAATTGAACAATCACACTTAACAAATGAATATGTAATTTGACTCCTGAAGTTAGAAATATATACATAAAATAATGTGGAAAAGAGGAGAAATTGCTCCTTAGGAGCAATTTCTCCTCTTTTCCATATTATTTTGTTACCTGTTGTCATAGTTTCATGTTAAAACAGGGACCAGATTTTCACTTCGAGATAAGCGGTAATTCGAAATAAGCGAGTTCGAGATAACGAAGTTCGACTGTAATTAAAGCGACTTCTATGAAAGGTACACAGCTATTGATAGTTGTATTGAGAATAAGTGGTGATAACAAAAATGAATTAGTTTTCGCATTACGTTTCCTTTACCTTCATTCTGTCTGGTTGTATTTTATTATTTCAGTTATATGGATATCAATTTTACAATATATAATGTATCAGGATCAGACGGTAAGCTTAAAGCTTATACATTACATTTCCTTGTGAACGTCTTTTTATGCATGTTGCTGGACAAACTTGTAAATTGCAACAAATATTTAGAGAAGCCTAATAAAATCAACGTAAAAGACGTTACACTGATGAGTTAGGAATCCTTCACGCGGACTGAACAAATGTCTTCTGTATACCATGTCAGAACTAAGGGCGAATGTTGTGGCCTTTTGGCTTTCTGCTTGTAGTGTTTAGCTTGCAGTGTTTTGATTGTGGTGCCGTTGCTTTAAGTGCGTCAATCTTTCCCTTTGGTGTCTTGGACGGAAAGTGTTAGGTAATTGTATCGATTGCTGATTGCCTTTCTTTCTATTTTCAGCTTTCAAAACCTGAGCTAAAATGGCAGGAAAAGATATGGATGTGTACTTTTAAAGTTATTTCAAACTTGAAAAAGATAAAACAAAAAGTGAGTTTAGATTCACGTTCCGTTTCATTTACCTACATATCTCTCTGGTTCATATATATCACTGGGTAAATACTGTTGAATATATATAATGATGCATTTCTGTCTGATTCCTGTTGATCAGACGCAGTCTTAGTTTGATTGTGCCACTCTTCCATTTCGTCTCTTCCACCATAAACGAGAGAAGGGGCATTATTAGAAGAGGAGAGCGTAAATCGAGCATTGATTGATTGTGTTGGGGGTTTAACGACACGTCAACCCTTGTGGGTCATTTTGTGTCGTCTCCCAGAGAAAAGGAGAAAAAGCGATAGAAGAGACAGTAGAGGAGAGGAAAGAGAGGGACAGGGAAGAAAGAGGAACAAGAATGAAAGTGAAAAAACAGCAGAAATAAAACATTCCCCTTCTACCCTTACCTGCTACAAGGATAGCAGGACTTGCCCAGCTGTAAGCCAATATCAGTTGGACGCCCCGGTGACGTAAGATACACGCCACCTTCGCAATACCTGACTACCCCACGTAAATCGAACGGCCAGGAAAGAAATGACGTGATATTTAGAGGCTAGTAGGCCCAAATCGCACAAACTGTTGATCTTTTTGCTATTTTCTTTACTTCTGGAGGATTTACATCGTACCAGGTACACGTAAATTAGCCACAATGTGCGAAAACATACCTTCTGACAAATGAAGACTCAAATCAGCCTGCAAAACCGCGCAGTCTGATCAAAGTCTTCGTTGTAAATCGCCTCGTAAACATAAATCGCCACAAAGCTGCAAAGAGTAAGAGCTACCACATTAGAACGGTCAGCTGTATAAACTACAGGGGGTATTAAAGCACTTTTACAGTCGACTAAATTCACCCTGGGTTCCGATGCTACTCTAAACCCTTGTCATGCTGAATAAATTAAGATGTCACGCCCATTTCCAATTGTCAGCCAGTCGCATTACTTAATCCAGATTTTTTATATAAATTCACATACTGAATGACAAACAGTGCAGATCCAGATCAGTTGGCTTCTTCAGAAGCCAACTTATCTGGATCTACACTGTTTGCAAAGGCAGGGTATATCCGGGTTCAGCATGACAAGGGTTAATACAGAAATACATAAAAATTAATTGCTATGTTGAACCGCGCAATCTTATCAGAGTCTTCATTGTCCGCACGAAGAAACTTTGCATCCTTGGATGTATACTTGGCTATCCAAATTGCGTGCAGTGAAGATCAGACTGTGCAAATGCGCAGGCTGATCTGAATCTTCGCTGCGCGCTCATGTCAGATAGTACGTTACTTTCGTTGCGGTTCATTAATGTTGGTTTTTACCGGTAGCGAACCGCAGATTATCATAAATATGTACAGTTACAAGCATCTGAAGCCAATAAACAACGGCACACTGTCTAAGAGATCATAACAGTTCACAGAATCAGAATCCAACATTAGACAAACATTGCATTCTTTAAAAACATTATTTTAGATGCCAAATCCTAAGTTATTTACAGCCCATTACCCGAGAATTCAGGTTAATGATGGCCGTTTCGTGCTCTTTGTTGCAGAAGTGGTTCAAGGCGTTCCTTCACAATTACTGTGTATAACTATACATTATGTATATATTATTTCTGTAAGCTCTGTGTATGAAGAAATTATCTGTTTCTGCGTTTTCATATAAACCAAAAAAAATATTTAAGCACGTATCACATAACATCTGAATAAAAACGTCCAGCGAAGATTCAGTTTAGTCGGCACTTTGGCACACTCTGATCAGACTCTTCACTGTGCACCTTTTGGATAGCCAAGGGTGCAAAATCTCTTCATGGGGACAATGACCACTCTGATCAGACTGCACGGCTGTGCAGGCTAATCTGAGTCTTCACTGGACCGAATGTCAAAAAGTACGTTTTCTGACGTTGCGTCTCAGCCATGTTATATTCACGATTACAGGAAACTATAAAAAACGAAACTTAAAAGTTGTAAACTGGGAAACTACTTGCGAAACACAACTATAAAAAGTGGACAAAGAAACGTAACTATAAGTGAAGATAAAAAAAAAAAACAAGCAGTGACAGAACAAACCCATATATGAAACCACAGAAGAACTGCATCAGAGGAACACCTTGGGACGGTCAGTAGAAAAACTGCTTGGGGCTTAAACTACTTTACTCGCGCGAAAATTCACCCTTAATTCTGATGCAGCTCCAATTGCAAACATATATTCGGTCCAATTAGGGGTCTTCTACCTAATCTGTGAAACATTGCAGTGAAATACATAATCAAAACCGCTGTAATGAAAAAAAAAGCAAAGGGCTCAAGAACACAAGAAAACCATGGCCTCTAAATACGATGCCGGACTTACAATACTTCTGCTACAAGGCCTATTAGAACCTGAAGTTTATGGTGACTTAGTGTATAAGTTTAGAAAACATGTAGGAAACTCTGAACTTTCCGGTCATTTTAGTAAAACTGTCGTACGTTATAAACGAAAGAGGTATATCATTAATGTCATAAAAGAGTCTTCATGCTTAGAGGCTAATCCAATCAAGGTTGACCTCTTTGCTTACCTCTTTAATTGCACGCTGGTAGGGTCGGGTTTCAACTCTATGATGGCCCCGACTTAAAAAATATTTATTAGATGATCTTGGCCGGAACTTTCTATATCTGTTTCTCGGCTCAGTGGGGTTCAACTGGTGGTTTTCTTTTGTTCCAGTTTTCCAGTGGTGTTGTTTGACAATCCAAGGATCTCTACAGTGGTGTTGTTTGACAATCCAAGGATCTCTACAGTGGTGTTGTTTGACAATCCAAGGATCTCTACAGTGGTGTTGTTTGACAATCCAAGGATCTCTAAGTGCCTCAACACGTTGTTTCTATTGAGTCCTCATCTCGAGGGTTGAGCGCAAGACTAGCGTAAGTCAGATGGTTGTTTTTCCCCAAACCTAATCTCCTCACCATGAAGGTGTTATGAAGACTACAACATTTCTTTCTGTAAACAATGAAAATTTAGGTGCCATTGCTCATATGAGCAATGGCACCTAAATTTGCATTGTTTACAAAGGGGTCCAAGTTGCGCCTAAACAAGGGTTTCAAAAATATGTTTGAGTTACCATAGTCTTGCGCTCAACCCTCGATCTTTGCTTCATTACAGGCTTTATTTGTTACCCGAATTGATTCATGGATGACGTAGAAGACCTCCACACGGACCGAAAAATTTTATGTTTTTACTAGCATCGAAGACGAGGGAGAGATTTGGGACCCGTAAAGCTAGCTTAACCCCCAGTAATTCATTACTGACCGTTATATCTTCAGTTAAATTTGGGTAACAGAGTTGCCACCTTTTTGGGAAAGAGTTGCCAACTCTGCTTGCCATCTGTTCATTTTGTGGCTGTTTAATTGTATTTGTCTCTCTTACCCTTTGGTGTTGAGGACCTGATGTGGATCTTACTGTATCAGTTTTTAGTTCACTTATTTACTTGTCATGCATTTTGCCTGACTTGCAGCACTTTTAAAAGTTGGAAAATTCCTGATGACACAATGGTATTCGTGACGGATTGTCTAGAAACTTGACAAACTTATCTATTCAACATTATTTTAGTCACGTCGAGACAATGGAAAGACTCTGTGCAATGAAGCGCCGACATTCAGCTAATGATTCAGCTAGGAATCTCGAGATCCAAAATCGGCAACACCACTCGTCCAGCTTCCTTTTATTGACGTAAATTTACAAATGCATTTGTTTAAACAACTAGTAGTGCTAGAAAGTTGAACCTGGTACGGTTTCCTTTTTTACTTTGACATGATTTTATAGCACTCTGACTTCGAGACGTTCCCTTTTATTATGACCTACATACTTTGTGTACAGTATGCACATTTCGAGGAATGTCATATTTCATATTTAAATGTTTACCACTTACTTGATGGCACAGAAATTCAAAATTTGAGTGAATATACACAGTGAAAACAAGAGTATTACAGGGTTTACATTAGCAGACAAATTTAAATTTTACTTCCAGTTTTAAGCCTGATTTCAGTTTGTTTCATGTCTTTTATTCTTTTATACTGCATAAATATGTCTAAACGTACTTATTAACCTGGCCCCGTGGTTATAAAAACAAATCATATTCAACTCAGCTGAGCATGAAATTTCTCTGCTAATAAATATTAAAATGTCAACAAGAATTGGCATTTTCATAAGCAGAGAAAGTTTCATGCTCAGCTATGTTAAGCAAGAAAGAATTTGCAGTTGTTAGTAATTTGAAATTTATAAGCAGGACAAACTCTCAGCTGAGCTGAGCATAAAACAAGTTTTACCCAGCGGGCACATGACGTTTATACAGCGTCGTCTCAACGTCGATGCAATGTCATGACGTTGCATCGACGTTGAGGCGACGTTATATAGACGTCATGTGTCTGCTGGATATATAAGTCTTCGTCCTTGTTTCAAAATTATTTGGTGGAAATATCATGGCTAACACGTGAATGATGGTTGAAAAGTAACCTTATGTAGAGCGATATTTCTATGCGAACCTCCATTCAAATGTTCACGACCCTTATTCTGTATTTTCGTTTTCATATTTGTGAGCCACGGAGTAAAAAATTATGATGATCTAGGCAGTTCTTATCAAGCTCAAAGTGTTCAAGCAAAGGCAAAAAAAAGAAACGAAAAATGCTTCAGGACTTCCTTTTCGCATTGTTGACATTTTGTTTCCTTTGGAATCGTTGAGTCCACTCTAGGTACTTTGAAAATCAAATTCCGCTAAAACCAGTGATAAGGTGAGAGGAGGCGAACTACATTGCTGCATATGAAGAGACTTAATATAACCAAGTCTCCCATTTTCGTTCTTTTGTATGTTATTTGCTTCCAAAGGCAACCTTTCAGATTTTAAAGTACATGTACATTGATCAAAGGTGTGGCTTCACTCTTTAATTGCACGACGGCGGTTTGGACCTCAGACTCAATGACGGCCTCTTCGTAAAAGAGTTGGGGCTTAACGATATGTCTTTGGCTTGGCCCGCCGTGGTTCAGCTATTAGTTTTCATTTACTCTGGCACACCGTAGAATTAGCCTTGAGTACTCATCTTTGTTTATCATAGTGATATTTGATTTTCAAGTTTTCGCTTTGATGCATTGACTGAGTTGGGAGCCTTTATGCGAACCTAAGTTTCGTGTATTTCTGTATTAACTGTAGCATCGGGACCCAGGGTGAAGTTGGCCGGCTGTAAAAGTGCCGACCGAATTTTTATGTATTTCTGTATTAAGAGTAGCATCGGGACCCAGGCTGAAGTTTGCTAGCTGTAAAAGTGCTTTAAACCTCCCGGTGGTTTGCTCTACCGACCGTTCTAAGGCGGTGGTCCCGGTGTTAGTTTTACTCTTTGTTACTTTGTGGTTTATTCTGCGAAACGGTTCTAACGAGTACCCACAATCTGTGTTTTTGAGCAGAAATAAAAAAAAAACGAATAATGTACATCCCTGTAAATCCCAGTTTTGCTGTATAAAAGTGAGGTTTAAAGAGGTCAAAACTATATAGGTGTGTTTTCGTGATGAAGGCAATCATCTAGTATATCCAGACTAGTAAAAAAAATAGCCTACACTTGGTTAAGATAAACCAAAAACGATTACGACAATGTTTGGGAAGTGATCAGAGAAGCTCATCATGAGATTTCGGCTCAGGTGAGCGAATGAAAAATGTAATTTATAATATTCTGTATCTCTGCGATCAGTATCTTGCCCACATACCGTTTGGAAATTGAGTCTAATAGAATGGTTATAAAAGAAACTGTTTTATCTTTTTTTTTCATATTTGACTCACAACGAAGTCTTCTAATTACATAATAAACAAAGGCTTCTAAACTCATTCATCAAATGGAAACGTTATTAGAATCTTAACTTAAATTATGTTACTATTTCCATCGCAAATGCGTACAGCGTATTTACCCTAAGTACTTGCACTCATAAATTCCTTGCTATACTTATCCTTAAGTCCGTTTTCTATCTGTTTTTGTGTCTAAAAACAGCTGGAAGAGTGACAAACAGTGTAGTCCCAGATCAGACGCCACGTTCTGTGGCGTCTGATCTGGAACTACACTGTTTGCTCAGGCCTGTCAGTCCGATTATGTAGGGAAAATACGGTGTCGTGTGTTGAGGAAATGTTCCATCTAATTTCAGCTGTGCCATGTGAAATATGCCTTAGGTCAAGAGCTTATTAGACACAGCAATTAACATGCTTTACATGCATTAAAAATAGCAAAGAAAATGTCCAGGATGAGACACAATCACAGGACATAGCCTACCAATAAACTGACATCAATTACACTAATAAGTAAAAAAGGTAAGAGAAAAGTTCAGGGAGTGCCACAATCACAAACCGCAGCCCTTCCCAGACCCCAAGATGAAGAGGAAACCGACAAATCTAAAAAGCACAAACCGAACAAACGTACGAAAAGCACTAAGAGTAGCTCTCTCTTCCCCAAGCGAGGTAATCGCAATACTAAAAGGACTGAAAAACACAAGAACAAAATGACACACGGAAAGACATACAACAAATCGCCTCGTAGAATAAACCACAAAGCAACAAAGAGTAAGACTAACACCGGGACCACCGCCTTAGAACGGTCGGTAGAGCAAACCACCGGGGGGTTTAAAGCACTTTTACAGCTAGCAAACTTCAGCCTGGGTCCCGATGCTACTCTTAATACAGAAATACATAAAAATTCGGTTCGCATAAAGGCTCCCAACTCAGTCAATGCATCAAAGCGAAAACATAAAAATCAAATTAATCACTATAATAAACAAAGACGAGTACTCATGGCTAATTCTACTGTATGCCAACCAATAGTTGAACCACGGCGGGCCAAGCCAAAGACATATCGTCAAGCCCCAACCCACTGGTTAAAGTTTTACGAAGAGGCCCGAACCTCAGTAAGCCTGGCACAATTAATCGGATAATCGATTAATTGATCGATAAATTCCACAAAAAAATGATTATCGTTACAGATTTGCTAATAATTGATCATTTAATTTCTGTGTCTCTTACTTTACCGTATTTACCCTTAGTATTGAGACATCTCAGATCCTTACCATACTTAATCTTAAATTTGAACAAGTACAACCTACTACCCAGTGTTGTGTCTAAAATAGCTGGATGAGTGGCAACAGTGTAGACCCTGATGAGACGCCGCGTTTGCGGCGTCTCATCTGGGTCTACACTGTTAGCTTAGGCCTGTCAGATCAAATACATACAGTAAAGTACAACGTAGGTAAGAGTCATGCTCAGACAGACAAATCTTCCATGATTACTAAACGATGATCGATCGCAATGGTTGGACCGATAATCGATTATCTTTTCAGCTCTGATCAGCCAGCCTTACTAATAAGCTACTTGTATAGGTGGACGGCGAACACCCAATGTACTACGTACATTAAGGCCTAATTTTGTCCCCCTTCTGAACAGATATATCTCTACATATTTTGTATCTTTATCCAAGCCTATCATCAAATATAAATGGAAATATGTGTCAGAGCTTCTTGAGAAAACTTTATGAGGTCAAAGTACAGTCTCGGCTATGTAATCTATACAATTCAATGTTATTAATTGAATATAAAATGGTCACAAATGAAAATAGAAAGGAAGGCAATGATCAGGAATCGATACAATTACCTAACACCTTCCGTCAAGACATCAAAGGGAAGGAAGGACACACTTAAAGCAACGGCACCATAATCAAAACAATACAAGTAGAAAGCCAAAAGGATAGTTTCTCTTCCAAAAATTGGCCAAACGGCTATCCAAAATTTCCATCGAAAAGTGTGCTAGAACCAAAATATCTGTGCTATTATGTTAAGAAATGTCTGTGCTTTTGTGTTAAGAAACTGCTCATGTGTCGGGATTCAGTTTTGATTTGTGGTTATTATGTCAAAAAGGATATATTAGTGCTCACGTTTGATAAAATGAGCAAAACGTTTGCCAGTTTTGACACTTCTGGCGACTTTCAACACTTGGCTGGTAAAGAGCATACCTGAATACGAAAAAGATATTGATGTTTGATGTTTGTTTGTGATGAGGTTTTACGGCCCAGTCAACCTAATGGGGTCATGTAGTGCGCGGTCAGTTGACCTAACCACACATTTACTGGGCAGGCTTAGTTCTCTAAGCGGTTAACCAGTATATTGTGCACATTCTTTCGCCAGATACTGACAACTGCCCTTCTTGAATCAGCAGAAGGGAGAGAGTGATAGTAGAAAATTGATGTTTGATGTAGATCTTGTCACAGGCTAAAACATATTTCAATATCATTTCGGTATTCAGCTGTGCTCTATACTAGCCAAGAGGTGCAAGTTGTCACGATTGAAAATAACTGAAAATGACAGTTTTGCAGTTGATTCCCAACTTTTAATTCTATTTTTAGCTCAGAAAGGGACCACTAAATGATTACAGCGAAAGTCAAGTGATTTACAGGCTTTGACCTTCAGTAAATTTAAGCATCCTTCATCCATTTATGCCGAGTGGACTCTTCTGTCTTAACGCTTTGGACCAGTCCATTTCCGATTAAAGGTGTGTCTGGTTGTTTTTATTTTTACCATATTTCATAGAAATTCATGTATTTAATGCAAAAAGTGTAGACCCTGATCAGACGCCGCATATTGCGGCGTCTGATCTGGGTCTACACTGTTTGCAAATATCCTATTTATGGGACGCTAGGCATAAATGGGTTAATGCATGCCGACTTTTGCCTCCTTAGAATATGCCGGTGTACAGCAAATGCTCCGAGGCTGATCTAGGACCTTTACTATCCATGTATGTCCAGAAGACCCCTTTTAACATGGTGCTATTCAATTTATTGGAGTGGGGAAAAGGCAAAACAATAAAGAAGATGTCAGGGAGGAGTCACATCACAAAACGTACGAGTACAGTCGAATCTCAATAGCTCGAACATTGATGGCTCGTTTACCTATGGCTGATTCGAACATGTTTTTGAGTCCCTACGAAATTCTCCCGATAGTTCCAGAAAACTTATTTAAGAAACCTTTCTTATTCTATCATGAAATTGCATGTTGCGTGTACTCATTAGAATCGCCTCATAGAGGCGATTCTAATGAGTACACTCAACAAAGCATTATTGTATAGAAGATCGAAAAGACTTCCCTAACTTATCGCCATTTGCTTCCTGACCAGGCACCATGATTAACTCTTAGTGGCTCGAACTATGCATGGCTCGAACACTTTTCCATGGTTCCAAAGGTGTTCGAGCCATTTAAATTCGACTGTATAGTCTACCAATGACACCAATAAGAGGAGTAAACTATGATATGATAGACAGTATATACTTTAAACCAGCAAAGCATCAAGTTCCCTCTTTCCAAACGAGGCCATCACAGTGCCAGACGGCAATGTTACCATCATAATAATAAAGCATTACTAAGCATCCAGTTCCTCTTCCAAAACGAGGCCATCACAGTGCCAGACAGCAATGTTACCATCATAACAATAAAGCAGGAAAACAAAACAGAAAGTAAAGTGGGCAGCCGTGCAGCGGGTGAACACAATGTTACAATTCAGAGCTCAACCCATATATGCCGTGTGGACTCTTCTGCCTCAGTTCTTTGGACAGGTTCATTTCCTACATGGGGGTATCTGGTTAGTTTTTATTATTACTGTGTTTTTTTGTTTTTTTTTTTTGTTTTTTTGTTGTTTTTTTAGGATTTTTTTAATTCAATGCAAACAGTGTAGACCCTGATCAGACGCCACAGAATGCGGCGTCTAATCTGGGACCACTGTTTGCCAATGTCCCTTTTAAGAGACGCTCGGCTTAATTAAATGGGTAAACATGCTGCGAGGAGTCTATAAAGCAAATATACAGAGTGGTGAATTGTGCAATATTGGATGAATAATCCTTCAACCTAGCACTTGTGAAGCGTTTACAATAAAACGTCAGAATGCAAGTAGTCCATTAAGCCTCTAATAAGTTCTTACAGAATGCCATACGAAAACTATAAAAGAACAATATAACTTTCATACTCGCTGCCTGTGGTCTGGGTGTGCCATTTGCAGACACAAAACATTTCAGAAAACCAAAATATGAGTAGATAACATATTTTGTTAGTCCGGTCAAGCCATAAGGTTCATGTCAATTGCGGTCAGTTTACCCGTCAATTGCGGTCAGTTTACCTAAGCACATATTTACTGTGTAGGCTTAGTTTTCTGGGCGGTTAACCAGTATTGTGCACATTCTTTCTCCAGAAACTGATAACTGCCCTTCTTTTATCAGCGGAAGAGAACGACCGTAGAAAATATTTCATGATAAATCTCCACGCAAGAATGTTGCCAACCCGGTGGGTGTCGAACCCGCAACCTCCTGATCACCAGTCGGACGCGCATCCAACTGAGCCACCGAGGCCGGCAACAGATGATATAAGCCGCAACGTGAGACAAGGTACCTCATGATTGCCCAACGTGAGACAAGGTACCTCATGATTGCCCAACGAAGACAAATTAACTTGCGCATCCGCTCCCTCTGATCATAGACTTCGTTGTCACATTAAGAAACCCTGCATCTTCGGCTATCCAAAATGCGCCCAGTGAAGACCCTGATCAGCCTGCGCGAATGCGCAGGCTGATCTGAATCTTCGCTGGGCGCACATATTCGAAGGTACGTTTCTTGACATTGTGGCACATATAATTACACAAATGTATCTAAATCAGACCAGACAGTTTCTCTAAATTATATTTTCTATTATTGCTTGGAGCTGGGATTACAGAATTTTCGGCAACATTTAAGTTTTCTTATACACACATATTCAGAGCTCTTAAACCCTCTGCTGGTTTACGTTAAAAATTACAAGAAGCATCTTCAGAAAAGAAGATAAGCGACGAAGATTACATGTTGAAGGTATTGTTTGCATTTTTTAATATTATAATTGAGGTTCTTTAAACGAAGTTTACTTTAGATACTAAACTTTGACAGATTCTTTGTCAAAGTCACACTCCACTCTTTGTAACGCTGGGTATGGGAGTGATATCTAATTTCACCGCCGTACGCGTTTGTTTGTTTCTTTTTTTTTTTTTTTTTTTTTTTTTTTTTTTTTTAAGATAGCTTTGTTTCGTCATTTAGATAGACATTTCGCAATATAAATCTATGGAATGACAGTCGAGTCACAAGAGTTTACCAATAAAAATAGCTTGCTCGATTTAACTTCTTTTGCGTCTTTCGCTTTACCATTTTCCCATCGTCATCTTTAAATTTAACAACTAAACATTTCTACCATCGCTTAATTTACTAAGTTATAACATGCTGTCAAGAAACTTACTGGTTAAAGAGATTGTGTTCCTGAAATCTATAACATAATTTGTTTTCATATTTTTTCAACCGTTAAGAATACTTTGATATTAATACGACTTCGTAGAAAACAAAAAGATAAAGCTAGGAGTGACGATTTTGATTTTGATATCGTTAATTTTCCATTTTTCGATGGGGAAGTTCCTCGTGTCCCTTCTTATGATGTTTACTTTTCTAAGCTTATTCGATTTGCAAGAATGTCTAGTCATTTGGCTAGTTTCGATGCTCCTGATAAAACTTTGACTGCCAAACTTCTCCAACACGGGTATCAGTATTATAAACTTAGGAAAGCTTTGTCATCGTCAACACTACGAATTGGTCTCTAAATACTATACCGAACTAAAAAGCACTTCTGCTACAATGCCTATCGGAACCTGAATTTTATGGTGACTTAGTGTATAACCTTAGAAAAATTGTAATAAAACCTGAGTTTTCAGATCAGTTAAGTTTTGTCATATGTTATAACCGAAAGGGGTATAACATTGATGTCATAAAACAGTCTGCTTGCTTAGCGGTTAATCCAATCATGGTTGACCACTTTGATCATCTCTTAAATTGCACGCCGTATGAGTCGAGGTTCAGGCTCTATGATGGATCCGACTTAAAAACTCAGCTTCCATAGTGGTAAAAATGCATTAGATGGTCTGGGCCGAAACTTTTAATGTCTGTTTCTCGATTCACCGAGGTTCAACTGGTGGTTTTCTTTTGCTCCAGTATTTAAGTGGTGTTGTTTGACAACCCAGGGATCTCCAAGTGTGTCAACACGTTGTTTCTGTTGATTAATGTTGATTCCTCATCTTTGCTTCACTATAGGCTTTATCTTTGATTTATTTGTTGCCCGTAATGATTCATGGATGAGTTTGAAGACCTCCACACGGACCGAACAGATATATGTTTTTTACCACTATGGAAACTGAGGACGAGGGTTGGGATCCCATAAAGCTGCCTTAAGCCCTCCAAGTAAATCATTACTGACCGTTCCAAGGCGGTATACTTTCATTGTGGTATTTTTGTGAATTGTTATGCAGTGTTTCACTTTCTTATGTTTTTCTTTTAACTATTATGTAAGTTTAAGATATATTCAGTTAAGTTTGGGTAACAGAGTTGCCACCTTTTTGGGAAAGAGTTTCCAACTCTGCTTGCCATCTGTTCATTTTGTGGCTGCTTAATTGTATTTGTCTGTCTTTCCCTTTTGTGATGGGGGCTTAATGTGGATCTGATTGTATCAGTTCCTGAGTTCACTTATTTACCTTAACTCCTGGTATTAAGAAAAATATTTCCTGTTCGGTACAATACCACCAACAATTGCATGAATTAAATAATATGTAAATATAAGACTTGAAATTCACAATTTACCTTGCCTTGCACTGACTGATGAAAGACATTAGACTATTTTAATGTATCCACTTCATAGATATCAAAATAGCCTAATGATTTTCATCATCCAGTGCAAGCAAAAATTCTGACTTTCAGTTCTTAAAACTTACCATTATACAGCCAACCCCTTTATACCGACACTCGATACAACGTTAAAGCTCGTTATAATAACAATTTGACTGTCACAAAACCTTCGCTTAAGAGGTAACAATTAGTCATAAATTATGCAAGAATATTGCATTTAATACTTTAAAGAAAGACATGTTCGGATATTTGTTAGAATCGCCTCAGTGAGGCGATTCTAACAAATATCCAAAACATATTTTCTTTGATTAAATAAGGACAAAACAAGAATTATCTTAAATAGCAACCTGCTCATTAACTATTTTGTTCACCAGCAAATTCACTTTTACATTACGAAAACACGCCTATTCAAATATATTGAAAATTTTACAACCAAAAAAGAAAAAAAAATCAGATAAAAAATTCTGATATTTTTCATATTTCTGCACAAAACATAGTTTATAAGTACTAGTTAGAACCGCCTCGGCGAGGCGGTTCTAACGAGTACTCACACTCTATGTTTTTTAGCTAAATAAGAAAAATAATGTATACCCCTGTAAACCCCAGTTTTACTATATAAAAGTGGGGTTTAAGGGGGTCAATATTATATAGGCATGTTTTCGTGATGATGGCAACGTCTTTGGTAACATATGCTGTCGTTGTAAAGAGGGTTCACTGTGCACGTAGTTATTACGATCTGTCTTATATTTGTAAACACCCTGACCTCTCTAAAGAAAAATAATTTGATCAATCTTTATGTCCCAGCTAAAGCCTTACCTTTTACTAAAATTAATATTTTTGATGTTTCAATACAATTATGAAATAAGACATTCAACTGTTTCGCTGATTTAACCAACAGCACACAAATTCATACATCAGTTACTTTTGAAACCCAAAAGAAAAACATAGCCAACATTAAGTTTTGGCAAACAAAGGAACAGCGATCTTTCTTACAGGAAATACAGGAACGTGGTAAATAAAATATCCGGAACAAATCATATTACTTTAATGGAATATGCGAACAAACTTAATTTCAAAGAAACAATACATTAGGTATCCCGCCGCTCTGCAATTATACGTTAGTCAAGCAATTATGTAATGAAGGAAACCTGTCAAAAATGAATCCTGGATAATCAAAACCTATATTGCTGTAGCTATCATTAAACACCTGAGATTTGCGAAATAATTATATCAGTTATGGGATTTATTAGCTTGATATACGACATAATTTCATGTTTATACATACATTTTTTTCTTTTTTTATTTTTTGCGATTACTGATTAAGAAACGTTTTCCTGAATTCAGGATGTTATTTTTGTAATGAAACGATTACCCGAATTCTCTATTTACACAGGGTTACCGCTTCATTCATATTTTACTTCTTCTTCTTCCTTCAGATATTCATATTTATCTTTTTTTATTTTTTTCTTCCTTTCCGCTTTCCTTCAAATTCAGAAACGCCCACTGTATATCATAAACATAACCATACCAATTTAGTATGCAAGCTGGCCACATTTTCTGTTTTTGTACAGAATTTTAGTATTGGTTGTTGTGGTGGTCAGTAGCCAATTACTGATTTCTATACCTGTAAATACCTTTGAGGGTCTCATGGAAGATTAGCCAATGCAGTGTTAATATGTCTGCTGAATGTTGTTACCCTCGTTAACTAAATAATCTACTTACTTACTTACTATACATCAAAATATAACTTTGTCACGTGACCTAAGTTCTGGTTCCTAGCAGTATTATGTCAACAGAAAATCGAAACCAGAAGCCACAGTTTAATTATACCGACAGTCATGACCTCTACGGGTTGTTTTCACAATTACACAAAACGGGCTTAGTGATCTCACAAGATCTTTGAGCTGGGCTACAGCATTTCTTACAGGGTTGCATGTGCGCGGAGCGAAGACTCACATCAGCCTGCGCATCCACACAGGCTGATCAGAGCATTACGAAAACATGCCTATTCAAATATACTGAAAAGTTAATCACCGAAAAATTGAAAATTTTCAGACGAAAAATTCAAATATTTTTCATATTTCTGCTCAAAACATAGATTGTGGGTACTCGTTAGAACCGCCTCGCAGAGGCGGTTCTAACGAATACCCACAATCTATGTTTTTGAGCAGAAATAAGAAAAATGATGTATACCCCTGTAAACCCCAGTTTTACTATATAAAAGTGGGGTTTAAGGGGGTCAAAATTATATAGGCGTGTTTTCGTGATGATATTCACTGTCCACATGACGACGCTTTGGATCCTTGGTTACCAACAGAGTGTCCTGCGAAGACTCCGATCATCTGAGTATTTGCTGCGTGGACATGGAATATTGCAGAAAATGCTGTGTCCCGGCTTATTAATCCTCTTGCGGTGTCAAACGTACCGTTAGATGCACCAACAACATATAATGAATGGTGAAATTACCACTTCGGCTCGCTAATACAGGAATGGATTTCATTTTCGTGGATTTTATCGATGTATAAACCCCGTAGAATCACTCACAGACTAAAAAAAAAGCCCAAAGGGCTCTATGTTAAGTTTGCGAGTAATTCGCCAGAGTTAACACAGTGTAAACTCCGGCGAAAAACTCACAAACTGACTAAAACCCGAAGGGTATTATGTTAATTAAGTTTGTGAGTGATTCACCGGTGATTATACATCGATCAAATCCACAAAAGTAATATTTTTTCCTTATTATTCCAACTTTGTCATCAAAATGTTACAAATGTTGTCAAAATGTCAATCTTTTAAGAAGATGGAAGGAAAATAGATCCGACGGATTCCCGCTCTGGACATTGGTTAAAAGAATGTTTATTGAAGAGTAAAAGTAAAATTTAAAAATGTAAAATAATAGGTAACAATTTCAACTCCTCATCTGTATACAGATTTCACGTAAATTGCGTGAAATCTGTATACAGATGAGGAGTTGAAATTATTACCTATTATTTTATAGTTTTAAATTTTACTTTGTTTCAAAAAGGAGTGTTTCACAAACTCAGCAAACCCAGGACCTATTGAAAATTCCTGACACGCCTAAGGACAAGGATAAGCTCATAACCAATGTAGGATCACTGATTTTGGAACTTAGGGACATAACTGATAAGCATATTTCAATTTACACTAGGTTTTACCCCTTGAAAAGACACAAAAAGAAAAAAAAAAAATATATATATATATATATATATATATATATATATATATATATATATATATATATATATATATATATATATATATATACATATATATATATATATATATATATATATATATATATATATATATATATATATATATATATATATATATATATATATATATATATATATATATATATACATATATATATATATATAATTTGATAGAGATTGCAGAAATCTATGTCTGCCACTCATCCATCAAATTTTAGGCACCTCAGCAGGCGGTTAAAAAAAAAAAACTTGTTCAAATTTAAGGGCAAGTAAGGTAAGGAGTTCAGGTGCCCGAATATGTAGGGTAGATACGATACCCGTGGGCACGCTTGGCATTTTTCTTACCTTGTAAGAATTTGTGTTATGTCATTAGAAAAGGTTATTAACATATATGCGGGTGTCTAAGGCTCAGATCAGAGCCTCTGTCTCCGCACAGTCTCGTCAACGCCTTAATTGTCCCATTACAGTATCGCTGCACTCAGTAGACTCTCCTGACGAACAGCGAAGGCCGTGGTCAGAGTGCAGATTGAGCTGGGCTTTTGTTATTGTTGTTTTGTTGTTGTTGTTGTTGTTTTGTTTTTTTATTTTTGTTTGTTTGTTTTTTGTTGTTGTTGTTCTGTTGTTATTGTTTGTTTTTTTTTTTTGTTGTTTTTTTTTTTGTTTTTTTTTTGTTTTTTTTTTGTTTTGTTTTTTTTTTTTTGTATATCCCTTTGTAGACTGAGTGAACACACTATATATTAGAAGATTCTAATTTCGATTTTAGGCATGTCAGGCTATGTGATTTAAATATTCATTAAGAAAAATGGTTGAACTATTTGCAAACAGTGGAGACCCTGATCAGACGCCGCATCTGCGGCGTCTGATCAGGGTCTGCACTGTTTGCCAATTATCCTTTTAGGGGTCCCCAGACTACAATGGAATATTCAATGAGAACTCTTTTCTCTGCGTAAGTTTATTTTATCGTTTACAATATGTACTTTTCTATGATCATTCTCTTAATATACTACAATCCTACCTTTTTTTATAGTCTTGCATTGCCAAGCTTTAAGTAATTTACCGCAGTCTGCTTGCTATTATTGGTGTAATCTTGCTTTCATCTACCTTGTCTGCCTCAGATCTAGAGATCTAGGAAAGATCTGGAACAGGAATACAATTATATTCGTTTAAAATAAGAATTAATGAGTATATTGTATATTATCCATTTCTTTTCCACTTAAATCTTGTGATAGTAAATTAAAATTCTGATATTTGTGTTGATAGTTACTCTGTTTCAGAATTGATAAGTTTATGATGCATAACTTGTAACAATTCCTTTTGTACGTTCTCGTCAACACGCTTCTTAATTCAATGCAACCATTGCTTCAAATTGTGTGTGTGTGTGTGTGTGTGTGTGTGTGTGTGTGTGTGTGTGTGTGTGTGTGTGTGTGTGTGTGTGTGTGTGTGTGTGTGTGTGTGTGTGTGTGTGTGTGTGTGTCTGTCTGTCTGTCTGTCTGTCTGTCTGTTCTACAAAACGTTCTGACATTTTTCCATTAATTACAAAAACGAGCCTAATCAAATAAACTGAAAAATTTTACCACCAACATGAAAATTTTCAAATACCAAATTCTGACTTTTTCATACTTCTGCTCAAAACATAGATTGTGGGTACTCGTTAGAACCACCTCGCAAAACATAGATTGTGTATTCGTTAGAACCGCCTCTGCGAGGCGGTTCTAACGAGTACCACAATCTATGTTTTAAGCAGAAATAAGAAAATAATTTATGCCTCTGTAAACCCCAATCTTACTATATAAAAGTGGAGTTTAAGGAGGTCAAAATAAATAGACATGTTTTCGTGATGTCTACACACAAAAACACTCATCTTGTGGGTACTCATTAGAAGCACCTCGGCGAGAAGCTTCTTGTTAGTACCCACAATTGAGGCTTTTAAGCAGGAATAATTCAACCTCTTCATGTTTATACACATTTCGCGCAATTTGATTGATCAAAGGAAAAGTTTTACGCTTCAGATTCAAAGCAGGAATCGGTCGGATTTACTTTACTTCCGCCGTCGCAAAAGATTGATATATTTGGCAATATTTGTTAAATTTCGATAACAAAGTGTGAATTAGAAGGGATTAATAATCATTTTTGTAGGTTTATCGACGTGCGAACTCCGGCGAATCATTCACAAACTTCACTCTTGTCATGCTGAATAAATTAAGATGCCACGCCCACTTCTAATTTCCAGCCAATCAGATTACTTGATCCGAGTTTTTGATAGAAATTCACATTTTCAATGACACACAGTGCAGATCCAGATCAGTTGGCTTCTCTGATCTGGATCTACACTGTTTGCTAAGACAGGGCATGTCGTGTTTAGCAAGAGAAGGGTTAACATCAAACCCTGTGGGCTTAATTCAGTTTGTGAGTCGCCGGAGTTTACATATCGATAGAATCCACTTAAAAAAAGTTCATTCCTATATAATTACCTCTCATGAGCTCTTGACGCATTAAACTCTCATGCAGCGCTAGCTTTTACTTAAAGCAAACAAGTTTCTATCCTAGACAATGCTTCCAGAACAGATAAGATCATGTAACTGCACTAGACCTTATGAGCTAATAGTTCTACAATGTAACTCTACATTTTTATATACATTTCACGCAATTTAATTGGTGGAAGGAAAAGTTTAACACTTCAATAAAGTCCAAAGCTGGAATTCATTGGATCTATTTTCGTTCCGTCGTCTCAAAAGTTTGACATTTGGCAATAGCTGTAATATTTTCATGACAAAGTTGGAATTCTAAGGAACAAATTACATTTTTTGCGGATTTTATAGATGTGTAAACTCCGGCGGAGTTTACACATCGATAAATAAATCCAAAAAGATTGCCTTTGGGAACAAAGAGCACACTACGGCATAGAAAATGGGAGTCTCGGTTTTATTGAGACTCTTCATAAGCAGTCATTACGAAAACATGCCTATTCAAATATAAAGAAAATGTCACCTCCAACTGAAAATTTTGAGATAAAAAAACTCCGATATTTTTCTTATTTCTGCTCAAAATATGGATTGTGGGTACTCGTTAGAACCGCCTCGACGAGGCGGTTCTAACGAGTATCCACAATCCATATTTTGAGCAGAAATAAGAAAATAATGTATACCCATGTAAACCCCAGTTCCATTATTTAAAAGTGGGGTTTAAATGGGTCAAAATTATATAGACGTGTTTTTGTGATGTTATACGAATGGATAGACAGATGATAGTGACAATAACAATACAGCTTCAAGATTGGGAGACATAATACAACCACATACACGAATGCAAATATCAAAGAAAAATATATATAGAAAAAAGTAGATGTTTATTTTGCGTTGAGGCTTACGCAAAATGAAGAAAATTCCTTTACATTGCGTTAGTTCAATGCAAAATGTAGATACTTGCGTAATAACAGAGGTATACGTGCTTGACTAAATGTTTCAAAACATACTCGCAACAAAATTGTAGCAGACGTCATTCTACTTTTTTAAATAATTTTTCAGAGACAATAAGACCTGGTATTTCATGTGAATCGTCTGCCCAGCAGACGATTCACATGAAATGTCAAGTCTTATTTTCTCTGAAAAGAATACATAAACAAAAAATCAAAATGTCGTCTGCTGCAGCTATGTTTTGCACTTTAGGGGTTAAAACCTGAATCGCTGCAAAACTGTCTTAGTTTGTATTTTGTTCTGAGATACGTATTAACTGTATATCATATGTGATTTAACTTCAGAAAAGGCCCCTTATTGCGTCAAAATCCTTGCATCAGCCAACTCATCTGAGCAGTTCTTGTCCGTTTTATTGGGTCAACCTTTTCTGTACATATCATCAACGAACAGAGAAAGCCTTGATATGTTCCGCGCATGCGCAGAATAATCATGACCTTCTCTGTTTTCACATGGCATAAGAGCTGTTGTCTCATGCTGGGCCTCAAATCTTCGTGCCAATTTGCTGGAAAGCATTTGCAGTAATTATGTATCAGCTTGTAAATTTAAATTCTTGCCAATAGATTATTTCACTATCCAAGAACTGCCTACAACAGCGAGCACTTTCGAACAGACAATGATTTTTTTTTTTTTTTTTTTTTTTTTTTTGATGATTTGGGTTTTACTAATTCACTTATATCGAGCCGATTGTTCAGCAAAGGTGGGCGAAAACCGGACAACCCGGGGAAAACCACCTGGCCATCCGTAAGCTTACTTGTAAACTTGGCTTTTCCACATGTGACAATGATTTCATATATATAGCGTAGACCTCCTAGACAAGATTGCGCAAATACAACAGAGCTCCAGATCAGACTGCGAATTTCCACAGTCTGATCTGACTCTTTGCTGCACTTGCGCTGTCCAATTAAGGACTCTATGCTGATCGCTTCTGGAATCCCGAAGATCCACCTTTTACTTTGCGAACCTCAAAGCGCATGTGCACGTGCAGATGTGGTCCTGTGCTCGTGCATTCATCTAAAATAACTGAGCTTTTGCAGATAAATATACCTAAGAATATCTGCCGCCACCCACTATTCAGACCTGGCTGCGCTCCCTGCAAACTGATCAGGGTCTTTGTAGTTCGCATATACAGTTATACAAACTACAGTCGAATTTCAATGGTTCGAACTCCGATGGCTCGTTTACCATGGCTTCTTCGATTTTTTGATTTGGGTTTTACGGCCCTTTCAAGAATATTTCACTTATATCGAGCCGATCGTTCATCGAAGGTGGGCGAAAACCGGAGAACCCGGAGAAAAACCACCTGACCATCCGTAAGCAGAACTTGGCTTTCCCACATATGACCCGAGCTAGGCTCGAACCACAGCGGTGAGAAACCTAATGGATTAAGAGTCAACTCTCTTATCCACTAGGCTACGGGGGCCCGCCCATGGCTTCTTCGAACTCATTTTTGAGTTCCTACGGAATTTTTCCAATAGCTCAAGAAAACGAATATTGAGGGAAATTTTCTTATTTTATTATGAAATTGTATGTTGAGTGTACTCATTAGAATCGCCTCATCGAGGCGATTCTAATGAGTACACGCAACATACCATTATTTTGTTGAAGATGGAAAACATTTCCATAAATTATCGCCATTTGCTTCCTGACCTGACGCCATGATTAAATCTCATTGGCTCGAACTACCCATCTCTCGAACAAATTTCTATGGTCCAAAAGATGTTCGAGCCATTGAAGTTTGACTGTAGTAGACTACATCTGATAGGGTACTGATTAGACTGTCCGGATGCGCAGACTGATGTGAATTTAGCAAACGCGTGTGTACGAAAGTAACGTTTGTTTCTGACGCACAGTTCATTAATGCTAAGCAATCTGGGGTAAAAGATTCAACAGATGACATTTTTAAATAGTTTGCATACAGTCAAACCTGTGTTAGTGGTCACCTCTATTAAGCAGCCAACCTGTATTAAGCAGCCAGAGGAAAGTTGCCCGAAAATTCATCGACTTATATATTTGAACTGTATTAAGCAGCCACCTGCCTTCAGCAGCCACATTTTAAGCTTCCCTTGGGTGGCTGCTTAAGACAGGTTTGACTGTATTTTTCTTAGGAAATGGGACTTGGCATGTTATGAAATTTGTCTCCCATTACAAAAACACGCCTATTCAAATATCAAATATATAGAAAATTTCACCAACAAAAACCGAAAATTTTCAGATAAAACAAAAAAAAACTCACGAATACCCACAATCTATGTTTTTGAGCAAAAATAAGAAAAATAATGTATACCCTGTAAACCCCAGTTTTAATATATAAAAAAGGGGTTTAAGGAGGTCAAAATTATATAGGCATATTTTTGTGATGAGATTTGCATATAATATCAAATATTATTTTCTAGTGAAAAAATAAGATAAAACGAAATCATCACTTTATCGTCTGCTCAATTGCCAAGTGAGTGCCAACGGTTCCCAGAAACATTTTTTCTCCATTTCCGAGTGTATCCTTATCAAGACCTCCCGCGTGCAAGACTTGTCGGCAAAGTTTATTTTAGCAATGTCATTTATGCAGAAAAAAAATGAAAACCTGCAGAACTCTGCGATAAAACAGATTAGTTATCTTTTTGCGTGATTAAACACCTGAGAGCGACATAACGATGCTTGTCTAGAGCGACAGATTAACTTCCAATATATCACTCCGCTATATTAAAAAAAGAGGGTCATTCAGAAAGTAATGCTACCATAACGTGATTACACACCTGAGAGAGAAACGATCCTTGTCTAGAGCGGCAGACTAACTTCCAATATATCACTCCGCTATATTAAAAAAAGAGGGTCATTCAGAAAGCAATGCTACCATAACTTGATTACACACCTGAAAGAGGCATAACGATGCTTCCCTATTGCGGCACAGTAACTTCCAATATATCACTCTGATGTATTTGTAAACGATGGCCATTCAGAAAGCAATGCTACCATAACCGGATTACACACCAATGATGCTTGTCTAGAGCGACAGATTAGCTTCCAATGTATCACTCCGGTATAGTCTATTTAAAACAAAGGTCATTCAGAAAGTAATGCTACCATATACAGAGATTATACACCTGACAGACATAACGATGCTTATCTTGAGCAGCAGATTAACTTCCAACCTATCAATCCGATGATGGTCATTCAAAAAGTAATACCGCAGTAACGCGTTCCTTCTCTACACAGCTTCAGATTAGGCATTTTTTAACCAAAAATTACTGATATGTTTTTTTTTAATTTGTCCACAAAACTTATATTGTGGATACTCTACAGAAGCGCCTCACCCTCGGCGAGGCGCTTCTAATGAGTACCACAATATAAGTTTTTGTGGACAAAAAAAAGAAAAAATATCAAGTGGATACCCTCTCTTATCTGGAGCGATGTCTCTGCTCCTTTGCAACATAAGCACTTTGGATATTAAATCATAAGATGAAACTTTACGAAGTTTTTTTTTTTTTTTTTTTTTTTTCTTAATTTATTGCAAAATATATGGTTTGACATTTCATTTAGAATGTCCCATAAAACAATTATAATGTCAAGTCTTATTTTCTGTAAAAATAAAAAATAACATTTTAAAATACTAATTTTATCAAAAGTTAATAAGTCAAAATTTAAGCTTTTAACTTTGGTACCCTCTAATGTGCTTGCGTAAAGTTAGGTTCCACCCCATTTTAGTGGGCGGTTTAATAAACAAAATATGTTTCCTAAAGTATTTCTAGGTTTTAAATACAACCATAGAAAAAGATGCACTTACTCAGAATTGAACAAAAAAAACACCACTTAATATAGTAAAAAGGAATGGAATTGGGGTGGGGGAGGAGGGGGTGGGGCTCAGAAATTATGAGGAAGTTGACATGGTGAGAAGGTACTCATCATGGCCCTTAAAATACTTACTGAATGCTTTGGAGTGATGTGCTATTAGAGCAATGAAACTCAGACCCATCTTAACAGGCAAAAACAGCAAATTCGACATCCATTTTTATGTGTCTTTTTTCTTTCATAATATCACGAAAACACGCCTATATAATTTTGACCCCATAAACCCCACTTTTATATAGTAAAACTGGGGTTTACAGGGATACACATTGTTTTTCTTATTTTTGTTCGGAAACATCGATTGTGGGTACTCGTTAGAACCGCCCACCTATGCGGTTCTAATGAGTACCCACAATCTATGTTATGAGCAGAAATATGAAAAATATCGGAGTTTTTTATCTCAAAATTTTCAGTTTTTGGAGGTGACATTTTCTTTATATTTGAATAGGCATGTTTTCGTAATGACGAAACAACTGTAAGAGTAAAACTTCAATGACTCGAACACCGATGGCTCTTTGACATGGCTGGTTTGACCGTATTTTTTAGTATTTAGGAAGCTCTTCCCTTAGCTCAAGACAACAAATATTTACAGATATTTAGGATTTGTTTCTAATGAATACACTCAATATATCAGTACTTTATAGAAGATCTAAAAGACGTCCCTAATTTATTCCCGTTTGCCTCCTGACCTGACGCTAGGATTAACCCTCAGTGGCTCGAACTAACCATGTCTAGAACAAATTTCCTTGGTTCCCAAGACATCGAAATTTTACATGCAGAAAGAATGCCTCTAAGCCATCGCCCTACCAATCATAACGTACCGATCGCGATACCTGTTTTCTTATTTCTTTATGAAAATGTATGTTGTGGGTACACGTTAGAAGCGTCTCGTGGGAATCATTATTTTAAGAAAAAACGTCATTCTGTCAGAAGAGAAGCCGCTGTCGAATTGGGTCGATTCCTTCCAAAAAGAAATCTACAGTTGAACTCCACTGCCTCAAACACCTTTGGGACCATGAAAATTTGTTCTAGACATGGGCTGTTCGAGCCAATAAGAGTCATTCATAGGGCCAGGTGATGAAGCAAATGAAGAATGTTCAGGGATACTTCGATCTTCTTTAAAATAATAATATATTGGGTTTAGTCGTTAGAATCGCCCCATCTAGGCGATTCTAATGGGTACACACATCATACATTTTCATGGCAAAATATCCCTAAGGTATCCTTAAATATTTGTTTTCTTCAGCTATCGGAAGAATTTCCTAGGGACCAGGCAGTTCGAATTAGCCACGCTATAGAAAAACCATCGGTGTTCGAGTTATTCAAGTTTTATTGTGCTTATAACGCAAGAATTTGATCCCAAAGGTACCAAGGCTTTCCTATGTTTCCTTTGGGAGCATTTTTTTTCCTGTTAGTGTAAGTTCCTTTGCAGAAGAGACAGGAAAGTCACACAAAAATTCTCCCTCGTAAAAACTAGCGGCAAATCCACCAAATGTATCCAGTCTGTCTGGGCCGCGCCTTGCGAGAACGTGTCTTTTGGCATATGCGGGTAGCGAAGGCCCAGATCAGCCTGCTCATCCGCGCAGTCTGATCAGGGTCTTCCCTGACCACTAATAGAATCATTGGACACTATAGAATGTATGAAAGGAGAACAATGGCCCGGATGATACTTTGCGCATGCGCAGGTTGCCCTGAATCTGCGCATTTTGCGCATGTTCGAAGGTATTTGACTTTGCCTGACGCGGCCCATCTATCTATGCCATCTGGCCACTGCTGAGATAATGTCGAAGGATAACATCGTACTGTCTATATGTGATTAATGGCGTATTTTTCTCATGCATCAAACCTAAATGGTTAGAAAAATATAGTCGAATTTTTGTTATTTTTAAGTCCAAGAGACTCTCTTAAATACTTCGAGATATCTGTACCTCGACATATCGGATTTGTAGAATTTAGGGAAAATATAAATCGAGCAACTAAATTTCATAAATGAATATGTTAAATTGACTTCTGAAGTTAGAGACATATTGAAAATATTGTGAAAAAGAGGAGAAATTGCTCCTTAGGAGCAATTTCTCCTCTTTTCCACAATATTTTGTTTCTCTGTTGTTAGATTTCCGTGTTAAAACAGTGACCAGATTTTCACTTCGAGCTAAGCGGTTAATCGAGATCTGCGAAATCGAGATAACGAGAGTCGACTGTTGTGAAAAAAGAGGTGTCCAGGAAGTGTCATAATCGCAGAATATGGCCTATTAATGACAACACGAGGACTTAGCAAGGCTAGAACTCAAGTTACAAACCAAAAAAAGCAAAGCAACCAGTCCCGAACCTTCCCAGCCAGAGGTTACCATAATGCCAGATAGGAACGTTTACATCATATTAGCCTATAAGAGGACCACAATGGTCCTGTATAGCTTCCCTGAGAATCCAAGCAAAATAAGGCCTGTTGCCTCTGACAAGTTAAGTCGACGTACTTGGTTTTGTGCTTGTTAGTAAGTAAACGTATTTGCATCATATTAGCCTATAAGAAGACCATAATGGTCCTGTAAAATTTCTCTGAGAATCCAAGCAAAATAAGGCCTGTTGCCTCTGACAAGTTAAGTCGACGTACTTGGTTTTGTGCTTGTTAGTAAGTAAACGTATTTGCATCATATTAGCCTATAAGAAGACCATAATGGTCCTGTAAAATTTCTCTGAGAATCCAAGCAAAATAAGGCCTGTTGCCTCTGAAAAGTTAAGTCGACGTACTTGGTTTTATGCTTGTAAGTAAGTAAACGTTTACAAACTATCCAGAAAGAATATCAGTAGCTTCAGTGCTTCTTTTCAAAGAATTGCAACTTCACTCTTTCAAGGACTTCAGACAAAGGTTAAGGGTAATTCTTGTGACGGAGATACGGAGCGAACAAGAAATCACGGATGTAAAATATACAAAAGGGCATAATTACGTCAAAACTTGAAGAAAGATTACTGTTCCATTTTTCTGCACATCATCTAATGGTGCTTTATATTTGTACAAAGTTTCATGAAGAAATCTGAAAATTTTAAAAGTTATACAGCGGACACCAAACATTACCTTTTGAACTCTGACCTTGAATTATGACTTGCCCTTCAGGTTCAGTTATGAGTTCTGCACAACACCTTGGTATGTTGAACATTTGACCAAAGTTTCACATAAAAAAAACTTAAATCCGTTAAGGAGTTATGGACAGACACGAAAAGTCAATATACAAACAGACAGTCAGACGGACAGACAGATAGACGGACGGACAAAGTCAGGTCATAATACTACCCGTATTTTGACAGGAGTACAAAAAGTTTCAATTGGTGAAGAACATATAGAGCGGACATTTCACTATATGAAATAAACAAGGGCATAATTATGTCAGAACTGAAAATAGGGTTACGATTCTTTTTTCTGCATATCGTCAGACCATGCCTTGCAGTTGTACAACGTTTCATTACGAAATCTTAAACGGTTTTAAAGTTATATAGCAGACACGAATTATTGCCTGAAATAAACAACGGTGCATCATTACGTCAAAACTGAATGTAAGGTTACGGTTCTTTTTCTTTGCACTTTGTCTGATTATGCCTTATAGTTGTACAAAGTTTCATGGAGAAATTTTAAACGGTTTTAAAGTTATAGAGCGGACACGGGGACAAAACGTCAATATATGAAATAAACAAAGTAGCATACTTCTATCAGAACTGAAAGTTGTGTTGTGGTTCTTTATCTCTGCACTTTGTCTAATCATGCTTGATATTTGTACAAAATTTCATGAAATATCGAACAGTTTTAAAGTTATAGTGTGGAAACAACCTCACTATATGAAATAAACCAAAGGGCATAAAGGTTCTAAGATGTTCAAGCCAGTGAAATTCAAATGTGTTCAGGATAAAACAAGGATGACACTACAGACACAGACGGACAGCGAGAGCTAAAGAAAACCGCTAGTTGAATCACATAGAGC
The DNA here is from genome assembly GCA_964016985.1 of Anodontia alba. Taxonomy (NCBI): domain Eukaryota; kingdom Metazoa; phylum Mollusca; class Bivalvia; order Lucinida; family Lucinidae; genus Anodontia; species Anodontia alba. The sequence continues at coordinate 61,105,485 of OZ024833.1, read as the reverse complement.
CCGAACACAGACTTAATATCAGGCATCAACATTCTGATACAATGTTTCGAGGGGGCAGCGTCATGAAAGCACTCGACCCCATTTAATCCATATATGCCTAGCGTTTCATAAAAAGGGATCTAGGCAAACAGTGTAGACCCAGATCAGACGTTTGCAACAAATGCAGGGATTACTATATAACATGGTGCTAATAAAACTAACCAGACACCTTCTATTAGAAATGGACCGGTCCAAAAATTTGAGGTAGAAGAGTCCACTGGGTATAAATCGGTTAATACATATTTTTATGAAAGTGTTTCCGTCAATTTGTTCGGGGGTAATATAAACTGAATCGAAGCGAATGTTTCAGTAGTCCGCAGTCAGCATTTGCAACACAGCTAGATATAGGTGAAAACAATTAGCACTTACATTGTAACAGACTTGTTTAAAATTTAATGCTTCCAGATGCGATACCGACTGTGCATTGGAGCCTGGTTGTTCCATACGGCGGAAGAAATATCTAACATTCGTTTGCGTTTTTTCTTATTAAACGTTGCTAAAATTAAAACAAAAAAATCTCTCTGATAACAGAATTGACTAGAAGAGAGAAACAGATGCTATTAATCATGCTGTGAGAGGCTATACAGAGAGGAACCATACAGTTCAATAGGTTAGACAAGGAACATTAGACAACTGAAAGCTACTAATGTCTCCTGATCTCTTGATCGTTTGATGTAATACCAGTCTACAGTTTATTATGGATTAAACTCATATTTTTTATACAACAGAAAGTTTACTACTGTGCTCTCGACATCTTTCAAAAAGCCACTTTTACACTTTACACAGAGAAAGTGAATTTGCAAAGGTTTGCTATGACTTAATGAAAAACCTTTTGTCGTAACTACACCGTACCTATACACAAAAAAAAAGTTTTATTCTATTCAACTGTAGTCGGGAAACCCTAAAAGGGTAATTGGCAAACAATGCAGACCCAGATAAGGCGTCGCAGAACGCGGCGTCTGATCAGGGTCTCACTGTTTGCAAATAGTTTAGTCATTTTTCTTTAGGAATATCTAAATCTCACAGCCAGACGTACCTAAAACTGTAATCGGTCTCTTCCAATATATACATGTAGTATGGGGGAGTCTATTCAGTCTACAATTGGTTAAAAAAGAAATCGAATTCATTTTCCCATAATAAATAATGGCTACAAATTAGGGTAGGTTGATTGGAGGCAGGTTTTCAACAACAATTACTTGTTTTCTAAAATTTTCACACTATTGTTGTGAATCATCAGTTAATAAAAATCAGTAGAGAAAAGTAGACAAATATTTTTTTGTAAGATGAAAATTCAAAACCATCAATTTACTATAGAAACCGCATAGGTCAGATCAATGTTTAGCCATAAATTCTATTTTAGGGTAAATAATTGAGAACAAAGCACAGGAACAGAAAAGGCAAATGGTTTGTGATACGATATGGTCAATCATAAAAAAAAAAAAAAAAAAAAAAAAAAGAAATTTGATTTAAAATCAAATGCCAAGCGTCTTTCCAAGTGATGCGACTACTATGTTTTATGGAAATTCTGTAGTTAATGCAAACAGTGTAAACTTTGATCAGACGCCGCGTTCTCTGGCGTCTGATCTGATCCTGTATTGTTTGCCAATGGGTTAAAGTACAAAGACGATTTGAAAGAAAGCCGAGATAAGAAACGGAAGAAACCTAATCCTGTATAAAGTCTCGACAAACGAGTTTTATCGGACTGCAATGGCTCAAACATCTTTGGGACCATGAAAATGTTTTCTAGACATGGGTAGTTTGAGCCATTGTAATCTTGTATAAAGCAAGCTACAGTCGAACCAATGGCCCGAACATCTTTGGGGCCATGGAAATTTTTTCTAGACATGGGCAGTTCGACTCACTGAGGGTTAATTATAGCGAAAGGCAAATGTCAAAACAAATTTTCTGGAATAAATTAGAAAAAAAAATATTTCAATCTGACCTAGAGTGCTCCGCGTTAAGGATGAATATATGATGATAATTCTGGGGTTATTTTCACCAGTTTGCAATAAAACTTCGTTGTGGTTACTCAATAGAAGCGCCTCGACCCGGCACTTCTAATGAGTACATATACTCACAATGTACGTATATGGGGAACTAAGACAAAATTTCCCAAAATTATCGCGAATTCCTCCTGCTTAACAAGTCCTCTAGTATGCATTTTTTATTATTATTATTATTTTCAGAAAACTAGGTTTGGCAATTCATGCAAAGTGTGGCTATTTGCAGGCCTTATTTTCTTGTGAAATGCGTCATCATTTTTTTTTTTTTTTTTTTTTTTTTTTTGTCTGCTGATTTTCCCGAGGAAGTGATAAAGAATAATTAAAGCAAGAATTCGTATTAGTTTGTCTAAGCGCAGATATTACAAAACATCGAAAAAAAATAGTTAACTGAAAGCGTGCGACGCCGCCTTGCCTCATTAATGCAAGAAAAATTTATCAAAAATTATAACCGTTGAAATGGAGATACATTGTGACGTCACCACCTGTCTGCATTTCGGTGTAAGCAACAGACTAGTCATCTTGTGATAAAGTGATCCTATTGCGTGTGGTAGCTTATAAATCGTCGTAAACTGTAGAATATATTCACGAAAAGGGAAGGCCTTAATCAGCCTGCGCATACGCGCAGGCTGATCTAGGCCCTCACTTTTCGCATATGACATAAACACATTTTCTCAAATTTCGGATCATTCGTGTGATACAGGTATGCAGAAGGAGTCCTTTAGGATCCTGGACCCTAACACTTTTCCATAGGCTTAAGAGTCTCAATAAAATCGGGACTCCCATTTTCTATCTGTTATGTGTTCTTCGTTTCCAAAGGCAACCTTTTAGATTTTTATTTTACTTCACTGCAGCTGGTGTAAGTGCCGTGTGGCGGCCGTAGAACTTCTCTCCGTACTTCATCATAGTGCAGATTATATTTTCATTTCCTTTGGAGTCGTTGGGCCAACTGTTATATCTTTGAAAATGGAGTTCTGCTCATGTATATGCTAGAGGCGTAAGCAGTGTTGCAAACTTCATTACCGTTTATGAAGAGTGTCAATAAAACCGAGATTCCCATTTTATGTCCGTAATGTATTCTTTGTTTCCAAAGGCAACCTTTTAGATTTTTATTCCATTATACCAGTTGGCTAAAATCTGACCTAACATTATTTCTTAACTTCCAAATTTGGTCTCACATCAAAGGTTAGCCTAAGACTGACAAAAACCATCACAAAAAAGGAAGGGGATTATCAGCACGTTTTGCAAAACAGTGTAAATCCAGATCAGTTGGCTTCCTCAGAAGCCGACTCATCTAGGTTTGCACTATTTGTCATTGAGTATTTATGTTTGTATCAACAACTGGGATGAAACAATCTGATCGGCTGATAATTATAAGTGGGCGTGGCATCTTAATTTATATAGCATGACAAGGGTTAATTCAGTGACCAAGTGACGTGGTTCATTTCATCTTTAAGGCACAAATGAAAGATCATCGCGGACAAAACGATTTCAAAGGCAAACACCGTTTCTCAATAAATAAGAAACTATAATTTTTTCGCGCCACAATGTTTTAACTATTCGGCGCCAACTTTTTTGTTGAAAGTAAAATCCTCCTAATTGTGCACACTTACAGATTCTTCTTTACTATTTACTTCAGTAACACTATCTGTTTGCGTTATTGTTTGAACAAAGCTTCATGAAAATATCCTGAGTTGCTTTATATCTGTAGAACACACACGAATACACATAAATTTATGTATGGAAATACATTTATTAGAGTGAAAATATTTTTGTCAAGGGTGAGCAAACTGTTTAGCCGTACCGGGACTTGAACCAGGGACGTTCAGATCACCGTTCCGATGCTCTACTGATTGAACTATCTGGCCGCCACTATTACATTTTCCCCTACTTAATTGATATTTGTCCCGTATTTTAAGTCCCCGGCTGAAAGATTTATTTTAATATGTTTTCATGCTACCAGACACGGTCCTGATATTATAGGGTGAGAAAAATGTACAGCTGTACCGGGACTGGAACCCAGGGCCTTTGGATTACCGTTCCGATGCTCTACCGACCGAGCTATCCGGCCGCTCATGTCACATTTTCCCCAGCTCAGCTGAGGCAGTGGCGTCCCGTTGGCATTATGGGCTTTTATGAGTTCAACCGTATGCCTTTCGGTCTCTGCAATGATCCAGCTGCATTCCAGAGTTTGCTGGAGAGGTGCATGGGAGATATGAAACTCCGAGATTGTCTCATATACCTATCATCTTCTCCATGACGTTTGAAGAACACCTGGAGCGGCTGGAGCCTGTAATTGCAAGGCTCGAACAGCTTAGCCTTATATATGAAAATAAGTTTCTCAACCGGCCTATAGAGTTAAGCAGGGAAAATGTGACAGTGGAAGTCGAATAGCTTAGTCGGTATTGCACTGGAATGGTATTCCGAGGGTCCCTTGTTCGAACCCCTGTTCGGCTGTACATTTTTTTAACCTGTGAGATTTGGTGGGCAGTGTGGCTCCAGGACCGTGTCCGTTTATATGAAAGAGTAAGAGTATGAAAATGAGTCTGCTGGCCGGCCTGGATTAGAGATATTGGACGAATCTCAATTCAGCAGGAGCAATTGTGATCCCAGTAAGCACTCTACATAAAATTCTAGCGGGCCGTTATCGGCCCGTCAGGGTAGCTGACGGGCCGATAACGGTCTGCTATAATTTTATGTTGAATGCTAGCTGGGGTAGTGGCGGCCGGATACCTCAGTCAGTTGAGGTTCGGAGCAGTAATCCGAGGGTCCCGTGTTCGAGCACCGGTACAACTGATCATTTTTCTAACCCTGTGGCATTATGGTACTTAATATTCTGATGATGTATTAGCGTAAAATGGAGCGCGAATCATAAACATTTACACGAAGAGTAATATTCTATTTAAAATAAGAGAAGAATTATAGGTATAATTCCTGTTCTCTGTAAAGCAACCATTGATTCTTTATATCATTATCAAATGTTTGATTGGTTTTGGTGTTACATGTACACTTCTTTCAAGAATGGTTCACTGATTTTGAGACTAGTCAAGCGGTTGGGTGGGGAAAACAAGAGTGTCCGAAGAAAAAACACTTGACCACCTGCAACCAGAACTTTGCTTTCTAATATGAGCGAAACACGAACATCGTCACGGTGGTAATAGACAATCTAGTAATAAACGCCAACGCTCTTACCCACTACTGTCCTTTCAATATCACTTGGAAAGACGTCTTTGCTTGGCGTTTTATTTATTTTATCAAAATAAATACTTTGTTATGACTGACCATGTCTTATCAGAACCCATTAGTCTTTTCAGTTTTTGCGCTTTGTTCTAAACTATTTACCCTAAAATAAAATTTATGGCCAAAAAATCGCCTGGCATATGCAATTTCTTTAGTAAAGTGATTGTTTTTTTTTTGTTTTTTTTGTTTTGTTTTTTTTTTTTTTTTTTTTTTTGGGGGGGGGGGGGGGGGGGGACGGGGTGGGGGAGCAGACGGGGGATATATATATATTTTTTTTTTTTTTTTTTTTTTATGTTTGTTTTCTTTTGTTTTGTTTTTTTAGGGGTTGTTTGTTGTTGTTGTTTTTTTTGTTTGTTTGTTTTTGTTTGTTTTTTTAAGTTTTGTATTTTTTTTTTTTTTTTTTTTTTTTTTTTGTGTTTTTTTTTTTTTGTGTGTGTTTTTTTTGTTGTTGTTTTTTTTTGTTGTTGTTGTTTGTTTTGTTTGTTTGTTTGTTTTGTTTGTTTGTTTTGTTGTTGTTGTTTTTTGTTTTAGTTTTTTTTTTTTTTTTTTTTTTTTTGTTGTTGTTGATTTTTTATTGTTTTGTTGGGGTTTTTTTTGTTTTGTTTTTTTTTTGTTTTTTTGTTTTTTTTTTTTTTTTTTTTTTTTTTTTGTTGTTTTTTTTGTTTTTTTTTTTTTGGTTTTTCTACTGATATGTTTCTACTGATTTTTTTTTTTTTTTTTTTTTTTTTTTTTTCGTTTTATCTACTGATATGTATTTATTGCTGTTTCACAACAATACTGTGAAAATTTCAGAAATTTTGAACAAGTGGAACTTGTTGGAAATCTGCCACAAATATACCTTCCCTATCAATTTTTGCAGTTTGTTTGCACTATGGGAAAAACGAAAATATTCGAGAATGACTAGAATAAAACTGTTTTGTGTAAAGGTAGTTACGATATAAGGTTTTGCATTAACTCATGGTAAAACTTTGCGAATTTATTTATTCTGTGTAAAGCACAAGGTAAAAAATAATGACTGTCTGAAAGATGTCGAAAGAAGAGTCCCACAAGACACAGAACATTGAAACAACGTCGATTCAACGTTGATTTAACTGTGACTAAAAAGTCAGGGCCCAGTTGTTCAAAGCTTACAATGTCGTTAGTTAACGATTCGTTAAAATTTACATCGAGTGATACGCAAATATGCTGAAATTTTTTGCTGAAAAAATGTGAGTAGCTTTTGCAGTGCAAAAGCTACTCACATTTTTTCAGCAAAAAATATCAGAATACTGTATATTGAATCTGCTTAAACAGTTAACGAAATGACCCTTAACGAGCTCGTTAAGCTAACGACGCTTTGAACAACTGGGCCCTGATTACTTTCCGCAAACAGAATCATTGGATTCTACAGTGTTTGAATGGAGAGCAAAGGCACGGATAACACTTTGAGCATGTGCAGAATGATCTGAATCTGCACATTTCGCGCATCTTTGAAGGCACATTTTCACCTGGCGCTGCCCATTAGAATGTAACGGAAAGTGAGAAACTCCCTGCAATGTTCTAAGTTCGAAGTACATGACTGATGTCTGGTGAAAATGTCTATTATGCGTGAATGATATGATATTAAATGATTCTAAATATGTTCTTGTAGACTTAACTTATTTGCATCGAAGCTTTGATATATTTCTGCACATGGCTGGGACCCAGCAAACATACCTTACGATCAGCGAGGAGCAAATATCTAGACTAATCCGCGCATGCGCATGTTGTTTGCGGCAATTACTGCTGGCATACACAATATTTGTATTTAAAATGAAAAGAATTCAAGATATTGAAATGATTTCGAATAAGCTGCCGCTGATGGTTCTGAAGTTTCTTTTCTCTGTCTGAAAGTCTGTTTGACCTGTGTCTTGGGCCAATTTGTCCGCAAACCAAATAGGTTTGCGATAAGATGAGAAAGGATTACATAAGGAGATTACATCGTCATGTTTTAATTCCCTCATGGAAGTCAGTGCCATCTAGCAAAGTGATAGATGACGAAATAATTCAATTTATTCTTTTCATTAATGATCACTTCGCCAGTATTTCACAGTATGTGCTGTTTAATATTACATTACCAATTCTTCCAAAGATTTTTCTTATACTTTTCTGTTTGGATAGGTCTGAAACAGAATTAAGTGTGTCTGAACTGTTCTTGAGAGGAAGGATAAATAGGCCGCGCCGTGCGAAATCGTGTCTTTATGCATATGCGGAGTCAAAGACCCAGATCAGCCTGCGCATCCGCGCAGTCTGATCAGGACCTTCACTGTCCGCTTACAGAATTGTTGGGAACTACAGAATGTATTAACGGAGAGCACATGCCCTGATGATACTTTGTACATGCGCAAGATGATCTGAATCTGCGCGTTTTGCGCACGTTCGAAGGCACTTCCTCGCTTGACGCGACCTAAATTTGTCAAAACGTAAAAAAATGTACTCCATTACAAGTGCGCATAGCGGTGATTCAGATAAGTATTGTGCATCCGCGCAGTCTTATTAGAGGTTTCGCTGTTTTGAGTTGGTCTCGGATCCTTTGTTTCGCCGCAGATCGTCCAGCGAATACTCTGATCAGACTGCGCGTATGCGCAGGCTGATCTGAGTATTCGCTGGCGTTCATCTTAAAGTACAATGTCGCTCGTTGCGGTTCTGACTGCGTACGATTCGGTCACTTGAACTTTTTGTGTCATTTGTATCTTAAGCATTTTGACTCCTTACCATACTTGTCCTAGAATTTTAACAAGTCTAGTTTAATTTATGTTGGTATGTCTAAATATGATCCTGAAAGGAATAACCCTTCAGAGCAATGAGCACACCCACAAAACCGGATAAACTGATAATCAGCTGAAGTGTCGAACTTTCTACAAGACTATAGCTAGTACCAGCTCATCACATTTTGTTTGTGTTGAGGTTTTACGGCCTAGTCAGTCCAATTGGGTCATGTCGAGCGCGGCAAATTTATCTTACTATGCTTTTACTTACTCAGAGGCTTAGTCCTCTGAGCGGTTAACCAGCAGTGTGCGCATTATTTCGCCAGAAACTGACAACTACCCTTCTTGAAACAGCGGAAGTGAGAGGATGACCGTAGAAAATATTTCATGATCAAATCTCCACGCAAAAATGTTGCCGTACCGGCGGGGGTCGAGCCCGCAACCTCCTAATCACCAGTCGGACGCGCATCCAACTGAGCCACCGATGCCGGATCGGCTCATCAGTGACCCTAATATAAATTTTTGAAAATATCTGGATTGGACTCTGTGATCAAAAAGGACTAAAAACTGCGGAATGGCAAGAAAACAGTTAAGAGGCACTAATCCGACGCCGCTTTTATGGCTTCTGGTCTGGGTGCACAGTGTTTGCCAAGATCTGTCTATCTGAATACTAAGCGTAGATGTGGCAATTAACCCATTGTATACTGAATAGACTCTCCCATACTATATATTGGAAGATTCCAATTTCAATTTTAGGCATGTCCGGCTATGAGATTTACATATTACTAGAGAAAAAATGGCTAAACTATTTGTAAAGAGTGGGGACCCTGATCAGACGCCGCGTTCTGCGGCGTCTGATCTGGGTATGCACTGTTTTGCCAAATACCCTTTTACGGGTCTCCCGACTACAATGGATAAAAAAATAAGTGAGCAACTACTTTATTAAACAAGGGTGATTCAGAAACCGGAAATGAAACCGACAAGGCCAAAACTCATTAGCACAATGCACGCATGCATGCAAAAGGAATGAAACAGCAAGGAAGCCGGCCAGGACAGACGGACATGAAAGGCAAAGCTACCAGCTCCCTGCGGGGTGATTCTAAAGAGTACCTACTTAATATGAAGAAGAAACACAAGGACAATATCAATACTTTTCTCATGTTTGACACTCACCCACAAGCAGTTTTAGACACACCAACAGGTAGATTAAAAGCAGTGACAGCACTGATGGGTTGACTGTCTTTGAGTGTAGGCTGGGAAAATGGTCCTGTGTGAGGATTTGACTGTTTCATTTAACCCTTTAATTTAAGTAAACAGTGCAGAACCTGATCAGAAGCCGCGTTCTGCGGTGTCTGATCTGAGTCTGCACTGGTTGCAAATGTCCCAGTCCAGGTTCAAGTTTTACAGATAACCATCTTTACACGGCACTCTGACGTCACAGCGACAAGAGTAGAGCTGCTATAAATAACCGTTACCTCGATTGTGTACAAACGCGCGGTCTGATTTAATTGGTCAATGATAATCACATGGACAACAGCCTTAAGGGGATCGCAACCTTTAAGCATATTGTACTGCAAAGTAAAGAGCTTCAACCACCGTGAATTAAGACTAATTTGATCAAAAATCGGACGTTATGGACAATCGAATATTTTAATATTGGTGGTATGGGCGCCGCAATTTTGAATATTTAATGAGGTTTCACAAAAGTTAAAAATTCTATTTCAAAAGTTGTTCTTACAAACTTGGATTTCTTTGGGAGAAATGTTTGCTTGTCAGTATAATTAAGCATATGTTAAACACTGTAGTAAAATCTTCTTGAAAACCCATTATAATCAGTTTTTGTATATTTCATTTGCGCTGTATGACGTCACAACGCCATTTATATGGCTTCATCCATGACGGCCATCTTGAATATATTCAAACCACTGCAACTTCATTTCTCGACCGATTTCGACAAAACTTGCATCAAAGTAAATGGTTCGCCTAGCACTTTACTCCAGGAACATTAACAAGTTATATTGCGTTCTTCTTTAATGAAATTTTAGTGTATGTATACTTTAACTGGATTTTAAACAATCGACCCAAAATTGAAGTTGTTTTAGAAGTGTGGTAAGGGATCAAGGTGTTTCAATATCTAGGTTAAATATGTTATCCTTCGTTTTCTTCGACAGATATTAAAACTTTGCATGCCGGTGCACCGGGTAACAATTTCAGCAGACGACATTTTAAAATATTTTCTTATTTTTTCCTAAAAAGTAGAATTTGACATATAATGCGAATTGTCTCCTTAGGCGATAATTTGCATGAAGTGTCAGATTCTATTATCTAGTAAAAAAATACAAAAAAATATTTCAGTTTGTCGTCTGCGGTAAGTGCTATACGTACGCAACATGTATTCGTCTCGCCTTCTCAATGTAAGCACGTCATTTCTGTGCTTTCCTTATGTTTGACTGAATAAAAACTGTCACTTAAATAGAAAAGCAAACCTTATACAGACATATTCTTTTAAATTAAAGAGTCTGGCAAACCATAAAAGTGATGAAACGTACATATAAATCGGATAAAATCAGAAAATAAATCAAGTTATTACACGTCAAATTTATTCTCAAGGACGCCGTTATTTTGAATAATTGAAACGTCTGGGTGGCCGACCGGATTACGCGGTCCAGGGATGTAATCATGACTGTACGGCAACTTTATTGCATAGAGTATTTCGTTATCACCCGAAAGGGCTTGACCAAATCATTATTAAAATGATCATTTTGAATAGTTAATGACGTCCTAGCTATTGCAGCTATTAAATGGATCCTTGTCGGCACAGTTTCAAACAAAACCAATTTAAATATATAGAAAATCAAACTATAGTGTATATAACCAAAACGGGTCCATATTATCGTAAATATTAAAAACATTGACGTAGGTTAAAATCTTAAATTAAGGTTTTATGACAAACCATAAAATGGCAATTGATATTCAAAACGACGGTGTTACAATGACTAATGACCAACAAAGAACAATGACTCTCCGGTCATTAAACTACATGGTATAATAAACTTTTTTTTCTTTATAGAGAGACGAACCCCGACGTAGAAAATTGGCTTCTGGTGTCGCTGTTTGACTCGCTGACGCGTTTAAAGTCTACAACTAAAGGAACCACTATTAAGGCCAAAAATGGTCGAAACTCGCATGTATGTTGTAAAATTAGCACTTTCAATTGACATCCTTTTTTCCATTATATGAATTCGAATTTTCGTCAAAGTTATCCCATAATGCTAATCCGACAAACTTCCCAATGTATTTTCAATGATGTGGTTTTGGTATGCTATGGATAGTTATTGTTTTGTTGTTGTTGTTGTGTTTTTGTTTTTTTTTTTTTTTTTTTTTTGTTGTTTCTTTTTTTTGTTTGTTTTTTTGTTTTGTTTTGTTTTTCTAAAATTGTCTGCTAAGGTTTTTCTATCATTCATCGACTGCAGTCTTTTCCTGAATTTGTAAACCGTGCTTTGCCTTAGTACTTGACAGACATGCCTGAGCAAAACGCGTGGATGGACCCAGAGCAGAGCGAGGGGTACAGTCATGAACTGAATTTCACCTCCAGTGGAATTCGAACACGAGACCACCTGATCCGAAGTCGTGAGTGCTAACCACTCGGCCACCTCAACTCTTCTAGACGGGTTCAGATTTCAAGACAAGGATGGAAAGAAATAAAGGCGACCGAATTGCTTAACCCATTTATGCCTGGTGGACTCTTTTACATTACGAAAACACGCCTGTTCAAATTTATTGAAAAATTTACCACCAAAAACTGAAAGTTTCAGATAAAAATTCTGATATTTTTTTCATATTGTTTCTCAAAACATAGATTGTGGGTACACGTTAGAACCGCCTCGCCAAGGCAGTTCTAACGAATACCCACAATCCATGTTTTTGAGCAGAAATAAGAAAAATAATGTATACCCCTATAAACTTCAGTTTTACTATATAACAGTGGAGTTTAAGGGGGGGTCAAAATTATATTGGTATGTTTTCGTGATGTATCTTTGAACCGGTCCATTTTTAATTCCAGAGGTCTCTGGTCATTATTACCATGTTTTATAGAAATTCCTGTGTTAAATGCAAACAGTGTAGGCCCTGATCAGACGCCGCGTTATGCGGCGCCTGATCCGGGTCTACACTGTTTTCGAATGTCCATTTTATAGGACGCTAGGCTTAAATGGGTTAAAGCATGAAATTTCTGATTAAATAGTGGCCCTACATAGATTTGCAAAAAAATGAATTTGAGCTGCCTAGGGCCTGTCTGGGCCCTCGCTAGCTGTAAATGACACAAAGCTGCTACTTAATGACCTGCCGAGGTAATAAGTAGCATGATTATCTTCAAGTGCATTGAACATTTTCTGTAACAGGGTCTAAAATCATTATCCAGACAAGGACAGTTTAGCCTATTTACCCTAATGATTCTGGCGGATTATTTCGTTCCTCCCTTGCTCCAAAAACGCTGTCAAACACACACACACACACACACACACACACACACACACACACACACACACACACACACACACACACACACACACACACACACACACAAAGGGTATGGACTATTCTGCTTGCGACATCACTTTTGAAGACGTTTTTCGCTTGGCGTTTTATAACGTTGATTTGTGATTGAAAATATCTTATCAGAAACCCTTTGTCTTTACTTTTTCGCTGCTCTGCTATCAATATTTGATTCATTTTACCACCAAAAATGCGTCTGAGCCTAAATTATCCCCATTTGCCTTCTTACATGACACTATGATTAACCCTCAGTGGCTCGAACTACCCATTTTTAGAAAATATTTACATGGCCCCAAAGTTGTTCGAGCCATCGAAGTTCACTAGTTTCAACAAACCTTCATACTAGCTTATTGGTGAAAGGATAGGCCAAATTCTCCATTCGAGCTCGAATTTAAATGTAGCTCATTAAATGCACAGCCCAAACTGCATACATTCTATGTTAAGCAGTAGAAACTAAGAAACATTTTCATTAATTTTAGAGCGTAATGCTTTTAACGAAATTAACCCTTAAACTGCCAATCACAACAATTGTCGTCTGCTTTGTCATCTGCTTGTGATTTTCAATGTCATTTTTGCAAACAGTATGGACCCAGATCAGACTGCTCCTCTAGGAGCAGTCTGATCAGGGTCCACACTGTTTGCCTGTATGCAAAAAGAGGTTTGAAAACTTTGCAAGAATATTCAGCAGACATCATAAACAGACAACATTTTCAGATGCAGGTTTTCTTGGCATTTTAATGGTTAAACTACAAATGCTAAATGAAGTTCATTCACTTTGTACACCCACAAGTGATCTACAATCGAATCTCAGTGGATCGAATATCTTTGGCACCATGAAAATTTGTTCTAGACATGGGTAGTTCGAACCACTGAGGGTTAAGTACAGCGCCAAGACGAGGGGTGGGGGGGGGGATGAGTATTGTTTAGGAAAGTATTTTCAATCTTCTGTAAAATAATGATATGTTTAGTGTACTCATTAGAATCGCATCGATAAGGCGATTCTAAGAAATACACATATCATATATTTTTATGATAAAATAAGAAAATTGCTCTTATCTCTAAATATTTGATTTTTGGAGCTATCCGAAGAATTTCTTAGACTCGAAACGAGTTCGAAGCAGCCACGATAAAGGAGTTATCGATGTTTGAGTCATTGAAGGTTTACTGTGTTACCGTTTGGTTCAGATGCACTTAGTGATCAAGATAGATCTGGCATATCTAAATTGGTACAGAAGTCTCCAAAGGAGACCATTTTAATGAAATGTCAAGTCTTATTTTCCTTGAAAAATAAGGAAAAAATATTGTAAATGTTGGATTTATTTGTATTAAAGTTGAAGCTTTCAATTTCAAGGCCTCTCTACGCAGAGTTAGGATCAACCCTTTTTAGCGGACAGTTCAACAAATAAAAACGTTTCATAAATTCTTTCTGAGGTTTCGAACACAAGCATAAAAAAGAAAGTCTTCACTTATTCAGAAGTCAGGCAAGCTCTAGACTGGCCTCATGCAGTCTCCAGTGACTAAACATTTGTCATCACGAAAACCTTCCTATTTCATTTTGACCCCCTTAAACTCCACTTTTATATAGTAAAACTGGGTATACATTATTGTTCTTATTTTTTTCTCGAAAACATAGATTGTGGGTACTTGTTAGAACCACCTCGCCGAGGCGGTTCTAATGAGTACCCACAGTCTATGTTTAGAGCAGAAATGTGAAAAATATCAGAGTTTTTTTTTATCTGAAAATTTTCAGTTTTTGGAGGTGAAATTTTCTATATATTTGAATAGGCGTGTTTTCGTAATGTCTAATAATCTTGTTTGATACATCCACCAAACTAAAACTATTATAATATCATGACTATAAAGGCAGGTTATTGGAGTCTATTGATTTCACTATCAGAAAAGAAATTGGAAGAAGAAAAAAAGTTTAGTTTCATTTGATTCTTTAGCTACATATGGTGCATTTTCATGCAGTCATCGTTTAATTCAATAGACTAATGCCTGTAAAAACTCTTTATCACCACTTTGAAAACTATAAAGGGAGAATCCGAAATTAGGAGGCAGTTTACACGATGAACTGTGCGCATGTGCATCTTTATCATTGTCTTTGCTGTAGGCATATACAGGAAGACAGCGTTTGTTTGAAGCTAGGTTTGAAGCGGACCAGTTTTAGCTCTTTCGCCCTTGAGTTTCTGCTCTTCCATCTTTGAATTTGGACGCGTCCACTATAGCGAATAGGGATACAGCTGTCAAAATAATGATAATAATGAAAAACAGAATGGCAAACCCAGAAGATCCTGACGAATGAGCCGTCTTATCTGGATCTATACTGTTTGAAGTGGTATCTGTTTTTATTGCAGTGCTGCGAGAGTTTTTAAAAGCTTAAAATGTGAAATGTAGAAAAAATTTGGAAAAAAAATGCGTTGTACTGCTGGAAGTTTTGAATTCTGGACACTTCTGATAAACTGATTTTATTTTTTAGGAAGGTACGAAAATGGATCGTACGCAGAATCTTTGAATTTATAAATACACCGTGGTAGGAGAACAAACACATACATTAACCCATTTATGCCGAATGGACTCTTCTACCTGAATTCATTGGACAGGTCCATTTCCTATATAAGGGATGTCTGGTTAGTTTTTACTATTATCCTGTTTTGTAGCAATATCTGAACTTAATGCAAACAGTGTAGAGCCTGATCAGACGCCGCGTTCTGCGGCGTCTGATCTGTGTCTACACTGTTTGTCAATTTCCCTTTTATGGGACGCTAGGCTTAAATGGGTTAATGTATTGAAATGACCCTAGTCGGGCTGAAGCAGAGAGAAATTTAGGGCGAGCCATGCCAAAATGTGTCTTCGGGCATATGCGAACCGCGAAGGCCCAGATCAGCCTGCGCATCCGCGCAGTCTGATCAGGGCCTTCACTGTCTGCTAATAGAATCATTGGATACTACAGAATGTATGAACTGGAGAACAAATGCCCTGATGATACTTTGCGCATGTGCAGGATGATGTGAATCCGCACATTCTGCGCATGATCGAAGGTACATGTACAACTTCGCTTGACGTGGTCGATTTAGCAATATAATAATAATTGTAAAGAAAATATTGTAAAACAGAAACGATGCACATGCAACGAATTAGCCTTTACCCTACTGAATAGTAAATACCAACAGACGATATTTTCAAATATTTTTCAGTTCATTGTTTTTCTAACGCAAAAAGATTTAATGTATCATTCAAACTGTCTCCTTCTCTTCTGGGGAGAATTTCAATGGATTTTCAAGTCTTGTTTCATAAAATAATAATAACAAAACATGTATATGTTGTCTTGTGATGTTGCCAGCAGCACATTAAACTGAAGTTACCTAGTGGTAACCTGGTTTTGCATGCACTCCTGTTTGTATGCTTCAATGCGAACAGAGAGGCAACACTCAGCAAACGGTTCATGTGGTATATGATCAACCTGCTCTTTCCCGGGGCGGATTCAAAGGGGATCGGGAGCATCAGTCGCACTCCCTTTAACTTAAAATTTTATTTTCGTAGGAAATTTTGGATACATTAGGTAAATTTGGGATACCATGTTTACCATAAATATTTACACTCCTTACTTTTTACCGTATACTTCTCTTCAACAACATCACGAAAACACGCCTATATAATATTGACCCCCTTAAGCCCCACTTTTATATAGTAAAACTGGGCTTTACAGGGGTATACATTATTTTTCTTATTTTTGCTCAAAACATAGATTGTGGATGCTCGTTAGAACCGCCTCACCGAGGCGATTCTAACGAGTACCAACAATCTATGTTTTGAGCAGAAATAAGAAATATATCAGAGTTTTTTATCTGAAAATTTTCAGTTTTTGGACGTGAAATTTTCTATATATTTGAAAAGGCGTGTTTTCGTAATGAGTCCAATTAATTACCTATGAATATGTATAAAATTACTGGATGAGTAGCAAACAGTGTAGACCTGATCGGACGCCACGTTATATGGCGTCTGATCTGGTTCTACAATGTTTTCTCAGGCTTGTCTTTCCGAATACGTAGAGCAAGTACGCTTATTTAATCAAAACGAAACCCCTCAGAGTTGATTCTGTATGGCACAGATCAGATATGAATTATTTTTGTATATTCTGATCAGACTGTGCAAAGGTGGATTTAGAGGGGGTTCGAGAGATTCATCATCCAAAAATTTACAGACGACATTCTAAACTACATTTGTATTTCATTTGTCGTAGACAATAAGGCTAGACATTTCATGTGAATCGTCTGCCTAGCGTTAAATTACAAGCATGATTTTCTCGTGCTGCTGGGACGGCCAGTTTAAGGGTTATGTGGTTCAACAAAAATTACATATAATTTTAGCCGAAGTTTTCGGGCAGCCATGCAGGTCTTAATGTTTTATAAGTAGCAGATTGATCGGGCGTCTACAGTGTTTCGAATTAAGGTATGTTTGTCCGAATATTTCTGCCAATCGATACGACCTCTCTATACAATATGGTGGGTTACATGTAGTCCTTTTGTTGTTGTTCCAGTTCCTGTAGTCCTTTTGTTGTTAGTACTGCTACATAAACAAAATTTCCTTAAGTTTGTTGTCCACGTGATTATCATTGACCAATCATATCAAACCGCGCGTTTGTATGAAATCCAGGCAACGGTTATTTATAGCCGCGCTATTCTTGTCGCTGTGACGTCAGAGTGCCGTTTATCTGTAAAACCTGGACTGGGGCATTGGCGAACAGTGCAAACCCAGATCAGACGCCGGTAGAAAAATGGCGCCTGAATGGGATCTGTACTGTTTGCTTAAATTACAGGAAGTTTTGTGATAGTGCAGGTTATATTTTCATTTCCTTTGGGAACAATTAGCCCATTGTGGTTGCTTTGAAAATAGAGTTTTGCTCATATATACACAGGAGGACGTAAGCAGTGTTGAAAACTTCATTGCTGCTTATGAAGAGTCTCAATAAAACCGAGACTCCGATTTTCTATCTGTAATGTGTTCTTTGTTTTCAAAGGCAACCTTTTAGAATTTTATTTCAAATGAAAGTCTTAAGCCCCCGTTCAGGACCATTTCCCCGGCCTACACTCAGAGGCAATCTACTCACCAGTGCTGTCAGTACTTTGATTTTAGTATATTTTGCGAAGAAGGTTAAAATTAAGCTAAAGTATTGTACCAGTCGTGAAAAGGTTTCCAATAGGTTTAGTGATCGGTCCTTTTGGGGACAAAGTGGCGTCGATGCGGGGTAAAGGAAGATATATTCGCTGATTCAGTACTGTTTGAACCTTGAACTTTTTTTTCTGCAGAGGTTGCCAGGGTAATATGTTTCGTGATATTCTTGGGAAGTTGAAATAGTTTGTAGGTGGAGAGAAGTATCTGATTCTGATTCATTAGTAATATAAAATTTACGAGAGTATCGCGCCACGTAAGCCACCCAGCCCTATCCCATCAAAACGTACCCGAATTCTCAATTATTACACCGTTGATGTTAGACTGGCTCCAGTCTCCAGTCTACGTTGATATTTTAAATTACAGTAAAAATCGAAGGCATGTTTGTGTAGCTCCAGACAAGGCATTTTTCCACCGAAAAAAAGTGATTTCTTTTTTCATATTTCGTGAAAACATATATTGTGGGTACTCATTAGAAGCGCCTCGGTGAGGCGCTTCTAATGAGTACCCACAACATATGTTTTCGTGAAGAAATAAGAAATATTATGTGGATACTCTCTCTTACAAATTTACATGGATCTGCGTTATTTGGCGGTATTTTAAGGTACCTTTTTGTGGCCACTGGCCCATTTAAGTGTAACCGAACTATAAAGTGTTGTAACTTGAGCAAAAACATTTGTATTGCCAGCAAATAACAGAATAATAAACAAAGTTTGACGTTCAAAGAATTCAAACTCAATGTGATTAACAATTAACTAACTAATCGCCAGTTATTTGGATTATTTTTTCGTCCTGACGCACATTGTGGGAGATATCATCTTCATTAACGCTTAGCACTGTGGGTAAAATTTTCAGCAGACGACATAATGAAATATTTTTCTTCTCTTTCCCAGAAAACAGGTTTTGATATTTCATGCAAATTATTTCCTTAGGAGTTATGCATGAAATGTTAAAATATATTTTCTGGGAAAATAAGAAGGCTATCATCAATTTGTCGTCTGCTGAATTAGCCCAGGGAGTGGTAAGGGTTCATTTTTAAAGACGCTAACACTAATTTATCAGTGGGAACATTTGCATGCTTGATAAAAATTTAAAACAAAAATAATTAGCAGACGATATTTTTATTTTTTATTTTAATTTTTTTTTTTTTTTTTTTCCAGAAAATAGACTTTGACATTTCATGCAAATTGAGACAATTTGCATGAAATGCCAAGGTCTATTTTCGGGGAAAAATAAGAAAAACACTAAAAATTTGTCGTCTGCTGAATGCCTACATAGAGTGGAAAAAGTTAATATAGGCTTCTATTCGTAAAGAAAAAAAAACATATGCGAAACGCAAAGCCACAGACCAGACTGTACATTCGCGCAATCTGGTCTGAACCTTTACTGTTCGCATGACCTGCCATAGATATGCAGCCTGGTCTACCACATATATATGTACGCAGGCTAGTCCGAGCATTACATTTCGCATGTGAAATAACCATACTTTAGTTAGTGTATTAAAGTCTTGTTCCGAAAACTGGTTAACTTTTATTATTATTATTATTATTCTAAATCTCATTGATTAAACTGATCATAATATGTATACGTGTCATTTTAAATAGCGTAAAAAATCTGCCGAGCCGATTACGCAACATTTTTTACATGTGCGACCAGCGAAGACTCAGATCAGCCTGCGCATCCGCGCAGTCTGATCAGAGTATTCGCTGGCCGCATGAACATGGATAGAGTCCTTAGGTACATTGATTCCAAAGAGCGCACAGCAGATACATTGTACTCTAATCAGACTGTGCAGATGCGCAAACTGATCAGAGTCTGCTGGGCGCACATGCAATCCTGTAGGAAATGCTGTGCCCCGGCTCTTAAGTTATTTCATTCGAAGAAGTAATCCATTGACGTCAATAGACAACAATAACAAAACATCATGATATATTTTTGTGTTATGTTACATAAACTATAGCTCTTAACAATATTATACTGAATAATTTTGGGAAGTGCCATATTTAATTTCCTTTTAAATTGTAACTGGCACCACTAAACAATGCGCTTTTTTTCCACAACCCTATCTGCACGTAAGCCAATAGGGTGTGTGGGGGCGGCTTTCGAAATTTTGGAGACCAGTTTCAGTACTATTTTTCATATCAAGCGAAAATATGAGTTTTAAACATATGAGGACAGCGGACAACCTGATCAAACAGTACTGACGCGTAAAATAATCATGCACATCATTGCTGTCTGATTATGACCATCACTGTTAGGTAATCCTCGCGCCCCCCGCCCCTCCCCCCCCCCCCCCCACCCACTTATAAATAAACGGACAAAAAATACCCTAATTAGGCTGTGCGGATGCATAGTATTACAATGGACTCTCATTATCTCAAACTTCAAGGGAATATAATTTTCACAGTAGTTTGAGATAACAGGAGTTAAAATGCAAATAACTTAAAGCAAAACAAAACCAACATTATCTAAAATTTAGTTTTACTTAAGCAGTACTTTGAGTTATCAGAGTTTGAGATAATGAGAGTCAGCTGTATCAAACTCTGTGTGTTTTATGTATGTTCCATTACGAAAACACGACTATTCAAATATATAGAAACCTCCAAAAACTGAAAATGTTCAGATAAAAACAAAAACTCTGATTTTTTTTCATATTTCTGCTCAAAACATAGATTGTTTGTACTCGTTATAACCGCCTTGGCGAGGCGGTTCTAACAAGTACCCACAATCTATGTTTTTGAGCAGAAATTAGAAACATAATGTATACCCCTGTAAACCCCAGTTTTACTATATAAAAGTGCATGGGGTCAAAATTATATAGGCGTGTTTTCGTGATGAAAGACATTTTCGTCAAGCAATGCGGACCGAAAATACACTCAAAGATCAGTCATGATGCCCCAAGTATTTCCAAATATTCTCACATACTTCAGATTATGATAGCTTTAAATCATACTGTGCATCATTATGCATGTTCGACGCAAAGGCTGAAAATGACCCTTTTCCAATATAAGCGGGCAAAGTAACCTCAGATTCGTCGCTTATGGAATCAACAGATATCATATATACCCTAAGTTTTCGGACAGACAGGCCTGCCACAACAGAGAAGACGCAGATCACATGACACAGAACCATACGTCCGATCAGGGTCAACACTGTTTGCCACTTATCAAGCAGTTTTAAGCAACACCAAGATTTAGTAAAACGCATTTGTTCAAATTTTAGAACGAGTATGGTAAGAAGAATATGTCCGAATATTTGAAAAAAAAAAATGGTACTGTAAAATGTATGTCGATGATTAGAGAGAGCATTAATTATATTGCGCGCATGCGCAAATGATTTGGACCTACGAGTTCAAATTCGATAAAAGGACCTTTTCTTCATGTTATACGCTTAATATTTCCCACACAATGAGAAAATGGAATCTTCAAGGCTTATGCGGACAGCGAAGGCCAAGATCAGACTGCGCATGCGCGCAGTCTGATCTGGGCCTTCGCTGTCTGCTTACAGAATCATTACGTGCTGCAATATGTCAATATTTAGCCAAAGAAATCATCACACTGTTCGACTACGCAGGCTAATCTGGATCTTTTCTGAGAGCATATGACTCCAAGACACCCTTTTTCATGACGTGCACAACGTGGAATTACGATATGAGTAAAGCATGAAATTATAGACTGTTTGTAACGAGGGGGTATCAATAAATTCGCAGACGATTCTTATTATTATTTTTTGTTATTGTTGTTTACGGTCCTACTTTGAAATAAAATACCCACAGTGTTATATTGCCATTTATTTCATGATTTAGAAGTTTCGCTCGTTCACTTCAATTTCGCACACAGATATGACATGCATTTTTCAATTTAACTGGTATATCCAAGCCAGCCAAGCTTAATATCTTACAAGTTATTATTGTTAGAAAAATATAAATGAAATTACCCACATCCCTATACATATATGTATATAGTTTTCCCTGCCATTTTAGCTCACACTTGAGGCCTAATGTACATAAATTTTGTTAGTGATTTGCAGCATTGGATTAGCTAATTTCGGGGAAAGATTAACCCATTTAAACCTATCGTTCCATAAAAGGGACATAGGCAAACAGTGTAGACCCAGATCAGACGCCGCAGAACACGTTTGCATTAAGTTCAGAAAGTTCTACAAAACATCATAATATTAAAAACTATCCAGGCACCCTTTATATAGGAAATGAACCTGTCCAATGGTTATGGTAGAAGAGTCCACTCGGCATAAATAGGTAAAGGAATGCTCAAGGAAGGCCACAATCACGAAACACAGCCTTCCCGGGGCATCAAAAGATGGAGAGATGAGGAACAAACAATGACAAAACAGATTTACAATAATCGACATACCAACAAAGTAGAACTGAAATAGAGGAACCGCCTTGGAACGGTCAGCAGAAACAATCAAAGCACTGACAGCACTGGTGGGTCGATTGTCTCTGAGTGTAGGCTGGGAAAATGGTCCTGAATGGGGACGTAAGACTGCTTCATCTAATGCTTAATTTCCTGTGATTTAAACACACAGTGAAGACCCTGATCAGACGCTGCGTTTTGCGGCGTCTGATTAGGGTCTCCACTGTTTGCCAATGTCCCAGTCAAGGTTTTACAGATAACCCTCTTTACACGGCTCTCTGACGTCAGTGATAAGAATAGCGTGGCTATAAATAACCGTTACCAGGATTTCTTATATACGCGCGGTTTGATTTCATTGGTCAATGATAATTACGTTGACAGCAACGTTATAGGAAATGTTGATGTACGTAAACTAACAATTAGCCTTGCCCAAGGCTTAGAAATATACATATATATTTTTTGGCTTATTGAGCTCTGTGGCTAGTCTATAGATAATATGGTCTGGATTTCAATATATTTCAGAGACAACCCAGAAGAAAAGTTCACCCATAGACTAGCTAAACATTGAATCAAAAAGCAGACTGTAAAAAAAAAACAAAAAAAAAAAAAACATAATAATAAGTAAACAAAAAGTGACAAATATACTTATATATTGGCCTAGTAGCTAGGCTAACTAGCAATCTACCCAAAAACTAGGACGGTGCTTTGGTGAGGCGGCCGGGGATTACAGGCAGTTCTAAGGAATATTCAAAATATAGCTGACGAATATATAAAATAATTGATGGAATGGGTCGAAGTTGACTTATCTTTAATCCTCAATAAACTTAAGTAATGTTTTATATGTTCCAAAATATTTTGTATATAGAACTTGGCTTGCAGGCTTTCATGAATAATACGGTATAAAAATAGTACAAGCACATAAACATCTAAGAGTAACGCTGTCTTCTAATAACAAACGGATTACGATAAAATCAGCATAAAAAATCTATCTGAGGAAAGTAAAACACCGTTTTATACTCGGAGATCTTATCTCCCTATCATCATTTCCCTAAAATTGTAACTACACTGTAACAAAATCACGTGGACTTTACTGTAAAATACCTGGCAACTGGCTGTCAGCGCATTTACCGTTAATTTTTAGGGATGCCCGAAGATTATTTACAGGAATCATCTCGCTGGGCAGGGCGTAGTAGGCTAAGATACATAATGTAGGGCAGAGTAGGGGTGTGAAATACCGCACCGTATCTGAAGCCTACCAACCCTTACCCCTTTCTACGGGATAATTCCTGCAAAAGTTCTACAGGTGCCCGTGAAAAGTAACGGTAAATGCACCGGCAACCTGTTGCCAGTGACATAATCGTAAAATCTAAGGGATTTTTTTACAGTGTACCTGAATAGACCCGCACACTACATATTGGAAGAGTCGAAATTCAATTTAAGGTATGCCAGGCTATGTGATTTAGATATTCTTAGAGAAAAAGTAGCAAAACTGTTTGCAAACAGTTGAGACTCTGATCAGACTCCGCACTCTGTGGCGTCTGATCTAAGTCTACATTGTTTGACAATTGCCCGTTTGCGGGTTTCCTGACTAAAATGGGTTAAAAACTGCTGGATGAGTGGCGAACAGTGTAGACCCTGATCAAAATCTACACTGTTATATGTAGCGCAAACCTGTGTGTCCGAATACTGAGGGTAAATATAGGACATATTTTTCTACGGATATATATTGCATATACACAAGTAGAAAAAAATTATGGGATGGGTGAAACGAAACTGACGCAAACAGACTAGAACAAGTTCAACTCAACACAGTGGTAAAATAAAATTGATGAAAAAGACTTGACCAAGTCCATCCCTACATAGTGTTATAATGAAACTGACGAAAATAGACAAGAACAAGTTCAGCTCAACGCAGTGGTCTAATGAAACTGCAAAATAGACTAGAACAAGTCCAACTCGACGAAGATGTACATGTATAATGAAACTGACGCAAACAGTCTAGAACAAGTCCAACTCAACGTATCTGTGAAATGAAACTAACGCAAATATACTAGAACAAGTCCAACTCAACGAAGAGGTATAATGGAATCTGACGCAAATAGACTAGAACCAGTCCAACTCAAAACAGCGGTATAATGAAACTGACGCGAATAGACTTGAACGTCCAATTCTTCGCAGCGGAATAATGGAACTGCCGCAAAAGACTAGAACAAATCTTACCCAACACAGCGATATACACATTTATAAAACTGACGCTAATAGACTAGAACAAGTCCAACTCAACGCTGCGATATAATAAAACTGCCACAAAAAGACTAGGACAAATCCAATCCAACGCAGCGTTATAATGAAACTGGCGCCAAAAGACCAGAACAAATCCATCTCAACGCAGCACGAATAGTAATTTTGCATCTATTAACTCCCTCTGCGGGGACCAGGAGCCTAATTACTTTTCCACAGGCTTCAGTTATAGCATTTGGCTAAATTCTGATCCTCACAATATTCCATACTTCCAAATTTGGTCTCAAATTAAAGGTTAGCCTAAGACTGACAAAGTACATCACAATAGAGAAGGAGTTTACCAGCCTGTTTTGGAATTTGTCTGTTTTTTAAGTATGTGTAGCCTTATTTTGGTGGAAAATATACAAAAGAAAAAGACAAGTTTACCAAATCTGAGTTTTCAACACTATCACACTAAAAACAACTACTGACAAATTTAAATTTGGTTTATAATTATTGAAAAAAAATTTAAAACTGACAAATTCAAATGGTCTCATCCATTATTGTTCAATCAGAGACACGCTTTTCATCAAATATAGCCCTTGGCTTTTGTATACTTTTTGCTTGTCCCAGTCCTCACCACCCTAAATAGTACCCATTTCACTGCAATAAACAAATTCAGAGAATTTATATCCCCTACATCCCCGAGCCATATGAAATACTCTAAAAACAACCAAGTCAAACCCCTGATGATGATGATGATGATGATGCTGATGATGATGATAATTTTGTGTATTACGTCCCTTTCAACATTATCAAAGTCATATCGAGACGATAGAAGGGTGTAATGGAAGGTTCTGTGCAATAAACCTCCTCCAACGGGGTTCGGAAACGGGATCTTGTGATCCGAATTCGGTAGCGCTAACCATTCTGCCACACGAACACTTCACGTTTTCACCATACATGTATGCTTACTTATTATCTCCATGTACAAGTAAATAACTACATTGTCTCCTCATGAATATTCATATACAGTCGACTCTCGTTATCTCGAATTCCAAGGGACTCACTGAAATACTTCGAGATATCCGTACCTCGACATATCAGAGTTGAGAAAGTGAGGAAAACAATAAATTGAACAACCACATTTAACAAATGAATGTGTAATTTGACTCCTGAAGTTAGAAATATATATATAAAATAATGTGGAAAAGAGGAGAAATTGCTCCTGAGGAGCAATTTCTCCTCTTTTCCACATTATTTTGTTACCTGTTGTCATATTTTCATGTTAAAGTAGGGACCAGATTTTCACTTCGAGATAAGCGGTAATTCGAAATAAGCGAGTTCGAGATAACGAGGTTCGACTGTAAATTATTTTAAGTACAGTATTTATCTTTGAATCCGGACAGATAGACCAGAGCAAACAGTGAAGACCCAGATCAGACGCCGCAGAATGCGGCATCTGATTAGGGGCTACACAGTTTGCCATTCGTCTAGCACCTAAACGTATCAGCAGGTATGGACATCTATGTCTATTGTTTATTACATCCTGAAGAAGCCGTGATGGCGAAACGTTGATGTTAATACATGATAAAGATTATTTCGTGTTGGTGTTGATTTACTGTACCAAATTATTCAGGTATGGACATCAAATTCTAGGACAAATCTGACAATGCGATGAAGTAGTGTCCGGGTACTTAGGGTAAATACGGTAAAGTTTTTACAGTGTCATGCGCGAATAGCGAGGGTCCGGAAACTTGCTGCCCGCTCTCTTGATTGATTGTTGGGGTTTAACGACACGTCAACCCTTGTGGGTCATTTTGTGTCGTCTCCGAAAGAAAGGGAGAAAAGAGAGAGACAGAAATTGTGACGCGGGAATAATGAATATGGTCAACAAATGTAGAGACCTACAAGTGCGGATTCAGATTGGGCGGGGGATGGGGGGTAGAGGGGTTCGATCGAAACCCCACCATTTTGACAAAAATTCAGTTTTGGGCACCGTACTTACTCTAAAATATTCGTTCGCCTTATCTTATACTGCTAAAGTTTCAACAAGATCGTTTTATAACCAAAGAACGTATCTAAAATTCCTGGATGAGTGGCGAACAGTAAAGACCCTGATCAGACGCCGCGTTCTGCGGCGTCTGATATGGGTCTTTAATGTTTGCTCAAACCTGTTTGTTCTAATACATAACTGGATCATTTTGAACCCCCTATTAAATAATCCTGGATCCGCCCCTGACCTACCTGTGATATGCTGACGCACATGCCGTTCTCCACAATCTAGACAAGAAAATTATGCTGAAAGGTCCCTTTTTCTTCTGTATGCCAAGTCACATAGCATCACATAGTATATAAATTAATCTGTATCCGTTTGTAGCATTATTATCCCCTCTTATACCTTTGCGAATACTGGAAATTATTCCACCAAAATGAAACAAAACAGCTACCACAACTGTATGTACTAAACTGTAAAACCGCACGATTTTCAGACGACCTGAAATCAGCGAAGTGTGAAACTCAGTGAAGCTCCACGTAAAACAGAGAGGGCTGTGTATAAAGTAATATGGGAAAAGTGTGTGTGAAGTTGCCTTGGGATTCGCAACTTGGAATATCGATTTTGCACAACCATAACCGTTTACTACTACATGTACGGAATAAATCGAATACCAAACTCCAAGCCAACTTCATACACTTATGGGAAAATGCTTTTTTGTTGGCGTTTCTGTTTTTTGTTTCTGATTTGTATATTTTATGAAACAGTTACTGTAGGAGAAAAAAAAACAACATAGGATAGATGACAGTTATACGTCCATGTTTGGATATGGTTATTTAGACTCACTTCTTACGGTTGTGCGTGTGTGTGTGTTTTACAAAATTTCTTTCGAGTGCTTCCATCTCAAGCTTTGCTATTGAAATAAAACTACTCAAAGAAAAACAGATTTTAACATAATTATCTCATCATTATTTTTTAACTTACAGAACCTCAAGATGAAGAGACATTAAATTATAACAATCATGTTATTTGACTTATTATTTAACCCTTGTCCTGCTGAATAAATTAAGAAGCCACACCCATTTCTAATTTTCAGCCAATCAGATTACTTGATCAAGTTTGTTGATATAGACTCACATACTTAATGGCTAACAGTACAGATCCAGATCAGTTGGCTTCAGAAGCCAACTGATCTGGATCTACACTGTTTGCAAAGGCAGGGTATGTCCGGGTTCAGCAGGACAAGGATTTATATAAAACCCAAGGGCTGTCTTAAATGCTCCTCCTTCAGTACGATCTCTTATTAAATAGCATGTGTACTGTTTTCTTCCCCATGATAAACCTCTATTATGCTGTTAATATTACCTTTGAAGCGCTATGCAAAATTGTAGCAGACGACATTTTAATATTTTGTATTGTTATTAAGACAAAATAAGGTTGGCAGACGATTCAAATGAAATATCAAAATAAAAAAAAATGTCGCCTGTTGCAGTTGTGATTAGCATTTTATTGGTCTTTGTATTGCATTACAGTGAACCCTCGTTACAACGACAGCATTTGTTCCCAAAGACGTTGCCATTAAAATGAATTTGCTGTTGTAAAGAATCCTTAATGAGCAGATTGATATATAAGAAAGGTGCATTTGTATTGTTTTGTTCTTATTTCTTCATAGAACATATGTTTGAATATTTGTTACAATCTCCTCACTGAGGCGATTCTAACAAATATCCGAAACATATGTTTTTGAAGTATTAAATACAATATTCTTGCATGTTTTGTGACTAACTGTTACCTCTTTAGCGAAGGTTTCGTGACAGTCACATTGTCATTATAATGAATTTTGTCGTTGTATCGAGTGTCGGTATAAAGAGAGTTGTATGTGTATCAGTTAACCTTACATGCTGCCTTGCCGTGACTTCATCATGGTTTGTCTCATTTAAAACTGGTCATATTGTCCTAACTTGTTTTCTGTTCTCTTGAATTGCATCATATCATGGTGTCTTATTCAAAATAAAACATGCTCTTCTTTCTTCTTTTCTGTTCTATTGAATTGCGTCATATTATGGAAAAGGGTAAACAGAAAAGTCCAGGGAGTGCCACAACCACAAATCGCAGTCAATCCCCGGAACCAAGAGGAAGAGTAAAGTAACACAACCCAACACGCAAAACAAACAAACGCACGAAATGCACACAGACTAGCTTTCTTTTCCCCAAACGAGCAGACCGCAATGCTAAAAGGACTAAAGAACACAAAAACAAAACGCTAGGCAAAGACTTAATAAAAATCGCCTCGTAGAATTAACCACAAAAATTTACACAGAGTAAGAGAACACCGGGACCGCCGCCTCAGAACGATCAGTAGTATAAATTACCCGTGGGGGTGGGGAGGGGTGGGGAGGGGGTTAAAACACTTTTAATTTTACAGTCGACTTACTTCACCCTGGGTCCCGATGTTACTCTTAGTACTGAAATACATAAACATTCGATTCGCATACTGGATCCCAGCTCAGTCGATGCACCATAGCTTATTCAAAATAAAACATGCTCTTCTTATTCCGGTCCGGCCCCAAGGTTATAAAAAAAAATTTCATGCTCAACTCAGCTGAGCATGAAATTTTCTCTGCTAATAAATATGAAAATGCCAACAATAGTTGGCATTTTCATATTTATTAGCAGAGAAATGTTCATGCTCAGCTATGTTTAGCAACAAGGAATTTGCAACTGTTAGTAATTTGGAATTAATAAGCAGGACAAATTTCATGCTCAGCTGAGTTGAGCATGAAAAAAAAATTATAACCTCGGGGCCTGTTTTCTTGAATTGCATCCTATTATGGTGACTTACATGCTATCTAATAAGACAGCATCTAAGAGGAGCATGATAAGATGATGTCAAATCATCTTCTCATGCTCATCTGGAATGCTGCCTTATTTGATTACAACATTTTATGTCCATTTTTTTGTCATTACGAAAACATGCCTATTCAAATATACTGAAAATTTCACCACCAAAAACTGAAAGTTTTCAGATAAAAATTCTAATATTTTTTCATATTTCTGCTCAAAACATAGATTGTGAGTACTCGTTAGAACCGCCTCGCCGAGGCGGTTCTAACGAGTACCCACAATCTATGTTTTTGAGCAGAAATAAGAAAAATAATGTATACTCCTGTAAACCCCAGTTTTACTATATAAAAGTGGGGTTTAAGGGGGTCAAAATTATATAGGTATGTTTTCGTGATGCCTGTCTTTCTAAAGTCATATACTGTTTTATCTGATACAATGCTGCCTTATTTGACATACGACATGTAATCTTCATTTCCGTCTTGTATTTCTGAAATCATATTACATTCATGTCTGGTTTGAGGCTGTCCTATTTAAAATATGACATTGCAATTTAATTAACGTTCTGTCTATTTGAAGTCACATTACTCGCTTCTCATATAAAATACTGTCTTCTTGAAAAAAAATGTATTTTTTATGTTCCCTGTGGCCATATTTTTTCTCGACACGGGTTGATGCTGGACCACTATAGGTGGTCAAGGCCGGTTATGGCAGCGTAAGGCTGTGTGATGATCCGTTATTTACAGGCATTCAATTAGTCTGTCTTCTTTTCTTTCAAGGTGTACAGTTTAGAGTTGCCTAAAATATTCTAATCATAATCAGTTATGTCATTTAGTTTAAAAAGAGTCGTTTCTGCAGCAAAATACTGAAATGGGATTATGGAAACATCACGTGGCCGGGTAGACGGTAGACGGTATTGTGTCAAAGTGTTGTCTATATGCGTCTCGAGTTAGTTTGGACAGTTTAGCAAAACTGCCTGAATGACACAGTAAGATATCATCGCGGCGTTGAAAATTTCGACGAAATACGCATTGATAGCCATTAAGTTGCTGCGCCACATTTCGTCGAAAGACGTTCTGTTGCTACGACGTTTTGGTTAAGTACGACATAATGCTTGGTCGAAAAAATGGTCAGATACGACATTCCGCCGACCTTAGCAACCAGTTCATTACGAGAACAAGCCTATTCAAATATACTGAAAATTTTACCACCAAAAAATGAAAGTTTTCAGATGAAAAATTCTAAAAATTTTCATATTTCTGCTCAAAACATAGATTGTGGGTACTCGTTAGAACCGCCTCAACGACAAATTATATAGGCATGTTTTCGTGATGTTTTCAGACCCACTAGAATCTGACAAATCTTGTAATCTAGTACTAGTATAAAAAAAAATATATCTACTATTTTAATGTGGAGTACCAAGGTACTATGCTGCCAGTATTGTCCAGAAAAAAAGTAGAGGTGGAGATCCACTGAGTGAGGTGCCGGGGAACGTGAGAAATTTTGCGTATTTCAGTATCTCATGAACAAACTCAGTGAAACCGATTCTGCCATTTTCCGTTATAGATATAACCCGAGTAACAGTACATTCTCAACAATACTGTCTGAGGCGAAGCCGAAGAACTAATGGGGAGACTGTTCTGGTATGAGGGTTTTTACTTTCATAACATTTATCTTCTAGGCATTCTCTAAAACAGAATCGTATCTAAAATCAGTGTTATTTTACCTGTAAAATACATATTTTGTGCACCAGATACACAATGTCCCAAAATGGACTAGGTAAATAAATTTTATTATGGGTACACTATGCATGACCGCAGAAGTTAATCATTTTTGCATTTTTTGTGCTATTGATCATTTTGCATCTGCATACCTGCCATTAGTGCGTCATCTCCTGCAAAGCCAGCATCACACATTACATCATAAACTTTACAAATAAACGTTGCGACTCCTCACTTTCCATAAGAGTCAACAACCATTAAACGAATAACCATGATCCCGTCTGTATTGATGAATGCACTGAAAGCGTTCAGCTTTGTTGAGATTATCCGACGGAAAGGATCTAGTTCACGATCTAATCTCCATAGTGGAGCTAATCCACTATGGAGATTATCCGACGGAAAGGATCTAGTTCACGATCTAGCCTTTCACAAGAACCAACCAACTACAAGATACGTCAAGAAGCGGGCCGAAAGCAGGAGGCAGCCTGCACCCTCTGCTGGCGAGTGGCCTCGCCAGCACACAGCTACTAGAAGACCACCAGATCAACGACCGACGACAGTTCGCCGACCAACGCCCTGTGTGGAGAAGGAGACGCCTCCACCACCATCACAGACTCTACCAGACACTATAAGATCCACCATCACACGCGACCGCACATAGAAGGCAGCCATCATAGAGCCAGCACCTATCATCACTAGACCAACCACACCGCCACCTACTCCAGACAGTCCGCCGAAGAAGAAGAGTATTTCTTCCCCTGCAACTTCACAGACCGACGACACCTCGTTTGTCTTCAAGGCGCAGAGAAAGAACCGACCCAACGAGACCATCAACATAGATCTGCCCGTCTGCTTCATGTATCATCACCAACACCATAGAGTTGTCTTCATGAAGAGACCATCGTCCAAATTCTACGTTGAAGAACGGTACCGCGCCATCGAGAAGAAGTTTGAAAAGGCAAAAGATATGGATTGCATCGAAGTATCATAGCACAACATGCTCATCAACGTGTGCGATAACACAACAGGGACGACCCTCCCCTCCCCCTTGTTCGCCTGATACCAATGGGATTCAAGTACTGGTCGACGTGTAACTGGGTGAGGACACCCAATAGATTCTAGGGTGAGGACACCCGCTTGGCTCCTAGGTGAGGACACCTACTCGGCACTTGGGTGAGGACACCCACTTTGCACTCATACCGGCGACGACTGACATGTGGCTAGTGAAAGAACCCTTTCACGTACGACTCGAGCTGAGCACCGAAATGCATTGTGCAGTCGAAATTGACACGCAAGTAGTATAGGGCGGCCATACTCACGCATTAGGTACGAGATTAGGTACGAGATTGAAAGCTTAGACTTTTTGACCGACAGTCTAAATTCTGAAACAGGCTGGATGACTATGCACACGTACGGTGTCCGGGCGAGGCGACCGAGTTAGGAATTATAACAAGCCCTGTTTCAAGCCAACCCATTCGTCCAGTGATACTAATCCAGATTTATCTGGCGCAGCCACTATGTGAGTCAGTTGCCCGGCTACGTTTAAAATCTGACTGACTGCTGACTGTTGCGACTCCTCCAGAATTCCGCGTGTTTCTCCTGGTCAGCCCTACCTTTTGTGGCTATACAGTCAACCCTCTTTACAAAATTCGTTATTATGACAATTTGAATGTCACGAAACCTTCGCACAAGAGGTGACCGTTTTTTGAGAAATCACTGAGGCGATTATAACAAATATCAAAAACATATGCTCTATGAAGAAATGAGAATAAAGCAAGGTCTTTCTTACATATTATACTGCCGGCCTCGGTGGCTCAGTTGGATGCGCCGTCCGACTGGAGACCAGGAGGTCGCGGGTTCAACCCCCGCCGAGGTCGGCAACATTCTTTCGTGGAGATTGATCATGAAATATTTTCTACGGTCATTCTCTCCCTTCCGCTGATTCAAGAAGGGCAGTTGTCAGTTTCTGGCGAAAGAATGTGCACAATACTGGTTAACCGTTTAGAGGACTAAGCCTGCCCAGTAAACACGTGGTTAGGTAAACTGACCGCGCTCGACATGACCCAATTGGGTTGACTGGGCCGTGAAACCTCAACACAAACAAACAAACAAACATATCATACTGTCCGTTAAGGATTCTTTACACCAGCAAATTCATTTTAATAGCAACATCTTTGGGAACAAATGTTGTCGTTGTAACGAGGGTTCACTGTACTACTTTGTTTTTTGTTGTTGTTGTTGTTGTTGTTTTTTTTTCCCCTCTCGAATCGAGTCCTTGCGTGTTTTTTGAAAACTAAAAACCCAGCAGGCTGCGTTACAGGCGATTTGGTCACTTAGGTGCCGTTATGGTTACCTACCGTATATTAAAAAAAAAAAAAAAAAAAAAAAGCTATAGGAAGTGACAGAAAGAATGACATAAACGGACAAAAGAAGAAACTGCTTGAGCCAGTCTAGCACCCAATTTGTGTTATTACTTTACAAATGCAGTTATATCAACCGTAACGTGAGAAAATGTACCTTCTGACATGTCTGCCCCACGAAGACTCAAATCAACCTGCGCATCTGCGGCAGCCTGATCAGAGTCTCTGTTGTCCTCATGAAGAAACTTTGTATCCTTGGCTATCCTAAATGCGTCCATTAAGATTCCGATCAGACTGCGCGAATGCTTATGATGCGTCTGATCAGAATCTTCATAGGATGAAATTCGCTGGATGTACATGGGCGAAGGTACGTTTTCTGACGTAGCGTTTCATATTTTCTATACCGGCAGACAGCATATTCTTTAGACAAATGTAGGAAGGAATACCAGTCAGCATAATTTAGCCACTTATCGATGCATAATCTAAAAAAAAGACAGACGATCTTATCTGCTTTGTGAATAAAATCAAAACAAAATATTTTGGTAGTTAAGCAATTTGATGCTTAAATGAATAGTAATATTTTCTATTATCAAGATCTTGTGCGAGCAGAGCTATGAGGAATACGTTTAGCTCTTTCCGCAGAAGTGAATCTAGTTTCTCCAGCCCACAAAGATGTTTACCTAAAAAAATCAAAACACTGTTATCAGCTTATTCTGCTTTCGACATCTTTCAGAAAGTCGTTTTTTGCGTGACGCTTTACTCAGAAGAGGTAAATTTGCAAAATTTTGCCATAATTTAATGCAGAACCCTTTGTTGTTACTACCTATGCACCAAAATTTTTATTCATTTCAGCGGTTTTAAAAATTTCGAAAATTTCCCTAAACAAAAAAAGTATGCATTTTTTTTTTTTTTTTTTTTTTTTTTTTTTTTTTTTTCAAAACATTCCACAGGGAAGGTAGTTTAGATGCAGGAGGTCAACAAATTCCACTTATTCAAAATTTCTGAAACCCTCACAATATTGTTATTGAACATCCTTAGTCTAAAATCAAGGAAAGGAAAGCAAAAAAACAAATTCAATAATTTGTTTTTTAAAAATCCAGTTCACTATTGAAACGGCATAGGTTAGACTCTTTTTTGGCCGTAGAATTAAGTTTACAGTAAATATTTGTAAGCAAAGCACAGAAACAGAAAAGGCAAATGGTTCCTGATAAGACATTGTCAATTACACATCATATTTTCCACTTAAAATAAAGCGCCAAATGAAAATCTGTAATACAAAGGCTTTTCGCATACTACTGTGCTTTCCAATGGAAAGCACAGTAGTATGCGAAAAGCCATTGTATTACAGATTTGGTATGCCTTTGAGATGTTGTCGAAAAAAGGCTTTAAAGTTGAAGAATCAAATGTAATTTCCTACCGTAGAAAATAGCTATGGGAAGAGATGGTAGATCCCCCGACCGAACCGCCACTTTTGAATGTGTTGTACATAAAAACTCCATGTCAAATTTCAAGGACAGATAACTCAAAAAGTGAAGAAATGAGTGTCGTTATTCTTTCATGCAACATGCCTCTTGGACTTGATCTACAACTCTACCAAATACAGTCTAAATATTCCAGAGCGTATGGGAGTTATAGCTTACACAAGCATTATCCAAAAACAACTTATTAAGGAGAGATACCTAGAAAATGAAGAAAGTGAATTGTCTTTCTTGCACAAGACACTCCTACTGAACCTGACCTACATCCCTGCCAAATATTATCAAAATATCTCTTAGGGTATAGTAGTTATGAAGCGCACGAGGATGTGTCTACGGATGGACAGATGGACGAACGGACGCCAGGCTGATCGCTATATCCCTCAAACCTATTCTGTTGGGGGTACCTTATCTAAATCCCTACCACATATTATACAAAAATATCAAAGGAGACAGGCGTTATGGAGCACACTATAACAATTTACCATACAACCCTTTGAGGTAAAATTTCAAAGGTAGAATAAATAAAAAAAAAAAGTGAAGAAGTGAGAGTTGTCATTCTTGCATGCGACGCGCCTCCTGGGTTTGATCCACAACTATATCAAATATCGTTCAAATATTCCAAAGCACATGACAGTCATGGTGCGCCCTAGCAGTACCCCAAACACTCATTTAGGGGAGATAACTACAAAATGAAGAGCGTGAGAGCTGTCATTCCTGAATACGAGACACCTACTGAACCTGATCTACACAAGTACATTCCTACCAAATATTATCAAAATATCTCAAATGGTTTAAGAGTTATGATGCATACAATGTGTCTGGAGACGGACGGGCGCCTGGCTGATCGCTATATCCCCCGAACCTGTTCGGTTGAGGGACAAAAAAGGAATCATAAGCAGTGATAATAAACCTTTTTATTGTATTTATAGAACTGTTTATATTCATTCAGATCACTTGTATATTTTTCGGAGAGATGATTCAAACGTAAAGTAGAACTAAAATAATTAACCCTTGTCCTGCTGAACCCGGATATGCCCTACCTTTGCAACAAACAGTGTAGATCCAGATCAGTTGGCTTCTGAAGAAGATCTGCACTAATTGTATCGAAAATGTGTAACAAGTAATCCGATTGGCTGACTAAATAGGTGGGCGTGGCATCTTAATTTATTCAGCATGACAAGGGTTAAAACACTGACAGCACTGGTGGGGCGATTGTTCCTGGGTGTAGTGTGAGGAAACGGTCCTGAACGGGGACTTAGATGCCTTCATAAAACACTTAACTTCCTTTAATTAAAGCAAACAAGGCAGGCCCTGATCGGACGCCGCGTTCTGATCTGGGGCTGCCTGTGGACAACAACCTCATGGAAACCATCACGAAAACACGCCTATATAATTTTGACCCCCTTAAACCCCACTTTTATATAGTAAAATGGGGTTTACAGGGGTATTCATCATTTTTCTTATTCTGCTCAAAAACATAGATTGTGGATACTCGTTAGAACCGCCTCGGCGAGGCGGTTCTAACGAGTACCCACAATCTATGTTTTGAGCAGAAATATGAAAAATATCAGAAATTTTTATCTGAAAATTTTCAATTTTGGGTGGTAAAATTGTCATTACAGCCAAACCTGTGTTAAGCAAGCACCTTGGGGAAGGCCAACGACTGGTTGCTTAAGCAGGTGCTTGCTTAAAACAGGTAAATTTACACTTATTTTCCTTTTATGGGACCTGAAAAATGGCCTTTAAAGACAGGTGATTGCTTAGTACAGGTGGCCTTTAAGACAGGTTTCACTGTATATTTGAATAGGCGTGTTTTCGTAATGTGTTAATGTATGTATACGTTGGAACGATTGTAAAAAAGTTGACCTAATAAAACAAATAGTCCAAGGGGTGGGTGAGCGCCTGTTATTAATCTTACATAAGCCCTTAAAGCGCTAAGAAAACTTGTAACAGATTACATTCCCTTTTTCTATTATTTTTTGTAGAAAATAAGACTTGGCATTTCATGTCAATCATACGATTCACATGGAATGTCAAGTCTATTGTTAGTCAGCAGGTTAAATATTAATAGACAGGCGGACTTCTTTCATTTTTAACACTTAACATGCTATGGGCAAATTCTGTAGACGACAAACTGATCATATTTGTTCTTATTTTTCCGAGAAAATAGGATCTGGTCACTTCATGCGAATTCTCTCCTAAGTAGACAATTTGCATGCTATGTCAAATCCTATTTTCTAGGAAAAATAAGACAAATATTTCAAATTGTCGTCTGCTGGAATTTTTACCCAGCATGCAGTGTTGATGTTCTATGATTCGAGAACGCAAAGTTAGGATCCGCCCCTTTTCAGGTTGGGATGGCCTATGTTTGTTTGAGTTGTTTTTTTACGGCCCAGTCTACACTATTAAGGTAATGTCGAGCATGTCAGTTTACCTATTTGCACTTTTCCTGGGCAGGCCTTGTCCTCTAAACGGTTAACCAGTATTTCTTCACACACTTTCACCAATAACTCTCAGCAGTAACTGACAACTGCCATTTTTGAATCAGCGGAAAGGGGAGAATGACCGTAGAAATTATTTCATAATCAAGCCGGTGGTGTGGTCTAATAAACACAAAACTGTCCACTAAATTATTCCTCAGGCGTTTTAACATACCTCTAACTAGAAACGATACCCGTAAATAGAAACGCTGCGAGGAGACCCACCACTACATTTAACAAAAAAAGGTGAAATCAGCGATTCAGAAATGAAGATATTTACATTTTGAAAACATAAATAACCTTTTCGGCGCCATATACTATTATGATTGCCTTTATAAACAGCATAGATCCAGGAGACAGCTAATTACATATACGAGGCGTCTCATCATCACGAAAGTACGCCTATATAATGTTGACCCCTTTAAACCCCCACTTTTATATAGTAAAACTGGGGTTTACAGGGGTATACATTATTTTCTTATTTCTGCTCAAAAACATAGATTGTGTGTGCTCGTTAGAACCGCCTCGATGAGGCGGTTCTAACGAGTACCCACAATCTGTGTTTTGAGCAGAATATGAAAAATATCAGAAATTTTTGTCTGAAAATTTTACGATTTTTGGTGGTAAATCTTTCAGTATATTTGAATAGGCATGTTTTTGTAACGCATTGAACTGTCTTATTAAGTTCTACGCTGTTTGAGTATTTGATGTTTGTATTTGTTTATAATCATATGCGTTAAAAATTGTAGTTGAAGATATAGTCTCAGTTTTGACGCCTAAAGATTTTGTTTGCATGGGATGGTATAAAGGCTTGCTATTTGCGATCTGAGTCTCGAAATTTGTATACAGAAGTATTTCTTGAAATATTGCGAGCGAAATTTTGACATCTGGTACAGAAGTATTTGTTAAAAAAAAATGCAGACGACATTTTGACGTCTGAAATTTAGTGCGAAAAAACTTATTTTTGTTGATGACAACTACTACAAGCAATTTAAAATAAGGAAACAGTGTAATCACAGAACAGACCAGCGAGGCATCTGAATAGGGTCTGCACTCATTCGCACACCAAACTCTTTACTTTGTACTTCTGATTAATTCACAAGTATACCTGTGATATGTCTAAATTGCCGGATTAGTGACAAACAGTGTAGACCCTGATCAGACGCCGCGTTCTGCGGCGTCTGATCTGGGTCTACACTGTTTGTTTAGACCTGTCTGTCCAAACACTTATGGTGAGTACGGTAGTTTGATCAAATCTAAACCCCTCAGAAATTTTGAACTCCCTATTGAAGAATCCTGGATCTCCCACTCGGCTAACACAGACATTAAAATTTGACTTACCTGTCTTCCAACTGTTTCACAATTTTTGCCTGGGAAATAGACTCCCAAATAAATGAATAAAATAACTTCACAGAGATATCTTATTGAATTCAAACCACACATATGCCATTTTCTTCAAATTCCTTTATAGTCGTACTAATTATCAGAATACAATCAGAAAGAATAAATCAGTCATTAGCAATTTAAAAAGCAATGAACAAATAATTTGTTAATTCCTTGTAATAATTAATTTAGTTGCCTATATGTTAAAATATTTTTAGAATTAAGATAGTAAAGTAACACTGACTGAATCAATTTGCGAATAATTTCTTACACTGGGTCTCTAATACCGCAATACGTCTTTAAATTTATTTTATCCATAATAATTTGGAATATTTTAATGAAATAGGTTTCCCCCGCCAGACTCATTAAAAGCCGGACGAGTTTCTTTGGAGTAACCTGCCATTGACTAATTGGACAACGCATAAGAAAACTTCTTGGCAGATCTAGCTTGGTGTTTTATCGGGCTTGAGATTGTGCTGAACTTTAATGATTTTACATCCCGTAGACTATCACGAAAACATGCCTATATAATATTGACCCCCTTAAACCCCACTTTTATATAGTAAATCTGGGGTTTACAGGGGTATACATTATTGTTATTTCTGCTCAAAAACATAGATTGTGGGTACTCGTTAGAACCGCCCCGACGAGTCGGTTCTAACGAGTACCCACAATCAATGTTTTGAGCAGAATTATTAAAAAGTATCAATTTTTTTATCTGAAAATTTTCGTTTTTTGGTGGTAAAATTTTCAGTATATTTGAATAGGCATGTTTTCGTAATGCAGAAGTTGCTTGGTTAGGATAAGGATGAGAAAGCTGTCAAGGCTGCGTTGAGTTGAACAAATAGTATAAATGGGTCGCAACAAGCGAAAACGTGCCTTCGAACATGCGCATAAAAACGCAGATGCTGATCATCTTGTGCATGCGCAAAGTATCATCTGGGTCTTTGCTCTTCATTCATACATTCTGCAGTTTCCAATGATTCTGTTAGAGGATAGTGAAGGCCCTAATTAGACTGCGCGGATGCGCAAGCTGATCTGGGCATTCGCTGTCAGCATATGCCAGAAGACACGTTTTCGCATGGCGCGTCCCAAACATGAAATAAATGGTATGATCATAATGTGCACTTAAAGAAAATGGCATTAATGCCATATTCGGACTTCGAAGACTCAAATAAGCCTGCGCTTTCGCGCAGGATTATCTGGGTCTCCGTTGCCCGTATACAAAATCAGTAGATACTGTAGAATACATCTCGATGAACAATGTGGGCCATAAACAGACAATGCAGCTGCGCAGGCTGATCTGGGTCTTCTTTACAAATACTAAATTAAACCCTGTACTATATCAAATTGAATATTAACCCTTATCCTGCTGTTCACAACAACCCTACCTTTGCAAACACTGAAGAAGCCATCTGATCAGGATCTACACTGTTTGCCATCCAGTTTGTGAATTTGAATGAAAACATTATACGATGTAATCTGATTGGCTGATGGTCAGAAATGGGTGTGGCTAATTAAATTATTCAGGAGGATAAGGGTTAAAAGGAATTGTAATCAGAATAATTACTGGCGCCTTTTGGATAGCTAACGATGTAAGGTTTCCTCATGCGGACAACAAAGACTGTGGTCAGAATGCGCGCATGCGCAGGCAGAATTGTGCCTCAGTTGGCCTCACATGTCAAAAAGTAAGGCGTTTATTGCTGCGGCTCAAATCGTCTGTAAAAAAGAGATCCTTAAAAGAATTAAAACTTAAGACTTGTTGCTAAGGAGTCCATTATGAAAACATGCCTATTCAAATATACTGAAAATTTTACCACCAAAAAGTGAAAATTTTCAGAAAAAAAAATCTGATATTTTTCATATTTCTGCTCAAAACATAGATTGTGGGTACTCATCGAGGCGGTTCTAACGAGTACCCACAATATACGTTTTGAGCAGAAATATGAAAAATAATGTATACCCTGTAAACCCCATTCTTTTATATAAAAGTGGGGTTTAAAAGGGTCAAAATTATATAGGTATGTTTTCGTGATATTATTCACGTGCAGTATTGGGTTGCAGTTACGACGCCGCTCTTGGAAATAGTCTCTCTCATATAGTCTGGCCCCAGACCCTTTCTTTATTTTTCTTTTCTTTCTTTTTCTTCTTTTTTTGAGGGGACACAACACTTGTATAGCTTGTAGAATTTTTGTTTACTTCAGTCCCTTGGCTAGAAAGAAAGGTGTTCAGCCATAGGTAACTTGAAGTTGGATTAAAGAGGATCATGATAAAAAAATAATGTAGAGAAAGAGAGAAATAGATATAAAACTAAAAACGACTGGAGCCAGTCTATCTCTCATACAGCAGTCTGATAAAACTCCAATCTCTTCCTGATAGTAGAAACGCGAAACAAATGTATTACTTTGCAAGATACATTCCAACCCCTTTATACCGACTCTCGTTGCAACGGCAAATTCGTTATAATGATAATTTGACTGGCACGCAACCTTCGCTCATGAGGTGACAGTTATAATTAGAAATTATGCAAGAACATTGTATTTAATACTTTAAGAAACATGTTTTTATATATTTGTTAGAATCGCCTCAATGAGGCAATTCTAACAAATATCAATAAACATATGTAATATGTGGAAATAAGAATAAAACAGGGCCTTTCTTGCATGTCTTTCCGCTCGTTTAGTTTAAACGTTTATTTCATGTATAATATTAACATATTTGAATATATACGAGACATGTGTTTACAACATTACAATATTATACAATGGGATTCAGAAGAAAGTCAATTGACTTATGAAGTCCGTCTCCCATTTTTTGCAAATATGAATGTACAAATACAACTTGTGACTTGAAATAGAACAAACTAACAGTGATAAAAAAGACAGAGTGAATTTCAGATAGAACAATTGTGTAGGTACATCTTTTCAACCAATGACAGCTCCATGGGGATGTGGAAATACGTTTTGCACATATGAGGTAGATAAGTAAACGAGATGAACAATAAATTAATTTATCGTCAGGCCAGGTTTAAATAAGGTTTCTTTCTCGACCACAACAAGCTTATCCAATTCCT
Organism: Anodontia alba; assembly: GCA_964016985.1. Classification (NCBI taxonomy): domain Eukaryota; kingdom Metazoa; phylum Mollusca; class Bivalvia; order Lucinida; family Lucinidae; genus Anodontia; species Anodontia alba. The sequence goes on along the minus strand of OZ024833.1, from coordinate 61,063,826 downwards.
TTAGGAGGTAGTACAAGTTGAGATTAATGAACATTGTAATTTTACACGAGTTTGCAAATTAATATTAATTTTGTTAAACTGATAGAAACGACCTTAAGTATTCTTTACAACAGCTAACTGATTTTAATGACACCATCTTTGGGAACCAATACTGTCGTTGTAATGAGGGTTCACTGTAAAAAGATGAACCTACAGAACCTGGCTTACTGAATAGACTATAACGTCCAGATTACTAACCAATTTTAGTCTGGAGGCCCCCAAAAGGATAATTGGCAAACAGTGCAGACCCAGATCAGGCTGTCCACTGTTTGAAAATAGTTTAGCCATTTTTCTCAAGGATTATCTAAATCACATAGCCTAAAATTGAAATCTGATTCTACCAGTCTGTAGAGTCGGGGTGTGGTTATTCAGTCTAAATTATGTTAAAGAGGAAGTTCGATCACTCAGCCGCGGTTATCGTGGTTTGACCAATGTTGATCGAACTTACTCTTGTTTTCTGTCACGAGATCTCGCGCGATCGACCAGACAAACCATGACGTCCGGCGGTTGCTGCTGGTTTCTCGCCCATGCGAAATTCATTTTATGCAGGGAAACCAGTCTCTGACTTTGATTGGTTGTTGGTTGCCGTAGGAGTGCGAGTGATTAATGTAACCGGACCAGATGCGATCGAACTGCCTCAGTAGGTACTGAGATTATAGAAAATGTGACTAGTATTTTTGTAACTTCTATTCTCTGCCATATGTAAATATCAATAATATGAGTAAAAACAAAATAATCAGCTATAGCGGCCTAGTTATTATTTGTTCAACGTAACAAAAAGATTTAAAGCGGCTATGACCTAAGAAGAAACGAGTCTCAGCGAGAGAAAACGTACCTTCTGAAATGTGCACCCAACGAAGACTCAGATCAGCCTGCGCATCCGCGCAGTCTGATCAGAGTCTTCGTTGTCCGCATGAAGAAACTTTGCATCCTTGGCTATCCAAACTCTGCCCAGTTAAGATTCTGATCAGACTGCGCGAATGCGCAGGCTGATCTGAACTTTCGCTGTGCGCAATATCCGAAGGTATGTTTCCTGACGTTCGGCTCAAATTTTTGCATTTTACGAAAAAGTATCTAATTTGAATCATCGTAGAATTTTAGCAGCTTGTGTCTATGCAATAGGAGGAGTGGTGTCTGCTCAGGGCACTGTTTCACAATCATTCTTAAACCCTTGTCAAGTTGAATAAATTAAGATGCCACGCCCATTTTTTATTGGCAGCCGATCTATTACTTAATCCAAATTGATGATATAAATTTACATACTGAAAGGCAATCAGTGCAGATCCAGATCAGTTTAGAAGCCAACTGATCTGGATCTACACTGTTTGCAAAGGCAGGACGTATCCGGGTTCAGCAGGACAAGGGTTAAATTAAGACGGACCTTAACTTTAAGGTCTCAGATTTGCAATGCAAATCTTGCATTTTTGCAAAAAAGAAAAAAACAAAAGCTGATTTTCTACTATAATTCAAATAAATAACATTCGAAATCATCTATTGGACTAACAAAACATTCGAAATCATCTTCTAGACAAACAAAACAAAATTCATGTTTGTTGATTATAAATCCCTCATTTCATGCGTTCAAATTTCGAACCTTAAGTAAAGGTACGCTCTTGCTCCAAGGAATGACCTTTATAAGTTTCCGAGAGGTGAAGCTGAGTCCAGACGATCACTAAGTTACTACAGTCTCGAACATCTTTGGGACCATGGGAATTTGTTCGAGACATGGGTAGTTCGAGCCACTGAGAGTTAATCATAGCGCAAGGTCAGGAGGCAAATGAAAATAATCTAGGAATGTCTTTTCCATCTTCTATAAAATAATGGTATGTTGAGTGTACTCATTAGAATCGCCTCGATGAGGCGATTCTAATGAGTACACACAACATACATTTTCATGATAAAATAAGAAAAATTCCCTTAAAATCCCAAAATATTTGTTTTCATTAGCTATCCGAAGAATTTCCTCGGGACTCAAAAACGAGTTCGAATCATCCACGGTAAATGAGCCATCCGTGTTCGAGCCATCGAGGTTATACTGTATGTAGAGCACACCTGAATATAAAAAAGATATTGATCATTATATGATGTATGTCACAGACTTCAATATTGTTTTGGTATTTAGGTGTGCTCTTTACTAGGCATGAGCTGCAAGTTGTAAAATTGTAAAAAAAATGCTGAAAATGGCATTTTCCAGTTGTTTTTTCAAACTTAAATGTCTATTTTTAGCTCAGAAAAGGGCCATTGAAAAATAAAAGACTACCCAAACCATAAACTACCCTCATTCCTCTAAATGATTACAGGGAAATCCTGGTGATTAACAGATTTTGAGTTTTCAGTCCTTGTTCTAGACATGGGTAGTTCGATCCACTGAGGGTTAAATATAGTTCCAGGTCAGGCGGCAAACAGGGATATGTCTTTTAAATCTTCTATAAAATAATGGTATGTTGGGGAGTACTCATTAGAATCGCCTCGATGAACCGTACATGAAATTTTCTTGTTCCCTTTAAGTTTCACTGTCTGTACGACTCTGTGTATATTATGTAAATATCGAACCAGCGGTTAGCACACATCACGAAAACATGCCTATATAATGTTGACCCACTAAAAACCCACTTTTATATAGTAAAACTGGGGTTTACGGGGGTATACATTATTTTTCTTATTTCTGCTCAAAAACATAGATTGTGTGTACTCGTCAGAATCGCCTCGCCGAGGCGGTTCTAACGAGTACCACAGTCTATGTTTTTGAGCAGAAATTTGAAAAATATTAGAATTTTTATCTGAAAATTTTCATTTTTTTGGTGGTAAAATTTTCTGTGTATTTGAATAGGCGTGTTTTCGTAATGATTGGACTTGTTTCGAGTTTTTGTTGGAGTTTTAAGGCCCAATCAACGCTGTTAAAGTCATTTTGAACCGGTCAGTTAACTCACACTTTGTCCTGGGTGGACTTATTCCTCTCAGCAGTTACCGATACTTATGCAAATACTTTCGCTAGTAGAAGTTGGCAACTGCCCTTCTTAAATCAGCCGAAGGGGGCAAATGTTTCTGTTTATGTAGAAATAATTTCATGATCAGTCTCCACGAAGGTTATGTGTTCGGGCTGGATTCGGACTTGCAACCCCTCGATCGAGTTCTGGATCTGCAGTGAGATGCGCTACCGACTGCGCTGTAGAACTCGGCAATTACGACTTGTATAAAAACTCAACGTGTAAGTGCGTGCATGTTTGCGAGCTTGTTTGCGGCACCCGATGCGTGAGTGCTTACCGCGCGTGTGTGTTTGTGTGTGCATGCACAGGCAAGCGTGAATGTTCCTTGTCGCTTTTATAATCTTATATCTTGTGGTTATATTAACAAAACGATGATCGGTGTGAATCAATGAGATACACATTTCAGCGAAATATTATCTGGTGAGTAACGCAAGAAAATGTTCCTTATGTCCTTTACGAACAGCGAAATCCCAGATCAGCCTGCGCGTCCGTAGTCTGATTAGTCTTCTCTATTCGTTGATGTATGCTGTAGTAACCAATAATTATGTTGGCGGGCAACGAAGTCCCAGATAAGACTGCGCGAATGCGCAGTCTGATCTGGGCCTTCGTTGCCTACATAAGCATTAAGGGCACTTTTACCACGTTACTATGTGCATAATAATAAGATACCAGATCAGCTGTTAGGAATAAGAACAGCATTCTCTAATACACGACAGTGACAACCCAGATCAGTGTCTGATCGGTGCAGTCCGACCTTTTGCACACAAATTATATTTATGTAGAAATGGCATCTCTAAAATCGATGTTACATACTAGACTGTATGGGCGTGCAGAATGGTGCATGCCTTCTACTTTTGGCCAGCATGGCTTTAGGTATGTTTCGCGTACCTCTGCCGTATACCTGGCCAAAAAGGATTAGTTTGACATTTGTTAGTAAATATAATGTAGATACGAACAGCTTCCTGGAAGCGTAGATGCTATTTTCGACGCGAATCAAAAAGATGCGTAACGTATCAAAACGGACTTTTTACAAAGATCTTCAAACAGCAAAAAATGAAGATCGGACTACGCACATTCTCTGTTTGATAATTCAGCAGTGTACCCAGGGAGTTTGTTAAGGGCAAGTAAGACTTGTAGAATGTATAGTTACGCAGAAATAAAATGATCCGCAAAGGTGATCACATGATAATGCATAAAGTATTCCGCGCGGGTAACCAGATAATAATGCACAAACAAATCGATCCGCGAAGGTAACAACATGATAATGCAGAAACAAACTGATCCGCGACGGGGCCGCGTGATAATGCGAAACAAAGATGAAGATGACTACATGATAATGCAGAAACAAACTGATCCGCGAAGATGGTCACATGATAATAGAGAAACAAACTGATCCGCGACGTTGGTCAAATGATAATATTGAAACAAAATGATCCGGAGTATGATCACATGATAATGCAGAAACAAAATGATCTGCAAAGGTGATCACATGATAATGTAAAAACAAAAGGATCCGCGTATCAAACAGCGCATCTGCGTAGTGTGGTCAGAGCATTCGGTATTTTGTTATAGAGACAACATCGTTGATGCGCTGTTTGATACTGGACTTATCTGGACTTCACGATCCTCATAAGCCACAAAACGTCATGTTCTCGCTGGGAAGCTTCTTATCAGGGCCCAGTTATTCAAAACTAACGATGTCGTTAGTTAACATCTCGTTAAAACTTTGATCATTAAATATGGCATTTACACTAATATTTTTGCTGAAAAAATATGAGTAGCTTTTGCATTTGCATTTGCAAAAGATATTCACATTTTTTCAGCCGAAATACATGAGAATTAGATATTGTACTTACTAGAACAACATTTTTATCACTAACGAGCTTGTTAAGCTGCCGATGCTTAGAACAACTAGGCCCTGATTGTGTGCGTGCGTACGTTTGTGTGTGTGTGTGTCTGTGTGTGTGTGTGTGAGAGAGAGAGAGAGAGTGTATGTGTGTGTGTGTGTGTGTGTGCGTGCGTGCGTGCGTGCGTGCGTGCGTGCGTGCGTGCGTGCGTGCGTGCGTGCGTGGTCTCTGAATATTTTATAAAATACTGACCTTGGCTTTCGTACACTGTTTTGCTGCTCCCAGTCCTCACCACCTTATTGGTATTCTGCTCCCTCCGGACAAATGCTACTTTCGATTCGTTGATGGGTTCCATTCAAAAGATCCTTTTTTGAATCGATTGCTTCCAATCGAGCAAAAGTTTACATACACAAAAACTTCCTTAAGATTGTTTTCCACGTGGTTATCGCTGACAAATGACTTCAAACCGCGTGTTTGTACGAAATCCCGGTAACGGTTATTTATAGCCGCGCTATTCTTGTCGCTGTGACGTCAGAGTGCCGTGTACAGAGGGTTATCTGTAAAACCTGGACTGGGACATTGGCAAACAGTGCATATCCAGATCAGACGTCGCAGAACGCGGCGTCTGAGCAGGGTACATTGTTTACTTAAATTACAGGAAGTCAATGATTAAATAAAACAGTCTAAAGTCGCCGTTCAGGGCCATTTTTCTAGCCAACACTTCCCCCACCCCCACCCCCCTCACCCCATCCCCGAGCACACTCAGAGGCAGTCGATCCAGGAGTGCTATCAGTGCTTTGATTACTTGATCGTTAACAGACTCAATAAAACTGAGTCTGCTATTTTCGATTCGTTGGCGTGTCGCTTCTAAAGGATTACCTTTTTTACGGAACAGATTCAAAACTACAGTAAACTGCAAAAACTAGAAATCAAATGCATGTATCGTATTTCCTATTAGAATTGAGACACTTTAACCCATTTATGCTTAGCGTCCCATAAAAAGGACAATGGCAAACTGTGTAGACCCAGATCAGACGCCGCAGTACGCGGCGTCTGATCAGGGTCCACACTGTTTGCATTACACTTAGGAATTTCTTTAAAACATAAAAACTAACCAGACAACCTCTATTTGTAAACAGACCGATTCAAATAGTTATGATAGAAGAGTCCACTCGGAAAAAATGGGTTAACTCTTCATTATATTTGTCCTAGAATTTGAACAAGTCCATTTTACTTCTGTTTATCTGCATAAAATCTGCTGGACAGAGTGGCAAACAGTGCAGACTCTGATCTGTCCCAATATTTGGGTTTATTATGGTACTGTTTCTTGTACTAGTTAGTATTAATTAAGCTACATAGTAATCTTTCCATGATATCGGTCGTGTTTTTCCGCTCGTAATTATGAAGCATCAAGCTATTTTTAAAGACAAAATGCCATAAAATTCCATGAGCTGCTGAGATAATTATCTTGAGATATTATTTGAGGCACACGAGAAATCAGCGAATAGTCATTTGATAGACCCATAAAACAGAGAAGCTGTCAAATAATATCACGTGTCGTACTTCTTCTAAGTAAAGTAAAACTTCCATGACGCGAACACTCATTACGAAAGCATGCCTATTCAAATATGTAGAAAATTTCACCTCCAAAAACTGAAAATTTTCAGATAAAAAAAAAAAATCTGATATTTTTTTATATTTCTGCTCAAAACATAGATTGTTGGTACTCGTTAGAACCGCCTCGGCGAGGCGGTTCTAACGGGTCCCCACAGTCTATGTTTTTGAGCAGAAATAAGAAAAATAACGTATACCCCTGTAAACCCCAGTTTTACTATACAAAAGTGGGGTTTAAGAGGGTCAAAATTATATAAGCATGTTTTCGTGATGTAATGGCTCGTTTGCCGTGGCTGATTCGAACTCGTTTTATACGTCCCTAGGAAATTCATCAGACAGCTAAAGAAAACAAATATTTAGGGATATTTTAGGAAAATTTTCTTATTTTATCATGAAAATTAATGTTGTGTGTTCTCATAAGAATCCCCTCAAATTTTAGGACAGGTATAATATGGATTTGAAGTGTCCCAATATTAAGGGTTTATACGCAGGGTTTATACGCTATATACATTTGATTTCTATTTTTCTTTTTTATTTTTTTTTTTTTTTTTTTTTTTTTAGCTGTACCCTATACCAGGGGTGAGTTACATAAGGAAAGCGCTTTCAGGTAGCGCTCTGTAGCGCTTTTTTTTATTCTTGCTATGCAACCGTCCGTTTGATGGGAGCGCTTTTTAAAATGTCTGCCAAAATGACACGATTTTCAAACTGGGAATTTCTCGTTTTTTCTCTGTAGCGGTGCTTGCTTCAGCGATTTGTTTTGTGTTCTATGATCATTTATGCACAATGCACTTTGTCCAAGAACAACAACAAAAAAAATCATTTAATTTCTTAAAACGGGCACTGACTACGTCGGGCGCCGCCATTTTGTTTTGTCTGGTTGATATGCAACGTTCTGTTTCAGACAGCGACTCAGCTCCAAACACAGTTACGAAGCGCCACAAAGCGCTTTTTGGTAACGTACCGTTGCATAGCGAAGCGCTACGAAGTGCTCTTTAACGCTCGCCTTATGCAACTCATGCCAGACGTCTGATTGCCACCCATCCAGAAACTGTCAGACACATAACCAGGTAGTGAAACAGACTTGTTCAAATTTAAGGCCAAATATGGTAAGGAGTTAAGGTGTCTCGGTATTTAGTCATAGTCTCAAATTTTCCTGTGTGCCTTTGTGGCTTAGATCGGAAAGTTACCGCCTGTGTGACTTTGATGAGGAAGCACGAAATGCCCAAATTATGGTGCGTCTAAACATCCCAAAAACACTGAAGACGCACCTGACAACCTACAACGCCACTGACTTCATTCCGATTATTCACCTTAAATAGAATGGTACATTTGATTTAGCTCTTTGAAAGTTCACAACATGTCACTGTATTATTTACATGTAACACAACCAAAAGATTATTTTCTAAGGTTTTTTAAGCTCTAGCCTTGTTAGAGTAAAAACGGTACCTCCTTTTTAACATCAAAGGTTTATAACAGCTATCTTACTGTTATACGGCCTAGATATAGAGGTTTGCATGGTGTGAACAATTTCATTAATTCCATTTCTATAACATTATTTTTATCGAAAAAAAAAACTACAAATGCACTCGCTGTCATTGAAAATATTGAAACAAATCAGTATGAAGAATGCATTCAACATACACGGCGGCTGGATGCAATGAAATCAAAGCACTGACAGCACTGGTGGGTCGATTGTCTCTGGAGTCTAGACTGGGAAAATTATCCTGAAAGAGGACTTAAGACTGTTTTATTTAACTCCTGTAATTTCTCTTCCTATAATTTAATGGAACAGTGCAGACCCACCCTGACGCCTATGCGTTCTATGGCGTCTGATCTAGGTGTGCACTGTTTGCCAGTGTTTCAGCATTAAGCCCAGTTCAGGTTTTACAGATAGTACTCCGATGTCACAGCGACAAGACTAGCGCGGCTATAAATAACCGTTACCAGTGCGGTTTGATTTTATTGGTCAATGATAATCACGTGGACAACAACCTGAAGGAAAATTTGGTGTATGTATACTTTTTAATATGCATTTCAATCTTCAACTCTTTGTATCTCTGGTAGACTGGCATTAGCCTATTGAATTAAACGATGACTGCATAAACAGATAAAAATAAATATTTAGTCTCTTGAGGCCGGAACCAGTCCATACAATATGTATCTCTGGAACTACAGTCGAATCTCAATGGCTCGAACATCTTTGGGACCACGGGAAATTGTTCCATATATGAGTAGTTCGAGCCACTGAGGTTAAATCAAAGCGCCAGGTTAGGAGACAAATGGCAATATATGGCTGTATATTTGATTATCTATAAAATAAAAGTATGTTGATTGTACTCATTAGAATCGCCTCGACGAGGCGATTCTAATGAGGACAAACAACATACATTTTCAAAAATTCCTTACATATCCTAAATATTTGTTTTCCTGGGCTGTCGGAAGAATTTCGTAGGGACTCAAAAAGGAGTTTGAATTAGCCACGGTAAACGAGTCATCGGTGTTCGAGTCATTGAGGTTTTACTGTAATATATATAGCTTGTTGTGGATTTTGAGTTGCTCACTTCAAAATAGTTTCATTTACAGTAGCCCTGGCCCTCCCCTCCACTCCACCCCACACCCCACTCTCCCCTCACCCGGTACACCTTTCTGACTGATGTTAAGGTATTTCCCTTGCAATGAGCCTTTTACTATTTCACCATCTTTTATGTTCCCGAAATGACCGGCATGCCGTTGATGGGGACTTAAAAACAGTCAAACATCAAACATTTTTATCTTGTCTTGTGTACTGGTACCTTTTTCCTTAAAGTACACGAGTGGGGGCTTCACATGCCTATATCGTGAAAACGTTCAAAGTACACGTATGACATTTCATTTATATTTTAAGTAGATTAGATACGTTTGACAGTTTCCCCGGTAGTTATAACAAGGGAGACAACTTTTGTGACTTCCTGTTTGCTATCCTGCGCACTAATACATGTACCCTTCTGTAAAAGGTCAACACTAAAAGGAAAGAATTTGCTCCCAAGGGGAGCAAATTCTTTCCTTTTAGAGTAGACCTTTATTCAGAAGGGAGGCAAATCAATTTTGACGGAGTTTTCTCCCTTGAAAGAGTATCCATTTCCCTTAAAATATAAACACTAAGAGGCAGGATCGTCTCACGTTGCAAATAGTCCGTCATCAGTGATGACTGGTTGTTTGTAATTTGAGTGGCTATGTGAATAAAATAATTTACAGATTGATTCCAATCTGTAATTATGAATGAAGCCGCACACAAAAGCTCCGTTTATTCTTTATATTTATAGACAATAATACAAACTAACGAGGTGACCTTACCCCACTAAAATACTTAATCAAACATCCTTATCAATGGCAAATGGACCTTATGTGTGGCAAACAGTAGCTGCCCATCCACAAGCATGCTCTGTAGAACTCCGACAATCTACGAGCGATCTTTGCCACGAGCATTGTGCGTGCAACGGAGACTGTGCGGCAATGGTGACTGTGCGGCAACACTAACTTCGCTTACTTAGTCCGGTGATCTAACGTTTAGCGTGCAAGGTAAAGCCTTCAGCAGACGGTATTTTGAAACGTTTTTCTTATTTTTCCCATAAAATAGGCCTTGACATTTTATGCAAATTGTCTCCACAGGAGACAATTTGCATGAAATGTCAAAGCATAAAATAGGATTCACATAAAATGTCAAAGCCTATTTTATGGGATAAATAAGGTTAATATCGTGTATTTGTCGCCTGCTGAATTTGCCCATAGATTAATAAAGGTAAAAAGCGTTACTAATTATGGTTACCGTGAGAAAACTACCACTTCTCACCAATTTAAAAGCAAAGACCCAGACCAGTCTGCGTATACAGTTTGGTCATGGTGTTACCTCTGCATGAACCCAATATTTCAGCTATTAAAATTTAATCAGTGAACAGTGAACTGACCAGTCTGCGTGGAACATTTGGTCAGGGCATTCGCTGTTCGCTGGGGGAGAGATGTTTTTACCCATGTAATTATCAAAAACGACAGGCGTGCCGTGCAAAAATGCAGCAGACGACATTTTGAAATATATTTCTTATTTCTTTTTTCTTTTTTTTTTTTTTTTTTTTTTTTTCTTTTTTTCAGAAAATAGGCTTTGACACTAAGTGCTGATTGTCTTCCCTCTGGAGACAATATGCATGAAAAATGAAAGCCTATTTCTAAGGAAGTTACGTGTAAAAAAAATATCATGGGCGCTTGAGGGCTGCGTTCAGAAGAGCAAGTTACTCGCAAGTGTTTTGCCCCGGATGTTCCTGCTGGCGCTCATCATTAGGTACAGGGGTCCAGGGCAAAAAACCATTCGCGATCACTTTGCACTTCTGAACGCAGCCCAGTTTTGGCCTTACTGTCCTCTTCTTGGTTCACTGCCATTTAAATGCGTGGGAATATATATTTGTTAGCTCAATTACTCTATAAGTCATGAAACGTATGCCAGGATGGGTATGCGAAAAACCAACACTGTTGGGCATTGGCTGATACATTTGTATACTTTTCATGTTTCAGTGATGGAGAAAGTGTTTGTATACCATATTGTACAGACTGGTTCCCGTCTAACTGACATTTGGGCCATGCTAAGCGAAAAAGGTGTCTTCGAGCATGCACAAAAAAACACCGATTCAGATTCAGCCTGCGCATGCGCAAAGTCTCATCCGGGCATTTTCTCTCCATTGATACATTCTTTAGTGTCCAATAATTCTGTTAGCGGACAGCGAAGGCCCTGATCAGACTGCGCGGAAGCGCAGGCTGATCTGGGCCTTCGCTGTCCGCAAATGCCCGAAGACACGTTTCGCATGGTGCGACCCATTTGAATCCGCATAAAAATGATTTATATTTTACAAAAAAAAAAAAAAAAAAAAAAAACTTATCTTTTGGAATTTTTTTCTCCCTCATTTGGCTGATCAGCCAAATCAGAAAGAAAGAACTTCCAAAAGGTAGGATTTGGGCCATGAGTTTATGTCATGTAAGGGAGATGATATGTGTAGAAAAACTTTTCAAGGAGGATTTTTTTTTTTTTTTTTTTTTTTTTTCATAGCCATGGGGCCAGCTAAAATTTTGTACAGCCACACGAAACTCTCTTGGTTCAAGGATATGATAAAGTTGTTATGATTATTTCTTAAATTAGCTTCTAGTAGCAAAAAAATCTAAACCCTTAACCCATACTACACTGATGACAAATGCAGACAACGAATAATAAATATTGTGTTATTCTCCAAGAAAATAGAACGACGTTTCATGCGTTGACGATTGCGCATCCGCGCAGTCTGATCAGAGTCTTTGCAGCCATCCTTTAGATAGTCAAGGATTTAAAGCGTACCTAGGCGGACAGCGAAGACTCTGATCAGCCTGTGTGGGTGTGCAGATTCATCTGAGTTCGCTCGGCGCACATGCAGTCTTGTAGGAAATATTGTGTTCTGGTTCAGTATTTTTGCATTTTACTCAAATTTAGCGAATAGAGAGTTGAAAGTTAGGAACACCTTTTACTTCAAAGGTTTGACCAGTTTAATTCAACAGAATTAACCACTTATTCAACAGTTATCATATCTTATCAAATATGTTTAAAAAAGATAAACACAATCATGCCAAAACTGTTTCCAGACTGTGATATTGGTGTCTGTATTAAACAGTATGCAGTTTGTTTTACTTTCAGCCTAGACAACTGACTTCGCAGACTGGCTCAAGTCCCTCGTGCCTAACTTTATTATTGGGTCGAAACTTTCCTTAAGGTTGTTGTCCACGTGATTTTCATTAACCAATGAAATCAAACCCCACGTGTATACGTAATCCAGTTAACGATTATTTATAGCCGTGCTATTCTTGTCGCTGTGACGTCAGAGTGCTGAGTAAAGAGGGTTATCTGTAAAACGTAGACTGGGACATTGGAAAATAGGGCAGACGCAGATCAGACGCCGTGGAACGCGGCGTCTGATCGGGGTATGCACTGTTTGCTTAAATGAAAGGATGTTAAGGGTTAAATGAAACAGTCTTAAGTCCCCGTTCAGGACCATTTTCCCAGCCTACACTCAGAGACAATACATGTACTACATTCAGCAATATCAGGGATTACCGTATTTAGCCGAATATTCGTACAGAGATTACCGTACTTAGCCGAATATTCGTACACCAGAACTCCTTACAATACTTGTCCTATAACTTGCACAAGTCCATTCTGATGCATCTAAAAGTGCTGGAGGAGTGGCAAACTGCGTAGACCCGGATCAGACGCCGCTTCTGCGGCGTCTGACCTGGGTCTACACTGTTTGCCCAAGCCCGTCTGTCCAAAGTATAAACTTCTTTTTGTCATTTACACACATAAGTGCAATTCTGACAAAGGGCTGGTATTTACTTGTTCATATACATGTAAATCATGGGACAGACTTTCTTGTTAATATGTGAATTATTGCAATTTATTACGGTTCAAGACTTGTTTAAATATGCATGAAAAAAGTAACACAGGGTATTTTGTACGAATCTGCCACCCTGTAAACTGACAAAATTACGACTTAACGGAAAACAATGAAAGATGTACATGCGATTTAAGTTGTATAGAGGAATATCACAGTTTTAAGACAGAAAGAAACAATGGATTCAAGTATTACAAAGGTATTTGTCCTAATATCTGTTCAAAGATTGATTATCTCTTCCGATAGATCAATTCGTATGTGGCTCGGTGTACCATTTGTCTAAATTAAGTAATACATTTCTAAAAGAATTCTAAAGATATTATCTTCAAAGATGATTTAAATCCTTAAATCATGAACCTATCATACTGTATTTGCCTTAAGTAGTCGGACAAACAGGCCTGAGCAAACAGTGTAGACCCTGATCAGACGCAGCGGCGTCTGATCAGGGTCTATACTGTTTGCCCCTCTTCCAGCGGTTTTTAGACACATCAAAATGTAGTAATATGGACAAGTCAAACTTGTGGGGTGAGTAAGGTAAGAAGTTAAGGTGTCCGAATTTTCTGGATAAATATGGTACACACTTAAATATATTTTTTTTTTTTTTTTTTTTTTTTTTTTTTTTTTCTTATAATTTTGGCCGAATCCAGTGAAAAGGATTCTTCGATCATGCGCAAAATGCACAGATTTAGACCATTCTGCGCATGCGCAAAGTCTCATCAGGACCTTATGAGGACAGCGAAGAACCTGATCGGAAACGCGAATGTGCAGACTGATCTGGGCATATCCTGTCCGCATATACCCAGAAAATAAATTTCGCTTTTCGCGGCTGATTTTTTTTCCACCTTTTTTTTTACCTTGCAAATGTTATTTGTTTACAAATTTTGCTGACGATATACCTATTTTGTCGTGCCTTCTTGGCCTGATTTGGCAATGAATTCTGTTATTTTTTTCTGAAGAAGTGTACGCATTCCTATAACTTTCCTTGCCATTTTAGCTCAGTTTTTGTGGAAGCTGGAACATCTATTAACTTTGTTATCGTCATGCTTATTTAGTAAGCATTTTGGTGCAATTTACAAGTTTGTCCAGGAACACATTTAAAAAGATGTTTAAAACATATTTTTTTCCTGTTGGACTTGATTTGTTGTAACTATTATTTAGCTGTGTATAAATGAAGACACAGCGCGCGTGATGAAATTTGAGGTATAATATAAATAAATCTTGATAGAGTTTTAGAGCACTATATCACAGGGGTTATACCAAAATAGCTACCTGTGCTGTCGACCGAGTCGATACTGCATAAAGTTGCTGTCGACCGAGAAATACGGTTTTCGACCGAGCAGTACGGATGTCGACAGAGGAGTGACCTTGTATTGATGCCTGCCTGGGATGGAATTTTAGGTTATGTTTCAATATTTTTGTGTTCAGGCTATTTCTTTAATATTTAGCTATTCTTATTATTGTTTTGAGTGGCTGGCTAATCGCTTGTTTTCACGATGAGCGGAATCAAACGGGAGAACTTGAAAAATATGAAAATTCCTGGAAAATGCGTGGTATTTGTTTAATGTCATGGCAAATCGAGGGCAGAAGTATGTAGATATATCACAAGTTTACATGATAATCAATGAGTTGCCTGTGTCTGTGAGGGTCCTGCAAAAAGTTTTGTCATTGGGTTCGGATTACTTCAGTGCTACGTTTTATCAAACATATTTTTATTACGAACCTTCAAAGTATTCCCCCTTTACTGAAACACATTTTTGTAACCTTTTCACCCAGTCGCGAAAAGCAGATAAATGGTCTTCTTTTGGTATCTGTTGGAGACACTGATAAATAGCGCTGCCTAGAGAACTTCTAGACGTATACTTATTTACAGAAAGCATTTTCTTAAGCCTTGGAAATAAAAAGAAGTCACAGGGTCAGGTGAATAAGGTGGGTGGTTTTAAACTGTCACCTTTTCAGAAGCCAAAAGAGACTTAACAATCTCACACTTATGAGAGGAGGCGTTGTCATGTAAAAGGTGGACTCCTGACCATCCTTTGCTTGGTCCATGTTCTAATGTAACAAGTAAATTGGTCAGTGTATATGACTGCATCTATTTCAATTTGAAATAACTCGGTCAGTTGGAAAGCAATTTGCACGAAATAAACGGATATCGTTAGCTATTCAACACACCATTCAAGTGCAGTGAAGCATATTAAAATATACATGTACATGTACCTGGGATAAAACTTAGGAAGCCCATTAATGACATAACTTTTTGCACGACCCTCGTATGTGCTTAATATGCATTTGTGGTACTTTTTTTTATTTTTCGTCGATACTGCTGTCAATGAGCTGTACTTTTGTAGTACTGGTGGGTCGATTATCTCTTAGTGTAGGCTGGAAAAAGGATCTTGAACAGGGACGTAAGACTGTTTCATTTAATCCTTAATTTTCTGTAATTAAGCAAACTGTTGCAGAACGCGGCCTCTGATCTGGGTACACACTGTGCCAAGGTCCCAGTCCAAATTAAACAAATAATCCTCTTTACACTGCACTCTGACGTCACGGCGACAAGAATAGCGAGGCTATAAATAACAGTTACCTGGATTTCGCGGTTTGATTACATTGGTCAATGATAATCACGTGGACAACCAACTTCCTGAAATTTTAGCGTTCGTATACAATCGAACCAAAAATGACAGCTGTGTGACAGCCTTAAAACGTCGGCTCATAGTGCTCACATTGTTGAATTTTTTGGCCCTTTGAGACTGTTGGGCTCATACATAGTATGTGAAGATAGAATACCGCTCAAAGCTTCTAGGGCCGGAGGGATGCTGTGTTTTCGTTATTCTTCATGAACGGACTCGATTAAACGTGAATCTGTTATTGTCTGGTTTTGATTAGTTTTGTATTTCCAATAGATTCCTTCGGTATAAGTAAAACTTCAATGACTCGAACACCGATGGCTCGTTTACCGTGACTTCGACTCTCTATAGGAAGTTCTTCCGATAGCTCAAGAAAACAAATACAGTGAGCTTTCGTTACAACGAAAACATTTGTCCCCAAAGATGTTGCCATTAAAATGAATTTGCTGTTGTAAAGAATCCTTAATGGACAGAATGATATTTAATAAAGACCATACTTTATTCTCATTTCCTCATAGAGTATGTTTTGGATATTTGTTAGAATCGCCTCAATGAGGCGATTCTAACAAATATCCAAAACATATGTTGCTTAAAGTTTTAATGCAATATTCTGGCATAATTTCTCAAAAACTGTCACCTCTTGCGCGAAGGTTTCATGACATTCAAATTGCCATTTTAACGAACTTTGTCGTAGTATCGAATGTCGGTATAAAGAGGTTGACTGTATCGATAGATACTTTAGGGAAATTTTCTTATTTGTTCATGAAATCGTATGTTGATGCGATTCTAATGAATACACTCACATGCCATTATTTTATAGAAGATCGAAAAGCCATTCCTTAAGTATCCCCATCTGCCTCCTGACCTGGCGCTACGAATAATCCTCAGTGGCTCGAACTACCCATGTCTAGAACAACGTTCCATGGTCCAAATAATGTACGAGTTAATGAAGATCGACTGTATTTTGTTGAAATTAAAGACAAGTATAGAAAAGAATTGATTTTCTTTCTTTGAGTTGTGAGTCGACACTATTAAGATCATGTCGAGTCTGCCAGTTAATCTACTCACGCTAATTTACGGAAGCATATGGCAGCATTATTAGTATGCATATTTTAATAAGCAAGATGCTGTGTGTTTTTGCGTAAAGTGCAGTTGACTCTCGTTATCTCGACTTCGCTTATCTCGAGTAACCGCTTATCTCGAAGTGAAAATCTGGTCCCTGTTTAAACATGAAATTCTAACAACAGATAAAAAAAAATATTGTGGAAAAGAGGAGAAATTGCTTCTAAGGAGTAATTTCTCCTCTTTTCCACAACATTTTCAATATACATGTATCTCTAATTTCAGGAATCAAACTGCGTATTCATTTGTGAAATGTGGTTGTTCGATTTATTTTTTCCTCAATTCTGCAAATCTGATATGTCGAGGTACGGTTATCTCGAAGAATTTCAGAAAGTACCTTGGACTTCGATATAACGAGCGTCGACTGTACTGACAAAACATTATTATGTGAACCAACTTTAAGAACAAAATGGCCATTTTGTTACAAATGGCCATTTTGTAACATGGGAACGACGAAGACCCAAAAACAGACAGCGCATGCGCTCAGTCTGCAAAGGGCTTTCGATTTATCATTACGAAAGCATGCCTATTCAAATATACTGAAAATTTTACCCCCAAAAAATGAAAATTTTTAGATAAAAAAAAAAAAACCCTGATTTTTTTTTCATATTTCTCCTCAAAACATAGACTGTACCCACAACCTATGTTTTTGAGCAGAAATAAGAAAAATAATGTATACCCCTGTAAACCCCAGTTTTTTTTTTATATAAAAGTGGGGTTTAAGGGGGTCAAAATTATATAGGCGTGTTCTTGTGATGTACATCAGTGTCCAGTGATTCTGTAATCTGGAAACGGACACCCTGATCGGACTGCGCGAATGCTCAGTGCTTATCTGGGACTTCATTGCTCGTATCATGTGATAGGTGAACTTTTCTGACGGTGAACATCGACCGTGTTTTTATTATATCGGTCATATTTTCACCATACAATCGAACCTCAATAGCTCAAACACCGATGGCTCGATTACCGCGGCCCTATGGCTAATTCGAACTCATTTTTCAATCCCTACGAAATTCTTCCGATAGCTCAAGAAAACAAATATTTAGGGAAATTTTCTTATATTTATCATGTAATTGTATGCTGTTTGTAGTCATTAGAATCTCATCATCGAGGTGATTCTAATGAGTACACTCAACATACCGTTACCGTATAGAAGATCGAAACGACTTCACGAAATAATCACCATTTGCTTCCTGACCTGGCATCCTCAGAGGCTCGAACTACCCGTATCTCGAACAAATTCCCATGATCCCAAACATGTTGGAGCCATTGTGGTTCGACTGTATCAGGTATGCGTTAATTGATATGGCCTGTAGGCCAGCACGAGGCCACCTGGTTCATGGACCATCAAACTCACCAGGGTAACAAGAAAATGGTATATAGATACTGTATTGATGTAGCAATCCCATATGACCCATGAGCATATAAACATAAAACAGTATACAATTATATACAGGATAGCAGCTATGAAAGATTTACATCAATATAAACAAAGAAGCAACATTAATAGTTCTCTTATCGCCATTTGTTTTCTTATGGCAGGAAGGATGCAGCCTCTGTTTCACCAAAATGAACTGAAAACAGACAGCGACTAAATTTATTAATTTTTGTTTGCATATTTTGGATTTTAGTGAACTTCTCCCATGCATCTTTAGCACTGTATCAGATATAGATTTATTTATTTAGAATTAACATCTTGAAGACATAAGTTAGGTTAGCATGTTATACGACCTATCCACACCGGCATACTAGTTTGCTAGCTAGTCCATGAACTCCATTCTGTAATACATTGTTTCCTTAACTCTTTCACTGCCACAGGCGATAATAATTGGCTTTCAAAAACAGCATAGATCCAGATGAGACGGCTCAGTGAGCCGTCTCATCTGGATCTATGCTGTTTGACATTCAGTCTGTCAACTTTATACTCGTATATAAACTTTCCAAGCGATAGTTTGTTAAAAACAAAACTAAAAAAAAGCAGACGACAAATGTCGTCTGAAATTTGGCACTGAAAGAATTAATCGGATTTGGAAAGAAGCACATGAGGGTAAATATCTGGAAGACATGAGCTGGCCTACTCGGTGTCAGCTATAACAGTTACAGAGGTACCATGGCGAATAGGGCTGGATGAAACAACAACTGGCTGTGACGTAGGCAGAACGGAATTATTTTTACGCACACTAAGGAAAAACCTTGAAAACTATGCTTAGAATTGCTTCAAAAATAGGGGCTACTCTTAAAAGGAATGAATTTGCTCTCTCTGAGAGCAAAGTCTTCCCTTTAAGAGCAGCCCCTATGGTAAAGAAGCAAAATATTTATGTTAATGACACTTTGTTATAAATATTGTTCTTACGCATCCTACGCACATGCATAAATGTGCGTAATAAGCACAACGCCTATGTGTGGCGAAAACCATTACGAAAACACGCCTATTCAAATATATTGAAAATTTTACAACCAAAAACGGGACAATTTTCAGATAAAAAATTCTGATATTTTTCATATTTCTGCTCAAAACATAGATTGTGGGTACTCGTTAGAACCGCCTCGTCGAGGCGGTTCTAACGAGTACCCACAATATAAACGGGAAAATTTTCAGATAAAAAGTTCTGATATTTTTCATATTTCTGCACAAAACATAGACCAGGCGGTTCTAACGAGTACCCACAATCTGTGTTTTGAGCAGAAATAAGAAAAATAATGTATACCCCTGTAAACCCCAGCTTTACTTTATAAAAGTGGGGTTTCAGGGGGTCAAAACTATATAGGCGTGTTTTCGTGATGCAATGTCCAAACAGCATGACCTGCGCACCGGGATCCGCCATGGCAACACAGCAAGACTTTAGGCCCAGAGGTTAAAAAACTTTTTTCATGCTCAACTCAGCTGCGCATAAGTTTTATCCTGTTAGTAAATCTCAGAATAATAACAACTGCAAATTCTTTCTTGCTAAACGTTGCTGAGCATAAAAATTTCCCTGCTAATAAATATGAAAATGCCAACTAACCTCGGGATCAGGGGGAGTGGAGGGGTGGGGGGGGGGCTTATTGTTGCCTTAAGGATTAAATTAATAGTCATTGCAAATTCTTTTTTGCTAAACATAGTTGTGCAGGAAATTTCTCTGCTAATAAATATGAAAATGCCAACTATTGTTGGCATTTTTATATTTATTGGCAGAGATAATTTCATGTTCAGCTGAGTTTAGCATGAAAAAAAGTTTTATAACCTCGGTGCAGGGGGTGGAGGTTACTGTAGCCTTAAAGGGACCGGAAACCCTGGATACACATGGTAGGTTCTACTATTTCTTACAAAGGAGAAAACTTTTGTGATTTCCCATTTGCTTTCCTTTTCTTTCCCGCACACCCTTTTGAAAAAGGGTCTCCTCTGAAAGGAAAGAATTTGCTCCCACGGGGAACAAAATAAGGGAGGCAAATCATTTTGACCGAATTGCCTCCCTTGAAAGTGTGCCCATACACCCTTAGCACAATATGTAAGTAACTTCAATCTAATAATGTCTTCAAACAGAAATCGAACTTAAAGCATATGCGACCAGCGTAGGCCCAGATCAGACTGCGCTGCGCTTCCGCAGGGTCTACGCTGTTCATTAATAATATCTTTATCATATTCTGAAATTACTGCACTTGGCGCGAGCACTTAGATTGTATGGATTCGAATATAGCAGTAGTAGTAGTAGCAGCTTCAGTTCAAACTTGACAGAAAATCGCTCTAAATAGTACAGTCGAACCTCAATAGCTCGAACATCTTTAGGACCATGGAAATTCGTTCGAGACATGGGTAGTTCGAGCCACTGAGGGTTAATCATGGCACCAGTTCAGGAGGCAAATAGCGGTAATTTAGGGAAATCTTTTCGGTTTTCTACACAATGATTATATGTTGAGTGCACTCATTAGAATCGCCTCGATGAGGCGATTCTAATGAGTACACACAACATACAATTCCATGATCAAAATAAGAAAACAAAAATCCCTAATTATTTGTTTTCTTGTGCTATTGGAAGGATTTTGTATGGACTGAAAAACGAGTTCGAATCATCCAGGGTAAACGAGCCATCCGGGTTCGAGTCATTGAGGTTATACTGTATATACTTCCAATTTAAGGATCAAACATGTTTTTTCATGCATTTACATTCGCCAGGTCCCGAGGGAGGTGTTGAAAACCGAGGCCGCAGCTCGAGGTTTTCAACATCTTCCAAGGGACCTGGCGAATGTCAATGCATTGAAAACCTATGTTCGATCGCTTTTATTGCATTAAAACTGAAAACATTTGCTACATTTCGCGTTATGTCTTGCACTTTTTTGTTTCGCATTTTCACCCGCGTCTCGCAAACGCAATTTCAACCGACTATGCTCGTTTTTAGGCAGTAAAAATCGAGCGTGTGGTTGGCTTGGGATTCACAACTTGGAATATCGGTTTAGCCCAACCATAACCGTTACTTTACTATACTTTACTACTTCGGAATAAATTGATTACCGAACTCCATACTTCAAACTCCAAGCCAACACCATACACTTGTAAAAATCTGGTGACAACAGGATTGCTTTGACATGATAGCGCCTGGCCGATTAATTCGATGGCCCCGGTACGAGCATATTGAAAAAACTGCGTAGCTGTGCATTAACAGCGCGTGAATACGCCTTTTCGCCGGTAAATGCACGGCTGTTAATAGCGTACGGCACTGCTTTTTATGCAATACGATGGTTTGAAAACTGATTCCTCCGCAGAACTGGCTGACAACCAATGAAAGTGACGGCACCTTGACTATATTCCATTACGAAAACGAGCCTATTCAAATATATAGAAAATTTCACCTCCAAAAACTGAAAAATTTCAGATAAATAAAAACTCTGATATTTTTCATATTTCTGCTCAAAACATAGATTGTGGGAACTCGTTAGAACCGCCTCGGCGAGGCGGTTCTAACTAGTACATTCAATCTATGTTTTGAGCAGAAATAAGAAAAACAACTTATACCAACGTAAACCCCAGTTTTACTGTATAAAAGTGGGGTTTAAGGGGGACATAATTATATAGGCATGGTTTCGTGATGCAACGGTAAAGATTAGAGAAACTTCACATCGATCTTATCTGTATATTTTTAAGGTATCTAGTGATGTTTGTATAAAGAAAATTAACCTTTATCCAGGTTGATATTGGAAAGCCGAAGAAGAAAACCTTGGCCATTTCTGTATTTTCAGATTTTTTTTTTTGTTGTTGTTGTTTTTTTGTTTTGTTTTGTTTTTTTGGTCTTGGCTTAGCCTCAGTCGGTTAGGTAAACTGGCCGGCTAGACATAAACTTAATAGTGTTGATCAGGCCGTCAAAGTCCAAACCCACCAACGAAGCATCAGGCAACGAAAAATGCAACGACTTGGCAAGCCTACTGGCAAGATCCTGTTGATACATGTATTAATCTGCGTGCGAAAATCAAAAATGATCAAAATATTTCTAACGGGTCAAGAGTTATGGTTATTTTTGCAAAATGACCACGGACAGATAGACTCATAAGTCGATTATGGGGCACATTACGGTCGGTATGTTGACTCATCTGCGGGTCCTGCAATGTTGCGTATAAGAAACCGATTGATATTGGAAAGCCGAAGAAGAAAGCCTTTATCACTCTCTGAGCATATTTAGAAGACATTAGTGATATTTCCCCCACCCCTCTCCCCTCCCCCCCCCCCCCCCCCCCACACACACACACACAAAAAAAAAATAGGATTTGGCATTTCATGCAAATTATCTCCATTGGAGACAATTTGCATGAAATGTCAAAACCTGGTTTCTGAGAAAAGTAAGAAAATATTTCAATATGTCCTGCCCAAAATTTTACCCACAGTGCATGCTAAGCGTTAGATAAATTATCAAACAGCTAGTGAGGTATCAAAAATGTCAGACAAATGTTATTTATAGGAAGAGCATTTCCTTAAGAAACACACGAAACCGAATTTTAAATAAATAACATTACTTTTCTAAAAAAAAAAAAAATAAAGACACATTGCCTTTTGAAAATTTAAATAAAAGAAAAAGAGAATATTAAATTATTCCGTCTGATCGATACCAGCTCTATTTTTAATCTACATCAAAGAAATGCTGTTTTAACCTTTACCACTCTCGGGGGGAAATTCAGCAGACGATAAATTGATGATATTTTTTCTCATTTTTACTATAAAATAGGCTTTGACATTCCACGCAAATTGGGGGTGGTCGGGTGGCGCGAAGGTTGTGTATATCTTACGTCACCGGGGTGTCCAACTGATATTGGCTTACAGTTGGGCAAGGCCTGCTATCCTTGTAGCAGGTAAGGGTCGATGGGGAAAGTTTTTATTTCTTCTGTTTCTTCACTTTCATTCCTGTTCCTCTTTCTTCCCTGTTCCTCTCTTTCATCTCTTCTACTATCCCTTCTATCTCTTTTCTCCTTTCTCTGGGAGACGACATGTGCACAAAATGACCCACAAGGGTTGATGTGTCGTTAAACCCCAACACAATCAAACAAATCCACGCAAATTGCCTCCAAAACAATTTGCATGAAATATCAAAGCCTATTTTCTGGAAAAAATAAGAGTATTTCAAAATGTCGTCTGCTGACTTTTTTTCCCGGAGTGCTAAGCGTTAAAAGTAACCTATACACTTTCAAGGGAGACAACATTGTCAGAATAGCTTTTGCCTTACTTCTGAAAAGGGGTCTACTTCAAAAGGAGAGAATTTGTTCCCTATTTTGGTAGCAAAATCTTTCCTTTTAGTGTAGACTCCTTTTCAAAAAGGGCTTGATGTACAGAAAAACAATACAGCTGTTATTATAATACAATACAGTGAACCCTCGTTACAACGACCGCATTTGTTCCCAAAGACGTTGCCATTAAAATGAATTTGCTGCTGTGAAAAAATCCTTAATGAGCAGATTGATGCGTTAGAAAGGTTTTGTTTTGTTCTTATTTCCTCATAGAACATAAAAATTATGTTATGGATATTTGTTAGAGTCGCCTCAATGAGGCGATTCTAACAAATATCCTAAACATATGTTTCTTTGAAGTATAAATACAATATTCTTGCATAGTTTGTGACTTATTGTTGCCTCTTAAGCGAAGGTTCCGCGACAGTCAAATTGTCATTATAACGAATTTTGTCGTTGTATCGAGTGTCGGTATGAAGAGGGTTGTCTGTATTGTATGACTTGTAAATAATTTTGTTAATGTAATATTGCACTCTTTTAATAAATATTGAAATTAAAATTGTCCCATAATTAAAAAAGTAATTAATAGACAGGGATTCTTTTGCAGCCAACTCTCTGACTGGTCAGGCTAAATGGTCCTGTTTTCGCAGTCCACTGATAAAATCTAAGAGCAGAGAAATTACCAGTGCAGCGATGTTTTATCAGTACAGCGGTTTCTTTATCAGTGCACTGGTAAAATATAACAGAGTAGCGATAAATATCATCTGTGCACTGATAAAAATAACGCTGCAGTGCACTGATAAAATGTATCGCTGTACTGGTAAAAAATTATCAGTGCACTGATAAAAATAACGCTGTAACTGATAAACTGTATCGCAGTACTGGTAAAACAATTTATCAGTGCACTGATAAAAATAACGCTGCACTGATTAAAATGTATCGCCGTACTGGTAAAAAAAATAATCAGTGCACTGGTGAAATTTATCAATGCAGCGATACCACAGCTTTTGACCCCTTTGGTACACCACAGAAAATATCGGGACAGAAGGGACTGTTTTTTGTTGTTTTGTTGTTGTTGTTTCGTGTTGTTTGTTTTTTTTTTGTTGTTGTTGTTTTTTGTTGTTGTTTTTTTTTTTGTTGTTGTTTTTGTTTTGTTTTTTGTTGTTGTTGTTGTTGTTGTTTTTTGTGTGTGTTTTCTTTTTCTTTTTTTGTTCTTTTTTTTTTTTTTTTTTTTTTTCTTCTTTTTTTTTTTGTTTGTTTTTTTTTTTTTTTTTTTTGTTGTTTTTTTCTCCCTATCGAAAAACACCTTTTCTGTTGTTCTTTGGTTGTTCTCACGTGTATATTGTTTGATCTTATGGCCACCCGAGAGGGGAACATGCAATATGGCATTTAGATCAATATGACTACATGTATGGGTCTCAGGGGCGGATCCAGGATTACTTATAAGGGGGTTCAGAATTTTAAGTGGCTCGATTATTACCGTACATACCCTAAGTAATCGGACAGAATAAACCAGAAAATTAAGATACATTCACATCCGGTGTCTTCCTCTAATTTTGTATTTATTTTTATTGGCCGGCGCGCGAATCGAGCCGGTCGCTTAATATAGCTTTGGATTTTTATGTATGGAGAGGATTTTTATGTATGGAGAAGTGTTCGATTAGCACAGTGCGCAGTTTGGTAAGTTTGAATATGACCTGCAGTCCATCTTTTGACAATGATCTGTGGTACCTGACGCACGCTAAAATAAGCTTCTAGATAAGATCTGGTAGCTTATTTAAGCTTTGGCATTTGGCATGTTTTTTTTTTTTTTTTGTTTTGTTTTTGTTTTTTTGTTTTTTAATAATAATGTATAAACTAAATCCCGTGGAGATCCCAATATGACTAGGATTCGCATATTGCTTGATCAAGAAAATTCATAAAGCTTAATAAAAGCATACATTAAAGAATCACATTGTTGTTCTTTTTTACCTATTACACTGAAAATTTATTAAACTTTAGTATACCCGTATCTCAGGGTGTATTAACCTCTGTATATACAAATAAATATATAAATAAATAAGAAACAAGACAAACTATTTAGAGGTAAACGTCTAAGTACCGGAGCAAATTTTGTTCATGTTTACTTAGAAATATGGAGACAAAAATACTTTGAGATATACTACGGACAAGCTTATTATTGCAATCAAAGCGCTGTAGGCGCTGGTGGCCTGGGCATCAGAAAGCCCAATGACAAATGACTAGAGATCAATTTGAAAGCCTGTAAAATGTACAAAAAGAAAACAAAAAAAACAAAAAAAAAAAAAAAAACTAGAAATGTGTCCACAGTACACAGATGCCCAACATAAGGCTCTTTGCCAACAAGGTCTGTAACCCTTAAACCATGAGACTTAGAAACTCTATTTTGCGTTCTCTAATCAGTGATTTTCAACAAAGAATCCAAAAATAATGAGAAATATATGGCCTTTTGCCTGCAAGGTCAGTAACTCTTAAACCATAAGACTAAGAAACTCAGTTTTGTGTTCCCTAGTAAGTAATTTTCAACAAAGAATGCTAAAATAAGGAGACATGTAAGGCCCTTTCCCTGCAAGGCCTGTAACTCTTAAACCATAATACTAGGAAACTCGGTTTTCTGTTCCCTAGTAAGTGATTTTCAACAAAGAATGTAAAAATCATGAAAAAATAAAGCATGTTTCCAGAGTATAAGTAAGGGAGATAACTCCAGACAGGCAAATGGCTGGACAGACAGACACTCAGGCACCTTCGCCTGCACTCTGCACTACCTCTGATGACCATCTATTAATGTATCAAGTTTCATTTATTCCCTTCTATACTTTCAGAGATATGCTCCAGATAAGCTTTTTATTGCAAAAATTAAGAAGGGAAGTAAGTGACCATGACCGTAAATACTGGTGACAGGGTTATGGTTCTTGCATTCTGCAATTCCCTTCATAACCCTCTATCACTGTATCAAGTTTCATTTATCTTCAGTATGCTCCGACAAGCTTACTATTGCAAAAATTAGAAAGGGAAATAACTCTGAAATTACTTGATAGAGTTATGGTTCTTGCATTCTGCACTTCCTCTGATGGCTGTCTATCAATGTATCAAGTTTCATTTAATTCTCTCTTATACTTTCAGAGATACAACGTATGCTCCAGACAAGCTTTTTATTGCAAAAATTAAGAAGGGAAGTAACTCCATAACTACTGGTGACAGGGTTATGGTTCTTGCATTCTGCATTTGCCCTCATGGCCCTCTGTCAGTGTATCAAGTTTCATTAAATAACCTTCAATTCTTTTAGAGATATGTCCTGGACAAAAGCTTGACGAAGACAGACGGATGGACAAAGCGGCGACTATATGCTCTCCCTTCGGGGAGCATAAAAATGGACTTACATATACCGTATTTGACCTAATTACCGTACAGTCAAGCAATTATGCAGTCTTCAAATTTCAGCCAGTGTACTTTTTGTCTACTTCTTGACCTTGACCATGACCTTTGCCCTCAGTGTCAGCTACTGGTGAGGACCATTGATTGATTGATTGTTGGGGATTAACGACACATCAACCCTTGTGGGTCATTTTGTGTTGTCTCCCAGAGAAAGGGAGAAAAAGAGATAGAAGAGATAGTAGAAGAGACGAAAGAGAGTAACAGGGAAGAAAGAGGAACAGGAATGAAAGTGAAGAAACAGAAGTAAAAACATCCCCCTCTACCCTTACCGAAAGAGAGTAACAGGGAAGAAAGAGGAACAGGAATGAAAGTGAAGAAACAGAAGTAAAAACATCCCCCTCTACCCTTACCCGCTACATTGATAGCAGGCCTTGCCCAACTGTTAGCCAATATCAGTTGGACGCTCCGGTACTGGTGAGGACCAACATCCCCTCTAAGTTTGAGGTTTCTAGCCTCAAGCATTGCCAAGTTATCAAGCTTTTTAGTATTAAAGGTCCTGGTGACCTTGACCTTTGCCCTCTGAGGATCATCTACTGGTGAAGACCAACATTTCTACTAAGTTTGAGGGTCCTAATCATAGATATTGCAGAATTAAAAGCTTTTTCGGTACTAAAGGTTACAGTGACCTTGACCTTTGACTTAAAGGTCATCTACTCTTCAAGTCCATCCTCCCTATTAGTTTGATAGTCCTAAGCCTAATCATTGCCAATGGCTTTTTGCTCTATGTAAAACAAGTGACCCCGCCCCATCCCTGCCCCCTTTGGGCAGGGCCTCTTTTCCTCCTAGGGGCATAAATTGTCAGAGGACCTCTAGGCAATGGTATATACCAAATATCAAATGCCTATGCCTTGCACTTTCAGACAAGAAGCTTTTTTAAGTTTTTTCCTATAAAAGTCTATGTAAAAAATGTCAGCCCCGGGTTGGAGCCATTTTTGGCCCCAGGGCTATAATTTGAACAATCTTGGCAGAGGTCCACTAGTTGAAGCTATGTATCAAATATCAAAGGCCAGGGCCTTCTGGTTTCAGATAAGAAGATTTTTGAAAGTTTTCTCTAAGTCTATGTAAAATATGTTGGCCCCAGGCAGGGCCATTTTTGGCCCCAGGGCATTAACTTGAACAATCTTGATAGAGGTCCTCTAGGTTAAGCTACATATCAAATATCAAAGGCCTGGGCCTTCTGCTTTCAGACAAGATGATTTTTTAAGATTTTCCCTATATGGGTCTATGTAAAACAAGTGATCCCCAGCATGGGGCCATTTTTTACCCCACGGCTATAATTTGAACAATTTTGGTAGATATCCACTAGATGAAGATACATACCAAATATCAAAGACTTGGGCCTTCTGGTTTCAGACAAGAAAATATTTTAAGTTTTCAGTTAAAAAAATCTATTTTTAGCACCTGTGACCCAGATGTGCAATGGACTAGAACCATTTGAACAACTTTGACAGAGGACAACCAAGGCTCATTCTTGTGAAGTTTGGTCAAAATCCAATCAGTTGTTTAAGAGGAGATGTCGTTTGAAGAAATTGTTTACAGACGATGGACAAAATGTGATCACAAAAGCTCACCTTGTCACGATGTGGCTGGTGAGCTAAAAATCAAAAACAAAATCGCATAAACCATCAAATATGTCCTTTGCTAATCTTTTTTCAAAGTGTACCTTTAGTAGGAAGACATATTTTACCAAAAGTTTTCCCGGTAATTTTGAACAAGAGGCCCACGGGCCACGGTTCGCTCACCTGAGTGACACAGCCACTGCAGACATGCAGATGTAATGCAACATTTTTCCAATCCTATAATCCCAACTAATGAAAATATCATCATTTGAGCAGTTCTTAGTTTTGAAGAAGAATATATGGGCCTGACAGTCAATGGAGCATGATCATTAGAATAAACTATCAATCACATTTCAACAGAAGGATCAATGTGAAATTTGGTGGAAATTGGCTAAGAGGTTTCTGAAGAATCATGCTTTTATACATGTAAACAGTACAGTGGCAGGGAAATATTATAAATATAAACCAGATGATGGCCATCTTAGATTTCCAATCAGAACAATTTTAACTACTGTTGATCTACGATACTTTCAATATAAATGTATATGGTCCATCCAAATGGGGAAGCAAACTTGACCTTGGAGGTAAAAAGGTCAAATGTCAGGTTTTTACCATATATGGACATGGCAGCCATTTTGATCAATGGACCATACCCATTTTAGCAATCTTTCATTCTCCTGCCCATGGAGGCTCCGCATGAAATTTGAGCAACACTGGCCCGGAGGCTTCAGAGGAAAAGCCATTTGAAATTATCAACATTTTTTCCATACAAATGTATTGGGCCCATACAAATGCATACAGAAGTAAACTTGACCTCGCCGTAAAAAGGTTAAATGTCAATGTATAACAATTATTTTAGCAACTTTGGTAGACCGCCCGTTCCAGATGATATATGCAAAGATTCAGCCACAAGCCATCCTCGGTTTTGGAGAATAAGATTTTTAAATGTTTTTTCCCATACAAATGCTTAAGGAAGCAAACTTGACCTTGCCGTAAAAAGGTCAAATGTCAATGTATGACCATTATTTTAGCAACTTTGGTAGAACCCCTGTCCCCAATGATTTATGCAAAGATTCAGCCCCAAAGCATCCTCGGTTCTAGAGAAGAACATTTTTAAAGATTTTTACCATATATGGGAATGGCGGCCATCTTGGTCAACGAACCCTGACCATTTTAGCAAATCTTTTGTTCCCCCTACCTAAGAAGGCTCCATATGAAATTTGAGCAAAATTGGCCCAGAGGCTCCAGAGGAGAAGTTGTCTGAACATTTTTCCCATACAAATGCATAAGGAAGCAAAATTGACCTTACCGTAAAAAGGTCAAATGTCAATGTAAGACCATTATTTTAGCAATTTTGGTAGCCCTCCCGTTCCCGATGATATATGCAAAAATTCAGCCATAAGGCATGCTCAGTTTTGGAGAAGAAGATTTTTAAAGTTTTTCCTATACAAATGCATAGGGAAGCAAACTTGACCTTGCCGTAAAAAGGTCAAACGTCAACTTATGACAATTCTTTTAGCAATTATGGTAGACCTCCCATCCCCGATGATTCCTGCAAAGATTCAGCCCCAAGGCATTCTTGGTTCTGATGAAGAAGATTTTTAAAGGTTTTTACCCTATATGGGCGTGGCAGCCATCTTGGTCAACGGACCGTAACCATTTTAGCAATTTTTCGTTCCCCCACCCTAAGGAGGCTCCATGTGAAATTTGAGCAAAATTGGCTCAGCGGCTTCAGAGGAGAAGTCGTTTGAAACTGTTAACGGACGGACGCACGGACGACGGACAAAAAGTGATCACAATAGCTCATCCTGAGCAGAGCTCAGGTGAGCTAAAAACCTAACTGCAGTGTTGTAATTTGGTTGAATATGGTATTTTATTTTCGGGGGCTAAGTACAGTAATAATTATGCTAAGGTTTAGGGTTAAAAAACATTTGGGTTTTTTTATTGTTTTGTTGGGGGTTTTTTTTGTCCTTTGGGGTCCATTGTTTACAATCGACCCATTGTATACATACACCAAAGTTTCATTTGCAGTGTTGTCCATGTGATTACCATTGACCAATGAAATCAAGGTACTAAATCCAGGTAACAGTTGTTATTCTTGTCACTGTGACGTCAGAGTGCCGTGTAAAGAGGATTATCTGTAAAACCTGAACTGGGACATTGGCAAACACTGTACACCTAGATCAGATGCCACAGAATGCGGCATCTGATCAGAGTATGCACTAATTGCTTAAATTACAAGAAGCTAAGGGTTAAATGAAATAGTCTTAAGACCCCATTCAGGACCATTTTCCAAGCCAGCACTCACAAAGAAACTGACCAGCAGTGCTGTCAGTACTTTGATTTTTTCTAATGAGTGATAGATTAACCCTTATCCTGCTGAATAAATTAAGATGCCACGCCCACATAATATTCAGCCAATCAGATGACTTGATAAGAATTGCTATAAATTCATACACTTAATGGCAAACAGTGCAGATCCTGTTAAGTTGGCTTCTTCAGAAGCCAACTGATCTGGATCTACACTGTTTGCAAAGGCAGGGTATATCCGGGTTCAGCAGGATAAGGGTTAACATAGACAAGAAACAACGAAAATATTTTTATACAATTTATTGCGTATCTAATTCAATAATAATTATGCACTAACAGATCCCATCATAGACAACCATCAATAATAAAAACTGGGCCTCAACATGAGAAAACATACCTTCTGACATGTGCGCCCAACGAAGACTCAAATCAGCCTGTGCATCCATGCAGTCTGGCCCCGAGGCTATAAAACATTTTTCATGCTCAACGCATCTGAGCATGAATTTTGTCCTGCTAATAAATCTCAAATTACTAACAATTCCAAATACGTTCTTGCTAAACATGGCTGAGCATGAAAATTTCTCTGCTAATAAATATGAAAATGCCAACTATTGTTGGCATTTTCATATTTATTAGCACAGAAATTTTCATGCTCAGCTGAGTTGAGCATGAAAAAAGTTTTATACCCTCGGGGCCTGATCAGTTTTTGTTTACTGCAGGAAGAAACTTTGCATCCTTGGTTATCCAAAATGCACCCTGTGTACAGTCTAATCACACTGTGCAAATGACTTGTGCAGGCTGATCTGAATTTTTGCTGGGCACAAATTTTCTGAGATTGCAGCTTGATTCAATAATAGTCAACATATCCAACCTGTCATATTACCATAAATATAAGGACAGAATTTTATCTTAGATGCTTGAGCGATCTGATCTGGCCCCGAGGTTATAAAATTTTTTCATGCTCAACTCAGCTGAGCACGAAATTTTCTCTGCTAATAAATATGAAAATACCAATTAAATTTGGCATTTTCATATTTATTAGCAGAGAAAATTTCATGCTCATCTATGTTTAGCAAGAAAGAATTTGCAACTGTCAGTACTTTGAGATTTATTAGCAGGTCAATTTCATGCTCAGCTGAGTTGAGCATGAAAAAAGTTTTATAACCTCGGGGTCAGTTTACAATATCTGTCATTTTGCCAGAAATTTTACAATACAGTATTTTTTTATTTTTTTTTTTGGGGGGTGGGGGTTGAGGTTTTACGGCCCAGTCAACCCAATGGGGTCATGTCGAGCATGGTTACAATACAGTAAATGTCCTAAATAGACAAAAAGTAAAACCTAATTTAACCCATTGTAGACTGAATGAACTCCCCCACACTATATATTGGAACAGTCCAATTTCAATTTTAGGTAGGTGAGGCTATGAAATTTAGATATTCCTAGAGAAAAATGGCTGAAGTATTTGCAAACAGTGAAGACCTGATCAGATGCTGCATTCTGCGACGTCTGATCTGGGTCTGCACTGTTTGCCAATTACACTTTAAGGGGTCTCCCTACCAAAATGGGTTAAAAACAAACAAAAAAAAAACAATGTCTGATTTGGAAAAATGAAAAAGAGGCTTCACAGCATTAGCAAGTTGTGCACTCGCATTCACATCTGCATCTGAGAGGATTTTGTAAGATATGGATACACTTTCAGGGGAGGCAACTCTGTTAAAATTGTTTTTACCTCTATTCTGAAAAAGGGTCTACTCTAAAAGGAAAGAATTTGCTCCCTTTTCCTTTTCAAAAGGGAGCAAAGATATTTTTTTTCTCTTTTAGAGCAGACCCCTTTTCAGGAATAAATTCTTTCCTTTTAGGGGAATGGTTTTGTTTGTGTTGAGGCTTTACGCCCAGTCAACCAAATGGGGTTATTTAGAGTGCAGTCAGTTTACCTATTCACACTTTTACTGGGCAGCCTTAGTCCTCTCTCTTTTTCATCCCATTATCGTCATTTGCATTACATTATATGACATACTACCCCATTTTGCATGTTCAGGTTTGATTCATTTATCAGACTACAACAATTTACTGTGTCTTGTCATATGAGTGAAAATCCTAAAATACAACAATCCTGAAATCCAGGGCCCAGTTGTTCAAAGCTAACGATGTCGTTAGTTAACAATTCGTTAAAATTTACATCGAGTGATACGCAAATATTCTGAAATTTTTTGCTGAAAAAATGTGAGAGCAAAAGCTACTCATATTTTTTCAGCAAAAAATATCAGAATATTGTATATTGAATCTGCTAAAACAGTTAACAAAATGACCCTTAACGAGATCATTAAGCTAACGACGCTTTGAACAACTGGGCCCAGATTTTCTAATCCTGAAAAAGGTGAAATTTGCCTATATTTCATATAATAGTTAACCATAAAATCCTAAAATCAGGCATGCTCCTGAAAACTTTCACCCATGCTTGTTATGAATAAGGGATGAGAAGAGAGATTAGTGCAAGCAAATTTGAGTCTATGCCCGTACATGTCGAAGGATACATTTTCTCAAGTTGTCACCCATAAGCTTGCAGCTTGCAGAAATAACAAGAAAACATCAACAAAATATGTCTACAAATCTATGATACAGAACTTGTTCATTATCAGATAAACTTTAACCCTTAGCATGCTGGCTGTATATTTCAGCAGACAACATTTTTAAATATTTTTATTTTATTATTTTTCACAAAAAAAAAATGGCTTTGACATGTCATGCAACATGTCTACTGTCTCCTTAGGAGACAATTTGCATGAAATATCAATGCCTAATTTCTTGGAAAAATAAGAAAACAAATTATGAATTAGTTGTCTTCTTAATTTGCCCTTAGTGTGCTAAGTGTTAACATAAATATACAGGCATACATAATGAGAAATAAATATTTTGTTCTTGAACACAGCCTCTTTATGATTTAAGCTCTTCACACACCTTTGTGAATAATATTTAAATTACAGAATGACCACCAATTACATATATCATATTTACCCCAAATATTGGGACACATTAACTCTTTTACTGCCACAGGCTATAACAATAGGCTTTTGCAAACAGCATAGATCCAGATGAGACAGCTCATAATGAGCCATCTCATCTGGATCTACGCAGTTCGTCATTCAGTTTTTTCTACATATAAACTTCTTTCCAATCGATGGTTTGTTTAAAACAAAAGCAGATGACAAGTGTCGTCTGAATTTGTTTGTTTGTGTTGAGGTTTTACGGCCCAGTCAACCCAATGGGGTCATGTCGAGCGCGGTCAGTTTACCTAACCACACGTTTACTGGGCAGGCTTAGTCCTCTAAGCGGTTAACCAGTATTGTGCACATTCTTTTGCCAGAAACTGACAACTGCCCTTCTTGAATCAGTGGAAGGAAGAGAATGACCGTAGAAAATATTTCATGATCAATCTCCACGAAAGAATGTTGCCGACCTCGGGGGGGGGGGGGGGGGGGTTGAACCCGCGACCTCCTGGTCTCCAGTCGGACGGCGCATCCAACTGAGCCACCGAGGCCGGCAAGTGTCGTCTGAAATCTGGCAGCGAATGAGTTAACGCGAAAAGCAATTTTGGTGATGAATGAATCTTGAGATGAAAGCCCCTCACAAACTATGCATTTTGACGCAAATCTGATCAACATCAGGTAAAAACTTCGAACGTTTATGAGGTTTAAAGATTTCAAAATTATTGCAAAGGATGCTGCCATTTTGAATATTTAATGTGGCTCTTAACATTTCAAATTATTAAAACAAATCTTCTTTCTGTCAGAAAATAAATACAGTTTTCAAGCAAAAGCAAATACATGTCTACAGAAGTTATATAAACAAACAAAGAGGTTAACTATTACTGCAAATATTATTTATTTAAGAAATAATTTCTCTCTACTGTAAATTATCCTTGAATAACACATGGTGTTGGAGGGCAGATTGTAAAGTATTAATTCACTACAGCAAAGTGCCCGATAACACCATACGTTATTCAACGATAATTCACAGCAGAGAAAAATTATTTTGATTCTAACATGATACATAAAGGAAAATTGACATCACTGCAATGTTTTCCAAAGAACTCTTTTTGCAGCAGGACATCGACAGAAGTAAACATTTACAGGCAACGTCATCAAACGTGCCCTTTTGCACGGACTACGTCAACAATGTGAATTATTGTAGTTTGATCATGGTGACGTTTTCATAAAGCGCTAAGGGTAAATGTTAACGTCATGTTAGAATCAGGTTTTACATGTTTCAATTAAGGCTTTTTGGGATAAAAAATTATTAAATTTTTAAAAATGGGAATTCCCATACAAGCAATTTTTAGATCATCTCTTTCTTCCGTTTCATCTGATTTTGATCAAATTTGCATGCTTTGTCAATACCTTTTATTCAAATACATTTGAAACAATAGCTCAAACACCGATTTGAACTTGTTTCTTAGTCCCTAAAAAATTCTTCCAATAGCTTAAGAATTCAAATATTTAGGGAAAACTTTCTTATTTTATCATGAAACTGTACGTTGTGTATACTCATTAGAATTGCCTCAATGAGGTGATTCTAATGAGTACACTCAACATACAATCATTGTGTAGAAAATCGAAAAGATTTCCCAAAACTATCTCTATTTGCTTCCTAACCTGGCGCCATGATAACATTCACTTAACTACCCATATCTCGAACAAATTTCTATGGTCCCAAAGATGTTCGAGCAACTGAAGTTTGACTGTACAATCTTCAAAAACTTGCCAATTCCCTAAAACTTCTTGCTTTGTACTTGTCCTAAAATTTGAACAAACCCATTTTACTATTAATTAATCATTACGAGAAAAGTCTATTCAAATATATAGAAAATTCACCTCTAAAAACTGAAAATGTTCAGATAAAAAACTCTATTTTTCTTATTTCCGCTAAAAAAACATAGATTGTGGGTACTTGTTAGAGCCGCCTCTGTGAGGCAGTTCTAATGAGTACCCATAATGTATGTTTTTGAGCAGAAATAAGGCAAATAATGTATACCACTGTAGCCCGTGTTTTACTATATAAAAATGGGGATTAAGGGGGTCAAAATTATATAGGTATGTTTTCGTGATGAAAATATGAAGAAAACCCATTTTACTATTGATTAATGTTTAAAACATTGCTAGGTGAGTGGCAAACAGTGTAGATCCTGAGCAAGTGCCACATTTTGCCACTGTTGCAAAGGCCTCTCTGTCCCAATACTTAGGGTAAATACAGTATTTTCATACCTCTGTATAATAACACTCAGAACTGAGTAACAAATGCATACATATAAAACACCATTTTCTCAAACATATAGCTAATTGCCTCTTAACATGACCCTTGTCCTGTAAGTGAATAGCCCACAACCCTGTCTATGATATACTATAGCTATGCTTAGCACAAGTCACTGGTGGGGGGGGGTGGGGGTGGGGGGGGTGGGGTTAACCTTTAACATGCTCTGGGCAAATTCAGTAGATGACAAATTGATAAAGTGTTCTTATTTTCCCAGAACACAGGCTGACATTTCCTGCAAATTTTCCCAGAAAATAGGGTTGATACTTAATGCAAATTATCTCCTAATTATTTTGCCATAAAGAAGGGTTGAAATTTCTTGCAAATATAGACATTTTATGACATTTCAAACCCTATTTTCTGGAGAAAAAAATATGAAAACTTTATCAAAATGTTTTCTTCTGAAATTTTGCCCAGCATACCAAGTTGATCACTGCTTAGCATGCTGGGTAATAATTTCGGATGATTTTTTTTTTAATAGTTTTCCCATAAAACAGACTCTGACATTTCATGCAAATGGTCTCTTTAGGAGACAATTTGCATGAAATGTCAAGGCCTATTTTATGTGAAGGAAAAAAAAAAAAAGAGAGAAATGCTGTCAATTTGTCAACTGCTGACTGTCCCCACAGATTGGTAAATGTTAAACAAATGCGCACAAATAAAATACAGAAAGCCTTTTTTTACATACATTGTGACATAAATATTAGGCCTGTCATGGGAGAACTGATTCTGAAAATTGAGGTGACAATTTTTAATGCTTAGCTTTCTGGGTAAAAATTTCAGCAGAAGACATTTCTAAAATGTTATTTTTTCTAGAAAATAGGCTCTGACATTTCATGCAAATTGTCTCCCTGGGAGACAATTTGCATGAAATGCCAGTGTCTATTTTCTGGGAAAAATAAGAAAAATATCAATTTGCCATCTGCTGTAATAGCCTAGAGAATAGTTAAGGTTAATTTTGGACCATAACATATCTCATGGATACTCATTGGAAGCATCTCAGAGATTCCACTGAGTACATATAAGATGGTTTGGCATAAAATCTTTATCCAAACCTATGG
This sequence comes from Anodontia alba, assembly GCA_964016985.1. NCBI lineage: Eukaryota > Metazoa > Mollusca > Bivalvia > Lucinida > Lucinidae > Anodontia > Anodontia alba. Next base: position 61,026,775 of record OZ024833.1, on the reverse strand, counting down.
AAAAGAAATGCAATATTTACCATAACTCATTTTATAAACACACCTATTCAAATATACTGAAAATTTCACAACCAAAAACTGGAAGTTTTCAGATAAAAATTCTGGTATTTTTCATATTTCTGCTCAAAACATAGATTGTGGGTACTCGTCCTAAAATTTGAACAGACCAATTTTACTATTGATAATCATTACGAAAAAATGCCTATTCAAATATATAGAAAATTTCACCTCCAAAAACTGAAAATTTTCAGATAAAAAACTCTTTTTTTATATTTCTGCTCAAAACATAGATTGTAGGTACTTGTTAGAACTGCCTCGCAGAGGCAGTTCTAATGAGTACCAACAATCTATGTTTTTGAGCAGAAATAAGAAAAAAAAAATGTATACCCCTGTAAACTGTAGTTTTACTACATAAAAGTGGGGTTTATGGGGGTCAAAATTATATAGGCGTGTTTCCGTGATGTATTCAGACACCTTTATTTTTTACCATACATATCCTAAAATTTTAACATGTCCATTTTACTACCTACTGACATGTCTACCCATTGCTGGATGAATAGCAAACAATGTAGAACCTGATCACATTCTGTGGCATCTCATCTGGGTCTACACAGTTTGCTCAGGCCTCTCCAAAAACTTTAACATAAATATGGTACATTGTATTATACTATACAAGCAGTCTGCCTGAAAACAGACTTCCAATAAGAAATAAACAGCACCTTTAAACCGGTGGATGTAATAAATTAGGGATTTATTGTCCATAACATTTTGGACATAACGATAACTGTCTTAAAATTTTGTACACCAAATTTTCACACAAAATGGTATATGTAAACAGTGCAGACCAAGTTCAAAATGCCCCTGAAAGGCCAGGCTGCTCAGGGTCTACATTTTCTGAAATTCTGCCAAATATTTTTGTCAAAAAAGACATAAAAGAACAAAATTTGGGGGAAATAAAGACGGAATATTGTGTTTAAAATTTTAGGACATTTACCGTAAGTGATACTGTTAACATTTACAAATTAAAATGTGATGAAAACACAATGTATTAATGGTTACAGAACAATTTTTATAACACCAAGAACATACCATTACGAAAACATGCCTATTCAAATATACTGAAATTTTTCCCACCAAAAAATGACAATTTTCAGATAAAAAAAATTCTGATATTTTTCATATTTCTGCTCAAAACATAGATTGTGGGTACTCATTAGAACCGCCTCACCGAGGCAGTTCTAACGAGTACCCACAATCTATGTTTTGAGCAGTAATAAGAAAAATAATGTATACCCCTGTAAACCCCAGTTTTACTATATAAAAGTGGGGTTTAAGGGGGTCAAAATTATATAGGCATGTTTTTGTGATGAAAACTAAACCACTTGTAAACTTTCTAAAAAAAAAAACAATGGATATTTCCATCAACAACTGAATTTACACAGCAAATAAATAAACAAAACAAGATTCTACATTAAAGGAGATTGGGATATTTTTTCAGGGGAATTAATTCTGTCAATCAAAACCTGCCTTTCTCTCTTCTGAAAAGAGATCTGCTGTAAAAGGAAAGAATTTCCTCCCCTATCTTGAAATATGGCAAATACATTGATATTTTTGCTAAAAAAATGTGAGTAGCTTTTAGCTACAAACTTTTTTGCAACAAAAATATCAATGTACAGTGAACCCTCATTACAACGACAGCATTTGTTCCCAAAGATGTTGCCAATTAAAGGCTGATCATAGTCTGCTGAAATACAGTCTGATATGAGTCTTCTCTCAGAACACTTGTCCAAAGGTACCTTTTCTTGTTTTGCGACTCTTTTGATCATTGAATATATTTTCATGGGAAGCAACAACTCTTTTCAAAATTGTTTTCTCCCCTTCTGAAAAAGGGTCTACTCAAAAAGGAAAGAATTTGCTCCCTGTGGGAGCAAATTCTTTCCTTTTTGAGTAGACCCCTTTCCAGAAGGGGATTGCTTTGCAAAAAAGCAAATAAGATGTCACAAAAGTTGTCTCACTTGTAAAACCTAATGGAAGAAAATCTACCGCATAATCTTGACAGAATTTACTGTTATCAAATGTGGCTCACTAAAATCACTACAGTAGATGTCATTATGCACCATAATATTATGCAAAAGAAGATTTATACAGTAAATGTCCTAGAATCTCGAAAACTTCATTCCATACTTTTTGGCATATTTTTTTTTTTTTTTTTTTTATGCATTTTATGCATTTGTCTCTTAAAATGCTTAGTTGAATTCCAAACAGTATAGACCCTGATCAGACTGCTCCTTGAAGAGCAGTCTGATCTGGATTTGGCACTGTTTGCATGTGCCATTTTGTCGGAACTTTTGGTGTACAAAATTTTAGGACATTAACTGTACATGTTAAATTACTGAGACCAAAGAAACACAGTTTTTATGTTATTATAAATAGCAGAAGACAATGCAACAAACAAAGAAAAATAAGTTTGAAATTTATGCCTGCTGCAACCATCTGCCTTAAAGACTACATGAGATTTTAATGCTTAGCACTCTGGGTAAAAATTTCAGCAGACAGCAAATTTAAATATTTTCTTATTTGTCCCAGAAAACAGGATTTGACATTTCATGCAAACTGCCTCCATTGGAGACAATTTGCATGAACTGTCAAATCCTGTTTTTGGAGTAAAATAAGAAAAATATCACCAATTTGGCATCTGCTGAATTAGCCAAGAGAGTGTTAAAGGTTAAAGAGAAAACAATGGATGGGACTTTATGTTGATGTTAAAGCTACAGCCAAACTCCTATTAATCATTTTGTCATGTGTTGATTTAACCGCCAGCATACAAAAAAATAAATAATGCCCATCACGAAAACATGCCTATATAATGTTGACCACCTTAAACCCCACTTTTATATAGTGAAACTGGAGTTTACAGGTGCATACATTATTTTTCTTATTTCTGCTCAAAAATATAGATTGTGGGTACTCGTTAGAACCGCCTCGAGGCAGTTCTAATGAGTACCAATCTATGTTTTGAGCAGAAATATGAAAAATATCAGAATTTTTATCTGAAAATTTTCAGTTTTTTGGTGGTAAAATTTTCAGTATATATGAATAGGCTTGTTTTCATAATGTTTACTGCACACTTTATTGCTATGGTATAAATACTAAACATCTGCCTTAAAGACTAAATGAGATTTTAATGCTTAGCACTCTGGGTAAATAATTCAGCAGACAGCAAATTGAAATATTTTTTGTTTTTATTTGTCCCAGAAAACAAGGTTTGAAAGATTATGGTATAGATAGTAACATACCATGTTTATCTTGTTTATTTGGACAGACAAGTCTAAGCAAACAGTGTAGACCCAGATCAGATGCTGCAAAATGCATATGAAGAGACTGAATTAAATCTAGTCTCCAATTTCCTTTCCTTTGTGAGTTCTTTGATTCCAAAGGCATCCTTTTAGATTTTTATTCTACACTGTTTGCCACTTATCCAGCAAATTTAGACACATCAACAGGTAGTCATTACGAAAACACGCCTATTCAAATATATTGTAAATTTCACCTCCAAAAAACTGAAAATTTTCAGATGAAAAACTTTGATATTTTTCATAATTTTGCTAAAAATATAGATTGTGGGTACTCGTTAGAACCGCCTCGATGAGGCGGTTCTAACCAGTACCTACAATCTATGTTTTCAAGCAGAAATAAGAAAAATAATGTATACCCCTGTAAACCCCAGTTTTACTATATAAAAGTGGGGTTTATGGGGTCAAAATTATATAGGCGTGTTTTCGTGATGAAAATGGAGTCTCTCAAAAATTAGAACAAGTCTGGTAAGCAGTACAGATGTCTGACTGTTAACATAAATATGGTAATAGTATCAGTTTTTGGTCCAGTTTGCATATTCGTTGAAACTCTTCATGACTGCGCATCTCCGTCCCCACCCATTGTCTCTGGCATCACGTAGGAGATATCATCCCATGGATGTCGGTATAAACCTTGCTTCAAACGCTTCTGGTCCAGAAAATGGCCTATAATGAATATGTAATTCTTAGCATGCAGGGTAAAATTTACAGTGGATGACATTTTGAAACATTTTTCTTATTGTTCCCAGAAAATAGGCTTTGACATGACATGCAAATTGTCTCCTAAAGACAATTACAATACAGTCGACTCTCATCATCTCGAAGTCCAAGGAAATCTCTGAAACACTTCGAGACATCTGTACTTCAACATATCAGATTTGCAGAATTCAGGAAAAAATAAATCAAACAACTACATTTCACAAATGAATATGTCATTAGACTCCTGAAGTTTGAGGTATACTGAAAAAATTGTGGAAAAAAAGGAGAAATAGCTCCTTAGGAGCAATATCTCCTCTTTTCCACAATATTTTGACATCTCTTGATAGATTCTCATGTTTAAACTGGGACCAGATTTTCAATTCGAGATAAGCAGTTATTCGAGATAAGCGAATTCAAGATAACGAGTGTCGAATTTGAGATAACAAGTGTCGACTGTATATACTTTTATAAAGAAAATCAGAAAAAAAATATCACATAATCATCATAAAATAATCCTATCATGTAGTTCACTGCTGATCTTTTTCTAAAGTGTGTCCTTATTAGGTGGATATTTTACAAGTTTTTTTTGTTGTTTTTTTTCTAGTTATTTTGAAAAACCTACCTGCACAGTGCGGTAATTAGGTTGAATATGGTATTCAGTATTTCACACAATATTTAGACCTTATAATCTACACCATGAATAATACACAGTGCAAACTCCTTGGGAAGACACAAATCTGGCTGTCGTACAGAGATGGCTGTTATAGAGAGATGACTGCAAAACACACAAACACACACACACACACACACACACACACACACACAGATAACTTAACATGCTGGGTAGAATTTCAACAGACAAGACTGGAATATTTCTCTCAGAAAAATATACTTTGTCATTTCAAGCAAATTGTCTCCTTAGGAGACAATTAGCATGAAATGTCAAACCTATTTTCTGGGAAAAATAAGAAAAATATCAATCTGCACTTGTTTCAATTTTAGGATAAGTGCAGTGTTTGTTTGTTTGTGTTAAGGTTTAACGGCCCAGTCAATACAATGTTGTCATGTCGAGCACGATCAGTTTACCTAACCACACTTTTACTGGGCAGGCTAAGTCCTCTAAGTGGTTAAACAGTATTGTACACATTCTTTCACCAGAAACTAACAACTGCCCTTCTTGAATCAGGGGAAGGGAGAGAATGACCTGATCAATCTCCACGAAAGAACATTGCAGACCCCGGTAGGGGTCGAACCCCCAACGTCCTGATCACCAGTCTGACAAGCAGCCAACTGAGCCACCGAGACCGTTATAAGTGCAGTGTATGAATATTTTGGGATAAACAAGAAAAACGCCTAACGGCAATATGGACGGGTTTTTTAAATAATGAAGAATGTAAGTTGTCTTTCTTGCATGTGAAACATCTACTGGTCCTCCTCTTCATCCCTACCAAATATGAAAGCATTCCATTGAAGAATAAAGGTAACATATAACTTTGAAAACAGGTTAACCAAAAGGTAAACCTCCTAAGATGCCCAACGCCTGCCCACCCACCCTCCCAGACATCGCTATTTTAAAGGATGGATTTTTTAAAAACCCGTCCAAAAAGGTATCGCAATAAAATATTACAATTTGGTACTTTGGGAGCTCTTCAACCTAATTTTATTCATATCAAGACAATGAAGGGCTGATTATGAAGCACTATGTGCAGTTATGAGCTGAGTTCCATCTCTAACAAGATTCCAACCCAGGACCACTTGATCCGAGGTCAGCAGTGCTAACAACTTGGCCAAAAATTCTTTCAATAATACAAGATGACATTATTGCTTGTTTGTTTTATTTGGATTTTACATGATTTTCAACAATCTTTCAGTCATATGGCAACAATGTCTGGACGTGGCAGGGTGCTCAATGCTCATTTTTTGAGAGCTGCTTCACTGAAATATCATATCCCAGACACGGGAAATGATATTCCATCCAGTCACATTATACTGACACCGGGATGACCAGTTCCGATTCCTAGCTCTCCTTTCTAAATGCTGAGCGCCAAGCAAAAGAGCAGCTAGTATCATAGTTGAAGTCTTTGGTATGACTTGACCGGGGATCAAACCTAGAGCCTCCTAGTCGCACTACCAATTTAGCCACTGTGCCAGTACATGATGTGATTAACCCTTGCAATGCTGAATTAAGATGCCACACCCACTTCTAATTTTCAGCCAATCAGATTACTTGATCCAGGTTGTTGTTGCAAATTCACATACTTAATGTCAAACAGTGCAGATCCAGATCAGCTGGCTTCTTCAGAAGCCAACTGACCTGCATTTACACTGTTTGCAAAGGCAGGCCATATCAGGGACAAGATACAGGGGGGACAAGACAAAATGGACACTAGGTTCAGTGGGACCAGAGTTAAGTTGAACAATTACCTATAAATCCCATACTTCTTCCAAGAACAAACAAACCATTGAGAGCCCCAATGTCAACAAATTCCTGGGCTTCCTCCCTGTAATACAAAAATATGCATGTATTTCAAAATATAAATAAGTCATTTTCTTCAGAATAATAATGCTTGACAGATTACTCAAGTTGAAGATTTAACAAACAAACCTTTGAGAGCCCCAATATCAACAAACTCCTCTCTGTAACACAAATATGCAACAACTCACACAGAACTGGTCTACTGTACTGTAAGCAATGGGTGTTTGCTTGGTCCCAAAAAAAAAATTTTTTTTTTCTGATTTTTCTATTTATAGACCATAGGTCCCGATAGGAAATTATTTTTTCCACCTCAGGTACGTTTTTTTTTTTTTTCTATAATTTTTCCAGGAATTACGACAATGATTTTTCTTATGATCATTTATGATCTCAATAGAGGAATTTCATTTTGAAATATTGTGGATCATTTGTATGCATACAATGTTGTGTCAGTTGTTTAGGAATAAACATTTTTATAAAAGTAGTACCTTTTTGACCATGGTTAAGAAGGTATTGCTAAGAAAAAAAAATTGTAGGAAAAAACCTTGTTCATTAAGGTCAGAAAAAATCATTCAAAATCAGGATCAAGCAGACCCCAGTGATAAGTATTCTGTACTTAAGTAATAGCAAATATTTTAAAATTGATAATTGTTTTCTTCGGAAAATAATGCTTGATGGTTCAAAAGCTGACCACTTGAATGAAATGACAATCCCTGTTCACATGTGTGTGTGTACAGATATTGATATATATTTGAGTTTGAGTTTTGTGCCAAGCCAACACTATCATGTGGAGCCAGCAGTTAACCTACTCACACTTTTTCTGGGTAGAATTGGGCCTTCTCTATCCACATATGCCCAAAGATAAGTTGTCGCACTGCACAGCCCATATAGAAAAGGCCCTTATTACATTGTGAGACCTAGCTGGCTTGTATGGTTCATTACCCTCTAAGGACCCTTTTCTTATGGCTTGGCTTGGATGAGGCCCTTCCTACGAGTTCCCACATGTTAAATATGGAAAATAAGAAAAATGTCAGTACTTTTTGCTGAAAAAAGCACCTTATCTTGAGCTATGATGGTATCTATACTAGCAACAGTATCATGGTTGTCCGCCTTAAAATTAACCATGATGCACAGTAGGTTTAGGGGAATGGACTCACTGTCAAGGAGGCAAGTCTGTGAAATCATTTTCTGCTCCCATCTGGAAAGGTGTCTTCTTACAATGGGGAAAAACAATACTTGGCATTTTCATATTTATTAACAGATGAGTTTTCATGCTCAGCTATGTTCAGCAAGACAGGATTTGCAATTGTTAGTAATTAGAGATATATTAGCAGGAAACATTCCATGCTCAGCTGAGTTGAACACTAAGAAAGTTTTATAACCTCGGGGCTATGATGCATCAGTAGTACAGTAGGTTAAGGGGAATAAATTCACTTTATAGCAGCATCATTAATAGGTATATTATAAAAGCATGGAATCTTTGGATAAATATTTTCAAATACATATATATGACTAATGATGATGATTTGGTGTTTTACGCCCCTTTCAACATTATCTAAGTCATATCGAGACAATGGAAGGGTGATAATAAAGGCTCCATGCAATGAAATGCCATACAGTCATGAGATGAATTCCACCTTCAGTGACTTTCGAACCCAGGACCTCTTGCTCCGAAGTCAGGAGCACTGATCTCTCAGCCACCTGGGCCCAGTTGTTCAAAGCATTGTTAGCTTAACGAGCTCGTTAAGCGTCATTGTGTTAACTGTTTTAGCTGATTCAATATACAATATTCTGATATTTTTTGCTGAAAAAATGTGAGTAGCTTTTGCAGTTTTGCTGAAAAAATGTGAGTAGGTTTTGCAGTGCAAAAGTTACTCACATTTTTTCAGCAAAAAATTTCAGCATATTTGCGTATCACTCGATGTAAATTTTAACGAATCGTTAGCTAATGATGTCATTAGCTTTGAACAACTGGGCCCTGGGCACTTCTGTATACGACTAAACATAGAAGCATCACAATAAAGGAGTTCCATGGTTTTAGTCAGTTGTGTTTCTTTGTTTACCTTGTTTTTCCTGTGAATGGACAATCTTTCCTTACCTTGTAAAACAGCCACAGTTCCGCAACAGATCAACAAACGCTACACCAATAAACCCATCTACATTCAAGATGAGGTTTGGTTTCTGTGGAATAAAATCAAAACATTTCACAATTCAGTCAACACAGTTAAGAGTAAGGTCATATCCAGCCAGTTAAATCAAATATTTAACACTTAGTACACTTCGCTTTCGGAAATGTGCCTTCTGGGCATGAGCGGATAGCAAAGGTCCAGATCAGACAGCTCGAATGTGCAGTCTGATCAGAAAACTGGGCTGGCAATGTAAATAGGAGAGTATTGACATGCAATGTTGATCTTTTTTTAGGAACAATAAGAAAAGTATTTTATAATACCATCTGTAACATTTACATTTGGCTCTTTAATCCTAGTCCAGTGAACCCAAATATGACCTGCCTTTGGAAACAGTGTAGCTGGCTTCAAAGGAAGAAGCCAACAGACTGGATCTGCACTGTTTATCATTAAGTATGTGAATTTGTAGTAATAACCTGGATCAAGTAATCTGACTGGCTGAAAAAAAGGAGTGGGTGTGGTATTTTAATTTATTCAGCATGACAAAGGGGTTACCCTTTGGTATAGTTAATGGGAATGGATACACTTTAAGGGGATGCAATATTGTCAAAACTGTTTTTACTTTCCTTCCTTCCAAAAAAGGGGTCTATTCTAAAAGGAAACAATTTTTTCCCCAGGAGCAAATTCTTCCCTTTAAGAGTAGTCTTTTCAGAACTGGCTTGGTGTATGCCATAAAGAAGGTTTAAACTTCTCCAATAACAACACAAGACTTAGCCAGGTTTCATGTAATTTCACATTACTAGAGGTAAAACGTTACTTACAGAGACAAATGCTGAAAATAATCCTGAAGTCACCTAAATTATTAACTGAGCTTTTTTTTTAAGTACAAATAATGCAGTTCTGTGGAGTTGTTTTGTGAAAGCATTTGTGTAAACAAGCCAAACATATCACCGCCATTTTGAACCTAAAGCCATGTGACTTCGCGTTAATTAAGATTTCGGCAGGAAATTATCATGTGATTGTCATGTGATCTTTGCAAATTTTGGCCATTTTCAAAACCAAATACCGATGCCTTAGATTTGGCATTTTCATAAAACAATAAGTAAGTCTTAGCTGTAAAAGTCGATTTAATAGATATAGGTGTAAATGTCATTAAGGACTGCTACCAACATGATCAAATTTCTTTTCTAAGGGTAAATCAGAAAACAACTGTGTATTTTTGAAAACAAACCTTTCCCACCAGAGCATGACTTTGTACCTAAAACATCCAGCAGGTAGGTGGCGCTGTGATTTATTTTCATGGAGAAATCAGTTTAACACGATATTGAATTTAACGCGAAAATACATGAAGAGAGTATATGATAAAACACAAATACAAGCGACTTCATAAATGTCGAACACGTGAGAATTCTAGACTTTTATCTTAACCTGGGTAGGATAAGAATTTCTATCCCATGGTAAAACCCAGGATTTTCTTATCTGGTGTGCAAGAAAAAAAATCTTACTTTTGAAGTTGTAATTTTTTCCACCTCTATAGCATAGTTAAGAATGGGGGTCGCTGGGAAATTCTTCTGTGCATAGTCTTTTAAGATAACCACCCTCATGTCAGGATTGTTGATCTGAAAGAAAAGAAATCAAAGATGTCTATCTTAACTTTTAAAGTGTCATTCAAAAATTATTGCAGGTGACCTAAATTAATGCTCATGTACATACAGTTTTTCAGCCAGAAGAAATAAGAAAAATATCAATATTTTAGACCAATATCAATATTTTAGACCAATATTTCAGACTGAAAAAATTGCCTTGTCTAGAGTTAATGTTTTTCTCACGGCTTTGCTCAATTATAAAGCCTTCTTTGCAGTGATATATATCACAGAGTTCAGACAAGATGACTGAAATGGAAATTTTTTCTTATTTCTTTGCAAAAACATTACAGATATTCGAATTGGCTCACAGAGTTGTTTCTACAAAGTAATCATAAAATATGCTTTTATGGAGAAGTAAATTTACATAGGGTATTCTATTTCTTAGGGTCGAACAGGCAACCTCCTGATCACCGGTCGGAGACGTGCATCCAACTGAGGACAGCCGATATTTGGTTTCAAAAAGCACCTTTTCCGGAAGTATCATTCATTAACTTAGCCCTTACAGTGCCATTCAAAATGCTGCCGAAGACATTCTAAAATTATATATTTTGATAGCTCTAGATAAGACACTGTTTTCTTTTCAGTCAAAAATAGTTGAAACATTATGAAAACATGCCTATTCAAATATATTGAAAATTTCACCACCAAAAAAGTTTTCTGATAAAAATTCTGATATTTTTCATATTTCTGCTCAAAATATATTGTGGGTACTCCTTAGAACTGCCTCACCAAGGTGGTTCTAATGAGTACCCACAATCTATGTTTTTGAGCAGAAATAAGAAATACAATGTATGCCCCTGTAAACCCCAGTTTTACTATACAAAAGTGAGGTTTAAGGGGGGTCAAAATTATATCGGTAAGTATGTTTTCATGATAATTTTTCTTATTTCACCATGAAAACCATTGTTGTGAGTACTCATTAGAATGGCCTCGGTGAGGTGCTTCTAATGAGTACCCACAATGTATGCTTTTTGGGACAAATAAGAAGAATATCAGCAATGTTTGGTCAAAATAAGTGCTTTATCTGGAACTATGATTCACCACCTTAGCTCTTAACCCAACAACTGTTGTCTGTTTTGTCATCTGCTTGTGATTTTAAAAGTCATTTTTGCAAACAGTGTGGACCCAGATCAGACTGCTCCTCTAGGAGCAGTCTGATCAGGGTCCACACTGTTTGCCTGTATGCAAAAATAGATTTGAAAAGTTTGCAAGAATATTCAGCAGACGACATAAACAGACGACATTTTCAGATGCTGCTTTTCTTGGCATTTTAAGGGTCAAACTTTCATTCAAAAATGTTGCAGATGGCATTATTTTGGGTTTGGTCTGGAATTTAATTAACATTATTACGGTCATACTGGGCTGGTCAGTTTACCTAAGCACACTTTTCCTGGTCAGAAGCATTCTTAAATCATATCATTTCATAGCTCCAGATAAAACACTATTTTCTTTTCAATCAAAAATAGTTGACAGTTTTTAGTATTTCTCCATGAAAACATATGTTGTGGGTACAGTGAAACCTCGTTACAACGACAGCATTTGTTCCCAAAGATGTTGCTATAAAATGAATTTGCTGTTGTAAATAACCCTTAATGGACAAAATGATATGTAAGAAAACCTTGTTTTCTCTTACTTCCTCAAAGAATATATGTTTTGAATATTTGTTAGTGAGGCAATTCCAACAAATATCCAAAACATATGTTGCTAGAAGTTTTAATGCAATATTCTTGTTTATTTCTCATTGTCACCTCTAGAGCAAAGGTTTTGTGACATTCAAATTGTCACTATAACAATTTTTGTTGCTGTATCGAGTGTCGGTATAAAGAGGTTTGACTGTATAAATATTTCTTTTGTTGAAAAAAAAAGTCCCTTATTTGAAGCCAAGTCCTAGCTAGATGCTTGCAAAGAGTACCCCTAACGTATGTTCTTGTGAAGAAGTAAGAAAAAATATTTTGGACACTTGTCTTAGCTAAAGCTGTGAGCAGCATAAATATGCAGAGTTAAAGCTGTGACAGACACTTACTGACTTAACTCTATGGCCAATACCCATTATAAGCTGACCCTTTTTTCTCATGGAATTAACAAATTCCATCGGAATGATTCCTGTGTCCAAAGCATCACTGAATTGTTTAGCAGCTGCATCTAAAGCACCTCCAAATCTGTCACCCTAAAATAGAAAGAAAAACTTCAACTATTAAAGGACTAAGCCAAATTGTAGCAGATATTAACATTCTGATATTTTATTTATTTTTTTTATTTTTCAGATGAAATAAGACTTGGCATTTCATGCAAATCTTCTGCTAGGCAGACAATTCACATGAAATGCAAGTTTTATTTTGTCTGAAAAAGAAAAATGAAACTGTCCTCTGACATAGTTATGATCAGCGCAATAACAGCAGTATGGAAAATGACACAAAAATCTAATGCACTAAAATGCGAATTTCAACAATTTTGATAGAGTTGTCTACCCTGAAAATGTATGTTGATACATATTCACATATTCATATTTCCGGATTCAGCAGGACAAGTTAAAGCGCAGGCTCACCTGAACCTCTGCTGTTCACATATGCTATAACAGCTCTTTTCCCATGACTTGGAACAGACAATTTCATAATTATTTAAGCTTTATAGATTCACTTAACTCTTTCAGAGCCAAATTTCAGTTTACATTTTTTTTTTTAAAACAAACTATCGATTGGAAAGAAGTTTATATGTAAAGTTGAGAGACTGAATGTCAAACAGCGTAGATCCTGATGAGATGGCTCATTATGAGCCATCTCATCTGGATCTACCTTGTTTGCAAAAGCCTATTATTACTGCCTGTGGCAATGAAAGAGTTCAAGAGACAGAACCCTAAATTTAAAGTGTTTATCTCTTTTTCCAAAATGATACACTCCAGTAAAAACAGAATTTGCTTCCCCTAAAAAAAGGGGTCTGATATGGGGAAATTCTTACAACATAAAAATGCCACCAAGGGGAGCAAATTCCTTCCTTTAAGAGTCCTTCTCCTTGAGAAGGTGTATACATTACTTTTTACTTACTACAGTTTTATTTTCAGTAGAGGTTTTATAGTCCAGTCAACCCATCCGGGTCATGTGGAGCACAGTACTTACTATAGTAAGAAGACCAGAAGTTAAACTTGAAACGAGATCTTTTCCTGCCCTGGCACATACTATGGTATTGTGGGCCCCAGATACAGCTGGACCGTGGTCTGCAGTCACCATCAGACACATCTCTATAAACTTTGTAGCGTACCTTGGCAACCTGTAATATTGACACTTAGAATGTTTGGTAAAATTTTCAACAGACGACATATTGAAATATTTTTTTCTTATTTTTCTCAGAAAACTGGATCTGACATTTCATGCAAATTGTCTCCTAAGGATCCTGTTTGCTAGGAAAATTATAGAAAAATATCTTTCATTTGTCATCTGCTAAATTTGGTTAGAGAAAGGTAAAAGAAACTGACACTCACAAATTTTAATTTTAAGTTATCTCTGGGAAAATTGAGCAGATGACAAATAGATGATTTTTTTCCCTTCTTTTCCCAGAACACAGTGTTTGACATTTAAAGTTACCTGTCTCCTTAAGAGATCATTTACCTGACATTTCAAACTGCTATTAACCAGAAACACCCAAGTATTAATTTTTTGTGTGAAAATTATATTAATTATAAACATTTTTCTAAGACACCCTTCAAAATTTAAGCATTTTAGAAGATTTTTACCATTTTAGTTGCAAATATTCACTGACAACCATTTTAATAAAAGATTAAAATTTATTTGAGTTGGAGTTTTATGGCCTAGTCAACACTGTTAAGGTCATGTCAAGCTGGTCAGTTAACCTACTCACACCTTTTCCTGGGCAGGCTTAGTCCTCTAAGTGTTTTACCAGTACTTGTGCACATACTTTGGCCAGTGAACAACTGCCCTTGAGTCAGCTATAGAGGGAGAATGATCATAGATGATCAGCTCCATGAAAGTTATATAGCTAAGCTGAGACGATCTTGCAATCCCTGGATCTGCAGTCAGACATGCTACCGACTTCGCTATGAAGCCTAGCATTTATATGAGGTTAAACCCAAGGGTTAATGCCAGACGACTTTCCATAATCCTGATATAATTGGCTTATTTTAGGGCATAGGTATATACACTGTATAAGACTGTACAAAAATATGAAAATTGGTGATTATGAAATTTTCATGTTTAAGTATCAAATAAGGAAATGTCCTAAAATTTTGAACACTTAATTTCATACTTTTTAGGCCTAAATTTTGCTTTTATGCAGTTGTTTCTTGAAATTCTTATTGGAATGGCAAACAGTGTAGACCCTGATCAGGAGCAGTCTGATCAAGGTCTGCACTGTTTGCATCTGCCATTTCGTCAGACACTCTGATGTACGACATTTATTGTAAGCTAATGACACTTTGAAATACTATGGTTGAATCTTGCACTTGAATGGTTAACTCTGAATCTTTTTCAATGAGATCAATAAAGCTGGAAAAATGTTTGTTTGTGATGAGGTTTTACGGCCCAGTCAACCCAAAGGGGTCATGTCAAGCACAGTCAATTTACCTAACCACACTTTTACTGGGCAGGTTAGTCCTCTAAGCAGTTAACCAGTATTGTGCACATTCTTTCGCCAGAAACTGACAACTGCCCTTCTTAAATTAGAGGAAGGGAGAGAATGACCACAGAAAATATTTCTTGATCAATCTCCTTGAAAGAATGTTGCTAAACCATAAGGGTCAAAACCGCAACCTCCTGATCACCAGTGGGCCGTGCATCCAACTGAGCCACCGAGGCCGGCCATGAAAAATGTTACCCACCTTCTTTGAAACCATAGTAAGCTAAGTACTCCACCAACACCCAGGTCTTCCTTGAAGATGTCAGTGATTGGTATCCCAGCATACAACAGTTCCTGACCCCTCTCGTCACATATACTTGTCATAAATGAGGCAGGTTTTCTGATGAGACCAAGTTCCTACAGGCAAGACAAAGACAGTTGTTTAATATAAGCACTCAATATTCTAACTCAGCTGATGACAAGTTACTCATGTTTTTCACAGAAAATAAGGCTATGCATTTAATTAAAACTGTCTCCAGTGAGGTGGGGGATAGGGGTAAGGGCTGGGTGTGGGATCAGAGCTTGGAGAGGTCTATTTCAGTCATCTGTTGTTACATTTCTCATAAACAGTTTTGACCAATACCAAACAAAGCCATGTTTAGAAGCTGCTTACATTTCTCATAAACAGTTTTGACCAATACCAAACAAGGTTATATTTGGAGGCTGACTTCTAATGACCCCTACTGACTGTAGAATCTGGCCAATAATCCGATTCTACCATCATTTGCATCTGCAAAGTCCTGTTATGGCCTTTACCCTCCTCTATATATTCTATTTTCATGCAGTAATTCTGTAAGTAGATGACAATGGCCATGATAAGACTATGTGAATGTCCAGGCCAATCTGGGCTTTCCTGTAACATTATATGGGAGGTGCCATGCAAAAACGAGTCTTCGGCCATATGCGACAGCTAAGGCCCAGATCAGACTGCGCATCCGCGCAGTCTGATCAGGGCCTTCGCTGTCCACAAACAGAATCATTGGATACTACAGAATGTTTCAATAGAGAGCAAATGCCCAGAAGAGACTTTGTGCATGTACAGGATGGTGTGAACCCACACGTTTTGCGCATGTTCGAAGGCACTTTTTTTGCTTGATGTGGCCCATATATAATTTACTGGTGACCTGGGCCAACTGTCAATAATTCAAAATTAATCAGTAACCAATTGTAACTGAACCCTTAAAGGGATAGTCATTTTTAACTTCTTTTTCCACAAAAATATATATTGTGGGTACTCAATGTTTGTTTGTGTTGAGGTTTTACGGTCCAGTCAACCCAATGGGGTCATGTCGAGCATGGTCAATTTTCCTAACCACACGTTTCCTGGGCAGGCTTAGTCCTCTAAGCGGTTAACCAGTATTGTGCGCATTCTTTCACCAGAAACTGACAACTGCCCTTATTCAATCAGCTGAAGGCAGAGAATGACTATAGAAAATATTTCATTCTCAATCTCCATGAAAGACTGTTGCCAACGTCGGCGGGGTCGAACCCGCGACCTCATGGTCTCCAGTTGGACACATATCGCCGGCTTGTGGGTACTCATCAGATGCAACTTTTGAGGAAATAAGAAAAATATTTATCTGATTTACCTGGAATCACCATATAGAGCTATGTACGACAGATGAATAATATAAAAACTGAATAAACACTTACTCTAGCCCAGTTATAATCCATAGGAACAGTGGGTGGAGCTTCTTCGGGTTTTGGAATCACAACGCCATCTGCTACCAAGCCTTCATACACCTCTCTGAAAACACAATCAGCAGCTTTTGTTGAAAAAAAATATATCATGCTCAATCAAACAAAACTGGGAGTGTAGATTCAGATCAGAATTGCACTTAAAAGAACAGAAGACCAGTTTGATCATAGTCTGCCATAGGACTTGATAAGAGTGAGGCTTCTAATGAGTACCCACAACATATGTTTTCGTGGAGAAATAAGAAAAATATCAATACTTGGTAACTGAAAAAAGCATCTTATCAAGAGCTAGGGTCTGCAATGTTGGCAACTCATCTAGCATATTACAAAGAAATATTCATTATTTAGGAGTCCTTGTTTAAGAACTCATCAACCTTTTGATTATTTTGTGTTGTCTCCCAAAGAAAGAGAGAAAGGGACAGTAGAGCTAGGAAAGAGAAATAGAGGTGAGAAAAAAATGAAAAGAAACAGAAGAAATACTAATATGCCCTGTTTCCACCATCTACTGCAAATACAGCTGTCCTTTGTCACAAAGCAGTCAATGATGATGAAGAGTTCAGATTTAACGACATATCAACCCATGAGAGTCATTTGCATCA
This sequence comes from Anodontia alba, assembly GCA_964016985.1. Taxonomy (NCBI): domain Eukaryota; kingdom Metazoa; phylum Mollusca; class Bivalvia; order Lucinida; family Lucinidae; genus Anodontia; species Anodontia alba. Next base: position 61,009,555 of record OZ024833.1, on the reverse strand, counting down.
AAATGGTATATTAACTTGGTTTTGTAATAAAGGGCTATACCAAGCAATCAAATGGTTTTATTGGAGTTAATGCTAGTTGACAGATGGATGCAGGTGCAACAAAAAAAAAAAAAAAAAAAAAAAAAATTCAAAATGTCTTCTGCAACTCTATTTGAGCCATGTCATGAGAAAACAAGTCTTGTTTGTTTGTTTGTGTTGAGGTTTTACGGCCCAGTCAACCCAATAGGGTCATGTCGAGCGCGGTCAGTTTACCTAACCACACGTTTACTGGGCAGGCTTAGTCCTCTAAGCGGTTAACCAGTATTGTGCACATTCTTTCGCCAGAAACTGACAACCGCCCTTCTTGAATCAGCGGAAGGGAGAGAATGACCGCAGAAAATATTTCATGATCAATCTCCGCGAAAGAATGTTGCCGACCTCAGAAAACAAGTCTTTATTCCATATGCAGCTAGTCCAATCTTGGCCTTCTTTGTCTGCTTACAGAATCAATGTATTCTGCAGACTATATTGACAAACACAGGCCACAAATCTGCAACTTGGTCTTGGCCTTTACTATTTCCATACAACATAAGGCTAAGGCTATTTTCTTCCATTGTCAAGACTATTAACCCTTAAAGCGCCAATCACAACAATTGTCGTCTGCTTTGTCTTCTGCCGGTTACTTTAAAAGTCATTGTTGCAAACAGTGTGGACCCAGATCAGACTGCTCCTTTAGGAGCAGTCTGATCTGGGTCCACACTGTTTGCCTATATGCAAAATGTAAGTTTGAAAAGTTTGCAAGAAGATGCAGCAGACGATATAAGCAGACGACATTTTCAGATTCAGATTTTCTTGGCGCTTTAAGGGTTAAGGTCATGCTGAACTGGTCAGTTTAGTTATCCTAACCACACTTTTTCCTGGGTAGGCTTAGTCTTTTCAGCAGTTAACCAGTACTTGTACACATTCTTTTGCCAGAAACTGACAACTGCTCTTTTTGAATCAGCCAAAGTGAAGGTATGACCATAGAAATATTTCATAATCAATATCTACAAATAGGACTGAACCCACAACCTCCTGATCACCAGTCAGATGCAAATCCGACTAAGCCACCGAGGCCGAGACTGGGTGGTTTAGTGGTTAGCACTTTTAACCTGTAAGCCAGATATTGATGAAATCCCACCTGGGATATTGATTTTTTGTTGTTGTTTTTTTTTTTGTTATTTTGGGGTTTTTTTATCATTAGTACCCTATGCCCTTAGTTAAGAACAGAATAGAATAGATGGTGAGGCACTTATTGACAAGCAGCAGTACTAAGTGCATAAGGTGATCCAAGAATACATGGCTGTACGAATGCATGCAAAAACACACATCCTGATAAAACTTCAATACAACAAGAAATCCGCGGAAAGCGATGTCGCACCTGCGGGGATTAAGTCATACAAGTTCCTATTTGTATTGAAAAAAATCTATTTTGCAGTATTCAAGAAACTGACAGGTTAGAAAAATGGACAAAGTAGAAAATTTGGAATATTGGCTTGCAAAATTTTATCTAAATCTGTCCATTATTTCACAAGATATTGATATTGAGCGGATATCATTTTTGCCCATTAATCAAGGCCAGTAACTCAGCTGAAAATTGACGAAATCCCAAGCTAGGTATTGTTAACAACAATATGTATGCAAAATATGATCCTAATCCATCAATTCTTTCACAAGATACTGAGCGGAAACCAATTTTGGGGATAAATCAAGGACCCCTAACTCTGCTGAAATGAATCTGAGATTTATGTGCAAAAAATATGCACATCTTCAGACCATGTCCTAATCATATGTGAAGTTTCAAAGCTATTAGCCTAAAACTGCAGGAGGAGTTGTGCTCACGAAACACCCACTGACTATAAGGGTTTTAGGCAAAAACTGACTAAGTTTTCAAAGCGAAAAAAAGTTGAAAAAAAAAATTTGAGATTTATGTGCAAATAATATGCAAATCTTCAGACCCTGAACTAATCATCTGTGAAGTTTCAAAACTATTGGCCTAAAACTGCAGGAGGAGTTGCGCTCACGAGACACCCACTGACTATAAGGGTTTTAGGTAAAAACTGACTAAGTTTTAAACAAAGTTGAAAAAAAATCTGAGAATTAAGAGCAAATAATATGCGCATCTACACACCATGGCCAAAACATCTGTGAAGTTTCAAAATGATTGGCCAAAAACTGTAGGAGGAGTTGCGCTCACGAGACACCCACTGACTATTATGGTTTTAGGTAAATAAGTTAACAAAGCGAAAAAAGTTGAAAAAAAAATCTGAGAATTATGAGCAAACAATATGCGCATCTACACACCATGGCCAAAACATCTATGAAGTTTCAAAATGATTGGCCAAAAACTGTAGGAGGAGTTGCGCTCACGAGACACCCACTGACTATTAGGGTTTTAGGTAAAAACTGACTAAGTTAACAAAGCGAAAAAAGTTAAAAAAAAAATCTGAGAATTATGAGCAAACAATATGCATATCTACACACCATGGCCAAAACATCTGTGAAGTTCAAAATGACTGGCCAAAAACTGTAGGAGGAGTTGCGCTCAGGAGACACCCACTGACTATAAGGGTTTTAGGTAAAAACTGACTAAGTTAACAAAGCGGAAAAAGTTGAAAAAAAAATCTGAGAATTATAAGCAAACAATATGCACATCTATACACCATGGCCAAAACATCTGTGAAGTTTCAAAATGATTGGCCAAAAACTGTAGAGGAGTTGCGCTCACAAGACACCCACTGACTATAAGGGTTTTAGGTAAAAAATAACTAAGTTAACAATGCGGAAAAAGTTGAAAAAAAAAAAAATCTGAGAATTATGAACAAACAATATGCACATCTACACACTATGGCCAAAACATCTGTGAAGTTTCAAAACGATTGGCCAAAAACTGTAGGAGGAGTTGCGCTCACAAGTCAATTGTTGACGAACGGACAAACGGATGAACGGACGAACGGACAGGTCACGGCACGCCTATATCGCACCTGCGTGCTAACGCAGATGTGACAAAAAACCATCACCTCACACTGCCACTCATTTTAACCCTTAAAGTGCTAATATACAGTTATTTCATGCCTGTTTATGGAATAGTCAAAACTACTGCCCGAGGTGCCGTGGACAGCTTGATGCACTATTGCCCGAGGCCGGAGGAACCGAGGGCAGTAGTTTTGACTATTCCACCAAAACAGCCACGAAATAACTGTTTTATTGCCCGTGGGTGACATCATCAACTGTGGAACAATCAAAACTATTGGACAGCCAGTGGCGTCAACATTGTGTGATTTCTTTGACTTAGCTCCAGCACGCACCAATTAAGTAATAAACAGTCTAAACAGACAAAACTGCTTCATTGAACTGTATATAGTAGACTGGGTAATAATCACAACTACAGCAGATGATCTTTTTTTTTTTTCCTTTTTTGGATTTTTTACAGAAAATAATACTTGATATTTCATGTGAATGGTCTTATTAGCAGAGGATTCACATGAAATGCTTCCGATTTCTTGTTTTATTTTTCACAGAAAAATAGGACAAAAAATTGGAGTGTTATCTATCTACTACTACACCACAACCTCTTTATAACACTATTGTTGGGGTCCATAGCATAAACCGTGTTAGTTAAACAACCGTGTTATATCCAAACAAAAATGTATAGATTATATTGAAAAATGACCATTTATGGTCATTTTTCAATATAATCTATACATTTTTGGGATCCATCTTTGAACCGTGTTATATCCAAAACCGTGTTATAACGAACCGTGTTATAAAGAGGTTGTAGTGTAAAAGTTAGCATCTGAAGGATTTAAATGACTTGTGGGTATTTGTAGTTAGTGTCATAAGATTGCATGTACTTAATCAGGTTCCCTAGTTCATCAAAACTTTTTGGTACATGGGCTCCAGCTTCCTTCAGTGATTTGTTCTTGGATTCTGCCGTCTCAGCGTCAGCATTGGCGCAGGAACCAGCATGACCAAACTGAACCTACAATAGCAAAAACATGTGGAAATTTTAGAAATGTTAACCCTTAACCCATTAATGCCATATGGACTCTTCTAGCCTAACACTTTTGACAGGTCCATTTCCTATATAAGGGGTGTCTGGTTAGTTTTTTTATTGATATCATGTTTTGCAGGAATGCCTATATTTAATTCAAACAGTGTAGATCCTGATCCGACACTGCATTCTGTGGCATCTGATCTGAGTCTACACTATTTGCCAATGTCCCTTTTATGGGAAGCCAGGCTTAAATGGGTTAAACTGCAACTGGTGACATTCATAATTTTTTGTTGTTGTTTTCATCTGTTGCTGTTGTGATTGGCACTATGAAATGTTTGAGTTAATTATTAGGGGTGTAACGATACATCCAAATATACATGCATCATGGTAGTGACTGCCATGATAGTGTTATCATGATATTATTTTCAAATATTGATAACTATCACCGATAGTCTCTTCAACTATTGACAGTTTTTATAGTTTTTGTTCCTGCAGATTCTCTCCTTCTATAATACCATTCTGAAGCCTTTTTTTATCAAAATTAACAAAAGCAGTGAACCCTCGTTACAACGACAGCATTTGTTGTCAAAGACTTTGCCATTTAAATGAATTTGCTGTTGTAAAGAATCCTTCATGGACAGAATGATATGAAGAAAGATCTTGTTTATTCTTATTTCCTCACAGAACATATGTTTTGGATATTTGTTAGAACTGCCTCAGTGAGGCAATTCTAACAAATATCCAAAACATATGTTAATTGAAGTTTTAATACAATATTCTTGCATAAGTTCTCCTTAACTGTTACCTTTTCAGCAAAGGTTTCTTTACATTCAAATTGTCATTATAAGGAATTTTGTCCTTGTATCGAGTGTTGGTATAAAGAGGGTTGACTGTATAAGAACTGAAAGTATTTCTGATTTGCTAAAATGTTCGTTAAAATGATAGCAAAGCTGATATTTGACAGTAATGTTAGGTATCTTTACAGGCATTCCAGTCTTTATACAATCAACAAAATTCATTTGATTTGGAAATGCTGATAGTATCGTGATATTAGACCCTTGATAGTATCAGTATTGTGATAGGGGTTTCTCTGACAGTGATAGTATTTTGATAGTCATAATTTGGCAAGATAGTCATCGCTATTAACCCTTAAAAAGCCAAGAAAACCTGCATCTGAAAATGTCCATCTGTTTATATCGTCTGCTGAATATTCTTGCAAACTTTTCAAACCTATTTTTGCATACAGGCAAACAGTGTGGACCCTGATCAGACTGCTCCTAGAGGAGCAGTCTGATCTGGGTCCACACTGTTTGTAAAAATGACTTTTAAAATCACAAGCAGATGACAAAGCAGACGACAATTGTTGTGATTGGCAGTTTAGGGTTAATTATATAGTTCTTGATAAGCAAGAGTAACAGATAATTGTTTTCATGTTTCTGCACAAAAAAAAAATGTAGGGTGTGCGTACATGGTGAGATGCTTCTAATGAATACCCACTTATTTTCACGCAGAAATAAGGACAATATCAACTGAATGCTTTTTGGTTGATAAAAGCACCTTATCTAGAGCTATGAATTACCTAAACTTTACCATTATAAGAAAGCTGGGGTGTATCTTTACAAAGGGAGATAATTAACAGAAAAAAGATCAGGGCCCAGTTGTTTAAAACTAACGATGTTGATAGTTAACGTATCGTTAAAACTTTGATCATTATACAATGGAACATATGCTAATACTTTTGCTGAAAAAAATGTGAGTAGCTTTTGCATTTGCAAAAGATACTCACATTTTTTCAGCAAAAATACCTGTGAATTTGATATTGTACTTACTAGAACAGTTAACATTTTGACCACTAACAAGCTTGTTAAACTAAAGAAGCTTTGAACAACTGTGCCCTGACTGCAATGATGTGCAGTCTGATCTGAGCCTTCGCTGTCCAGGCATGCCCCGAAGGCACTTTTCTCCTGGCACAGCTCATATGATAGCTGACTTAATCTGCTTAAAGCAAACAGAAGAAAGATTCGAAATGCAAGTATTTTCCCCTACCTCAGAAGTAAACATTCTAGCACAGGTCCCAATGCACCATGCTACTACAGGCTTGGTCACACGTCCCTCTTTCATTGCCTTTATCAGTCGGTATTCTTCTATTCCTCCAACCTAATCAACAAATGTGGCACATTGTAATATTCTTTTTTTTATATATCCTGTGAACGAGATATCTCCATATTATAGTGCAATCTTTCTACAATAGCCACCCTTTGGAAGGCAAAAAAAACTGGCTGCTGTAGAAAGATGACTGTTGGGGAGGTCAAAAATATATTACTGCATAAAAAGGAGTGTTGCACGTTATTAACAGCTGTGCATTAACCTGCAGAAAGCCGTGTATTAACAAGGCAATTCACACGCTGTTAATGCATGGCTATGCAACTTTCAATATGATCGTACCGGGGCCACAGATTTGCTGCCATTACGAGATGTGTACTGCCCAGTCCTAGAACGTGCATAGTCCATAGAAATTGCGTTTGCGAAACAAAATAGTGCAAGAAATAATGCGAAATGTAGCAAATGTTTTCAGTTTTTATGCAATAATAGCAATCAAACATGGTTTTTCAATGCATTAACATTCGCCAGCTATCTTGGATTTCTGACTGGAACGATTTTTAGCTATTTTTGATCTTTGTTTGTTCGTTTGTGTCAAGGTTTTACAGCCCAGTCAACCCAAGTGGGTCATGAAGAGCGCAGTCAGTTTACCTAACCACACTATTACTGGGCAGGCTTAGATGGATGCCATCTTGGATCCCCAATCGGAATGATTTTATTTATATGTAATCTACAAGTCACCCTGATGCTTCCTACAAAGTTTCAAGTCAGTTTGCCTTTGGGTTCTGAAGAAGTGAAAAATAGATTTTCAAGATGGCAGCCATGGTGGCCATCTTGGATTTCCGATCGGACCAAATTTAGCTGTATGTCATCCCGATGCTTCCTACCAATTTTCAAGTCAGTTGGCCTTTCGGTTCAGGAGAAGAAGCAAAAAATAGATTTTCAAGATGACTGCCTTTGTGGCCATCTTGGATTTCCGATCGGAACAGTTTTAGCTACTTCTAATCTACAAATCAGCCCGATGCTTTCTGCCAAGTTTCAAGTCAACTGGCCTTTTGATTCAGGAGAAGAAGCAAAAAATAGATTTTCAAGATGGTGGCCATGGTAGCCATCTTGGAACTCCCACTGAAATGATTTTAGCTATTTTTGATCCACAAGTCACTCCGCTGCTTCCTACCAAGTTTCAAGTCCATTTGCCTTTAAGTTCAGGAGAAGAAGCAAAAAACAGATTTTCAAGATGGCAGCCATGGCAGCCATCTTGCATTGCCTATCGATGCTTCCTACCAAGTTTCAAGTTAATTGGCCTTTCGGTTCAGAGGAAGCGAAAAATAGATTTTCAAGACAGCAAGATGGCGGCCATCTTGGATTTCTAATTGAGACAATTTTAGCTATTTTTGATCTACAAGTCACCCTGATGCTTTTTACCAAGTTTCAAGTCTACTGGCCCAGGGATGTAGGAGGAACAGGCGTTCAAAGCGAATTGTTGACATCGCACAAGGCTTGACAGATGACACAAATACACCACAACCTCTTTATAACACTGTTGTTGGGGTCCATAGCATAAACCGTGTTAGTTAAACAACTATGTTATATCCAAACAAAAATGTATAGATTATAATGAAAAATGACCATTTTTGGGATCCATCTTTGAACCGGGTTATATCCAAAACCATGTTATAACGAACCGTGTTATAAAGAGGTTGTAGTGTAGATACTGACCAATCACAATAGCTCACCTTAAGCACTTGTGCAGGTGAGCCAAAAAGTACTAATACCCCACTTATTTAAAGCTATGTTATATGACTGGATAGCCCATGGCTACTTACCTCTCCTAGCAGTACAAGCATTTTCACCGCTGAATCGTCTTGGTATCTCAGTATATGATCCATAAACGTGGTGCCTGGGTACCTACAATTACAGAATGAAATATTGTTGTTATTTTTATTGGAAACATAATGCAAATCTTTCAACCAAACACATAAAAGAATTTCAAATAAAAAAATGATTTTTTTTCTTCACCTGGATGCATGACAGATCATCATCATCATCATCATCATCATCATTGGATTTTTTATTAATGTGCAGGTACAGGGTAACATCCACATCAGTGGGCCCCCTTCAAGGTAGCTGGCCTGCTCCATGCATGGCAGATCTCACACTAATTCTCCAGGTATGTTTATCATGAGGGTTGATAGCAGAGAGCTTCAAATCTCTGCAATCCCTGTCAGCCGCTTCCATGTCATCACAGGCTGTCTTGACTGCACCATTGAGTGTTCCACATGTCCATACCAGCGGAGCCTTCTCTCCTGCAGAATGAGGTCCAGATCCTCAATGCCAAGTAGCTCACTGGACCTGATGATGTCTTGTGGCTTGACATTGCAGATCTGTCTGATCATTGCCCTGTCATTCTGCTGCAGACATTGGAGGTTTGGCTTTGTCAATGGCCAAGTCTCTTTGGCATGGTGCATTGCACACCGCACACAAGAGCTGTACACACGGCCACATCTCTTGAAAGAGAGATGGTGGGAAGAGAGAACTGGTAGCAGCTCCTTGAACTTCTTCCAGGTGGTTTTCGCACGTGATGTGGTTGAAAGTTCACAGCTACTGGCTGCTGAGAGGGGCCTGCAGTTCCCTGGCATTGTGTACATCTGTAATCAGGGTCCTTTGTCAAGCGATTGAGTCCACTGCATTTCTTGTGCACCTAGTGCTTGCAGCCATTGCAAAAGATGCTGTTGCTGCCCACTCTAAAGCGACAGACAGCACATGGAAAGGGATAAAGGGCGGTTTTAAATGAAACAAAACAATCAGTGGTAATCTGTTTACTCAATAGTAACAATAGGTTTAATTTATTTCAAGACGGTTAAAATAAGAACAAAGAATATGTTGAAATAACCTTTATCAACTCTTCCTGAGTGTTTTAACAAAGTAATAACTATTCACAGTGTTTAACATACACATAAAATAATTTGTGGCGTAAAGGTTGCAGATCAGTGGTTGGAAATTCGAAGAGATGCAATCAATAAGGAGATGCTTTCTCATCTTTTTATCCCACTGGTTTCTACATAGAAACCACCGCAAAGCAACACGGTGTATACACATGATGCTTGCTAAACAACATGGTACATACACATGCTGTTCTATTAAACAGCACACCGCAAAGTATCACGGTACAGACACATGATACCCGCCAAAACAAAACTCCGCAAAGCATTCCGGTATGTACACAGAATGCCCGCTAAATCATATACACCACCGCTGAGTAAATGGTACATACACATCTACCAGCAAACTGTTGGATGAGAAAGCAGCTCCCAAATATATAACAAGATTTCAGTCAGAATCACATCCCTTCGGAATTTTCCGCCACCCCCAATCAGCAACAGCTAGATTGCATACTAGACTGGAATGTTCCTGCCCATGAGTTATCCAAATAATCCACAGATTTAAAAACAGCTTAGTCTTTCTGATATTGCAATTTATACTTAACACTCATGTATCTGATGATACACTGTAGAACATTAAAGCAGCATAACTGTCTTTCACCAAAATATAACACCATTACTTAATCCACCAGGCAGGAGAATGAAAGGACATGGATGACTGTTCTTTCTGAAATTATAAAAGAAACTGGGCGGCAGTATCCTACCACAAAATAATGACAAACATTGACATAATTATTTATTTTAACCATCTGAAATAATACATAGAGCTACTGTTCTTTAGCTGCAATACTAAATGGTTATTAGTGAATTAAGAATAAAAATTGGGAGGGAGGGCGGGAAAACTTTTTCCTTGCTGCAGCAATCAGCTGTCGTCAGAAAGAGGCTGTTGCACTGGGACCCAGCTGTGCAAAACACTTTCAGTATGTCTACATATAAGCCTGGAACCAATCCTTTACAGTGCTCAAAGGACATGTGTACTGAAATGACCTTACAAGTTGGTACAGTAATCAAAGTACTGAAACAATCCAAATTACCAAAAATGCGAACTGGACTTACTATTTTAATGCTGAAATAAATGGAGCCTATTGTAGATCAATATGCTGTATTATTTCAAGACGGTTAAAATAAGAACAAAGAATATGTTGAAATAACCTTTATCAACTCTTCCTGAGTGTTTTAACAAAGTAATAACTATTCACAGTGTTTAACATACACATAAAATAATTTGTGGCGTAAAGGTTGCAGATCAGTGGTTGGAAATTCGAAGAGATGCAATCAATAAGGAGATGCTTTCTCATCTTTTTATCCCACTGGTTTCTACATAGAAACCACCGCAAAGCAACACGGTGTATACACATGATGCTTGCTAAACAACATGGTACATACACATGCTGTTCTATTAAACAGCACACCGCAAAGTATCACGGTACAGACACATGATACCCGCCAAAACAAAACTCCGCAAAGCATTCCGGTATGTACACAGAATGCCCGCTAAATCATATACACCACCGCTGAGTAAATGGTACATACACATCTACCAGCAAACTGTTGGATGAGAAAGCAGCTCCCAAATATATAACAAGATTTCAGTCAGAATCACATCCCTTCGGAATTTTCCGCCACACAAACCAATAATTTGGTTTGCCCCAAAATTCCACCGCAAACAAAACTGGTGTTCACAACTGATCCTGCAGAGCCTCCCGAATGTCTAACATTAAAATGAAGTTTTTTAAAAGTAAAACATATTTTAACGAGTAATACTTAACCTATAGATAATGTGCTATTCTATTCTGTTTTCACACCTTCCACAGAAAAAACGACCTTTCAGTCGTTAATTAAAGTCTTAAACCAGAAGGTCCCTTAGGCAGTTACCTGTGTGACGTAACTCTTCCCGCTCAATTGACCACGTGTCAGTTTCTTTTATGTGTAAAACAATAGACACAATTAGGAGAGATAAGCGAGGGTGGGCGGAGGGAGATAATTGATTATCTATAGGTTAAGTATTACTCGTTAAAATATGTTTTACTTTTAAAAAACTTCATTTTAACTTCATAATACATTAACCTATAGATAATGTGCTAGAATTTGCAGAATAGGAGGGAGGTGCTCTCCTAATTCTAACACCAATAATATCTCACCACTTCTGGTTAAGACTCAGGAAACTCAAAGGAATCAGATACATTCTAATTCTATATTTAATAGAAAGAATGGTCTAGATTCACAAAATAGCTTTAAGGTGTTATGATCTAACAACCTTATATATATTAGTAGACTCTAGAGGAAGCCAGTTCTTAAGTCTCAGAGACCTAACATCGGCCCCCCCCTCTTTTTTTCTTTTTGGGAAACAACAATTGGCTTCAAAAAGAAAAGGAAGTCATTGAGACATAACATAAATATTCCATCGCAAAGTAAGCTAGGAATATAGAAATATTTTGAAAACAAAATTTGTAAAACAAAAAGCCAAGACCATACACTGTAAGTAGTCTATGTAGGATCTTGAATAAATAAGGAAAAGTCTACTCGGTGGAGTTTCCTATAAATAACTGACATATGTAGATATTTTGGATAAAATTCTAGATATGTGAAGCTATGTAATTGTAATAGTCTAAGCTATTAGAATTATAAACTAATTAAATTCTGTTAATTGGAGCGACAGGACAGTTTCCGATGAACAGACACAGACTTAAAATAACCATAATGTGTAATTATTTCCCTTGATCAAATTAAAGAAGGGGAGATAATAAAAGTAGATGGAGTTAACTTAACTATAACTAAGTTTTCCATCAGAAGAAAAAAGGTATAGACAAACATAATGGTTAAAACTATTGCTAGACTAATTGTATAACGAATTTTTAGTCAAGCAATAAAATAATACAGAGTTTGCATATAACTGCTGGGAAGAAAAAACAACTTAAACCATTGATAATTAGTTTTGTCATAGACATATAAAAGCGTTTGATGTCCTGACAAAAAAATAAAGAATAAACTGTCAACATCATAACTAAAGAGTTTGACAGACAATAAAAGAGATAAGAATAAGGTTGATCGCAGCAAACTGTATGACGGTCATAGTTTGGCTAAATCTTACCGTATTGATAAGATTAAGCAATAATAAATAAGCTGGATAGAATCTTTCTATACCAGAAGATTGCCATGAAAAGTACTCCTGAGTAAATAATCATGGAAATCAAGAAATGTTAAAAATCCACTTTGATACGAATCAAAATGTTCATAAAAAGAGAAGGACTCAGAGAAAAAGTAATAGTGTGATAATCTCTGAAGAAAGATTATACAATAATACTGATTATTAATCTCAAAAAACACTTAATTTAAAAGTTAAGAGATAGTATTACTATTCTATACGCATATTTAAGAATAGTAAGAAATATATTAATACTAAATAAAAATTATACTACTGAACAAAATTCCCGCTATAAATCATAGGTTAAGCGTAACTATTATTTAAGCAAGGAATTATTAAACATATAACTCTCTATAAAATTACTGCCCAGAAATTTTAAAGATAAACATTCAATCAAATTTTTAGAATTGAATATTAATAGAATAAAATCTATGTCTGCATAATTGGTAATTCCTGAAATATCAAATTACGTACTCGCAAATGAGTTCAGGAAGAAAATACATATATATACTCTCGAGATCTATGTGTAAACCATAGAGAGTAATAATATTATTACCGCGATCCCTGAGGGAAGGGTAAAAACATGTATATGAAAGAGATAATAATTAATTTAACGTCATATAGGTTTAAGATAAAATTTGTTTAATCTTTAACCAATATGCAGCAACAGTGACTCGATATTCTGTATTCGTACGTAGAAAAGGAGTACTTAGTCATTAGAATTTTGAATGATTGAAATAGAGATAATGGGATCTAAAAGGATGTATCTCCATGAACTGAATCGAAGGATAATATCCATTCTAAAAAAACTAGGGCTTGTTTTAGGCTTAGTTTAACAAGCGTAGAATTGAATTATTTTCAAGTATTCATGAAGTCGTTATGCTCTGAATACTGAGAAAAAAGTTAAAATATTGTTTAGGAAATAAAAAAGTGACTGTTCCACAATGTTAGCTAGATTTAAACCTGGAACGTAGCGAGAAGGTCAATCTAATTTAAAAGTAAGATGAGAAAGATAAATAATGAAGATAGATATATAAATATCGGAATAATATATTATCTCCAACAATTATCAAATAATCTGAATGTTTAAAGGCATAAATACTACTCGAAAGTTTATTTACCGAATGTATAATCGGAGAAAACTTTCAGTATGTTCAAAAACGTATCACAAAAGTAAGATCTGACCAGGAACGTAGGTGCAGCACTTACTAAGTTGTGAAGTTAATATAAACATATTTTATATTATAAATTGAAGCAGTGCATTTCAAAAACATCGACATCTTGAAATGACTTATTGTGTGGAAAAAATAAATAAATATCCAGTTTCGGAAAGATATTTATCTATATATATAGACCATTTTTGATGCGGACTGGAAATCAAGATATTAATCTTTGCATTATTCGCAAACTGAACTTGAACTCTTAGCGAGAATTACTATGATCCCTTTAACGAATGTAAACATAAAGGAGGGGTAAAGAGATAATTAAGAGTGTCTTAATTCTTTACCGGCTCGTAATTAAGGATGTTTTCCCTTTTGTCTAAGCCTAGACTATAGATTGATTAATATAATTATAATAATATCTGCTATTATGAGGTAAACTCTCGTTAATTAACCTCTAAGCATATATCAAAAATATATATCAACATAATCTAGAGCTTCGGTAAGTTTAGAGGAAGGAAATGATTGACTTTGGCAGTTTCTGAATAGTTACAAAGTCAATAAAACAAAATATCAAAAGGAAAGTATTGTATATAAAATCTAATTTAGGCAATAATAATCTGTCACGTACTGAATAATTAATGCCTTTACTAAATATGTATCCATTGTCAATACCAAAGTGCAAGAAAATTTTGATTGACATGGACTCTAGTTATAAATAAAATATTAGAGGTATAGAGCTAGTCGAAGCAAAACTATTCCTCAATAAGATAAAGTAGACCTATAATATACGAGGATTAATTGGGTCTAGAATTATAATCATAATAAAATTATTATTCCAATATGAAGAATCTTCAGCGTAATAGATTCTTACTGAGGCAAAAATATCTGGTATATTGCTATCGTAGTCTTAAATGATCCAGAAGAAAAAATAAAACAGGCAAAGTAAAGAACGTATCGAATTATATCTATGCCTAAATATAAGATTTTTTTCTTATTTATTATTTTATAGCAGAGTTTAGACAGAGCACGACTGACCTAGACTCTTATATAATCAATCAAAAGATAGTATAAAATAGAATAATAGCTTATCGGATCAACTATTTTCCATGTAGAAAAGGCAAAAGGAAAATATGTACCTCAACTAGAATTTTAAATCGTAGTAATCTAGAGAGGTAGTGAATAAATAAATAAACTGTTAATTTATTTATCTGGTTGGTGTAAATTTCCGATACCTTAAGAATGAAAAATTAATAGAAAGTAGAAAAGATCGATTGCTACTTTCTTGTCAATTTACTCCTTAGATTACATGCTGATTACATATCGGAGCATGTAGAAGAAAAACAGGGGAGGAAAGAAGAAAAAATTTTTATATTTCGTGTATATTTTTCTTCTTATAAATAACGATAGTTTTATAGTTCACCTTTGCCCTAGAGCCGAATAAGGTGAATATGTAAGAAGTTAATCTCTTTGTAGCGAACAAACGAGATATAATTATAGCTGGAAGTATCTTCTACACTTAGTGAATGAATTGCGAATTTGATCGTAACCGATAATTCTTAATTCATTTTCAATAATAAATATATATATAGAATTTAAGTCAAGTTCAAAAGTAACTGGACAGAATTCAACAATATAAATGGCTACTAGGTATTAGAACCCATCGCTGTCATTCAATAACCTATAATCCAAGACTATACATGTCTATAGTGGTTATATATGAATATATGTTGAGCCTGGAACACACTAGTAATCCGACACAAAGTCTACGAAACTACTGCCCGGTGAAATTTCGTTAGAATGACCTGGCACTACTCTACGAAGTGCCTCCCGATGAAATTTTCGTTAGAGCCGGAATTTAAACGCTGTCTAGCGAATTAAAGAGATAAAACATCATTTGAATGACCTGGCACTAGTCTACGAACTGCTGCCCGGTAAGAATTTTGTTATAGTCGGAAGTTTAACTCTTTCTAGCGGATAAAAGAGATAAAACATAAGTTAATTTAAAATATTAATGGAATTACACACCTATAATAAGTCAATGGAATATTAAAAATTCTAGTCTGATTTGGGAAAGACTGTACAGAATTTTTTGTATAAAAAATTATTATGTATTTCACTTAATAACCTATATCCATTGACTTAAACGTGAATGGAGCTCTATGAACGATAATAGATTGTTCGGGAATTAGTAATCATTATTTTGACACTAGTTACCCGACACAATGACCGGACACTAATATTCGTAACTGTTGCCCGGTAAAGTTACAAGAAAATTTGACAAATTGATCGGATAGTAGTATTCGTAACTCTAGTCCGATGAAAAAGGGAGATTATATATGAAAACTGAGCGGGCACAAGTATTCGAAACTTTTTCCCGAAGATAATTAATTATAAGGCAAAAATTGACCAGACACTTTCTGTAAAAGTTTGCCTGGTGAAAAATCAGAAATAATATAATAATATGACCGGGTATAAGTATCAGAAATATTACTGATACTTTGCCCAGTGAAAAAATTTTTTAATAATTAGACATAATGACCGGAAGTTAGTATACGTGACTATTTTGTCCAGTGAAATATGTCAGAAACTAAGTCTTTCCAGAAAATAATTAAATTATTGACTGGAGACTAGTTGACTGGTGACTGGTGACTGGGTGACTGGTGACTGGTGACTGGTGACTGGGTGACTGGTGACTGGTGACTGGTGCCTGGTTGACTGGCACCTGGATGACTGGTGACTGGTGCCTGGTTGACTGGCACCTGATTGACTGGTGACTGGTGAAGCTGATTGACTGGAGCCTGGGTGACTGGTGACTGGTGACTGGATGACTGGTGACTGGTGACTGGTGGACTTAGACTTTATAGGATACTAAGTACCCAAAGATGCCACCTTGATGGGTCTTACCCCGGCAGTATAGCCATATGGGGTGGGGCTCCCATCAGTAAAGAATTGTCTTATAACCCATCAAGGGTTGACAAGTTCTTTACAATCAGCTTCTCCACCATGAGAATCTTTAGCCAACTGAAGATCTCTGCAAACAAAAGTCCAGGAAAAAAAACATATCGTAATTGCTGAATAACCTGGAACGAAAAGAACAAAAATATTCTGCATATATAAACACGACTATCGAACCGATCGCGCACGAGCGTTGTGCCGAAAAGCGAGAGTCGCCAAAACGCATGTGGAAAAAGACCAGTCAAAAATACATGAAATCGAAAATTGAAAATTTTAAATAATAACACAGAAAGTGAAAGGAGTGATAAATAAACAAAAGAAACACAAGGATACATAAATTTATCCGTGAGGAAAGAAATAATCCAAATTTCTATCACAGGTAAATAATCCTTGTTGAATTTCTTTGTCCACAGAAAAGAAACTGACACGTGGTCAATTGAGCGGGAAGAGTTACGTCACACAGGTAACTGCCTAAGGGACCTTCTGGTTTAAGACTTTAATTAACGACTGAAAGGTCGTTTTTTCTGTGGAAGGTGTGAAAACAGAATAGAATAGCACATTATCTATAGGTTAATGTATTATGAAGTTAAAATATCAGAACCAATATCAGATAGATGTACGCCATCTGGTTTATATAAGCCCGGTGTGTCAGATGTAATTTCTGGATGATCAATAAAGACCCCCCTACCATTGTATTTTATAAAGCGACGAATCACTCTATTAATGAATTTTCGTTTGGATTCCATTTTGTCTGGAACCTGTGTTCCTGACCATACAATACGAGGCAACATAGCAGAAACGAAAATGGCACTGCTAGTGAATGTTTGAACTAGATTACTTAAGTCATCCTTCATATTATGGATCAAGACCACCCCTTTCTGATAAGCTAAGTCATTGGAACCAACATGAACCACTATTGCCTTTGGAGCAGCATTATGGAGAGCAGCATACTGAATCTTTGGTAGAAGCTGTTGCCATTTCATGCCGCCCTGACCCATCCACTTGACTTTCTGAACTTTGGAAGCGCCAACCGTACTTTCAAGCTGCCTGGTTCTGGCTCGGGCTGCTAATCTATTTATGTAGGAGTCCCCTACCAACCATACATCTGGAAATCAAAATTTATGATGCAAATTATCAATAGGGCTAAGGAGCAATGAGCAAGTCCGCTTTATAGTCTTATGTACTTGAGAAATGAATTGGACTGCCATCTGCCCATTTTCTTGATAGTCTCATACGATACGCCTTTGCTGGCTAACCACGAAGCGGCCCCAATACGGAAGGAATGCGTTCTGAAATGTGTTGTTGGTAGATTCAGAGCTGTTATAGCTTTATTTAAAACTGCCCCAAATTGATATCTTGTAAGAGGTTGCCCATTAATATGACAAAAAAGATATACTGATTTGTGAGGTCTAATTTTGAGAAACGCTTCCATGGCCAATAATGGACATTCTGTAGATTCAATAGCTGGAATGTCAATTATATATGGTTTTCCTGTTTGATTGCATTTGGCCTTACGCTGGCGGATTCGTAAAATATTTTGCCCAGCTTTGGTGGTACATAATACATCAGATACTTGCAATGGTTGATCAGGTTGCTGTGACGATGTAAATACCAACTCACTAACACGGAACAAACCAAAAAATGCCAAACGGTAAGCTGCTCTAAATAAAAGTGTTTCATACTCAGAAATGCAGATATTCCCCAAAATTTTACAAATAGCAACCAGAGTATTATACATAATTGGCATACGGTTATCAGGATTGGCTCTAAGACGCTTGTAGCCTTCAAGCATTTTTGAAATGGCAAAAGTGGAAGTGTTATCAAAATTATGGTTAATTTTATGTTGAAAGCTAATAGCAGATATGTGCATGGCAGCTGTTGATGGGGCATAACCATTGTGGAAAAGATAAGTAATATAAGCATGAATATGAGTTTCAGGTACTGGCCACTGCAAAGGGAGAGCATAATTAGATCTAAAAGTTGAAAAGTTTGCCAATGCAGTAGCATATGCATGACGGGTATTAACTGACAAACTTGCAGTCACAAGCTGGTGGGCTCCTGATTGAAGACGCTCCAAAGATGGTCTGGAACAGGCTCTGGCTCTGGTTCGGCTTCTGGGGCCAACTGTCGAAAGCGATTCATCTGCAATCGAGATAAACTGTCCGTCACGGCATTCCGAGAAGTTGATAAATGTTCCGCTTTGAGAACAACATTCAGCTGCAAACATTTTAATGTAATGATTCTGACCAAGACCATGACATACTCTGCCTTTGACGTTTGCGAATTCAAGATATGAACAACTGCCTGATTGTCACATTTGAATAGAATCTTTTTGTTGCGGAGATGCTGACCCCAGATTTCAAGAGCAACAAAAATGGGGAACAATTCAAGTACTGTAATGTCATCAGTAATACCGCGGTGAAACCATTCAGCAGGCCACAGACCATATGTCCATTTTCCCTGAAAATAAGCTCCAAAGCCTTTACCATAACTTGCTGAACTGTCCGTAAACAAACATAAGTCAGCATTTGACAGCCAAAACCTGTCATGAAAGACAGAGACACCATTAAACGATTTGAAAAATGTCAGCCATGTTTGCAAATCTAACCTCATTGCCTTGGAAATCCGAATATGATGATAAGGCTTTGTAATACCCCTTGTAGCATTTATCAGCCGGCGGCAAAAAGGACGACCAGGAACGATAGCCCGGCACATGAAATTCAGTGAGCCAAGAAGAGACTGCATAACCTCCAGTGTAATACTGGACTTATGTAATATTTCTTCAATAAGACTTTGTAGTTTCATAATTTTGTCCTTTGGAATTCGTACCTCCATAAGAATTGAATCAAGTTCAAATCCCAAGAAAATGATGATTGTTTGAGGCCCTTCTGTCTTTTCATCTGCAACAGGCACGCCCATTTTTCCACAAGTCTTGAAAAAGGAAGTCATAATTTCTTGACAGTCAGTTGTGCCAGCTTCACCCCCAAACAAAAAATCATCCAAGTAATGTTCAAGTTCACCCACTGTGCATGATTCTCTTACAGCATAATGTAAGAAATGGGCAAATTTCTCCCATAATGCACATGAATATGAAAGTCCAAAAGGTAAGCAACGGTCAAAGAAGTATTGACTATCAAACATAAAACCTAACAGGGGAAAATCATCTGGGGAGATAATCATTAGGCGAAATGCATTTTTTATATCAGCCTTGCCTAGCAGAGCACCTTTTCCCAATTTCTGAATCATTTTAACAGCTTGATCAAATCTAGTATATTGGACACTGCAAAATTCAGGGTCAATATAGTCATTGATTGAATCCCCCTCTGGATATGATAGATGGTGTATTAAACGATATTCACCTGGCTGTTTTTTGGGTACCAAACCCAGAGGAGAAACCCTAAAATCAGTGAAAGGTTCAGTTTGAAAAGGGCCAGCAACTCTTCCTGCTTCCAATTCTTTCGTGATTTTTTGCCTGACAATATCAGGGGCTTTATTTGCTGAAGGTAAATTTTTTGATATGACCAATTTTCGAGGACCTTCAAAGTTAATGTGAAAGCCATTTTTAAACCCATTTTTCAACTCTTCCGCTGTTTGTCTGTCTGGATATTCTTGCAATTCCTTCTCAAAGGCAGATAAATCTACAGGAGTGGAGCCGAGCTCAAATTTATTTCCGTTTGAATGGACCACGAAAGGAGGACCTTTGAGTGTGATCTATTTCAGTGTTCTTATTTGCAGTGAATGCATTCTGTTGTAAATTTTGACTGTGTCTGGGACATTGGTTTTCAGAATGGTCCCCCTTACATGCCAAACAAACATGAGAAAATCTACAATTTTTGAAATAGCATTTGCCTTTGTTATAATCAAAACATACGCCAAGTGCAAGACGAGACTGATTTGAGTGGCCAGCAAAGCTAGGCTTAGATTGAAAGGTAGTTGTTTCTAGCTTGTTTGTGTTTGTCATTAATTTAAGCCACAAATCTGAATAAATTTTATTCCACGGCTCCTGTTTTAAAGCTTGCCTTGTCCTAAATTCAGCATCATATTCTCGCCATGCTAAATTTTGACACCTGCTTTCAGCCTCTCTGATGGTGCTCAGGTACTGAATTAATTCAAAAACTTTATCCTGATACTTTTTCAAATATATAGTCATGAATATTAAAAAAGCATCTGTCCACTCCCTGATATTGGTTATTTCTTTTAATACTTTAGGGCGTGTTTGAATTTGGCCATGTTCATTTATAAATAAATTACCAGATTCCTCCCCACGCCTTTTTTGATTTTTCTTTAACAGAGAAGCCAAATTTATATATTCATTTTTCCATATCTTAATACAAATATCTTGCGGAACATGCATCGCAATATCATCATCAGCACAACGTACATCCGGCATCTGAAAGTCAGACTGAGTGTTTTGTGCAATTGTTTGTGCTAGAGGGGTCCCCTGAACCCCCAAAGCACTAGTCCAAGTATTTAACATACTGGACCCTGTAGCATTAATCTCAGGTGAGTATGACACTTGGTTACCTGACTGTTGAACCCCGCCATCACCACATAACCTTACAATTTCTGGTGTTCCTGTTGCCCCCGGTTGAGGGCATGGCTCATTTGCTGCTGTTTGTTGCTGATTTTGTTTTGCTTGGCCCCTAGCCTGACCCTTCCTAGCCCTCTTTCTAGGTGGCATGATTATGGAGGCACCAAGATAATCTCAAAATTGGGCTTGAAATGTTCAAAAAGTTGAAAAATTTGCCAAAAAACTGGACTGAAAACTTTTTCCTTGCTGCAGCAATCAGCTGTCGTCAGAAAGAGGCTGTTGCACTGGGACCCAGCTGTGCAAAACACTTTCAGTATGTCTACATATAAGCCTGGAACCAATCCTTTACAGTGCTCAAAGGACATGTGTACTGAAATGACCTTACAAGTTGGTACAGTAATCAAAGTACTGAAACAATCCAAATTACCAAAAATGCGAACTGGACTTACTATTTTAATGCTGAAATAAATGGAGCCTATTGTAGATCAATATGCTGTATTATTAGATAATGGTCCAAACATTTGCAACACATTGAACACAAATATGATGCATTTTCTTTTATGATTGGTGCCATTTTCAGCTGAGGGACATAAGTATTGGAACACCTAAAAGAAACATTTTTTGTGCTCCAAAGTATTGGGACAGCTAGAAAATTGATTACTTTTTCCCATCCCAATACTTAACCCTTGTCTTGCTGAACCAGAATATACCCTGCCTTTGTAAACAGTGTAGATCCAGATCAGTTGGCTTCTGATGAAGCCAACTGATCTCGATCTGCACTGTTTGCCATTCATTATGTGAATTTATATCAACAATCTGGATCAAGTAATCTGATTGGCTGACAATTAGAAGTGGGCATGGTATCTTAATTTATTCAGCAGGTCAAGGGTTAAGCACCATGCAGTATTATTATTATTGAGAAACAAAATATTCTTAACAGTGCTAAAATACCTAATACCGCTTGAGTCTGGGATTGAAGACATGTGATACCAAGACAACCCTCAAACTTTCAATGGAATCACAGAGGACTTGTTAAGGCGTATTTAACCCTTAAAAAGAAAACCTGCATCTGAAAATGTCATCTGTTTATGTCATCTGCTGAATATTCTTGCAAATGTTTCAAACCTATTTTGCATACAGGCAAACTGGGGCCCAGATCAGACTGCTCCTAAAGGGTCCAAACTGTTTGCAGAAATGACTTTTAAAATCACAAGCAGGTGACAAAGCAGACAACAATTGTTGTGATTGGCAGTTTGGCAATTTAAGGGTTAATAATAAATATAATTCAGACAATTTTCTCCAGTTTTCCATAAAAACATATTATATATTTTTAATCACGAGATAAAAACTAACAAGCGCACCTGTCACCACCTATAGCAATGCCCTCATAGACACCGTCTGTATTAAGAGCTATAATGTTGTTCAGTTCATTCGACATCCCGCCTGATCTGGACACATAGGCCACACTGCCTGGCCGGTACAATTTTGATGATAATATATTGTCCAACATGCCTCCTGTATTTCCTATCTTGAAACAACCTGGTTTCACACCTCCAACCTTAAAAAATATCAAACAATAAATGTAATAATCAACTGAACCCAACATTTTTTATGCAGTGCTATACGAATAAGAAATAAAGCATGCCATGAGAAACAAACACATATGAAAATTTTGGATATAAGCAAATAGTCTTATTAACCCTTAAATCGCTATTATAAAGCAAATTTGTCACAGATTAACTTTTGAATTTTTGTAGTTTTCTTACAAAATAAGACTTGGCATTTCATGTGAATTGTCTGCCATGAAATGCCATGTCCTATTTCTGCTGGTAAACGAAAAATCAAAATGTTGTCTGCTGCAGTTGAGATTAGCATTTAATGGTTTAATTTAGCCTGCACAGTCTTTCCAAATACAGTTTGAATATCAATGACTCTGCAAACAAACAACTCAGGCAGACAGCTCTTGGTCATGAGTGAGTATGTTTACTTTAACGTTGCTTTCAACAACTTTTAAGTCATATCACCATTGAGTGATTATGAAAGGGAGCTCAATGCAGGCTTTTAGAGTACTGCCTCACAGCTCCAGTTAAGAGGAGTATTCACATTTTCAAGGCAAAATAAGAAAAAATATCAGGGCCCAGTTGTTCAAAACTAACGATGTTGTTAGTTAATGTATCGTTAAAACTTTGATCATCAAATATGGTATTTGCAAGAGCTACTCACATTTTTTAGCAAAAATACCTGTGAATTAGATATTTTACTTACTATAACAGTTAGCATTTTGACCACTAACAAGCTCATTAAGCTAACGATGCTTTGAACAACTGAGCCCAGGATACTCCTCTTATATGGAGCTATATCTGAAATACTGCAGAAAGAGATTAAAAACATGAAAGCATTATCCTCATTTTCATTATTGTCAACACCATTACCCTCATGGACATACTAGCTCATTTGCATCCTCTGTATGCACCATAGGACATGGGCTTTGATTAGTTGTGTTGCGGTTTCAATGATACTTCAATCCTTGAGGGTCATTTTGTGTTAACTGACAAAGAGAGAAAAGGGATATAAAAGATAGTAGAGAGACAATGTGGATGGTAAGGGGTTAAGGTGGCCCAATACAGACCTCTTTATGCTGATACTGGATACAACAACAAAATTCATTAAAATGACAATTTGACTGTCATGAAAGGCTTAAAGGCTCCATATTCCTCAAAAACAGACATTTTGTTATCCAAGAAAGATTTAATAAACTGATATATGGTATTAATACAATCATAAAATGTGACACCTGACAGCCTGTAAAATTTCAGATAGTCTCTCGTTCTTGAAATGGAATGATTTTCTATTGTATCTCTGAATTAATGTTGCCAACATTAATTAAGAGCTACAATAAAAAAATCATTTCATTTTTGATCCAGTTCAAAAACGTGAGACAAACTGAAATTTTACAGGCTGTCAGATGCCGCATTTTATGATCGTATTCATACTATATATTAATTTATTAAACCTTTCTTGGATAAAAAATGTCTATTTTTGTGGAATATGGAGCCTTTAAGAGGTAATTAGTCACAAATTATACGAGTATATTGTATTTACTACTTTAAAGAAACATACGTTTTGGATATTTGTTAAATCCCCTCAGTGAGGTTAACAAATATCCAAAACATATATTCTATGAGGAAATAAGAACAAAACAAGACCTTTCTTACATATCAATATGCTCATTAAGTATTCTGTACAAGGAGCAAATTCATTTTAATGGCAACATCTTTGGGAACAATTGTTGTCACTGCAATGAGGGTTCACTGTATAGAGATACTGTGGAAACTGAAGGAAAAGTAAATGACAGTGGAGAGACAGAAGAAATAAATATGTGCCCCCATCCTCCACTTACTGAAAGCAAAGCAGGTCCTTACTCCACCACAGTCATCACTAAATTTGGGATTTGTTTCCAAATGTTACAAATGCAAGTGCTTAGCTGTAAGAAAGGACATACCGTAGCTGGTCCAATAATAGAAACACCTTTTTCATTGGCCATCTTCAACAGTTTCCGAGTGAGATTCTCTGGTATTCCTTCAGCTATGATGGCTATTGTTCTGATCTGAAATAACATAAATATACCATAATAACCCTAAGTATTGGGACAGATAAGCCTTTGCAAACAGTGTAGACCCAGATCAGATGCCACAGAATGCGGCGTCTGATCAGGGTCTACACTGTTTGCAATACATACAGCCATATTTAAGACAGATCAACAGGTAGTAGAATGGACTATTTAAAATTTTACAAAAAGTATTGTAAGTAGATAAGATGTCCCAATATTTTGGGTAAATACGGCAGTTATAAAAATTGTCCCTATTCAGCTATTTATTCTGTCAATTTTGCAAGCCCATGAGGAGCTATTTGTTGACACATAAGGTCTTTTTTTTTTTTTCAACTAATAATTGTTGGTATTTTTCTTATGATTCCTTGAAAGTATATGCTGTGAGTAGTCATTAATGTGCATCACTGAGGTAGTTCTAATGAGTACCAACAATGTATGTTTTTGTGGAGAAATAAGAATATTTTCCTGCTAACCCTACTCATCTGAACGTATGGCTAATTACATATCTTTTCATGATCAACATAAATTTATACCTCAAGGATGATGACGAATTGGTTTGTTTGTGTTGAGGTTTTACGGCCCAGTCAAGCCAATGGGATCATGTTGAGCACAGTCAGTTTACCTAACCACACCTTTACTGGGCAGGCTTAGTCCTCTAAGCGGTTAACACATTCTTTCACCAGAAACTAACAACTGCCCTTCTTGAATCAGCGGAAGGGAGAGAATGACCGTAGAAAATATTTCATGATCAAACTCCACGAAAGAATGTTGTCGACCTCGGCAGGGGTTGAACCGCAACCTCCTGGTCTCCAGTCGGACAGCGCATCCCACTGAGCCACCGAGGCCAGTGACGAATTGGTGTTTTACATCCTTTTCAACATTATTTCAGTCATACCGAGATGACAGAATGGTTGGTAATGAAAGACTCTGTGCAACGAAGCACTTAAGGGTCATGAGTTCAATACCGCCTCCAACAGGATTAGAACCTGGGACCACGTGATCGGAAGTCGGGAGTGCTCAGCCACCTGAACACTTCTATATCTCAATGAGTGTGCAGCGTTCAGACTCAGAATGTTCAGAACAAATATTATGTTCTTGAACTTTCAATATCAGAATACTTTTCCTAATTAATTCTACCAAAAACATATGATGGTATCATCAAAACAGCAGTCGTTGGAAAATCAATGGTGTGGATAAGGCGGACTGTAACCAAACTCAAAAGATTAAAGCCTATAGGAAGAGCAAAAACCATGTGCACTTTATGAACTCAATCTGCTAGACCATGGTAAATCAGTCATATTAAGTGGAACAAGAGTTGGAAAATTGGTTTGGAAGATAAGGGATTTTCTTGTGATTTTTGTTTAATCCAAAGTAGCTCAGGGTTATTGGAAAACAGTGCAGACCCAGATGCCATGCAACATGGCATCTGATCAAGTTCTCCAGTGTTTGCAAACAACCATTTTTCTCCAGGAATATCGAAATCACATAGCTGACATACCTAAAACTGAAATTGGACTCTTCCAATATATAGGGTTGGGGAATTTATGAAGTCTTAAAGAGGTTAAAATAACATATTTTACCTGTGGGTATTCCATTGTTTCTACAGTGCTGTCATAGGCTGATCGTAAGGAAGCAAAACTGACCAGAACATCAGCCTTCGAGTGTTTCTTCATGCAGTCAGCCATGTTTTTGTAGACTGGTATCAAAATCTCTTTATGGCCCCAGTAGAACTTCTGTTTATGGTCACCACTGAAAAAGGAACAGTTTAACAATCACCACTCTCTGGGCCAGTTCTGCAGATGATATTTTTTTTTTCAGAGAATAGGGTTTAACATTTCATGCAAACTGTCTTCTCTGTAGAATGAAATATTCAATGTAAACAAAATAAAATGTCAGACATTATTTCTAGGAAAAATAAGAAACATATAACAAAATGTCATCTGAAGAAATTTTTACTTGGTAAGCTATATGTTAGAGACAATGGGAAATACAATTTTCTTTAGCTCTTAGTAGAGTAAAAAACTGACAACAAAATACTGATATATTTCTTTTTTCCCCAGAAAACAGGGCTTTATCTGCTCTACAGATAATCTGAATAAAATGCCAAGTCCTATCTTCTGTGGATGATGATGATGAGTTCAGATTTAATGATGCGTCAACCCATGAGGGTCATTTGCATCAAAATTGTTTATTAACTTGGTTTTGTAATGAAACAGTTATAATGACAAGTCATAATCTTCTGTGGAAAAATGAACTACAGTCGAACTTCGATGGCTCAAACCCCTTTGGGACCATGAAAATTTGTTCGAGACAGCGGTAGTTCGAGCCACAAAGGGTTACTATTAGTGCCATACCAGGAGGCATAATGGAGATAATTGTAGGATATCTTTTCGGTGTTCTATACTATAAAAGTATGTTGTGTGCACTCATTAGAATTGCCTCATTGAGGCAATTCTAATGAGTGCACACAGCATACATTTGCAAGATAAAAGAAGAAAGTATCCCTAAATTATCCGTATATCGTATTTGGCAGAAATCCCTGCAGACTCAAGAACGTGTTCGACTCATCCATGGTAAACGAGCCATCAGGGTTCGAGCCATTGAAGTTCTACTGTATTACTTAAAGTTAATAACACCCCTATTAGACTGTTAAAAGTTTGATGTTACAATTTGCTTATTATACTGATCATTACTATAGAAGTAGTTTGTTCCACAAACTTAGCCCTCTTCCAGATACTAATTCTTAGCGCCATGGGTAAAATTGTTGTGTTGGGGTTTAACGACACGCCAACCCTTGTGGGTCATTTTGTCATTTTATGTCATCTCCCAGAGAAAGGTAGAAAAGAGATAGAAGAGATAGCAGAGGAGATTAAAGAGAGGGACTGGGAAGAAAGAAGAACAGGAATGAAAGTAAAGAAACAGAAGAAATAAAAACATTCCCCCTCTACCCTTACCTGCTACAAGGATAGCAGGTCCTGCCCAACTGTAAGCCAATATCAGTTGAACGACCCGGTGACGTAAGCTACATGACACCTTCGCACCACCAGACCACCCCGCAGATGGATAAAAGGGGTATCCAGATAATATTTTTCTTATTTCTCCAGGAGAAAAATATCAGTCCTTTTCAGCTGAAACAAGTTATTTTATCAAACTTTTTCACCTTTATTCACCACAATCTAGAATGACCCTAATAGACAGTTTTGAATTTCATTTTTTTATAACTTGCCTATAAAAATAATGTGAGAAAAATATGTTTCTAGAAATAGATTTTCGGATTAGTTGACCAAAAGAAAATCTTTCTGATCATCAATCACAGGAGGCCAAAGTGACTGATGATTTATTATAATCGATGATCAGTGGCAACACTACAAGACATGTTCTGTTGCAAAATATCCCAAGCTATCCTTTTCTCAGAGCTCTACATAAGCAGGCTGGGGTATCTGGCAGAACATATTTGTGAGTCATTTCTCCATGAAAACATGTTACGGGTTCTCATAAGAAGTACCTCGATGACATACTTCTAATGAATACCCATAATATATGTTTTCATGGAGAAATAAAACAAACATCTGGGCCCAGTTGTTCAAAACTAACAATGTCATTAGTTAACGTATCATTAAAACTTTGATCATTAAATATGGCATATACGCTAATATTTTTGCTGAAAAAATGTGAACAGCTTTTGCATTTGCAAAAGCTACTCACATTTTTTTCAGCAAAATACCTGTGAATCAGATATTATACTAACTAGAACAGTTAACATACTGACCACTAAAGAGCTTGTTAAGCTAACGATGCTTTGAACACCTTGGCCTAGTATTATTTTGCCTGAAAAAGCGCTTTATCTACGTCTAGGTTTATGTCCAGGCTTACGTGAATGGATAAATCATGGCCACAACAGACGGTTCTTTTCTCGAGCAGACGTAATCGAAGTCCAACATCCCTTGTACAGCACGCTGTTGCATACCCCAGATAATGGACTTTGTGGTTCTTGTAAACAACGCCTTGGCATATGAGTCTACTGGGGCAACTAACTCCTGTGGAATTGCAGGTACGGGAATCTTGCTGTTCTCGGCATTTGATCCACGTCTGCTTGTTACAGGTGACGGCTGCAAATATATTTGATTTAGAGCATGAGAAAATCTACCAGATGTGTCCAGTCTTCTTAATTCCAGCAGATGAAAGGTTTTAACCCTTGTCCTGCCGAATAAATTAAGATGCCATGCCCACTTCTAATTTTCAGCCGATTTGATTACTTGATCTGGATTGTTGCTATAAATTCACATATTAAATGGTAAACAGTGCAGATCCAGATCAGTTGAATCCATCGTAATAACCCAAAGAACTGTAACATACAGGCGTGTGCAAAGAGTGTAGACCCTGATCAGATGCCACATTCTTCAGAATCCAACTGATCTGGATCTACACCATTTGAAAAGGCAGGGTATATCCAAGTTTAGCAGGACAAGGGTTAAGTAAGCATGCCAATTTTTTCTCACACTGCACATAGTTAAGTGTATATGGCATGCTGCTAGGTAGGCACGTTCACAGAGAATTACTTTTCTTCTGATTTTTTTTTTTTATTAGACAATTATCAAACTAAGCTCTATTCTGAAACTTAATGCTTAAAACACACATCCATCAAAAATGAGCTACCTTGACTGTATTATACTTTTAGGAATTTACATGGTCAAAATGTTTTTTCTATGGCCAAAAGCAAAGGCGCAAGAAAAATGACATAGATTTCATCATGCTCATTTTATAATGACAGTCATTTATGAAGAATTTTCCACCAATAGATCAGCATAAATGCATTTATTTGTACAGGTTGACATCTGATGCCATATACGAAGGGGAATGGAAAGACCTATTAGTTTTCCACCAAGGAAAATTCTTTCCTTTTAGAGTATACCCCTTTTCATAAGGGAGGCATAAACAATTCTGACAGAGTTGTCTCCCCTGAAAATGTACCAATCCTCCTTAACCCTTGTCCTGCTGAACCCGGATATACCCTGCCTTTGCAAACAGTGTAGATCCAGATCAGTTGGCTTCTGAAGAAGCCATATGACCTGGATATGCACTGTTTGTCATTAAGTATGTGAATTTATAGCAACAATCCGGATCAAGTAATCTGATTGGCTGAAAATTAGAAATGGGTGTGGCATCTTAATTTATTCAGCATGATAAGGGTTAAATAGAAGTATACTGAATAAAAGGATTCAGGTTTATTCAATGAAAGGTGCACTTGGACATATCGTAATAACCCTAAGAACTATAATAGACAGGCCTGAGCAGTGCATTTGTGGCATCTGATCAGGACCTAAACTGTTTGCCACTAATCCAGGATTTTTTTAAATACACCAACAGGTCTTAAAATGTTTTTGTTTTTTTTTAATTTCAAATTTTAGGACAAGTATTGTAAGGGGTTGAAGTGTCCATGCCGTGTTTTTCTCTTAGAGAATTTGACTCCCACCTTCCCGTCTATTCCTATATCAAAGTCGGGTTAGTGGGGTATTGCATTTTCATATGTTTCTGATGACTGAGACCATAAAACTCTGCTCAGTTACCAATAAAATGATGTTCTGTTATGCAATTAGTTCAGTACTGCTGATAAGACAGTTAACTAGAAACCCACACACAAAATTCTTAAATATAAAACACAATGAAGTAGCTCAAAACCGATTCCAAATTCTACGTCTGTCATGTCCAAATATTTAGGTTAAATACAGTAAGTCTATAAAGGCATTATGGTGTTCAAATATTTTTGTTAACTACCTGTACTGTTGTATGTAAAGTTACCACTCAGTGACTAAAGGTAAGCTATTGTTGTGATGAAAAGAAAAAAATTATTTCATCAAGAAAGCACACTCCTCAAATATCTAATTAATCATTTGACCACCCCTAGAATACCTCTCCAAGAATTAGAAATATATGTATATCAAGGCCCAGTTGTTCAACACTAAGGATGTTGTTAGTTAACGATGTCTTTAGTTAACGTATCATTAAAGATTTTGATCATTAAATATGGAAAATATGCTAATATTTTTGCTGAAAAATGTGAGTATATTTGCAAAAGCTACTCACATTTTTTCAGCAAAAATACCTGTGAATTAGATATTATACTTAGTAGTACAGTTAAGATTTTGACCACTAACAAGCTTGTGAAGCTAACAATGCTTTGAACAACTGGGCCCTGCATGTTAAGCGTTTATTAAATCTTGTCATTAAACCAAAGTTCAAACTGTGCTGAAAAACACTCTTACATGTAAACTTGTACATTTCCTATAGTCTGCTCATTAACTTTTAGCACTCTCTGGGCATAAACTAGCAGAGGACAAACTGATATTTTTTCTTAATTTTTTATTGAAAATTGGGTCTGATATTTCATGAAATTGTCTCTCCATGAAATACCAAACCCTATTTTCTAGGAAAAATAAGGAAAACTACTTCAAAATATTGTCTCATGAAATTTTCACCCAGCAAGTTAATTGTTAATACTGTTATTAATAAACATATATTATTGTTATCCAACACTTAGGCGAGAATATACACCTGAAATTCTGAATTTTATACATTGAGTATAAACACGGGAACCTCTTAATAACACAGTTCATTATAGCATGGGTTTGGTTATAACAAGCTTTAAAGATGTACCCCATTAATGTTGTATCCAAACAAAATGAATAGATTATATAGAAAAATGACCATTTATGGTCATTTTTCTATATAATCTATACATTTTTGTTTGGATACAACATGGCTGTTTAGCTAATATGATGTTAGTTTTAGATCCAAGCAATAGTGTTATAAAGAGGTTGTGATGTGTGTGTCCTGAAATATTGAGCATATGTTAGACTTAAAACCAGGGCATGACAGTTGTAATACACCTAATGCCAGTGAGATTAATGTGGACTTTCATCTTTGAATTTGCACCAATTCATTGTTCTGCAAAGGGATTTCTGACCAAATCACATACAGAATGGGAAATAGTGTAGATTCAGAAGAGACGGTCTGTTACTAGCCATCTCACCAGGCCCTACACTGTTTGCCACTGTTTATAGGTCATATTTGGACTGTAACGTTGATGATGATAGTTTGGTGTATTATGTCCCTTTCAACATTATTTAAGTCATACCAAGACAATGGAAAGATCATAATGAAAGGCTCTGTGCAATGAAGCCCAGTACAGTCATGAGCAGAATGCCGCCTCTAGCAGAATTCAAACCCAGGACAGCGTGATCCGAAGTCTGAAGCGCTAACCACAATGCCACCCGGTTGAAAGGATTAACTAGGGACATGACAGGAAGTGATCATAATTGGTCAGATTTAAGGAAGAACTTACCGGGTCCTAAAATAAATTAAAACATGAAGAACTATAATAATGACTTGAGTTTCACATATTTATCAAGCTACGGTGTTTGTTGTAAAGCACTAAACAAGCTTTTTCCACAAATATGGTAACTGTTCTAAAATTTTGTAAATCAACCTTTGTGACAAAATTGCGTAAATTGAAAATTGACCATACATATGCAAACAGTACAGACCCAGATTAGACTGTTCATAATGGAGCAGTCTGTCAGGGTTCACACTGTTTACCATACCAGCAAGAATTTTGTGAAATTAATGTATGAAATACAAAAATTGGTGGAGGAGAGTTAAAATTTAGGACATTCAATGTAAATTCAAAGCTTCAAATAAAGGGTATTCAGATGCCATTTTGTTATTTTTGCATCAAAACATCTGGTATGGATACTCACAGAAACTGTCTTGGTGAGACAATTCTAATGAGTATCCAGATTATATTTTCATTATATTAACCCTTGTCCTGCTGAACCCGGATATACCCCGTCTTTGCAAACAGTGCAGATCCAGATCAGTTGGCTTTTGAAGAAGCCAACTGATCTGGATCTGTACAGTTTGCCATTAAGTGTGTGAATTTATTATCAACAATCTGGATCAAGTAATCTGATTGGCTGAAAATTTGAAAAAGGTGTGGCATCTTAATTTATTCAGCAGGACAAGGGTTAACATGCCTATGCCTTAGCTCTAGATATTAAAGCCATTTTTTTTTAATCAAAAATATATTTTTTTCTGGTTATCCACAAAAAAAATATATTATGGGTTCTCAGGTATACCCAGAACATATGTTTTTGTGGAGAAATCAGAAAAATATATAGCTTGATCCAGCTCTTATCTATAGCTATGCTAGTCATGGTATTTTCACCATATAATATGGAAAATGAGGACTATTTTAGTTATAGTAAGCACAATAAGACAAATTTATGCAGTAAGAAAGTTACCAAAAGTTAAAAACACACTGAAAAGCAGGTTTTAACCCATGTCCTGCTGAACCCGGATATACCCTGCCTTTGCAAACAGTGTAGATCCAGATCAGTTGGCTTCTTCAGAAGCCAACTGATCTGGATCTGCACTGTTTGCCATTAAATATGTGAATTTATAGCAACAATCCAGTACAAGTAATCTGATTGGCTGAAAATTAGACATGGGCATGGCATCTTAATTTATTCAGCAGGACAAGGATTCAGATGGCAAAATTCTGAAAATCTAAAACAATACATGGCACCATGTTTTCCGGGAAAAGCTGGTTTTAAGATGGCAAAATTCTGCAAATTTAAATTTATACATGGCACTCATATTTTCTGTGAAAAGCTGGTTTTAGAATCCAAAGATTCTGCAATCAGACAGCGAAGTCCCTGAGCAGACTTGGTAGATGGGCAGGCTGATCACAGTCTATGCTGTTTGTATAAATCCTGAAAACTCCAGGATGTAGTAAGGCATTAGCTTGGCTTGGTTAGACAAGATCAGTCTTTATGAAGCTGGTTTTATTTTGCAGTAGCAACTAGTTTCTAAAAGGGTACTTACACTAAACAGACTAATGAGCTGGCAAAACAGTGCAAAAGGTAATAATAGGAACCATGCTCATGGCGGGTTTCGCTCCCCTAAGCCCCACAAGCCACCCACCCAATTATATATATTTTTTTTCTGAATATACGGCTCTGAAGTTCACCTACATGGAACTCCAAGCCATATTCTCCAGGAAAATTAGAAAAAAAAAATGACTCTACAAGTGTCATGCAAAATGACATTCTTATTCTCATTTGTTTTTCTTTCATTTTTCACTAAGGCACAACATTTCAAGCGAATGGTCTGCTAGACAGATAATTCATGTGAAATGTTGAACTTTATTTTCTCTAAAAAAATAAAAAACAATATTTGAGAATGTCTTCAGCTGCTATTGTGATTGGCACATTAACCCTCCTCTTGCAAACAGTGCAGATCCAGAACACTTGGCTTCTGAAGAAGCCAACTGATCTGGACTGCACTGTTTGTCATTAAGTATTTGAATTTATCAACACCCTGGATCTAGCCAACTGACTAGCTGACAATTAGAGGTGGGTGTGGCATCTTTATTTATTCACAAAGACAAGGGTTAAGGGTTAAAATGTCACCAGTCCATTCGTACTTTGAGCAGAGATAAGCTGCGTAGTGCTAAGCCTCATAACTAAGGCACATATAAAATGTGGTAAACCAAGAGTTTTAGACAGGGTTATGCATTTAAGTACATTAAGACATTACGAAAACATGCCTACTCAATTATACTGAAAATTTTACCACCAAATAATGAAAATTTTCAGATAAAAAATTCTGACATTTTTCATGTTTCTGCTCAAAACATAGATTGTGGGTACCCATTAGAACTGCCTCACTGAGGCGGTTCTAAGGAGTACCCACAATCTATGTTTTTGAGCAGAAATAAGAAAAATCATGTATACCCCTGTAAACCCCTGTTTTACTATATAAATGTAGGGTTTAAGGGGGTCAAAATTAAATAGGTATGTTTTCGTGATGATAACAAAAATTATCCTAAATCATAGCTCCACATAAGGCACTTTTGTCGATATTTTCCTTCTTTCTCCACGAAAATGTATGTTGTGGTGCTCATTAAAAGCACTTTGGCAAGGCGCTTTTTACGAGTACCCACAACATATGTTATCATGGAGAAATAAGAAAAGTATTTATCTGATGCCTTTCTTATCTCTAGCTATGCAAATAATCACAAAAATTACCATAACAGCAACTCAAGCTATCCTAGTATAGAGGCAGGTATTCTGAGGTGGTGGGGTGCATAAACTGAAGACAAACGAAGACAAGATATGCGTCTGACAAGTAAAACAGTCCAAGTAGCGAATTTACCAAAAGTAGGCCAGAATGACGTAGTTTTGTAGCAGGTAACAAGGAGTGAGATGAATTTACTGATTAAGTTTAGGGAACTCATTCCTGTAACTTCTAAAAACTGCATCCTTCCTTGAAAACCTGACTAGGTGTGCTTTTGCAAAAGTACATGTAGGTTACATGACAGAGTTTTGAGGCAGATCCTTGGCCTAGTGGTATGCACATATTACACCTATGCTTATGGAGGGCAAAATATGAGTCCAAAACCAAAAGTAAACAAAATGGGTCACAGTCACTTAGCTTTTGTGGTTGATGACCTGGGGAACGCATGAAATGATGATGCTTAAAGGACACAGTTCCAGAAAAGGTGATTTTTCAAATCAAAAATTATTGATATTTTTCTCATTCCACAAAAACACATGTGGTTACTCATTAGATGATGTGTGTTGTGGTTACTCACTTCGATGAGGCGCTTCTAATGAGTACCAACAACATATATTTATATATTTTCTTGGAGAAATCAGAAAAAAATTTATCATGAAATCCCTCTTATCTGGAGCTACATAAAGGGCCCAGCGTCTTCTACCTTAAGAAAACCAGTATATGAGGAACTTATTCTTTAGGTGTCCATGAATGCATGCACCAATGAACACACAGACAAATGCACTAACACCAAACAAGCAACTAAGTCTGACACTGTGCAAGCGGGCTGACAAAAATCACCAAATTAACATACAAGACTTTATGAAAATAAAAAGTCATGAAAGTACACAACATTCAGAAAATTTACAACAGACTCTCAGTTATTGTTTCGATATACAGTTTCATTATGAAGAACATGACATGAACCAAAATATCAAAAATAAGAATTCAGGGGAAAGTGGTGTCACACTTGCAGACACCAGTCAGTATTTTAACCCTTGTCCTTCTGAACCCGGATATATCCTGTCTTTGCAAACAGTGTAGATCCAGATCAGTTGGCTTCTGAAGAAGCCAACTGATCTGGATCTTCACTGTCATTAAGTACGTGAATTTATAGCAACATTCTGGATGAAGTAATCTGACTGGCTGAAAATTAGAAGTGGGTGTGACATCTTAATTTATTCAGCAGGACAAGGGTTAAACAAGTTAAAAAATTCATGTAAAGAATGATAATGCCATAGGACTGGGGTATGTAGGTCATGGTCATAAAATGTTACCACAGTGTTCACATCCCTGTTAGAGAGGAACTGTATGCAACGTTTGATGACTTGTAGGTCCTATGGTTAATTAAAAATGGAGCTAAATGTGAGGGTTGATGCAAAAAATGACAGTCATTTGATGTGAAATATAGATTGGGGCCATGTTTGAGTCCCTAGGAAGTCAGATTTGATGACTATAGGTCATAACATTTAATCAGAAATGGACTAAATGCTAGGGTTAACGTAAAAAATAAAAAAGGCAAAGTCTTTTAACTGCGAAATATAGAATTTTTTTTGTACATGTTCGGGAGAATGCACATGCCATGTTAGATGATTATAGGTTACAAATAAAATGGCAAAATGGTTAGACCATGAAAAATAAGTCATGGTCATAGAATGATGCAGCACTGGTTTAGTCCTTGTTAGGGAGAAAGTGTATGGCAGGTAAGATGACTGTAGGTGTAATTATCATTAAAAAATGGACTTGAACACTAGGTTGGTCAGAAATGTTGATGGATGGATGGATGAATATATAGACGGACAAACAGATCCATGGAAAAACAGATACCTATATTCCATCAGTTTGCTTAACCTTTACCATTCTCTGGGCCAGTTCAGCAGACGACATATTAATGATTTTTCTTATTTTTCCTAAAAATAGAATCTGATACTTCATGCAAATTGTCTCCTAAGGAGACAATTTGCATGAAGTGTCAAATCCTGTTTTCTGGGGAAAAAATAAGAAAAAATATTTCAAAGTGCCGTCTGCTGAAAATTTTACCCAGAATGCTAAGCTTTAAGCAAGTGCAAATACAAAAGCATACAA
Source organism: Anodontia alba (assembly GCA_964016985.1). Taxonomy (NCBI): domain Eukaryota; kingdom Metazoa; phylum Mollusca; class Bivalvia; order Lucinida; family Lucinidae; genus Anodontia; species Anodontia alba. Next base: position 60,972,893 of record OZ024833.1, on the reverse strand, counting down.
AGCAGAAGAAAATTTGAATGCACAATTCATGAAAGACAATGACTACATCTTTATTTACCTGTACTGCCTAAACAAATGTCAGAAAAATATTTAAATCATCAACTTATTCAAAAACAAACTTACGAACTAGCTGTGTAACAAAAAGTTTTCTTATTTCTCATCTGTCCGGGTAAATTGAGTAAATTGGATTTGATCAACTCTGAGGTCAAGTATGGTAAGGAGTTAAAGTGTCCAAATATGCAGGGTACATACACCACTCCAAATACCATATTTATGATAAATGTCATAAAAGTTAAACAGTTTAGACCCAGATCAGACTGCTCCTGAAGGAGCAGTCTGATCAGGGTTTACACTGTTAGCAACACCACTATTAAAGTATTTTAAGAAACAACTGAAAAAAAAAAGCAAATATTAGGCAAAAACAAGCTATGGAATAAAGTGTTCAATATTTTAGGACATTTATCATACCCTAAGTACTGGGACAGGCAGGCCTGAGCAAACAGTGCAGACTCAGATCGGATGCTGCAGAATGATGCATCTGATCAGGATTTACTCTGTTTACTCAATCATCTAGCGGTCTTTATGCACATCCACAACTAGCAACATGGATGCGTTGAATTTTTAGGAGAAGATTGGTAAGGTATTGCGGTATCCCAATATTTAGGGTTACTTGTAAGCGTTTTCCAAGAAAATAGATGTCCCCACATCGTGAACTAATCAGTTCTTTGTTATGTCCCAATTATATACCCATGAAATTTGGTAAGAGTCCAACCACTGGTTCACGAGATAGTGTACTAATAAGAAAGTGTGACACCCACACAGACGCTGTCACCAAATGGATCAGCACCAAAATAGTATGTCCACCCTCCCCTAAGATTGGGGGACATAAATACCCGTAACTAAGAATGAGAAGAGTAATCATCAAGACAATAAAACATTTCTTCCTTTAGAATGCAACCATAACCTTTGCATCCCTGAGTTTCTGAAGTGGACTCTTCCATTCTTGAATTTGGACTTGTCCACCGATGCAAAGAGGGTTTTCAGTCTAAAATCAAAAACAGAATGGCAAACAGTGTAGATCCTGATGAGACGGCTCTTTATGAGCCATCTCATCTAGATCCACACTGTTCGCACAGGTACTGATTTTAGTCTGCCGGGATGAAAAGGTTAAAGAGAAAAAGAAGGTTGGCAAAGATTGTATCTGACATGACAGATCTTGACAAAGCATGAAAATGTTGTCTGCTTATGTCGTCTGCTGCATCTTCTTGCAAACTTTTCAAACATACTTTTTGCATATAGGCAAACAGTGTGGACCCAGATCAGACTGCTGAGCAGTCTGATCTGGGTCCACACTGTTTGCAGAAATGACTTTTAAAATCACAAGCAGATAACAAAGCAGTTGAAAATTGTTGTGACTGGCAGTTTAAGGGTTAATATAAACTAGCAACAGTGTTTTCAGAGAAAACAGATGTCCCCCCTACCGTGAGTTTTCAGTTTTTCTACTGCTGTGACTTTGAAAATTAGGTCATCACCAAAATCTTATCAATTCTTTGTTATGTCCCATGTATATATCCAAGAATATTTGGTAAGAATCCAACCACAGATTCTCAAGATATTGTGCAGATAAGAAAAGCAGACACCAACACCAGTGCAAACACTGACACCAACGGGATCTGCACCAAAGGGAGTATGTCCCCTCCACTTAGGTGGGAGAACATAATTTTATTTAAACTGAATAAAACCTAAGCAAGTAAATGGCCTTTAAAGATTTCAAACTTATTGTAGAGGATGCTGCCACTTTGAATATTAAATGAGATGATGATGAATTCAGGTTTAATGAATATTTAATGAGATTATTAAATAAAATCTTTCTAACAGTGTGTTTGTTTGTGTTGAGGTTTTACTGCCCAGTCAACCCAATGGGGTCATGTTGAGCACAGTCAGTTTACCAAACAACATGTTTACGGGGCAGGCTTAGTCCTCAAAGCAGTTAACCAGTATTGTTCCCATTTTTTCGCCAGAAACTGACAACTGCCCTTCTTGAATCAGCAGAAGGGAGCGAATGACTGTAGAAAATATTTCATGATCAATCTCCATGAAAGAATGTTGCCGACCTCGGCAGGGGTCGAACCCGTGACCTTCAAGTCTCCAGTCGGACGCTCATCCAACTGAGCCACCAAGGCCAGATAACAGTGTGGATTTCAAGGAAAATCAATATATGTCTAGAGAAGAAGTTATATACGCAATCATAGAGGTAAAATATTGCTGCAGATATTATTCATCAGGTTTAGCATATTTACTAGCATATTAAAAATGGTGGTGAACACTTAAAGAAATTTTGACAATGTCAAGCTTTGATAACTCCTATTTTTCATTCGATTTTACTCGAACATGCATCAAAATCATGGCTCATCAAGATCTATTTCAGAAACATTTTTTACAAACCTTGCATTTCCCTTTACAACAAGTATAAACTTTTGTAGAAACCTCAATGATTCATAATTACCTTCACAGCCTAAAGAAAATACCACAAATATATTACTGAAACAATCATCATTTTTCACACACAAACATAAACTAAAGTACGGTATTAACTAAGGCTGGCATGATTAATCGGATAATCGATTAACTGATCGATAAATTCCACAAAAATGGCTATCATTACTGATTTGCTAATAATCGATCATTTGATTTCTGTGTTTGTTACTTTACCGAATTTAGCCTTAGTATTCAGACACCTCAACTCCTTATCATACATAATCTAAAATTTGAACAAGCACAATTTACTACCCTTGTGTCTAAAAATAACTGGATGGGTGGCAAACAGTGTAGACAGTGATGAGACGCCGCATTTGCGGCGTCTCATCAAGGTCCACACTGTTTGCTCAGGCCTGTCTAACCGAATATATGCAATAAAGTATAACATAAGGTAAGAGTGATGCTCAGACAGGTAAAATAATGACCAAATCTTCAGTGATTACTAATCGATTCTCGATCACAATGGCAGGACTGATAATCAATTATCTTTTCAGCTTCGATTAGCCAGCCTTAGTAACAGCCCAGAGTATTGAGACACACAGGCCTGTGCCAACAGTGTAGATCCAGATCAGAAGCCACAAAATGGGTCTGATCAGGGTCTACACTGTTTGCCACTCCTCCAGCAGTATTTTAGACACAGGTAGTACAATGGATAATCTCAAATTTTAGGAGAAGTATGGTAACTTAAAATAAGTCCTTAAGGTGTCCCAATACTTAGGGTAAACATGGTAATTAAATGTTCTATATGTTCTAACAGTACAATTTTGTTTTAAACAAGAAAATAACAAAGAATTCTGCAAAGGGAGGCTATCAAACTGCCTCCCTTTGCAAAAAATTACTTCCCTTTATTTCATTAGTGAGGATACATATTTTTTTTTTTCTCTCATTTTTTTTTTTTTTTTTTTTTCAAATATTTAGACTACATGTATTTATCTTTTTTTTTTTTGTCATAGTAAAAGATGCCACAATGTATCTGAGAAAAATAAAGCGACAGATCAGTCTGGTTATTCAGGCTGGCCAGATCTTTACTGCTACAGGATCCAAGCAAAGATTTAGATTATATTGATGCATTATGTGGAGTAACCACATAATGCATCAGTATAATCTAAATATTTGCTGTCCACCTGAATTTTTCCTACCTCCAGCTCAGAGGAATATTCAGATAAATAGGTCTTTTTTCTTATTTCTCCATGAAAACATATGTTGTGGGTACTCATTAGAAGCAGCTCGATGAGATACTTGTAATGAGTACCACAATTCTTTTCATGGAGAAATAAAAGCACCGCAAGCATAATACCCCGCCACAGCAATTATTTGTTTATGTACTAAAGTTATCGTTGCGAAAATGTCTGGAAAGAAAATGACAGAGGGAGAGATAACAATGCTTAACCAGATCTTGATAATATCAATGCATATAACAAGTCTGGTTAAAAGGCCTTGTTATTTATTGAAGTTATCGTCCGGAAACAGAAATATGGGCGTGTCTCAGGCAGATAACTGTAAAAATCTGACAAAATTTGCCCATTAGCAAATCCAAACCAGATCTCCTTAATGTCAATGCATATAGCAAGTCTGGTTAAAATCCCTTCTTATTTACTCAAGTTATCATCCGGAAATGAAAATATGGGCATGTCTCGGGCAGATAACTATGTAAAAAATTGACGAAATTTGTCCATTAGCAATCCCAAACCAGATATGCAAAATATCAATGCACATACCAAGTTTGGTGAAAATCCATTGATGTTTACTCAAGTTATCATCCGGAAACGAAAAACGGACACTATTGTTCCTCAATATCTACCATATCTAGCTTAAATACAGGCCCGAGGTTATAAAACTTTTTTCATGCTCAACTCAGCTGACGGGCTGACTGACAGACACACGGACGTCCAATGTGAAACCATAATACCCCGCCACTATAGTGTGGCGGCGTATAAAAAGATAATATCTATTCATTTTGGTTGAAAAACTGCCTAACTTGGAACTATCTTTGGCTATGTACAGAAAGCCAACCAAAGACTCTGATGAGACTGCACACATATGCAGGCTTATCTGAGATTTTGCTGGGCAAACATGTCCAAATGTACATGTCTCGCATTTCCAGAGCATGTTTTTCTATTAGCTAATAAAATTAAAAACAAGGTTATTCAGAAAACTTGAAAAGGTGTGTTTGATAATAATGCTGGGATAATTTCCTGCAGTTCTCCATAAAAAACATGCTGTGGGTGCTCATTAGAAGTGCCTTGCAGAGGTGCTTCTAATGAGTACCAACAACATATGCTTTTATTGAGAAATAAGAAAAATCATCCCAAATCATCCCTGAAATATCATCTGATACTCTTGTTTAAGAGGGCATCCAAATATTTACGGAAGTTATGTTACTTACACTGGCGGAAGAATCCGATGGAAGCAGGAAATTAGCTGTCGTCTGATGTGGTTTTGGAATTTTTGGAATGTCTCTCTTACCAAGCGCCATACTCACAATAGCAGTCATGTGTGTCTCTGGACCAAACACATGAATCGGAACTCCTAAAGTGTTACCTATAAAACAACAGATATTAGAAGACCAGTGTCACAGAAGTAAATATTTACATTCATTTGGTTAACTGTCATACCTCTGTATTGCAAGTCTGTAAATCAGCATTTCAATCATATGTGCCGCTACTTTGAGATTCAGGCTTTCAGATTAAATTTCCAGTGGAGGTGTGTCCTTTTTAACCAATAAAATTATTCTTTACATAAAACATGTAAGATAATGGATAACTGGTTTGTTCTCTGGTTTGTTCCTCAATATCTACCGTATCTAGCCTAAATATAGGTCTGAGGTCATAAAACTTTTTTCATGCTCAACTCAGCTGAGCATGAAAATTTCTCTGCTAATAAATATGAAAATGCCAACAATAGTTGGCATTTTCATATTTATTAGCAGAGGAATTTTCAAGCTCAGCTATGTTCAGCAAAAAAGTGTCCTTTTTAACCAATAGAATTAGCCTTTACATTAAATGAGTATGTAAGATAATGGATAATTGGTTGGTTCTCTGGTTTGTTCCTCAATATCTACCATATCCAGCCTAAATACAGGCCCGAGGTTATAAAACTTTTTTCATGCTCAACTCAGCTGAGCATGAAAATTTCTCTGCTAATAAATATGAAAATGCCAACAATAGTTGGCATTTTCATATTTATTAGCAGAGAAATTTTCCTGCTCAGCTATGTTTAGCAAGAAAGTATTTGGAATTGTTAGTAATTTTAGATTTATTAGCAAGACAAATTTCATGCTCAGCTTTGAGCATGAAAAAAGTTTTATAACCTTGGGGCCTGGAAAACCTTTCCTTCTACATAGTACTTGTCCAAAAACTTGAATAAGTCTGTTAAACTATCTTCAATGTGTTTAAAAACTGATGGACAAGTGGCAAACAGTGTAATCCCTGATCACCTGCCACATACTACAATGTCTGATCTGGGTTTATGTTGTTTGCTCAGGTCTGTCTGTTCCAATATTTTGGGTAAACATGTATCTTAAATTTTTTATTTATTAATCTTTACCATCAGTACTTTTTAAATGGATGAAACAGAAATAATAAATATATCACAGACATAAAGACCTTCCATTATTTAGTGATAAAATACCATACTTACTCAAAGTACTGAGACTGACAGGCCTGGGCAAACAGTGCAGACCCAGGTCAGAATGTGGCACATAATTTGGCCTGTCTGTCCAAATACACAAATACAACACCCTTTTTCAAACTAGGGGTATAAATATGGTAAATGTCCTAAAATTTCCTACACCAAAGTGTCTGACAAAATGGCATATGCAAACATTGCAGCCCCGGATCAGACTGCAGTCTGTTTGCCGTTCCAATAAGTATTTTAAGAAACAACTGCATAAAAAGCAAAATTTAGACATAAAAAGTATGAAATACAGTGTTCGAATTTTAGGACATTTACCGTACTTGATCTTCTTGCCTGGTGCCTTGACTTTTCATAAAAATCCACTTTTATTCGAAATGCAGATCTTCATTTCCAGAATTTGATTTTTTTTTTCTTTTCAGGGAAGAAACTACATTTCTACAGTACCGTTGTCAGAATAGGCTAAAATTTCATGTTATATTTCCATACCTAATTCTCTCATGATTCTGAGACCTTCTTGATAATTTGGACCAGCTCTTCTCACATATATTGAAACATTTCCTTCTATAAGCAGCTTCTGGTATTCCCTCAAAGCTCGAACAATGCCCTGTAGAGATGTCATAGAAACAATTTGTTATTTCAACACATACGAATGGCTAGACCTGTCAAAAAGTCCAACTACATCCCATATGCACTTTCATGGTTAGTTTTAAATCCACAAAACAGCTAACTGCCTGATAACAAGCTATTTTCCCTAGAACCTTATACTTTAGTATCAGAAACTACTATATCTAAACCAAACAGCTGCTCTTAGTTTGATATAAAATGTTACTGAGAACTGGATATCAAAGTATAACTGGAGAAAATGCTGTTTGAACTGATAGTTTGCTAACTAGGCTATGTAGCCAAGTTAGCTTGTGGGAAGGTAATTATATTAACAACTAAATATTGATTATTGCAGATTTATTGCTATTTAAGTTGTGCATTAACTGGGGAAAAGCTGTATACTGACATGGAAATTCAGTTAATGCAAGGCTACCCAACTTTAAATATGCTCATAGCAGGGCCACTGATCAGCTGTTTCACAAGATGTTTACTGCCTGGCCCCAGAACGAGCTTGGTCAGAGGAAATTGCGTACACAAGACACTAGAGAAAAAGCAAAACAAAAAAAAAAACACGAAATAGCACAATACATAGAAATTGTTTTCAGTTTTTCATGCAATAATAGCAATCAAATATTTAGTTTTTCAATGCATTAACATTTGCCAGGTTCCTCAGGTGCTGAAAACCTTGGCCTGCAGCCTCGGTTTTCAACACCGGCCTCTGGACCTGGCGAATGTTAATGCATGAAACTGATCCCAATAACATAAAAAGCTTTACAAACTGTGTGATATATTTGCACTTTTATGTATTTTTGTGATTAACAAATTCTTTCAATTTAAAATGAGTGTGCAGACTTTCAATAAAAACATATCTTATGTTCTAGAAACTTTTGAGTATCAGAGCACTTCTTCTAATTAATTCTATGGACACTATCAAAACAGCAATCACTAGAAAATCAGTTTGCAACAAAACTGTTGTTTCTGTTATATTTGTGTCATCAAAAGTAGCTCTGACCGGTTAACCTTTTAATACTTGTATATGTAATATGGAAAACATCCTAAAATTTTGTACACCAATGTTTCTAACAAAACTGCACAGACAAACAGTGCAGATCCAGATCAGACTGCTCCTGAAGGAGCAGTCTGATCTGGGTCTACACTGTTTGCCATTCCACTAAGTAGTTTAGGAAACAGCTGCACATAAATCAAAATTTAGGCAAAAAAAGTATGTCATAAAGTTTCAAAATTTTAGGACATTTACTGTGACATTATTGTTGGGTTAACAGCTGTGAGGAAACCTTTCATATATATCATTTCAAGACCTGTCATATGACATGACAGCTTGTCTGAACTTGAACTTGCCCATTATATTAAAAAAAAAATTAAGTTTACTATATTCTTTTTTGTTGTTTGCCATGAAAATTCCATGATGAAGCTCAGCTTTTAGTCAAAAGATAACAAATATTACCTTAAATGTAGCTGCCACATTGGTAAAGTTGGCTATGCCACCACCGATTATCAAGATTTTCCCTGAAAAAGAACAATAACAGTATTAACACTCTCGGTAAAATTTTCACTAGACATTATTTTGAAATAGTTATGTTACTCTTCCAAGAATACAGGATTTGAAATTTCATGCAAATTTTCTCCAACGGAGACAATTTGCTTGAAATGTCAAATCCTGTTTTCTGAGAAAAATAAGAAAAATATCTACAATTTGTTGTTTACTAAATTAGCCCAGAGAGTGGTAAAGGTTAATAAACATTTGAAAACAGCGAGTTTGTTTGTTTGTTTGTGTTGAGGTTTTACGGCCCAGTCAACCCAATAGGGTCATGTCGAGCGCGGTCAGTTTACCTAACCACACGTTTACTGGGCAGGCTTAGTTACCATCAGTCCTAGATGGTACTTTTAAAACTCAACAAGCACATACAGAACTATTTATCCTCAATGTGCCAGTCACAATAAAAGCAGAAGACATTCTGAATTTCTTTTTTCCTTTTTTTTTTTTTTTTTTTTTCAAGAAAATAAGGTTTGACATTTTCCAAGAAAAAAAGGTTTAACATTTCATGTGAATTGTCTGCCTATTATCTGATAGGCAAAAACTGGGTCTTACTACAGTAACTGTTTCTTTGTATCACAGTACAGGGCCCAGTTGTTCAAAGCTAACGATATCGTTAGTTAACGATTCGTTAAAATTTAAATCAAGTAATACACAAATATGCGGAAATTTTTTGCTGAAAAATTGTGAGTAGCTTTTGCAGTGCAAAAGCTACTCACATTTTTTCAGCAAAAAATATCAGAATATTGTATATTGAATCCGCTAAAATAGTTAACGAAATGACCCTTAACAAGCTCGTTAAGCTAACGATGCTTTGAACAATGGGCCCAGATATATATGTGAAGCTTACTCTCTCTCATGTTTGTTCTTTTGGGTTTAAAACCATTTTACATCATTTCCAATGATCTTTCAGTCATAGCGAGATGGTGGCTGAATCTGATAGGGAGCTTAATACTCTTCTTCAGAGTGCTGCCTCATTGAAATATCACATGTGATGATATTCTATCCAGTCACATTACACTGTTTCTTGGTTGACCAATCCTTGCTACTTTCTTAATGCTGATAGCCAAGCCAAAGACCAGTCAGTAGCATTTTTAAAATCTTTGGTACAATGGCTGGGAAGTGAACCTACAATCTACCACAGTGGATATTCTTCCATTGAGCCACTTCAAGAGAGCTCTGCCACTGAGCCACTGCAAGAGTTCTTCCTCTCCACTTTGGGCAATATAAAAGGAGTTTGCAGATGAAACTTTTGGTGCCAAAACATACCTTTAGGGTACTTGCTGGAATTGCCTCACTGAGACCATTGAAGTAAGTACCCTAAGAATCTGGCACAAAATAAAATATCACCATAATTACACCTTATCTTGAGATATCCCCCTAAGGTTATAAAAAAATTTTCCTGCTCAACTCAGCTGAGCATGAAATTTTTCCTGCTAATAAATCTCAAATTACTAGCAATTGTAAATTCTTTCTTGCAAAACATAGCTGAGCATGGAAATTTCTCTGTTAATAAATATGAAAATGCCAACTACAGTTGGCATTTTCATATTTATTAGCAGAGAAAATTTTAAATGGAAATTTCTCTGCTAACTAGAAAAAGTGTCCATAGGACATGGATGCCCCCGCCAAATGCCATTCAGAAAAAGGGTTTATATGTAATTGTAACAAGTATACCATGAAGTTATTATTAAGGCCCGGACACAGTTTACTATATGGAACTAAGTCAAGGGAAGATAATTCAAAAACGAAAAACGCAAGAGTTGTCTTCCTTGTTCATGACACATCGTCTCAATGTGATGCATGTACCTGTAAAGTTTCATGAATATATTCCATATGGTTTAGGAGTTATGGCCCGGACACGGTTAACTATATGGAACTAAGTTGAGGGGAAATAATTCAAAAACCAAAAATGCCAGAGTTGTCTTCCTTGTTCATGACACATCGTCTGAATGTGATGCATGCACCTGTATAGTTTCATGAATATATTCCATAAGGTTTAGGAGTTATGGCCCGGACACGGTTTACTATATGGAACTAAGCCAAGGGAAGATAATTCAAAAACAAAAAATGCAAGAGTTGTCTTCCTTGTTCATGACACATTGTCTCAATGTGATGCATGCACCCATAAAGTTTCATGAATATATTCCATATGGTTAAGGAGTTATGGCCCGGACACGATTTACTATATGGAACTAAGTCAAGAGAAAATAATTCAAAAACCAAAAATGCAAGAGTTATGGCCCGGACACGAAGTGGGACGTACGGACGGACAGACGGACGGACAGACAGACGTACGGGACGGACAGGGGTAATACTTAATGCCCATCCGCTATTCTTCGAATAGGCGGGGGCATAAAAATATGAAAATGCCAAATATTGTTGGCATTTTCATATTTATTAGCAGAGAAAATTTCATGCTCAGCTGACTTGAGCACAAAAAAGTTTTATAACCTCGGTGCCTGGTTTGTTACACTCTTGTGGCAAAAATTAAGTCAGCTTTTCAAAAATCCCATTGACATACATGTATTCTAAGATTAAATACTTTGTTTCTGCTGTGCTGGTTACAACAAAATGTATACCATCAGAAAGGAAATTGAATATGCAACATACACAACTTATTCAATACTGTTGATCTACAGTTTTTGACAAATAACACAACAAATAGGTCTTCATTTTTTATAAATTAATTTTCCATTCAATGCCAATAAAGACAGCATCGAAAAGGTAATATAAAACGACCCTGTCACTTTTAAAATGCTGCTATTCTAATGTCACCTAGTAAACTATTACAATTACAAGAAAAATGCCTAACGGCATTATGGATGGGTTTTTCAAGAAAGGTAAGCCAAAGGGTAATTGATTGTGTTGGGGTTTAACAAAAGGTCAACCCTTGTAGGTCATTTTGAGTTGTCTCAGAGAAAGGGAGAAAAAAGATAGAAGAGATAGTAGAGGAAATGAAAGGAAAGAGAGGGATAGGGAAGAAAGAGAACAAGAATGAAAATGAAGAAACAGAAGAAAATAAAACATCTCCCTCTACCTTACCTGCTACAAGAATAGCAGGCCTTGCCCAACTGTAAGCCAATATTAGTTGGACATCCAAGTGACCTAAGATACACGACATCTTTGCCACATCCGACCAACAAAAGGTAAACGTCAGATGACACCCAACCCCTGACACCTGCCCACCGGCCCGCCCGGACATCGCTATTTTAAAGGACAGATTTTTTTAAAAACCCGTCCAAATATTTGTTTATTCCTGCATTCTTTCAGCTTTCTAACAGTGTTCTTTTTAATTGAATCAATGTAGTTGGCACAATATAACTCATGCTTTTCCCTGCCTAAAAATACATGTAAGTCAATGAGATTTAGAAAAGTTGATTAACCCTTGTGATGCTGAATAAATTAAGATAACCATGCCCACTTCTAATTTCCAGCCAATCAGATTACTTGATCCAGACTTTTGATAGAAATTCACATATTTTGAAGAAGCCAACTGATCTGGATCTACACTGTTTGCTAAGATAGGGCATGTCGTGCTCAGCAAGAGGGGTTAATTTTTGGTACCAGAGTGCACAAACTGGATTCTGCCGTACCTTCAGGATGTTTCTCCTCTGTCATGAGTGCAAGAACAGTTTTAGCATACTCATATGTTTGCTGTTCACTTGGAGCACCCGAATATTCCCCGTAGTTGGCCAGCTCTGATGCTCCTCCAAGATCACATATTGTATCCCTGCAACAGATATGTGAGTATTAGACAAAATTTAAGGCAGACTTCATAGCTATAGATAAGGTGTGTTCCTCAACCAAAATGTGTTAAAGTTTTTCTTATATCTCCAAGGAAACATATGTTATGAAAAATTTAAGTTTCCTGTGCTCATTTCTACTGTTTGCCATTACCCCTTAAAATGCAAAAAAACCTGCATCTGAAAATGTCGTCTGTATTTCGTCTGCTGAATATTCTAGCAAACTTTTCAAACCTATTTTTGCATACAGGCAAACAGTGTGGACCCTGATCAAACTGAGGAGCAGACTGATCTGGGTCCACACTGTTTGCAAAAATGACTTTAAAAATCACAAGCAGACGACAAAGCAGACAACAAGTGTTGTGATTGGCAGGTTAATGGTTAAAATCCTGTTATCCCATTGATTGAGCCATCGAGGACGGCAAAAAGGACAAAAAATACATATAGATCTCAATATTATTTCTATGTACAATTTTTTAAAAAATTTACATTATTCACTTTTTTTCTCATTATTACCACAGACCTCAAAGCCACACTTAACCCATGTTTACTGATCAAAAACTACAGGTTAACATATCTTCCCAATTCATTAGCACAATCTCTGGACTTTCTAAGAAGTTATACAGTGAACTGCAAGAACCCAGGCTAGCGGGCGTGGCTGTTTAATTGGCCTGGATCTTTACTGATTGCCTCATTTCTTAGACAAATATCTGTGATCAGTAATAGGACTGTAAACACCAGAAGATTTTGTCAACATTTTTCCAAGGAGAGACCTTTTGCAGAAATGAATTCGGGGCCTTTGTCCTTGCATCCCTAGTACTTGAAGCATTTTGGAAGTGGGGGTTTCTTTTAATGAAAGAATTTGCTCTGGGAACAAATTCTTTCCTTCAAGAGTAGCTCCCGTGAGAATGGAGGTAAATAGTTTCATGTCAGAGTTATTTCTCTTGAAGGTGTTGTCCCCTTCATACGAAGGTATTCCTTGTTCCTATATGATATAATAATTTTTCATAAACTCCTAATTCTATATATATGACAATTCTCTTTTTAAATCCCCTTTTTAGAAGGGAGTAAAACAATTTTAACAGTTGCTTCCTCCTGAAAGTGAAGCTATTCTCCTGAAATTTTTTTTCTACACCTTGGAACATGCCTTGTTGGTTGGCTAGTTTGGAGTTTCGCAGCCCAGTCAACAGTATTAAGGAAAATGCATTGTAAATGGTCAAATGGGACACCAAGGGTAATTTAACCCATTTTGAGACCCCTAAAAGGATAACTGACAAACAGTGCAGACCCATATCAGACACTGCAGTATGCAGTGTCTGATCAGGGTCTCTACTGTTTGTTTGTTTGTGTTGAGGTTTTACGGCCCAGTCAACCCAATGGGGTCATGTCGTGCGCGGTCAGTTTACCTAACCACACGTTTACTGGGCAGGCTTAGTCCTCTAAGCGGTTTACCAGTATTGTGCACATTCTTTCGCCAGAAACTGACAACTGCCCTTCTTGAATCAGTGGAAGGGAGAGAATGACCGTAGAAAATATTTCATGATCAATCTCCACGAAAGAATGTTGCCGACCTCGGCAGGGGTTGAACCCGCGACCTCCTGGTCTCCAGTCGGACGCCAAATGAGCCACCGAGGCCCAGGGTCTCTACTGTTAGCAAATTGATTGATTGTGTTGGGGTTTAACGACACGTCAACCCTTGAGGGTCATTTTGTGTCGTCTCCCAGAGAAAGGGAGAAAAGAGATAGAAGAGAGAGTAGAGGAGATGAAAGAGAGGGACAGGGAAGAAAGAGGAACAGGAAAGAAAGTGAAGAAACAGAAGAAATAAAAACATTCCCCCTCTACCCTTACCCACTACAAGGATAGCAGGCCTTGCCCAATTGTAAGCCAATATCAGATGGACGCCCCGGTGATGTAACATACACAGCACCTTCGCACCACCCGACCACCCAAACTGTTTGCAAATAATTTAGCTATTTTTTCACTAGAAATATCTAAATAACATAGCCTGACACACCTAAAATTGAAATTTGACTCTTCCAATATATGGTGTGGGGCAGTTTATGCTGTCTAAAATGGGTAAATTACTTACCTTCTTTATTATGGCAAAGTCAGGTATTTAACTCCTAATTCTTATTGTCTCAATTCTTTGAGTAATTACATTACTTACGCATATATTACAGAAGCTCCGCCCCCAGCTACCATTGTCCAGATACGACCAGCCTTGTTTAACACTGTAAGTTTCAATGATGCACCACTCTTTGCATCGAGCTCGGCTATATATGCTTCCTGAAAATATTTGAATCATAACTCAAGATGAAAGAAGTACCCAGTTAAATAGTTTTCTTAACCCTTGTCCTGCTGAATAAATCAAGATGCCACGCCCACTGCAAATTTTCAGCCAATCAGATTACTTGATCAGGATGATTTCTATAAATTCACATTTTTAATGGCAAACAGTGCAGATCCAGATCAGTTGGCTTCTTCAGAAGCCAACTGATCTGGATCTACACTGTTTGCAAATGCAGGGTATATCCTCGTTCAGCAGGACAATGGTTAATTCTCCATTACAAACATGTTGTGGGTACTCATTAGAAGCTCCTCACTGAGGCACTTCTAATGAGTACCCACAACATATGTTTCTGCAGAGAAATAAGTAACATGAGCCAGCTCACAAAAAACCTACAATAAGACTTGTGCGACAACGGAAGCCTCAGATCAGCCTATGCATCCGCATAGTCTAATCAGAATCTTTGCTGATGGCATGTACCTTCTATAGCCTCTGGTCTATCCAAAGAGGAATAAATGAGAACCTTTGCCATACTGGGTGAATGTACAGGCTGATCAGAGTTTTCACTGGTTACGCAGGCCTTATTGTAGGTTTTATTGTGCACTGGCTAAAATATAAATACTTTTTGATAGGAAAAAAAAAAAATCTCCAGGTAAGACTTTTCTCCAACCAAAAATTATTGACACTTTTTTCTTATTTTTTCCCAGAAAATATTTCTTGTGAGTACTCTTTAGAAGCACCTCAGCAAGGTACTTCCGATGAATACCATAACATATGTTTTTGTGCAGAAATATGAAAAATATTCTGACCTATATGAGACCACCTGTCTTATGGAAAATTGATACATTTGCTACATATTTAGGTTGTTTACAACTCACCCAAAGTATACATACACCAAAATATCCTTAAGGTTGTTGTCCATGTGATTGTCAAGGACCAATAAAATCAAACCGCATGTTAGACGG
Organism: Anodontia alba; assembly: GCA_964016985.1. Lineage (NCBI taxonomy): Eukaryota > Metazoa > Mollusca > Bivalvia > Lucinida > Lucinidae > Anodontia > Anodontia alba. The sequence continues at coordinate 60,957,563 of OZ024833.1, read as the reverse complement.
ACCAACCAGTTGTTCACTTTATGAAACAAAAGAACTGTTGTCTACTAACTGAGCTCTATTCCATTCCCAAACCGAACATTTTTCAAAACCTTTTTTAGGATTGATTGAATCTACCCAAAGTTACTAAAGAATCTGAGTTATATTGCTGTTATCGCTGACCAATAAAGTTAATCCACACAAATAGCATTTGTATGAAATCCAGGAAACAAGGTTATTTTATAGCTGCACTATTCCTGTCACTGTGATGTCCGAGTGCTGCATAAAGAGGGTTATCTGTAAAATCTGGACTGGGTTTAAAGCTTGGACATTGGCAAACAGTGCAGACCCAGTTCAGATGCCGCAGAACATGGCATCTGACCAGGGTCTGCACTGTTTGCTTAAATTACAGGAAGTTAAGGGTTAAATGAAACAGTCTTAAGTCCGCATTTAGGACCATTTTCCCAGCCTACACTCAGAGACAATTGACCCATAAGTGCTGTCAGTACTTTGATTTGACAAGGGAGACAACTTTTCCAACTTCCTGTTTGCTTTCTTGCACACCAAGCACCTCTGGAAAGAATTTTTTCCCGGTTTTAACCGAGATGCCTCCTGAAAGTGTACCCACTCCGCTTAAAAGACCATATATATTCCAGACTCTTTGGGTGATCTTTAACCCTTGTCCTGCTGAACCCGGATATACCCTACCTTTGCAAACAGTGTAGATCCAGATCAGTAGCTTCTTCAGAAGCCAACTGATCTTGATCTTCACTGTTTGCCATTAAGTATGTGAATTTAAAGCAATAATCTTGATCTAGTAATCTGATTGGCTGAAAATTAGAAGTGGGCGTGGCATCTTAATTTATTCAGCAGGATAAGGGTTAATACAGTTTACATAGCTCTAGATAAGGGTTTTTTTTTTTTTTTTTTTTTGTTTTGTTTTTTTTTTTTCAGCCAAAAAGTTCTGATATTTTCCTTATTTCTCCACAAAAATATATGTTGTGGGTACTCATTAGGTACTCATGAGGTGCTTCTAATGTGTACCAACAACATATGTTTTCATGAAGAAATAAGAAAAAAAGATATTACGTGGACACCCTCTTATCTTGAGCTCTGAGTTTAGAATGTATAATTTTTCATCAAAACATAAATGGACGGCACTCACTGGATTTGTGTCAGAGTGAGTGTTGGTGTTCTTTTGCTTATAAACACCACAACCTGTTGTATTGTGTGTAAAAATTTTAAAAATATTGTTTAATTTTAAAAATGTTGTTTAATGAAAATATTATCATACTAAAATATAAAAGCAATTAAAACGAATTTGTTTCAGAAAAGGTTCTTACCAGGACCAAAAACAAAGATGACTATCTAAAATCATCATGACAAAATTATCACCTTATTTGAGTAATGCAACAGGATTTATAAAACCTAGGTGCCAGATAGCAAAGATCTATAGTAGGAGAAAAATTAAATGACATGTTAAATGATATACCTGGTATATTTACCATCTGCTGAAGTAACCAAAAGCATGATAAATGTTAACCCTTAAAGCGCCAAGCAAAATTTGTAGCAGACGACATTCAAATTTTGTTTTGTTATTTTTCAGAGAAAACAAGTCTTGATATCTCATGTGAATCATCTGCCAAGCAGATGATTCACATGAAATGTCAAGACTTATTTTCTCTGAAAAAAATTTAAAAAAATAAAAATAATCGTCTGCTGCAGTTGTGATTGGCACTTTAAGGGTTAAATAGTTTTTTTTTTGCGTTTTGTTTGGTTTTTTTTTTTTTTTTTTTTTTTAAAAAAACTAACCGCTGGTAACGCATCTCTTCCAAAGGGGGGAGGAAACTCCAGGTCTCCCCATTTGGCTTTGCAGAGGAATTCAGCACACTGGTCGATCTTGGCAGCAAGGTCAAGGACAAATATTCCAGCAGATGTCACCACTACGAACAAAACAAGGAAACAGCTGTCAGTTATGGTTGTTAATTCATAGTTCAAATATATAAAATGTATAAATCTTACAGTAAACAGAAGCTGTTTTTATTTTGTGATCGTTTGTTATCAGTTGGGTTTTTGTTTTAATTTTTTTTTTTTTTTTTTTCTTGTTTTTGTTTTTGCTTTTTTTTGTTATTGCTTTTGTTGTTGTTGTTGTTTTTATTCTCAGTCAAAGCCTTTTGAGATATTATTACATAAAACTCAACATACTGTTGAAAAGAAATGCTGAGTATCCAGAGGAAATAATGACACAGACTCGGGTCAGCCTGCGCAGTCAGGCAGTCTGATCCTGGGCCCAGTTGTTCGAAACTAACAATGCCGTTAGTTAACGTATCGTTAAAATTTTGGTCATTAAATATGGCATATACGTTAATATTTTTGCTGAAAAAATGTGAGTAGCTTTTGCATTTGCAAAAGCTACTCACATTTTTTCAACAAAAATAACTGAGAAAAAGATATTGTACTTACTAGAACAGTTAACATTTTGACCACTAACGAGCTTGTTAAGCTAACAATGCTTTGAACAACTGGACCCTGGTCCTTAAGAAAACCAATGGCCCTTAAGCATTCTATAAGCAAATGGCATAGACCTATGCTGTTCACTGTAAGCATTCTATTAGCAAACATCTTAGACCCTGATCAGACTGCATGGCTGCAGAAGCTGATCTGTGTGTACACTGGTTGTTTATGTTGTAAAATTAATTTCCAAATGGAATTCCCTGTGCTGGCAGTTTTGAAAAATACATCCAAGCAGTGCTTTTTAGGGATCCAGCAAACAAGTATACCAAAACCTCTATACAGTCGAACCTCGATGGCTCGAACACCGATGGCTAATTCGAACTCGTTTTTGAGTCCTATGAAATTCTTCCGATAGCTTAAGAAAACAAATATTTAAGGAAATTTTCTTATTTTAACGTGAAATTGTATGTTGAGTGTACTCATTATAATTGCCTCGATGAGGCAATTCTAATGAGTACACACAACATACAATAATTGTGTAGAAAATCAAAAAAAAAAAATCCTAAATTATCGTTATTTGCTTCCTGGCTTGGCACCATAATTAACCCTCAGTGGCTCGAACCACCCATGTCTTGAACGAATTTCCATGGTCCCAAAGATGTTCGAGCCATTGAGGTTCGACTATATAACACTATTGCCGAGATTCAAAACAAAAATCTTGTTTGCTTACAACTGTGAAACATACATAAAACATGAAACAATGATACCCCGCCATTATCATGTTGCAGGCAGATAACTCCGTCAAAAATTGACGAGTACCCACAACATATGCTTTTATAAAAGAAAATCAGAAAACAATATGGCATCAGCAGTATTTAATACGCTGCTCATGAAGTCCTCTGCTGATCTTTCTTTAAAGTGTGCCCTTATTAAGTGGATATTTTACTGCAAGTTTTTCCAGTAATTTTGAAAATTGATTGATTGTATTGGGGTTTAACGACATGTCAACTCTTGTGGGTCATTTTGACCCTTGTGGGTCCCAGAGAAAGGGAGAAAATAGATAGCAGAGGAGATGAAAGAGAGGAACAAGTAAGAAAGAGGAACAGGAATGAAAGTGAAGAAACAGAAGAAATAAAATCATTCTCCCTCTTCCCTTACCTACTACAAGGATAGCAGGCCTTGCCCAACTAGAAGCCAATACCAGTTGGACGCCACAGTGACATAAATTACCCGACACCTTCGCAACACCCTACCACTCAAGTAATTTTGGAAAACCTAAGCACAGTGCAGTAATTAAGTTGAATACAATATACATGTTCGGGCAAGCTAGGAAGTATTTCACTTGCCCAGCAAAAACTTTAACTTGTCCAGGTTAGCTGGGCAGCTGGAATATGTATTGGGCAGACCCAACAAAAGTAGCGTTATGATTCTGAAACTAACGGGCCGCGCCATGTGAAAACGTGTCTTCAGGCATATATGGACAGTGAAGATTTTGATCAGCCAGCACATCTGTGCAGTCTGATCAGAGCATTCACTGTCTAATAGCAGACTCACTGGACACTACAGAATGTATGAATGGAGAGCAAATGCCTGTTTAAGACTCTGCACATGCATGGGATGAGTTTTGTGCAAGCTGTGCATGCTCGTAAACACAGTTTCGTTTTAAGCAGCCCAACTTACCTAACGGGTTGATTTCTAGGTACGTAAAGTAAAGATCTCTGTAGACATTATAAAGTGATGATATAAATGGAGTCAGAGTCCTGAAAAAAGAAAATAAATGAAGGTGTAATTATTTATTCCTGGCCCTGAGGTTATAAAACTTATTTCATGCTCAACTCAGCTGAGCATGAAATTTTCTCTGTTTATAAATATGAAAATGCCAACAATAGTTGGCATTTTCATATTCATAAGCAGAGAAAATTTCATGCTCACCTATGTTTATTTAGCAAGAAAGAATTTACAACTGTTAGTAATCTGAGATTTATTAGCAGGAAAAATTTCATACCCAGCTGAGTTGAGCATGAAAAAAGTTTTATAATCTCCAGGCCTGTATTTACCTTAAATATTTAGACACTGTAACTCCTTACCATACTGTAAATGTCCTAAAATATCGAACACTTTATTCCAATTTTTTTTTTAGACTAAATATTGCTTTTTATGTAGTTTTTCTTAAAATACTTAGTGTAATGGCAAACAGTGTAGATCCTGATCTGACTGCTCCTTCAGGGTCTGCACTGTTTACATATGCAATTTTATCAGTAACTTTGGTGTATGAAATTTTATGACATTTACCGTACTTCTACAATAATTTAACTACAGCCGATCTTCAATGGCTCAAACATCTTTGGGACCACAGAAATTTGTTCGAGACACGGGTAATTCGAGCCTTTGAGGGTTGATCTTAGCACCAAGTCAGGAAGCAAATGGGGATAATTTAGGGAAGTAATTTTGAGCTTCTATACAAAAATGGTATGTGTGTACTCATTAGAATTGCCTCAATGAGGCAATTCTAATGAGTATACACAATATACAATTTCATGATAAAATAAGAAAAGGTCACAAAATTTCCGAAATATTTGTTTTCTTGTGCTATCCAAAGAATTTCATAGAGACTCAAAAACAAGTTTGAATCAGCCACGGTAAACAAGCCGTTGGTGTTCAAGCTGTTGAGGTTCAACTGTACATAGCTAAGTATTTTTTTTTTTTTTTTTCATTTCTCTATAAAAAGTATGTTGTGGGTTCTCATAAGAAGCACCATGGCAAAGTACTGCTAATGAGTACCCACAATGTATGCCTTCACAGAGACGTAAGAAAAATATCAATATTTTCGTTGGTTGAAAAAAACCACCCCATCTGAAGGTATTTATCAACCAGGGCCCAGTTGTTCAAAGCATCATTAGCTTAACAAGCTCGTTAGTGGTCAAAATGTTAACTGTTCTAGTAAGTACAATATCTAATTCACAGGTATTTTGCTGAAAAAAAATGTGAGTAGCTTTTGCGAATTTTTTCAGCAAAAATATTAGCATATTGGCATATTTAATGATCAAAGTTTTAACAATACCTTAACTAATGACATCATTAGTTTTGAACAACTGGATCCTGGTGATGTGTCTAAAATGTGCTGGTGTAATAGCAAACAGTGCAAGCTCAACAGGACCATATTTGATCTGAGTCTACATTGGCTTCCTCGTACCGGTCTATTCAAATATTCAGGGCAAATAGGATATGATACGCAATGCACGAAAAGGGCCCTTATGTAATTTGCTGACAACGCAGGCCCCGATTAGCCTGGACATAAGCACAGGCTGATCTGGGCCTTTGTTTTCTGCTTACAGAATCAGTGGATACAGTAGTATATGTGGACAAACAGGAAATGTGCAGATTAAACTGCACAGATGTGAACGCTGATCAGGACCTGCATTACCCCCTTTCAGTATGAGGGCCCTTTTCGTGCATTATGCATCATATGTATATGCTGCAGCACTGGTGAAGTCTGTTGACAGGTGATAATATGGGCTACGCCAAGTGAAAATATTACTTCGAGCATGGGCAAAATGCACATATTCCGATTCATCCCGCCCATGCGCAAAGTCTCATCCGGACATTTACTTTCCACAGATATATTCTATAGTGTCAAATGATTCTTTTAGCAGACAGCGACGGCACTGATCAGACTACGGGGATGCGCAGGCTGATCTGGGCCTTTGCTGTCAGCATACGCTTGAAGATACATATTCATATGGCACAACCCATATGTTTTACTCAACATTCTGTTCAACTTAATATGCTAAATGACAACTCCAAATCCTTGGCCCTGACAAAGGTCAAATTAAAATTTTAATATGCCCGCAGGAACGCATCTACATATATCAAAACCTGCTTTAATTGAAAAAAAAAAAGTGCATGTCTTAGCTCTCAGTAACAGCAGTGTCCAAATAAATGTTTTTATACCAGTGATCACTTGTGTATTCCAAGCACCTGCTTTTTAAGCCTCAAATGTCAAGAAATTATTTCCTATTTAAAATGTGTATACCACATTTACTCTAAATATTAGGACACCTTAACTCCACACCATACTTGTCATATAACTTGTAAAAGTCTGTTCCACTACCTGCTGATGTGTTTAAAATATAGCTGGACAAGCGGCAAACAGAGTAGACCCTGATCAGATGCCGCATTCTGCGGCATCTGATCTGGGTCTACACTGTTTGCTCAGGTCCATCTGTCCCAATACTTCAGAGTTTTTATGGTACTTTTCAAAGCAACTATCTTGCCAGACACCCGCTGCCATTGCCATTGCCATTGAAAACTGATCTTAGTCAATTTACAAAGCTTAAGTAGTGACAGAATGGGCCTGACTGCAATATGCTGCAATGTCATTATTCCTAAATTCGCATTTGCTCAACAACTTACAGTACACATTAGACCATGATGAGTTTAGCTTTTAACTACGCATCAACCCATGAGGGTCATTTGGTTCATACATACCACTCAATATTTCAATTGACCAGTATTGACCACTATGGGAGTATTGACCGGGGCGGTTTTAACCGGTTAAAACTGCCGGTTAAAACCGCCCCTGGTTTTGACCGCCCAACCTTGTTCCCTGACCTTGAAAAAAAAATAAATTTCCCTGACATTTCCCTGACGTGTATGAACCCTGATTTAAATGATGTATTAATTTGGTTTGGTATCAAACAGCTATAATGACAAGTCATATATGCATGAAAATATAACAACTAGAACAAATTTAAAAATTAAAAGAAGTTATGTTTTGTTAAAAAGATTAGTCTGTTTTAAAAGCATTAGCATGTTATCAACTGGTAACATCTTGAAATAAATATTTCAAGTCATTAGCTTGAAAAAATTGATGCCCCACATGAGAGAATTCAATGCAGTTGATAAGAAAGTATTTTACCATAAATGGCTCATTACAGCTTACCGTATTCGTCCCATTTAGCGCCCCAGGCGCTTACAAAATTGGAAAAAGAGGTGGCGCTTATTAGGGATAAAAATCTTACCAGAACGGTGAGTTTAAGATCCGTGTACACACGGTAGTTTTCCGTTAGAATATGTGTACAGATAATGTGTATTACCTTTACCACTTTCTGGGTATTTTTAGCAGACGAAAAATTGATATTTTTCTTATTTTTCCCTGAAAACAGGATCTGACATTGCATGCAAATTGTCTCCGTAGAAATGTTTCTGGGGAAAGTAAGAACAAAATTATATTTCAGAATGTCGTCTGCTAAAAATTTTACCCAGAGTGCTAAGCGTTAAAAACACTCTACCTGTATTAGCTATTTATAGATAGGTTTCGCTGATGCATATTGTAAAAAAAATTGTCGGGACTAGATTAAACACGCGGCCATTATTACAATTGTCGATCTTTACTTACTCGTACTCAGTAACAATAAAAAGTGAAAAATATGAAGAGTCTTACTGTTAATGAGCACACGTCAAGTGGTGACCGTCATTTATAAAAGTGGACTGTATTTCAATGACCAAAGATGTCGTCATATTTTTTTTCTTCCACTGAAATTTCAATTTCACTATGACAAGAAAAATAAAAAGCTTGGTTATTTACAAGTTTCAGATCATATGCACATGTATTCTGTTCCACTTTTGAATGTAAATCTAAACGCATACGCATGACAACGAATCCTGCTATTCAGATACTAACCAGCAGGCAAACAACGCGTAGGCAACTTTGTATCAACGTCATTGCAACATCTTGGCGTTGATGCGACGCTGCATAAACGTCATGTGCCTGGTGGGTAAACACAGTATGCTTGCTGTCTGACAATTTCACTATAGGGTAATCCATTTTTAATTTCCTGGAGAACCAGGGTCAGAATAGTCACTCTCAATAGGTTCATCGTCAGGCTGAGATTCTGGCTCGCTCCATTCATTCAAGGCATCTAATTCCATCTGCACAGCTTCTGTCAGTTGCTGATTTCGATCCTGCTCCCCTACAGTTGGAGCGTCGAACCCTACAAATGGATCCTCGTCATCACTGTCATCCGAGGCTGCAAACAGCAAATCGTCCTGGGTGCCATCTAAGCTGTTGGCTATTCCAGTTTTGAGGAAAGACTTCCGGATTATCTCTGGTGTGACTTTCCCCCAGGCTTCTTTAATCCACCGGAGAACCAATGTTTTCTCTGGAGGTCGGCGATTTCCAGCCTTTGTTGTCGAAACTGGACCATTGAATAGCCATTCATCATAGAGTTCTCTGTAATTGTCCTTAAATGGATTGTTCCAACTGACGTCACATGGCTGTAGCTTTGACGTACAGCCTCCGGGAATAATTGCCATGTCCGTGTTATATTTTGCCGTTAAAAGCTGTTTCACAGTTTTCATCTTGTGTCCAGAAAAAGAATCCCAGATTAGCAGTCTTCGTGTAGAACTTTCGCGCCATACATTCCTGAGCCAAAAGATCATTGCCTCTTCGTCTGACCATGCCTTGGGTGTCATTTTTACCACGATGCCTGTAGGGATATCTTTTGGTGGTCGGACGCCCTTTAGAAGGACAAGTGGCAGGAGTTTGGTCCCGTCTGCCATCGCCGCCAAACAAACAGTTAGTCTCGTTTTTTCGTGACCCGTACTACCCATGATAACTGTTTTAGATCCTTTCATGTCTATCGTATAATCACCAGGCATATCAATCCATACAGGTGTCTCGTCCATGTTCCCAATGTTGCCCAATTCATAACCTTTGCGTTTGCGCATATTAATTACATAATGTAGAAACCCCTGCATTTTATCATCCAGTTCTGTTTCTGTCTTTTGTGCAACATGTGTTGCTCGTCTGAACGAAATTTGATGTCGTTTCATAAATTTTCGCAGCCACGAGCAGCTGGCTTTGAAGCTCTGGTTTCCTTGAAGCCTGTGCTGACGAATGGCTTCTTGTTTCAAGGATTTTCCTGTCACCCGTACACCACTTTCACGTCGTGCCTTTAACCACTGAATGAGTTCTTGTTCAATATGTGGAAAGTTAATTTTTCTCCCTGCACATGATCGCCTTTTCCTTGTCACAGACATTTTGCTTGCCATTTCTTTTAAACTTTCTTCAATTTTTCTCCATTCGCGAACCCGCTTTCTGTCCACAGCATACACCTTCGCTGCCTTGTGATTCCCGTGTTCTTTCGCATAATTTATAACTTTAAGCTTGAAATTAAAGTCATAAGAATGTAGTCGCTGTCCTTTGTGAGATGTACTTTGGTCTTCCATTTTTCCACAACACGTGTTTCTAACAGAATGGGATCAGCATCAGACAAGAATGCTAATTGATTGACATGTGTGTCAAAATAAAACGTGTCTATTAGGCATTACGTAAACTAGTGCATGCGAGCGTTCCAGCCGAACTCTCTGTCCCATTATTAATGGCATGTTACTTATGGGTGTAAACAGCTTGCAACAGTCCTGACCAGACTGTAAGAGTTTATAGGCTAATCAGGACTGCAGTCGTTGTTTGCAACTGACGTAAGGGACTTTTTTTCATCCTATATATTTTATTGCCCCACTTGTGTAAGACAGTCAGTTTTGGACTAATACAAAATTCGGCAGGGAAGACAGGGTTTGTATCTTTCAGGACATAATGATGCTAGAGTAAGGAATTGGCATGTGCGAAGTAAAATGGTTTCAAGACGAGCTAGTAGTTATAATTTTGAGCTTTGCTGAAGCATTCGTTGTCAGTGTGATACCTTTCGGCATTCTGATTAATAACAAAACCCTATCACCCTGGTGTAAAAATGGGAATGTCTGCTTCCGCAATTGGGACGCTGATTGTTTAACTGCGAGTTTTGATTACACATAAATTGTGACATGGCATTTTACGAGAAGGAATATTCAATTCGTGGATTTCATATTTTTAAAGATGTATGGACCCCGGTAGAAGGAGAAATTCTTGACACTTCCAGGGAACGTAATAACCCGTATGATAAATATGCAGTGGCTGTAAAAAAGGAACAAATTACCGTTGGACATGTACCTCGGGAAATCAGTAAAACCGTCGCTTTTTTTATGAAACATGGTGGAATCGTAACAAGTAAAATAACAAGTGGTCAATACAGACACTCTTTGATAGCAGGGGGTTTAGAAATACCTTGCACAATACGATTTACGGCAGATCCGGCGATGATTGAAAGGCTGAAATCTTCACTTTAGGTAAGTGAAAATATTTTTTTTCCTCCGACAGCAGAAGGGGCGCTTATTCTTTTGTTCTTGGAAAACAGTGAGGGGTGCTTATTAGGAGCAGGGGCGCTAAATGGGACGAATACGGTATGCAAAGTGGCTGATCTTCTCATTTGAGCAGATAAGAATGTGTAAGTCTAGTGTGATCTCACAAATTAGATTAGGCATGATTAACTGTACATTTCAAGATGTCTAAAGCAATGAATATTTTTTCAGGGAATGACTGTAAATCAGGGAGAAATAAGAAAAACAAAATATATTTTTTAAATTGTCTGTAAAAAGCATCACAGCATGTCCTTGTACAGGAAGATTATGGGGCTCCTGTGGAAAAAAGAACAATTTTGATTTTTTTTTTTTTTTTTTTTTTTTTTTTTTAATTGGGGTTTTAGGGCCTTTTCAAGAATATTTCACTTATATCAAACCGATCGTTCATCAAAGGTGGGCAAAAACTGGAGAATCCGAGGAAAAAACACCTGACCATGCGTAAGCAGAACTTGGCTTTCCCATATGACCCAGCGAGGCTCGAACCACAGTGGTGAGAAACCTAATGGATTAAAAGTCAGCTCTCTTATCCACTATGCTACAGGGGTTCACAGTTATTAGTCCTTATAAACAACCACCTCTTTATAACAAAATGGCTGAGATCAAAAGCAAAAACCGTGTTAGCCAAGCAATCATGTTGTATTTCAACAAAAATGTATAAATTATACAAAAAAAAAATTATCATTAATGGTCATTTTTCTATATAATCTATACATTATTATTGTATGCAAGCAAATATCAACATAATTTATGCAAACAAAAATGTTCAAATTATAAAGAAAACCATTTTTTCTATATGATTTATGCAAACAAAAATGTATAAATTATAGAGAGAAAATGACCATAAATGGTCATTTTTCTGTATAATTTGGTTTGTTTGTGTTGAGGTTTTACGGCCCAGTCAACCCAATGGGGTCATGTTGAGCACGGTCAGTTTACCTAACCACATGTTTACTGGGCAGGCTTAGTCCTCTAAGCAGTTAACCAGTATTGTGCACATTCTTTCACCAGAAACTGACAACTGCCCTTCTTGAATCAGCGGAAGGGAGAGAATGACCGTAGAAAATATTTCATGATCAATCTCCATGAAAGAATGTTGCCGACCTCAGCAGGGGTTGAACCCGCGACCTCCTGGTCTCCAGTCGGACAGCACATCCAACTGAGCCACCGAGGCCGGTTCTGTATAATTTGGATACAACATTTTTGGATCCATATTTGTGTCATGCTATATCTTTGCAATAATGAACAGTGTTGTAAAGAAGTTCCTGTATGTAACTTACTTCTTTGCTTCTTCTGCTACATTCACTAAAAGTTTGTTCTGTATATCATTTTCTTCTAGAGTTCCTTCAACAGCGACTTCTAATTTTATGGCCTGTAAGAAAGTACATCTCATAACAAATATCCAGCAACAAGGACCTATAGTGCTTGCAATTAAAACCCTTACAGCACTAAGAAAGATCTGCAACAGACAACATCCTAATCTTTTAAAATCATGTTAGAGGAAAAAAGATTTGATATTTCATGTGAATCGTCTGCACAGCAGACGATTCACATGAAATACCAAGTCTTATTTTCTCTCAAAAATACAATAACAAGAATAAAAATGTTGTCTGCTGCAGTTGTGAATAGCGCTTTCAGGGTTAAGATGTAATGTCTGCATAACCAAAAAAAAATTTTAAAGGGGAAAGCACACACCTGAAGATTTCCAAAGGGAGACAAGTTTTGCAGGCAAAAATATTGTTCTCTAGTACTTGAATCCTTTTAAAAATAAGGATCTCTCTAAAAGAAAAGAATTTGCTCCTTGGAGCAAATTCTTTCTTTTAAGAGGAACCCCACCCAAGAGATCCATCTAAAGATTTCTATTTTTTTTCTTTTATTAAAGTTTCATTTCTTGAAAAAATAAAATGTTTGGCTAGTTTATATGTGCAAGTGTCATTTTACCCTAATAATTTGTGGACACACTTTTTAATAATTACTTTGGGAGTGTAGTGGTCAAGCTCTGGTGTATGAACCTAGTTTCTCACAGCTATGACTTAAAATCTGACTAGGCAATGTCTTGATCATTCTTGAGAAAGGTGCCAATTACTTGCCAAGACATTAGTACTTCTCTCCAAGTACTCCCTCTACCGCCTTCATTTATAACAGCCTGCCATATACAGATTAAATATGCAACGAAAATACAGTAAAATTTCAGTAACTCAAACACCGATGATTTGTTTACTGTGGCTAATTCAAACTTATTTTTTCTGAGTCCCTACTTAATTCTTCCGATGGCTCCACAAAACAAATATTTAAGGAAATTTTCTTATTTTATCATGAAATGGTATGTTGTGTACTCATTAGGATTGCCTCATAGAGGCAATTCTAATGAGTACACTCAACGTACCATTATTGTTTTGAAGATCGAAAAGAATTCCCTAAATTACTGTAAAATGCTTCCTGACCTGGCACCTTCATTAACCCTCAGTGGCTTGAACTATCCATGTCTCAAAAAATTTCCATGGCCCCAACGATGTTTGAGCCATTGAGGTTCGACTGTAGTGTCAAATCTGATTATTCCGACTTCAAACTTTCAGGTGAGTGGATACCCCTAGGCATTCTAAGCTGAAAATGTTCGTCTCTATTTTCAAAAATTGACAAATCCAGTCAGTTTTGTCTGTTTGTTTCAGTCGGTTTTACTTCGCTTTCAACAAGCTTTCAGTCATATCACAATGGTGTCTGGATGAGGCAGGGAGCTTAATGTTCACTTTTAGAGTGCTGCTTAACTGAAATATCATGCCCCAGACACTTGACATGATATTCCACCCAGTCACATTATACTGACACTGAGTTGACCAGTTCTAATTCCTAGCTCTACTTTCTTAATGCTGCGTGCCAAGCGAAAGAGCAGCTAGTACTATTTTTAAAGTCTTTGGTATGATTTGGGATGAACCAGCAACCTCCCAGTCACAAAGCAGAAGCTCTACCAACTGAACCACTGTACGTCTCCAGTCAGTGGAGTCAGAAACCCTAGACTATTAGACTCCACTCCAAAAGTCTGTATTTGCTTTGTTTTGGGGGACGTAAGAAGATAAATCAGGTAAACAGAAAACTTTTCAGCCCCCAAAGATGAAGCAAAACATATTTTGTGTTCATGCAGAGCTGTAGAAATAGCATGCCTGACTTGTCCAACTTGTCCCAATTCCCTAAGGACAAGTAAGACATTTCAATTTACTTATCCTGGGACAAGTAATTCATAGATCTAGCTAAGGAGAGTATCCAGATTATAAGATATATATTTTTCTTATTTCTCAAAGAAAACATATGTTGTGGGTACTCATTAGAAGCACTTCAGTGAGGTGCTTCTAATGAGTGCCCACAACATAGGTTTTCTTTGAAAAATAAGAAAAAAATAACAATTTTCGGGCAAGGAAATCTTCGTTGGACAAGTGGATTTTGAAGTAATAAAATTTGATAATTCCATACACTGGTTTATGTTTGTTATGTACTTAATAAATGAAGCGAATATTTCCTCCTGTCCTTTTGTTGTGTATAAATTTAAGATTAGCTCCATTTGAGATGAACTGCATGTTCTCTAGTTAGATTGTTCCACCATGCATGTCAGTAGACAAGTGACAGTAAGGAACCCACTTTTTGCCAGTAAGTCTGCTAGATAAGTAGTTCAGCATTTGCTAAGGTGTTTCCTTACAATTGTCAATTTTCCTGACATGCTGAAAGGGCCTAGTTCTCCAGTCAGAATGATCTCCCTTGGAGTGTATCTTTTAAATAAATTGTACCAAGTTTATTACTAAACAAACACTGGCATACCTTTGAATCAACATCTCCTATATCAATCCCTCCTTCATGATGGAAGAGAATTGTGTCACCATAGCGATGGGAAAGTATACATATATAAAATTCTTCATTCTGAAACAAGCAAATTGTAAAAATCAAAGCAATGAGAGCACTGATGGGTTGATTGTCTTTGAGTGTAGGCTGGGAAAATGGTCCTGAATGAGGGATTTAAGATTGTTTCATTTAATCCTTAACTTCCTGTAAATTAAACCAACAGTGCAGACCCTGATAGGATGTCACAAACTGCTGCATCTAATCTGTGTCTGCACTATTTGCCAATGTCCCAGTCCAGGTTTTTACAGCACTCTGATGTCACAGCAACAAGAACAGCACAGCTATAAATAACCGTTACCTGGATTTTGTATAAATGTGTAGTTTGGTTCCATTGGGCAATGATTATCACATCAACAACAACCTTAAGGAAATTTTGATGTATGTACATTTAGGCTTGATTGTAAACAATCGACCGCAAAAATATACAGTAAAAACTAAAAAAAACTTTAGAATTAGCGGGTACTGACACTGATCAAACTAAAATCATCATTTTTAAGAGAGTATCATTTTGTTTTTTGAGACACCAAGGGTATTGTTAATTAATAAAAAAAAAATCCGGAAACGAGTTAATTCTAAAGCATACTAGTCTTTAACATAGATTCTGTTACAAAATTTAATTCTTTACCATACTTTTCATAAAATTTGAAAAAGTTATTTTTACTATTTGTTAATGGATGAATGGCAAACAATCTAGACCCTGGTCAGATGCAGTATCTGATCTGGGTCTACACTGTTAACTCAGGCACAGAAAAGTATTTACCTAAATATTGGGACACCTTAACTCATCATCATACTTGCCCTAAAATTTGGACAAGTCCTTTTTACCACCTGTTAATGTATGTAAAACTCGGAAGTACACATTTCGTCTATTCTCATTTTGTCTACTGTTTTTATTCAAATTTTGTCTACTCCATTTCTGAAGGTAATTCCCATTTTGTCTAATCTTTTTTATTTTTCTATATAATGACTAAGATTAGGACCAAAACTGATAAGATATACTTTATTTGATTAATATTGATAAGTACAGGAAATGAGAAATACTGTCAAAATAGGATACAAAATGGGAATAGACGAAATGGGAATGGCATCTGATTAAGGTCTACACTGTTTGCCACACATAGAGCAATATTTCAGACACATCAACAGGTAATAGAATGGATCATCATCATCACTGGGTTTTTGATTAACATGCAGGTACAGGGGCACCATCCACATCAGTGGGCCCCTTTCCAGGTAGCTGGCTTGCTGCATGCATGGCAGATCTCACACCAGATCTCAAGGTATGTCCATGATGAGGGTCAATAGCTGAGAGCTTCCACTCTCTGCAATGCCTCTCTGTCAGCTGCTTCCATGTCATCTTGGGCCTCCAAGGCCCACGCTTTCCATCAACCTGTATGTCAAAGCTGTCTTAACAACACCACTGGAGGGTTCCACATATCCATACCAGAGGAGCCTTCTCTCCTTCAGAATGAGGTCCAGATCCTCAATGCCAAGTCGGGCAAGTAGCTCATAGCCCATTTCAAATTTTAGGACAAGTATGGTAAGTAGATAAGGTGTCCCAATACTTATGGTAAACACGGTACACAGAAAGTTTAGCCAACTTATTGATGCATTCTCTGGTCTGTTTCTCCAAATACTTAGGGTAAATATTATATTTAAGCAGACACTGTTCAGCAAACCACAGACCCAATCATACTGCTCCTAAAGCAATCTCATCAGGCTTACACTGTTTGTCATTCAGTCAGTGTTTTTAATCCTTGCCATGCTGAATAAATTAAAAATACAACACCCCCTACTAATTTTCAGCCGATCAGATAACTTGATCTAGGTTGCTGATGAATCAGTCAGTGCTTTTAACCCTTGCCATGCTGAATAAATTAAAGATACCACACCCACTACTAATTTTCAGCCAATCAGATAACTTGATCTAGGTTGCTGATGAATTAAGATGCCATGCCCACTTCTAATTGTCAGCCAATCAAATAACTTAATCCCAATTGTTGATACAAATTCAAATACTACAGGACAAACAGTGCAGATCCAGATCAGTTGGCTTCTGAAGAAGCAACTGATCTGGATCTACACTATTTGCAAAGGCAGTGCATATCTGGGATCAGTAGGACCAAGGTTAAAGTATATCAGGTAGTAGGGTTCAATCTAGGATTTTTAAGCTTTGGGCGAGTTTTTCACTGAGTTTTTCAAATGGGGGCATCATTAATTTGGATGGGCCAGTACCTTTTATGACACAAAAAGCAAGGCCTTCCATTCATAAAAGCCATGCAATCTTACTGCAATGTGACCTGAATTCTCTCCATACTCTCTCCGATTCTGACTGACCAGAGATGATCTTTTTTTCCATTATTGACAGTTAAATGTGCTTGCATATGACATATCTAAAGAAAAATATGAAACTGTTTTAATTTTTCTCAGACAATAGCAGTCATTTTTTTGAGGAAAATGGTGCACAGGTACGTTTAAAGTGAGAATCACCTTTACCCAGAAACAACTGCAAAAAAAATATGGCTACCAACATGTACAGTTCACTTAACCTGCTGAACCCACATATGCCCTGCCTGTTCAAACAACCTGCATCAAGTAATCTGATTGGTTGAAATTTAAAAGTGAGTTTGGCATCTTAATTTATTCAGCATGGCAAGGGTTAACACTTACAACTGATAAGCAGAAACCTGTCAAATTATAGCACTAAAAAGTATTCATGTGACAACACTATATTTATGTGAAAACACTACTTATTTTATGTGAAAACACTATTTACCTGTTTGTGTTCAACAAAAGGCTCAATAATAAATCTTTTTAGTCTTCCACAAGCTGCACCAACCTACAAAAGAAAATAATATTTCTCATGATGATGATGATGATATATTGTTTTACATCCCTTTCAACATCATTTGAGTCATATCAAGATGATACAAGGGTGATAATGAAAGGTTCTGTGCAATGAAGCGCCACACAGTCATAAGCTGAAATCTGCCAACTGCAGGTTTCGGACACAGTACCTCTTGACAGGATCTCTTGACTGGAAGTCAAGAGTACTATATAACTATTCGGCCACACAGATACTTCCTTCTGATGATGATGAGGATAATGATGACAGCTCTAGGCAAGGTGATAACCATAGCAACAATTTAGGATGATTTTTGTCATACCTTGCAAAAACATGGCTCCAAATAAAAGTGACAATTAAAGGTGACAATTTGGGGATTTTTTCTTTTTTTTTTTTTTTTTGTTCGTGCACCAAGGTAAGCAGGTATCACCTTGTTGGGGCAATTCCAGTGAGTAGCCCACAAGGTTTGTTTAATAGGGAGTTTTAGGATGTTTTGGAGTTTTGTTAACCCTTGTCCTGCTGAACCCCGATATGACCTGCCTTTGCAAACAGTGTAGATCCAGGTCAGTTGGCTTATCTGAATCTGCACTGTTTGCCATTCAGTATTTTGAATTCATATCAATAACCTGGATCAAGTAATCTGATTGGCTGAAAATTAGAAGGGGGCATGGCATCTTAATTTATTCAGCATGACATGGGTCAAACAGACAATAAAAGTTTATTTTCATAGCTTTATCAGAATTATCAACAATTTTATTGTGTTCAAATGTGTTTCATTAGCCTAAAGTGAGTTTTGTTAAATAGACAATTATTGTTTAATTATTTCATATCTTTATCAGTATTTATCAATAATTTTATTGTGTTAATGTGTTTCATTAGCCTCAAGTATTCTCAAGGAACTGGTTTACAATCCTGTCCTGCTGAATAAATTAAGATGCCATGCCCACTTCTAATATTCAGCCAATCAGATTACTGATCCGGATTGTTGATACTAATTTATATACTTAATGGCAAATAGTGCAGCTCCAGACCAGTAGGCTTCTTAGAAGCCAACTGATCTGGATCTACACTGTTTGCAAAGGCAGTGTATATCCTGGTTCAGCAGGACAAGGGTTAATGTTCATTCTACTATACTGATATATATTTTGTTAAATTTACCTCCTCCAATTGATGCATTAAGATGACAGAAATCAATTGCTGTCAATATTTAGATAACATCAAGAAGAATTGAAATTTAGATTTAAAGTCATGTTGATTGGACAGTTTATAAATAACACTAAAATTTGATAGGCTAATTAAACATTTAGGGATATAATAAAACAAGAAGTGTCAATAAGCAGTACTTATTAGATACCCCCCACACTGTAATGACTATCTTGTGGGTACTGAAAAGCAATTATTAAAATGCACATTTGTATCAGACTGTATGTGATTGGGAAAACCAATACAGACAGACAGACAGACATATGGATAAACATAAATGGCGAAGTTAAAGTGGCTGTCATTCTGTCAAAAATGCTTTTTCCAGTACCAAATCTCCTCATGCACATGTTCAATGTGTCTTTAACGAATCTGCAAAGTATCAGAATTCATCAACAAATTCTTAGAGTCAAGTCGAGTACACCATGCATGCACTATCTCAGCTGCACGATTTCAGAGCATACAAAAACCTAGTAGTCAAGAATTACCAAAAAATGGCTCAGTGAAAAAAGCAGTTGTTTTGACTAAAAGTATTTTTTTCAGCATCATACTTCTTCCTACACATGCTCAGTATGTTTGTAATGAGTCTGCAAAGTATCAGATTCCTTCAACAAATACTTTGCGATGAGTTGATTTCACTGTGCATGCACTACTGTCATGCCAAGGCAACTTTTCAAGAAGAACAAAGGGAATTAATCTTAAAGGAATGAACCCCTACGCCCTTATTCGTCTCTACAGCAACACCTTATCAATATCAATGTTTATGCAAAACATGAAAAGATTCCTGAAATTAATAAGCAAGAAGAAGCTGAAACCAAAACGCCTTTTCAATTATTACAAAGGGGAATAACTAGGAATTAACCCCTAGGCCTTTATTTTTGTGTAACAGCAATATCTTATCAATATCAACACTTTTGCAAAATATGAAAAGATTCCTAAAATTATTTAGCAAGGTAAGAAGCAGAAGACAAAATGTAATGGACGGATGAACATTTGGACGGACGGATGGACAATGTGAAAACTGTATCCTCCCCCCCATTTACACACACACACACACACACACTCTATGCCCCCCCCCCCCACCCCCCCACCCCCTAACAAACAGTTTGTGGGGGATATAAAAATAGCCTGATCAACAAAATCAGTTTTTTAGGTTATCTTTCAATGGGTGAACATATTTACTTTGTTTGACTGTAGAAAAACACATGATGTGAGTAGACAATATACTAATAATTTTCAGGGGCTCTGCCTCCCCTGTCACCTACATTTATATCTTTGTTGCAATATACAGTTGACTCTCGTTATCTCGACCCCTCTTATCTCGATCCTATCACTTATGTCGAACTGATTTCTAAGTCCCGATTATTTTCCCTATGTATTTATTGTATTTCAGCTTCGCGTATGTCGAAATACTTTTATGTCGACACTTCGGCTATCTCGTCCATCATTTTCAGTCCCTGAATATATTTTTCACAGTTTTTACTACCGCGTATCTCGAACTCGGACCATGACGAAGGAAAAAAAATGAAAGATGCGGCGGCACCGGTCTCTCAGTTAATGAAAATCATAATAGGCCATTGACAAATAAATCAATATTTTAATTTTCCCCTTTGTCCAGGTAATTACAAACAACACAAACAATGTCTAAAATTCGTAATTATGAAATCACGTGCGTGTCGAGTCGGGTTTGACACGCGGCGCTCAACACCGTCTCGTGTCATTGATTTGTACGATAAAAGGTGGCTCAGAATAGTGTTATGGAAGATTAATCAACGACGTTTCTTTAATTTATTGTTTAGATATGCTCTTCACTATTGAGTACTGTCCGTCTGAATGATATAGCGTCTTCAAAAAAAGTCAGTGCGCGACAGGTTCCGACTAAGATCAGCCTGTATTGATCAGGATAGCTAAGTCTGAATCGTCGCTTGTTACTCTTTGGTCAGGCGGTGCTCTGTGGTAAGCCCAGATAAGGCTCATGCGTATAATGGAAAATTCATGGGCGTGCAGACTGATCCGAGTCTTTGACAGTCGCACAGTCTTCTAATAGGAGTTGTCGTGCACGGTCTCAAATAGACAAATCACACGTGGGTACCGATCTTTACCCTTCCGACCCTGTAGACTGGTAGTGATACTCGCACAAATAGTGTAGGTCCAGATGAGACGGTTTATAACGAGCTTTCTCTACAGGATCTACAGTTTGCCGCGCTGAGATGGTTCGTTTATGCCAGGGGAGATGATCCAAACTAGCTTACAGCGTTTTATGCGTAAGCGGAAACCAGTCAACTCTTGATCGAGTCATCTATGCGAAGGGAGCTAATCCAAACGAGTTCATAACGTATAGCTAACATAACCCGGAAACCAGTAATTTATTTATAGCTCATATGGAAATCCAAATTTGCAGGAGTATTAAAAGACAACAAGAGACGTTTGAAATTTATTATTATTAATATTTATTGATATTATTCCAAGAGAACCATTGCATTTCCCAAAAGAAACAGTAATAATGCAAACTGAAGTACGCATAAATTATTTAAATTGCTATATACATGTGCCTTCCAAGCACGTTTTGGCGAACAGAGAGGCGAACAGTTGTCATACCTATGACGTCACAATTTGGTTGTCTCGAACTACTGATAACTCGAACATTTGTAACAGGTCCCGTGAAGTTCGAGATAACGAGAGTCGACTGTATTAAAATATACAAAAGGTGGAGAAAATAAAAATAGAGAATAAAAAGTGATGTGGACTTTCATTGAATTAGTTACAAATAGTATAAGTAAAACCTATGACAAAAAATTGTGAAGAATAAACATGTGAGATTTGTTTTGGAGCAAAAAAAAAAGCTCCTGGGGTGAGAATTTGCATGGAATGCAAAGCATATTTTCAGGGAAAACTAAGAAAAAATTCAACAGGTCATATGTTTAAATTTTTACCCAGCATACTAAAGGTTAAAAAATTCTGTGTTGAAAAGTTGCAATAAGGCTGTGGCAAGGTTGCTGCTACTTGTACTGTCAACAAGCTAAAGGTTTAAATCACAATATCCTGCTTTCCTCTATTCAGAATTCTATTATTCTCTTAATACCGGTAACCCTAGTTCTGCAGAACCTGGATATGTCCTGCCTTTGCAAACAGTGCAGATCCAGATCAGTTGGCTTCTGAAGAAGCCAACTGATCTGGATCTGCACTGTTTGCCATTAAATATGTGAATTTATAGCAACAATCTGGATCAAGAAATCTGACTGGCTGAAAATTAGAAGTAGGCGTGGCATCATAATTTATTCAGCAGGACAAGGGTTAATAGCTCTGGATAAGGATAAAACAGGATTTTTTTTTTTTTTTTCTTTTGCATCGAAACACTTCTTGTATGCTCACTGCAACTGACTCAATTAGGACATAGCTCTTGGTAAGGCCCTTTTTTTCAACCAAAAAGTATCTATATTTTTCTTATTTCTCAACGAAAACATATGTTATGGGTACTCATTAGAAGCGCCTTGGTGAGGCGCTTCTAATGAGTACCCATAAAATATGTTTTTGTCAAGAAATAAGAAAACTTTTAATCTGATACCCACTCTTTTTATGTGTTTAAGTGCAAACTTAATCCTTAAAGTGCTAAGCAAAATTGTAGCAGACGACATTGTAATTATTATTTTTTTAACAATTTTTCAGAGAAAATAAGACTTGGTATTCATGTGAATCGTCTGCTAGGCAGACAAATTGCAAGAAATGCCAAGCCTTATTTTCTCTGAAAATGCCTTACAATTGTAATTTGCACTCACAGGGTTACTATCCCTTTTTTCAGAGAAAATAAGATTTGGTATTTCATGTGATCGTCCACTGGGCAGACCATTCACAAGAAATGTCAAGCCTTATTTTCTCTGAAAAAATAAAAAACAAGAATTCCGCGGAAGGCGTCATCGCACCTGCTGGCGTAAAGTCACAGGAGCCACAATCAGAATGTGGTTATTAAATAAGTTTATTTCATTCTTAGCAGTGCTTACTTGGAAAACTGGGTTGAAAAAAATGTAGACAAAGTGCCTAGTGGGGCACATATATTCCAGGCCAGTCCCATTCCCTCTAATGGCTATATCTTCAGCACTGACTTTTCGTATCATACAGCCCAATGATAATGGAACATTGACATAAAATGTGTAAAAGTCACTGGAGCATGAAATATAGGTCAAGGTCACGGGTCAAGGTACCTGCTAATTCAGTACATCAAGGAGAAGCACAATGCAAGGTATGGTGGTGTAGGCCTTATAGTTGAGGAGTTATCAAACATCAACGTAAAATGTGTCAAATATAGGTCAAGGTCACTGGTCAAGGTACCTGTCAAGCCAGTGCAATGAGGTGAAGCACTATGCAAGGTTTAGTGGTTGTAGGTCTTATATTTGAGGAGATACCGAACATCAATATAAAATGTGTCAAAGTCACTGGAGTGCACCATATAGGTCAAGGTCACCAGGTCAAGGTACCTGTCGACTCAGTACATCGAGAAGAAGTGCTATATAAGGTTTGGTGGTTGAAGGCCTTACAGTTGAGGACATATGGAAGGGTGACGTAAAAGGTGTAAAAGTCAATGGAGCGTGAAATATAGGTCAAGGTCACCCAGTCAAGGTACCTGCAGAGTCCGTACATTGAGGAGAAGCACTTTGCAAGGTTTGATGGTTGTAGGCCTTATAGTTGAGGAAATATTGAACGTTGACGTAAAATGTGTAAAAGGCACTGGAGCACAAAATATAGATCAAGGTCACCGGGTCAAGATACCTGCCAAGTCAGTACATGTAGGAGAAGCACTATGCAAGGTTTGGTGGCTAGAGGTCTTACACTTGAGGAGATCTGGAACGTTGACGTAAATTATGTCAAAGTCACTGCAGCCAAAATATAGGTCAAGGTCACCAGGTCAAGGTATCTGCTAAGTCAGTACATTGAGGAGAAGCCCTTTGCAAGGTTTGATGGTTGTAGGCCTTATAGTTGAGGAGATATCGAACGTCGACGCAAAATATGTCAAAGTCACTGGAGCGCAAAATATAGGTCAAGGTGACCGGGTCAAGGTACCTGCCAAGTCTGTACATCTAGGAGAAGCACTATGCAAGGTTTGGTAGTTGTACGCCTTATAGTTGAGAAGATCTGGAACGTCAACGTAAATTGTGTCAAAGTCAATGGAGCGCAAAATATAGGTCAAGGTCACTGGGTCAACATATCTGCCAAGTCAGGAGGTCAGGGAGATGTGTCATGCAAGGTATGATGGTTGTTGTAGAATTGTAGTTGATTAGAATACTAACTTTGACATAAATGTCGAACTTCGACAACAGAACTGTTAAGAGACAGACGGACCGACGAACAGACAGACAAATGGAAAAGCGGGCACCTATGTCGCAAAGAGGAGGTCAGGGAGATATTTCATACAAGGTTTGATGGTTGTTTAGTCTTGTAGTTGATTAGAATACTAACTTTGACATAAATGTCGAACTTCGACATAACAGAACTGTTCACAGAGACAGACAGACGAACAGACAGACGAATGGAAAAGTGGCCACCTATGTCGCAAAGTCGGGAGGTCAGGGAGATGTTTCATGCAAGGTTTGATGGTTGTTTAGTCTTGTAGTTGATTAAAATACTAACTTTGACAAAAATGTCGAACTTCGACATAAATGTTGACAGACGGACGGATGAATGGACAGACATACCGAAAAGCGGACACCTATGTTGCAAAGTCAGGAGGTCAGGTGGATGTTTCATGCAAGGTTTGATGGTCGTTTAGTCTTGTAGGTGATTAGAATACTAACTTTGACATAAATGTCGAACGTCGACATAAATGTTGACAGACGGACTGACGGACGGACAGAAAATCGGATGCCTATATCGCACCCTGTTACAAGCAGGTGCGATAAAAATATCAATATATTGACTGCTGCAATTGTTATTAGCACTTTAAGGGTTAAAAAACACTCCTTTATTGGGAGCTATTATAAATGGTACTTTACATGCTGGGTAAAAACTTCAGCAGACAACATTCTGAAATATTTTTCTTACTGTGTTTTTCCTAGAAAATAGGACTTCCCACTCCATGCAAATTGTCTCCGAAGGCTTAGGAGACAATTTTCATGAAGTGTCAAATCCTGTTTTCTAAGAAAATAAGAAAAATATCTGTTGTATCTGTTAAATTTGCCTACAGCATGGTAATTGTTAATCCTTGTCATGCTGAATAACTCAAGATACCACGTCCACATCTAATTTTCAGCCAATCATATTACTTGATTCAGGTTGTTGATATAAATTTGAATACTTAATGACAAACAGTGCAGATTCTTAGAAGCCAACTGATCTGGATCTACATTGTTTGCAAAAGCAGGGTTTATCCAGTTTCAGCAGGACAAGGGTTAAGGTCTCAAGTTTCTTGCCATTCCAATACACATGGAACAAGTAAAATATCAATAAATTTTAGGAGTCCTTTGAAAAACTCAATTCTTCTTATACGTGAATTGCAAATATTTGCACAGACATGGCAGGATCTTCAATAGTCATTGCTTCTGATAAGGCACTTGTTTTTATTTCAACCATAAAGTTCTGATAGTTTTCTTATTTCTCTCCAAAAACAGTGGTATGGTAATCATAATCATCATCATCGGATTTTTGATTAACATGCAGGTACAGGGACAACATACATATCAGTGGGCCCCCTTCCAGGAAGCTGACTTTTTTGCTGCTCGCATGGCAGATCTCACACCAGATCTCCAGGTATGTCTATCATGAGGGTTGACAGCCAAGAGCTTCCACTGGTAGCAGCTCCTTGAACTTCCTCCAGGGGGTTTTCATATGTGTTGTGGTTGAAAATTCACAGCCATCAAATGCTGAGTGGGAGCATGTCTCCTAGGTAGCAAAAGGATGCTACCACTTCCAGCTTGTCACGTCCAACTAGGACTTCCCTCTGTGGTCTGCCGTCCAAGGGGCGTGCAGTTCCCTGGCACCATGTACATCTGTAATCAGGGTCCTTTGTCAAGCGCTTGAGCCCACTGCATTTCTTGTGCACCCAGTGCTTGCAGCCATTGCAGAAGATGCTGTTGCTGCCCACTCCAGTGAGACAGACTGCGCATGGAAACTTGCCTGAACTCTGCAGGAGGTCCAGGCCTGTTCCACAGACCATGATCTTTGTCTTTCCTGCATTTACTCTCAGTCCTTTCTCCTCCATTGCTTCTTTCCAAGTCAAGAGCCTCCTGACACATTCCTCGATTTGGGCAAGGCCAGCTATCCTTGAAGCAGGTAAGAGTAGAGGGGGAATGTTTTTGTATTTTTTCTGTTTCTACCAGAACTGAATCAAAAAAGAAATGATTTTTTTTTTATCCTATCTCTGAATTAATGTTGGCAACATTTATTCAGAGATACGATAAAAAATCATTTCATTTCAAAAATCATTTCATTTCAAGATCGAGAGACTAACTGAAATTTTACAGGCTGTCAGGCGCCACATTTTAGGATTATATTAATACCATGTATCAATTTATTAAACCTGTCTTGGATAACAAAATGTCTATTTTTGAAGAATATGGAGACTTTAAGGGGACTGGATACCCCTAACAAATTATCACTGTTAACAAGGGAGACAACTTTTGTGACTTCCTGTTTAGTTTACAGTACGAGGTAAAGGGGTAAGCAAGTTCTTTCCTTTTAGAGTAGACCCCTTCTGATATAGTTATCTCCCTTAAAAGTAAATCAATTTCTTTAAATCCTTGCCTTACTTTTATAAAATTTGAACAAAACCATATTACTACCTGCTGATCTGTCTGAAAACTGCTGAATAAGTGGCAAACATTGTAGACCCTGATCAAACCCTGCATTCTGCATCATATGATCTGGGTCTACACTATTTGCTCAGGCCCATGTGTCTCAAAACTTTGGGTTATTATGATATCTAGAGCTATGCTGAGTAAGCACTATGCTGAGTAAGCATAGGCAAAAGCATTATGACCCTGGCTACAGCTTTTTTTGTTCATATATATATATATAGGCAATTGTTCAATTTTCATAATGAACAGCAACAGCAGAAAATGTACCTTCATACATGTGCATCCAGCGAAGATTTAGATCAGCCTGCACATTTGCACAGTCTGATCAAAGTCTTCACTGGGCACAATCTGGATAGCCAAGGATGCAAAGTTTCTTCTTGAGGACAATATTGACTGATCAATGTGAATACGCATGCTGATTTGAGTCTGAATTCGTAGCAAGTCAGAAGGTAGGATTTCTCATGTTGCAGCTCATAAGATCTATGATATGATACTGCTTCTACAGAAAGACCGAATATCTATCAATTATCTAACAATATTGCTGCAACAATCACTTCCACTATTGGAACAATTTAAACCCATAGCATGCAGCCAAGAAATATACAGATGACAAGCATGACAAATAAGTACACATCTTTTTGATTCTTTTTTTTTTTCTGAATTTTACCTATAAACAGGACCTGACATTTCATGCTGTCTTCTAGCATGGAATTTGAAGTCCAATTTTCTGAGTTTTCTATGAAAAATATCAAAAAAAAAAATTCTAAAAAGTTGTCTGCAAATATTTAAATTCAACTGATTAAAGATTGACACAGAAGATATTACCAACCAAGAGGATAAGTTTTCAATAAATTCATTTAGCAATCTTGAAAAAGCAACTTGTCATCGATAACTGCTACAAAACAGTTTCTAAGAAAATCAAGCTAATTACATGGTTTAAACAGACAAACCAAGTTAACACTTAGCATGCTGGGTAAAAATGTCAGCAAACGACATTCTGATTTTTTTTTTTTTTTTTTTTTCTTCCCCAGAAAATAGACTTCTGACATTTCATGCAAATTGTCTCCCAATTTGCATGAAATGTCAAAGTCTATTTTATGGGAAAAAATAAGAAAAATATTTCAAATTGTCGTCTGCTGAATCTGCCAAGAGAGCGGTAAAGGCTAATAAGGTGTACAATAAGTGAGATCAATCTTCCGAAATTGATGGTTTTCTTTAGGCCATTGGGTAAAAGACTGGATGAGATCAATACGGGATATAAAAACATGGGAAGCAGATAATTTGGCTGGCATTTTTCATTGATTTTGCGTGTGAAACAGCCAGATTTCTTAACAGGCATGTAGCTCTACATAAAATGTGTATGCAAATAAAAATTTCTCTTATTTCTCCACAAAAACATATGTTGTGGGTACTCATTTGAAGTGTCTCACATAGGTGCTTCTAATGAGTACCTACAACATGTATTTTTGTGGAGAATTAAGAAAAATATCCATACTTCTTGGATGGAAAATCGCCTTATCTGGAGCTAAGGAGTAGGATTGATTTTGTTGCAAAAGACTGTTACCAAGAAATTCATGTCAGTAGATATTCTCTATCTCTTCATTAATATGATCACTCTAACAAGTGAGATTTACATTAAATTCTAGTTAACTTGTCTTTTCACAAATAACCATAAATATCGAGTCTACAAAGTCAGCACAGGATATTTTGTGGGAGAAAAAAAAAGTACAGATAAAATGAATATTCAGTATAAGATTTTATTGATATTTTGTTTCAAAATGTGGGTACTCATTTGAATTGCCTTGGTAAAGCTATGTATTGGTGAAAAAAAAAAAAAAAAAAAAACTAGAAATGTGTCCAAAGGTCACATATGCCCCCACCTGAAGAAAGCTTTAACGCAAATTGCTAACACCGGAAAATCTTCAAAGCAAATTGCTAATGCCATCTCGGACACGGACAGAGACGGACGGACTTGAGTAACACTATATGCCCTTTCCACTATACTTCCAATGGCGGGGACATAAATATGAAAGCTGTTACTGAAAAGTATTGTATTAGTTATGATCAATTGCAAAAGCTAAAACGCAAATTGATAAATAGCTATGACCTTGACCTACCTAAAATGTCAAACTTATTGGTGTGAAAAAGGCAATGTAATTGCCTTACCCAAAGGAAGATGACCAAATACAAAAGCTGTAACTGAAGAGATGTTATTAGTTATGATCAATTACAAATTCTTAAATGCAAATTGCAAACTAACTATGACCTTGACCTACCTAAAAGGTCAAACTGACTGGCGGGGAACATGCAATGGGAAGGCTTTACCCCAAGGAAGATTTTGACCAAATATGAAAAGTTGCAACTGAAAAGATTTAGTAGTTATGATCAACTAGACAAAGTGTCCAGTGTGGACACAATTTTTACCCCCAACCAGCGCTACCGCCTCTTTTTAACAAGACCTGTTGCCAGATAGGATAGCTCGCCTGATATTGCACATTTTGTTTCTGGAAA
This sequence comes from Anodontia alba, assembly GCA_964016985.1. Lineage (NCBI taxonomy): Eukaryota > Metazoa > Mollusca > Bivalvia > Lucinida > Lucinidae > Anodontia > Anodontia alba. Next base: position 60,928,670 of record OZ024833.1, on the reverse strand, counting down.
ATTCTAAGTCCGTGACCTTGATTTTGACATGACCTGGGTGTGTGTGGGGTATGGGAGGGGGTGGGGGGACAGTATCTGTCTTTATACCAAATAGGAACTAAATCCATCATGTAGTTTAGAAGTAATGAGATCCTAAAAAACTTTGGCGTAAAATTTTAACATCAAAATTCTAAGTCTGTGACCTTGACCTTGACATAACCTAGGGTGGTGGATATTGGTACTGGGTAAAAATTTGGACCAACATGTATCATCATACAAAAGATGAATCAAATCTGTGACAAGGTTAGGATTGAATGAGGTCTTAAAAACTTTAACAAAAACTTTAACATTTAAATTCTAAGTCTGTGACATCAACCTCAAGGTCATGGTCATGAGGGCTGATGGTGCTGATGAAAACTTTTGACCAGTATCTATCATAATACCAAATAGGAACTAAATCAATCATTTAGTTTAGTAGTAATGAGATCCTAAAAATTTTGACGTAAAATTTTAACATGAAACATTAAGTCTGTGACCTTAACTTGATCTAAGGTGTTGGGGATGGTACTGCACAAAATTTTGGACCACTATGTATCATCATACCAAAGATAAATTAAATCGGTGATAGGGTTAGGAAATAATGAGGTCTTAAAAAATTTAACGAAACCTTTAATATTTAAATTCTAAGTCTGTGACCCTGACCTTGACATGACCTAGAGTGGTGGGGATGGTACTGCGCAAAATTTTGCACCAATATGTATCATCATACCAAAGATGAATCAAGTCGGTGATAAGGTTAGGAAATAATGAGGTCTTAAAAACTTTAACCAAAACTTTAACATTTAAATTCAAAGTCTGTGACCTCAACCTCAAGGTCACAGTCATGAGTGCTGATGGTGCTGATAAAAACTTTTGACCAGTGTCTATCATAATACCAAATAGGAACAAAATCCATCATTTAGTGTAGAAGTTTGTGTTGAGGTTTTACGGCCCAGTCAACCCAATGGGGTCATGTCGAGCGCGGTCAGTTTACCTAACCACACGTTTACTGGGCAGGCTTAGTCCTCTAAGCGGTTAACCAGTATTGTGCACATTCTTTCGCCAGAAACTGACAACTGCCCTTCTTGAATCAGCGGAAGGGAGAGAATGACCGTAGAAAATATTTCATGATCAATCTCCACGAAAGAATGTTGCCGACCTTGGCGGGGGTTGAACCCGCGACCTCCTGGTCTCCAGTCGGACGGCGCATCCAACTGAGCCACCGAGGCCGGCTAGTGTAGAAGTAATGAGATCCTAAAAAATTAGACATAAAATTTTAACATGAAAATTCTAAGTCTGTGACCTTGACCTTAACATGACCTAGAGTGGTGGGGATGGTACTGTGCAAAACTTTGGACCAATATGTATCATTATACCAAAGATGAATCAAATCCGTGATAGGGTTAGGAAATAATGAGGTCTTAAAAACTTTAACGAAAACGTTAACATTTGTGGACTCCAACGCCAACGCCGGGGGTAGTACAATAGCTCTTCCTGAACATTGTTCAGGCGAGCTAAAAAGCGCAAAGTATGTATCTTTGACTCTGAAGACGGCAGTTATATGCTATATTAATACAACATTGTAAGAATTTAGTTACACATTAGGTGAAGCCCATGACCCCATGACCTTGACCTCAAAGGTAAGGCATGAGTACAGGGATCATACTAGATAAAACTTTAGAGCTATAACTATCACTATAACAAATACCAGTGAAATCAATCAGAGTCTTTATGATATAAGCAAAACTTTGACATTTGTATAGAAAATTTAAGTCTGTGACCCTGATCTAAAAGCCATGCCCAAGCTTAGGGATGGCGCTGAGAAAAACTTTAGACTTATATATACATGTAGCATCATGCCAAATATCAATAAAATCAATCGAAGGATCTTGATAATATAGCTATGTAAACTTTCATGCAAAAAATGTGACTATCATATGAAAATTCTTATTCTGTGAGCTTGACTTCAAGGTCACACCCCAGGACGGGAATTTCTCTGAGTAAAACTTTAAACCTACGAGGGTAGTTCAATAAGTTTGTAGAACTCGGTATTTTTCTATACAATTCAAGATTTTTTTATTTCATTTTTGTGCAGTGTAAACCTTTGTCAGTTGAATGATAACAGCCGTTCAGTCAACACGTATATTTTTTGCTCTTACTTTTAGTTTGAAAACCTATACCCACAGGCAAAAATAGAAAGTCAGAATATTGAGTTCAGAGCAGTCATAAAGTTCCTCACTAAGGAGGGTGCAAAGGCCAAAGAAATCCATTGGCGCATGGCTGATGTGTATGATGATAGTAGCCCAAAGTATTCCACAATGGCAAAGTGGTCAGCAGAATTTAAACGTGGGTGAGACTCCTTAGAAGATGATCCAAGGCCAGGTCCCCCTGCTGATGTCATCAGCCAGGAGATGATCGACCCTTTTGAGAGACTTGTGCTAAACAAACGCCGAATCAAAGTTGCCGATCTTGCTTCAGAATGTGGTATTTCTAATAGAAGTGTTTACACTATAATCCATGAACATTTAGGCATGTCAAAAGTATCTGCCAGGTGGGTACCCAGAAACCTGAACATGCAAGATCGTCAGCAAAGGATGAAGTCAAGTCAAGAACTTCTGGAAGTGTACAATGCCAATCCAGAAGACTTTCACACTCGTCTTGTAACAGGAGATGAAACTTGGCTTCACCACTGGGACCCAGATATTAAACAAGAGGACCATGATGGTCCTATATCGCTCACCTGACCAAACAGATTTGCATATTTACTGTTGAAGTTTCAGCCAAGTTCACTGCTCTAGGATTTTCGTATAAACTTTATAGCACTAACCAACCCCACCCCCCTCCACCACACCCCCGGCCATGTTTTTTTACAAATCTTGACAACTTGAACTGAATCTTAAAAGAGGGTCACCAAAGGAACATTTCTGCCAAGTTATATTGAAATTGGTCCAGTGGTTTAAAAAGTTTTATATAGCTATAAAGCCCTACGCCCTAACGGCCATGTTTTTTGACGAATCATGACAGCTTGAACAAACTTAGTAGAGGGTCACCAAAGGAACATTCCTGCCAAGCTATATTGAAATCTATTCAGTGGTTTCTGACAAGAAGATTTTTAAAGTTTCTATTTAGATATATAGGGAAAACAAGAAGATTTTTCTTCAAGTTTTCTATATAGATATATAGGGAAAATAAGCCCCACACCTTGCAGCCATATTTTTTGACGAATCATGATGGCTTGAACAACCTTGGAAGAGGGTGACCAAAGACACATTCCTTCCAAGTTATATTGAAATTGGTCCATTGGTTTCTGCCAAGAAGATTTTTAAAGTTTTCTATATAGATACATATAAAGGGAAAATAAGCCCTCAGCCCCTGGCGGCAATGTTTTTTGACAAATCCAAACGGCTTGAACAATCTTGGTAGAGGATCACCAAAAGAACATTTCTGCAAAATTATATGGAAATCGGTCCAGTGGTTTGAGACAAGATGATTTTTACATTTTTCTATATATAGGGAAAATAAGCCCTGCCCCCTGGCAGCCATGTTTTTTGACAAATCCAAATGACTCGAACAATCTTGGTAAAGGATCACTAAAGGAACATTTCTACAAAATTATATGGAAATCGGTCCAGTGGTTCTGACAAGAAGATTTTAAAGTTTTCTATATAGATATACAGGGAAAATAAGCCCCACCCCCTGGCAGCCATGTTTTTTGACGAATCCAAATGGCTTAAACAATCTTGGTAGAGGATCACCAAAGGAACATTTTTGCAAAATTATATTGAAGTAAGTCCAGTGGTTTTGGACAAGAAGATTTTCAAATTTTTCTATATAGATTTATAGGGAAAATAAGCTCTGCCCTCTGGTGGCCATGTTTTTTGACAAATCCAAATGGCTTGAACAATCTTGGTAGAGGATCACCAAAGGAACATTTCTGCAAAATTATATGGAAATCGGTCCAGTGGTTTCGGACAAGAAGATTTTTACATTTTTCAATATATATATATATACGGCGGCTTGAACAATCTTGGTAGAGGATCAGCAAAGGAACATTTCTGCAAAATTATATGGAAATCGGTCCAGTGGTTTCTGACAAGAAGATTTTTAAAGTTTTCTATATAGATATATAGGGAAATTAAGCCCCGCCCCCTGGCGGCCATGTTTTTTGACGAATCCAAATGGCTTGAACAATCTTGGTAGAGGATCACTAAAGGAACATTTTTGCAAAATTATATTGAAATCGGACCAGAGGTTTCGGACAAGAAGATTTTTAAAGTTTTCTATATAGATATATAGGGAAAATAAGCCCCGCCCCCTGGCGGCCATGTTTTTTGACGAATCCAAATGGCCTGAACAATCTTGGTAGAGGATCACCAAAGGAACATTTCTGCAAAATTATATGGAAATCAGTCCTGCGGTTTCTGACAAGAAGATTTTTAAAGTTTTCTATATAGATATATGGAGAAAATAAGCCCCGCCCCCTAGCAGCCATGTTTTTTGACGAATCCAAATGGCTTGAACAATCTTGGTAGAGGATCACCGAAGGAACATTTCTGCAAAATTATATGGAAATCGGTCCAGTGGTTTCGGACAAGAAGATTTTTAAAGTTTTCTATATAGATACATAGGGAAAATAAGCCCCGCCCCCCTGGCGGCCATGTTTTTTGACAAATCCAAATGGCTTGAACAATCTTGGTAGAGGATCACCAAAGGAACATTTCTGCAAAATTACATTGAAATCGGTCTAGTGGTTTCTGACAAGAAGATTTTTAAAGTTTTCTATATAGATACATAGGGAAAATAAGCCCCGCACCCCTGGCGGCCATGTTTTTTGACGAATCTGAATGGCTTGAACAATCTTGGTAGAGGATCACCAAAGGAACATTTCTGCAAAATTATATTGAAATCGGTCCTGTGGTTTCTGACAAGAAGATTTTTTAAGTTTTTAGTTAAAAAATCTATTTTTAGCTCCTGTGATCTAGATATGCAATGGACTGGAACCATTTGAACAACTTGGAAAGAGGACCAACCAAGGATCATTCCTGTGAAGTTTGATCAAAATCCAATCAGTGGTTTAGGAGGAGATGTTGTTTAAAGATTGTGGACGGACGGACGGACGTACAGACGACGACGACGGACGGTGAGTGATCACAAAAGCTCACCTTGAGCTTTCAGCTCAGGTGAGCTAAAAGGAGTCCATGCAATGGAAGCACCCTGGCTCCCCCCACCTAAATAATTTCGTACCCAACCATCAGCCAGCAAGGTAATGGCCACGGTGTTTTGGGACTCCAAAGGGATTATATTGATAGATTACAAGCCTGCTGGTACTTCAATTACAGGAGAATACTATGCCAATGTCATTAAACAATTAAGGGATGCTATTAAAGAAAAACGAAAGGGAAAGCTAGCTGCTGGTGTCCTTCTTTTGCATGATAATGCCCCTGTGCACAAGTCCAGAGATGCACAAGCAGCTATTCGTGAGTGCAAGTTCGAGCAGTTAAATCACCCGCCATACAGTCCAGACCTGGCCCCAAGTGATTATTATCTGTTTCGAAATTTGAAGTCCCACTTGCGTGGAATGAGATTTCGGGACGATGATGAGCTCAAGGCTGCTACAGAGGCTTGGTTTGAGGACCAAATAGATGACTTTTATTTCAAAGGCATAGACTGCTTAAAAGAAAAGTGGGCCAAATGCATTGAAGTAAAAGGGAATTATATTGAAAAATAATGTTGAGACCATCTTCCAATCTGTGAGATAAAACCCGAGTTATACGAACTTATTGAACTCCCCTTGTATATCTACCATCATGCTAAATACATGTATAAATGAAATTCATCAAAAGTCTTGATTATATAGCTATATAAACTTAAATGCAAACATTCTGACTTTTAAATGAAAATTCTAAGTCTGGGTCACACCCAGGGTGGGGATTGTTCTGAGTAAAACTCTAGACCTATATCTACCATCATGTCAAATATACATGAAATTCAAGGTCAGACCCTGGGTTGGGGATGACACTGAGTAAAACTTTAGACCAATATCTACTATCATGCCAAATATTTTTGTTTGTGTTGAGGTTTTACGGCCCAGTCAACCCAATGGGGTCATGTCAAGCGTGGTCAGTTTACCTAACCACACATTTACTGGGCAGGCTTAGTCCTCTAAGCGGTTAACCAGTATTGTGCACATTCTTTCGCCAGAAACTGACAACTGCCCTTCTTGAATCAGCGGAAGGGAGAGAATGACCATGGAAAATATTTCATGATCAATCTCCACGAAAGAATGTTGCCGACCCATGCCAAATATACATGAAATTCATTTTAGGGTCTTGCTAATGTAGCTATATAAACTTGTGGGGATGGGAGTAAAACTTGAGACCTATATCCACCATTATGCCAAATATACATGAAATCCATCAAAAAGTCTTTATAATATAAGATCTTATAAACTTTGACACAAAAACTTTGACCCTGGTATCCAAGAATGTGATGGAAAGACAAACAAACAAACTGATGAATGAACCAACGAATGGACGAACGGAAAAGCGAAAACTATATACACCTCGACAGACTTTTTATGCCTGAGATATAATTAAGAAACCTTATACGCAAATTGCTAATGCCAACCTGCATTAGGTAGGACCTTAAATGAATAGTCAAACCAAGGGTGAGGACTAAGCAATGGCAAGCCTTTACCCCATGAAAAGTGTTGACCAAATATGAAAGTTTTAAATGAAAAGCTGTAGCAGTTATGATCAATTAAGAAAACTTAAACACAAATTGTTAACGCCATCTTGGACGTGTATGGAGTCGGACTGACAGATAGACAGATGCATGGACAGGGGTAACAATATATGCCCTTTCCACCATTCTTCAAATGCTGGGGGCATAAAAAAAACAACTGGATTACCGTATTTGACTTAATTACTGTTCATACCCCTATGAAAGCACTGTTTGGCAATTTCTGAGTCTTTAGATTACTGCCCCTGTATATAAGGACACGTTATGGGTACTCAATCCTCATTTAAATAGCCTTGTCAAGTCACAGTGATTCTAATAAGCACCCACAATATATATGTCATATGAAGAAACTAAAAAAAAGATATTGTCCAAGCATGAACAAGTACTCCTCTCCTGAATTCTTATTATTAACCCTTGTCCTGCTGAGTAAATTAAGATGCCACTCCCATTTCTAATTTTCAGCCAATCAGATTACCAGATTGTTGCTATAAATTCACATACTTAATGGCAAACAGTGCAGATCCAGATCAGCTGGCTTCTTCAGAAGCCAACTGATCTGGATCTACACTGTTTGCAAAGGCAGGGTATATCCGGGTTCAGCAGGACAAGGGTTAAAAAAATGAATGTAGGAAAGATTACCAAAAAAATCACTAAGCCGTCATCTGCTGAGTTTGTCCAGAAAATGATCTCAACCTCACTGCTCACACGTCCATCAGCTCTTTGCAAGCTGGAGGCAAATTTAGCAAATAAATGACTGATATTTTCAACAAAAAAAAATAATAACAATAAAATGAAATAAAATAAATAAAATAAAAAAAAACTGGGCCTGACACTGAATGTCAACTGTATCCTTGAATTGGACTTTAACCCATTCATGTCGAGAGGACTCTTCTACCAAGACTCCTTGTTTGTTTGTTAGTGTTGAGGTTTTACGGCCCAGTCAACCCAATGGGGTCATGTTGAGCGTGGTCAGTTTACCTAACCACATGTTTACTGGGCAGACTTAGTCCTCTAAGTGGTTAACCAGTATCGTGTACATTCTTTTGCCAGAAACTGACAACTGCCCTTCTTGAATCAGCGGAAGGGAACGAATGACCATAGAAAATATTTCATGATCAATCTCCACAAAAGAATGTTGCGGACCTCAGTAGGGGTCAAACCCATGACATCCTGGTCTCCAGTCGGATGCGCATCCAACTGAGCCACCCAGGCCGACCCAAGACTCCTTGTGGACCTGCCTATTTCTAATTGCAGGTTGTCTGATTAGTTTTTATTATTATGTACTATGTTTTACAGAAATTCCTGTAGTTAATCATAATGAAAACAGTGAGGACCTTGATCAGATCCCACATTCTGCAGCATCTGATCTGAGTCTACACTGTTTGCCAATTACTCTATTCGGGGTTACACAATCCATACATTTTGGAAAAATAAAAAAAAAATATATATACTAACGGAAATAAAAAACACAAGTTCGGGCACACACGTTATTGATCAGATTTTAGAAATGGCATAGGCTGTCTATGTTAGAACATCCGTATGGACATGCTAACTGTTATAGGATTAAAACTCGGTCAAAATTGTTCAAAGCACACATACATTAACCCTTGTCCTGCTGAATAAATTAAGATGCCACGCCCACTTCTAATTTTCAGCCAATCAGATTACTTGATCCAGATTTTTGCTTTCAATTCACATACTTAATGGCAAACAGTGCAGATCCAGATCAGTTGGCTTCTTCAGAAGCCAACTGATCTGGATCTACACTGTTTGCAAAGGCAGGGTATATCCGGGTTCAGCAGGACAAGGGTTAATTAAAACAATGGATCAAAATCATTTAAGTGTTTCTATTATTTTACTCGAAAAGAAAACTTGCCTTGTTGTTTTTCTGTTAGTATATTTCAAAATATAATCTGTTGACATGTTTATTTAGTGTGCATCTTTTTGTCTGATAGAGATCCTGTTTGTTGAAAATATTAGAATTTGGCATAAATATGTTATCATAACATTTTACAACCAAATGAACATCCCTATTCAAAAACTGCAATGCCCTCAGGATTCAATTAGACATGGCAAAATGGCTGTCCAGTCAACAGAAAAAGTGTCAATAACCAAGGCACTGGTAGGGTAGTTGGTATCCTTTTGTCCCTAAATATTTATACACTTCTTATCACCCTAAATACCATGTTTACTCAAAATATTCAGACAGATAGGCCTTAGCAAACAGTGTGGTCTCAGATCAGATGCCAAAGAATGTGGCATCTGATTTGGGTCTTTACTGTTTGTCTCTCAATCAAGAGTCTTTAGACACATAAAAAGATAGCAAAAATTTACTGGTTAAAATTTTAGGATGAGTATGGTAAGAGGTTAGGGTGTCCAAATATTTCAGGTAAATACAGAAATATCCCAATTTTACAGAAGATAATACTGGGATTATTTTTCATATTTCTCTATATAATTTTGTGTTGTGGGTACTCATTAAAAGCATCTTGGCATGCTTACAATGTATGTTTTAATGGCAAAATGGGAGAAACTATCCTAGAATTACCATCAAGCATTCTTAACCCTAGTCCTGCTGAACCCAGACATGCCCTGTCTTTGCAAACAATGTAGATCCAGATCAGTTGGCTTCTGAAGAAGCCAACTGATCTAGATCTGCACTGTCTGCCATTCAGTATTTGAACTGACAACCCGGATCAAGTAAACTCATTGGCTGAAAATTAGAAGTGGGCGTGGTATCTTAATTTATTCAGCATGACAAAAGCTACTGTGTATGATTTTATAGAGAAATGAAGAAACTATCCCAGAATTAACATCAAGCATTCTTAAGTCCTCAGCTTTTATGGAGCTATTGCACTACACATTGGAGACACAGCTCTTCTAGAACTTTATTTACTGTAGATGGGCTAAAGCCCAGGGCTAAACATAAATTACCAATAACCCTAAGTACTGGGACACCTTCATAGCAACAGATAAGGCGCTTTTTTCATCCGAAAAATGCTGATATCTTTCTTATTTCTCAACAAAAACATATATTGTGGGTACTCATTAAAAGCGCCTCTTCTAATGAGTACCCACAACATATGTTTTCATCGAGAAATAAGAAAAAAATTAAGTGGATACCCCCTCTTACCTGTAGCTATGCATCTTATGTTTTTTTGTTTTTTTTTTGGGGGGGTGGGGGGGAGACTTATATCGAGCCGATCATTCATCAAAGGTGGACAAAAACCGGAGAAGCCAGGTAAAAACCACCTGACCATCCGTAAGCAGAACTTGGCTTTCCCACGTGTGACCCAAGTGAGGCTTGAACTAAAGGGGTGAGAAACCTAATGGATTAAGAGTCAACTCTCCTATCCACTAGGCTACGGGGGCCCACTCACCTTATCTACTTCCCATACTCGTCCTAAAATTAAAGTAGTCCTTTTTACTATCTCTTGATGTGTCTAAAATACTGCTGTATGCACAGCAAACAGTGTAGACCCTGATTAGATGCCACATTCTGCAGCATCTAATCCAAGTCTACACTGTTTGCAAAGACCTATCTGTCCCATTACTTAGGGTTATTAGGCTATTTTAAAATTTCACCTACTAGTACCATGTTTTTTGATTGGCTTGGAGTTTATTGGCCCAGTTAACATTATTAAAGTCATGTTGAGCCAGTCAGTTTACCTAACCACACTTTTCCTGGGCAGATTGAGCCTTCTATTTCTATACCCGTACTTGTACACATTCTTTTGCCAGAAACTGACAGTTGCCCTTATTAAATCAATGGAAGGGAGAAAATGACAATGTGTGGGGTCTGCATTGTTTGCCAATTGCCCCTTTTGGGGGTCTCCAGACTAAAATGGGTTAATAGAATTATATAACTTTATTTGGTAATTTAGATAAAATTACATAAAACTGTTTGCTTAGACAATTTCAGAAAAAATACCCTGACAAAAAAAAAATGTTATGTTTGTTTTGCCATTGGCAAAAATATTTAGCTGTCCAATCCTAATGTCCAATCAAGTGTTTAAAAAAACTATAAGATCTTGTTTTCAAAGTGCAAACTACCTTATGGCAGACCAATTGCTCAAGGGTCACTCTTTTCAGATACAAGTTTTCAAACGCAGTCCTTAGAAAAAGTAGGCAAAAGTAGAGATATCTTATGCAAGAGAGCTAGGATTTTCTACACCTCTTATCACAGAAAAACAACTATATTAAACATGTTAAACCAAAAAAGTATTATTATGAACAATACGAAGTAGTTATACTAAAATGTTTCAGTTATGACCGGGAAGAGTTTAATTATACACTGCCCCTGGGTGCTTTCACTTTTGAAATTGGAATTTAAATTATAATTACTTTTTCACCTCCAGCAAATACTCCTTGAAATTGAGTAAAGCCTTAAGTCTGTCTGACAAAGCTTATCTTATGCTTCTTGCATGATGAACATACAGCAATTAGGTACTTGATGTTTCTTGCTATTCACTTTTTCTTTCCTTCTTTTGTTGGGTTCTGTGCTACTTAACCCTTAAACTGCCAATCACAACAATTGGCGTCTGCTTTGTCATCTGCTTGTGATTTTAAAAGTCATTTTGGCAAACAGTGTGGACCCTGATCAGACTGTTCCTCTAGGAGCAGTCTGATCAGGGTCCATACTGTTTGCCTGTATGCAAAAGTAGGTTTGAAAAGTTTGCAAGAATATTCAGCAGACGACATTTTCAGATGCAGGTTTTCTTAGCATTTTAAAGGGTTAAGTTGACCAAGCAGACCCGAGCTAACAGTTTGAACTGTTGCCAGCTTTTCATCTTAACAAGCATTCCCTTTCATCACCTCCCTGCTATCTGACCAGAGTGTAACCAAATCAACAGAGTGATGATGGATCCAGATAAGGAAACATATATTATTGACTGATTGATGTGTTGGGGCTTAATGACACATCTACCCTTGTGGGTCATTTTGTGTCATCTTCCAGAGAAAGGGAGAAGAGAGATATAAGCGATAGTAGAGGAGATGAAAGAGAGGGACAGGGGAGAATGGAAAATCAATAACTGTGAAGAAACAGAAGAAATAAAAACATTCCTCCTCTACCATTACCTGCTGCAAAGATAGCAGGCAACTGTAAGCCAATATCAGTTGGAAGCCCAGTGATATAAGATTCACAACACCATTGCATCACCCAACCACCCAAGAAAACATATCTTGTGGGTATTTATTTGAACTGCCCAACTTTGAGGGTGCTTTTAGAATTACATCAGTGAGACAAAGAAAACGTGTACCCACAAGCAGTTTTGGTGCAAAAATAAAACAAGAGGGCCAAGACGGCCCTGTATTGCTCTACTATCAGCTAAGCCCTAGGTGAGGCCATTTTTTTATCTCAAGGCTGTAATTTGAACGTCAAGTCGATACTTCCAATGAAGTTTTGAGTCAGTTGGCCTTTCAGTTTAGGAGAAGAGGTTTGAAATAGATTGTAAAGATGGCAAACATGGTGGCCATCCTGGATTTTCAATCGGAACTATTTTAGCTATTTTTGATTTACAAATCACCCTAATACTTCCAATCAAGATTGGAATCAGTTGGCCTCTCTGTTAAGGAGAAGTACTTCGAAACAGATTTTCAAGACAGCGGCCATCTTGGATTTCAAATCAGAATGTTTTTAGCTATTTTTGACCTTTAAGTCATCCCTATACTTCCTACCAGGTTTCGAGTCAACTGGCCTTTCTGTTCAGGAGAATAAGGACAAAATAGATTTTCAAGATGGCGGTCATGGAAGCCATCTTGGATTTCTGACCTGTAGAATTTTAGCTGATCTACAAGTTGCCCTGATATTCCTACCAATTTAAGAGTCAATTGGCCTTTTGGTTCAGGAGAAGAAGCGCAAAATAGATGTTCAAGACGGCAGCCATGGATGCCATCTTGGATGTCCAATCAGAACCAGTTAAGCTATTTCTGATCTACATACTGACCCGATACTACTCGCTAAGTTTTGAGTCAATTGGCCTTTTGGTTCAGGAGAAGAAGTGCAGAACAGATTTCAAGACGGCAGCCATGGTGGCCATCTTGGATTTTCAATGGGAATGATTTTAGCTATTTCTGATCTACAACTTGCCCCGATACATCCTACCATGTGTCAAGTTAATTGGCCTTTCAGTTCAGGAGGAGGAGCGCGAAATATATTTTCAAGATGGCAGCCTTCTCCACTGAATAATTTTAGCTATTTTTGATCGACAAGCCATCCCAATATTTCCTACCCATTTTTGAGTCAGTTGGCCTTTTGGTTCAGGAGAAGAACCACAAAATATATTTTCAAGATGGCGGCCATGGTGGCCTTCTTGGATTTCAATCGAAACTATGAAACTATTTTAGCTATTTTTGATCTACAAGTCATCCAGATACTTCCAACCAAGTTTCTAGTCAGTTGTCCTCTCGGTTCAGGAGAAAAAGCACAATATAGATTTTCAAGATGGCTGCCATGACGGCTACCTTGGATTTCCTATGGGAACAATTTTAGATATTTTTCATCTACAACTTGCCCTGATATTTCTTACCCAGTTTTGAGTCAATTGGCCTTTTGTTTCAGGAGAAGAAGCGCAAAATATTTTTTCAAGATGGCATCCATGGCGACCATCCTGGATTTCCAATCGGAATGATTTTAGCTATTTTTTATCAAGAAGTTGATCCGATACTTCCTACCAAGTTTCGAGTCAATTGGCCTTTTGTTTCAGGAAAAGAAACGTAAAATATTTTTTTCAAGATGGCAGCCATGGCGCTATCTTGGATTTTCCATCAGAATGATTTTAGCTATCTTTGATTGACAAGTTGCCACAATACTTCTTACCAAGTTTGAGTCAACTGGCCTTTCGGTTCAGGAGAAGCCCAAAATAGTTTTTCAAGATTGCAGCCATAGTGGCCATCTTGGAGATTTTAGCTATTTCTGATCTGCAAGTTTCCCCAATACTCACTGTTTGTTTGTGTTGAGGTTTTACGGCCCAGTCATCCCAATGGGGCCATGTCGAGCGCCATCAGTTTACCTAACCACACTTTTACTGGGCAGGCTTAGTCCTCTAAGCGGTTAACCAGTATTGTGCACATTCTTTCGCCAGAAACCGATACTCACTGACTGATCACAATGGCTAAAAACTAGACATGTCCAAAGTACACAAATGTCCCAACCTTTGGACCTCTGGCCCCACCCCAAGCCATGACCCAGGGCCAACTCTAGCACAGAGTTGAAGGTTTAGGTCTGGGTAAGTGCATGTAGCATACCAAACCTCCTAGCATAAAAGGTACCCAAGTTATGATGATGATGAGTTCAGGTTTAACGACGCATCAACCCATGAGGGTCATTTGCGTCAAAAATGGTGAACTAACATGGTTCTGTAATGAAACGATTATAATGATAAGTCATATATGCATTGAATGTAAAACTAGAACAAATTTAAAAATTAAAGCAGTTATACTTTGTTAAAAAGATTGATGTGTTTTAAAAACATAAGTATGTTATCAGTCGGTACATTTTCAAATAAGTATCTCATGTCATTTGTTTGGAAGAATTGACGTCGCATATGAGAGAATTCAATGCAGTCGATCAGAAAGTGTTTCACCGACCCAAGTTATGACCTTCAAGAGAAAACATAAATGTCAATGTAAATTTAAATGTAAACTTAACCCTTGTCCTGCTGAATAAATTAAGAAGCCACACCCATTTCTAATTTTCAGCCAATCAGATTACTTGATCAAGGTTGTTGATATAGATTCACATACTTAATGGCAAACAGTGCAGATCCAGATCAGTTGGCTTCTTCAGAAGCCAACTGATCTGGATCTACACTGTTTGCAAAGGCAGGGTATATCCGGGCTCAGCAGGACAAGGGTTAAACATTTGTTGATTACTAAAGTGAAATGCATGTACGGACCTAACATCACTGTGCAACACTATATGTCCCACAGGCACTACTGCCTTCAGCAGACGGGGGCATAAAAATATATAGCCTACATTATGTAAACTATTAAGTAAATTATAACCTTAACCCTTGTCCTGCTGAACCCGGATATACCCTGCCTTTGCAAACAGTGTAGATCCAGATCAGTTGGCTTCTGAAGAAGCCAACTGATCTGGATCTGCACTGTTTGCCATTAAGTATGTGAATTTATATCAACACCCTGGATCAAGTAATCTGATTGGCTGAAAATCAGAAATGGGTGTGGCATCTTAATTTATTCAGCAGGACAAGGGTTAACTGGAGCTTACTTGCAGTTATCAAGGATTTCATCATCAATACAGCTGATTGCCTTCTTACAGGTATTTTGTAAATGTAAAAATATGGGTTATTTGACATTAATTATTACATTTAACATTTCAACCTTTACCACTCTCTGGGCTAATTCAGCAGATAGCAAATTGGTGATATTTTGCTATTTTCCCCAGAAAACCAGATTTCATGCAAATTGTCTCCACTTGAGACAATTTGCAGGAAATGCCAAAACCTGTTTTCTGGGAAAAATGAGAAAATATCACCAATTTGTCAACTGCTGAAACTTTTACCCAGAGTGCTAAGTGTTAAGGAAATCAACTGGCATATTATATTTCACAAAGTGTACCATTTAACCCTGTCCTGCTGAACCCAGATATGCCCTACCTTTACAAACAGTGTAGATCCAGATCAGTTGGCTTCTGAAGAAGCCAACTGATCTGGATCTGCACTGTTTGTCATTAAGTATGTGAATTTGTGTCAACAACCTGGATCAAGCAATTTGATTGGCTGAAAATTAGAAGCGGGCATGGCATCTTAATTTATTCAGCAGGACAAGGGTTAATGGGACTCCATAGGCTTGATAGATTGTCTGCCATTTTCAACATGGAAAACAAACTTTTGTAATTCCAATTTGCTCATCTGCACACTCAGCAGTTTCTGAAAAAAGTGTCTACTTTAACCCTTGTCTTCTGAATAAATTAAGATGCCACGCCCACTTGTAATTTTCAGCCAATCCGATTACTTGATCCAGGTTGTTGATAATAATTCATATTCTTATTGACAAACAGTGCAGATCCAGATCAGTTGGCTTCTGCAAAGGCAGGGTATATCCTGGTTCAGCAGGACAAGGGTTAAAATTCCTTCTTGTGTAGAAGGGACAGAGCTTATTCCCCTTGAAAATTAATCTATTCTGATGATTGGAAAATGAAAGATAAAATATAAAGTCATATCATGAGATAAGAGAGGTAGCCAGTTAAATCATATGTTTGTTTGTGATGAGGTTTTATGGCCCAGTCAACCCATAGGGGTCATGTTGAGCTCTGCCAGTTTACCTAACCACACTTTTACTGGGCAGACTTAGTCCTCTTAGCAGTTAACCAACATCGTGCATATTCTTTCTCCAGAAACGGACATGCCCAGCTTGAATCAGTGGAAGAGACAGAGTGACCACAGAAAATATTTCATGATCAATCTCCATGAACTAATGCCTGACCGGGCAGGGGTCAAACCCGCACACTCCTGATCACATTCACCAATCGTTTTTCTATATGTTGTATACTCAAAACTACCTATTAGAACTTACTGAATTGATTTTAATGAGTACCCACATTACACATTTTCATAGAGAAACAAGAAAGTTTCAAATCCGTTCAGTTAGTAAGTGGTTTATCCAGAGTTACAAAAGATGGACACCATTTTACCAGGATCACTGCCGGAGCTTTGTTGAAACAACACCAACAGGATCACTTCAACCTGTTAGTTTTAACCCTTGTCATGCTGAATAAATTAAGATGCCACACCCACTTCTAATTTTAAGCCAATCATATTATTTGATCCAGGTTGTTGATTGTTTTTTGTTTTTTTTTTGTTTTTGTTTTTTTTTATTTGGGTTTAACAGCCCTTTCAAGAATATTTCACTTATCAATGCTCCAGCTAGGATTTTAGGGCAGAGAGGTGGCGGGAAGAATGAGGGCATCCTGTGCTATGTGATATGCTAAGTATCATGACATGTTACAAAATATAATCCCATTTCACAATAAATGCCTCAGACTAGAATACACATGAAACTGACCTTTACACATTGATAACTGTTTTTAATTATGGTCCAATTTTCATGAAATTTTCAGCAAAAAGTAGGGTTTTATGTCTTGAGTCGAAATAAGACAGAGAGCAGCTTCAGAAGGGCAGAGGGGCGGCAGGAGAGGGCAAGAGGGGCGACCCGCCCCTCTATATAGGGCTAGCTGGAGCACTGCTTATATCCAGCCAATCGTTCATCAAAGGTGGACGAAAACCACAGAATCGGGGGAAAAAACCACCTGACCATCCGCAAGCAGAACTTGGCTTTCCCACATGACCCGAGCAAAGCTCCAACCACAGTGATGAGAAACCTAATGGATTAAGAGTCAGCTCTCTTATCCACTATGCTACGGGGGCCTGCACCAGGATGTTGTTGATACAAATTCACAAACTTAATAACAAAGAGTGCAGATCCAGATCAGCTGGCTTCTTGAGAAGCCAACTGATCTGTATCTACACTATTTGCAAAGGCAGGGCATATCCGGGTTCAGCAGGACAAGAGTTAATGAGTACCTAAAACACATCTTAAAAGACTTTCATGAAGAATTCAGAAAAGTATATACCAAAGAACCTTTTATGGAAGTCTGTTTGGTGATCATTCTGTGATAATTTTTTATTTCCCCATAAAAACATACATTGTGGGTACCCACTTCTTATGGAGAAAATTATCCTAGAATTACTCCTCCTCAACCCTTAAACACCAACTACAGAAGACACAGCATGCAACATTTTGACTTTTTATCCATTTTATAAAGAAAATAAGCCTTGACATTTTGTGTGAATTGTCTGCCAAGCAGGCAATTCACATGAAATGTCTACCTATTTTCTCTGAAAAAATAAGAAAAAATTTATAATGTCATCAGATACAATTTTTGCTTGTCATTTTAAGGGTTTAACAAGTCATCTGCTATATTTAGCATTATGGAATGTTCAATACTCACTTTGAAGTCTATCCCTAGCTTGCTTGTCAACCAGTCTTTGACTCCTGCCAAGTCAGTGCCCGCTTTGATCAGCCCGAGTTTACCACGCCTCTTAATCAGCTGATCAGGCTTCACAACCAGCTTCTGAAACACACAACAGAAAAAATCTATTGTCAGTTAGGTTTAATCCATTTAAGTCTGAATAAACTCCCCCACACTATATCTTGGAAGAGTCAAATTTCACTTTTTTGTATGTCAGACTTAGGGATCTCAGCTTATGTGATTTTGTTTGTTTGTGTTGAGGTTTTACGGCCCAGTCAACCCAATGGGGTCATGTCGAGCGCGGTCAGTTTGCCTAACCGCACATTTACTGGGCAGGCTTAGTCCTCCAAGCGGTTAACCAGTATTGTGCACATTCTTTCGCCAGAAACTGACAACTGCCCTTCTTGAATCAGCGGAAAGGAGAGAATGACCGTAGAAAATATTTCATGATCAATCTCCACGAAAGAATGTTGCCGACCTCGGCGGGGGTTGAACCCGCGA
Source organism: Anodontia alba (assembly GCA_964016985.1). NCBI lineage: Eukaryota > Metazoa > Mollusca > Bivalvia > Lucinida > Lucinidae > Anodontia > Anodontia alba. Next base: position 60,910,414 of record OZ024833.1, on the reverse strand, counting down.
CCTCCTGGTCTCCAGTCGGACGGCGCATCCAACTGAGCCACCGAGGCCGGCCTTATGTGATTTAGACTCTCAAGAAAATTGACTAAACTATTTGCAAACATTGGAGACCTTCATCAGACACCACATTCTGCAGTGTCAGATCTGGGTCTGTACTGTTTGTCATTTACCTTTTGAGGGTCTCCAGACTACTAAGGATCAAAATTTTGGTCTCAACAGAAAGCTTGTTCTACTCTAATCAAATGCGACAAGTTTCCGTTATTAGTCTTTATTACAACTTGAGAACAACGCCTTTCCAACAGTTTCCCATATAAATGTATAGAGAAGCAAAATTGATTTTGTGACATAATGGTCAAAAGTCAGTCTAGGACCATCATTTGAAGAAACTTGGAGAATTTCCCATCCTCAATGCTACACTGTACATACCAAGAGTCAACAGAAAAAAAATTTTTTTTAGTGTTCTTTTTATCAAATATGGGCATGGCTGGAACTTGGTCAATGGAACCTGAACAAAATCCCAAGAAAGTTCCACATGAAATCTGATTTCATAATTGGGCATGGGACAATTAGGTGTTTGAATGTACATTGTACATGTACATTGTTTTGCTGAGGGATGTCTGTTTGAATATTTAGGACTGATACAATACACCACAAACCCTTTATAACATTGTGGTTGGGGTCCATAACATAATCCGTGTTAGTTAAACAAACGTGTTATATCCAAACAAAAATGTATAGATTATATTGAAAAATGACCATTTATGGTCATTTTTCAATATAATCTATACATTTTTTTGGATCCATCTTTGAACCGTGCTATATCCAAAACCGTGTTATAACGAACCGTGTTATAAAGAGGTTGTAGTGTACCATATTCAGACACATTTACTCCTCACTATACTTGCCCAAAAATTTGTCAATTTTACTACCTATACAGGAATCTTAAAATTGGCCAGTGAGTAGTATAACCAGTGTACTCATTATGAAAACATGTCTATTCAAATATATTGAAAATTTCACCACCAAAAACTGAAAGTTTTCAGATAAAAATTCTGACATTTTTTTTTTCAGATTTCTGCTCAAAACATAGATTTTGGTACTCGTTAGAACTGCCTCACTGAGGCAGTTCTGAAGAGTACCCACAATCTATGTTTTTGAGCAGAAATAAGAAATTTGTTTACCCCTGTAAACCCCAGTTTTACTATACAAAGTGGGGTTTAAGGGTGTCAAAATTATATAGGTATGTTTTTGTGATGAAACACTGTAAATCCTGATCAAATGCTGAAATGCTGTGTTCCTCAGCATTGGATTTGAATCTATATTGTTTGCTCAAGCCTATCTGTCCCAATACTTAACCGGCCTTGCTGAACCTGGATATGCTATGCCTTTGCAAACAGTGTAGATCCAGATCAAAAAGACTGAAATGGAATATCAGCCATCAGCAATGTGGTGCTTGAGACACTGGCACTCTGAATAGAAGAGATGATCAGACAAATAATCTTTCTCAGTAATTGATTCATAGAAGATGTTACAACAGCTCAAGAGGAAATAACAAAACATCTTATTTACCAGGGTTTTCCCAGACTTGCACTTTGGCACCATTATTCCTTACCAGGTTTGAACCCACCAAGATGCTTATTACGAGTAACCACAAAAAATTTTTGTGAAAAAAAAAATATAAAAATACCTGATACCCCCTTTTTAATATGTACCCCCTTTTTAATACGTAGAGCTATGATAATCTGAATACCAGTCCAAAATATATTGAAAAAAAAAAAAATGGTATTAAAACTGCAAGGCAACAAACCTGTGTGTTCAGCCATGGATTATCTTGGACCAACTGGTTCCAGTTGACATTTTCTTCCACAATGGCAAATCTGTTCTTCATCGCCTCACCGGTCAAAAACTGATTCAGTAAAGCCTTGCCTTTACCTTCATATATAGCTTTGGCAGACATGGTCACTTCTTAGAGCTACACCTATATTAAAAGAAGCATTACAAGGTTTACTCTGGATGGACAGACTTGAGCAAACAAAACAGTGCAGACCCAGATCAGGTGCTGCAGAATGCAGCACCTGATCAGGGTCTACACTGTTTGCGACTCATCAGTATTTCAGACACACCATCACCGAACAGGTAGTGAAATAGAAAAATGATACAATATTTACCCTAAATATTCGGACACATTACTATGCGTTTCAATATTCATTAGACTTTCAGTCAAGTGCGGAGAAACAAAGCATGACATTCTGATGTCATCACAGAGGTCATATTGCACCAAAAAATTGTTAGAAACAAACATTAAACGGTTTTGTATTGCGGTCTTGTCGATTGCCCGATTCTGATTATTGACATACCATAGCTGAGTTATCTCACATGTGATTGGCTTCGATTCAGTAGGCAGAGACAATTAAGCCAGTAAATGATCTGTGATTGACTTGTCCTCTATCTGGTCAGGTACAGCTGTTGTGAAATACTGGCAGACTTTATTTGGACTTGCACTCAAAGACATCATGCTTCCAAACCTAGGGGGTGGGGGTGGGGGTTATGAAGGACCTATTTCTAGCTATTTACAAGGGCATCTGCAACAAAATGAGTGTAAATTTAGCGCAAAATATGCATGCGCTTTTTTCACCTGCACTATTTATAAGGCTATTGTTCCAAACGAAATACATGGCGAGTAATGGGAAAATGGCCAACTATCAGGAATGTGTATTGGGTCCAGTACACTATCCAGATAAAACAGCTGACCAACTTTTTGATACGAGGGTCTTGCAAAAAGTTCTGACACTAAAAGGCTGCCTTTGTTTTATCCCAGGTATATTTAAAATGCTTCACTGCACTTGAATGGTGTGTTGAATAGCTAATGATACCCATTTATTTCATGCAAATTGCTTTCCAACTGACAAAGTTTTTTTTCAAATTGAAATAAATGCAGTCATATACACTGACCAATTTACTTGTTACATAGGAACATGGATCAGAAGACTGAAATTCATAGCTACCGGTATATTAAATGCCGCATTAGGCTTAATATAGATTCAAATCAGATATTTAATAAATTGCGTGGTATATATGTAGTGTACCTCAGACCATTTCAATGCGTACAGTTTTTAGGTGGGTTAAAGCTTTTAAAACTGGGAAATTTTCTGCTGAAGATGATATCCGTCCTGGAAGGCCTAAAACCTCTGTTACCAAGGCTAACATCGCTGTTGTAAAGATTGTGGTCGAACAGGGTGCGCTATTGTCAAAGATATAGCTAGCTGTACTGGCATATCAGAAGGCAGTGTGCAAACAATTCTGAACAAGAGCTCCGCCAAGCGGGGCATTATATGCCTGATTGATTGATTGATTGTGTTGGGGTTTAACGACACGTCAACCCTTGAGGGTCATTTTGTGTCGTCTCCCAGAGAAAGGGAGAAAAGAGATAGAAGAGAAAGTAGAGGAGATGAAAGAGAGGGACAGGGAAGAAAGAGGAACAGGAATGAAAGTGAAGAAACAGAAGAAATAAAAACATTCCCCCTCTACCCTTACCCACTACAAGGATAGCAGGCCTTGCCCAACTGTAAGCCAATATCAGTTGGACGCCCCGGTGATCTAAGATACACAGCACCTTCGCACCACCCGACCACCCTGGTTATATGCCTGTGGCAAGTTATAAGATGCAGCACATTAACTGGCTCCTGTATAATTCAGTGCTCCAGATATAAACTGTAAGTGGAATTACAAAAAAAAAAATTAAAAAAAAATTCATTGGGGCATAATCTCTGCTGATATTTGGTGAACTGTAACCTAAGGGTCCAAGCTGGCCCAGAAATTAAGGGAGAAGTGACTTCTCCCTCCTGTGAAAATTGGGAGAAGTTTGCTGCTTCTAGGGAGAAGTGCTTTCTGATGGAGGACACACCACAGAAGCATGGTTTTATTATAAGCTCATATGAGCCTTTGGTACATTATTACCTCTAAACAATATGCTGTGAGAAGTTTACAAAAACTTTCAAAGGGGCATAAATCTGCAAATATTTGGTGCACTGTAACCTCAAAATAATATGTGCTGCTACACATCATCGTGCAACTATTTATGAAGTTTCAGCTTGATCAGATGTAAACTATAGGAGGATTTAGCCAGAAACAAAAAATTAATAGAAATTTTCAAAGGGGTTTAACTCTGCTAATATTTGGTAGACTATAACCTTGAAACAATATGAGCTGCTCCACATCATGGTCTTACTACAAATCAAGTTTCAGTTTGATCGGATGTAAACTGTAGGAGGATTTAGCCGGAAACAAAAAATTAATAGAAATTTTCAAAGGGGTTTAACTCTGCTAATATTTGGTGGACTGTAACCTCGAAACAATAGGCGCTGCTCCACATCATGGTCTAACTGTACATGAAGTTTCACCTTGATTGGATGTAAACTGTAGGAGGATTTAGCCATAAACTAAAAATTAATTGAAATTTTCAAAGGGGTAGAACTCTGCTAATATTTGGTGAACTGTAACCTTGAAATAATATGCGCTGCTCCACGTCATGGTCTAACTATACATGAAGTTTCAGCTTGATCGGATGTAAACTGTACGAGGAGTTAGCCGGAAACGAAAAGTCTACTGAAATTTTCAAAGGGGCATAACTCTGCTAATATGTGGTGGACTGTAACCTCGAAACAATATGCGCTGCTCCACATCATGGTCTAACTATACATGAAGTTTCAGCTTGATCGGATGTAAAATGTAGGAGGAGTTAACCGGAAATGAAAAGTTTACAGAGATTTTCTAAGGGGCATAATTCTGCAAACATTTGGTGGACTGTAACCCCGAAATAATATGCGCTGCGTCACATCATGGTCTAGCTATATACTAAGTTTCAGCTTGATCGGATGTAAACTAGGAGGAGTTAGCGGGAAACGGAAAGTCTACTGAATTTTTCAAAGGGGCATAACTCTGCTAATATTTGGTGGACTGTAACCTCGAAACAATATGCGCTGTTCCACATCATGGTCTAACTATATACAGTTGACTCTCGTTATCTCGACCCCTCTTATCTCGATCCTATCACTTATGTCGAACTGATTTCTAAGTCCCGATTATTTTCCCTATGTATTTATTGTATTTCAGCTTCGCGTATGTCGAACTACTTTTATGTCGACACTTCGGCTATCTCGTCCATCATTTTCAGTCCCTGAATATATTTTTCACAGGTTTTACTACCGCGTATCTCGAACTCGGACCATGGCGAAGGGAGAAAAAAAATGTAAGATGCGGCGCCGCCGGTCTCTCGGTTAATGAAAATCATAATAGGCCATTGATAAATAAATCAATAGTTTAATTTTCCCCTTTGTCCAGGCAATTACAAACAACACAAACAGTGTCTAAAATCGGTAATTATGAAATCACGTGCGTGTCGAGTCGGGTTTGACACGCGGTGCTCAACACCGTCTCGTGTCATTGATTTGTAAGATAAAAAGCGGCTCAGAATAGTGTTATGGAAGATTAATCAACGAAGTTTCTTTAATTTATTGTTTAGATATACTCTTCACTATTGAGTACTGTCCGTCTGAATGATATAGCGTCTTCAAGAAAAGTCAGTGCGCGACAGGTTCCGACTCAGATCAGCCTGTATTGATCAGGCTAGCTAAGTCTGAATCTTCGCTTGTTACTCTTTGGTCAGGCGGTGCTCTTTGGTAAGCCCAAATAAGGCTCGTGCGTTTAATGGAAAATTCGTGGGCGTGCAGGCGGATCCGAGTCTTTGACAGTCGCACAGTCTTTTAATAGGAGTTGTCGTGCACAGCCTCAAATAGACAAATTACACGGGGGTACCGATGTTAACCCTTCCGACCCTGTAGACTGGTACGGATACCCGCACAAATAGTGTAGGTCCAGATGAGACGGTTCATAACGAGCTTTCTCTGCAGGATCTACAGTTTGCCGCGCTGGGATGGTTCGTTTATGCCAGGGGAGATAATCCAAACTAGCTTACAGCTGCCGCTTAACATTGTAAGCGTTTTATGCAAAAGCGGAAACCAGTCAACTCTTTATCGAGTCGTCTATGCGAAGGGAGCTAATCCAAACCAGTTCATAACCTAGAGCTAACGCAATCAGGAAACCAGTTTATTTATAGCTCATATGGAAATCCGAATTTGCAGGAGTATTAAAAGACAACAAGAGACATTTGAAATTTATTATTATTAACATTTATTGATGATATTATTCCAAGAGAACCATTGCATCTCCTAAAACAAACAGTAACAATGCAAACTGAAGTACGCGTAAATTATTTAAATTGCCACATACATGTGCCTTCCAAGCACGTTTGGCGAACAGAGAGGCGAACAGTCGTCATACCTATGACGTCACAATTTGGTTATCTCGAACTACTGATAACTCGAACATTTTTATCAGGTCCCGTGAAGTTCGAGATAACGAGAGTCGACTGTACGAAGTTTCAGCTTGATCGGATGTAAAATGTTGGAAAAGTTAATCGGAAATGAAAAGTTTACAGAAATTTTCTAAGCGGCATAACTCTGCAAACATTTGGTGGACTGTAACCCCGAAACAATATGCGCTGCGCCACATCATGGTCTAACTATATACCAAGTTTCAGCTTGATTGGATGTAAACTGTAGGAGTTAGCCGGAAACGAAAAAGTTTACGGACGGACGAACGCCATACCCAGTAACATAATACGTCCCGTTTTTCAAACGGGCATATAAAAAGCGTTTGGACCTGAGAAAGGTTTGCGCTAGATGGGTTTATATGTTTGTGTTGAGGTTTTATGGCCCAGTCAACCAAATGGGGTCATGTCGGGCATGGTCAGTTTACCTAGCCACACGTTTACTGGGCAGGCTAAGTCCTCTAAGCGGTTAACCAGTATTGTGCACATTCTTTCGCCAGAAACTGACAATTGCCCTTCTTGAAGCGCTAGATGGGTACCTCATTTGCTCACTGAGGAGCAAAAGACATAATGCCTTAAATGTGCCCGGGAACTTTTGAAAACATACAATGACTGTAATAGCATTCCCATTCATGTACTGCAGTACGTGATTCATGTAGAGTATCTGCCATGAGCGTACAGAATTGTTGGTATCTACGTAATAAAACGTATCAAAAATTTGGTGCATGTATAAATTGCAACAAGTGTACCTCCTTCTGAGTCAGTTTTCGCTCATTAGCATATCCTTTTCAATATTAATAAAGCATCGAAACACTGCGATTGCTGGCGGACAATAACGAATGCCTGCGAATAGTGCAGAGAAACGACTCGAGGATCGTTACGGGGATCGCGGAATGTACTTATATTCTTACCGAGAGGGATAACATTATTGTTCATTGGTTATTGTGTATGGTCTTTTTTTTGCATTATCCAATCACTGGTGACCATTACAGTGTATCGCGGTTCAGTTGTCACTTCTTTTTCTCCGAGTTTCGATACAGCTCGGTTCGCTACAGTGTATACAAAAGTTGTCAATTAGATTGGTAATTACTGCATGAAAAGAAATATTTTGTTTCATTCAGATCATTTTAGGATAGTTGTACCGCTGCATGACTATTTTAGACAAGTTTTTAATGACTGTTATCAACAAAAACATACTTATTGCCATAAAATCTACATGTCATAAGTTTTCGTGACTTCCTAATTTCCCGAAAAAGGTTTAATTATTCAGTCAATAAACACTATTATGAATATTAAAAGCACTCAGAACTCCCAGGAAAATGTCATACACTCTTTCATAGAATCTTTCATGCCATTTTGCAGTAGCGATTTTCTATAAAATCAGTATGTCCGGCTCTCAGTGAATGAAAGGAACAACATTCCAGAGGTGTAAAATTCCCTCTAAACTTACTCGCCCTTATGGTCTAAATTTTTCATTTAGATGCTAAAAATGAGGAAAAAGTGAAGAAATTTCTTAAAATCCCACTCGCCCTGCCTTAAAATTTATTTGCAAATGCGAGCAGGCGAGTGTGAATTTTACAACCCTGCATTCTGGACAGAACCTGTTTTACCTGTTTTCGAACATTGCATATCTAGGAAGCTTTAATAGTACTTGAACTTCGCTGTATTAGGTTCTTTTGACTGAAGAATGTGTTTGGAAAAGTGACGTCTTGATATCATGAATGAAGCACAGTTTTCCTTTTATTTAAAATACCAAGACAATGTACCTAAAACTTACCACAATGACATAGTATATAGTCTTCCCAGTGCTTTACAATGCAGTCAATTACCCCAAATATGTGTACCCTCAAAAAGTGATCTGTACCCACAAATGCTAAACCCAAGGGGTACATGTACCCCTAAATCAAAATGTGAGTGGGAATGCTGGTTATTTCTAACTTGCTAACAGGTGATGAAACCTGGGTGCACATGTCTGAGCCACAAAGAAGGGCTGATAATAAGCAATGGAAGAGAAAAGATCAAAAATGCCCATGTATTGCCAAGAGAACCACAAGTTCGAAAAAGATGTTGTAAGCAATTTTCTTTAATTCAAGTGGGCCAGTCGTTCAAGTGCCTTGTCCATCTGGTCATACAGTCTCTGGCCGATTCTACAAGAATTCTGTACTGTATAAAGTGAAAGAGTTTTACAATAAGAAACGACCAAGCAAAGGATGGTCAGGAGTCCACCTTTTACATGACAACGCCTCCTCTCATAAGTGTGAGGTTGTTAAGTCTTTTTTGGCTTCTGAAAAGGTGAAAGTTTAAAACCATCCACCTTATTCATCTAACCTGAGTCCCTGTGACTTCTTTTTATTTCCAAGGCTTAAGAAAATGCTTTCTGAAAATAAGTACGTCTAGAAGTTCTCTTGGCAGCGCTATTTATCAGTGTCTCCAACAGATACCAAAAGAAGACTTTTTATCTGCTTTTCGTGACATGGTAAAAAAGTTACAAAAATGTGTTTCAGTAAAGGGGGAACACGTTGAAGGTTTGTAATAAAAATATGTTTGATAAAACGTAGCACTGAAGTAATCTGAACCAGTGACAAAACTTTTTGCAGGACCCTCGTACACAAAATTTGTCAACCTCCTTTGTTCAAACCTGTGTAACTTTCTTATTCCTTGATAGATGTTGGCGATTTAAACAGCATTCTATTTGTCTTGGATTTAATTTTAAGGCTGTATTGTCAGAATTGTGAAATTCTAAAAAATAGAAATTTCTGGTCTGCCATTACTAGTACAGGTGATGTTTCCCTGCATATGGGCCCTCAGTTAGTCCCAATCTGATGGGCAGAGCACTGTATTAATATATTAGCGAGCACAGCTCACACGCAAAGCGCGTCACAAATGAAGTGAGCTCCACGGTAGAGAATATGATCAAGGAAAAGTAATATACAAAGATATATACTTTCAGAGAAATTGCTCTGAACAATATTTTCTTCTTTTTCTTCCCGGAAGTTGTCATCGGAAGATGGCAGGACTGAGGCATGCTTGATTATACCGCTAGTCACAAAATTTGTGTCTCACTAATAAGCCTGACGAAGTGACAAGAAACAAGTGTCAGTAAGTGTCACGAAAATATTTTGCTGAATATTTTTATTATTCATTATTGATTTAAATATATTTTTATACACTGATATTCATTCTTTAATGATGCTGTGAAGGCTTTTGAAGAGACTACAGAGAGGTCTGTGCTGTGCTCACATTTAAGCTAAGCCTATTTTCATATTCCCTGACTATTATATTTTGGTATCTTACATCCCTGTCAGCATGAACGACGGGTTATAAGGAAAGGCTCTATGTGCACTGCAGGAGCTGAAATCTGCCTCCAGTGGATTCAAATACAAATTCTGGAATGCCAACCACTCAGCCACTCTCAATCTTGGTAATGAAACATTTCCGACCAAGAAAGTTTCTCAGCCAGTGCTCAAACCCGCTACCTCTACCACCACTCACATTCACAGGAAATGTCTGTTATAAACGTGCCGACAACTAGTTACTTACGAAAATAGGTAAGAAGCTCAGCTTTTGGTATTTTCCAGTCAGTATGCAAAGAAATAGACGAATAAAGCTACTCCAATTGAATGAGAATAAATTTCACAGTACCACACAAACAGAGCGGTTGTGTGACAATCAAAATTTTGTTAAACAAAGTGTAATGTCAAACGTTTGCTGTCTGACAGGTTAAAACGTGTGATCGTGCGACGTGCCGGTTGATTGGATTACTTCGGCTGCGTCTCGTTAACTGGCCCCCAGTTCACACTCAAGGTACACACCACGGGCTGGTCACCAGCTAGTTGTGTCGTATGACTTTGACTGGTTCTAGAAACAAGTTTTGGTGTTCAACTTAAAACTTTCTCGCGGGTAAAGTCCTATGTGAGGTTACAGACCAGTACATTTTACCGAGTTTTGCTGGGCTGTATACTGTATGCGCGTAACAATCACATCTAACTATCTAATAGCTGAGAGATAGCGGTAGTACCAAATTTTCTGCGACAAGGTATACATGGGACTATTGATTGTTCTAATCAAATATGCGATTTTCCGTAAATTTGATGGTATCACTGGATGAGGCATTCACTGAATGCAGTACTCCAGAGCCAAAGGCATACATGCCATAAGCTGTGGACAAAAATCTTTGAGATAAGGCAAAAATTGAAGGGAGATTTGACAAAATTCTATGAGATTTTCTTAAACATCACTTTAAGGCTCCCCCAATATAGTCTAAAGTCCTTTTTTCGTGTATTTAGAAGCTTGTGAAAGCCAGCACACTGTTGATTTATGTTGATTTATGTTTATTTCTTTATAAAATCTCTTGTAAACTGGTCTGAAAATTCTGTGAGATTTGAATTTTTTATGGGAATTACCTTCGAGATGGACCAAATTCTGTGAGATTTTATCTCACAGTGTGAGATATGGCATGTATGCAATAATCTGATTCAGAATCGGTAGTTACCCAAACTAAAGACGCTGCAGCTATATTTAAAAATAATTGTTGTCTATTATTAGACAAATTTTCAAAGCCGTCATTGTTCACTTGTGACATCATCAGCGTTAGGTATCCATAACGTAAGGAGAATATTAGAGCAAGCCTGAAATAGGTCTGTAGATACTTAACATCATAATCGAACTGTCATTAATGGCATACTCACTGACGTCGAACATGTTCTGATGACGTCACGTTAAAGCACCGCAGGGAAGTGATGATCATTGCTACTCGTTGGGGTACCAGTTGTCGATCACCCTATTATTTTGCAGAAAACAAAATTATTTTGAAAAAGAAATATCTAATAGTTTTTACAGATGGGCTTAAATCAATTTTACGTGGCCACAACTCTCGCCCTTATGTCTGCCGTGGTATACACAAGACATTTGTTCAGTCCATCGGTGCAACATCTCCGAGAACATAAAAATCAAACAAATACAATGATGAAACAACGATGAGGACTCGACAGCAAGAAATAACTGAAATGCTGAAGCAAAAGAATACCAACAGTTGGACCGGTGCGCCCGACCAGAGCCAGAGTATCAGGCACCAACCGACTTACATAAAAATCTTTTGGCCGGAACCGTCATAGAGTCTGAGGCCTGACCCGCCGGCGTGCAGTCAAAGAGGGAAGCAAAGTTATTAACCGTGTTTGGGTTTACCATGCATGCAGCCTGTCGTATTACATTTATGTTTTACCCAATCTTTATATATCGAAGAATGATTTTACGAAATTGAGTGCTTAAATCATTGGAAACATATATTTTTCTGAATTTATATACTGAGTCGCCACAAAATTCAGATTCCGATAGGCCCTGTTGCAGAAGAGATTTAACCCGGTCCTCTGGACTCAGTCCTTCGCTCTACCGCATCGCTATAAAAGCCAGCTCGTACCACAAGGCAGTACAAGTTTGTTATATACCTATACTCGGTGACATATGATTTCTGCTTATCCAGTATTCACTAATAAAATAATAAAATCATAAAATTTAACTTCTGGTCGACTACTCTTCCCCGATCGACGACTAGTACCTTGAGACACACCCCTAAAACTGGAAATGGACTGGTCCAAAGAGTTAAGGTAGAAGAGTGCACTCGGCATAAATGGGTTGATAGCTTGATGATTTTCTGAGTGTCACCAGGTAAGTTTAAACAAATAAACGTAAATTAGATTTGTATTCTCTTCTATTTATGTGTGGTATATGTGTTCATTGAAAACCGCATGCTTTTTGCACAAGAAGCCGAAACACATGTCCACAAACATTGCGAAAACACGCCTATTCAAATACATTGTAAATTTTACAACAAAAAAGAAAGGAAAATTTTCAGATAAAAAAAAATTCTGATATTTTTCATATTCTGCGCAAAACATAGACTGTGGGTACTCGTTAGAACCGCCTCGCCAAGGCGGTTCTAACGAGTACCCACAGTCTATCTTTTTCAGGAGAAATAAGAAAAATAATGTATACTCCTGTGGACCCCAGTTTTACTGTATATAAAAGTGGTGTTTAAGGGGATCAAAATTATATACATTTGTAGGTATGTTTTCGTGATGAACGATGATTTAAACTGTAGACTTGAAAAGATTGATTTAATCTCATTGATTCTCCGAACGAAGATGCATTGAGGAATAGCCCAGCAAACGTAGAACGTCGCAGAAGGTTTGGGATGAGGCTTAAACTAACTTTACTCGATCAAAACCTCGCCCTTAATTACGATATGTTAACAGTATTTCAGACATTTCAAACCTTTCATACCTTATAGCCAAGGCAAAACCTTTTCATAGTATTTCAGAAAGATCTATAGCATTTACTGTCCGTAAGATTACTATTTGGGACGTGCCATGCAAAAAATGTGTTTTCGGGCAATATGCGGACAGCGGAGACTCAGATTAGCCTACGCATTCGCACAGTCTGATCAAGGCTTTCGCTATCCGCTACCAGAATCATTGGGTACTACAGAATGTATCAATGGAGACCAAATGCCCGGATGAGACTTTGCGCATGCATGGAATGAATCTGAATCTGTGCATTTTGCGCATGCTCGAAGATACATTTTCGCTCGGCGCGGCCCATTTTATAGCCGCGCTATTCTTGTTACTGTAAGGTCAGAGTGCCATGTAAAGATGTTTTTTTTTTTGTTTGTTTGTTTTTTTTTTCTGTAAAACCTGGATTGGGACATTGGCAAACAGTGCAGACCTAGATCAGACGCCACACATTGCGGCGTCTGATCAGGGTCTGACTGTTTGCTTTAATTACAGGAAGCTAAGAGTTATACGAAACAGTCTGAAGTCCCCGTTCAGGACCATTTTCCCAGCCTACACTCAAGAGACAATCGACCCACCAGTGTTGTCAGTGCTTTCATTGAAAATATGTTGTCTTGGCACAGTTTTTGGAACTTTGTATGATGATTTGTTTTTGTTTTGCTTTTGCCAGTATACTGGTATGCCGTAGGTTTGAGGGTTATCGCCAGCTGAGTGCGAGAATGGGAAGATAAGTGATATTTTGGTTGGTGGGGGGTGCGGAATGGCTGATATACCGTACTTTTTTGTATACACCAGATACTGGGGCCCAGCCTATGTAGACCAGGGGCGGGGGAGGTTGGGGGGGTATACTGAATTTTGTCTGCTACACAGGCTAGGCACAGCATCTAGTGTTTACAAAAAAAAAAAAAAAGAAAAATATACGGTATATCAGCCATACCCAAAATAAATATCCGGTATATCAGGCATACACAAAAAAATATCTGCAGATATTAGCCTACCCAAACAAAAATCCCCTTGCTTACTCTTTATAAAATTGTGGTTTTCATTTATTTTTCTTGTATAATGATTGTATTAGTAATATAAATGCTTTAAACAGTTTCTAACAGTAGCTCCATTTTTATTTTAACGGCATTGAACTGATGCACAGTAAAAATAGAGCCGTTAAAACTAAATAAAAACAACTTTCAGTTCAGCAGAGGTTCTAACCCCGATTCTTACAATCCCCCAAAAATATCAAGAATTTTGATAGTTCCACCCCCCCCCCCCCCCCCACACACACACACACACACACACAAAAATAGTCAATTTTGAAAGTGACCCCAAAAATACCTGCAAATGGCCAATACCCACAAAATAGCCACTTTTTTTCCAAACCCCAAAAAACAGTAAAATTCAAAATTCTCAACCTCCAAAAATTGTTTTAGCCCATGTAGCAGACAAAATTCAGAGTACACCCCCCCCCCCCCCCCCCCCCCCCGCCTACCCTCCCCTCCCAACCTCCAACACACACAAACACTATTTATAATTTATATAATAATGTTTTGTACTTATTATCTGACGTAGATTCATCATTGTATCGTATTTTGTTACATTTGTTACCCATTTCAACTCCGTGGAAGTAATTGTATATATATATAATCAGTGACCATATTTCTATATGTGATTTAATATTAGAAATGAATGAATGAAAAAAGAAAGGCTGTAGATTCAGGGACACACAAACACACACACACACACAAACACACACACTGAATAAAAAAAAAAAAAAAAAAAAAAAAAAAAAAAAAAGACTGCAGCTATCTCTTCAGGGGCATTATTCTATTTAATATTAGAAACAATAAGGTCCCTGAAGCTGCGATTTTCCTTGTTTTCTTTCATTCAGTCTGTGCATGGCGTGCGTGCATGCGTGTGTGTGAACTTAATTGTTGTTATTCTGCAAGAGGATCTGAAAGAAACTTCACCACGGAGGTTTATGGGACTGTTGCCTTATGTCATAGCTAGGACTATTTGCTTTTGACTAACTTTACCGCTGTCCTGGAAAATTAACCAGTCTATACTTCACACTCGGTATAGCTATACAGCGAAAGGAACGTTCCTTTCTCCTTTCGCGAAAGGAACATCTTATGTTCTTCTCTCGATTTAATCATCTTTATATATATATATATTACGGACACGTTTCCCCGCCACCCTTGTTTTATCAATATATCGTCAGTTTTGTCCGTTTTAATATATTCTATTGAAACAAATATCGCATTTCAAAGTTGTGACATATATATATATAGTCTTCTAGTTTCACACAAGAAGATTTTTTTTCAGTTCCCCCTAATGAGTCTGCGTAAAACAAGGGACCCCTTTTGTGTGGTCGTTGTTGATCCCAGGACTATAATCTGAACAACCTCGGTAAAGGCCTATTAGATGAGTGTACATACTGGATATCAAAGATCTCTGCCTTCTAGTTTCAAACAAGAAGATTTTTACACTTTTTTCCCTACATGCCTATATTTATAATCAATTTATTCATTTTTCGTTTTCATGTTCGGTTTATATTTAGAGAAGATGTAAGAGTTTTAATTGAGATGTTTTTTTTTTGTTTTTTTAATTTTCAAGTAATATATAAATGTTACGAAATAAGGAAAGTATAATTCGTCTGAAAAACAGTGAGATTAAATATCTTTCACAAAAATAAAGCTTTCAAGAACAAACACACACACACAAAAAAATAGTCAATTTTGAAAGTGACCCCAAAAATACCTGCAAATGGCCAATACCCACAAAATAGCCACTTTTTTTTCGACTTTTTTTCCAAACCCCAAAAAACAGTAAAATTCAAGAAGGTCTAAGTCTTCTAGTTTCACACAAGAAGATATTTTTATCCAGTTTTCCCTAATGAGTCTGTGTAAAACAAGGGACCCCTTTTGCGTGGTCGTTGTTGATCCCAGGACTATAATCTGAACAACCTCGTGAAGGCCTATTAGATGAATGTACATACCTAATATCAACGGTCTGTGCCTTCTAGTTTCAAACAAGAAGATTTTACACTTTTTTTTCTTATATAGGTCTATGTAAAATAAAGGAGCCACTAAGCAGGGTCATTTTTGACCCCGGGGATTTAATTGAATATTCTTGGTAGAGGTTCATTAGATAAAGCTACCAAATATCAAAGATCTTCAAAGGCCTGACCCTACTAGTTTTTAAAAGGATGATGTTTTAGATTTTTCCTATATGAGTCTCTGTGAAACAATTAAGCGGAACCCGGACATAATTTGAACAATCTTGGTAGAGGTCTACAAGATGAAGCTACATACCAAATATCAAAGTCCTGAGCCTTCTATTGTCACACATATATTTTAAATTTTTCGTTATATTAGTATGTAAAACAAGTGACCCCAGGGCTATAATTTGAACAGGCTTGGTAAGGACTATTACAATTGCAATATCCGAAATAGGAACAAGGAAAAGCTGCAAATAGAAAGACCGCCTTGTTAAGGACCGAACATCTATTTGGAATTTGGAGCTGCATCAGAATAAAGAGTGAAGTCCCTCTCAATATTTTTTCTACTGACCGTTCCACTTTTGCAGATCTGCTTTTGTTTGTGCATCGGTTATTGCAAATATAACGCTTGTTTCTCAGTGTTTCTTCTTTTCTTCTTTCTGTTCTTCGTGATTGTGGAATTTCTTGGGTATCTTCACTAATAGTTTTATTATTTTTCCACTACTGTGCTCACTTAAAGAATCCCTCAAGTCATAGCGATTTAAGGTTTAAGATTTACTGATCTATGGTGTGGCTCAAACATCATGCTGATTTGATTTCATTGCTCTCAAGGGAGACTCCTTTCAAGAGCTTAGTCATACTATATCTGGTGCACGTACAAAAAAAAAAAAAAAAGAAAAAAAAAAAAAAAGAAAAACACTGTTTTCTCGAACATTGATCTGAAATAACTGATGTTTGGATGTGAATCAAACAGATCTGATCATCATCTTTTAAACTATACGAATTATATTTTCAGTTCAGATGTATAAACATCCCATAATGACTTAAATCTATTTTTAAAAAAAATATATATATCGCCAGCTTTACATGTGATATATGTTTCATATATATATATATATATATATATATATATATATATATATATATATATATATATATATATATATATATATATATATATATATATATATATATATATATATATATTACGGAAACGTTTCCCCGCCACCCTTGTTTTACAAATATAGAGTGAGTTTGGGTCGGTTTATTTTGATATTAAAGATAACTAACCAATTTTTGTGTATATATATATATATATATATTTGAAACATATCACGTGTAAAGCTGGCGATATATACTTTTTAAAATAAATTTAAGTCATTATGCGATGTTTATACATCTGAACTGAAAATATAATTCGTAAAGTTTAAAAGATGATTGTCTGTTTATTTCACATCCAAACGACAGTTATTTCAGATTAATGTTCGAGACAACAGTGTTTTTGTACGTGCACCAGATATAGTATGACTTAGCTCTTGAAAGGATTCTCCCTTGAGGGCAATGAAATCAAAACAGCATTTGTTTGAGCCACATCATAGATCAGTAAATCTTAAACCTTAACTCGCTAGGACTTGAGGGAGTCTTTAAGTCAGCACAGTAGTGGAAAAATAACAAAACTATAAGTAAAGATACCCAAGAAATTCACAGTCACGAAGCACAGAAAGAAGAAAAGCAGAAGAAACACTGAGAAACAAGCGTCATACGTATTTGCAATAGTCGACCCACAAACAAAAACAGATCTGCAAAAGTGGAACGGTCAGTAGAAAAATTACTGGGAGGGACTTCTCCCTTTATTCTGAGGCAGCTCCTGATTCCAAATATATGTTCGGTCCTTAACAAGGCGGTCTTTCTGTTTGCAGCTTTTTCTTATTCCTATCTCGGATATTGCAGTTGTACAAGCCTGTTCAAATTATAGCCCTTGGGGTCACTTGTTTTACATACTAATATAACGAAAAACTTAAAAAATATGTGTGACAATAGAAGGCTCAGGACCTTGATATTTGGTATGTAGCTTCATCTTGTAGACCTCTACCAAGATTGTCCAAATTATGTCTGGGTTTCGCATGTTTCACATAGACTCATATAGGAAAAATCTTTACACAGCATCCTTTCTAAAACTAGAAGGGTCAGGCCTTTGAAGATCTTTGATATTTGGTAGCTTTATCTAATGAACCTCTACCAAGATTATTCAATTAAATCCCCGGGGTCAAAAATGACCCTGCTCAGTGGCTCCTTTATTTTACATAGACCTATTTTGGACAAAAAAGTGTAAAAATCTTCTTGTTTGAAACTAGAAGGCACAGACCTTTGATAAAAGCTTTGTATATTCATCTAATAGGCCTTTATCGAGGTTGTTCAGATTATAGTCCTGGGATCAACAACGACCACGCAAAAGGGGTCTCTTGATTTACACAGACCGCATTAGGGAAAACTGGAAAAAAAAATCTTCTTGTGTGAAACTAGAAGACTTAGACCTTCTGTATTTGACACGTAGCGTCATCTGTTAGACCTCAACCATGATTGTTCAAATTATAGCCCTAGGGTCGGAAATATCCCCACCCAGGGTCACTTGTTTTACATAGCCTCATATAAAGAAACACTTTAAAATTCTTCTTGTGTGTAAACTTGAAGGCTCGGGCTTTTGATATTTGGTAAGTAGCTTCATCTAGTAAATCTTATCAGGATTATTCAAATTAGAGCCCTAAGGTAAAAAATTGCTCCCTCCTAGCGGTCACTTGTCCTCTCGCCTGAGCTTTTGTGATCGGTCACCATCCGGTTTTGTCAGCCGTCCGTCGTTTTTACCAAATTTGGATGTACTGATACTTGGATGGTCTTCTTTGAAAGTTGTTTAAAGATCGGATAAAAATGAGGCACTGATTGCCATACACGGTATTGCTACTCCATTTCATAGGACTCCTAAACATGAGATTTATACAAAAACTCTTACAGCAATCTACTTGTGCGAAATTTTAATATGAAGTATGCAAAATCTGTTAGCTTATATGAGCGATAAAGATCTATCACGGTCCTTGTTTCATAGTTCCTCTATGGTCGTAACCATTGTCCATTGTGGGAAATACCATATATATATATATATATATATATATATATATATATATATATATATATATATATATATATATATTTGTTTCAGTAGAATATATATAAAACGGACAAAACTGACGATATATTGATAAAACAAGAGTGGCGGGGAAACGTTTCCGTAATATATATATATATATATATATATATATATATATATATATATATATATATATATATATATATATATATATATACTTACATAAAAATCGGTTAGTTATCTTTAATATCAAAATAAAACGACTCAAATTCACTTTATATTAGTAAAACAAGGGTGGCGGGGAAACAATATATTTTCATTTTTTATCATGGTTTAAATATATAAAAAAAAAAGTATAAAATAGTTTGATTTGTCATCTTTTCGTGCTGGGAACGTTCCTTTCACAAAAGGAACATCTTACCATATAGTTTATTGTTGTTATCTCGATTTAATAATCCTTTAATACATTGCAATAATATATTTTCATTTATTTGTCATGATTCGAATATGAAAAAAAAAAGTATAAAATAGGGTAAGTCATCTTCCAGTCGCGCTGGAAATGTTCCTTTCACGAAAGAATGGTATGTCTACGAAAGGAATATTTAACCCCGACACTTTTGTTCAAAGTCAAATGACCTGTAGCTGATATTATAATTGGTAATTATGTGTAATTATGGGTAATTAAGGATAATTATAGATAAGTGATGGATTGTGATTGGATTATTTGTGCCTTTGATTGATGGGGACCCTTTCTCTCCCAGATTTTTCGACTTAGTAGATGTGATATCAGGACTATAAAATAGCTGAAATCTTTATTTCGCAATAAAAAAGGGGATTGAAAATGAAGTCACGTACGTTATCCATAAATATAGTTCAGCCTTAAATAATTATACTATCCAAGCAGCGAACAAAAAAGGCGCTGGTCAGACTGTGCGAATGCGCAGACTGATTTGCGCTTTTGTTGTTCGCACATGCAATTAGCAGATTTTCTCACGACGTGGACCATTATTATTATATATCATCACCGAGATAAAACGATACAATTTATGAACATCTGAAAACATTTCCTAACTACAAGTATATACTCCGGAGCAAAAATAATAAACTTTTCTGATATTCTCATAGACTCGCATGTATTTCTTACGCTTTTGGATCAAGTGTATTTATAAATGCAATGTAAAACATCTGTCGGTGAACTGTCTTCAAAAACGTCGGTGAACCCATAATTACTAGTTATGAAATTATAATTATCAGTCACAGGTCATTTGGCTGAATAAAAGTGTCGGGGAACTGTCTTCAAAAAGTGTTGCGGAACTGTCTTCAAATCTGTCGGGGAACTGTCTCCAAAAACCGTGTCGGGGAACTATCTTGTTGGGGAACTGTCTCGATTCCACAGATACAGACCGTCCTCCCGTTCCTTTCGCTATATATATATACTGTGATAATCGTAAGTGCAAGACTTGGTTTCATAGAAAATGTGTAGGTTTAGGTTCCACAACAAACGAGTGGCGATGTCCCTCTTGTGAACAGCAGCTTGTGTAATACATGTACAAGTAGCAGCATCTATTTCAGATTGTTTCTGTTATCTTTTCGCAACATATGTACAAGTTTTATTTGCTGATTTTAGTATTTGATTTTTTTAGTTTGATTTTTTTTAAAACCTGTAGACTACAGTAACTGAACCCGTCTGGATGTCTTAAATATCTCGTATTTTAATTTGAAACCCAATAAAGTAACATTTTTTTACTTTAAAACCAGTTTGCGTTTATTAAAAAGTAGTAATTGGTACCATTTATATGAATTACGACAGGCAAAAGTCAAGATGTTAAAGATACAATATTACCGTTCCAATACATACCACCAGCGCTCGCGGATCATCCCGGACATTTCGACGTCAGCAACGGACTGCAAGAGGGTAAAAAATAAAAAAAAAAAATGTTTTATAACTTTTTTTTTATATTAGAGCTTTAAAATTGAAATGATACATATTTCATTACATTCTGGTTATTATTAGTTGAGATATTAAAGGCAATACACCACTCCCCATACATCCCGTACATTGCATCTGGAACATCCCACCAGCGCTCGCGGATCATCCCGGACATTTCGACGTAAAAAACGGACTGCAAGAGGGTAAAAAATAAATAATGTTTTTTAATTTTCTTTTAGATTAGAGCTTTAAAATTGAAATGATACATATTTCATTAAATTCTGTAAATTATTAATTGAGATATTATAGATAATGCACCACTACCCATACATCCCGGACATTGCATCCAGAACATCCCGGACATTTCAAAGTCCAAAATCTGCTTCAAAAAGATAAAAATTGAAAAAATATTTTTATTTATCATTGAGAATGGAGCTTAAATTTTCCATTGATACCAAGTTTATTAAATTCTGACCACTACCAGCAGAGATATTGAGTGCAACGCACCACTACCCCATACATCCGGACATTACATCCCGGACATTAGTGTGCACCATAGCTATACCCGTCTACACATTTGGACTCCTTGGCTTTGTAGTTAAGCACGCTGTATCTATAAATGTAAACATTGGACTTCTCTATAAATGTAAACATTGGACTTGTTGTGCAAGTATGAAGTGATGAAAGAAATAAGTTATTCATGCAAAGAAAATAATACATGCATAAGACTCGAGTATATATAGTATCCAGCAACACCTCTTTTGTTTCAGAATGTAAGAAAAAGTGTAAGTATTAATATATTTCTTGTAAATTTGACTTTTGAAGGCATTGACCAGCAAATCGTGGGAACAAGACAACTCATCGACACGGTTTTTGGAGACAATTCACCGACACAATTGAAGACAACTCATCGACACTTTTTGAAGACAATTCACCGACACATTATTATGTTGAAAAAATACCCAAGCTGATAAAATGAAGACAATATTTTGAAAATAAATTGATTTATTATCACGTTTATGATCAAAATAACGAATTTAGGACATTAATTCAATATTTTTTGGCTTATTGATGACAATTAAGAGACCATTTTAACCGCATAGGATGGCTGGCGTAAATAAACTTACGCATTTTATTTTAAAAGCATGATTTATAGGAAAATATACGTATAGGGAACTTGGTAAAATATTATTCAAAACTTTCTTAATTAAAATAAAGTAGATGGAAAGTGAAGCTGGATATTCGTTTATATGAGTTATGTTTTCATTTATTTCCTAAATTTTTGTTGTTCAAATTGTGATAATAATAGGAATTTGACTGTTAATCATTAATACATCAGTGTCATGTAGCAGAGTTGATGAGCTTGTACACGCGCATCAGTTGATTAGATACTTGACTGACATGACTACCTCGATGTTGATGAGCTTGTACAAGTCGTATTATCAATATTGCAGTTCCATAGCAATCAACATCCTAAAAGCTACATGTTAGCCTCAGTGGGACTTTGAGACAGCTCCACGACAGTCAAAGTGTGCGACATCAACATGATCAAGTCATCAAGTCAACTTCCTATTCCGGTCTTACGGCACAGAGGTGGCGCTGAGCGCGCATCCTCAGCAGCTGCATCGTAAATGATGCAGAACATCAGTCATGACTAAAATTAAAAACTTTTCCGCATTCTTAGCCCAATAATCGATTCTGAGACTGTTCACTGACAGGCAGAACAGGTAGGCTAGTCATTCACAAGTATGATCAATCAAATACTATGTACCACTTATCCATAATTACCCTTAATTACCTATGATTGCCAATTACCTTCAAACAAATGTGTCGATGAATTGTCTTCAAAAAGTGTGAGTTGTCTTCAGTTGTGTTGGTGAATTGTCTCCAAAAACCGTGTCAATGAGTTGTCTTGTCGATGAATTGTCTCGATTCCCAAATCGTGCGCACTAAGGATACCGTATTCGACCTTATTACCGCACTGTGCGCTTAGGTTTTTCAAAATTACTTGGAACATTCAGTGATGGTAAAATATGTATCTACCTGCTAAGCATACACTATAAAAAGATCAGAAAAGGACTTATTTGATGATGATTATACGATTTATTCTGACTTTTTTTATAAAGGCATATGTTGTGGGTGCTCGTTTGAATTGCATTGACAAGTCGATGCAATTCAAATGAGTACCCACAACTTATGCCTTCATATAGAAATAAAGAAAAAGTACACTGGCTATAATCTGAAGACTAAGGAAAATTTCTTGACTGTGCGCTTATAGGGGTATGTGCGGTAATTAGATCCAATACGGTAATCTGCGGGCTTCCCAAAGCATATGGACAGGAGTAATGGACTTTTTTTTTTTTGATTAAACAGAAATATATGAAATAGTACCTTCAGGGTAGTTGGTCAATCATACAACTACCCTGAAGGTTTTACTTCGTAATCGAAAAAACGTCCATGACCCATGTCACTATGCATGAAAGGACAATATTTTAGTTTTGTATAAGTTTGGGTACCTACGGACATACACTTATTGTGCTTTTATTAGCTCACCTGAGCCAAAGGCTCAGGATGAGCTATTGTGATCACTCCCCATCCGTCGTCCGTCTGTCCATCTGTCCACACATTTGAACGACTTCTCCTCTGCATGTGGAGCCTTCTGTTATAAAATGGGGATTGAAAATCTGTACAAATGGTCACGGTATGTTAATCAAGATGGCTGCCATGCCCATATATGGTAAGAACACTTAAAAATCTTCTCCAGAACCAAGAAAGCTTAAAGGCTAAATCTTGGTATATAGCATCATGGACTCAAGGTCTACCAAGTATGTTCAAATGATGACCCTAGTTTGACCTTTGACTTTTTTATGGCAAGGTCAGTTTGCACCCCCATGTATTTGTATGTAAAAATGTTGAAAAGTCATTTTCTAAAAATGTATTAAAAACTAATGGCTGAAACTTACTATGAGTGATTAAAGTACTAAAACATTTTAGTTATAATCAAAATTTTGTCTCCTGAGGTTTATCTGCCCTTGCCCCTGGGCTATATACATGTATATTTTACAGCAAGTTTGTGTCCCTATACATTTATATGGGGAAAATGTTGAAAAGTCATTTTCTCAAAATGTATTTAAGACTAATGGCTGAAACTTACAATGTATGATTAAATTATTAAAACATTTTAGTTGTAATAAAAAATTTGTCCCTAGAGGGTTATCTACCCTTGCCACTGGGCTATATACATGTATAAAATTGTGTAATTTTTAAATGTCTTCTCTGAAACCGCTTGAGCAATTTTCACCAGATTTCTGCACAATTGAACAAGATGGCCGCCATGCCCATATATGGTAGAAACACTGAAAAATCTTCTTCTCCAGAACCAAGAAAGCTTTTGGGCTGAATCTTGGTATATAGCATCAAGGACTCAAGGTCTACCAAGTTTGTTCAAATGATGACTGTAAGTTGACCTTAGACCTTTTAACGGCAAGGTCAAATTTGCGTCCCCATGCATTTGTATGGGGAAAATGTTGAAAAGTCACTTTCTCAGAATGTATTAAAGACTAATGACTGAAACTTACAATGTGTGATTAAAGTAGTAAAACATTTTAGTTATAATCAAAATTTTGTTCTTTGAGGGTTATCTGCTCTTGCCACTGGGTTATATACATGTATAAAATTTTGTAATTTTTAAATGTCTTCTTCTCTGAAACTGCTTGAGCAATTTTCACTAGATTTCACATGGGCCTTCTGTCGAAAGGGTATTGTAAATTTGTTCAAATGGTTCCATGCAGTTGAAGAAGATGGCCACCATGTCCATATATGGTAAAAACTCTTAATTTAAATCTTCTTCTTCAGAACCAAGAAAGCTTGGGGGCTCGGAATCTTGGTATATAGCATCGAGGACTCAAGCTCTACCTAGTTTGTTCAAATGATGATCATAGGTTGACCTTTTTACAGCAAGGTCAAATTTGTGTCTCTATAGATTTGTATGGGGGCAAAAGTTGAAAAATCATTTTTTTTTTTTTCAATATGTATTTAAGACTAATGGCTGAAACTTACAATTTGTATGATTAAAGTAGGAAAATGTTTTAGTTAGGATCAAAATTTTGCCCCCTGGGGGTTATCTGCCTACATGGCTGTATACTGTAATAATGCACCTATCTTGTAACTTGGGTGTAGTAGAATCAGTTAAGTCCTGTCATCTTGTCATCTACCAGTACGTCTCTTCTTAGCAAAACAAATTAAAACTGATTTCTGGCGCTATTTTACCCTGAGGAATTCGATATTTTTGAAAATGGACTGTCTAATTCCTAAACCATGAGTCACAAATTTGTGTCGAAAATCCCTTAGGTGGGCATTAAAATTTGCAAATGGTTACTTCTAGAGTTTCCCTTTTAGGTGTCTAAATACCCGCCCACAAAATTTTCTGTTAAATTCCTAGGGTTTAAGTATGATTTGGATGTCTAATCTTAAGGGTATCACTGCCACCCCTTCCAGCTTTTGGGGCAAATGATGACAGGTGTATATTCCTAAGTATTGGGACAGACAAGCCTGAGCAAACAGGTAGACCCAGATCAGACACTGTAGTATACAGGGTCTGATGAGGGTTTGCACTGTTTGGCACCCATCCAGCAGCTTTCAGACATGTCAGCAGGTGGTAAAATGAACATCAAATATTTGGACAAATAATTATGGTGTCCCAATATTTAGGGTAAAAACGCTAGTATCGGAGAAGATTTGGATTCTCCAAATCAAAGCAGGAGGCCTGTCACAGCATGTCAGCCAAAATGCCTGAGATTTTTTTTAATGGCCAAATCAAAATCAAGTTGTTGTTGCACTCCCAGTTAGTGTCATAATAATATTTTTACTCACCAGTTGTCAGCGGATGGGTGGAATTTTACACACCTGTGGCCCCACCAATTCATGCTACAGGTGTTTTTTTCAGCGTGTAAATTTACCAGAATGGACCAAAACAGGCCCAGTTACCAAAACAGGTCTGTTTTTTTTTTTGTTTTTTTTTCATCTGTTTTTATACCTGTCACACAACAGTGGTGGGGTATTACAGTTTCACACTGGTCATCCATCTGTTGTACATCTGTCCATATTCCAGACAATAATTTGAGTAAATAGCAGCATAGCTACAGATAAGAGGGGGTATCCACATAATATTTTTCTTATTTCTAGACAAAAACATATGTTGTGGGTACTCATTAGAAGTGCCTCACAGAGGCACTTCCAATGAGTACCCACAATATATGTTTTCACTGAGAAATAAGAAAGATATCAGCATTTTTCCGATGAAAAAAGTACCTTATCTGTTGCTATGTATCAGTGGATTTTCACCAAACTTGGTGCATTGATATATTGTGATAATCTGGTTTGGGATTGCTAATGGGCAAATTTCTTCAATTTTTTGAGTGGCAGGGTATTAGTATCATGTTTTTATTCTCATTTAGTTTTCATTTTTTCGTATTTTTAGTTATTCATTCACATATATTTGTTAATATTTTAAAGTTTGTGGTTTGAATGAAATGATATCATATCTTAGGGTGATCAACAAATCACACTCTCAGTATCAATTACAGTTTTGACCAGCATCATTTTTAACCCATTAAATAAACTTAATTAATCCTTAACCCTTGTCATGCTTCAAATAAATTAGGATGCCACGCACACTTCTAATTTTCAGCTAATCAGATTACGTGTTCCAGATAGTTGGTACAAACTCACATTCTAAATGACAAACAGTGCAGATCCAGATCAGTTGGAAGCCAACTGATCAGTTGGCTTCCAACTGATCTGGATCTACACTGTGCAAAGGCAATGTATATTTTTACATACACAATGTACATGTATGCATGTTTTTATGAGAAATTGAGAAAAATATCCTAGAATCGTCATGGAATACTTCTCCTTAACAGGTTCTCTCTGATAGCTCTTCTTTATGAATTGGTATGATACATAAGGTATTATACCTAACTACTGTACTGTGTGCTTAAGTTTTTCAAAATTACTGGAAAAAAATGCAGTAAAATATCTTCCTAATAAGGGCACGCTGTCAAGGAATATGAGTAGATGAACTTCCTAAGGGGCTATTTAATGATGCTTAATATGCTATATATGTACTGATTTTTTAAAAAAGGCAAAGATTGTGGGTACTCATTTGAATTGCCTCAACAAGTCTGTAAAAGCATACATTGTGAGTACTCATGTGTGAATTGCATCAACTTTTTGAGGCAGTTTAGATGAGTACACACAACATTTGCTGTTTTAAAGAAAGTAGATAACAATCTAAAGCCCACAAAATTGCTTGACTGTACACTTTATTGCAAAATCATTTTAATCAGCAGTTTTAAATGCTAAAAATAAAACTTGAAAAACCTAGACTTGATCTATTTTAAGAAGGAAGCTGCATTACACAACATGGAAGAAACTTCTTATTTCTAAAAATAGAGCTGAAAAATCCCCATAATCAAACTATTTTTACAATAAAGTAAACATCACATATACATGCATAGCTCCAGATAAGGGCCAGATAATACTTTTCTTATTGTTGCTCAAAAATGTATGTTGTGGGTACTCATTTGAAGTGCCTCAGTTAGGGACTTCTAATGAATACCACAAGATATGGTTTTGTGGAGAAATAAGAAAAATGTCAGAACTTTTCAGTTGAGAAAAAAGTGCCTATCTTTAGCCATGACTGCCAGCCGATGTATAAAACCTGCTAAAATGCTGGCAAGAGCATATTTAGTAAATGAACTGAGACTGTGAATACCAATATACATTATAAAATTGATTTTGTTATTTTTCAGAGAAAAATAAGACTTGGATTTTTATATGAATTGTCTACTAAGCAGACATTTCACATGTAATGTCAAGCATTCAGTTATCTTAAAAATAATAATAAAACAAATCAAAGGGTCATCTGCTGCAGTTGTGGACATCACTTTAAAGGCAAGGACAGGAATCAGACTTTTCATTTTCTTTATCAAGAAGTAAGTTTCCAGTTTCATCAATTAACCTTTACCATGCTCTAGGCAATTTTAGCAGACAACAAATTGATATTTTTTTCCCCAGAAAACAGGATTTGCAGATGGAGACAGTTTGCTGTTTTCTGGGAATAATAAGAAAAAATATTTCAATATGACATCTGCTGCAAATTTTACTTATGTGCGAAGCATTAATTCAGTTCAGTGTATCAATAAATCAAATATGAAAAGAGGAATTTAACTGAAAATTGAACAAACCACAAACAAGCTAAATTACCTTGAATATTACACATTTTCAGTAATATAATGGAATAAATTAATGGAATTGCTGAATAAGTTAAGATGCCACACCAATTTATAATTTTCAGCCTATCAGATGACTTTATCCAGATTGTTGCTATTAATTCACATACTTAATGGCAAACAGTGCAGATCCAGATCAGTTGGCTTCTGAAGAAGCCAACTGATCTGGATCCACACACACTGTTTGCAAAGGCGGGGTATATCTGGGTTCAGCAGGACAAGGGCAAAATCTACTTCTCAAAGATTCGAACATGACAGTTAAACAAGTTATAATCTTAATATCAAGCAAATTAAGACAAATTTATGCAGCAAAACAATATTTTTTGTATTGTATCCAAACACATGTATATATGATGATATGTGTAGATCATTTAGAAAAAATGACCATAAATTAAAAATGCATAGGTTATTTAGAAAAATAACCATTTATGATCATTTTTGTAAATAATCTGCATCTTTGTTTTAGGTATAAGTATTTTTGGTGCCTAACTTAAAACCTTGTTATATCCAAAATCATGCTAAGATGAACCCTGTTAAAAAGAGGTTACAGAGTAAGTTGTGGTTGAAAAATAAAAAAAAAAAAAAAAAAAAAAACTTATCAAGAGCTATGCTTTATATTTTGTTCATATACAGTCTTATTTCGACTTGGCTTATTTGAATAACCCCTTATCTCAAAGTGAAAATATGATCCCTGTTCTAACATGGAAATCTAACACAAGGTAATAAAATATTGTGGAAAAGAGGAGAAATTGCTCCTAAGGAGCAATTTATCCTCTTTTCTGCAATATTTTCAATATACACCACGACCTCTTTATAACACTATTGTTGGGGTCCATAACATAAACTGTGTTAGTTAAACAACCGTGTTATATCCAAACAAAAATGTATAGATTATATTGAAAAATAACCATTTATGGTCATTTTTTAATATAATCTATACATTTTTGGGATCCATCTTTGAACCATGTTATATCCAAAACTATGTTATAACGAACTGTGTTATAAAGAGGTTGTAGTGTACAGTCAAATTACATTTTCATTTGTTAAATGTGGTTGTTCAATTTATTTTTTCCTACAGATATTTCGAAGTATTTCAGAGAGTCCCTTGGACTTAGAGATAACAAGATTTGACTATATATATCTTCCTTTGCTTTTTACAGATAAATAACTTAATAATTTCTACAATAATTTATGGGTGCGCTTCAGTCGACATTACCAGTAAGCACTGAGAGGAGGTTAAGTAGAATGGATCTCGAGAACATTCCACCAGCCAGGGCCAGGCTTGTTGTCGAGGCAGTTCTGTCTGAGAAGAAGTCGGACAAAGATGCACCAGAGGATGAAAATGGTAATAACCTTTACATAGCTCTAGATAATTGGGGCTGGGGGTGGGTGTGTGTTTGTGTGGGAGGGGTGGGGGGGGAGGGACTCGTGAAAATATTTTTTCTTATACATCTATGAAAACATATTACATTGTGAGTACTCATTAGAAGCGCATCCAATGAATACCCACAACATATGCTTTCATGGAGATTTAACCCTTGTCCTGCTGAATAAATTAGGATGCCAATGCCACTTCTATTTTCCAGCCAATCAGATTACTTGATCCGGATTGTTGATATAAATTCACATACTCAATGGCAAACAGTGCAGATCCAGATCAGTTGGCCAACTGATCTGGATCTACACTGTTTGCAAAACAGGGTATATCTGGGTTCAGCAGGACAAGGGTTAAGGAAAATATCAAAACTTTTTGGATGAAAAAAAACCCAATCTTATCTGGAGCTCTGAATTTTAACTTTCTGATCTTAAATGACATTTTATTTATTTATTTTTTTTTATTTTCATTTTTATTTTGACCCCTGTCTTTTCAAAGAGAAGCAAAGGGACATGGTTTTCAGCTTTCCTTGGTGCATAGTTCTGCACTCTCTGATAGTATGTTACTGTGATCTTGTGTCCATAACTCCTATTGTTTTCTTATTTTGTCGATCTTTTTGAAACTGAATAGATGTTTTTGTCGTGACTTGAAGTGCATGGGATTTGAATATAACCTCAGATTAATTTTATAAATTTTTCTGCATTTTGAAGATATGCATGTTTTCAGGCTCAGATACTAAAAATAAGTCTTGATAGTACATGTGAATCAGCTGCTTGGCAGACAATTCAGATGAAATGCCAAGACTTATTTTCTTAGAGAAATGAAAAAAAATAGAAATATTTGAAAGTATTGTCTGCTGCAGGTGTGATTGGCTCTTTAAATGTTAACCCTTGTCTGCTGAGCCTGGATATATTGTCTTTACAACAGTGTAGAGCCAGATCAGTTGGCTTCTGAAGAAGCCAACTGATCTGGATCTGCACTGTTTGCCATTAAGTATGTGAATTTGTATCAACTGGATCAAGTAATCTGATTGGCTGAAGTGGGCGTGACATGTTAATTTATTCAGCAGGACAAGGGTTAATAAGCTTACTTCATCATAGCCCTAGATAAAAGGGGATCCAGATATTTTTTGTTGAAGACAAATAAGATTATGTCTGCAGTGGAAATATGAAATCCAATTTAATCAAAGGACTGAGAGTGCTAATTGGGATGGTTGCCTGAAATTCTATAGGCCTCTAGAATACATATCAGTACTTTCACTGATATTCTATCCACTTGAAGATTCATTATGTCCATTTTAAAGGTAAATATATTGTGTCTATAAATAAATAAAAACAGTAGTAAGCTTAATCTATTCTTGGGGATTTACTAAAATTGGTCTATGAATGAATCTTCAATAAGTATCAGTAACATGCTTTTGTGTAGAAAGATAGTTAAATATATATCTGGATATTCCTCTAGAATACACAGTTCTGGCCCTTTACCATCTGTTATTCCACCATCTTGAGGATTCATAATGTCCATGTCATATAAGCCCTTGCGTATAGAAATCAGCCCTAAGACATATGCAGCATGTGTAGATCCAGATCAGACTGTCCTTCCATTCAGTCTGATCAGGGTCTATGCTGTTTTGCTTATCAAATGCTTAAACCTTAAAGCACCTAGCAAATCTGTAAAACTGTAGCAGACAACATTCTTAATTTTTGTAATGTATTTTTCAGAGAAAATAAGGTATACAATTCACATGAAATGTTAAACCTTATTATTTCTGAAAAATTTTATATAAAAAAAATCAGAATGTCATCTGCTGCAGTTGTGATTGGGCTTTAACCCATTGTAGACTAAATAGACTCTCCCACACTATATATATATATATATATATATATATGTATATTGGAAATGCCCAATTTCAATTTTAGGAATGTCCGGCTATGAGATTTATTCCTAGAGAAAAATGGTTAAAATATTTGCAAACAGTGCAGACTGCATTCTGCCGCATCTAATCTGGGTCTGCACTGTTTGCCAATTACCCTTTTACGGTCTCCCGACTAATGGGTTAAAAATTATGAACTGTTGATCATATTAGTCACTAGTGTAGACTGATCAGACTGCTTGACTGATCTGAGTCTATGCATATGTCATGAGATCATGTTTATCTCAAAAGGCTCTCACCATGTTTTTTTCTAGATTCTGGGGCAACTACGGTTGCACTGAGTAAAGAACAGCTTCTGAAGATACAGATCAAGCTTCCAGCAATCACCACTCAGACAAATGTGAGGGCTCAAACACATCTTGTCCTTGTGGTCGACAAGAGTGGCTCAATGAGTGGTAACCCATGGAAACAGGTAACGTGTAGTTCTACATAGCAACAGATAGGGCGCTTTTTCATCCGAAAACTGCTGATATCTTTCTTATTTCTCCATGAAAGCATATGTTGTGGGTACTCATTAGAAGCACCTCTCGCCGAGGCTAATGATAACCTACAACATATGTTTTCATGGAGAAATAGAAAAATATTATGTGGATACCCCCTCTTATTTTAGCTATGCAGTTCAGTCGAGTTTCTAGATATACATATGAGCCACAATAAAAGAAAACATTCTATCAGACATGTGCATTCAAATCACTCAGAGCCTTTGATGTCTGCATTAAGAAACTTTGCATCCTTGGCTATCCAAAATGATGCCAGTGAAGATTCTGATCAGACTGCACGGATGCACAGTCTGATCTGAATCTTCGCTGGGGCACATGTCCGAAGGTACATTTTCTGATGTTGCGGCTAGACAAGAGAATGGTAAAGATGGAATGTCCTTTGCAACAATTTTGTATGACCCTTGAAGGGTCAACTTTTAGATGATTTTTGAATGAGTATTGGCCCTTTTTCTACTATAGGATTTTTTTTTCGTCAAATTTTCAAATTAGAATGTGAATTTTGTATGCCAGCTGCATGCACAGTTCACATTCCTCTGGACTGTTCTGCAAGACACAATTGAAGGGACCCAATGAAGGGGCAGGCAGAAGAAAAAATGGGAAGAAATTAACAACTGGACTGGTCTTAGCTTGGCAAGCTGGCAAAGGGCAGGTTGAAAACTGATCAGAATGGAGAGAAACAATCTCTAGAGTTATTGGTGGTGCCCGAATGATGGACAAGATTAGAGACTGTTGTAGACAGCCACGCAATGACATCTGCCAACTGAATGTTTGTTTATAAACAGTCCAAGAAGGGCAGTTGTCAGTTTCAGGCAAAAGATGTGCACATGTACTTGTTAATTGCTTAGAGGACTGAACCGTCCCAGGAAAAGGGTGGTAAACTGACCTGCTCAACATGACTGTAATAGTGTAGACTGGGCCGTTAAACTCAAAACCAAGCAATTCTTTGTATAAAAAGTACATCTTATCTGACACTATGTTAACCCTTAAAGCGCCAATTGCAGCTGCAGTAGAAAATAATTTTACTTTTATTTTTTCAGAGAATAAAGTCTTGACATTTCATGTGAATCATCAGCCAAGCTGATGATTCACATGAAATGTCAAGACTTATTTTCTCTGAAAAATAAATAATAATAAATAAATAAAAAATTCAAATGCTGTCTGCTACAAATTTTGCTTGGCGCTTTAAGGATAAACTATTATGTGATAAAGTTTTATAAGTCCACTGTATTTCAACACAGGTTCAAGCTTCTGTAAAGGATATTATTGGTCGAAGTGTCAGCCAATCATGTTTGAAGACCGATCTGATCATCTATGCAGATGTAGCACATGTTATAGAATTTACACCAGCCAATTATGAAAAAGTTATTGATGACCTGAAGGCTGGTGGAATGACCAACTTCAAGGCTGCATTTACAAAAGTTAACAGAGTTGTTACTGAGGCAGGTAGGTACTTGATAAGGTGCTTCTAATGAGTACCCAAAATATATGTTTTGTCAGGGTGCTTTTAATAAATACCTACAACATAACGCCATGGATAAATCAAGAAAAATACTTATCAGGGCCCAGTTGTTCAAAACTAACGATGTCGTTAGTTAACGTATTGTTAAAACTTTGATCATTAAATATGGCATATAGGCTAATATTTTTGCTGAAAAAATGTGAGTTTTGCAAAAGCTACTCACATTTTTCAGCAAAAATACCTGTGAATTAGATATTGTACTTACTAGAACAGTTAATATTTTGACCACTAACAAGCTTGTTAAGCTAACAACACTTTGAACAACTAGGCCCTGGATACTTTTCTTATCTGGAGCTATGATTGGATTCTGTAAAATATAATATCAGACAAAAAAGTCCCTTATGTGATAATGTAAAGGGTTCAGGATAATCTGAATGGGCACGTTTTGCATATGTTAAAGGCATATTTTTACTTGGCATGGCCCATATAAAATTTTCAGTATCTGTAAAGCACCTCTCGTATATAGTATTTTATTTAATCAGCTGAGTAATTATTGTTCTAATAGGTGCCTAACAGCCTGCAACATATCAATACAATGTTTGGCATGATTTATATATGGTTTTGGCCCGAGCTTTATATGAGAGCTAAAACTGAAGTTACAAGGATTTAGGGGATAAAAACCGAGGGGTTCAGGAGGGTCAATACTTTACAGATTAACTCTGGGCCAATATTTTACCGTATTAACCAGTTGATGAGGCTTTAAATACTGTAATACCGTTTCTGTTTGGTGCTTAGAATACATGAAAAAGTTGATTAATAAAAATGTCATGAAATGGATGTTTTCACATTGGCCCTATTACAGGTCCTTGACCATTCTTTTTGGCCTTTGGATGGCCCCAGGCCAATACAGCAATCATCAGGCCATCAGACTGCCTTTGGACCTGTAACAGGGTCGATATGAAAACATCCATTTAATAACATTATAATACTGAGTTCAAGATAAGGAATTTTTTTCCTGCAAAAAAAAAAAAAAAAAAAAAAAAAAAAATTGTATCTTTTCTTATTTCTCCATAACAATCCATACTGTGCGTATGCATTAAAAAGTTTCTCACTGAAGCACGTTTAAAAGCACCCATCGAGACTCACAAAATATGTTTTTGTGGAGATCTAAGAAAAATACTTACCTGGATAATCCTTTTATGCAGGACTATGATATGGGTACATACTCATTAGAATTTTAGAATTAGAATTGTCTTGTTGGGGAAGTTCTAATCCAGTAACATACTTTGGTGGAGAAATCAGAAAACTATCAGTTTAAAATTATTTATCGGTAACCACAAAATTGCTTGTCTATAAAATTTTGTTTTGTTGCCAAACTTTGATTTGTGTCTTGTTTTATCAAGCAACTTTTGGCTCTACTAAATAAATATACACACAACCAATTAGCGTAATATTTTTCCCCAGTGATATTATGCTGATAGGTACCAAACTCATTTCAAATATGTTCTGCCATTTCCATCATTTAGAATCTGTAAAAACATTCTTTAAAAAACAAAGAACTAAACAAATGCTAGACTAAAATGTTTAAACAAGTCATAGAATTCATTATATTACTGTACAAATTTTAGGGTTTTTTACTGTGTTGCCTTTTGGACTGTTTAAACCCTATGTACAGGGTCCTTTGCAGTTACAGTTATAAGTAAAAGTTCATAATGATTTAGAGCACTTGACGACAGCCAACATAAAACAACAAAAATCATCAAAACAAAACTGATTTCAAGAGATAAAATGCAGCTTTATTCTTGCAAAAAAATGGAAATTTCAGATACAGAATTTTTTTTATGTGATGTAGCTATTTGTCTGTAAAATGATGAAGCAGGTAGTATTCAGATACTGGACAAGGTTTCTTAGACAGTTGAGTCTTTTTCTTCATTATTTTGTTATTCCTGAAAACAATCAAAGCACTAACAGCACTGGTGGGTCAATTATCTCTGAGTGTAGGCTGGGAAAAGGGTCCTAATGGGGACTTAACCCTAGTCCTGCTGAACCCGGATATGCCATGTCTTTGCAAACAGTGTAGATCCAGACCATTTGGCTTCTTCAGAAGCCAACTGATCTGGATCTTCACTGTTTGCCATTCTGTATGTGAATTTGTATCAAGAATCTGGATCAAGCAATCTGATTGGCTGAAAATTTGAAGTGGGTGTGACATCTTAATTTTTTCAGCAGGACAAGGGTTAAGGCTCTTTCATTTATTCCTTAACTTCCTGTAATTTAAGCAAACAGTGCAGATCCTTTTTTGCAGCATCTGATCTGGGTCTGTACTGTTTGCCAATCCAAGCACTAAGCCCAGTCCAGGTTTTACAGTTAGCCCTCTTTACACAGCACTCTGACGTCACAGCAACAAGAATAGTGTGGCTGTGAATAACCATTGCCTGGATTTCACACAAATGCTATTTGCATGGATTAACTTTATTGGACAGCAATAGTCATGTGGACAGCAGCAATATAATTCAGATTCTTTAGCAACTTTAGGTCCATTGATAAACAATCAACCCAAAAAGTACTATTTGTAAAAGATGCATGTGAAATAAATTTCAAGCATAGCTCCAGATAAGACACTTTTTTCAACCAAAGAGTGTAGATATTTGTCTTATTTCTCCATGAAAACGTATATTGTGGGTACTCATTAGAAGCGCCTCACTGAGACACTTCTAATGAGTACCCACAACAAATGTTTATGTGGAGAAATAAGAAAAAATATTTTCCTGATACCCAACCGTATCTAGAGCTATGACATGGTTTATATGATTAGTAGCTTACAGTATCAGGTTCATTTTGATTCATGGAAGAGCAGTATAAGCTCACTAAAGCTCACGGATATTATTTACTCCCATTTACCAAAATACAGATGAAATTCTAAGCTACTAGTATATAATTTCTATTTATGCAGGGGCAGATTACTCAAGGACAGTGATAGTATTTATGACAGATGGTGCAGACACAGTCAATCCCAAAGACTTGTTACCTAAAATGCCAAACAAGTTGGCAGAAAGATGGGGAGAGATAAACAAAGAAGTCATTATTCACACTGTTGGTTTCACTTCTAGTAAGTAACTTATTGTGTATTTTATTGTCTCTCCATCTTGTTTTTTTTTTTTTTTTTATGATAGTTTCATTCTTTTGTTTTTACATTTCAAGTAATTACATGCTACAAATAAAAATTAAAGATGTTTTGTCTCAAGAATTCTTTTAACCTACTAAATTTACATCTCAGCTTACTAGCAAACATTTTAAAATATTTTTTCTTTCAATAAATACCTAGCAGTGAAGTGAAGGTTTTCTCAGTTATTATCTACAATTCGCAGTGTGATGATATGATAGCAATAACTAGTGAATTATTTCAGTATCAGAATTGTTTTTATAGACTGTTTCCTACGTTATTGCATTTCATCTTGACATCCTCTGATGCCAAATGGGACATAAGCCTGACTAAATGAAACATGTTACCATTATGTGATGAAACTGTTGATGTTATGTCATGAAGTGGCGTCAGCATTGCTAATGAATAGACTAAATAATCCCATTTTCTTACATTGTGTATTGTTCCTCTGCTTGAAACAATTTTGTGGTGCTTTCTAGAAAACAATACTAGCAGAAAGATCCGTCACTCAGGAGAGTGGATAATTTGGTTAAAAACTTGTTCCTCTGGAACTGCTTTTTACCGAATTACCATGCTCCTTCATGACAGATTTTTCATATCAATCAAAAACTGTTGATAATTCTCTATTAATTTTGCACAGAAAGTATAGCTTAGCAATCTATTCAGTGGAACTCATTTGGAACTCTGCTCATAAAATTGTATTTTTTTAAAAAGAGAGATATACATTTACAGTCTCAGGGCAGTTGATGAGGGATTAGTGATATTTTTTTTTTCATTTTCCCAGAAAATTGGCTTTGATATTTCATGCAAATTGTCTCCTAGGAAACAATTTGCATGAAATGTCAACATCTATTTTCAGGGAAAAAGATAAGTATAAAGTTTCAAAATATCATCTGCTGATTTTTTTTTTATCCAGTCTTTTGATAAGCATTAAGGTGTTTAACAGTCTTTTTCATCATGTCCAAGAGCATTTTTATATTTATAATAGTTCAGTTTGTGCACATTATTTAAACATATTAATACTTGTAGGTCATGATTTTTAATTGTAGGTCATGATTTTAAATTTTTGAAGAATCTGTCAGAGAATGGGGGAACAACTTCAGGCATGTTCCGATACTGTGAACCAAATGATGACAAGCAAGCATTGAAACATAAACTGGATGAGCTGTTTGACTTTATCCTTGACTAGTAAGTTTTCTGTTCACATCACTTTATACTTGACTAGTAAGTTGTCTGTCTGCCTCTCTTTATACTTGCCTATTAAGCTTCCTGTTGGTTACACTTTATACTCGACTAGGAAGTTGTCTGTATGAATTGCTTTGTACTTAAAATCACCTGTATCAATTTGTACTTGACTAGTAAGCTGTCTGGCTGTATCTCTTTATACTTGACTAAAAAAATAGGTTTGGACTAGTCTGTCGGTAATGTAGGGTCATTGCACTGATATTGGTGAATATTGTCCCGGGTTGGGATATCAAAGGATGTGAGCTTGCGAGTGTCCATAGATATCCCAGCAAAGGACAATATTATAGGGTCTTTGCACTGATATTGGTGAATATTGTCCCGAGTTGGGATATCAAAGGCTTGCGAGCGTCCATAGATATCCCAACAAGGGACAATATTATGGGGTTATTGCACTGATATTGGTGAATATTGTCCCGGGTTGGGATATCAAAGGATGTGAGCTTGCGAGTGTCCATAGATATCCCAGCCAGGGACAATATTATAGGGTCATTGCACTGATATTGGTGAATATTGTCCCGAGTTGGGATATCAAAGGCTTGCGAGCGTCCATAGATATCCCAACAAGGGACAATATGATAGGGTTATTGCACTGATATTGGTGAATATTGTCCCAAGTTGGGATATCAAAGGACGTGAGCTTGCGAGTGTCCGTAGATATCCCAGCAAGGGACAATATTATAGGGTCATTGCACTGATATTGGTGAATATTGTCCCAAGTTCGGATATCAAAGGATGTGAGCTTGCAAGCGTCTGTAGATAGCCCAACAAGGGACAATATTATAGGGTTATTGCACTGATAATGGTGAATATTGTCCTGAGTTGGGATATCAAAGGATGTGAGCTTGCGAGTGTCCGTAGATAGCCCAACAAGGGACAATATTATAGGGTTATTGCACTGATAATGGTGAATATTGTCCTGAATTGGGATATTGAAGGATGCGAGCTTGCGAGCATCCGTATATATCCCAACGAGGGACAATATTCACCAGTGTCAGTGCAATAACTCTTTTATTATATAGCTATAAATATTGTTCTCTCGTTTTGCATTTTATTCTGTATTTTTGTTTAATTTGACGCTGCAAAAGCCCTTTCTGTAACATTGCAAAACTGATATCCGAAAGTGGTATCATTTTTGCACTAGTGCAATATCAACATGATATTATTTTTGCACTTTTGTTTGCAGTGAATCTAGCTGTAAAACAAAATATATGAGCAAAAATCAGTTGTGTTGCTTCACTTGAGACTTTCAAACTTTAAGGATAATTTATGTTATGTTTTGGTCCAGTATGACGTCATTTTTCATGACATTAAGTAAAAGCAATTTTGACATCATACAACGCCAACATTCCACAATGTTAATAGTCATTAAATATTTATAGCTATATAATAACACTTCTTTCTTGACTAGTAAGTTGTCTGTCTGAATTGCTTTATACTTCACTACTAAGTTGTCTGTCTGAATTGCTTTATACTTCACTAGTAAGTTATCAGTCTCACTTTATACTTGACTAGAAACTTATCTGTCTCACTTTATACTTGATTAGTAACTCATCTGTCTCACTTTATATTTAAATAGTAAATTGTCTGCCTGTATCAATTTGTACTTGACTAACAAGTTGTTTGTCTGTATCTCTTTATACTTGACTAATGAATTGTCTATGTGTGTTACTTTACTTTACCAGTAAGTTTTTATCTCTACCACTTTTTGCTCGACTAATAAGTTGTCTGTCTGCATCATTTTGTACTTGACTAGTATGTTGTCTGCCTGTATCACTTTATACTTTACTAGTAAATTGTCTATTAGTATCAAAACATAAGCATTGCTGTAGTAGATAAGTGGTACTGTTAACTTTAGTCCTGCTGAACCCAGATATACCCTGACTTTGCGAACAGTATAGATCCAGATCAGTTGGCTTCTGAAGAACACAACTAGTCTGGATCTTCACTGTTTGTCATAAAGTATATGAATTTGTATGAACAACCTGGATCAAGTAATAGGATTGGCTGACAATTAGATGTAGGCATGGCATTTTAAGTTATTCAGCATGACAAGGGTTTATTATTATGGATGGAGTTTGCAAAGGGATTCCTCAGCCAAAATGCAACAACTTTGTCCATGCCGTATATGTTTATGCTTAAACTACCAATTATAACTGCACCCAATGATTCTAAAGTTTTTTTTTTTGTTTTTTGTTTTTTTTTATTTTTAATTAAAATTGTGGCTTGACATTTTATGTGAATTAGCCAATGCATAGCAAATGATTCACTTAAAATGCCAAGTCTTATTTTGTCTGAAAAATAATTATAATAAAATAGAAAGTTGACTACTACAATTTTGCACAGGGCTTTAAGAAATAAAACTCATGTTTTAATACAGTGACAATGATGAGATGAAAATTGGCCTGTCAATGGATGGAGAGGGTAACAATTTCCTTGGTGTAGACAAACCAGCACAAACAACAACTGTTGAGGGAAAAGTGGCTCAACAGCCAGCTGAGGCTTCTGGTAATGGAGGTTGGTATTTTTTTTTTTTTTTTCTCGCTTGGAATTTATTCTGGTTTATTTATATGCACAAAGCGCACATATGTGTTAAGGTGGCACATATGAGTTAAGGTGGCACAAGTGTGTTAAGGTGGCACACATGTGTTAAGGAAGCACATATGAGTCAAGATGGCACATGTGTTCAGGTGGCACATATGTGTTAATGTGGCACATGCGAGTTAAGGTGGCACATATGTGTCAAGGTGGCACATTATGTGTTAAGGTAGCACATAGGAGTTAGGTGGCACATATGTGTTAAAATGGCACATATGTGTTAAGGTGGCACATATGTGTTAAGCTTGCTGGATACACTTCATAGATTTTCTGCCATTGTTTAGTTTAAACATATTTTATTTGTATAACTACAGATACAATACGTATCAAAATGAGCATATTTCAACTGGGATTCAGAAAAAAGTCAAGGATTTATGTGAATCTGTCTCTCTTCTGCCATTGTTTACAAAGGAAATAATTTTTTGGTGACTTTCTGTTTGTTTTCCCTGCTGAATAAGGATCTGCTCTAAAATGAAATAATTTGCTCCTAACATATGCCTAAAGGGACTGGATACACTTGGTGCATTTTGTACAAGGGAGACAACTTTTGTGACTTCATGTTTCCTTACCTGCATTGACCCACTGGGAAGACCCCTTCCTTCATGATTGGCTGGGGCCTTTATTGTTTGTACATGTATATGACATAAAGGCCTATTTTTCATGCTACAGCTGATATATTTACCTTACCATAATTTGCTCCAAATAAGATGCTTTTTTCGTCCAAAAAGTTTGAATATTTTTTCTTATTTATGCACAAAAACATATGTTGTGGGTACTCATTAGAAGTGCCTCATCAAGGCACTTCTGATGAGTACCCACAACATGTTTTCATGTAGATATTAGAAAAATATTAATCTGATATCACCTCTTATCTGGAGCTTGTGGTTTGTGTGTGTGGATGGGGGCTGTATCTGTCCCTATGTCCCTCCTTTATGTTTTGGTTTCTACTTCTTATCTTGCTAAATAACTTACCAGAAGGCAGTCATTACCTTGAAGGGGCTATTTAATAAGCACTGCTTATTGACATTTTTTGTTTGGTAAATTCCCTCTGTAACATAGTTCCCATATTGATACATTGCTCGGAGTGTAGTTTTTCTATTCTATGTATATTTATTTCAGAAGTGATAGTAAATGCCAAAGCCTGGATGCAGCTGTCAGATCCCTACAACATGCCGGAGATTGTTGTCAATGTTACTGCAGTTGTCTCCCTTGTAAGTATAATCTTTATTATACCCACACAGTGTTAATGGTGGTGGTGGGGGTTGAGTGGGGTTGGAGTTGGTGGGAGGGATACTGTTTTCATGCTGTCTGTCCATATGTCCATCCGTTAGGGTTTGGTCCTAGAGGGGGTGTATAACAAGCACTGCTTGTTTGCAAATTTTTGATAGCTATACAAATGACAGCAAGTTGTTAACCTTTAAGTGCTAAGCAAAATTTGTAGCACACAACATTCTAAAATTTGTAATTTAGTTTTTATTTTTCAGAGAAAAAGTCTTGACATTTCATGCAGATTGATTCACATGAAATGCAAAGACTTGTTTTTGCTAAAAAAAAAAAAATAAATAAAAATTTTAAAATGTCCTCTGCTGCAGTTATGACTGGCTCTTTAAGGGTTAGTTTTTATTCGGCAGCCAGGGCCCAGTTGTTCAAAGCTAACGACATCGTTAGTTAATGATTCGTTAAAACTTACTTTGAGTGATATGTAAATATGCTGAAATTTTTTGCTGAAAAAATGTGAGTAGCTTTTGCAGTGCAAAAGCTACTCACATTTTTTCAGCAAAAAATATCAGAATATTGTGTTTTGAATCCACTAAAACTGTTAACGAAATGACCCTTAATGAGCTTGTTAAGCTAACGATCCTTTGAACAACTGGGCCCAGACTGCTGACCAAAAGGGTTCCAGGTTTTAATCTCCCTGGAAGCGGAATTCATCTCGTGACTGTATGGCTGATTATTGCATAGAGTCTGTCCTTATCAGCCTTTATCCCTACTTTTATCATGTCAGTATGACTTAAATAATGTTAAAAGGGATGTAAAATGCATTTAGCAGACATTTCAGTTATTTGTTGATGACCAGCTGGGAATACCACCAGCAGTGTTGATTGTCACACTCTTCACTTCCTGGAACAAGGTATTTTTAGGACAAACAAGCAATACTTCCCTAATGTTTCTCATTGGACAAGTACAGTTTTTTTACCCTGTTGCCATTATTGCCTGATGAATAAGGCTTTAACCATTACTTAAGAAAAGAGGATGTTTCTTTTCTCGGTGAGGCACGTCTAATGAGTACCAATAAGATATGCTTTTATGAAGACCATGAGAAAAACTATTACATGATTGGTTGGGTGGTACAAAGGTGTCATGTATCTTATGTCACAGGGGCGTCCAGCTGATATTAGCTTACAGTTGGACAAGGCTTGCTATCCTTGAAGCAGGTAAGGGTAGAAGGGAATGTTTTTATTTCTTTTGTTTCTTCACTATCATTTCTTTTCCTCTTTCTTTCCTGTCCCTCTCTTTCATCTCCTCTACTATCTCTTCTATCTCTTTTCTGCCTTTGTCTCGGAGATGACACAAAATGACCCACAAGGGTTGACGTGTCATTAAACCCTAGCTCAGTCAATCACAGGATCATCACCAGATACTTCTCCATGAAAACTCCTCTTGTAAATGTCCTAAAATTTCGCACATGAATTTTTCTCACAAAATGGCATACGCAAACAGTGCATGTCCTAAAGACCAGTCTGATCAAAGTCTGTACTGTTTGTCATTTCATCAAGTATTTGTGTAGGTGAAGTTAAATCAAAATCAACACAGCTATATTACTGTAACATGTTTAAGATATATTCCGTCTTCAGACAGTATACATTAATCCTATTCCTGCTGAACCCAGATAGGTCCTGCCTTTGCAAACAGTGTAGATCCAGATCAGTTGGCTTCTTCAGAAGCCAACTGATCTGGATCTGCACTGTTTGCCATTAAGTATGT
The DNA here is from genome assembly GCA_964016985.1 of Anodontia alba. Lineage (NCBI taxonomy): Eukaryota > Metazoa > Mollusca > Bivalvia > Lucinida > Lucinidae > Anodontia > Anodontia alba. The sequence goes on along the minus strand of OZ024833.1, from coordinate 60,867,131 downwards.
GAATTTATGTCAAAAATCTGGATCAAGTAATCTGATTGGCTGAAAATTAGAAATGGGAGTGGCATCTTAATTTATTCAACAGGACAAGGGTTAATAACAACAAGAAAAGGTCTATGATGTAAAAGCACCAAACGACGTTGGAGTCGGCCAAGTATTTTTGAAACAAACACAAATAAAAAAATAAAGTATGGAATAAAATATTTGAAAATTTAGGATATTTACTGTATTATCTTTCAGGAGGATGGTAAGACTTCAGTGACTCTGCCATGTGCAGTTGAGGATACATATTTCCAAGTCCTTGATGGAGCCGATGACAAGGTCAGCTGGAGATTAAAGATACTGTCCAGGAATGTTGACATGTTCATTGACAAGGTCGGAAAAACCATCTCTGATAATGGAGGTAATATATTGCTTTAAAAATGTTTATTTTAGCTGTAACAAGAAACATGTTTCATTCACTGAATAGGTTCATCAGGACAGAATATCACATTTATCCAAAGAGTTCATTAAACATATTCCAAGGAAAATTTTCACTTACTGTCACAGAATAATGAACAAAATTGACATATCAGTATTTATGCGACCACATTACACACAAAGAAAAGCCTTACTCCCTCCCAAAGTGGAAAAGGAAAATACTTGAGGTGTCACGTACGAGATCATGTGCCATTGTGAATTGAAACACATAGGTGAAACAGGCAGAAAATTCAACACGAGACTGAGTGAACATAGAAAGATGCCAAAAATGTACCAAAGGTATACACTTGGACAGAGGGAAAGTGATCTGAAACATGTTTTAACAAAAGTGCAGTGACAGATCATATCTCTAAGACTAACAATGTCATCAGTATGGAGGGGGCAAAAGTAGTTGACAGGTAAATTAATTAGAGACTCAGACAAATCAAAGAAGCTATCAGGATCAATCAGTCTCCACAGGTCATGAACCGGGACCAGGGTGCATACAACCTGAGCAACATCTACAGGCCTTTGTTTACCACTAGGAACCAGTCTAGTGGTAAGCAATCTAAGTCCCATTATGTCACAAGGTCAAGGTCACAATCTGATGATGATTCTTGATAAGAACAATAATTGCCACAGTAAGTGAGATTTCCTTGGGATATTTTTAATGAATTCTTTGGATTAAAGAAACATGTATCTTTTCACATGTATTTGCAATGTACAGACCCAGAAAAACATGTATATTAATTCTGGCTTCATAGTGATAACAGAGGTGGTATAAGGTAATAATTTTAGAACTACACAAATACAGAGTTCAGACCTGTGCAGATTCAAATTTTATCTCTGTGCTACAGATTTTAGCACTATGGATATGCAGAAATTTAGAGCTGTGCAGCTGCGGAGTATAGCAGTTTTTAGCACTGTATAAACAGTCAAACTTCAATGCCTCGGACATCTTTAGGACCATGGAAATTTGTTCTAAACGTGGGTAGTTCAAGTCATTGAGGGTTACTCATAGTGCAAAAAGTATAGAAACAAAGCAATAAAATGGCCTTTATGTCATGAACAAAACAATCCATGCACACCCTCTATACTACAATGTGGAAATGTCAATAAAAGGTAGAAAAGAACTTTGGGATTCAAAAAAAGGCTGTTGTCGAGAAGGGTGGCCATTGTGAAAAGATTTAGTATGTAGAAAACAACATGCAGTTCTGGAAAATGGTGTAGGCGGGAAACTGTTGTTGGCTCTTAATGGAAGCAACCAAATTTACCCTAAGTATTCATACTGACAGGCCTGAGCCAACAGGCAAACAGTGTAGACCCTGATCAGATGCTGCAGAATGCAGCATCTGATCAGGGTCTGCACTGTTTGCCACTCATCCAACAAATTTTACACTCATCAGTAGGTAGTAAAATGGACTTGTCCAACTTTTAGGACAAGAATGGTGCAGAGTTGAGGTGTCTTGATATTTAGAGTAAATGCAGTATATTGTATTTTCTAGATGCCTCATCTTTCCAAGAGAAGATAGAAAAATACCAAAAACAGATTGCCCATACTAGAGTATTTGGCAATGGTATAACCAAGGAGAGAAGAGAAGAATTGTTTGAGATGATTCAGGACATACAGAAAAGTGTGAGTCAGTTTTCTTTCTTCAGTAATGCCATATTTACACCTATTGAAGATGAGGTATCAGCTCCAGATAAAGTAGTTTTTTCAATGTAAATTGCTGATATTTTTATGTCCTCCCCACCTACTGGGAGGGGGACATATTGCTTTTGGTGAGATCTCGTCGGCTTTGATGTCAGCATCAGTGTGACACTTTCTTGTCTGCACAATATCTTGTGAACCAGAGGTTGTATTCTTACCAAATTTTCATGGATACATAATTGTGATATAACAAAGAATTGAGAAAAACATACCTTTACCATTTTTATCAACATAAAATCTGGAACTTGTACATTGTATATACTAATCAGCAAATCCTCTGGTCAAAGTTTCATTTTCCTGACTCTCATTCACAGATTATTTCTTTTTCTTCAGCTGGACCAAGTGCAGAATATGTTAGCTCAATATCTGAGAGGTGGTACACAATCTATATCTTTACTGGCAAGAGCTCATGATATGAGATATCAGGCAGTGGTAAGTTTGAATCTAGATTTGGTTCTCATCATTCTCTATCATAAGTGGCAAGAGCTCATGATATGAGATATCAGGCAGTGGTAAGTTTGAATCTAGATTTGGTTCTCATCATTCTCTATCATAACTGGCAAGAGCTCATGATATGAGATATCAGGCAGTGGTAAGTTTGAATCTAGATTTGGTTCTCATCATTCTCTATCATAACTGGCAAGAGCTCATGATATGAGATATCAGGCAGTGGTAAGTTTGAATCTAGATTTGGTTCTCATTCTGTATCATTACTGGCAAGAGCTCAAGAGATGAGATATCAGGCAGTGGTAAGTTTGAATCTAGATTTGGTTCTCATCATTCTCTATCATAACTGGCAAGAGCTCATGATATGAGATATCGGGCAGTGGTAAGTTTGAATCTAGATTTGATTCTCATCATTCTCTATCATAACTGGCAAGAGCTCATGATATGAGATATCAGGCAGTGGTAAGTTTGAATCTAGATTTGGTTCTCATTCTGTATCATTACTGGCAAGAGCTCACGAGATGAGATATCAGGCAGGGATAAGTTTGAATCTAGCTTTTGTTCTCATCATTCTCTATCATAATTGGCAAGAGCTCATGATATGAGATATCAGGCAGGGTTAAGTTTGTATCCAGATTTGGTTCTCATTCTGTATCATTACTGGCAAGAGCTCATGAGATGAGATATCAGGCAGTGGTAAGTCTGAATCTAGATTTGGTTCTCATCATTCGTTATCATAACTGGCAAGAGCGCATGAGATGAGATATCAAGCAGTGGTAAGTTTGAATCTAGATTTGGTTCTCATCATTCGTTATCATAACTGGCAAGAGCGCATGAGATGGGATATCAGGCAGTTGTAATTTAAATCTAGATTCAATTCTCATTCTGTATTATTATGGCAAGAGCTCATGATATGAGATATCAGGAAGTGGTAAGTTTGAATCTAGATTTGGTTCTCATTCTCTGTCATAACTGGCAAGAGCTCACGAGATGAGATATCAGGCAGTGGTAAGTTTTAGGCTAGTTGTGTACATAATCGGTGTCATAACTGGCCAAAGATCATGGTATCAGATTCCAGGAATTGATAAGTTTCAATCTATAATCTGTGTCAGAACAGGCAAAGGCTCATGATATCAGATTCCTGGAAGTGGAAAGTTTCATTCTAGTTGTGATATAAAGTCTAATTCATTATGGCTAGAGCTCATGATATGAAATACCAGGCAGTGGTAGATTCCAATCTCTCTTTGGCTTTGTCATAATGGCAAGAGCTCATGATATGAGATACTAGGCAATGGTAAGTTTCAGTTTGAGTTTGGTATCATGTCTCAGTTTAGTTTTGGTATCAAGTCTCTAGCAAGAACTAATAATATAAGATACCAGGCAAAGCTATTCAGTCCAGCTTTATTACAAGCTTGTATCATTGCTACTATAAGCACATGACAAGTTCCAGGCAGTGGTAGTTTTCAGTCAGTGTGTAGTTTATTTTCAAATCTGTATCACTCAGAAATTGATGAGATATCAAGCACTGGAAAAATGAATATTGTAAATTACAAACAAGCCATTTTAGTGATTTGAGCCTTCAGCTTAATCAAATGTCTTTAACTAGCTCCAGCCTTACTCCATATGCTGAAGTAAAGGCCAAGATCAGCTTGTTCATCCATTTAGCCTGATTAAGGGGAATGGATACACCTGAAATATTTGGCTGCCATTTTGCAAAGGGAGACAACTTTTAGAGATAGGAAGTTGTCTCCCTAATATACAAAACCTTCAAATTTTTTGGGGCTACTCTTCAGGAATGAATTTGCTCCCAAAGGGAGCAAATTCCTTCCTTTAAGAGTAGCTCCTATAAGAAGAAAGGCAAATATTACCATGTCAGAGTAATTTCCCATGGAGGTGTATCCACTTCTCTTAAGCTTTTCACTTTTTCTTTTTTTTCTTGTCTTAGGATAGTTAGGAAAAAAGCAGACATCTAAACTACCTAATCAATATGCGGTCTATTCTTGTATGTGAGACTGTTAGCTTCTTCTTAGTGTGTCCTCTTGTTTTCTTTTTCTGCAACAGTTCAGCAAATCAAGAAGGCAAAGAATTATGGACAAAAGAGCTTCTAATAACATGAAACAGGCAACCACTGCCCAGGAATCTCTCTCCAGCCTCGTTGTGAATAAAGAGGAAGTCAAACAATTATCCCAGGATGCATTAGATTTCTATTTTTGTATGCTATCCCAGAATTCCATAGAGGATGTTCTGCTAGGAGATGACAAGGAAGATGCCATTGGTTTTGGACTAGCAGTAAAAAGGAATGAGGTTGTTTTGGATGAGCCAACAATGGTATGTTCAATTTGTTGAAATTTTATCATACTGTAATATTTACATTTCCATTGCAACCACCCTAGAGGAAGCAGTCATTCTTGTTGCACTTCATTTCTCGATAAAAAAACATTAACATGTTATGATATAAGCAGCACCTTAGGGCAGAGCAATGTCAGTGTCAACCAGTAATGCTGTTTGTTTACTGAAGTTTGTGTTGTGCACTCAATGACTTCTTAATAATTTGAAATATTTTGATAATATTTTGTAGAGGCATAGATAAGGACTAGTAGGCATGTCACATTCAAGAAGGACAAAGTCTGCTGTGGTTGTTTTCTTCTGCTTAATCCCCTGAATGAATTTCTAAGCCAAATTCTTCTGTATGTTGTTTGAAATATTTTGATAATGTTTTGTTTTGGCATAGATAAGGACCAGTAGGCATGTCATGTTCAAAAATACTCTCACTTTCTCCATTATGTACTTATCTCTCCGCTGATGCCAAAATCTTGTGCTGGCCATAACTCCCCTACTGTTTGAGATAACTTCATAAGTTTTGGTAGGGCAGGGTTCGCACTAGGATTTTTTTTTCTTTCGCCACAATTTTCGCCAATTTGATTTTTTTTGTTTGTGCCATTTTCTTTAACTTTGAGCCAGATTTTGAGCCAAATTTTGGCCATTTTTTGCCAAAGAATTATCTTGTCAGAAAAAAGGTGTTCATTTACTGATTCCTTTAATTACAGCAGTAGATTCAAGAATCAGTATAGTGTGAAATGTGTGGGGGACTTGAAATTAATTCTCTTTCTGATTTTTATACGCCCGTTTGAAAAACGGGACGTATTATGTTACGGGGTATGGCGTCCGTCTAACTCCTCCTACAGTTTACATCCGATCAAGCTGAAACTTGGCATATAGTTAGACCATGATGTGGTGCAGCACATATTGTTTCGAGATTACAGTCCACCAAATGTTTGCAGAGTTATGCCCCTTAGAAAATTTCTGTAAACTTTTCATTTCCTGTTAACTCCACCTACATTTTACATCCGATCAAGCTGAAACTTCATATATAGTTAGACCATGATGTGGAGCAGCGCATATTGTTTCGAGGTTACAGTGCACCAAATATTAGCAGAGTTATGCCCCTTTGTAAATTTCAGTAGACTTCTCGTTTCCGGCTAACTCCTCCTACCAGTTTACATCGGATCAAGCTGAAACTTGATTTGTAGTTAGACCATGATGTGGAGCAGCGCATATTGTTTCAAGGTTACAGTCCACCAAATATTAGCAGAGTTATATCACTTTGAAAATTTCTATTAATTTTTCGTTTCTGGCTAAATCCTCCTACAGTTTACATCCAATCAAGCTGAAACTTCATGTACAGTTAGATCATGATGTGGAGCAGCGCATATTGTTTCTAGGTTACAGTCCACCAAATATTAGCAGAGTTATGCCCCTTTGAACATTTCAGTAAACTTTTTGTTTAGGGCTAAATCCTACAGTTTACATCGTATCAAGTTGAAACTTGATTTGTAGTTAGACCATGATGTGGAGCAGCGCATATTGTTTCAAGGTTACAGTCGACCAAATATTAGCGGAGTTAAACCCCTTTGAAAATTTCTATTAATTTTTTTGTTTTCGGCTAAATCTTCCTACTGTTTACATCCGATCAAGCTGAAACTTCATAAATAGCTACACAATGATGTGGAACAGCACATATTTTTTCGAGGTTACAGTGCACCAAATATTTGCAGATTTATGCCCCTTTGAAAGGTTTTGTAAACTTTTCGCTGCATATTGTTTAGAGGTAATAGTGTGCAAATTTTATTATATAATAGGTATATTTTTTGCAAATAACTAAAGTTTTGGTCATATGGGCAAGATATTGATTTTTTTTTTTTTTTTTTTTTTTTTTTTTTTTTAACATCTTCTTTTATTAGACTTGCAAGGAAAGGTTGACATTATTAAATCTTTATAAATACATAATTCTTTTTGAATTTTTTTTTTCTTTTTTGTTTTTGTTTTTTAATGCTCTCCTGATTTGGCTCCCTTGAAGAACAAAAATAAAGTCAGTATTAAACAAGTTAAAGGTTTACAAAAAAAAATTTCTTGCAGCATTTTTTTTTTGGTTGTTTATTTTTTGTTTTGTTAATGTTTGGTCCGATATTGAAGTATAGGAAAAAACAAATCAGCTCATATGAGCTTATAACATAGCCATGCTTCTGTGGTGTGTCCTCCGTCAGAAAGCACTTCTCCCTAGAAGCAGCAAACTTCTCCCTTAATTTCTGGGCCAGCTTGGACCCTTAGGTTACAGTTCACCAAATATCAGCAGAGATATGCCCCAATGAAATTTTTTTAATTTTTTTTTTTTTTTTTTTTTTTTGTAATTCCACTTACAGTTTATATCCAGAGCACTGAATTATGCAGGAGCCAGTTTATGTGCTACATCTTATTACTTGCCACGGGCGTATAATGCCCCGCTTGGCGGAGCTCTTGTTAAAACTTCTGCTATAATTAATTAATGATTACAATGTCATGATTTAATCATAAGTCTTTGTTTTGCATATCGAACGTTGAAGACACAAAAAAGAACACTTTACATGGAAACGAAAGTTCTGAAAAGTGCTGTATAAGCCAATAAGTATAATGTTATTAATGTATTATACTGTAAGAGAATAACGTTAACAATATTCATTTGTACCCTGATAAATGCGGGGTAAGTTTCTTACACAGCAGATTTTACTGTTTTAAGGGAGCTAACTGCAACTGACTTAAAAGGGAGTTTACCGCAATTGCTTTACGAGTCGGGTCTATGCGAAATGGACTGGGGAACAGCGGTTTTTTTTATGAATCAGGCCAATAAAAAAGAGTGGGGCATGCTTGTACAATAAGCATTTAACCAGTACATTGAACACCCTTCCGCAAGAAACTTGTAACTGAAGGAGCGAATGACCATAGCAAATACATGTGTTTCATGATAAATCGCTACAATCTGTGGGGATCGAATGCGCGATCCGGACCATCGGAGACTAATGTGTCCGCCTCCGAGGCATTATTCGTGTTTGTTTTTTCGGGACGACGTTTGTTGATCGCCAAATAAAATTAAGGCTCATAAGAAAGTACCGAAACTTGCTTAATTAAAGTCGGCACTGTCAAAGTGTACATACCGCTTTAATAAGCCGAACCGATTAATGACAATAATTATTTCTCGAGTAATCAATTTGTCTTCCATCTTTGTGTTTGACATAGGGTTCCACGTGATTACATTCTGTTATCTACTCAAACGAAAAGATCAGCCATTTTGTATCAGCTGTAATGAACCTTTTACGGTGAAACACTTCCTGATCGACTGCATTGAATTTTCTCATGTGCGACGTCAATTCTTCCAAACAAATGACCCAAGATACTTATTTGAAAATGTACCAACTGATAACATACTTATGTTTTTAAAACACATCAATCTTTTTAACAAAGTATAACTGCTTTAATTTTTAAATTTGTTCTAGTTTTACATTTTATGCATTGATGACGTATCATTATAATCGTTTCATTACAGAACCATGTTAGTTCACCATTTTGACACAAATGACCCTCATGGGTTGATGCGTTGTTAAACCTGAACTCATCATGATTACATTCTGGGTAAATTTCTGTGACGTAGACGATGCAACTCTGACATTAATTCCTGATTGGTAGTTTCGGCAGAGCGTCATGAAAATTGAGGACGAAAGGCGTGGAAAGTGGGCCGTGCTACTGTCAAACTGCGCATCACGGCACGTGACTTTATATATAATTGAGTTGTTAATTGGTGAATTATACAATCAAGGAAGGTGCGATAGACACGCGCGACAATTATATGGCTCAGTAGCGGGTAATTCAGGTGATATTTTTTTTTTGCCACTTATTTTTGCCAATTTATGATTTTTTGTGTCAAATTTTATTTTTCTGCGCAAATGGCGACAATGACAGTCAGTAACACGAACCCTATAGGGGCATATATCAGGTCACGTGAGAATGATAACTTTTTCTCTGTTAGTTTTTTACCCCAGTAACCATACAGCAAGTATCTTTACCTTTACAAGGTATTTATCTGAATATGTACACTCACAAATTCAAAGTATTTTCTAATATATTGTGTATCCTGTACAAATAATCACATCAGAAGTCACTAATACATGTAGATGATTTTTGACAAAAATAAAAGAACATGCAAAAAAATAAAATCATTTACAGTATACCTATTATTGTTTTCACTTATTATTTTGGTTGCATTTCATACTGTCTTTGCATCTTTTCTCTGTTTTAATATTTCCATGATATTTGATTGAAATATACACCAAATTTAGAAATGGTGGTTTGCTCTGGGGATTGGCCATCTCTTCTGATGGCTATTTTTTTATTTGTATCACTGATATCTATAAACAAAAACATGGTATAAATAGAATTACAACAGCATACAGATGGGATTCAGAAGAAAATCTTATGACTTATGTAAATCTGTATCTCAGATCTCTATTACTTTATCACACACCCGCATACAAAGTATATAGGAATATATAGTTTTTGCCTCTTCAATAAAAAAGTTTGTGCATTTGTGTGTTTATTTGTTTGTAAACTTTTTTTTTTAAAGATTTCTCAGAAATTACTGGTGTTAGGATTTTGAAATTTGGTTCAAACATTCAATGAGTATGACTTGTTGTATTATATAAGACAGACTCAGGCATGTTGATGGATTGGTGCAAGATGGGGGTATAAGAGATGCACTGGTCTGGTTCTTTCCCTCTTTGAGGTAGGATGTTTTTAGGTTTAATTTCAATGTCTGTTACCCAGCAGGCGCATAATATTGAAACAGTGTCAAATCAACTTTGATTCAAGGTCAAGGACTGATGTTGAATTGTCCTTGAAGTGACATTGTGTTAATGCTGTGTGTCTGCTGGGTATAATCATTTCTTGGCAGCCAGTTGCCTGAAAGTTTCCAGGCTGACTTGCATTCAACCTAGAGGCCAGAAATTATTTTTCAGATCCTGGAATGTATTGAAATTATTTTCTCTTTTTTTTTGCTCAAGTTTAGAGCTATTAGAGCTATTTTAGGTAGCTTTAATAGTTTCGTACCTAACATGATCAGAAAAATTTGGTCAGAAGTCAGATATCAAGCAAATATTCACCTTTTTTGACTGATGTTTACTACAGCCAGAAAAAGTAATATTAGAAAAGTGGTCGCCCTGTAAATCTGATATGGTAATTGTCCTAAAATTTTATAAACATGCTTTTCTGACAGAATGGCATATGCAAACAGTGCAGACCCAGATCAGACTGTTCTGCCATCATTGCCATTTCACCAATTGTTTTTTTGTGAAATAAATGCGCACTACTCAAACTTTAGGCAAAACATATATAATATTGTGTCGAATTTTAGGACAGTTACCATAATCTGTTAATAAATCATATCATATATATATATATATATATATATATATATATATATATATATATATATATATATATATATATATATATATATATATATATATATATATATATATCTAAATGCATTTGCAAATGGAACCTGTAGCCGGCCTCAGTGGCTCAGTTGGATGCGCCGTCCGACTGGAGACCAGGAGGTCGCGGCTTCAACCCCCGCCGAGGTCGGCAGCATTCTTTCGTGAAGATTGATCATGAAATATTTTCTATGGTCATTCTCTCCCTTCCGCTGATTCAAGAAGGGCAGTTGTCAGTTTCTGGCAAAAAAATGTGCACAATACTGGTTAACCGCTTAGAGGACTAAGCCTGCCCAGTAAATGTGTGGTTAGGTAAACTGACCGCGCTCGACATGACCCCATTGGGTTGACTGGGCTGTAAAACCTCAACACAAACAAATGGAATCTGTTTTAATACAAGTATATAATATGTTGATGTTCAATATATACTTTCTTTCATAGATTCAGATCTGGGTGATAAGCGGTACTCTAGTGAGTAGAACATCCATGTTGGATGCCCTAGAACATAAAATTAATGTGAGCAGCCATCTTAGTGCTCATGGTGGATTTGACTTCGCAAATACTCAACTAGGTGTCACAACTGTAGGGGCTTCACGAGAACCAATAAATGCCTGGCTGCCACTGTATGTCACCAAGTCTCACTGGGATAGGGTGAAGGTAAGAATGTATTCTTCCTAATGCAATCAGTGAAATATTACAGAAAAACATGTTAATCAAATTAAATCACTGTGATGAAACATGGATGAGGACTTTTGGCAATCACCTCAGACACTGGCAACCAGGGCCCAGTTGTTCAAAGCGTTGTTAGCTTGATGAACTCGTTAGTGGTCAAAATGTTAACTGCTCTAGTAAGTACAGTATCTAATTCACAGGTATTTTTGCTGAAAAAATGTAAGTAGCTTTTGCATTTGCAAAAGCTACTCACATTTTTTCAGCAAAAATATTGGCATATATAAGTTTTAACAATTTGTTAACTAAAGACTTCATTAGTTTTGAACAACTGGGCACTGAACTTAAGATAACCACTTGTTGAACTACGGAGGGCCCAGACAAAAGCTGATTTGTATCATCTTTTTCATGTACAGTGTAACCTTAATGGCTCGAACACGGATGGCTCGATTGCCGTGGATGACTCGAACTAGTTTTTGAGTCTGTAGAACATTTTACCGATAGCTCAAGAAAACAGATATTTAGAGATATTTTCTTAATTTATGCTGAAAATGTATGTTGTGTGTACTCATTTGAATTGCCTCATCAAGGCAATTCAAATAAGTACACACAACATACCATTATTATATAAAAGTTGGAAAAGACAATCCTGAATTATCCCCATTTGCCTCCTGACCTGGCACTATGTTTAACACTCAGTGGCTCGAACTACCCATGTCTCGAACAAATTTCCAATGTCCCAAAGACGTTCGAGCCATTGAAGTTTGACTGTATTTTGCATAAGAGAAAAGGCTTCTATCGAAATTTGTGGACAGCAGTTGCCCTGATGAGATGGAATACATGTTCAGCTTTATTTTGTTCTTTATTGTTTGTGGATACTTTCTTCACTATCCAAAGATCATGTAAGCAGATGCTGGCCTCGGTGGCTCAGTCGGATGCGCCGTCCGACTGGAGACCGGGAGGTCGTGGGCTCAACCCCCGCTGAGGTTGGCAACATTCTTTCATGGAGATTGATCATGAAATATTTTCTATGGGCGTTCTCTCCCTTCCGCTGATTCAAGAAGGGCAGTTGTCAGTTTCTGACAAAAGAATGTGCACAATACTGGTTAACCGCTTAGAGGACTAAGTCTGCCCAGTAAATGTGTGGTTAGGTAAACTGACCACGCTCAAAATGACCCCATTGGGTTGACTGCGTCGTAAAACCTCAACACAAACAAACAAACATGTAAGCAGATACCAAAGGCCCTGTATAGTCTGATCAGGGCCTTTGCTCCTGCCTTGGGGGCTCAGTTGTATGCGCATCTGACTGGTGATCAGGAGGTTGCGGGTTTGATCCTGCCGGGTCCAGCAGCATTCTTTCATGGAGATTGATCATGAAATATTCTCTAAGGTCATTCTCTCCCGTCTGCTGATTCAAGAAGAGCAGTTGTCAGTTTCTGGCTAAAAATGTGCACAAGTAATGGTTAACCACTTAGAGGACTAAGCCTGCTCAGGAAAACTGTGATTAGGTAAACTGACTGCACTCAACATGATCCTAATGGGTTGACTGGGCAGTAAAACCTCAACACAAACAATAAAAATCAGAGTCTTTGCTGCCAGCAGTGCCTGAAGATACTTTTTGATTGTCATAGCTCATTTATTAACACTTAAAAGTGCTAATCACAACAGTTGTCATCTGCTTTGTCTTCTGTCGGTTATTTTAAAAGTCATTATTGCAAACAGTGTGGACCTAGATCAGACTGCTACTATATGCAAAATGTAAGTTTGAAAAGTTTGCAAGAAGATGCAGCAGACGACATAAGCAGACGACATTTTCAGATGCAGATTTTCTTGGCGCTTTAAGGGTTAACACTTAAAGTGCTAATCACAACTGCAGCAGACGACGTTTTAATTTTTTTCTATTTGTATTTTTCAGGGAAAACAAGACTTGTCATTCATGTGAATCATCTGCTAGGCAGATGATTCACATGAAATGCCAAGTCTTACTTTCTCTGAAAAAGTAATGAAAACATTTAGAATGTCATCTGCTGCAGTCTTGATTAACGCTTTAAGGGTGGATTTTCAGGTGATTTTGAAACCAGCCTTAGGGTCATTCTGTACCCTTGATCCTCTGGGCTATGACTACAAACAGATGGACGTGATGTTTATGACCCTGGGTTCAATGATTGGACAGTTGAGGAGGGAGAATGTCGGAGAACATCAACTTAAACTTTTGTTTGCCCTGCTTCGAACTTGTGCAGGTATGTATAGATAAGCAGAGTTATTTTGATAATCAGCCAATTTAAAAGAAATGAACCTTAATGCTTATGAAATCATATATAGGGTCAACAACCAGCGTTATTAAAGTGGTGACATGCATAAAGCTGCGACTGTATCATTTGTTCAGATTTATGGCATAATCATGAAGAGTGCATAATGCAGTGAAAAATCATTAAGTACGCCAAACATGTCCATTTTAGTACTGTCTACACCAAAAACATATTCTAGTTCATGTAGAGTCTTGGACCAACTGCACTTAAATGCTTCACATCATTGAATACCAACATGGATGGCCAAAGTGTCTGAATATCAGTTGCTTTTCAGAAGCCTGATTTTTTTAAAACTAGACAATCTGTATGTGTGTGAACTTGTAAGCTAAGTTAATATTCTGAATTTCTTAAAACCCTAGTTTGTTCAGCCCGATTAAAAAAAAACTTGTTAGTGTCAAAAGTCGTGTTTCATCATTGTTATGATGTAGGTTGTAAGGAGTGATATACCTCCAGATAAGTTAAGTATAGAAAAAAATCATTATGAAAATACACCTATTCAAATATACTGAAAATTTTATCACCAAAAAATGAAAATTTTCAGATAAAAAATTCTGATATTTTCTATATTTCTGCTTAAAACATAGATTGTGGATACTCATTAGAACTGCCTTAATGAGGCAGTTCTAACAAGTACCCACAATCTATGTTTTGAACAGAAATAAGAAAAATAATGTATACCCCTTTAAACCCCAGTTTTACTATATAAAATTGGGGTTTAAGGGGGTCAAAATTATATAGGCATGTTTTCGTGACATAGTTTTGTTATTTCTCCATGAAAACACATGTTGTGGGTGTTCATTAGAAGCACCTTGGTGAGGTGCTTCTCATTAGTAACCACAACATATGGTTTCTTGAAGAAAAAAAATCAGTACTTTTTGATTGAAAAATTATCACCTTTTTCAGCTTTTTAATGAATTTTAATACACACACAGATGTTCAATAATATTTTTGTTGTTTTTTTTTTCAGCTTGTTTGAAAGACTTTGAAATGACAGATCAGGTGGTTGAGTTTGTAGACAAGTTTGTGTCCAGTCCTGCAGGACGAACCAAAGATATAATTCCAAACCTCTTCACTCTGATTGGCTACATTGTTTCCTTACCAACAGAAAAGACCAGACAGATCTTCTGCATTGAAGGTAAAATATCCAAATTACTTTCTCATTGGTTAACCCATTCATCCCTGCAGGCAGATATTTGCAAACAGTGCAGATCCAGATCAGGTTGCTTGTATCAAGCCTTCTCATCAGGATCTACTCAGTTTGCCATTATGGTACTGATTTTTGACTCAAACCCCTATTTGTGACAATGGGTATGTCCATTCAGAGATGGAAGAATCCATTTCAGAAACTTGGGGATCAATAGGTTATCTAGTTCTACTAATATCAATGCTGAAAATAACTCTGATTTCAGATTGAGAACAGTGAGTTCAGGACATACTAAGTTACTTCGATTGAGTCAGAATCTCACATTATTTTCTTTTACGGTAAATGTCCTAAAATTTGGAACACTTTATTCCATACCTTTTTGGCCAACATTTTGCTTTTTTATGCAGTTGTTCCCTAAAATATGTAGTGGAATGGCAAACAGTGTAGACCCTGATCAGACTGCTCCTTCTGGAGCAGTCTGATCTGGGTCTATACAGTTTGCATATGCCATTTTGTCAGATACTTTTGTGTACAAAATTTTAGGACATTTACCATATTAATGCTAAGAATTCTTTTGATCTTAACCAAAGAAGAATTTTCACTTACTGTTTCATTTTGTTTTTTTTTTCTGGAAGACAAATTCTATAAGCTGTTTAAAGATGTTCACATGTTATTTGTGCTTCAACAGTTTTGACAATTTTTGAAAACAATAAGTGCATGTTCTATACAATCACAGGTTTGACTTTCACATTAAACTACAAATGATAAGTCTTTATAAGTGCTTTAAATTAATGTGCTTGGAGTAGATTTTAATGCAATGTTCCTTTTTTTATAAAATCTCCATTAAAATTTCATAAAATCTCACAAATGGAAGAAAGAAGATCTAGCATGTACTAACAATGTATCAATGAGTTCTTGTCAGTATTTTAACCTTTAGTAGTCTGTGAGCAAAATCAACATACTGTATTCGACCTAGTTAACGCGCATACGCCTATATGCGCACAGTCAAGCAATTCCATAGTCTACAGATTATAGCTTGTTTACTTTTTGTTGACTTCTTTATTAAGCATATGTTGTGGGTACCCATTTGAATTGCATCTAATTGTTGATGCAGTTCAAATGAGTACCCACAACATATGCTTTTATAAAGAAAATCAGGAAAAAACACTAAAACATCGCATAAGCATTATTTGATGTCCTATACAGATTTTTTTTTTAAAGTGTACCCCTAGTACATATTTTACTACAGAATAAAAAAAGTAAGAGAAAAGTCCAGGGAGTGCCACAATCACAAGCCGCAGCCCTTCCCAGACACTGAGAGGAAGAGGAAACAGACAAAACCAAACAAGCACAAATTGAACAAACATACAAAAAGAAAAGCATTAAGATTAACTCATTCTTCCCCAAGTGAGGTATTTGCAATGCTAAAAGGACTGAAAAACATAAGAACAAAATAACACAAGGCAAGACTTAAAACAAATCGCCACGTAGAATAAACCACAAAGCAACAAAGAGTAAGACCAACACCGCGACCATCGCCATAGAACGGTCAATAGAATAAACCACGGGGTATAAAGCACTTTTACAGCCGACTAATTTCACCCTGGGTCCCAATGCCAAAAGTTTTCCCAGTATTTTTGAAAAAACCTAAGCACATAGTGTGGTAATTAGATTGAATATTGAACAATAAATTACTGACTATTTATTACACAAAAAAAGATCATTTTATCCATGCTGGTCTTCTCCAGGAAAGTGAATAAATGAAATTTAGAACCCAGTTTTCAAACACAAATGTAAATTTGAGCTGATAACCATGGTTAGCCGCCTCTCCAAAATACCATAAAAAGTATATATTCACTCTCAACACACAGCGAGCAGAAATTCATGCTTACCCCACCCCCACACCCCCCAACACACACACACACGCACATACACAAACACTGATGTGAAGTTTCTATGAAAGTTAAAATAAATTCAGGGCCATTGTTCAAAACTAAGTAAGTTGTTAGTTAACATATCATTAAAACTTTGATCATTAAATATGGCAAATACACTAATATTTTTGCTGAAAAAATGTGTGTAGCTTTTGCATTTACAAAAGCTACTCACATTTTTTAGCAAAAATACCTGTGAATCAGATACTGTACTTACTAGAATAGTCAACATTTTGATCACAAGCTTGTTAAGCTAACGATGCTTAGAACAACTGGGCCCTGATTTCATTAGTTGAGTTACTTATACTTTATCCTATATCTGTCCCACTCTATTTTTACCTGATCATATATCTGTCCTACTATATTTTTTACCATATCCTATATCTGTCCTACTATATTTTGGCTTATCCTATATCTGTCCTACTATATTTTACCTTATCCTATATCATCTGTCCTACAATATTTTTACCTTATCCTATATCATCTGTCCTACTATATTTTACCTTAACCTATATCTGTCCTACTATATTATTACCTTATCCTATATCTTTCCTACTATAATTTTTTCCTGAAGTATTCAGTTAGTTAGACCCAGATCAGACAGTGCAGAATGCTTCATCTGATTAGGTTCCTTCTGTTCGCCACTCAACGAGCAGTTTTTATACGCCCATTTGAAAAACGGGACGTATTATGTTACAGGGTATGGCGTCCGTCCATCTGTCCGTAAACTTTTTCATTTCCGGCTAACTCCTCCTACAGTTTACATCAGATCAAGCTGAAACTTGGTATATAGTTAGACCATGATGTGGCGCAGCGCATATTGTTTCGGGGTTACAGTCCTCTAAATGTTTGCAGAGTTATGCCCCTTAGAAAATTTCTGTAAACTTTTCATTTCTGGTTAACTCCTCCTACATTTTACATCCGATCAAGCTGAAACGTCATATATAGTTAGACCATGATGTGGAGCAGCGCATATTATTTCGAGGTTACAGTCCACCAAATATTAGCAGAGTTATGCCCCTTTGAAAATTTCAATAGACTTTTCGTTTCCGGCTAACTCCTCCTACAGTTTACATCCGATCAAGCAGAAACTTGGTAATAGTTAGACCATGATGTGGTGCAGCGCATATTATTTCAGGGTTACAGTACACCAAATGTTTGCAGTGTTATGCCCCTTAGAAAATTTCTGTAAACTTTTCATTTCCGGTTAACTCCTCCTACATTTTACATCCGATCAAGCTGAAACTTCATGTATAGTTAGACCATGATGTGGAGCAGCGCATATTGTTTCGAGGTTATAGTCCCCCAAATATTAGCAGAGTTATGCCTCTTTGAAAATTTCAGTAGACTTTTCGTTTCCGGCTAACTCCTCCTACAGTTTACATCCGATCAAGCTGAAACTTCATGTATAGTTAGACCAGTATGTGGAGCAGCGCATATTATTTCGAGGTTACAGTCCACCAAATATTAGCAGAGTTATACTTCTTTGAAAATTTCGATTAATTTTTAGTTTATGGCTAAATCCTCCTACAGTTTACATCCAATCAAGCTGAAACTTCATGTACAGTAAGACCATGATGTGGAGCAGCGCGTATTGTTTCAAGGTTACAGTCCACCAAATATTAGCAGAGTTTAACCACTTCGAAAATGTCTTTTAATTTTTTGTTTCCGGCAAAATCCTCCTACAGTTTACATCCGATCAAGCTGAAACTTGATTTGTAGTAAGACCATGATTTGGAGCAGTGCATATTGTTTCAAGGTTACAGTCCACCAAATATTAGCAGAGTTAAACCCCTTTGAAAATTTCTATTAATTTTTTGTTTCCGGCTAAATCCTCCTACAGTTTACATCTGATCAAGCTGAAACTTCATAAATAAATATTATTTTTAGGTTACAGTGCACCAAATATTTGCAGATTTATGCCCCTTTGAAAGTTTTTGTAAACTTTTAGCAGCATATTGTTTAGATGTAATAGTGTGCCAAATGCTCATATGAGCTTATAATATAGCCATGCTTCTGTGGTGTGTCCTCCGTCAGAAAGCACTTCTCCCTAGAAGCAGCAAACTTCTCCCTTAATTTCTTGGCCAGCTTGGACCCTTAGGTTACAGTTCACCAAATATCAGTAGAGATTATGCCCCAATGAATTTTTTTTTTATTTTTTTTTTTTTTTTTGTAATTCCACTTACAGTTTATATCCGGAGCACTGAATTATACAGGAGCCAGTTAATGTGCTGCATCTTATTACTTGCCACGGGCGTATAATGCCCCGCTTGGTGGAGCTCTTGTTAAAGCATCAGCAGCAGGTGATGAAATGAATTTATTCAAATTTTAGGACAGTTATGGTAAGGGGGGTAAGGTATCCAAATATTTAGGTTAATTAGCATTCTGGATAAAAAAAAAATTAAGCAGACAACATTTTGAAATAATTTTCTTTTTTTTTTTCAGAAAATAGGCTTGACACTTCATGCAAATTGTTTTCTTAGGAGACAATTTGCATGACATGTCAAAGCCTATTTTCTGGGAAAAATAAGAAAAAATATCATCTGTTTGTCGTCTGCTGAATTTACCCAGAGTGGTGATGGTTAGATACAGTATTTCCAATATTTGTAGGGGATACAGAAACCAAACTACCAAAGTTATGGTTGGGTTTTATGGCAGAGTGTTTGAGAAGAGCTGCAGGTGCCCTGTATAGGGACTCAACAAAGAATGCCATTAACGGTCTGATTGATGCTGTTCTTCATGGAACAAAACAAGGTTTGTACATAACTCCAGATAAGGTGTTAGCCCTGATGCTAAATAGAGATTATTATAGGGCAATTTTCATATCATACCCCATATCAACCTGAGACACCCATATCAGCCCAAAGGCCAAAGGCCCTCGGGCTGATATGGGTGTCTCGGGTTGATATGGGGTATGATATGAAAATTGCCATATCGTAATCTATTTATCATACATTTTTCTTTCTGAAAAGTGTGCCTAATTGATATTGTATGCGGAGTCAAAGGCAAGATCGCAGAGTACTCCGAATGTGGTGATATGGGTCTTTTGCATAGGCAAAAAAGCCATATCACCCATGTGACCTGGTGATAGGGGATTTTTGCCTGTGCAAAAAAGCCATATCACCCACGTGACCCATTATCACACCTTTTGCGCTCCACAAGAGTGATATGTGCTTGAAAGACATGTTGGTATCACATATGCAAAATGAACATATTTTTTTCTAGTAGATGTATGATAATTAACGATATTGTTCTTGTTTTTGCACTAAATCATGTTGTGGGTACTCACTAGTGCAAAGATAATCTTCTGAATCCTCTTTTATGTGTAGCTATATATTGTACAAATAACTTGTATCATAGATCTAGTTAAAATACTTTTTTCAACAGAAAAATATTGATATAACTAGAAATGTGTTGTTGTTTTAGTTCACCTGAGCCAAAGGCTCAGGATGAGCTCTTATGATCACTTTCCGTCCATCGTTGTCCATCTGTTGTCCGACCACACCTTTGAAGGACTTCTCTAAAACCCCTGAGGCAATTTTCTTCAAACTTCATGTGCAGCCTTCTGTTATAGAGGATTGAAAAATTGTACAAGTGGTCACGTTCAGTTAATTGAAATGGACGCCATGCTTTAGGATCAAAATTTTGCCCCCGGGGGTTATCTGCCCTTGCCCCTTGGGCTATATACAGGTATAAAACCATGTAATCTTTTAACGTTTTCTTCTCTGATACCTCTTGACCAATTTTCACCAGATTTCACATGGGGCCTTCTATCAAAAGGGCATTAACAATTTGTTCAAATGGTATGCACCATTGAACAAGATGGCTGCAATGCCCATATATGGTAAAAAAAAAAAAAAAAAAAACACACTTAAAAATCTACTTCTCTAGAACCAAGAAAGCTTTATGGCTGAATCTTGGAATATAGTTAGAAGACTCAAGGTCTACCATATTTATTCAAATGATGATCCAAGGATAACCTTTGACGTTTTTTATGGTAAGGTCAAATTTGCATCCCGATACATTTGTATGAGGAAAAAAGTTGAAAAATCATTTTCTCAAAATATATTAAAGACTAATGGCTGAAATTAACAATGTAAGATTAAAGTAGTAAAACTATTTAGTTACCATCAAAATTTGGGGGTTATCTGCCCTTGCCCTTAGCTATATACATGTATCAAGTTGTGAAATAGCTGAAATTTACAATTTATGATTAAAGTAGTAAAATACCATCAAAATTTTGGGGGTTGTCTGCCCTTAGCTATATACATGTATCAGGTCAAGAAATCTTTAAATGTCTTCTCTGACCAGTTTTCACCAGATTTCACATATGACCTTCTGTTGTAAGGATGTTGACAATTTGTTCAAATGGTTCTGCACCATTCAACAAGATGGCTGCCATGCCCATATATGGTAAAAACACTTAAAAATCTTTTCTCTAGAACTAAGAAAGCTTTGAAGCTGAATCTTGGTATACAGCATCAGGAACTCATGGCCTATCAAGTTTGTTCAAATGATGAGACTAGGAATGACCTTTGACCTTTTTACAATGTGGTCAAATTTGTGTCCTAGTTGCTGTGGCAATAATGGAAGAATGTTGCATGGCATTTGCAGATATGCAATAGATTTATTTATCAGGTGAGCAGATCATGGCCCATGGGTCTCTTGTTTAAACAATGTGCCTCCAATTATATGCTCATTCCTACAAAATCTGTTTATTGTTGTTTTTTTTTTCAAAAGTTATCCAGGGGATTCAAAAGCTGAAAACGCGATGCTATCCAGTCCAGCAACAGGTCTTGTTTTTCATTCCATGGTTTCGTCTGCATAATAGTATGCAGTGCAATAGCACTAGAATAGTGGTGGCTGTTTTACAGCAGTTAACCCTTAAACTGCCAATCACAACAATTGTTGTCTGCTATGTCGTCTGCTTGTGATTTTAAAAGTCATTTTTGCAAACAGTGTGGACCCAGATCAGACTGCTCCTCTAGGAGCAGTCTGATCAGGGTCCACACTGTTTGCCTGTATGCAAAATTAGGTTTAAAAAGTTTGCAAGAATATTCAGCAGACGACATTTTTCAGATGCAGGTTTTCTTGGCGTTTTAAGGGTTAAATTTATAGTAAATAAGCATTTTGGGGAATCAGAAAAGTAAATTTTACAAGGCGGTGGCTGTTATTCAGACTAGCCATTGATGGGGTTTTCTCTGTATATCCATATTTTCATTTGTAGGTGTTTTAGCCAGCAGCCAGGAACCGGCAGAGCCTGCAGTATGCCGGGCAGCAGCAGAGATCACTAGACTGTGTCTCAGATCAGATACTGAGGTTCAAGTGGCTTCCTTTGATCCAGCAACTGGTGTCAAAATTCCTGAGGTAGAATTGTGTCACAGTGAGAAGGTGGACAGAGCTATGGAAACATGGGCTGAAAAAGAAGCAGGCTATGTTAAAGTGAGTACATTGATGGTAATTTGTTATGTCCCCGCCTGCCAAAGGCAGGAGTGGGGCATATAGCATTTCACCATGATGTTACGTCAGTACGTGCGTATGTCACGGATGTAACTAATGTTTAGCTTACATTCAAAGATACATTCACATTTATGTCCATGCTTCATTTGGAGGTCATAACTTGGATACCTTTAATGCTAGGAAGTTGATATTTGGTATGCTACTTACCCAGACCTAAACTTTAAACTCTGTGCCAGAGTTTCCCCTGAGTCATGCCCTAGGATGGGACTAGGGGTCAAAATGTTTAACAGGCCAGATTTAGCATTTGACAACTAGTTGTAGAAATTATGACTCTGGTTCAGCTTTCAAGTTTAGAGAGTTAAGATTTAGCCTGATGGTTAAAGATAAAATTCGTCATCTATAAAAAAAAGTTAATGATGAGATGATTGGGTTTGGGCTTAGGGTGGGGCTAATGGATGTGGCAAAACAAAACATGCTTGAATTTTCTATTCATTTTTAGGAGGTCATAACTTGGATACCTTTTATGCCTGGAAGTTAAAAATTTGTATGGTACTTACCCAGACCTTAGCCTTTAACTCTTTGCTAGAGTTGCCTCTGGGTCATGTCCTGGGGTGGGGCTAGGGGTCAGAATTTATAACATCAGATTGAGCATTTTGAAAATAGTTGTTGAAATTATGACTCTGGCTCAGTTTTCAAGCTTGTAGTGTTAAGATTTAGCCTGATGGTCACTGAGAAGGCCAAATGACTCAAAGCTTGGTAGGACTTGTAGATCAAATATAGTTAAAATTGTTTTGATTGGAAATCCAAGACGGCCACCATGGTCTCCATTTTCAAAATCTATTTTGGACTTCTACTGAACCGAAAGGCTAGTTGACTCGAAACTTAATAGGAAGTATCGGGGCGACGTCTAGATAAAAAAATAAATAAAATTGTCCTGATTGGTAATCCAAGATGATCGCCATGGCTGCCATCATGAAAATCTATTTGAACTTCTCTTCCTAATGGAAAAACCAGTTGACTCAAAACTTGGTAGGAAGTTTTGGGCTGACTTGTAGATAAAAAAAAGCTAAAATCATTGCAATTGGAAATCTGTTGGCTGCCATCTTGAAAATCTGATTTGAGCTTGTTCTCCTGAACCAAAAAGCCAATTGACTCAAAACTTGATAGGAACTATCGGGGTGGCTTGTAGATCAAATACAGCTAAAATCATTCTGATTGGAAATCCAAGATGGCCACCATGGCCACCGTCTTGAAAATTTTTTTGAACTTCTGAACCGAAAGGCCAATTGACTCAAAACTTGGTAGGAAGTATTGGAGTGGCTTGCAGATCAAAAGTAGCTAAAATCTTTATGATTGAAAATCCAAGCTGGCTGCCACGGTCACCATTTTGAAAATCTATTTAGAACCTCTCCTGAACCAAATGGTCAGCCAACTCAGAATTTGATAAGAAATTTTTGGAATGACTTGTAGATAAAAAATATGTAAAAAGCCTTACGATGGGAAATCTAAAGTGGCCACCACAGCTGCTATCTTGAAAACCTATTCCAAATACTTCTCCTCAAGAAAAGGCCAATTAACTCGGAACTTTATTGTAGTATGGAGGTGACTTTTAGATCAAAAATAGTTAAGTTTAGAAATCCAAGACGGCTGCCATGGCCACCATATTGAAAACTTATTTTGAACTTCTTCTCCTGAACCAAAAGGCCAATTGACTTGAAATTTGATAGGAAGTATCAGGGTGATTTGAAGATCAAAAACAGGTAAAGTCATTCCAATTGGAAATTCAAGATGGCTCCTCCCGCTACCATCTTGACAATGTATTTCAAAATTCTTGTTAACTGGCTTAACTTGTAGTATAAGTTTCATGGAATAAGAAGATAACAAATAAATGATATTTTTTTTTTCTATTTGGGAAAATAAGACAAAATTTCATATGAATCAGCTTATTTGGATTGGATTAATATGAAATCTCAGGCCCTGTTACTTTTGAACAATTAGGAAAACATTTTTAAATGATGTCTGCGATTAATTAAATTTTGTGCATTAAAGATTAATGGTTGATAGAAAAGTTTTGTCCTTCTTTTAAAGGTATTTGGACATAGTTTTGCGTAGATTTTTGCAAATTTATAATATAAATTCCCAATTTATTTCAGAGTAAAGCCAAATCAAAACAAATATTCGATGCAAAAAAGCATGTTCTGAAGTGGGTAAAAGAGGGCCAGACTGCTCTTGGTATTGAAGATACAGCAGTGAACCAGACTACCAAATCTTCAGTGGCCACAGTTAAAGAACAACAGAGTACAGCGAAATTGTCTGCTTCCAGCAAAGGTATTTCAACCCTAGTCCTGCTGAACCTGGATATGTCCTGCCTTTGCAAACAGTGTAGATCCAGATCAGTTGGCTTCTTCAGAAGCCAACTGATCTGGCTCTGCACTGTTTGCCATTAAGTACAGTCGACTCTCATTATCTCGAACTTCACGGGACCTGATAAAAATGTTCGAGTTATCAGTAGTTCGAGACAACCAAATTGTGACGTCAAAGATATGACGACTGTTCGCCAAAACGTGCATGGAAGGCATATGTATATGGCAATTTAAATAATTTACGCGTACTTCAGTTTGCATTGTTACTGTTTGTTTTAGGAGATGCAATGGTTCTCTTGGAATAATATCATCAATAAATGTTTATAATAATACTTGTTGTCTTTTAATACTCCTGCAAATTTGGATTTCCAAATGAGCTATAAATAAATTATTGGTTTCCGGGTTTTGTTAGCTACAAGTTATAAACTGGTTTGGATTAGCTCCCTTCGCATAGACAACTCGATAGAGAGTTGACTGGTTTCCGCTTTTGCATAAAACGCTTACAATGTCAAGTGGCAGCTGTAAGCTAGTTTGGATTATCTCCCCTGGCATAAACGAACCATCTCAGCGTGGCAAACTGTAGATCCTGCAGAGAGCTCGTTATGAACCGTCTCATCTGGACCTACACTATTTGTGCGGGTATCCGTACCAGTCTACAGGGTCGGAAGGGTTAACATTGGTACCCACGTATGATTCGTCTATTTGAGGCTGTGCACAACATTATTAGAAGACTGTGGGACTGTCAAAGACTGAGATCAACCTGCACGCCCCAAATTTTCCATTATACGCATAAGCCTTATATGGGCTTACCAAAGAGTACCGCCTGACCAAAGAGTAACAAACGAAGATTCAGACTTAGCTAGCCTGATCCATACAGGCTGATCTGAGTCGGAACCTGTCGCGCACAGACTTTTCTTGAAGACGCTATATCATTCAGACGGACAGTACTCAATAATGAAGAGCATATCTAAACAATAAATTAAAGAAACTTCGTTGATTAATATTCCATAACACTATTCTGGGCCGCTTTTTATCTTACAAATCAATGACACGAGACGGTGTTGAGCGCCGCGAGTCAAAGCCGACTAGACACGCCCGTGATTTCATAATTACAGATTTTAGACATTGTTTGTGTTGTTTTTAATTACCTGGACAAAGGGGAAAATTAAAATATTGATCGATTTATCAATGGCCTATTATGATTTTCATTAACTGAGAGACCGGCGGCGCCGCATCTTACATTTTTTTTTCCTTCGTCATGGTCCGAGTTCGAGATACGCGGTAGTAAAAACTGTGAAAAATATATTTAGGGACTGAAAATGATGGACCGGATAGCCGAAGTGTCGACATAAAAGAAGTTCGACATACGCGAAGCTGAAATACAATAAATACATAGGGAAAATAATCGGGACTTAGAAATCAGTTAGACATAAGTGATAGGATCGAGATAAGAAAGGTCGAGATAACGAGAGTCAATTGTATGTGAATTTAGATAAAAAATCTGGATCAAGTAATCTGATTGGCTGAAAATTAGAAAAGGGAGTAGCATCTTGATTTATTCAGCAGGACAAAGGTTAACCTTGACCTTGCTCTGGGCGATTTCAGCAGATGACAAATGGATGATATTTTTTCTTTTTTTTATCCTTGAAAATATGCATTGATATTTCATGCAAATTGTCTCCTGGGAGACAACAAAATCGACTGCTTCATGCAAAGGTATTTTAACCTTTACCACTCTCTGGGCAATGTCAGCAGATAACAAATTGAGGATACTTTTCTTTTTATTTTTCCCAGAAAATAGGTTTGATATTTCATTCAAATTGTCTCCTAAGAAAAAATATTTCAAAATGCTGTCTGATAAAAAATTTTACCCAGAATGCTAAGCGTTGACCCCTTTAAATACCAGTCATAACAGCAGCAGGCCAGTTTAGATAGCTCAGTTGGATGCCCGTCCAGCTGGTGATCAGCAGGTTGCGGGTTGGACCCCTGCTGGGTCGGCAACATTCTTTCACGGAGATTTGATAACGATATATTTTCTATGGTCATTTCTGTCCCTTCCGCTGATTCAAGAAGGGCAGTTGTCAGTTTCTGGCAAAAGAATGTGCACAATACTGGTTAACTGCATAGAGGTCTAATCCTGCCCAGTAAAAGTGTGACCACGCTCGACATGACCTCATTGGGTGGATTGGGCCGTAAAACTTCAACACAAAACAACAACAGCAGCAGATGACATTCTGATATATTTCCCCCCCAAAAATCAGGCTTGATATTTCATGTGAATCGTCTGCTTAAACAAATACAGTCGACTCTCATTATCTGGACTTATCTCGAATAACTGTTTATCTCAAAGTGAACTGTTTTAACATCAAAATCTAACAACAGGTAACAATATGGAAAAGAAGAGAAATTGCTCCGCATGAGCAATTATTCCTCTTTTCCCCAATATTTTCAATGTATCTGTAACTTCAGGAGTCAAATGACATATTCATTTGTGAATTGTGGATGTTTGATTTTTTTCCCCTAAATTCTGCAAATCTGATATGTCGAGGTACGGAAGTTTCAAAATATTTCAGAGAGTCCCGTGGACTTCGAGTAATGAGAGTTGACTATAGTTTGAACAGGATGGGCACTGTTTGCCAGTCAGCCAGCAATTTATTGATGCATGATGCATCATCGTTTAGTCAAATGGACTTGTTTAAATTGTGGGGATGTGTCAGCATGGCCAAGCAGTTGGTACTCCTTACTTCAGATCAAAAGGTCCCAGGGTCAAATCAAGCTAGCGGTAGAGTTTAACTTATGACTGTACAGTGCTACATTGCACAGTCTTTCATTATCACCCCTTCATTATCTTGATACGACTTAAATAATGTTGAAAAAGAGAGGTAAAACACCAAATCATTATCTAATGGTGGGATAAATCTTGTAAGAAATTATGATGTTTGAATATCTATGGTAATTATAATAACTCTTCTTTACATGGCTTCAGATAACAGGAGTGTCCAGATACATATTTTTATTATTTCTCATGAAAACATATGTTGTGGGTACTCATTAGAAGTGCCTCGATGAGGCACTTCTAATGAGTACCCACAACATATGTTATCATTGAGAAATGTTAAAGAAAAATATCAGAGCCAAGTTGGTCAAATCTTAAAAAAGTTGTTAGCTTATGTGACGTTAACATTTCTATCTGGAAATATGGTAAATACATTGATATTTTTTGCTGAAAATTGTGAGTAGCTTTTGCATTGCAAAAGCTACTCACATTTTTGCAGCAAAAAAATATCAATTTATTTGAAATTAACCTTAGCTACAACAGTTAACAAGTTTGTCATTAACAAGCTCATTAAGCTAACGATGCTTTGAACAACTGGGCCCAGTATTTTTTGGCTGTGATAAGGAGCTATGAGTTTAGACAGCAAGCTTGTATGGGTTGATCAGGGTCTACAAGTATTGGGTAATAATGTGTTGGGGGAGCAGCAGAAAGCATATGTATCGTGTATCTTACACTATTTGCAGTCTGAATAATCTAGTCAGGGGCTTTGTTGTTCATCTACAAAATATATGTCCCACAGTATTTTTGTTGGACTGTGTATTTTGCCTTTTAGACCTTAATGTGCTAATCACATCTGCAGCAGATGATTTTTTTTTTTTTTTTATAATTCTTTTTTTTTAGAGTTAATGAAGCTTGGCATTTCATGTGAATGCTGATGACATGAAACATCAAGCCTAATTTTCCCTTAAAGTATTTAAGAAATTTGCCTGTCATCTGCAACAATTTTGCTTGGTACTAATTGCTTTTATAATTTATTTATCTTCACTACAGCTCTTGTCAATGCCTTTTGGTAGCTGTAAAATGTCTTCCCATATTTCGCTATTATGTCAGTTATATTTTCTGGTTCATTGTGATATTTGAGTCGAGTCTGGGATTTTTGAAAATTAATATGAATGTCACTGATGAGGCATAATTGGCTAAAACTGGGTAGTCTGGCCCTTTTATGCTATTAGCTTGAAATTTGATATGCTACTTACCCAGACCTAAGCCTTCAACTCATGGCTAGAGTTGCCCCTCGGTCATATCCTGTGGTGGGGCTAAGGGTCAAAATGGATTACAGGTCAGATTGAGCATTTGAAAAATAGTTGTTGAAATTAGGACCCTGGGTCAGTTTTCAAGTTTGGAGAGTTTAGATTTAGCCTGATGGTTACTGAGAAGGCCAATTGAAACTTGGTAGGAAGTATCAGGGTGACTTGTAGATCAAAAAAAGCTAAAATTGTTTTGATTGGAAATCCAAGTTGGCCACCATGGACGCCATTTTCAAAATCTATTTTGAACTTCTTCTCCTGAACCAAATTGCCAATTGACTCGACACTCGATAAGAAGTATTGGGGCAACGTTTAGATAAAAAAATAGCTAAAATCTTCCTGGTAGGAAATCCAAGATGATCGCCATGGTTGCCATCTTGAAAATCTATTTTGAACTTCTCTTCCTGAATGAAAAGACTACCAGGCTGACTTGTAGATCAAAAATAGCTAAAATCATTGCGATTGGAAATCCGGTGGCCACCATGGCTGCCATCTTGAAAATTTAATTGAACTTCTCTCCTGAACAGAAAGACCAATTGACTCAAAACACTTGACGCTTCAAACAGTGGTAAAATTTATTTGAAGGTCACTGATGAGATCTTACTGGCCAAAGCCAGGTAGTCCAGCCGAGAAAGCTTAACACTTCAGTTGTTTTCAGTTTTTGAGTGTGTTCATTGCTCTCAAGAGTCATGCCTTTTAGAATCTGTTTAACCCTTAAAGCGCCAAGAAAAACTGCATCTGGAAATGTCGTCTGTTTCTGTCGTCTGCTGAATATTCTTTAAGACTTTTCAAACCTATTTTTGCATACAGACAAACAGTGTGGACCCAGATCAGACTGCTCCTAAAGGAGCAGTCTGATCTGGGTCCACACTGTTTGCAAAACTGACTTTTAAAATCACAAGCAGATGACAAAGCAGACGACAATAATTGTGACTGGCGCTTTAAGGGTTAAAAGTTTGGTAACATTGCTCATGTACCATTGCAGACGAGGCAAAAGCTTCAACCAGCAGAGCAGATGATTCTGAGAATATAAGCAACTCAGATGGTGACGATCAAAAAGCTGATACTCTGGAGGAGGGACCAGCATACGATCCTAATCACATTACCTCATCTATGCTTCAAATCCTGGCTAAGGTAGGTAACTCTTAATTAGATTCTAGTATTTTGAATGAAGTGAAGATTACTGATTGTTAAAATAAAAAACAAACAAACAAGCAAAAAACAAAACCAGTTTGGTTAATTACCACTTTTATCCTATGTATTTGGACAGACAGGTCTGGGCAAACAGTGTAGACCCAGATCAGATGCTGCAGAATGCAGCATCTGATCAGGGTCTACACTGTTGGCTACTAATCCAGCAGTTCTTAAATACATTAACAGGTAATTTGTTTGTTTGTGTTCAGGTTTTAAAGCCCAGTGTACCCAATGGGGTCATGTCAAGCTTGGTCAGTTTACCTAACTACACTTTTACTGGACAGGCTTAGTCTTCTAAGTGGTTAACCAGTATTGTGTACATTCTTTCACCAGAAACTGACAAGCGCCCTTCTTGAATCAGCAGATGGGAGAGAATGACCGAGAAAATATTTCATGATCAATCTCCATGAAAGAATGTTGCCAGTCTGGTGGGAGTCAAGCCTGCAGCCTCCTGATCTTCAGTCGAATGCACATCCAACTGAGCCACCGAGCAGGACATATTCAGGTTCAGCAGGACCATGGTTAAAAATTTTCCTAATTTCCGTCATTTGCCTTCAAAATTCCTTGGGTTTTGTTGGTTGCCTTCAAATTTTTGCACATTTTCTATATAGATTGTCTCATTTGAATTTCCATTTTGCAGCTTCACAACAAACTTTGCCAGACAGCTTATCCCAGCATTCAGTCATTCCCAGGATGCATGGCATTTGTCAACACATGGCTGTCTAAAAATAGAAACCTGTCAGATATTGATGATAACAGTGGAATAGTCCCTGATGAGTGGATAAATGAAATCAAGACAGCGGTCACAAACACTTTTGCAGAGCTAGAAGGTAAGATACCTTACTTTTATTATGTTTATGTGTCAGAGAGAATATCTTGTGTACAAATCTCTAACAATGGAAAAGTGGCTTTTGTATGTGTTCTGCCAGTCCTTGTTTATTTAATCCTTAGCATACTGGACAAAGATTTCAGCAGACCATATCTTGAAATATGCCTTTTTTATTTTTCTCCAAAAATAGGGCTCGGCATTTTATGCAAATTGTCAATTTTCTTGAAAAATAAATATAAGAAAATCTGTTTTAAAATAGCTCCACATAAGGTGTTTTATTTTTTTTTGTTTTCAATCTAGTTATTGATACATGTAGTTTTCTTATTTCTCCACACAAAATATGTCTTAGTTATACCATGGTTTGCGCGCATGTATGATGACTTAATGTACGAACATGAGTGAGTGCATTATCACATGTACATGCACAGAACCATGGTATAACTGATTTATCACATTTGCATGCATGTAGACCATCTGCATCGCGAGATGTTTCATGCTGAATGTTGGGAATTTAGGCCACTATGTGATAAGCTGTGGGTAATCGTTAAAAACCTGCACAAAGGCCCTTTTAATGAGTACCCACAACATTTGTTTTGTTTTCATGGAGAAATATGAAAATATTTATCGGGAAACTCCTCTTACTGGTAGCTATTATTTTTGTCAACGGCTGAATTTGCTAAGTGATCACTAAAAAGTAAAGCTGTTGTATGTGGACTCTCCTACCACAATGCTTTGGACTGGTCTATTTCCATTGTTATTTTATTGTTACAATGTAATAATACGTAGTGCAGATTATTGTGTTCTGTGATGCCTGATCTGGGTATTCACTGTTTGCCAGTTACACTTTTGGAGGTTTCAAGACTAAAATGTGTTAAGGAAAGTTAACTCTTGTCATGCTGAATAAATTAAGATGCCACGCCCACTTTTAATTGTCAGCCAATCCAGATTGTTGATATAAATTCACATACTGAATGGCAAATAGTGCAGATCCAGATCAGTTGCCTTCTTCAGAAGCCAACTGCTGTGGATCTACACTGTTTGCAAGGGCAGGGTATATCCAGGTTCAGCAGGACAAGGGTTAAAATTAAACTGTGCCATGAGAAAAGATGTCTTTTGGGCATATGCAAATAAAGATTCAGATCACCCAGCCAGACAGCAGTTAGACAAAGGCCTCTTCTATACATCAGTATATTCTACAGTATCCAGTGATCCTAAAAGTGAATGCCCAGATCAGACTTTCTCATGCAAAGGCTACTCTAGGTCCTAGCTGTCCACATATGCCCCTTTTCTTATGGCTTCACTCGAGTAAATTTTAGTGCTTGGCATGCTGAGTAAAAATTTCAGCAGACAACATTTTGAAATATATTTTTTTTATTTTTCCCAGAAAATAGGCTTTGATAATTTGACAAAGGAGACAATTGGTATGAAATGTCAAAGCCTATCTGCTGAAATAGCCCAGAGAGTGGTGAAGGTTAATGTTTTATAACTGTATAACATCCTTATCGGTTTGTTATTCTTTCTGTTGTTCAGACTTTGCAGCAAGATCACTGATATCTATTCAAGTATCTGATGCCATGGCAACAGAAGTTCAAGGATGTTCTGACCTTGAGACAACACAGACTGTAAGTGAAGGTCAAGGTCAGCAGAACAGAGATCAGGAGGTTGATGATCGTGAAGTGTTAATAGTTCCTGATCAACAAGTAGGAGAACCACAGCCAATTCAGACTGGTGAAAATATAGTTAAAGATAATGAAGAAAGTGATGGTTACTCTGATGGTGATGATGATTCGTTTGATGATTATATGAATGATGATAGTGAGGATGAAATAGCAATTGAAGCAAGAAGAAAAATGAAGAAAAAGAAGCCAAAGAAGGAGGACAAAGTCACAGTTCCCATGATCCTCCACTACATCAATTCTGACCTTGACATTACACTAATCCTTCGTGCAGTGGTATGCCAGGCAGTTTGTTTCCATAGTAACAGTGCAGCAAGGGGAGCAATAACGACAGGACAGCTTGTAGATCTTGGTGGTAAGGAGTATATTTTATTGTCTTGACACAGTTTTATGAAATAAGGATGAATGGATAGATATTTTCATAATCCAACTTCTGAATGTACTATTCGGAAACACACACAACCTAATAACATAATACTTTCCAAACTGTCTTGAGCTAGCAGATACTGGAACTAATTTCCATCTTGTTATACTTTTTAAGTCTTCTCCATATGGGCGGCACCAAGTGAAAAAGTGTCTTTAAACCAGGGCTCGGGAAAACTGGAAAAATAGCCGGTCTGGACCGAAATTAAGAATTCTGGACCGATTTCAAACACCCCAAAACGCTAATAAATCGGTCCAACAGGTTTGTGCCTTGAATCCCATTTTTCCCAAACCAACCAATTTTCACGAATCAATGATGTCTAAAAAATCACAAACGGTCAAGTCTTCCCAAACTGACAACATCCGCGCAACTTTTAAATGCGATATTATGAGAGTTAAAAGGCTCTAAACGGTCATTTGACATGTATATTGGAGAGACAGCTGAATAACGGCAACCTACCCGCAGCACAAATTAATTACGTCATTATCCAAACATTGTCAAAAAATCAACACTTCACTGACCTTTGTGCGGTAAACAAGCGATTAACACGAATCATCAGTAACGGTAGTCTGATAATTAATCCGTTTGTGTGACACGTGTGAATACACTGAGACTGCAAAACATCCAGGTGCAGCCAGCGTGTCCAAAAAGATCAAAGGTCGCTTTACTGAGAGTGATAAAAGAATGCACGATTGAACGCACCCGTTTTCTTCCTCTTCTTTTTTGGTTTGATCAACACGGTTTGTCGGTCCCAGATTCGATAAATGAATTCCCAAACCGTGTACGTCCTGATCAGATGTCGCACACAACGGCACCTGATCTGGGTATTATTGATTGCTTCTTCTTTTTTTTTTTTTTTTTTTTTTGTTGATTGCCGTAACACGCGAGTATAATTCTAGGTAGATTTCACGGTAAAAATAAGTAATGCACCACTTGCGCTAGACAAGATTGGTCAGTGCTTAAAATTTAAGCAGTCTGATCAAATATTGAAACATTGAAAACTGCAAAACCGCCCGTGGCGCAGGCCTTTTTTATTAGACCTATTTAGGTCCATGAAAGTCGTTTCGTTCCGTCTCTCCTGTTTCCCGCCGTCTTCGCGCTTATACAAGACTGGAATCAGTTGTTTGTAAATAGTTTGGGAAAACCCTGCGGAGGTGGAAATAACAACAAAACCGTTTTTTTTTTGTTTTTTTTTTTTATTTTTTTTATTTTTTTTTTTATTATTTTTTCTTTCTTTCTTTTTACATACCTGACTGTATTTATTGATGACGCCAGTTTTGATCATGCTCGTTATACTCGGACTTCCGTCATATAACGGAGTTGAGGTGTATTATTTAAAAGGAGTTATAGGACTGCCAATTGTCATTAGTTTTCGTGACAGGTGATATATACATTTTTTTTTTTTTGGAAATGGGCTCATTGATGACGTCATCGTCATCGGCTGGACCGATTCAGATTTCAAAATTTCCAGAGCCCTGCTTCAAACATATGTAAAATTCACAGATTCAGATTCATCCCACGTACCAAAAAAATCTATATATATATGTATGTATTTCTAGCTACTGTAAAGTGTATACAATTTATAGTCTTGATATAAATTTTATCACAAAATTAGAGGAGTCAGAAAAGTAAACTAGAAATGTGTTTGTCAGCAGAACCAACTAGTCTGGGGCTTAAAGTATTTTTACTCTATCCAACTCACCCTTATATCTTGAAGCAGCCCTATTTCATATACAGAAATGATAGTTACCTCTCTTCTTTTATGGACATCTCATCTTACCTTACGACAAAGTTTGTATTGGAAAACCTGATTAGTTCTTATCTTTTATTTCTTCTGCCTTTTAGTTCTTCCCTTCTCTGCCTTTCTAAAATAAATATGAGATATATTCCAGTCAGATATTTTAGAAATCTATTTGTTTTAAATTTCAGATGGCCAAAGCTGTGCAGCAGCTACCCTCAAACTTTGCCATAGAGCACTTCAAGAACACAGGGACATGGTGAGGAAGGGTATGTTGGATAAAGCCATGTGGAAAAGAGCCAACTATTGCATGGTACATGCCAGTACTGTCTGGGCATTTATTGGTAAGTTTACCCTATTTTTGGGTCGATTATTTACAATCAAGCCACAGTATACAAAAACCAAAAAGTCCTTAAGGTAGTTGTCCACATGATTATCACTGACCAATGTAATCAAACTGCTTGTTAGATGAAATCCAGGTAACGGTTATTGATAGACGCACAATTATTGTCACTTTGACGTCTGAATGCTATTGATAGAGGGTTATCTGTAAAAGCTGGACTGGCATATTTGGGACATTTGTAAACAGTGCAGACCCAGATCAGATGCCACAGAAGGGGTCACGGTCTGCATTTTCCCAGCCTACATTCAGAGACAGTAGAACCACCAGTGCTATCAGTGCTTTGATTATCTGAACTACACTATTAGCATATTATATGGGGCGCTGCATGCAAAATGTGTCTTTGGGCATATGCTGACAGCAAAGGCCCAGATCAGCCTGTGCACAGTCCAAACAAGGCCTTGATTGTCTGCTAACAGAATTATTTGATACTACTGAATGTATGAACAGAGAGCAAAGACCAGGGCCCAGTTGTTCAAAGCTAACGACGTCGTTAGTTAATGATTCATTAAAATTTACATCAAGTGATGCACAAATATACTGAAATTTTTTGCTGAAAAAATGTGAGTAGCTTTTGCAGTGCAAAAGCTACTCACATTTTTTCAGCAAAAAATATCAGGGTATTGTATATTGAATCCGCTAAAACAGTTAAGAAATGACCCTTAAGGAGCTCGTTAAGCTAACAATGCTTTGAACAACTGGGCCCTGGATGATACTTTGGACATTTGATCAGGGTCTGCATATCTTAATCATTCAGCAGTTCCAGACACATCAACAGGAATTAAACTGAAGTTACTCAGATTTTAGGATAAGTACGGTATGCAGAATAAGTGTCCAAATATTAAGGGTAAATACAGCATGTCTGTGTTTAAAAAAATAATTTTCACCTCCATCACCAGTTTACAAAAATTTAATAATTACTGTAAGATGTTATCATAAACATACAGATATTTAAGCATAGCACCCAGGGTAAAATTTTCGGCAGACAACATATTGAAATATTTTTTCTTATTTTTCCCAGAGAACAGGATTTGGCATTTCATGCAGATTGTCTCCATTACAAGTTTACAAAATTTCATAATTATGTAAGATATTCATAGGTGTATAGATGTTATCATAAACATACAGATATTAACTCTTAGCAGCCTGGGTAACATTTTCAGCAGACAACAAATGGAGACAATTTGCATGAAATATCCAAATCCTGTTTTCTGGGAAAAATAAGAAAAATATCACCAATTTGATGTCTGCTTAATTAGCCAAGAGAGTGGTAAAGGTTTAACAGCCCTCTTAAGGAAGAAAAAAATAAAGAAACGAAACAGCTATAACAATATTGTAATCCATTTTTCATTGATTTTATACAATTTTTATAAAAAGAAATATTTACTCATATCTTATGTTCTATATATCTCCAGGTTATTTAATGAATATTCATAAGGAGAGAGGAGAAGGATTCAATGACCTCATTGACCTTTTTGTGTCAACAGCTGAGACTGGAACAATACCATATTTGGAAAAGAAAATCCATGTTTTACTGACAGGAAAATACAAGGACTGTACAGTGTTTGCCAGTGGTAACCAGTGGCTACCAGAGAAGAAAATGGCCACCGTTTTTAAGAAGTTGCTAGGGGAAGAGGTTAGAATTTATATTTTGTATCTCTTTGCAGTTTAGAATTTTATCGCTGAAAACTTCACATATAACATTCAGTATCACAAAGTTACCAAAAGAAGGAACAGATACACATTCACAGGAGGCAACTTGTCTAAATCGTTTTTGCTTCCTGTCTGAAAAGGGGCCTAGCTCCAGCTAAGAGGGAGTACCGTTTTTACCCTAAGTATTCGGACACCTCAACTCCTTACCATATATGTTCTAAAATTTGAACCAGTACAATTCACTACCCTATGTTTTGTCTAAAAATTGCTGGATGAGTGGCAAACAGTGTAGACCCAGATGAAACGCCACGTTCTGTGGCGTCTCATCTGGGTCTATACTGTTTGCTCAGGCCTGTCCATCTGAATACATATGGGAAATATGGTATCTACATATTTTTCTTATTCTTTTTGAAAACATGTTGAGGGTATTCATTTGAAGCGCCTCACTGAGGGAGCAAATCTTTAAGAGTAGCCAGCAATGTGAAATGAGGCAACTACTTGTGTCAGAGTTATTTCCCCTGGAGATATCAATTTCCCTTTAGCTGTCATTATGATAACCAAACATTTTTGTAATAATTTTTCAGACATGGACAGGATTTGAGGTGGAGCTTCGATCAGCAGTCCAGATCCACGTGTATAGAGAATCTGACATACCAAATAGGCATGGCCACTGCAACTCTTATCCCTACATTCCCAATGCCCTGAGGCTCAAACTTGGAATGGCACTTCTACCGGAGCAGAAAGGTCGTACAGTAGGGAGCAGAAGATACTTAAAGAATTCAAAAACTTCCTGATAATGACTTTTAAGTATAAGTGCAACCTCCCTATAAGTCATCTTTGGGAAAAAATAAAACTGGCTGTTACAGGGAGGTGGTCATTTTAGAGAGGTTTAATATTTGGTAAGTTTGCACTTTGGGATATCACAAAAGTGGTTCTTATAGGGAATGGGCTGTCGTGGAGAGATTAAGTATATAGTGAAACTGCTCTTTGGGATATTACAAAAGTGGTTACATAGGTCTAGATAACAGTGGGTATCAGGTAAATATTTTTAGCTCACCTGAGCTCTGCTCAGGATGAGCTATTGTGATCACTTTTCGTCCGTCCTCTGTCCGTGCGTCCGTCCGTGCGTCTGTCCGTTAACATTTTCAAACGACTTCTCCTCTGAAACCGCTGAGCCAATTTTGCTTAAATTTCATATGGAGCCTCCTTAGGGTAGGGGAACGAAAAATTGCTAAAATGGTCGCGGTCCGTTGACCAAGATGGCCGCCACGCCCATATATGGTAAAAACCTTTAAAAATCTTCTCCTCCAGAACTGAGAAGCCTTGGGGCTGAACCTTTGCAGGAATCATCAGGGACGGAAGGTCTACCAAAATTGCTAAAAGAATTGTCGTACGTTGACATTTGACCTTTTTACGGCAAGGTCAAGTTTGCTTCCCTATGCATTTGTTTGGGAAAAACCTTTAAAAATCTTCTTCTCCAAAACCGAGCATGCCTTATGGCTGAATCTTTGCATATATCTTCGGGAACAAGAGAGCTACCAAAATTGCTAAAAAAATGAGTGTACATTGACATTTGACCTTTTTACGTTAAGGTCAATTTTGCTTCCTTATGCATTTGTATGGGAAAAATGTTCAGAATTTCAAACAACTTCTCCTCTGGAGCCTCTGGGCCAATTTTGCTCAAATTTCATATGGAGCCTCCTTAGGTAGGGGGAACAAAAGATTGCTAAACTAGTCACGGTTCGTTGACCAAGATGGCCGCCTTGCCCATATATGGTAAAAACCTTTATAAATCTTCTTCTCTAGAACCGAGGATGCAAGGTCAAGTTTGCTTCCTTATGCATTTGCATGGGAAAAAACATTTAAAAATCTTATTCTCCAAAACCGAGGACGGCTTGTGGCTGAATCTTTGCATATATCATCTGGAATGGGCGGTCTACCAAAGTTGCTAAAATAATTGTCATACATTGACATTTAACCTTTTTACGGCAAGGTCAAGTTTGCTTCTGTATGCATTTGTATGGGCCCCATACATTTGTATGGAAAAAATGTTGATAATTTCAAATGGCTTTTCCTCTGAAGCCTCCGGGCCAGTGTTACTCAAATTTCATGCGGAGCCTCCGTGGGCAGGAGAATGAAAGATTGCTAAAATTGGCATGGTCCATTGATCAAAATGACTGCCATGCCCATATATGGTAAAAACCTTTAAAAATCTTCTACTCCATAACCAAATAAGCCCTGGGTCTTAATCTTTGCACAAATTATGGGGGACAGGAGATCTACCAAAATTGCTAAAATGATGGTTCTGTGTTGACATTTGACCTTTTTTTCTCCAAGGTCAAATTTACTTCCCTATTTGTGTGGGCCATATACATTTATATTGAAAGTATCGAAGTGCCTTGTAGATCAACAGTAGTTAAAATTGTTCTGATTGGAAATCTAAGATGGCCATCATCTGGTTTATATTTATAATATTTCCCTGCCACTGTGCTGTTTACATGTATAAAATCATGATTCTTCAGAAACCACTTAGCCAATTACCACCAAATTTCACATTGATCCTTCTGTTGAAATGTGATTGATAGTTTATTCAAATGATCATGCTCCATTGACTGTCAGGCCCATATATTCTTCTTCAAAACTAAGAACTGCTCAAATGATGATATTTTCATTAGTTGTGATGATAGGATAGGAAAAATGTTGCATAACATCTGCATGTCTGCAGTGGCTATGTCACTCAGGTGATCGAACCGTGGCCCGTGGGCCTCTTGTTCTTATTTCTCCACGAAAACATACGTTGTGGGTACTCATTAGAAGTGCCTCTGTGAGGCACTTCTAATGAGTACCCACAACATATGTTTTTGTGGAGAAATAAGAAAAATATCAGTACTTTTGGATTGAAAAAAAGCATCTTATCAAGAGCTATATGGTTGTTAGAGGGAAATGGCTATCATAGAGAGGTCAGGTAGAAGTGGTAAACTGCCCTTTTGGAGTCTTAGTGGCTGATAGGGAGGTGGCTGTGTTGGAGAGGTGACCATTTGTGGAGTTTCCGCTGACCACTGCAGTTTCACAGCTGCTGGTAATCAACTGAAAATAGCATGCTTGACTCTTGGTATAGCAGTAACTGCAGTGCTGATGTGCTCTAAAAGTTAAGGAGATATTGGTAAACTTCTAGGGGAGGTAACTTTGTCAAAATTGTTTTCACCTAACTTCAGAAAAGGGGTCTGCTCTAAAAGGATGTATCACAAAGTTGCCGTAAGGGGATTGGATACACTTCCAGGGGAGGTAACTTTGTCAAACTTGTTTAGTCTCCCTTCAGAGAAGGGGTCTACTCTAAAAGGAAAAAATTTGCTCACAAGGAGTAGACCCTTTTCTCCAAGGGCTTGATTAGCAGGAAAGCATACAGGACATAACAAAAATTGTCCCCCTTGTAAAAAAAAATAGGGAGGAAAATTCAGCAAGTGTATTCAATCCCCTTAACACTTTGCATGCTGGGTAAAATTTCAGCAGACAACTGAAATATCTTTCCTATTTTTCTTTTAGAAAATAGGATTTGACACTTCATGCAAATTGTCTCCTAAGGAGACAATTTGCAGGAAGTGTCAGATCCAATTTCCTGGGAAAAATAAGAAAAATATCATCCGTTTGACACCTGCCCATAGCATGTTAAGTGCTAAGATAAAGAGATACCGAAGAAAGGCCTCAATCATGAAACACAGCCTTTTCAAGATACTGGATAAGGGTTTATTTACAAAGTCTGACAACACAAAACAACACCTTGTCAAAAACAAAACAAATATAGAATGAATAAAATGACAAGGAACTGCAACAGGAGTTCCCTATGGGAATGGACCTTGTCAAAAACAAAACAAATATAGAATGAATAAAATGACAAGGAACTGCAACAGGAGTTCCCTATGGGAATGGACAAAAGTAGAAACATTTGTGGGGCTTAAACCAGGTTTTATAGATATCCAAGCTCATCCTTATATGCTGAAGCAACTCCAAATAATAATAATAATAATAATGACGATAATAATGAACAAAATGCGGAAATATTATAAGCACAGACTGAAAAACAAACAGAAAGCAAAATGGGTGGGGATTGAAGGCAGTGATCACAACGTTAGCTTTAACCCTTGTCCTGCTAAACCTAGATAAGCCCTGCTATTGCAAACAGTGTAGATCCAGATCAGTTGGCTTCTGAAAAAGCCGACTGATCTGGATCTG
This sequence comes from Anodontia alba, assembly GCA_964016985.1. Classification (NCBI taxonomy): domain Eukaryota; kingdom Metazoa; phylum Mollusca; class Bivalvia; order Lucinida; family Lucinidae; genus Anodontia; species Anodontia alba. The sequence continues at coordinate 60,826,612 of OZ024833.1, read as the reverse complement.
CATTGTTTACCATTAAGTATGTGACTTTGTATCAACCTGAATCAAGTTATCTGATTGGCTGAAAATTATAAGTGGGCGTGGCATCTTAATATATTCGGCATGACAAGAGTTAATACAAGACATGACACAAGTAAACACAACAGTGAGCAAAGTAGGGAACCATACAGAGGGTAATAATAATGTTAGGTCTCCAAGAAAGTGGATTCATATCAGAATTTCCTTCTTCTTGGAACAGCCAACAATTTAAGGAGAATGGATATACTTCAGGGGGAGGCAACTTGTCAGAATTGTTTTTGCCCCCTTCTGAAAAGGGGTCTACTCCATAAGGAAAGAATTTGCTTGTAAAGTTGTTGTCGAGAAAGATATAATCAGAGTATAGCATAATAATTTCATAACTTCAAATGATACAACCATTTTTCCCATTCATTTATTTATTGCATTATTTAAAAAAAAAAAATATGCACAAATCTGCATTAGCCACACTACAAACATGTAGAAAAATGTATCATTTAAGAGTTAAAGGAATTCATGATTCAATATTTGTACAAAGAGATATACCTTTTCCATAAGCATTAAGTGTTTATAAATTTTTTTTCATATCAATGTGAATATCATTTTAGTTACCTTATTCACCATAAATTTGGGACACCTCACCTTACTTTTAGGACTGGCATGATTAATTGCTAATCTATTAATTGATCAATTAGCAGCAGAAAAATGATTATCAATACTGCTTGCCTAATAATGGCTGATTTGATTTTTATGTTTACTGCTTCATTTTCATATCCAATGAGTACTTTTTCTGCCTCGTGCATTTTTATATGCAGTTGAGGTAAAATAAATCGTTCAAAATGTAAAAAAGGCTGGACAACTGATGGTTTTGAGCCTCACAATAGGGGTTTAACACTTGTCACCCACTTCTAATTTCCAGCCAATCAGATTACTTACTTGATCCGGGTTTTTGATAGAAATTCACATATTTAATGAAAAACAGTGCAGATCCAGATCAGTTGGCTTCTAAAGAAGCCAACTGATCTGGATCTACACTGTTTGCTAAGACAGGGCATGTCGTATTCAGCAAGAGAAGGCTTAAACATAAAGTATACTAATGATTCTTTCAGTGCTTATGAATCAATTATCGATCACAATGACAGGACTTATAATCGATTATCACTTTAGCTCTGATCAGCCAGCCCTTCTTACCATACTTATCCTAAATTTTGAACAAGTCCGACTGCCTGTTGATGTGTCTGAATGTGGTAAACAATGTGGATTCTGCATTTTTCAGTATATGATCTGGGTCTACACTGTTTGCTTGAACATGTCAGTCTCATATTATACTTATATTAAATATGGTACACTTTGTAATATTAACCAAATTACCGCAATAACTTTAACCCTTAAACTGCCAATCACAGCAATTGTCCTCTGCTGTGTCATCTGCTTGTGATTTTAAAAGTCATTTTTGCAAACAGTGTGGACCCAGATCAGACTGCTCCTCTAGGAGCAGTCGGATCAGGGTCCACACTCTTTGCCTGTATACAAAAATAGGTTTTGAAAGTTTGCAAGACGACATAAACAGATGACATTTTCAGTTGCAGGTTTTCTTGGCATTTTAAGGGTTAAATATTGGAACATATAGGCCTTTGTAAACAGTTTAGACATGGCATCTGATAAGGGTCTACACTGTTTGCCATACATATATCAATATTTTAGACACTGAACAGGTCATAGAATGGACTGTTTCAATTTTTAGGACAAGTATTGTAAGTAGAAAAGGTGTCCCAATACTTGTGGTATATACAGTAGTGTTGACTATTTGGTTTTAAAGACATGACTTTTCACTCTTCATGACTTTTAGATTCAAGATTTATGTTACTTTTATAGTATATTAAATATTGTAAAATCTTTTTCATTTTTTAAATCTGTAATAGCCAGGCTAATTTTTATGTTTTATTTTTTTTTATTTGTTGTTTTTTTCTGACACCAGAGTTATTTTTTACTCTGGCTTTAGCAAGCTGGAATGATGTATTAGTTTAAAATTAACACTTACCATGCTATGGGTATATTCAGCAGATGACAAACTGATGATATTTTTCTTATTTTTCCTAGCATTACGAAAACATGCCTATTCGAATACACAGAAAATTTTACCTCCAAAAACTTAAAATTTTCAGATAAAAAAATCTGATATTTTTCAAATTTCTGCTCAAAACATAGATTGTGGGTACTTGTTAGAACCGCCTCGGCGAGGCGGTTCTAACGAGTACCCACAGTCTATGCTTTTGAGCAGAAATAAGAAAAATAATGCATACCCCTGTAAACCCCAGTTTTACTATATAAAAGTGGGGTTTAAGGGGGTCAAAATTATATAGGCATGTTTTCATAATGAAATAGGATCTGACACTTCATGCAAATTGTCTCCTTTGCATGAAGTGTCCAATCCTATTTATTAGGAAAAATAAGAAAAATATTTCAAAATGTTGTCCACTGAAAATTTTATCCAGCATGCAGTGTTAATGATATCTACAATTCTGTTAAATTTTTTTGCTAAGTATTTACCCTAAATATTGGCACTCCTTACCAATCTTGACCTAAAATTTGAATGAAAGTAAATATGGAGATAGGCTGGAAAGGCCACAATCAAGGAACAGCCCATTGAAGGTACCAGGTTGAATGGCATAGAATGAAAAGTCCATTTTACGGCCTTTATGTCTAAAAACTCCTGGATAAATGGCAAATACCGAATTTTGCTTTGTATTACTCGCACCCGCATATTACAGGCACCGAATTTTTGCACAAGGTTTTGTGGGAAAAAAAAGATGTTCTTATGTAGAGTATAGTTGAAAATGGCTGAACTTGGCAAGTTACCAGTCAAAACAAGCCAAATTTACAGTAGTGCTAACTCATCACGAAAACATACCTATATAATATTGACCCCCTTAAACTCCACTTTTATGTAGTAAATCTGGGGTTTACAGGGGTATACATTATTTTTCTTATTTCTGCTCAAAAACATAGATTGTGGGTACACAATCTATGTTTTGAGCAGAAATATGAAAAATATCATAATTTTTTTATCTGAAAACTTTCATTTTTTGGAGGTGAAATTTTCAATATATTTGAATAGGCGTGTTTTCGTAATGTGAATTCGCTAACTGAATTCCTGTTGTGCAGCTTGGTTACTTTGGGCCTCGGCAAACTTGATGTAGTGTAGGCAGTTATTTGCTTGCCGATTGCAGACTTGATGATAATAAAAATGTCGTTATTTCTTTTGAATGTGTCATAATTAATACCTTCATAGTGTCTCTTTCTTAACATGAAATTATCAACTTAATGCCCCAGGCTCAATGCAAACAACAATTAAAGTTGACTAGTTGTCACTCTGATTAACCAATGAAGTGAACAGATCTATGCTGATAGTTTCTTTTATCGTGAACATTGTTTATTTCAAACAATTTGTTGATAAGCTGGAAGAAAAGAAGAAAAAAAAAGAAAAAAAAAAGATAAACGTATGGTAAGAAAAGAAAAATAAAATTCCAAATGACCGATCTACCGACCTTAAAACCCAGTTGATTTTGTTTATTATCCTTATTTTTTTTAATAATTGCATAAACTTAAATTCTTTTTTAATTTTTTGATTTATGATCATTTTTGCTGATTTTATGTTTTACCAAATAACTAATTTATTTACTATTTTGAATTATGGTAAATCAGTTGAGTAGGTTGATTTATTCAAGTTATGGAGTGTGAAGCGAGTCATGTCACAAGGTCTGGTTATCAATACAGATTCAGATGCATATGCCTGTTTGAGTAGTATCCCTTTATACAGATCATGTGATCAGCATTGATATCAAATTACTGCAAATCAGATCAAGTAGCTTGTTTTGTGCCAGAACCACGGTATGGATGAAATAGGTATCAAGAATCATGGATATCCTACAGCAATTGATCTATGTCACATTTTTAACAGCTGATCATGTGTGTAATGAGTTTTTCTGTTGATTATCTTAACGGTTTCTGACCTGATTTTGGTGTTTCTGTCAATAACACGAATCAGATTTTTAAAAACACTTTCTGGGTAAAAAAAAAATGTGTAATAAACAGTTAAATACGGAAGTGCAGGACCTGATTAAACCCCATAATGTCATGTACTGTGATCTGAAACTGAACAGAACCAGATAAAAAGTTATATTGGATCAAGTTCTAATGTTACAAAGTTAATTGGTCAACTAAAAAAAAAGAGAAAAAAGATGCCAAAAGGGGTTTACTGGGACATTATAGGTAAGCTCTAACAGGCATGGTGCATACACTTGCTTTTGATTGTTTTTTTCATACACAAGACGATACATTTTAAAACTGATACTGTGATAACGAAAATTTAGAAGTGCAATTATATACATGTATTGTATACTCTATTTTGTTTTGTTTTTACCTTTAGAAGATTATGTGTCATTGTTTGATCACTATACAGTTGATTTTGATAGTCATTTTTACATAGATTTAATACAAGATTTACACACATTTATGCTACATTTGTATATACCGTATTCACTCTAATTACCGCACTGTAGGCTCAAGTTTTTCAAAATTACTAAAAAATTTGTAGTAAAATAGCCTCTTAATACGGCTACACTTTAAAGAAAGATCAGGGGCATATTTAATGATACTTACGCAATATTTTTTCTGATTTTCCTTATTAAAGCATATGTTGTTGGTACTCATTTGAATTGCCTCGACTTGTCGAGGCAATTCAAATGAGTACCTACAACATATGTTTTTATAAAGAAGTAGATAAAAGTACACTGATTGTAATCTTTTAGATTACTAAATTGCTTGACTGTACGCTTATTAGAGCATGTGCGGTAATTAGTTGAATACAGTAATTGTTTTCCTGTTTCTGTTACGCTTTATATGAATTTTGCATATATAAAAATAAAATAAACATAAGCATACCTTTTTTATTTATAAATTGACCCCACTGTGTGCCATCAGGGCATATGCAAACTGCGCACCTTGGCATCTGAGTGTGCTCAGTCTGATCGTTGTGCACTTGAGTTGGTTTTATAGCCTAGTCAACACTGTTAAGGTCATGTTGAGCATGGGCAATAAACCTACTCACACTTTTCCTAGGCAGGCTTAGTCCTCTAAGTGGTTAACCAGTACTTTATACACATACTTTTGCCAGTAACTGACAACTGCCCTTCTTGACTCAGCGTATGGGGAGAATGACCAAAGAAATTATTTCATGATCAAGCTATGTGGCTGAGCGGGCCCCTGTAGCCTGATGGATAAGAGAGCTGACTCTTAATCTATTAGGTGTCTCACCGCTGTGGTTCGAACCTTGCTTGGGTCATATGTGGGAAAGCAAAGTTCCGCTTACGGATGGTCAGGTGGTTTTTCCACGGGTTCTCCGGTTTTCGCAAATGTGCAGGCTGATCAGGGCCTGCCTTGTCTGCAGATTGCCTAAGGGCCCTTTTCCTGCATTGCACATCCCATACTATAGAGGTATTAATGATGGTGGAATTCACAAGCATGCATCCAATATCATCATCATTGCTTATTTAAATATTATCATAACTTGTATAGTATGCCTGTCTGCTTGGACTTAGAAGCATGGAAGTTCTAGTATACGAGTCGTGGCAAAAACATACAGTTCATGGCATATACAATGAACAGGGATCTGCCTATTTCTTACATACACATATCTATTATATCACTTTCAAGCAGTAAAGATTCTTAGTCTTATCCTAAAACCCAGATTAAATAAATCTCGATATTTTTCCCCATCCATAGTACATCCTCTTAAATGAGGATTGCTTATGCAGAAGTCATGATGTCAAAGCAACAAGCCTGTAATGTTCCTGCATCTTTGACTGCTCCAGGTGGCAATCAACGACAAACTAAAATTAATAATATAAAGATCAGTTTTGATGACATGAAGTTACTCACTGGTAACACTTAAAGTGCCATTAAAATTTGTGGTAGGCAGCATTTTCTTTTATTTTTAAGAGAAAACATGGTCTGGCATTTCATGTGAATCATGTGTTATGTAATAGATAATTCACATGAAATGTTATGTTCTCTGAAGTTTTGAATGGTGTCTGCTGCAACTGTGAACGATTCTTGGAGGGTTTATTTTTAATGTTCCCAGATCTCCAACTCTGCATTCAAGGGCTGATGCAGGATGATTTCTGAGTGGGGTTTGATTTGATCAATTTACTGTACTTACTCTTTGCAAATGCAAAAGCTACTCACATTTTTTTTCAGCAAAAATATTAGCCTTCATGCCATATCTAATGATCAAAGTTTTAATGATATGTTAAGTAACGACATCATTAGTTTTGAACAATTTTTTGTGTCCTGGCTGTTTATCTCCGCTGGCTGATCAAGAACTTTACTGTTTGCATTAATCCTGAAGACTTTTCTCATATCTCCAAAGACACATTTTCTTATGGCACATACATGTTCAGTCGAATAGCTCATTTACCATAGCTAATTCAAACTCGTTTTTGAGTCCCTACAAAATTCTTCAATAGCGCAAGAAAACAAATATTTCAGGATTTTCAGGGAAATTTTCTGATTTTATCATGAAATTGTATGTTGTGTGTACTCATCAGAATTGCCTCTCAATGAGTACACTCAACATACCATTATTGTATAGATGATAAAAAAGACTTCCCTAAATTATAACCATTTGCTTCTGAGTGGGGTTTAATTTGAATCCTGGAGAGGATTGTGGATGGCCTCATCAGACGGTGTCAATCGACAATTCTCAGTTTGGCTTCATCCCAGGCAGAGGCACTACAGATGCAATCTTTGTTGTCAGGCAGCTGCAAGAGAAGTATCTAGCTGCCAATAAGAGACTCTACATGGATTTTGTAGACCTGGAGATCGAGTACCTCGGAAGGTCATCTGGTGGGCGCTGAGAAAACTTGGTGTGGAGGAGTGGATTGTGCGACTGGTGCAGGGGATGTATGCAAATGCGCGGAGCTGTGTCCATGTTGGTGAGGGGTACAGTGAAGAGTTTGAAGTGAAGGTTGGTGTTCACCAAGAATCAGTACTCAGTCCACTGCTCTTCATCATTGTGCTTGAAGCCTTATCACGAGAGTTCCGCTCTGTGGTCCCCTGGGAGGACCTCTATGCCGATGACCTTGTTATCATCGCTGAATCACTTGAGGAATATGTCAGGAGGCTCCTGACTTGGAAAGAAGCAATGGAGAAGAAAGGACTGAGAGTAAATGCAGGAAAGACAAAGATCATGATCTGCAGTACGGGACTGGACCTCCTGCAGAGTTCAGGCGAGTTTCCATGTGCCGTCTGTCATACTGGAGTGGGTAGCAACAGCATCTTCTGCAATGGCTGCAAGCACTGGGTGCACAAGAAATGCAGTGGGCTCAAGCACTTGAAAAAGGACCCTGACTATAGATGTACATGGTGCCAGGGAACTGCACACCCCTTGGATGGCAGACCACAGAAGGAAGTCCAGGTCGGATCTGACAAGCTTGAGGTGGTAGCTTCCTTTTGCTACCTAGGAGACATGCTCTCAGCAGCAGGTGGCTGTGAACTCTCAACCACAACACGTGTGAAAACCGCCTGGAAGAAGTTCAAGGATCTGCTACCAGTTCTCTCTTCATGCCACCTCTCTTTCGAAACACGTGGCCGTGTGTACAGCTCTTGTGTGCGGAGCACAATGCTCCATGCCAGCGAGACTTGGCCATTGACAAAGCCGAACTTCCAGCGTCTGCAGCAAAATGATAGGGCAATGATCAGACAGATCTGCAATGTCAGGCCACAAGACATTGTCACCACCAGGTCCAATGAGCTACTAATGTGGCTTGGCATTGAGGATCTGGACCTCATTCTGAAGGAGGGAAGACTCCGATGGTATGGACACATGGAACATTCCAATGGTGCAGTTAAGACAGCCTTTGACATACAGGTTGATGGAAAGCGTGGGCCTTGGAGGCCCAAAATGACATGGAAGCAGCTGACAGAGAGGGATTGCAGAGAGTGGAAGATCTCGGTACCTGGAGACCAGATGTGAGACCTGCCATGCATGCCCACTGATGTGGATGTTGCCCCTGTACCTGCACGTTAATCAAAAATCCGTTTATGATGATATATATGTTTCCCATGTCTCATCAATTTCCATGGTCCCAAGTGACCGAACTTGACCTTGCCATCAGATACGTCAACGTCAGTCAAGGGTCATCATTTGAACAAACTTGATAGGACCCAAGCCAGCAATGCTGCATACCAAGTGTCAAGGTCATCAGCCATTCTAGGTTTTTCCATATATGGACATAGAAGCCATCTTGGTCATGTGACCCAGATCTTGCAAACTTTTTTTCCCTCACCCCATGGCAGCTCCACATGTAATTTGGTTTTTATCGGCCCAGCAGTTTTAGAGGAGATATCGTTTGAAAAAGGTGATGACGCCAACGCAGATGCGTTGCAGACCAGTCTATCCTATAAGCTCTCCTGGAGCTTTTGGCTCTGGTGACCTAAAAATATTCTCTGGATACCCCGCTGCTTTGGAAATTCAAAAAAAAAAAAAAAAAAAAACAATGTAGAGTTTTATAATTTCTTTATTAAAACTTATTATGGGGAATGGATACACCTGAGAGATTTTCCTTCTTGTTTTACAAGGGAGACAACTTTTATGACTTCCTGTTTGCTTTTCTTCACATAAATCCCCTTCCAAAAAGGGGGTCTACTGCAAAAGCAAAGAATTTACTGCCCTTCTCAGAAGGGCAGAAAACCCAATTTTGAAAGTTACCTAACCTGAAAGTGTATCAATTCCTTTCATCATCACAATAACAACTAAAGGGCCAAGATATAAACCCTTCCTTTCTCAATCTGACAGAAGGGACATAAGCCCTTCCCTTCTCAATCTAACAGAAGGGACAAGTCAAAACCCCTTCCTTTCTCAATCTGACAGCAGAAAATAGACAATAAACAAAGCACAACAACAAAGACTGTGTAATTTAGCAAATAAAATGCATCATGTTACAAGATATTAAACATGCCTCCTTCAATGAAAAAATAAACAAAACAGACAACAACGACAACATGCACATTGCCAAAACATGAAAATGCCATACAAAATCTCTTGATATCTTTGCTAATTATATTTATATAACAAATTAATGTTTAAAACATTTCAAATTCATAATATGAACATAATCTGTATACAATAATACCCAACGTAATTGGACACACAGGTGTAAGCAAACAGTACAGACCCAGATCAGACATAGCACAATGCAACATCCGATCTGGTCTAAACTGTTTGCTATTCACTTAGTAATATTATACACATATCAACAGGAAGTAGAATGAACTTATTCAAACTGCAGGACAACTCTTGATAAGGAGTTGATGCGTCCCAATATTTAAGTTTACCCTGGACCCAGATATTTGCCTTTGCAAACAGTGTAGATCCAGATCAGTTGGCTTCTTCAGAAGCCAACTGATCTGGATCTGCACTGATTGTTATTCAGTATGTGAATTTCTGTCAACTGCCTGTTTTCAATAATCTGAATGGCTGACATTTAGAAATGGACATGGCATCTTTTATCCAGCATGACATAGTTATTATAGAAATTAGATGAATTGCTAGTTGAAGTTGCATTTTAAATGCATTTGAATGAAAGTTTTTTGCTGCCATAAACAGGCTGCATGAAATTTTGCAAATTTTATAAGAAATTGTAAGTGTACTTTCACTTCTTTTGCAGACTAGAGCACCAACAAGCAAAATTAGTATTAGGCTGCAGAGTGCCAATCACAACTACTGCAGACAAAATTTTGATTTTTTTTTTGTGTTTTTTTTTCAGAGAAATAAGGCAGATAATTCATATGAAATTAACCCGAGCCTTCTCTGGCTGTTCAAAGCCTTTTTATTGATTTGGGGTCTTCGACAATCAGTAAATATCAAAAGGCTTTTTAAGTCAGAGAAGGCTCGGATTAATATGAAATGTGAAGCCTTATTTTCTCTGAAAAGTAACAGAATAGCAGAATCAATTTTAGAATGTCGTCTGCTATAAATCTGCTTTAGCACTTTAATGGTTAATGACATTTATTGGGTCATTTTGTGTCATCTTGCAGGGGACAGAAGAGACAGCAGAAAAGAGGAGTGAAAGACAGTGGAGGGTGAGGGAAAAAGTGAATGACAGTCCAGAAATAGAACACCGGTATTAAAATGCCCATTTCCACCACCTGCTGCAAATTTAGCAGATCCTAACCACCACCCTATCACCAATGAACTTATGTTAACCCTTAAAGTGCCAATCACAACAACTGTCGTCTGCTTTGTCTTCTGCCGGTTACTTCAAAAGTCATTGTTGCAAACAATGTGGACCCAGATCAGACTGCTCCTCTAGGAGCAGTCTGATCTGGGTCCACACTTTTTGCTTATATGCATCCACGCTTTTTGCTTATATGCAAAAAGTATGTTTGAAAAGTTTGCAAGAAGATGCAGCAGACAAGGTAAACAGATGACATTTTCAGATGCAGGTTTTCTTGGCATTTTAAGGGTTAAATACAATTATGTTATGCAAATACATGTACATATGGTAAATATTCTGCTTGTCATGGTTTAAATTCTCTCTCTGACAGCTCATAACTGTGAACAGTCTGTTCTAGTTCGGAATCCATATCAATTTTTAACTCCAAACTGCTCCCCCACTCCGCCATGCCCCTCAAGGATGTATCTCAGAGAATTGTTATTTACAAACATACATTTATACATTATATATGGATGTAAATTGATCAATATATTAAGATCAATATTAACAAAATGACAATTTATGACAAACAAATTCCAAGCTAACAATACTGCTAAAAAGCCCAATTGTTTAACCCTGGTCCTGCTGAAGCCAGATATACCCTGCCATTGCAAAGTGTAGATCCAGATCAGTTGGCTTCTTCAGAAGCCAATTGATCTGGATCTGCACTGTTTGTCATTCAGTATGTAAATCTGACTGGCTGAAAATTAGAAGTGGGTGTGGCATCTTTATTCAGCATGGCAAAGGTTAACAATACTGCTAAAGTGCTCAATTGTTCTAAGCATCATTAGTCTAAGGGGACCGTATACACTTGGTAGAGTTTCTCCCATTGTTTACAAGAGAGTTTACAAGAGAGACAACTACTGTGACTTCTCATTTGCTGTCCTGCACACTGGGACTGTTCTTAACAGGGTCTACTCTAAAAGGGAAGAATTTGCTCTGAGAGGCAGAACATATGTGATGAGTTGCTTCCCCAGAAATGTACCCATCCCAGTTAATGAAGTCATAAAATTAATTGATATTCATAACATAAAACTTCCAAATACACCAACATTTTTTCTGAATTAAAAAGTACCATGCAAAATCTACTCACAAGTTTCATAAAACAAAATTGGTGTATCTAATTTTTTATGTAGAAATTACACGCACTAACTTCATTAGGGGTGAGTCCAGGATGATTTCTGAGGGGGCTCAATTCGATCAAATTACCTTACTTAACTTTCTCTACATATGCGGAAACACAGGCTTGAGCAAACAGAATAAACAGCAGACACCACAGAATGCAGCATCTGATCACTGTCTACATGGTTTGCCACTCATCCAGCAATTTCACACACATTTATAGATAATAAACTAGACTTGTTGAAGAGAAATATAAGGTATAAAGGGATGTGAATACACTACAACCTCGTTATAACATAGTTCATTATAACACGGTTTTGGATATACCACGGTTCAAAGATGGATCCTAAAAATGTATAGATTATATTGAAAAATGACCATAAATGGTCATTTTTCAATATAATCTATACATTTTTGTTTGGATATAACACAGTTGTTTAACTAACATGATTTATGCTATGGACCCCAACAGGAGTGTTGTAAAGAGGTTGTGGTGTATTTAGGGTAAGTATGGTGCCCCATATTGATCCAAAATTTCAAATGAAAATAAAATTTTGAGTCGAGGTGGGGGTTTCAACTGAACCCTCCCTATATCGCCCTCTGAATCCGCCGCCGTTCATCAACATACATGTAGTTAATGATGCTGTGAACTTTTCAGTTCACAATTTTATATTTGATACCCATGTAATAGTTTGCTAACCTAAGAAAATTAGTTCTTAAGAAAACACATAAAAAGCAAAATGCACAAATATAAATTCTGCCAAAAGTATTTAAAAGTCAATATAAAACGTCAAGAACAAAACAACCCAGCTACATGCAGGCTAAACCTACAATTAAATGCAAAGCTTCACACAATATGGATATTATTCTTGTTTTTCTGTAAAAACACTCTAGAAAGTAGCATTTTCCATTTCCATGTACAAACAGCAAGGCTGAGTTGACTTTTAATGTTCCAGTCAACCATATTGTCAAGATGTTGTTGGTACTTTTACCCAAACTGAGACAAATGACAAAATCAAGTCCTGCCTCATGGTACTAACAGTTCTGCCCTAGAGGAACCAGGCAGCCCCTCTATTTCTCTAGCCCCTAATGGATTGGGCCCTTTTTTCACAACGAAGATTCAGAGCACTCTGTACATCTTTAATTTTGCAGAAAGAAAAGATGTGGTAAATTCCATAATCCTTTCCTATGAACTTGTCACAACTGTCACTTATATGAGGTTACCGTATTCGACTTAATTACTGCACTGTATGCTTAAGTTTTTCAAAAACACTTTTGGTTAAATATGTACCAACCTATACTAAGGGTACTCTTTGAAAAAAAAACCTGCACATGACTTATCAAATGATACTAATGCAATGTGTGTGTGTGTGTGTGTGTGTGTGTGTGTTTTTGTTGTTTTTGTTTTATTTTTTTTCTGACTTTCTTGAGAAAAGCATATGCTGTGGGTACTCATTTGAATTGCATCAACAAGCTGATGCAATTCAAATGGGTACCCACAACATATGCCTTTATAAAGTAGTAGACAAAAAGTACACTGGCCATAACCTGAAAAGTACGGAACTGCTTGACTGTGCACATATAGAGTATGTGCAGTAATTAGGTTGAATACGGTATTCAAATTACCTTCAGACATCCTGTGCATTCATGCAGTCCGAGTAGTTTCTGAAGCTGCTCAGTCTCTTCAATGTTCATATCGAGGGTTGAGCGCAAGACTAGCGTAAGTCAGATGGTTGTTTTTCCCCAAACCTAATCTCCTCACCATAAAGGTGTTATGAAGATTACAATATTTCTTTCTGTAAACAATGAAAATTTAGGTGCCATTGCTCGTATGAGCAATGGCACCTAAATTTGCATTGTTTACAAAGGGGTCCAAGTTGCCCCTAAACAAGGGTTTCAAAAATATGTTTGTTACCATAGTCTTGCACTCAACCCTCGATATATTATACTAGCAAACAGCTGAGCCCCTGTGCAAACTGCACCTTTGACATAAACTCACTTTTTAATGCTTAGCAAGCCATGTAAAAATTTCAGCAGAAGATATTTGAAGTTTTTTTTTTCTGAAAATAGGGTTAGAACTGTCATGCAAATTGTCTCCTGTGAATAAAATTTGCATGATATGTCTAACACTATTTTCTGGGAGAAGAGTACTTTTCTTTGTTTCCAGAAAACTGGGTTCAATTTGTCATGAAAATTGTCTCCTATGAAGACATATCTCCTGTAATGATATCAAACCCTATTTTCTGGGAAAAGTCAGAACAAATGTCATTCCTTTTTTTATCTGCTGACTTATCCAAGAAAGTGCTAATGTTACATCTGTACTTCAGAAGGGATCAATCAGTTCTTTTGAGATCCCAAGAATTTTTTTTCCAGAAAAAAAACGAGAAAAATATTATTCTGGAGATTCTCTTTATCTTGAGCCCTGCTCAGCTGGGTTATTTTGTACCAATTATAAATCAATGCTTATTTTTACAGAGAATGACACAGCATGCAAAAACGTGTTTTCAAGCATATGTGGCCAGCATGAAAAAAGTTTTATATCCTCGGGACTGGATCAGACTGCACAAGCTTGTGCAGTCTGATCCAGTCCCGAGGATATAAAACTTTTTTCATGCTCAACTCAGCTGAGCATGAAATTTTCTCTGCTAATAAATATGAAAATGCCAACAATATTTATTAGCAGAGAAATTTTCATGCTCAGCTATGTTTAGCAAGAAAGAATTTGCAATTGATAGTAATTTGAGATTTATTAGCAGAAAAATTTTCATGCTCAGCCGAGTTGAGAATGAAAAAAGTTTTATAACCTCGGGGCCAGGGCCTTCGCTGTTCACAAACAGAATCACTGGACACTATAAACTGTATCAATGGAGACCAAATGCCCAGATAAAACTGCCCACATGTGGGATGAATCTGAATCTCTGCATTTTGCAGATGCTCGAAGACACATTTTCGATTCGTGTGGCCCAGTATGTGTGAGGCTTATATATATATATATATATATTATTATATATATATATATATATATATATATATATATATATATATATATATATATATATATATATATATATATATATATATATATATATATATATATATATATATACCCCTCTCATAAATCAATATTGACAAATGACCCGACTTACATGCAAAATGTTTATATATGTATTTCAAAACACACTGCATTGATTTGCTCATTACAATCACCCATTTGCATTGACTTGCTTGTTAAATATGTAAAAACCATTGCACTAGGTTATATTATATATTCAGTTAGTAATGTATTATTTCGAAATGGGTGCTAAGGGGAATGGATACAACAAGGGAAGCAACTCTGACTTGGAAATATTTGCCTCCCTTCTCAATGGGGGCTACTCTTAAAGGAAAGAATTTGCTCCCTCTAGGAGCAAATCTTTTTCTTTAAGAGTAGCCCCTATTTTTAAATAGTTTCAAATACTTGGAACTTTGGAAGGCAAGTAAAATCCTGTAAAAGTGGCCCCGATTTTTAATTATTTCAACCACTAGGTAGGCAAGTTTCTTCAGTAGAACTTGTCTCCCTTGGAAAATGGTACTAAAATCTTTCAGGTGCATCCATTCACCTTAATAAAATCATAACAAAAATGGCAATCAGTGTAGATCCTGATGCCTTGATATGAATCTGCTTGTCTGGATCTACACTATTTGCAGAGGTTTACATTTGAAAAGATTATTACATTTGAAATAATCACTCCAACAAAATGCAATGATATAATCAAGTATGATCTGTCCGCCAACAATACCTGCATGTAACATATGATGCCTAAACCCTGGTCCTGCTGAACCCAGATATGCACCGCCTTTGCAAACAGTGCAGATCAAGATCAATTGGCTTCTGAAGAAGCCAACTGATCTGTGTCTGCTCTGTTTGTCATTCAGTATATGAATTTGTATCAACAACCTGGATCAAGTAATCTGATTGGCTGAAAATTAGAACTGGCATCTTAATTTATCCAACACGACAAGGATTAAAGTGCCATTCAAGATTGCTGCAGATGACATTCTGTTCTCTGTCTTTTTTCTAATAATGTGATTCAGTTTACATGTATTCATGCCTTATTTTCTCTGAAAAGAAAATTCAGAGAAAATATGGTGAATCAGACTATTTATGCCTTATTTTCTCAGAAAAAAAAAATATATATATATATATACAGTCAACTATCTCGAATTCCAAGGGACTATCTGAAACACTCTGAGATATCCGTACCTTGACATATCAGTGTGGAAAAAAAATAAATAAAGAAGTGAGGAAAAAAAAATAAATCGAACAACCACATTTAACAAATGAATATGTAATTTGACTCCTGAAGTTAGAGATATATTGAAAATATTGTTGAAAAGAGGAGAAATTGCTCCTCAGGAGCAATTTCTCCTCTTTTCCACAATATTTTGTTACCTGTTCTTAGATTGCCATATTAAAACAGGAATTTAACAGGAATTTAACAGGAATTTAACTTCGATATAAGCGGTAATTCAAGATAAGCGAGGTCGAGATAATGAGGGTCGACTGTATATGAAAACTTTTTAGAACGTCTTCTTTTTGTGCTGTTGTGACTTTTTTTTCAATAGTTCAAACTAAAAACTAATGACACTTATGCCTTAAAAATTTGAAATACCCATCTTAAGAGAACATGTAATTAAGCCAAAAATGTGCTCTTTTAAAGCAGGCATCTTCTTAATACAGGGGCTCTCTTAAAAGAGGTCTTTTATGCTCTATATGCAGAGTAAAAATTTTAGCAGCTGACATTTTGAAATATTTTTCTCATTTTTCCCATAAAAAAGGCTTTGACATTTCATGCAAATCATGAAATGTCAAAACCTATATTCTGGGAAACATATCACCAGTTTGTTATCTGCTGAATTTGCCCAGTGAGTGGTAAAGGCTCATGTAGTTCTGGCAGTAGTAAGAACTACGATTTATATAAAATGAGGAGATAATTGATAATCAATTAACCTTAGTTGTTGTTCTTACTGGACTAGTAAAATGAAAATTGTCAATAAGCAGCACTTATTAGATCCCCCCCCCCCCCTCCCTCTCCCGCATAAAGCATAAAACCTTTTTCTAACAAAATTTAAGTTTCAAAGTGCTGGCGTGACCTTGAAAATAAAGTCAAGGTCACCAAAATCTAATAAAACCAGCAGTTGTTTAAAGAGATAGTGTGTGCACACACTTTTTACTGCATTAAGAAGGCTCACTTTTTGAGTATTTATAATGTAGTGACCTTGAAAATAAAATCAAGGTCATCAAAATCTAATCACTTCTTTCCTCCATCCTGATGATGTATCTGTGCTAGTTTGGTCAAATTCCAGTCATTGGTTAAAGAGATAATGTGCACACAAACTTTTTACTGCATTAACAAGGCTCACTTTTTTGAGTGTCTATAGTATAGTGACCTTGAAAATAAGGTAAAGGTCACCAAAACCTAATCACTTCTTTGCTCCATTTTTATGATGCATCTGTGGTAGTTCGGTCTTTCCAGCCATTGGTTAAAGAGATATAGTGCACACAAATTTTTACTTCATTAACAAGGCTCCTTTTAGAGTATTTATAATGTGGTGACCATGAAAATAAGGTCAAGGTCACCAAAATCTAATCACTTCTTTCCCCCATCCTGATGATGTATCTGTGCTACTTTGGTCAAATTCCATCTATTGGTTAAAGAGATAATGTGCACACAAACTTTTTACTGCATTAACAAGGCTCACCTTTTTGAGTATTTATAGTGTAGTGACCTTGAAAGTAAGGTCAAGGTCACCAAAATCTAATCACTTCTTTGCCCTATCCTTATGATGTATCTGTGCTAGTTCAGTCGAATTCCAGCCATTGGTTAAAGAGATATTGTGCACACAAACTTTTTGCTTCATTAACAAGGCAAACTTTTGAGTGTTTATAATGTAGTGACCTTGAAAATAAAGTCAAGGCCACCAAAATCTAAACACTTCTTTCCCCCATACTGATGATGTATCTGTGCTACTTTGGTCAAATTCCATCCATTGGTTAAAGAGATAATGTGCACACAAACTTTTTTCTGCATTAACAAGGCTCACTTTTTTGAGGATTTATAGTGTAGTGACCTTGAAAATAAGGTCAAGGTCACCAAAATCTAATCATTTCTTTGCCCCATCCTTATGATGTATCTGTGCTACTTTGGTCAAATTCCAGCCATTGGTTAAAGAGATAATGTGCACACAAACTTTTTACTTCATTAACAAGGATCCTTTAGGCTCGTTTTTGAGTATTTATAATGTAGTGACCTTGAAAATAAGGTCAAGGTCACCAAAATCTAATCACTTCTTCCCCCCATCCTGATGATGTATCTATGCTAGTTTGGTCAAATTCCAGCCATTGGTTAAAGAGACTAGTTTGGTTAAATTCCAGCCATTGGTTAAAGAGATAGTGTGAACACAAACTTTTTTCTGCCTTTTTTCTGCATTGAGAAAAATTTTTTACAAAGGGCAATAACTCCAAGAGAATTGGCCCCTAGCCCTTACTTTCTCTTATGTAGGTACATCTTATTGATATCAATGTGTTTGCAGAAATTGATGAATATCCATCGCTGTGTTTTCAAGATATTATGAAAAAAACAGCATTGCAGACGGACACACAGACGGACGGACAGACGGACGGACGTGAAAACAGTATACCCCCCCAACAAACAAAGTTTGCAGGGAGTATAATGTCTATATTTTGACAGTATTTACAAAAAATGCTTCTAAGAAGAAAAGCCCCAACCATCATCACTCTTAATGTTATAAATACCTGTAATCACCTAATAAGCTGCAAGTGTAACATTTAAATTTTCAACAAAAAAAAAAAAAAAAAAAAAAAAAAAAAAAGGTTCATCACTTAGCATGCTGGGTAAAAATTTCAGCAGATGACATTTTGTAATTTTTTCTTATCTTTTTTCTAGAAAATAAGATTTGAACTTCCTGCAAATTGTCTCCTTAGGAGACAATTTGCATGAAGTGTCAGATCCTATTTTCTAGGAAAAATAAGAAAAATATCATCAACTAGCCATCTGCTATATTTGCCCATAGCATGGTAAGCATTTATAGTGATATAAATATTTTCCTATTTTCACTGAACACAGAATTAGGTCTTCCATTCAAAACTCCCCTTAGGGTGATACGTAGTACTAGTACATATGTTAGTTTCTCAAGATTTGTTTCTCAGGAAAAATAAGAAAATATTTATTCTCTGTTACATGTCATCTACTGCATTGCAAAAGTAAAAGTACATATTTAACTTCTTTTTTCTAAAAATGAAAAGAAGAAAAAATGATAAAGAAATATGCAAACATTATGTTTGTAAAAATGTGAAGAATAAAATGATGTGATTTCAACAAATGAAACATTTGTTAAACAATGAGCAGGAATGTTAAAACTTATACATGTAGATACATATGAACTTGTCCAGTGACCTATGACTTCTGGTTTCAATTTTCAATTTGACATAATACAGCTGGTAACCAGAAGTCTCAGGTCACTGGACAAGGTTATATTTCTTCCTATAGAGGCAATGAAATAAACACAAATGAATCATGGTAAGAGGGATATCCAGATAAATATTTCTTATTTCTCCACAAAAAGATAAGATGTGTGACCCACAAAAAGGGCCCTTATGCATTTTACGTAGGTCCAGACCACCTTAAGCAGCTATGCAGTCTAATCTAGGCATTTTCTGTTTGTCGACATATACTACAGTATCCACTGATTCTGTAAGCAGACAACAAAGGCCCAGATCAGCCTGCGCTGAAGCGCAGACTGATCTAGGCCTGTGTTGTCTGCAAATTACATAAGGGACCTTTTTATGCATTGCACATCATATGTTGTGGGTACAGACTGAACAAACTGACCTGTCACTTTGACCTTTTGATTACAATATTTATAAGTACATGTATAGGTTTACTGTGTGGACAGGTAAAACAGGTTTTACCTGTAAGGTGAGCGAATAGCTGTATCACATGGAATGCATGATTTTTCTGACTATCATGCCTAAATTGTGCAGTGGACATATCCTTATGAATATTAAATGTAAAGGTCAAAGCAAAAGGTCAATTTGGTGCATCTATACTCATCAACAATGCCTGCAGGGAAATGAAAAAACTATAAATATTTTTCTGATGAAAGATGAACCTCTTATCCGGAGCTATGACAATGCTATGCTCAAACACAACTTAATATTTTCAATGTTATGGCCGAAATATACATTACAGCCAAAACGTTGGAAATGATAAGTTGTATTTATGTGAAATAAATTTGATAATTGAATATTATGTAAGAAACATGGTATACAGTTTTGGAAACACATACCATGGTATGGAAAAAAACAGCAGACGACCTGTTGATATTTTTATTTTTCCCAGAAAAGAGGATTTAACATTTCTTGCAAATTGTCTCCTTAGGATGAAATATTAAATCCTATTTTCTCGGAAAAATAAGGAAGATATTTCAAAATGTCATCTACTGAAATTTTGTCAGCATTCTAAGTGTTAAAAAGCTTCTGTAGATTTCATGTGATATGAAAAAATCACTAAAATTTCTGCCTATTAATAAAACTAAACATATGGGCAGTACCATACAAAACGAGATTCAAAGATACAAACTGCAATGTCAGAAAACTTACATTAGGACATGTACACCTAGTGAAGATTCAGATCAGCCTGTGCATTCACACAGGCTGATCAGAAACTTCCCTAAGCACATTTTGGATAGCCACAGAATCTTCACTAGGGACATTTTGGATAGCCAAGGATGCAAAGTTTCTTCATGCTGACAATGAAGACTGATCAGACTACGTAGATGTGCAGGCTGATTTGAGTCTCCATTGGGCATGCATAAGAAGGTACTTTTCTCAAACTGTGGCTAATATACTGTTGCAAGAAAAATAATGCAACATTACTAAATGACAATAGAAATATCTTATAAGAGTAAAACTTATCTTCTGTATTTATCCTAAGTATTGGGACACCTTAACTCCTTACCATACTTCCTAGAATTTGAAAAAAAGTCTATTTTACTACCTGTTGATGTGTCTAAAATAGTGCTGGATGAGAGACAAACAATGTAGACACTGATTAGATGCCACATTCTGCAGCTTCTGATCTGGGCCTACACTGTTTGCTCAGGCCTGTCTGTCCCAATATTTAGGGTTATTACTGTACTGTGCTTTCGACACTTTTCAGAAAGTCCTTTTTTACTTGACACTTTACATGGAAGAAGTTAATTTGCAAACTTTTGTCACAATTCAATGCAAAACCATTTGTTGTAACTCCCTATGCACAAAATGTTTTATTGTAATCAATTGTTTTAAAAGCTTTGAATATTTTCATATTTTTCCCCATAGTAAAAATGGCTGCAAATTATGCAAAAATCAACTGGGTAAGTAGTTAAATGCAGGTTTAACAAGGCCTGTTTGTTCAAAATTTCTGAAATTTTCAAAATATTGTTTTGGAACAATAAAAATTTAAAATCTGTGAGGAAAAGCACAAATTATTTCTAATTAAAAATGTCCAAAAATCCAATTTACTACAAAAATCAGATCCATTTTTGGCCGTTGAATTTACTTTACAGTAAATATTTGAAAACAAAGGGCAGAAACAGAAAAGACAAATGGTTCCTTATAAGATTTGGTCAATCAGACTAAAACATTTTTATTTGTTATAGAACACCAAGCAAAAAACGTCTTTCAAAAGAATGTTGAAAGGACAGTAGTATATAAAACATGCATGTATATTTACAATAAAAAGGGTATATTTGAATTGTTTATTTTATGCAAGTGGTGATATCAAAGTTTATCCAAAATGAATAAAATGATATTTTCACAAGTGAATGAATACAATATTTGCACAAGTGAAAAATAACAAGTCGATGTTAATTTCATTACTGGTTTCGGATTACTTCGGTTGTCTTCATTGCATCTGTAACAGATGCCGATCCC
The DNA here is from genome assembly GCA_964016985.1 of Anodontia alba. Lineage (NCBI taxonomy): Eukaryota > Metazoa > Mollusca > Bivalvia > Lucinida > Lucinidae > Anodontia > Anodontia alba. Next base: position 60,805,225 of record OZ024833.1, on the reverse strand, counting down.
ACTTCGGTTTTTTTTTTAACTCCTTTTAACTTCTGTTTCTGAGCAAAACTCTCAAGTGTCGGTATGCATTTTCTTATAGTTAGAATGTAAGGAGCATTTTGGTAACAAGATTATTTTAATTTACTGAATTGTTTTTTTTTTGTTTTTGTCTCTCTAGTGCTTTAAAAGCTGTGAAAGGGGACACCATGATGTTCATGTTTTAATTGGTGACGTTAGTTATAATGTCAGAAGCACGCATTGGCATGTAAACATTAAAATTAAAAGAAAATTTACTCTTGTTCAGTGAATACCAGTGAATACCATAAAAATTTTCATCTCGTGTAATGAAAACATTCAAATTTTCACTCGTGCTTCACACCCCTGAAAATACTGATGTTTTCATTACACAAGATGAAAATTTTTATGGGATTCACAGCAAAAGAGTAAAACATATACAGATAACTTTTTTAATTGCAACGGACTAAAATAATGTATTAATCTTACTTTTCTTTGCAGTTTAGAAGTGTTGCATTTCTTTTTTGGGCCAGTATATAATCTGACAGTGAATACCCGCATGCTCCTGTGCATCCACACTCTCGTTTGATCACGACCTCTGACTTTTTGCCAAAAGATTCTGCATCAGTGAGGTGCTTCTCTGAGTATCACATTGCATTTTTGTGGAGATACACCACAACTTCTTAATAACACTACTACTGGAATCCAAACCAAAAACCATGTTAGCTAAACAACTGTGTTGTATCCCTACAAAATTGTATAGATTATATATAAAAATTACCATAAATGGTCATTCTTCTATATAATCTATACATTATTTGTTTAACAACCCTGTTGTATCCCATCAAAAATGTATAGATTATATAGAAAAATGACCATAAATGGTCATTTTTCTATATAATCTATATGATTTTGTTTGGATACAACACTTCTGGGTCCACCTTTAATCAGTTTTATATCCGAAACCATCTTACAATCGGCCTTCTTATAACAGGGTTCCAGTGTATAAGAAAAATATTCAAACTTTTTTTGAAAGCCCAACTAGAATGCTGACTGATCTAGGTCTACATACACACTGATCAGCTTCATTATTATTCTCTTATCTACCACTCTACAGAAACTTTTATTTCCTTAAATAGTCATTTTTACCCTATCTTTACTGAAAATTAAAACAATCAGACTTTCTAGCTTTGGCACTGGCATTGGATGAATGGCAAAGAACACAGACCCAGTCTGATCTATGTTTAATATTATTCACTCAGGCATATTTATCCAAAAATTTTGAGTAAATATTTTACAGGAGTTTCTATAAGTGAAGTACCATATTTACCCTAAATATTGGGACACTTCAGCTTCTTATCATATTTGTCCTAAAATTTGAACCTCCATTTTACTACCCAGTGAACTGTCTAAATGGCGCGTCATTGCTAAGACCTTTCTATTATCACCCATTTATTTTCTCAATATGACTTAAGTAATGTTGAAAGAGGACACACACCAAATCATCACCTTCATCAACACCATCATGTGTCTAAAACTGGTGGACAAGTAACAAACAGTGCAGACCCAGATCAGATGCCACAGAATTCTGTGGCATCTGATCAGGGCCTACACTGTTTGCTCATATATGTCCAAATATTTAGGGTAAATAGGGTATTCAGATTAATGTTTTTCATACTTCTGCAGAAACATATTCAGTGAACCCTCGTTACAACAACAACATTTGTTCCCAAAGACGTAGCCATTAAAATGAATTTGCTATTGTAAAGAATACTTAATAAGCATATTGATATGTAAGAAAGATTTTGTTTTGTTGTTGTTTTCCCATAAACTGGCATTTTGGGTATTTGTTAGAATTGCCTCAGTGAGGCAATTTTACAAATACCCAAATCATTTGTTGCTTTATAGTATTAAATACAATATTCTTGCGTAATTTGCGACTTATTGTTACCTCTTAAGTAAAGGTTTCGTGACAGTCAGATTGTCATTATAACAAATTTTATTGTAGTATCAAGTGTCGGTATAAAGAGGTTTGTCCGAAGGTCACGTCAAGCCAAAAAGTGCCTTCAAACATTTGCAAGATCCAGATCATCATGTGCATGCACAAAATATCATCCAGGCCTTCGCTCTCTATCCATATATTCTGTAGTATCCAATGGTTCTGTTAGCGATCAATGAAGGTCCCGATCAGACTGCACCGACAGGCAGGCTGATCTGGGCCTTGACTGTCCGAACATACCCGAAAACACATTTTTGCATGGTGTGGCCTATATGAGCCACAGTGTTAAATAATTGATTGTTGGACATTTGCAGCCAGTAAATACTCAGATTACCGTATTGACCGTTAGGTACTGGGACACCTTAACTCCTTACCATACTTGTCCTAAAATTCGAAAAAATCTATTTTACTACTCGGTGACTTGTCTTAAATAGGTCTGGATGAATGGCAAAACAGTGTAGACCCAGATCAGACGCCACATTCTGCAGCATCTAATCTGGGTCTACACTGTTTGCCCAGCCTGTCTGTCCCAATATTTAGGATTATTACGGTAGCTTGAGCAGACCTGCAAGTTGATCAGAGCATTTTGCTAACTGCCTGAATAAACCATGATCATCTGGCTATCTAAAATGCCCAGCCAAGACATACCAGACTGCACAGATGTGCAGGCTGATCTGCAGTTTCACTTGACACACATGTCCGAAGATATTTATCCCACAGGTGGCTCATAAATTCTGGGAGATGATTTTTATTTCATTGGCTCATTGAACCCAATCTGGCATCTTGGAAAACTGGGCCCAGTTGTTCAAAGCTAACGATGTCGTTAGTTAACGATTCGTTAAAATTTACATCGAGTGAACGCAAATATTCTGAAATTTTTTGCTGAAAAAATGTGAGTAGCTTTTGCAGTATATTGAATCTGCTAAAACAGTTAACGAAATGACCCTTAACGAGCTCGTTAAGCTAACAACGCTTTGAACAACTGGGCCCTGATATCCACTTTAGCCATTCTAAGGAGTGTATGCAGCCGTGCTAACTCCATTGCTGTGATATGAAGAGTCTCAATGAAACCCAGACTCCAATTTTCATTCTTTTACGTTTTCTTTGTTTCCAAGCGCAACGATTATACAGTTAAACCTCAGTATCTTGAACACCAACAGCTCATTTACCATGGCTAATTCAGTCCTTACGAAATTCGTCCAATAGCTCAAGAAAGCAAATATTTAGGGAAATTTTCTTATTTTATCATGAAATTGTATGTTGTGTGTACTCATTAGAATAGCCTCATTGAGGCAATTCTAATGAGTATACTCAATATACAATTATTGTGTAGAAAATGGAAAAAAAATCCCTAAATTATTGCTGTTTGATTCCTAACATGGCACCATGATTAACCCTCAGTGGCGAACTACTCATGTCTCGAATAAATTTCCATGGTCCCAAAGATGTCTGAGCCATTGAGGTTTTACTGTAGAGTTTATCCAACATGATCACAGAAAACCACTTTCGATGAATGACTTAGAACAACCTCATATTGTCGTCTGAAAACTAACAACAGAACTGGAGCCCGAAATTCCAGCTAATCTGCAATGCTATCTTTCCAGCATTTTAAATGCTGAGTTTGGATTGTTGGAGCAGATTTCAATAGTAAGATAATAAGTATTGTCTTTTTTAACAGGAACCAGACATTTACCACTCGCTGGGTTGTAGAGCTGGAAAACCATATTCTGAAATATAAGGAAACAAACAGGTTAACCCTCAAAGTGCCAATCAATATTCAGCAGATGGCATTTTTTAATTTTCAGAGAGAATGAGGTTTTTGACATTGCATTTGAATCACATGCCAATTGTAAGGAAAAAAAAAACAGGGCCCAGTTGTTCAAAGCATCGTTAGCTTAACGAGCTTGTAAGTTGTTAGTGGTCAAAATGTTAACTGTTCTAGTAAGTACAATATCTTATTCACAGTATTTTTGCAGAAAAATGTGAGTAGCTTTTGCAAATGCAAAAGCTATTCAAATTTTTTTCAGCAAAAATATTAATGTATAAGCAGTATTTGATGATCAAAGTTTTAATGATACGTTAACTAATGCCATCGTTAGTCTTGAACAACTTGGCCCTAGTTAACTCAAGTGCTAATCACAAATGTAGCAGACGGCATTTTGATTTCATTTTTTTAATTTTTTCAGAGAGTATATGGTTAAATATTTCATAAGCATCATCTGCCAAAATGTAAGGGGAAAAAAAGTTAAACCCTTAACCCATTGTAGACTGAATGAACTCCCCAATACTATATCTGTGTCTGCACAGTTTGCAAGTTACCCTTTTATGGTTTCCAGACTACAATGGGTTAAAGTACTAATCAAAACTGCTGCAAATAGCATTTTGGGCCCGGTTGTTCAAAGCATTGTTAGCTTAATGAGCTTGTTAAGGGTCATTTCGTTAACTGTTTTAGCGGATTCAATATACAATATTCTGATATTTTTTGCTGAAAAAATGTGAGTAGCTTTTGCAATGCAAAAGCTACTCACATTTTTTTCAGCAAAAAATTTCAGCATATTTGCATATCATACGATGTAAATTGTAACGAATCGTTAACTAACGACATCGTTAGTTTTGAACAACTGGGCCCTGATTTTTTTGTTTTTTAAATTTCTGAGAGAATAAGGCTTGAAATTTTATTTGAATCATTAGCCACTTCACACAAAATATCAAGACTTATTTTCTCTGAAAAAAAGAGAAAATATTGCTTAACCCTTATCCTGCTGAATAAATTATGATACCATGCCCACTTCTAATTTTCAGCCAATCAGATCACTTGATCCAGATTGTTGCTATAAATTTGCATACCTGATGGCAAACAGTGCAGATCCAGATCAGTTGGCTTCTTCAGAAGCCAACTGATCTGGATCTACACTGTTTGCAAAACAGGGTATATCCGGGTTCAGCAGGACAAGGGTTAACATTTCATTTGTATTATCTGTCTAGCAGACAATTCACATGAAATGCAAAGTCTTATTTTCTGACAAAAAAAAAAAAAAAAAATAAAAAAAAATATACATGTTGTGTTCTGCCATTCTGCTTCAATTTGCTAAGTGCTTTAAAGATCAACATCTGAGAGTCTCTGACTTAAAACTGACCTTAAATATATGCCACAACCTGCCATGACCCGAGTCTGCCTGCACATCTGTGTGGTCACATCCAAGCCTACAGTTTACTCACAGAGTTATGGAAATAACCACATGAGCCACAACATGAGAAAGAGCAACTTATGATGTGCACCAAAAGACTCATATCAGCCTGCACATCTGCACAGTCTGATCAGAGTCTTTACTGGACACCAGCAGAAGTTTTGGATGTCTGGTTATCCTGAACAGGTAAATAATCGCTTAACATAACACTAAACACTCTGGGTAAAATTTTCAGCAGACACCATTTTATTTTTCTTATTTTCCCCAGAAAATAGGATCTGACATTTCATGCACTTTGTCTCCTTTGGAGACAATTTTCATGACATGTATAAGCCTGTTTTCTGAAGAAAAAAAATAAGAAAAATAGTTCAGTATGTAACATGCTGAAAAATTTTACCCAGTGTGCCAAGCATTAAGTGACAAACAAAATTGTAGTAGATGATGGGAAAAAGTCTCTACAAAGTTTTGACTGACTTGTAGGCACAACTTCAGATGAGGCTCTTTTTCAGCCAAAAAGTATTCTAATGCACTCGCGTATGTAACGCGACGTCTGATTGGATAACGTCAAAAATTTGCGACGGTATATTCTGCGATATACTGTCGCAAATCCGACGTCATCACGTAACGTCGTTTCTCATTGGCTGGCATTTGGTTTTACGCAGCTCGAAGCACTTGTTGTTTTGTGCAAATAGTACATTTTTTCAAAAGAAAAAAATGAATAAATGCATTAGAATGGGGATAACTGCATCAAATTTGGCATTTGGGGAGGTAAATCGGCGGTTTTACGGTCGCAAATTACGTTTTACGGCTCCGCTGACGCATCGCCGTAAAACGAAATTTCCAACCGTAAAACTGCCGATTTACCTCCCCAAATGCCAAATTTGAAAGCAGTTATCCCCTAATTGACATTCTTATTTCTCAACTAACACTTATGTTGTGGGTACTCATTAGAAGCACCTCAGTTCAGAAAATCTTTATAATACTCCCCTTATATATAAACAGCCCAAAATCTGAAAAGTTGAAGCTCAGCTACTTACCTGAATTTATCAACATACTGAAGTTATAAAAATGGAAAAGCAGCATTAATAAACCTTTGAGGAAGAATTCTTTCCCACTTCGATGCATAGAGCATGGAACCAGCTTACCAGAAGAAATTTTTATGTAAAACTAGTGTGGCTATATTCAAAATTGCCTTGGTTAAGTTGTGGACCAAAAAAACAGTTTGATACTTTTACAATTTACTGAACGGTGACTCATATTAATTTAAACCAGAAAACGGAAGGTAAATGTGTAAAGATCATTGGTAGAGCAGACAATCCATTTCTGCTCCAAAGACCACAGATATAAAGATACAAAAATTTGCAAAAGGAAGGCAATTAAGGAAGACTAGACAAACTTGGTAGATTTTCTGTTATTATGTACAAAGGAGACACCTTTTGAGACCCTATTTGTCTTCTTGCACACCAAACCCCTTCTGAAAAGTGGTCTATTCTAAAAGGAAAGAATTTGCTCCCAAGGAGAGCAAATTCTTTACTTTTAGAATAGACTCCTTTTTACAAGGGAGGCAAACATTTCTGACAGAGTTGCCTCTCCTGAAAGCTTATCCATTCCACTGAATTGTAAGTTTATCTGACATCCTAAAATAATAGATACGGTAAATGTCCCTAGATTTCGAACACTTTATTCCATACATTTTTGCCTAAATTTTGTTTTTTATTTAGTAGTTTCTTTAAATGCTTAATGGAATGGCAAACAGTGCAGACCCTGCTCATCAGGAGCAGTCTGATCTGGGTCTGCAGTATTTGCATATGTAATTTTGTGAGAAACTTTGGTGTACGAAATTTTAGAACTTTTACCATACTCTGTTAACAACATATTAACCCATTTTTAGTCTGGAGATCCCCAACAATGTAATTGGTAAATAGTGCAGACCCAGATCAGATGCTGCTCAGTTGCTGCAGAATGCTGCATCTAATCTGGGTCTCCACTGTTTGCAAATACTTCAGCCATTTTTCTCTAGGAATATCTAAATCATATAGCCTAAAATTGAAATTTGACTCTTCCACTATATAGTGTCAGGGAGAGTATATTCAGTCTAAAATGGGTTAATCAAATTCAACAGGGCCCAGTTGTTTAAAACTTAAGGAAGTTGTTAGCTAACTTGATCTTAAAATTTCTATCTTGAAATAAGGCAAATACATTTGTATTCTTTGCTGAAAAAATGTGAGTAGCTTTTGCATTGCAAAAGCTATTCACATTTTCGCTGCAAAAATATCAATGCATTTAAAAATATCTTAGCTACAACAGTAAATGAGTTTGTCATTAACGAGCTTGTTAAGCTAACAATGCTTTCAAAAACTGGGCCCAGATCTTCAAAGCATATTTAAAAGTTTGCATGCTGAATAAAAAATTCAGCAGATGACATTTAAAATATTTTTCTTATTTTTTCTCGAAATAGGATTTAACATTTCATGCAAATTGTCTCCTTAGGATTTGACATTTCATGCAAATTGTCTCCTCAGGAGACAATCTGCATGAAATGTCAGATCCTATTTGCTAGGAAAAATAAGAAAATAATTATCAGTTTGTCGTCTGATAATTTGCCCGTAGTATGGTAAGTCAGCAGATGACAAATTAAAGGTACATTTCTTATTTTTCCTAGAAAACAGGATTTGACATTTCATTCAAATTGTCTCCTTTTGAAAAAATATTGTGACTATTATGTTGTCTGGTGAAAATTTTACCCAGCATGCTAAGCATAAAATCAACACTACCTTGATAGACCAGACCCAAGACTGTGTCCCCCTTGATCCATGACATTTCATGAGTCTGACGAATATGTTTCCCTTCCCAGTGTCTTCAACATCCATACACAGGGACTTTCCTAAGACCAATTCATTCTGGTCTGACTCGTGCCACCGCTGGGCTTTATCCCCTTCTCGGCAATCTTTTAATATTACTCTAGCTTTTTTCGTTGAAATTTCTTCCTCCGACTCTAAGCACAGACCTGTACTTGTGTGTTTGATCTGTAATCAAATCATTATCATCTTAACCTTAACTATTGAAGAGCTAATTGCAATATCAACCCTTGTCATGCTGACCCTGGATATACCCTGTCTTTGCAAACAGTGGAGATCCAGATCAGTTGGCTTCTGAAGAAGCCAACTGATCTGGATCTGTACTGTTTGCCATTCAGTATGTGAATTTGTAACAACAATTCGGATCAAGCAATCTCGACAACATCTTAAATTATTTTATTTCTCTGAGTTCTCACGTGGTTCTAATACAGAGATGACTGTTTTATGTTCTCTAAAATGGGCTTGTAAAAAGCGACTGTCGTATCCATGTGATTGTTCTATAGTGCTTAAATTTATTACTTTGATAGTGATACTGTAATAACCCTTAACTTGTTTTTGTGTTGAGGTTTTACGGCCCAGTCAACCCAATGGGGTCATGTCGAGCACTGTCAGTTTACCTAACCACACCTTTACTGGGCAGGCTTAGTCCTCTAAGAGGTTAACCAGTATTGTACGCATTCTTTCGCCAGAAAATGACAACAGCCCTTCTTGAATCAGCGGAAGGAAGAGAATGACCGTAGAAAATATTTCATGATCAAATCTCCACGAAAGAATGTTGCCGACTCGGCAGGGGTCAAACCCGCAACCTCCTATCACCAGTCGGACACGCATCCAACTCAGCCACAGAGGCCAGCTAATAATAACCCTTAGTATTAGGACAGATAGGCCTTTACAAACAGTATAGACTCAGATCAGACATTATAGAATGCAGTGATTGATCAGGGTCTACAGTGTCTGCCATACATACAGCAATATTTTAGACATATCAAGAGGGAGCAGAATGGACCATTTCAAATTTTAGGATAAGTATGGTAAGTAGATAAGGTATCCTAATACTGGTGCTTAAAAAAGTGTTTGAATTGGAGTTTAACCCATTGTAGAATGAATAGACTCGCCAACACTATATATTGGAAGAGTCCAATTTCAATTTTAGGTACGTCTGGCTATGAGATTTACATATGCCTAGAGAAAAATGGCTAAACTATTTGCAAACAGTGGAGACCCTGATCATTCTGCAGCATCTGATCTGGGTCAGCACTGTTTGCCAAATACCTTTTTATGGGTCTCCCGACTACAATGGGTTAAGGACTCTATCAACAATATTTCAGTCATCTGAAGCCATTTCCCAGTACCTTCCTGCCAAAGGCCATTGATAGCAGGGCCAAGCTCACGAGACCAAAACCTGCAATACTTGTAGTGACGAACATCAAAGTCTGTTCTTGGTGCTGAACTGGTCTGGGCCTGTTCACAGACAATATTTTAACTTTACTGAATTTAAAATGTGAAGTGAAGGACCCAACCAGGTTACACGCAGGATTTTTTTAATGTTCACATATGAAATTGTGTGGCTTTTGTCATGGACCAAGCTTTCTGCAGAAAGAGAAATTGTAACCCAGAGGAACTGTTAATGAGTATCTGGTAGTAATTCTGGGACAATTTTCCTTCTTTCTCCATAAAAACATATGTTGTGGGTACTCATTAGAAGTCAAGATGCTTCTAATGGTACCCATAACATATGTTTTTATGGAGAACTATAGACAATTATCCCAGAATTATTATTAAATACTCCTTCTTCCAACTGAAGCATATTCACAAACTCGAAATGATGGGACTGGGACCAGACTAATGTAAATTACTCACCAATCCAAACTTGATATATTTTGTTGCAATCTTCTTTGGCATTCCTATAAATGCAGCCGCCTTCCCCTTCTCGTCTGGTATAATCTTAAAATAAACAACAGAAATAGGTTATGACCTTTCCACCTGGTAACATTAACCTTTACCACTCTTTCAGTTAATTCAGCAGATAACAATTAATGATATTATTTGTTTTGTTTGTTTTTGTTTTGTTTTTTTTGTTGTTGTTGTTTTGTTTTTTGTTATTTTTTTTTGTTTTTGTTTTTTTTGTTTTGTTTTGTTTTGGTTTTTGGGTTGTTGTTTTTTTTCATACAATGGTCTTTAACATTACATGAATTTGTCTCATAATAGAAAATAGGATTTGACATTTCATGCAAATTGTCTCCCTAGGAGACAATTTGCTTGAAATGTCAAAGCCTATTTTCTGGTATAAATAAGAAAAATATTTCAAAATTTCCTCTGCTGAAATTTTTACCAGCATACTGGTAAAATACTGCCATAAAATACTGCAGACATGAGATATCTACTTTCTTATCTTGTATAATCTTAAAATCAATGGCAGATAAATGGTATCATCTTTCAATAATCACCTGGTACCATGCAGATACAGCAGTTACAAGATATCAGCTTTCCCTTTTCATCTGATATCAGTCACTTTAAAACAACATTAGATGTGTACTTCTCATCTGGTTGCAAATTTAACAGTGGGTAAGCCTACCTGGATGTATCTCAAGAATCAAAGCTCATCCTTTAGTTTCAGGCCCCCGGTTATAAAACTTTTTTCATGCTCAACTCAGCTTAGCATGAAATTTTCACTGCTAATAAAAATGAAAATGCCAAGAATAGTTCGTATTTTCATATTTATAGCAGAGAAATTTTCATGCTCTGCTATGTTTAGGAGGAAAGAATTTGGTATTTAGAGGCCATGTGCTTTAACCCTTGTTATTCTGAATAAATTAAGATGCCACAATCATTTATGATTATCAGCCAATCAGATTGCTTGATCCAGGTTGTTGATACAAATTCACATACTTAATGCCAATCAGTGTAGAGCCAGATTAGTTGGCTTCTTCCAAATGATCTGGATCTATACTGTTTGCAAAGGCAGGGCATATCCAGGACTAGCAGGACAAGGGTTAACACAAACCTTAGTTTGTCTGCATTCAAGGCCAATCAGTAAAAAAATTCTCCAAAATCACAGTCAAATTCCACTGGCTTATCCACTACTAGTAAGTACATCAATAGGTACATCACATTTTAAATAATAAAAAATGATTGAACTGTTTTTGCTGAGTGTACAGGCCCCAAGGTTAAAAAAAAAATCATGCTCAGCTCAGGCAGGCATGAAATTTGTCATGCTAATAAATCTCGAATTACTAAAAATTGTAAATTCTTTCTTGCTAAACATAGCTGAGCATGAAAATTTCTCTGCTAATATATATGAAAATGCCAACTATTGTTGGCATTTTCATATTTATTAGCAGAGAAAAATTCATGCTCAGCTGAGAAGAGCATGAAAAAGTTAATAAACTAGAGGCCTGGTCATAAGATACATTGACTGTGTTGGGGCTTAACGACACGTCAACACTTGTGGGTCATTTTGTGCCGTATCCCAGAGAAATTGAGAAAAGAGATAAAAGAGATAGTAAAAGAGATGAGAGGGACAGAGAAGAAAGAGGAACAGGAATGAAAGTGAAGAAACAGAAGAAATAAAAACATTCCCCCTCTACCCTTACCTGCTACAAGGATAGCAGGCCTTGCCCAACTGTAAGCCAATATCAGTTGGACGCCCCAGTATCATAAGATACATGCCACCTTCTCACCACCTGACCACCTCCTGATCATAAGATACAATATCTCTACTGGAGCTTAACCCTAAAGTGCCAATCACACGTGCAGTTGACAACACTTTTTTTTTTTTTTTTTTTATTTTTAAATTATTTTTCTGAGAAACCAAGGCTTGATATTTCATGTGAATTATCTGCTTAGCAGATGATTCTCATGAAATGTCAAGCTTTATTTTCTCTGAAAAGTAGTAATAAAACAAGAGGTCCACGGGCCACGGGTCGCTCACCTGAGTGACATAGCCACTGCAGATACGCAGATGTTATGCAACATTTTTCCAATCCTGTCATCGCAACTAATGAAAAGATCATCATTTAAGCAGTTCTTTACTTTGAAGAAGATATATGGCATGCCAGTCAATTGAGCATGATCATTTGAACAAACTCTAAATGGCAGCCAGCTTAGATTTACGATCGGCACAATTTTAGCTATTTTTGATCTACGAGTCACCCCAATGCTTCCTACCAAGTTTCAAGTCAACTGGCCTTTCAGTTCAGGAGAAGAGGCGAAAAATAGATTTTCAAGATGGCTGCCATGGTGGCCATCTTGGATATCCGGTTAGCACAATTTTAGCTTTTTTTTGATCTACAAGTCACCCAAATGTCTCCTACGAAGTTTGGAGTCAATTGGCCTTTCGGTGCAGGAGCAGAAGCCAAATATAGATTTTCAAGATGGCGACCATGGTGGCCATCTGGGATTTCTGATCAGAACGATTTTAGCTATATTTGATCTACCAAGTCACCCTGATGCTTCCTACTAAGTTTCGAGTTAAGTGACTTTTGGGTTTAGGAGAAGAAGCGAAAAATAGATTTTCAAGATAGCTGCCATGGCGGCCATCTTGGATTTACGATCGGCATGATTTTTAGCTATTTTTGTTCTACAAGTCACCCAAATGCTTCCTACCAAGTTTCGAGTCAACTGGCCTTTTGGTTCAGGAGAAGAAGCGAAAAATAGATTTTCAAGATGGCTGCCATGGCGCCCATCCTGGTTTTACGATCGGCATGATTTTAGCTATTTTTGATCTACAAGTCACCCCGATGCTTCCTACCAAGTTTGGAGTCAACTGGCCTTTCGGTTCAGGAGAAGAAGCGAAAAATAGATTTTCAAGATGGCTGCCATGGCGGCCAATTTGGATTTCCAATAGGCAGGATTTTAGCTATTTTTGATCTATAAGTCACCCCGATTGCCTCCTACCAAGTTTGGAGTCAATAGGCTTTTGGGTTTAGGAGAAGAAGCGAAAAATAGATTTTCAAGATGGCAGCCATGGCGGCCATCTTGGATTTCCGATCGGCACGATTTTAGCTATTTTTGATCTACAAGTCATCCTGATGCTTCCAAGCAAGTTTGGAGTCAATTGGCCTTTCTGTTCAGGAGAAGAAGCAAACAATAGATTTTCAAGATGGCCGCCATGGCAGCCATCTTGGATTTCCGATCGGCACGATTTTAGCTACTTTTGATCTACAAGTCACCCTGATGCTTCCTAGCAAGTTTGAAGTCAATTGGCCTTTCGGTTCAGGAGAAGAAGCGAAAAATAGATTTTCAAGATGGCGGCCATGGTGGCCATCTTGGATTTCTGATCGGCACGATTTTAGCTATTTTTGATCTACAAGTCACCCTGATGCTTCCTAGCAAGTTTGGAGTCAAATGGCTTTTCGGTTCAGGAGAAGAAGCGAAAAATAGATTTTCAAGATGGCGGCCATGGCGGCCATCTTGGATTTCCGATCGGCACGATTTTAGCTATTTTTGATCTATAAGTCACCCTGATGGTTCCTAGCAAGTTTGGAGTCAATTGGCCTTTCGGTTCAGGAGAAGAAGCGAAAAATAGATTTTCAAGATGGCGGCCATGGCGGCCATCTTGGATATCCGATCGGAACGATTTTAGCTATTTTTGATCTACAAGTCACCCTGATGCTTCCTACCAAGTATCAAGTCAATTGGCCCAGGGGTACAGGAGGAGTAGGCTTTTAAAGCAATTGTTGACGTCGCACGACGGACGACGCACGACGCACGACGGACGACGGACGACGGACGACGGACATTGACTGACCACAATAGCTCACCATGAGCACTTCGTGCTCAGGTGAGCTAATAAATAGACCATCATCTGCTACAATTTTGTTTGGTACTTTTAAAGTTAAATGATTAGATTGTATTTACCTGTTCAGGGTAGATGTATTTCAAATACCAAGAGAATGGTTTGCACTTGAGTTGTTTTCGTAATTCCAACCTTTGGCTGATATTTCCATACTGTACAGCTGGCGCCTCTGGTCGTACTTGGTAAAAATATTGCTGGAAGAAATAAATAGCTCTAGTTGAAATACACAGATCTAGTGGAGAGCGGTATCATATTTACCCTAAATATTTAGACACCTAACTCCTTATCAAACTTGTCCTAAAATTTAAACAATTCTATTTTACTATCTGTCAATGTGTCTAAAAACTGTTGGATGAGTGGCAAACAGTGTAGATCCAGATATGCTGCAGTATGCATCATCTGATCTGGGTCTACACTCTTTGCTCAGGCCTCTCTGCCAGAAAACTTAGTGTAAATACAGAAATGGAAATCTTTTTTATTCTTATTTGAACAAGTCCATTTGAATACTCTGTCATGTGTCTAAAACAAGGCTGGCTGTTTGGCTGAATGTGAAAGATGCAAAAACTGATAAAAATGATCCTTTAGGAGCAGTCTGCCCCTCAGAGAACAGTTTAATCTGGGTCTACACATCTACACTGTTTGCTTAGGCATGTCTGTTTGAATATTAGGATAAATAAAGTACTACTGCAGTGACAGATAGTGTGGGAAAATTATCTGGATCCAATATTGCTCCATTAGCATCATTAGCAGGGATGATGTTAAAAATATTGGACCATCCTTTAGATTGGGAAACTAACTGTAGGGTCTGTGCAGGGATAGACATCCCCTGTGCAGGTGAAAGATCCGACTACTAAATTGCTTCTAACGGCCATCCTGCAAAATCATTTTCAAGGAGAACCAGAACATACTGAATTTTTAGTTGGTAAAAGTGCCTTATCTACAGCTCAGTTCCAAAGTACACAAAAGCCCCCATCCTTTGGTCTTTGCCCATATGGCAACAACATCTGGATGCATATATTTCAACAACTACTTTCCAAATGCTCAATCTGATCTGTTATATATTTTCCCCTATCCCCACGCCAGGGCATGACCCTGGGGCAACTCTAGCACAGAGTTGAAGGTTTAGGTCTGGATAAGTAGCATATCAAATTTCAACTTCCTAGCATAAAAGGTACCCAAGTTAGGGCCTCCTAAAGAAACATAGATGTGTATGTCAATGAAATTTGAATGTTAACTTACACATTTGTTAGACTATGGTTACGAACATGACATAAGCACGTATGCATGTAAGTACTAACATCACAGTGAAATGCTATATGCCCCATTGCTGCCTTCAGCAAGCTGCTGCATAATGAAGCTGATGATATTTGCATACACAATCCTACTGATCCTACAACCCAAATACATAGACGCTGGTTTATTACAGGGCTCATCACAGTACAATTTTTGGATATAGAATGGTTTAAAGATGGATACCTAAAAAGTTGTAGCCAAACAAAAATGCATAGATCATACACAAAAAAATGACCATTTATAGTCATTTTGCAATATAATCTATCAATTTTTGTAGTCAGACAAAAACATATATGGTCATTTTGTCGTGCCAGCTTTTAGCACGATATAGAGATCTGGTTTTCCATCCACTTGTCTGTCCGTCTTTTTGTTTGTCAATCCATCAAAACTTGTGTCAACCCTAACTGCGATCCTAATGTTCAGGTTCCTTTCCCAAGAACTATAAAGGCTACAGTAATACTTGGTATAAGCTTGCACTTAGGAATGACAACTCAGACAGCAGTATCCATATTTGACCTTGGCCTATAGTTCACGGTTCATCGACTTTGTAAATTTGCATGGCGCAACATAGCCTTTGGCGAAATTCTTGTTCTATATAATCTATTAAGTTTTGATTGGATACAACATGGATATTCTGCTAACACAATTTTTACTTTGGATCCCAGCAATAGTGTTATAAAGAGGTTGTGGTTTATTTCCTTACAATATAGTCATCCATCCACACTTTAGCAACTCTCATAGAGTTTCTGGTCATCGTATCCTCTCCAGTGGGTGATCCGTATGGTCTTCTTTTCCTGAAGATATGTCCCACCCTAGAACATGGCACAAGCTCCAACCTGCCGCCACACTGCCAGATCTGAAGGAGACAAACTTAAGATTCAAAGTAAACACCAGAGACAATATACTGCAGTGTTAGTTCTAGACAAGCATATATACATGAACATGTATTTTCCAGAGTACACAAACAGGTTTCAAAGTCTGACCAAGGCAGACAAATGATTAATGTACTTGAAATTCTTAAAAACATTGCCAGACCAAACAAAATTTTGTCTGACATGTGCCACAGTCCTACAGTTTTCACACAGACTGAAATTTTACTTGTTTACAAATTTTGAGACTGACTTTTATCTTATTTCTCAACAAAAATCTGTAAGCTACTTCAAATGAGTACAGCATATGCTTTCATGAAATAAAAAATATTTATCCAGATAAATAATCCTCTTAACTTGAGCTAAGGGCTTATATGATCCACATCAAGGGAGACTTTACCTAGTATCATACTCAAGCAAGAAAGTCCAGACCAGCTTATGCACAAGGGTCTTCAACCGTTTGTACTTAGTGTATCAGAACTGAAGAATCTAAATTAGCTTCTATGCTTTGGACTCATGATTAATCCTTGTCCTGCTGAACAAATGACTCCACACCCTTTTCAAATTTTCAGCCAATTGGTTTACTTGAGCCAGATTGTTGATATAAATTCACATACTAAATGATAAACAGTGCAGATCCAGATCAGTTGGCTTCTTAGAAGCCAACTGATCTGTATCTACACTGTTTGCAAAGGCACTGTATATCCAGGTTCAGCAGGACTAGGGTAAAGCTGTGCGCCTAAGAATGAAATTTTGTATAAAATCTGTAAAGTACAATGTTTGACAATGATTCAGCATGCAGTTAAACAATATTTAGTGTATCATTCAAGACCAAAGTTACTTTGTTGAGTACTATCTTTATCTAAAAGAAGTCAAAATTACAACCTTGTCTTGTATCTTCCTAAAACTGTAAGCAAAATCCACCATTGGGGCAAAATTTGTTACATGAAATGTATGATATCTAGTTATAAACTGGGCTGACTGCCATGATAGTAGTGGGACAGACAGGCCTTAGCAAACTGTGTAGGCCCTGATCAGATGCTGCAGAATGCAGCATCTGATCAGGGGTCTACACTCAGGGTTCGCGTTACCGATCGCCATTGTCGCCATTTGTGCAGAAAAATAAAATTTGGCACAAAAAATCATAAATTGGCGAAAACAAGTGGCGAAAAAAATATCACCTGAATTACCCGCTACTGAGTCATATAATTGTCGCGCGTGTCTATCACACCTTCCTTGATGGTATAATTCGCCAATTAGCAACTCAATTATCGATCAGAAAACGGTAGCTGATCAAATTAACCTGAATTTGATGAAATCGATTTAAGGTCACGTGCCGTGATGCGCAGTTTGACAGTAGCACCACCCACTTTCCACGCCTTTCGTCCTAAATATTCATGACGCTCTGCCGAAACTACCAGTCAGGAATTAGTCAAAGTCGCATCGCCTACGTCACGGAAATTTACCCAGAATGTAATCATGTGGAACCCTATGTCAAACACAAAGATGGAAAACAAATTGATTACACAAGAAATAATTATTGTCATTAATCGGTTTGGCTTATTAAAGTGGTAAGTACACTTTGACAGTGCCGACTTTAATTAAGCATGTTTCGGTACCTTCTTATGAGCCTTAATTTTATTTGGCGATCAACGAACATCGTCCCGAAAAAAAAACACAAAAAAAAACACGAATATTGCCTCGGAGATGGACACATTAGTCTCGGATGGTCCGGATCGCGCATTCGATCCCCACAGATTGTAGCGATTTATTATGAAACACATAAATTTGCTATGGTCATTCGCTCCTTCCACTGCTTCAAGACTGGCAGTTACAAGTTTCTTGCGGAAGGGTGTTCAATGTACTGGTTAACCGCTTATTGTATAAGCATGCCCCCTCTTTTTTATTGGCGCGATTCATAAAAAAATGCTGTTACCCATTCCATTTCGCATAGACCAGACTCGTAAAGCAATTGCAGTAAACTCCCTTTTAAGTCAGTTGCAGTTAGCTCCCTTAAAACAGTAAAACCTGCTGTGTTAGAAACTTACCCCGCATTTATCAGGGTACAAATGAATATTGTTACGTTATTCTCTTACAGTATAATACATTAATAACATTATATTTATTGGCTTATACAGCACTTTTCAGAACTTTCGTTTCCATGTAAAGTGTCCATTTTTGTGTCCAACATTCGATATGCAAAACAAAGACTTATTATTAATTCATGACATTGTAATTAATTAATTACAGCAAAAGTTTTAAAAATCAGTGCAAAAATTACTTTCAAGTCCCCCACACATTTCACATTATACTGACTCTTGAATCTATTGCTGCAATTAAAGGAATCAGTAAATGAACACCTTTTTTCTGACAAGATAATTCTTTGGCGAAAAATGGCCAAAATTTGGCTCAAAATCTGGCTCAAAGTTAAAGAAAATGGCACAAAAAAAATCAAATTGGCGAAAATGGTGGCGAAAGAAAAAGAAATCCTAGTGCGAACCCTGACACTGTTTGCCACTCAGTCCAGAAGTTGTTAGATTGACCAACATGTAGTAAAATGGGCTTGTTCAAATTTTAGGACATGTATGGTAAGAAGTTAATGTGTCCCTCTATTTAGGATAAATACAGTAATTTTGTGTCTTACCCTGAAAGACATTTCGAGATTCTCTCCTCCCCAAGTATCAAGTTCAGAATCGTACTCTCCCATGTCCCTATAATACTTCCTCTGTATGGCAAACAGACCACCAGCCATTGTTGGAGTTCTGAAATAAAATACAGTAAAACTTCAATGACTCGAACACTAATGGCTCATCTACTTTGACTGATTTGAACTCATTTTTAACTCCCTAGGAAATTCTTCTGACAGCTCTAGGAAACAATTATTTAGGGATATTTTAGGGATATTTTAGGGACATTTTCTTATTTCATCATGAAAATGTATGCTTGTTTGTGTTGAGGTTTTACAGCCCAGTCAACCCAATGGGGTCATGTCGAGCGCGGTCAGTTTACCTAACCACACGTTTACTGGGCAAGCTTAGTCCTCTAAGCGGTTAACCAGTATTGTGCACATTCTTTCGCCAGAAACTGACAACTGCCCTTCTTGAATAAGCAGAAGGGAGAGAATGACCGTAGAAAATATTTCATGATCAATCTCAACGAAAGAATGTTGCCGACCTTGGCGGGGGTTGAACCCGTGACCTCCTGGTCTCCAGTCGGACGGCGCATCCAACTGAGCCACCGAGGCATTAAAATGTATGTCGTGTGTACTTATTTCAGGCAATTTTAATAAGTACACTCAACATACCATTGGCACTATAATTAACAGTGACTTTAACTACCCGTGTCGAGAACAAATTTCCATGGTCCCAAAGATGTTCAAGCCACTGAAGTTCAACACAATTCTTCTTTACAAAAGGCTTATCAAACCTATTGAGAATCCTCAATATCATTTGCAGTTATAATTATTTGATTTCACTGATGTGTTCAGAACTGCTCAGGAAATTGGAAACATATCAATGACCTTTCAATTAAAGTTCATTAAAGAAACAAATCAATAATTCCGCCATGAAAACAATCTTATACTGTCATTACATTTACACACAGTTCCTGACTACCACACTTTTTAAGACATTTATCAGGAGTTACCTCAGAAACTTTTTCAAACAAGTCAAGAAGTTCATTCACGACTTTTCAATATCTTGTCAAGAGATCAATGAAACAGAATAGTAGAGTTTGTAATGATATAAATGCTTATCAATGAACTTTGTAAGTGTTATATTGTTATAATTGTTTGCTTGCCATCTTCTATATCTACAGGTACATGTATACAAGTTTGTCTTGAACTATGCCTGAAAATTTCTAACTCTCCAGTTCTAGAGACTATGACAATACAAGTATTAACTTCCACAAAAAGCTTGGTCTACCTTAAACACACAATGTGTGATAAGTGTTGACCAAGCTTTTTTTGTGAAAGCTAATACTTGGTTATAACATTGAGCAGTCCATGTAAAATAGTATTGGATCAGTCCATGACATTTCATAAAGTGTTTCTGGAGCAATGGGCAGGGCATAGACATGTTTTTTCCAATAATTACTACCAGTGACTTCTGATAATACATGTGTATGTACAATGTATAGAGTATTTACCCTAAGTATTCAGAAAGACAGGTCTGAGCAAATAGTGTAGACCCAGATCAGATGCTGTGTTTTGTTGGTCTGATCTAGGTCTACACTGTCTACTCATGCTTGTCTGTCCAAAAACATTAAAATAATGTAACAATTATTTAGCACCTCAACAAAGTATCTGATGTGAAAGGACAAGATTTAGGTAGGTATGTAGGTTTTCATTCCCAGACAATTTTTGGTAAAAGCTAATAGCAAAGTGTTAAGCAAAATTACAGCAGACAACATTCTATTGCTTTTACTGTTAACTTTTTTCCTGCTGAATAAATTAAGATGCCATGCCCACTTCTAATTTTCAGCCAATCAGATTTCTTGATCCAGATTGCACATATAAATTCACATACTGAATGGCAAAAAGTGAAGATCCAGATCAGTTGGCAACTGATCTGGATCTACACTGTTTGCAAAGGCAGGACATATCCGGGTTCAGCAGGACGAGGGTTAATATTATTTTTCAGAGAAAATAAGACTAGGCAGACAATTCACATGAAATGCCAAGCCTTATTTTCTCTGAAAAATTACAAAAAAAAATCAGAATGTCGTCTGCTGCAGTTATGATTAGTGCTTTAAAAGTTAATATTAGTGATATTAGTTAGTGAGTTGAGCAGAACTTACTCTATAGGTTTCACAAATGATTCCTCATCTTTAAAATAATCATCTGGGAGCTGATCCCATCTGAAATGTAGGCCCCAGTTAAACCCTCCTTTCACCAGTGGAGATGGTGTGTACTCAAACGTGTCTGGGTTGATAATATCTATCATTGGTATTGCTACAGTACGTGGTGTGTCAACTAATGACGTCAATAACGGCTCCAACCAATCAGTGTTCACTTCACAATGGCTGTCCAGAAATACAAGAACCTGAAACAAAAGTGCAAGGTTAAAATACATTTGCGCATAGCTTTATCAGCACAGAGGATCTGATCAAGCACAGCATGGCTGGGAAAAGATAAAATCAGAGGGATTGTGCATTTCTCAGTGGGTTTGAAACAAGAAATCAAAGGAAGACCCAATTACTACACTATGAATGCCTACTCAATGAATGATATGATGATTCAGAAATGCCCTTATTGTGCGCTTACAGGGGCATATGTGGTAGTTAGGTCAAATATGGTAATTGTCAAGTTATACCATATACCTGCATTATTTCCCAACTTGTAAATGTAAAGAACAGATTTTGAAAAGAGAAATCCTTTGGAAGCCAAACTCACCAAATACATGAAAACAGCAGAATAAGTTTTACGGCGTCTGTTAAGGAACAGTACTGTCACACCTCGTAGCCTCAGGTTAAATGAGATTCCTTTTTCAAATAAATCCAAATGAGTTTTTTTTTTTTTTTGAGTTGAGGTTTTATGGCCCAGTCAACCCATTAAGGTCATGTTGAGCTGGTCAGTTACCTAACTACACTTCTCCTGGACAGGCTTAGTCCTCTAAGGAGTTAATCAGTACTTGTGCACATTCTTTCGACAGAAACTGACAACTACCCTTCTTGAATCAGTGAAGGGTGAGAATGACCACAGAAAATATTTCATGATCAATCTCCATGAAAGAATGTTATTGGCCCAGCAAGGACCAAAGGCGTGACTTCCTGGTCAACAGCTGGACACCCAAATGAGCTCTGTGCTCCCAAAGGAACAGACAATATTAATACATAATAATGAAGGATGCCTGACTTTTATGGCACTTCCACAAACTGTAGAAAAGATAAACATAGATTCTGAAGATGTTGCTTTGGAACCAAGAAACGTCCAAATACAAAAATGTACACAATAAATGCAGACAGCATACCGTATTTATCCTAAGTATTGGGACACCTTAACTCCTTACCATACTTGTCCTAAATTTTGAAAAGGTCTTTTCTTCTACCTGTTGATGTGTTTAAAATATTGCTGGATGAGTGGCAGAAAGTGAAGAGCCTGATCAGTTTGTTTGTGTTGAGGTTTTATGGACCAGTCAAACAATGGGGTCATGTCGAGTGCGCTCAGTTTACCTAACCACACTTTTATTGGGCAGCTTAGTCCTCTAAGAGGTTAACCAGTATTGTTCACATTCTTTCGCCAAAAACTGACAACTTCCCTTCTTGCATCAGCAGAAAGGAGAGAATGACTGTAGAAAGTATTTCATGAAAATATTTTCTGCAGCATCTGATCTGAGTCTACACTGTTTGCTGAAGGCTATCTGTCCCAGTACTTAAGGTTATTACAGTAATAGCAAAAAGGTTCACTCGTTCTGGAGCCAGGCAGTTAATATCTCATGACAACAGCTGATTAATTCAGTGGCCCCAGTACAAGCATATTGAAAGCTGCGTAGCCATGCATTGACAGCGTGTTTATTTCCTTGTTAATGCACGGCTGTTAATAGCATACAGAACTGCTTTTTATGTAATAATAGGAAATAACAAATGGATTTTAGTGATTACCTCTCCTGTCGCAACATTAGCACCATACATCCTTGCCCTGATCAGCCCTTGTCTGTCAGGGGTGCGTACTAATTTCACTTTACGACCTGGCAGGTTCCAAACATACTGGGCCAGTCTATTCTGAAGGTATGCTGTAGAAGAAAATACAAGAATCTTAACCCTGGTACTGCTGAACTAGGATATGTACTTCTTTTGAAAACAGTGTAGAAAACAGTGTAGATCCAGATCAGTTGGCTTCTGAAGAAGTACAATCTTAGTCTTCTTAGTACAATCTCTTCTGAAAAAGGGTCTACTATAAAAAGAAGCATAATTATATTTTCACGGAGAAATGAGAAAATTACTTTTTGGTGGAAAACATTTTTTTTTATCTGGAGCAATGAACTGTTCATTACAGCCATTTCTAAAAAGTGCTCATATAATATATATTCATGTAGATAAAAAAGAAATAGAAATGTGTCCACAGTACACATATTCCCCTGCTGTGGGGTACCTGACTATAAAACTGCAAAATTCTACCTGGTATAAATGCCTTGACCTGAGTCTAATAGGATCACATACATACCTATGGAAAACCTAAAATCTATATGCCCCTGGCATCATCCGATGCAGGGGCATAAAAATATCAAAACTTTTGGTTAAAAAAGGACTTTATCTAGTTATAAAATTACAGTAAATGGCCAAAAATTCCGAAAACTTTATTCCATACTTTTTTTGCCTAAATTTTGCATTTTATGCAGTTGTTTCTTAAAAGACTTAGTACAATGGCAAACAGTGTAGACAAACAGTGTAGACCCTGATCAGACTGCTCCTTTAGGAGCAGTCTGATCAGGGTCTACACTGTTTGCATACGCTATTTTGTCAGAAACTTTGGTGTAATTTTAGGACATTTACAATATTGTTATTGATAGCTATATGGAAATACATACCTAGCTCACTACTGTCGTCCACAAGAACTATCTCATACAAGAGATTTGGCGGTGTTCTGTCAAGAACAGAGTGAACAGTTCTTAGCAGCACTGTCCAGGCCTCATTATAGAAACAGATGATTATACTAGCTTTCGGTAAGTCTTGTCTGAATGTCTTTGTCTTACACCTGAAATAAATAAGAAATGTTAATAAGAAGTGCTTATTAGATACCCCTGCTCAAAAACAGAATGCTAATTCAACAGAAGACAAATCATATATATTTTTCTAATTTTTTTCTCAGAAAACAGGATTTGACATTTTGCAAATTGCCTCTGTTGGAAAAAATATGAAAAAATATTTCAAAATGTCGTCTGCAGAAAATTTTACCCAGAATGCTAATCGTTAAAGCACAAAGATAAATTGTAGCAGAAAATATTCTAATTTTTTTTTTTTTTTTTCATTTTTTTTTAAACCTTCTAAATAAATTTCATTATTTTTTTCAGAGAAAATAGAGCTTGAAATTTCATGTGAATAGTCTGCTAATTCATGGTGTGTGTTTGTTTGTTTGGGTTGAAGTTTAACAGCCTAGTTAACAATGCTCAGAGAGAGGGAGAAAAAATAGATGAGAAAAAAGGCCCCAACATTCTGAACTTGCTTCAAGTGAGGCAAGACCTTTCCTGCCAAAAGCCAACCCACTGAAAGTTTTAGCAGAAAGCAAAATGACATTTGTTTTTTGTGTTGAGGTTTTACGACCCAGTCAACCATTAGTCCTCTAAGCAGTTAACCAGTATTGTGTACATTCTTTTGCAAGAAAACCAAATGACATATGTCAAGCCTTATTTTCTCTGAAAAATAACAGAAACAAAATCAAAATGTTCTCAGTTGCAGCTGTGGCTGGTGCTTTGTGGGCTTTTGGTTAATCCTGTCTCAATGTCTTTGTATTACACCTGAAATAAATCAAACAATATGCAACATGTGTAAAAGGCTCTTATGCCATATGCAAATAACGAAAGTCCAGATGAGCGTGCACATCCCTGCAGTCTGATCTGGAATTCTCTGTTCGTTGACATATACTTTGATATCCTTTGATTCTGTATGCGAGCAATGAAGGTGCTGATCAGTCTGCACTTTGTCTGCAAATTACATAAAGGCCCTTTTTGTGTATTGCACATCATATCATTATAGCTTAACCCTTTCATACCAGAGTTTCTTGAGTGGACTCTTACATCCTTGAATTTGGACATGTCCACTGATGCAAATAGGGGTTGCATTCTAAAATCAAAAACAGAATGGCAAACAGTGTAGATCCAGATGAGATGGCTTGTAATGAGCCGTCTCATCTGGATCTACACTGTTTGCACAGGTAACTGTATTCGTTTGCAGGGTTGAAAGGTTATAATTAAAACTAATATATTTACCTTAAAGTGCCGAGAAAAATTGTTGCAGATGGCATTCTATATTATTTTTTTTATTTTTTTATTTTTTTTTTCCAAGAAAATAAGACTTGACATTTTATGTGAAATGTCTGCTAGTCAGATGATTAACATGAATGTCTTTGTCCATTTGGATTGAGGTTTACCAGCCCTGTCAACAGCCACATTGAGAAGTCTCCCAGTGGGTGAGGGATTGAAAAGAAGAGGATAGATGAGAAACAAGAGGGCCATGATGGCCTTGTAAGGCTCACCTGAGTAACATAGCACTTAGAGACCTGACCTAGAACTGATCAAGGCAAACATTCTGACCAAAATTCATAATGATTATATTAACAAGTAAGACAATGTAGCATGTCTAATGGACTGTGAAACAGAGGTCAAGGTCAAATATGAGTGACTGCATTCAAGAGGCCACGCTAAGATGTATGCATGTGCTAAGTATCACTGGCTGTAGGAGCAAAATTTACTGAGAAGCTGACCTAAACACAAACATTTCACAAGTGCCAAATATCACTGTAGGACCAACAGGTATTGAGAAACTGACCTAAACGGAAAAACTTTATAAAGTCACTGGACCGTGAAATACACATCATAAGAGACCCAGTTCAAAACATCACCTAGAAATAATAAAGACAAACATTTTGAGCAAGATTCATGATGATCAAAAATGTGACCTCTATAATGTCAACAAGGTTTTCTTTTGATCTGGCCTGCTGACCTAGTTTCTGACTCCAAGTGACCCTGTTTTGAACTAGACCTAGATACCATCAAGACGAATATTTTGAGCAATATTCATGATGATTATTTAAACAAGAGGGCCATGATGGCCCTATAATGCTCACCTGAATATCATAGCACTTTGAAAACCTGACCTAGAACTGATCAATCAAACATTCTGATCAAAATTCATTATGATTATATTAACAATTAAGACAAGGTAGCATGTCTAATGGACTGTGAAATAGAAGTCAAGGTCATATATGGATGACTGCACTCAAGAGGCCATGCTAAGATGTATGCATGTACTAAGTATCACTGGCTGTAGGAGCAATAGTTACTGAGAAACTGACCTAAACACGAACACTTCACAAGTATCAAATATCACTCTGTAGGACCAATAATTACTGAGAAACTGACCTAAACAGAAAAACTTAAATGATGATCACTTCAAAAATGTGACTTCTAGAGCGTCAACAAGCTTTTCTGATTTGGCCTGGTGACCTAGTTTCTGATATCAAGTAACCCAGTTTTAAAGCAGACCTAGAAATCATCAAGATGAACATTTTGAGCAATATTTATGATGATTATTTAAAAAATGTGACCTCTGGAGTGTTAACAAGGTTTTCCTTTGATTTGGCCTGGTGACCTAGTTTTTTACCCCATGTGACCCAGTTTCAAACTTGACTTAGAAATCATCAAGGCAAACATTTGGACAAGACACATGACGATTGCTTCAAAAATGTGACCTCTACAGTGTTAACAAAGTCTTCCTTTGATCTGGCCTGGTGACCTAGTTTTTTATACTAAGTGACCAAGTTTCAATCTTGACCTAGAAATCATCAAGATAAACATTTTGAGCAGGATTCATGATGATTGCTTCATAAATGTGACCGCTGGAGTATTAACAAGGTTATACACTGATGTGGCCAGGTGACCTAGTTTTTTACCCCATGTGACCCAGTTTCGAACTTGACATAGAAATCATCAAGACAAACATTTTGAGCAAGATTCCTGATGATTGCTTCAAAAAATGTGACACCGCTAGAGTGTTAACAAGGTTTTCTGCTGATTTGGCCAGGTGACCTAGTTTTTGATTCCAAGTGACCCAGTTTCAAACCTGACCTAGAACACATCAAAACAAACATTTTGAGCAAGATTCATGATGATTGCTTCAAAAATGTGACCGCTAGTGTGTTAACAAGGTTTTCCGCGGATTTGGCCAGGTGACCTAGTTTTTGACCCCAAGTAACCCAGTTTCAAACCTGACCTAGAAATCATCAAGACAAACAATTTGAGCATGATTCAGGATGATTGCTCCAAAAATGTGACCGCTAAAGTGTTAACAATGTGTTCTGCTGATTTGGCCAGGTGACCTAGATTTTGACCCCATGTGACCAAGTTTCGAACTTGACCTAGAAATCATCAAGACAAATATTTTGAGCAAGATTCATGATGATTGCTTTAAAAATGTGACGGCCAGAGTGTTAACAATGTTTTCCTTTGATATGGCCTGTTGACCTAGTTTTTGACCCGAAGTGACCCAGTTTCAAACTTCATCTAGAAATCATCAAGGCAAACATTTTGAGCAATAATCATGATGATTACTTCAAAAACCTGACCTCTAGAGTGTTAACAAGTTTTTTCCTTTGATTTGACCTGGTGACCTAGTTTCTGACCCAAAGTGACCCAGTTTCGAAACTTTACCTAGATTTCATAGGGGCAAACATTCTGGGCATGTTTCATCAAGACTGGGAAAACTTGAGACCTCTAGAGTGTTAACAAACTAATTGTTGACGGCGGACGACAGACGACGGACAGAGGGTGATCACAATAGCTCACCCTGAGCTTTTGCTTAGGTGAGCTAAAAATGTGACCTCTGGAGTGTTAACAAAGTTTTCCTCTGATCTGGGCTGGTGACCTAGTTTTTTATCTCTAGAGACCCAGTTTCAAACTTGACCTAGAAATCATCAAGACAAACATTTTGAGCAAGATTCATGATGATTGCTTCAAAAATGTGACCTCCGGAGTGTTAACAATGTTTTCCGTTGATTTGACCCCATGACCTAGTTTTTTACCCCAAATGACCCAGTTTCAAAATTGACCTAGAAATTATCAAGACAAACATTTTGAGCAAGATTCATGATGATTGCTTCAAAAATGAGACCGCTAGAGTGTTAACAAGGTTTTCTGTTGATCTGGCCCGGTGACCTAGTTTATGACCCCAAGTGACCCAGTTTCGAACTTGACCTAGAACTCATCAAGAAAACATTTTGAGCAAGATTCGTGATGACTAATTCAAAAATGTAACCTCTAGAGTGTTAACAAGGTCTTCCTTTCATTTGGCCCAGTGACCTAGTTTTTGACCCCAAGTGACCCAGTTTCCAACTTGACCTAGAACTCATCAAGACAAACATTTTGAGCAAGATTCATGATGATTGCTTTCAAACTGTGACTGCTAGAGTGTTAACAAGGTCTTCCTTTGATTTAGCCAGGTGACCTAGTTTCTGACCCCAAGTGACTCAGTTTCGAACTTGACCTGGAACTCATCAAGACAAACATTCTGAGCAAGATTCATGATGATTGCTTCAAAAATGTGACTGCTAGAGTGTTAACAAGGTTTTCCTTTGATTTGGCCAGGTGACCTAGTTTTTGACCCCAAGTGACCCAGTTCCAAACTTGACCTAGAAATCATCAAGACAAACATTTTGAGCAATATTCATGATGATTACTTCAAAAATGTTACTGCTGGAGTGTTAACAAGGTTTTCCTCTGAATTGGCCTGGTGACCTAGTTTTTTACCCCAAGTGACCCAGTTTCGAACTTGACCTAGAAATCATCAAGACAAACATTTCTGGATGATTGCTTGAAAAATGTGACCTCTAGAGAGTTAACAATATTTTCCTTTGATTTGACCTGGTGACCTAGTTTTTGACCCCAAGTGACCCAGTTTTGAACTTGACCTAGATTTCACAGGGCAAACATTCTGAGCAAGTTTCATCAAGACTGGGTAAAAACTGTGATCTCTAGAGTGTTAACAAACTAATTGTTGACGACAGACGACGGACAGAGGGTGATCACAATAGCTCAACCTGAGCTTTGCTCAGGTGAGCTAAAAAAGCTCCAACTCCTGAACTTGCAACAAGTGAGGCAAAAACCTTCCTGCAACAAGCCAATTATGGCTGGACCAACTCTCTGATTTTTTTTTAGCAGAAGGCTGCACCACAAGGTATCATCTGCTGCTTGTGACTGGCACTTCAAGGGTTATGCTGAAGATAAAATTAACTGAAGATCACATTGAAAGAGCTATATTCCCCCACTCAAAAAATTGTGACATTAAGCCACAAATTACTTCCTAAGGAGACACAGTTCTCATCAGAAGTCAAGGTCTTGTCTTAGGATTTTTTTTTTGTTATTCAATTTGCCTTACTGAGTACTCAAAGTGCAAAAATAAATCATCCCTATTATTATGAATGAGCCTTTTAACCCTTAAAGTGCTGTTCACAACTGCAGCAGACAACATCTTATTTATTTTTTTATTTATTTTATTTTATTTTATTTTTTGTATTTATTGGGAAAACTAAGGCTTGACATTTCATGTGAAGTAATTTGCCTATCCTTAGTTTCTCTGAAAAATAATTTTATAAAAATTAGAATGTCATCTGCTACAATTTTGCTTAGCACTTTATGGGTTATTTGTATACCTCAATATTTTTTTTCTTTTTGTATTGTAAATCTGTTCACCAGATATGCAAATTTTTTTTCAGACAAATTATTGCATCCTGTTAGACCTGTCCAGCAAGGATAAGTCTAATCATATTCCATAACATTTGTTGTTTTTCTTTTTCATTGAAAAAATAAGAGAAAATGCTGTCACTTATCTCCATAGTAACCATTCAACTGGAGTCGCATCTGTTTGTAGGACAGCCATTATCTCTTCACATGCTGATGTCAAATTCAGCAGATGACTAATTATTGATATTTTCATTTTTCTCCCAGAAAACAGGTCTTGGTATTTCATGGGAATTGTTTCAGATGGAAACACTGCACATAAAATATCAAGCTCTGTTTTCTGAGAAAAATAAAGACTTAAAAATGTCTTCTGCTAATATTTTTTCTTTAGCCTACAAAGCCTTTGTGTGTAATGCATTCTAATTACTCTGTTGCATGCTATATAAAAAAAAAACAAGACCTAGTTAACAACAGATGTAACTTAACCATTACCACTCTCTGGGCTAATTCAGCAGGCCGCAAATTGATGACATTTTTCGTATTTTTCCCAGAAAACAGGATTTGGCACTGTTAACAATTTGTACGAAATGTCAAAATATGAAAAACATTTCAATATATCATCTGCTGAAAATTTAACCCAGAAAGCTAAGCATTAACCCTTAAACTGCCAGTCACAACAATTGTCGTCTGCCTCGTCATCTGCTTGTGATTTTAAAAGTCATTTTGCAAACAGTGTGGACCCAGACCAGACTGCTCCTCTAGGAGCAGTCTGATCTGGGTCCACACTGTTTCCCTGTTTGTAAAAATAGGTTTAAAAATAGGTTGCAAGAATATTCAGCAGAAGACATAAACAGATAACATTTTCAGGTGCGGGTTTTCTTGGCGTTTTAAGGGTTAACCCGGTCCTGCGGAACCCAAATATGCCCTGCCTTTGCAAACTGTGTTTTTTGTGCTAAGGTTTTATGGCCCAGTCAATCCAATGGGGTCATGACGAGTGCAGTGAATTTACCTAACCACACTTTGAATGGGCAGGCTTAGTCCTCTAAGTGGTTAACCAGTATTGTGCACATTCTTTCACCAGAAACTGACAACTGCCCTTCTTGAATCAGTGGGAAGGGAGAGAATGCCCATAGAAAATATTTCATGATCAATCTCCAGGACAGAAAGTTGTTGACCTGGTGTAGATCAAACCCGCAACCTCCTATCACCAGTCAGACGTGCATCCAACTGAGCCACCAAGGCCGCTGCAAACAGTGTAGATCTGCAGAAGCCAACCGATCTGGATGTGCACTGTTTGTCATTAAGTAATAATTTGTATCAACAACCAGTAGTAATTAAGTAATCCGACTGGTTGAAACTTAGAAGCGTGAATGACATCTTAATTTATTAGCAGGGAATAATATAAGGTTTCCCATAATATAAGGTTCGACAGTTCATGCAATTTTCTCCTGAGGCAATATGCATGAAATGTTGAACCTTATTTTCTCAGAAAAAAATAAGGGAACTATTATCAATCTGCCATCTGCTGACTTTGCCAAGAGAATGCAAATGGTTAAAATCTTTCATCTATAGAAATCCATGAGCAACAGAATTTCACAGAAATGTAAAACTATAATTTTGCACAATTACATGGCTCAATAAGAGGAGCAGGGATGGAGTCTGTTTAGTGGGAGATTAATTATCACTCTCCTTGTTTTGTACCATCAGATTTTGGTTGGTTTGGCGTTTAACCCTTAAACTGCCAATCACAACAATTGTCGTCCCCTTTGTCATCTGCTTGTGATTTTTTAAAGTCAATTTTGCAAACAGTGTGGACTCAGATCAGACTGCTCCTAGGAGCAGTCTGATCAGGGCCCACACTGTTTGCCTGTATGCAAAAATAGGTTTGAAAAGTTTGCAAGAATATTCAGCAGACAACATAACAGACATTTTCAGATGCACATTTTCTTGGCATTTTAAGGGTCAACAGCCCAGTCAACATTATTAAGGCCATGTTGAGCTGGTCAGTTTACCTAACCACAATTTTTCCTGGGGCAGGCTTAGTCCTCTTAGCGGTTAACCAGTACTTGTGCACATTTTTTCTCTAGAAACTGACAACTGTTGTTCCTGAATCAGCAGAAGGGAGAGAATGACGGCTGCAAATATTTCATGATCAATCACCATGAAAGAATGTCGCTGGACCTAGCAGGGATGGATCCCGTGATCGGACCTCCTGATTGCAAGTCGGAAACACATCCCACTGAGCCACTGAGGCTGGCTTGAACATATTAATAATATTTCAATCCATCATGCTTGGTAATAAAGAAACAAGAGGCCCATGGGCCACAACTCGCTCACCTGAGTGAAACCGCCACTGCAGATATGCAGATGGCATGCAACATTTTTCCAATACTCTTATGACAAGGCAAAGGCTTAAACAGTTTTTGAAATATCTTGCTTACAAGGTTAAAATGCTGAAATTTTCAAAACGTTACAAGTAAAATAAGTCACCCCCAATGCCTCCTACCAACTTTTGAGTCAACTGGCATTTCGGTGCAGTAGAAGAAGCAAAAAATAGATTTTCAAGATGGCTGCCATCTTGGATTTCCGATCGGAATGATTATAGCTATTTTCTGATCTACAAGTCACCCTGATGCTTCCTACAAAGTTTCAAGTCAATTGACTTTTAGTTTTAAGAGAAGAAGCGAAAAATAGACTTTCAAGATGGCTGTCATGGAGGCCATCTTGGATTTCCAATTGGCACGATTTGAGCTATTTTTTATGTACAAGTCATCCCGATGCTTCCTAGCAAGTTTGGAGTCAATTGGCCTTTCGGTTCAGGAGAAGAAGCGAAAAATAGCTTTTCAAGATGGCTGCCATGGTGGCCATCTTGGATTTCTAATCAGCACAATTTTAGCTATTTTTGATTTATAAGTCACCCCAATGCTTCCGAACCAGTTTGGAGTCAACTGGCTTTTGGGTTTCGGAGTAGAAGCGAAAAATAGATTTTCAAGATGGCTGCCATGTTGGCCATCTTGGAATTTGGACCAACATGATTTTAGCTATATTTGATCTACAAGTCACCCTGATGCTTCCTAGCAAGTTTGGAGTCAATTGGCCTTTCGGTTCAGGAGAAGAAGCGAAAAAGATTTTCAAGATGGTGGCCATGGCGGCCATCTTGGATTTCCGATCGGAACGATTTTAGCTATTTTTTTATCTACATTTCACCCTGATGCTTCCTACCAAGTATCGAGTCAATTGGCCCTGGGGTGTAGGAAGAGTAGGCCTTTAAAGCAATTGTTCACGCCGCATGACCCATGATGGACGACGGACATTGACTGACCACAATAGCTCACCATGTGCACTTCATGCTCAGGTGAGCTAAAAATCTGAGCAAATTTGGCTCAGTGGCTTCAGAGAAGTCGTCAAATTCTCAACAATTTTCCCATATAAATGTTATGGTGCTCATACAAATGCATAGGGAAGCAAACTTGACCTTGCCGTAAAAAGGTCAAATGTCAACGTACGATAATCTTTCAGCAATTTTGGTAGATCTCCTGTCCCTGATGATTTGTGCACAGATTTAGCCCCAAGGCATCCTCAGTTCTGAAGAAGAAGATTTTTAAAGGGTCTTACCATATATGGGCATGGTGGCCATCTTGGTCGACCTACCGCGACCATTTCAGCAATCTTTCGTTCCCCTGACTTAAGAAGGCACAATATGAAATTTGAGCAAATTTGGCTCAGTGGCTTCAGAGAAGAAGAAATTTAAAATTCTCAACAATTTTCCTATTCAAACGTATGGGGCTCATACAAATGCATAGGGAAGCAAACTTGATCCTGCCGTAAAAAGGTCAAATGTCAACGTACAACAATTCTTTTGGCAACTTTGGTAGACCTCTCCTTCCCGATGCTTTGTGCAAAGATTCAGCCCCAAGGCATTCTCGGTTCTGGAGAAGAAGATTTTTAAAGGTTTTTACCATATATGGGCATGGCGGCCATCTTGGTCAACGGACCGCGACAATTTTAGCAATCTTTTGTTTCCCCACACTAAGGTGGCTCCATATGAAATTTGAACAAAATTAGCTCAGAGGCTTCAGAGGATAAGTCGTTTGAAACTCTTAACAATTTTCCCATTCAAATGTATAGAGCTCATACAAATGCATAGGGAAGCGAACTTGACCTTGCCGTAAAAAGGTCAAACGTCAACGTACGACAATTCTTTTAGCACCTTTGGTTGACCTCTCGTCCCCGATGATTCATGTAAAGATTCAGCCCCAAGGCATCCTCGGTTATGGAGAAGAAGATTTTTAAAGGTTTTTACCATATATGGACATGGCAGCCATCTTGGTCAACTGACCATGACAATTTTAGCAATCTTTTGTTTCCCCACCCTAAGGTGGCTCCATATGAAATTTGAACAAAATTAGCTCAGAGGCTTCAGAGGAGAAGTCGTTTGAAACTCTTAACAATTTTCCCATTCAAATGTATAGAGCTCATACAAATGCATAGGGAAGCGAACTTGACCTTGCCGTAAAAAGGTCAAACGTCAACGTACGATAATTCTTTTAGCAACTTTGGTTGACCTCTTGTCCCCGATGATTCGTGCAAAGATTCAGCCTCAAGGCATCCTCGGTTATGGAGAAGAAGATTTTTAAAGGTTTTTACCATATATGGGCATGGCGGCCATCTTGGTCAACGGACCGCAACAATTTTAGCAATCTTTTGTTTCCCCACCCTAAGGTGGCTCCATATGAAATTTGAACAAAATTAGCTCAGAGGCTTCTGAGGAGAAGTCGTTTGAAACTCTTAACAATTTTCCCATTCAAATGTATAGAGCTCATATAAATGCATAGGGAAGCGAACTTGACCTTGCCGTAAAAAGGTCAAACGTCAACGTACGACAATTCTTTTAGCAACTTTGGTTGACCTCCCGTCCCCGATGATTCATGCAAAGATTCAGCCCCAAGGCATCCTCGGTTATGGAGAAGAAGATTTTTAAAGGTTTTTACCATATATGGGCATGGCGGCCATCTTAGTCGACGGACCGCGACCATTTTAGCAATCTTTCGTTCCCCCACCCTAAGGAGGCTCCATATGAAATTTGAGCAAAATTGGCTCAGCGGCTTCAGAGGAGAAGTCGTTTGAAAATGTTAACGGACGGACGGACGGACGGACGGACGGACGCACGGACGGACGGACGGACGACGGACGAAAAGTGATCACAATAGCTCATCCTGAGCAGAGCTCAGGTGAGCTAAAAAAAGCATTTCATTTCACTGCTGATGATTTTGATGATGATGATGATGATGATGATGATGATGATGATGATGACGATGATGATTTGGTGGTTTAGGTCTCTTTCAACATTATTAATCCTTGTCATGCTGAATAAATTAGGATGCCATGCCCACTTCTAAATTTCAGCCAATCAGACTACTTGATCCAGGTTGTTGAAATAAATTCAAATACTGAATCACAAACAGTGCAGATCAAGATCAGTTGGCTTCTTCAGAAGCAAACTGATCTGGATCTACACTGTAAAAGCAGGGCATACCTGGGTTCAGCAGGACAAGGGTTAAAGTCATGTCAAGATGTTGAAGGGTAATAATAATAAAAGGCTCTGTGCAATGAAACACTGAACTGTCATAAGCAGATTTTATTCAAACCTTGTGATCCAATGTCAGGAGTGCTCCAATGTAACTGCAGGCCACCCGGATGCTTCAAGTACTGATTTAGAGTTTTACAATATGTCAACCAAGGAGTTGTCAAGTAAGTTCCTTAAGGGTTATATATCATTTGTGATTATTTCACATGCATAGAAAGTGAAACTTCAGAACTTGAGAAGGCTATTTAGTAAAATAGGTACAGTCGACTCTCGTTATCTCGAACTTCACGGGACCTGATAAAAATGTTCGAGTTATCAGTAGTTCGAGACAACCAAATTGTGACGTCATAGGTATGACGACTGTTCGCCTCTGTTCGCCAAAACGTGCATAGAAGGCACATGTATATGGCAATTTAAATAATTTACACGTACTTCAGTTTGCATTGTTACTGTTTGTTTTAGGAGATGCAATGGTTCTCTTGGAATAATATCATCAATAAATGTTAATAATAATAAATTTCAAACGTCTCTTGTTGTCTTTTAATACTCCTGCAAATTTGGATTTCCATGAGCTATAAATAAATTACTGGTTTCCAGGTTTTGTTAGCTATACGTTATGAACTGGTTTGGATTAGCTCCCTTCGCAAAGACAACTCGATAAAGAGTTGACTGGTTTCCGCTTTTGCATAAAACACTTACAATGTCAAGTGGCAGCTGTAAGCTTGTTTGGATTATCTCCCCTGGCATAAACGAACCATCTCAGCGCGGCAAACTGTAGATCCTGCAGAGAAAGCTCGTTATGAACCGTCTCATCTGGACCTACACTATTTGTGCGGGTATCCGTACCAGTCTACAGGGTCGGAAGGGTTAAGATCGGTACCCACGTATGATTCGTCTATTTGAGACCATGCACAACATTATTAGAAGACTGTGCGACTGTCAAAGACTGGGATCAGCCTGCACGCCCCGAATTTTCCATTATACGCATAAGCCTTATATGGGCTTACCAAAGAGCACCGCCTGACCAAAGAGTAACAAGCGAAGATTCAGACTTAGCTAGCCTGATCCATACAGACTGATCTGAGTCGGAACCTGTCGCGCACTGACTTTTCTTGAAGACGCTTTATCATTCAGACGGACAGTACTCAATAATGAAGAGCATATCTAAACAATAAATTAAAGAAACTTTGTTGATTAATCTTCCATAACACTATTCTGGGCCGCTTTTTTATCTTACAAATCAATGACACGAGACGGTGTTGAGCGCCGCGTGTCAAACCCGACTAGACACGCCCGTGATTTCATAATTACGGATTTTAGACATTGTTTGTGTTGTTTGTAATTACCTGGACAAAGGGGAAAATTAAAATATTGATTGATTTATCAATGGCCTATTATGACTTTCATTAACTGAGAGACCGGCGGCGTCGCATCTTACATTTTTTTCCTTCGTCATGGTCCGAGTTCGAGATACGCGGTAGTAAAAACTGTGAAAAATATATTTAGGGACTGAAAATGATGGACGAGATAGCCGAAGTGTCGACATAAAAGAAGTTCGACATAAGCGAAGCTCAAATACAATAAATACATAGGGAAAATAATCGGGACTTAGAAATCAGTTCGACATAAGAGATAGGATCGAGATAAGAGGGGTCGAGATAACGTGAGTCAACTGTATTTACATTTTGTTCTTTAACTCTTTGCATGCTGGGTAATTTTGCATGCTTTTTTTGTCGTCTATGAATTTTCTTTTAAGATTAACTTTTTCAAAAAAAATCTTTCAGGAATACCATCAAAGTGTCAAACAGTTTGTATCCAGATCAGACCCGACGTTTTGTCGGGCCTGATCTGGGCCTAAACTGTTTGCAAAGATTATCAGCAGAAATAAAAGCTGCCACTGGTGGGGAGAGAGTTAAGACAAGAGTTTTGATGGCACCATTTGAATGCAAATATTCTGGTCTATTTGGCTACTATAATTATATTACATAATGAAATGAAACTAAGGCTGGCACAATTAATCGGATAATCGATTAACTGATCGATGAATTCCACAAAAATGATTATCTTTACAGATTTGCTAATAATCGATCATTTGATTTCTGTGTCTGTTACTTTACCGTATTTCCTCATAGCATTCAGACACCTCAATTCCTTACCATACTTTATGTAAAATTTGAACAAGTACAATTTACTACCTGATGTTGTGTCTAAAAATTGCTGGATGAGTGGCAAACAGTGTAGAACCTGATGAGATGCTGCATTTTGCAGCATCTCAACTGGGTCTACACTGTTTGCTCAGGCCTGTCTGACATAATTATGGCATGTGTCACGCTCAGAAAGACAGTTAAAATTATGACCCAATCTTCAGTGATTACTTATCGAATATCGATCGCAATGGTAGGACAGATAATCGATTATCTTTTCAGCTCTGATTAGCCAGCCCTAAATGAAACACAAAGAAAAAATCTGAACATTATTTTAACATGACCTGTGTTACACCCAGACCAAAAGAAGAACACTTTCATGAGAGGTTACTCTGTCCAAATGGTTTTGTACCCTTCTGAAAACTGGTCAGAATTTGCTCCCAGAGGGAACAAATTCTTTTCTTGCACATTAGATCCACTTCCAGAAGGAAACTGGTGAGCAGGAAAGCAAACAGGAAGTCACAAAAGTTGTGTTCCTTGTAAAAAATGCCAGTTGAATCTCTCCATTCAACTTAAAGCAGAATTCAGAAATTAAGAAATACATGTGGATACTTACAGCCGATGTCTTGCATCTGGAATGGCTCGATGTAAGCTAAGTCTATCACTTATCAATACATTGAATGCATGCTGTCGATTTCCTGTAAAATAATTTTAGGAATATAAACATAGCTTTAAGTATTACAGAGTGGGTGTCCGGGTAATATTTTTCGTATTTCTCCATGAAATCATATGTTGTGGACTTTTTTTTAACTTGTGGGTATTCATTAGAAGCGCTTCAGTGAGACACTTCTAATGAGCACCACAAAATTCGTTTTTGTGGAAAATAAAAAAAAAAAATGTCAATAATTTTCGGAAGAAAAAAAGCGCCCTATCTGGAGCTATTCTTTCACATGCCTATTAACACTTAGCACTCTGGGTATAATTTTCCGCAGATGACATTTTGAAATAAATTTCTTATTTTTCCCAGGAAAAAGAAATGACATTTCGTGCAAATTGTCTCCAATGGAGATAATTTTGCATGAAATGTCAAATCCTGTTTTCTGGGAAAAATAAGCAAAATATCTTCAACTTGTTGTCTGCTGAATTAACCCAGAGAGCTGTAAAGATTAAATACCATGAATCAAAACAACAGTGTAAAACAAGATAAGACATGAGGTTACATTTCATCTTAAAAAACTGGATTTCACCTAAATACTTTCCACGAAAATAAAAAATAAGAAAAATACTATTCATCTGTTGTCTGTTAAATTTACTTCTAGCTAGAAAATTGCCAATATAAATGCTGCAGTTGACAATTAGTGTGCAAATCACCAGATAGAACAGCAACAGGTGATATTCTATTTTTTTTTTATAATTTTTTTTTTAATTTCTCAGAAAATAAAGTTTGACATTTCATGTGAATCATCCACCAGACAGCTGATTAACATAAAAAAATAAAGCCTTATTTTTTCTAAAAAATAAAAAAAAAACACAAGAGGGCTAAGATGGCCCTGTATCATTCACATGATTACCAGACAAGTTTCGAGTCAAATGGCCTTTCAGTTCAAGAGAAGAAGCTCAATATAGATTTTCAAGATGGCAGCAATGGCAGTCATCTTGGATTTCCAATCAGAATGATTTTAGCTAATTTTGATCTACAAGTAACCTCTATACTTCCTATCAAGTTAAGAGTCAGCTGGCCTTCCTGTTAACAGATTCAGTTCAAAATAGATTTTCAAGATGGTGACCGTGGACGCCATCTTGAATTTCCGATCAGAACAATTTTAGCTATTTTTGATCTACAAGTCACCCTTATATGTTCTACCAAGTTTCAAGTTGATTGGCATTTTGGTTCAGAAGGAGAAGTTCCAAATAGATTCAGAAGATAGTGATCATGGCGACCATCTTGGATTTCCAATCAGAATGATTTTAGCTGTTTTTGATCTGCAAGTCATCCTAAAACTTCCTACCAAGTTTCAAGTCAATATTGGCCTCTCGTTTCAAGAGTTCGATATAGATTTTCACGATGGTGGCTGTGGAGGCCATCCTCGATTTCAGATCAGAACAATTTTAGCTATTTTTGATCTACAAAATGTCCCGATACTTCCTACCAAGTTTCCAAGTTCACTGGCCTTTCGGTTCAGGAAAAGTTCAAAATAGATATCCAAGATGGCAGCAATGGTGGCTGTTATATAACAGGGTGTTCAATTGTTTTAAACAACATGTTTACTATGTTTCCATAAATAGCTTTATTTACTATGTTTCCAAAAATAACTTTCTGGAATGTTCAACATGTTTACAATAACATGATGTTTACGTCCTTGATTCTGGACTGAGTTGTTTTTGGAATGTCATGGAAGATTTAGAAGTTTCTTGATTGGAACTGGAAAGTGGGGGATGCTTGTAGTGGGTTCTTTTTCTGGAGCCTTCTTTGATGTTGTATAGGGAGAGTGGATTTTCATCTGGGCATCTTTGTATACTTTCACTGGAAATTATTCTATACTGGACTACTTTACTATTTTATTCATTCTGGCCTTAAATTCTGAATTCAGGAACATTAAATTGTGGGATCAGAAACTGATATTCAAAGGATTTGTTTTATAAATTCTCATGGATTATTTCAGAGGGACTTTGTGACATAAACTTGAAAGGTACTGTTTACTTACATTATTTTGTTTTGAATCTTGTCTTATTTTTTTGTGAATAAATATTGTTAATAATTTAAAGCTTGTTGCTGGTTTCACTTTCATTTCTTTCTCGTTACGCCTGGCTCGTAACAGAAATTGGGGGCTCGTCCGCGATCGAACATTTTCTTGAGCTAAAACAAGTTTGAGCTTTTTAAAGAAAACAAATATTGATTTTTAAAGAAAAAAATATTTGATTGCTATAAAACAAGTACTGACTTTCAAAAAATATAAGTAAATAAATAAAAAAGTATTGACTTTTGAAAAATATCAACAAATAAACTCTGATCGACAAATTTACTTGATAAAACCAGCAAAAAGCAATCATGTCATTTGACCTTCAAGCTTTTATTGCTGCACCCTCGCAGGAGCTGTTAAATTTGGCCAAAAAGTCAGATTTGTTGGATATTGCTGCTCACTATGAATTGACTAGTGTCAACAAGTCAATGCTAAAACAGGAAATAAAAAATATTTTGGTTCAATTTTTGGTTGAGCAGGAAATACTTGATTCTTCTGCTTTGTCTCTTGTTATCGTTACGCAGACAGGTTTGCAAATGCGAGAACTTGAGATTCAGAAACAAATTGAACTTGAGAAATTAAGATTAGAGCAAGAAAAATTTAAAATTGAACAAGAAAGACAAATGCAGAAAGAAAGAATAGAAATGGAAGAAAGAATTCAGAAAGAAAAATTAGAAAAAGAAGAAAAAGATAAAGAGAGACAATTCAGTTTAAGAATAAAAGAATTAGAAATGCAAACTATGACAGTAAAACGGCAACCTTTAGACTTTGGCGTTCATTTTGATGTTACGAAACACATCAGATTAGTTCCTCCATTTCAGGAAAAAGAGGTTGACAAATATTTTCTTCATTTTGAAAAAGTTGCAGAAAATTTAAAATGGCCAAAGGAGCATTGGACCTTGCTTTTGCAAAGTGTTATAATTGGGAAGGCTCGAGAAATTTATACTCAGCTGACTGTCGAGCAGAGCTCCAGTTATGATACTGTAAAGGAATTAATTCTTAAGGCTTATGAGTTGGTCCCTGAGGCTTATAGGCAAAAATTTAGGAACTGTAAGAAAGAAAATGAGCAGACCCATGTAGAATTTGCTAGAACTAAAGAACAGCTATTTGATAGGTGGTGCTCTTCAAAGAAAATTGGCTCTAATCATGAAAAACTTAGGCAGCTCATGCTTGTAGAGGAGTTCAAAAGGTGCATAAATTCAGACATTAAGTCCTTTTTAGATGAGAAACAGGTTGAAACTTTGGAAGCTGCAGCTAGACTTGCAGACGATTATGCTTTAACACATAAAGTTTCCTTTATTAATAAGTCAAATCCCTCTAGAAGACCATTTTTCCCACATTCAGGATCCAAACATAGTCCCAGTAATCCATCTGGCAATTATAGCCAAACATTTACTCCTAAACCCAAATCTTCTGGTGAAAATAAAGATCAAAATCCCTTATCTCAACCGATTTGCAATTATTGCAAAAGGACAGGTCATATTATATCTGAATGTTTACATTTGAAAAGAAAGAAAGAAAAACAAGAGGGGCTTAAACCTACTGGGCTTACCTCTTTACAGTCAAAACCACAGTCATGTGTTAAGGAGGAAGATCCTATCCAGACCGAAAGGCCTGAGACTGATTTTGTTATGGAGATTTATGAACCATTCTTATCAGATGGTTTTGTGTCACTAAATAGTGACTATGCCCAGTCTACCCCAATTAAAATCTTACGAGATACTGGAGCTTCTCAATCCCTTATTTTAGCAGATACTCTGCCTTTTTCTGAGAAGACTTCTTCTGGGACAAGTGTCCTTATTCAGGGTGTAGAGTGTGGATTTGTTAATGTTCCTCTTCATAACATTTATTTATCCTCAGACTTGGTAACTGGTTTAGTGGCTGTCGGTATTCGACCTTCTTTACCTTTTAAAGGTGTTCATTTACTGTTAGGCAATGACTTAGCAGGAGATAAGGTTGTGGTAAACCCACTTTTAACTAACACACCTTGTATTGATCAGCCATCTGATCCCATTGAGCAGGAAATCCCTGATCTTTATCCATCATGTGCCGTTACAAGGGCCATGGCAAGGAAAGCAAAACAGAATGATGGGGACATTGATTTAACTGATACCTTTTTGGGTCAGTCTTTTAAACATGAGATTACAAATTCTCTTTCATCCAGCCTGTCTGACAAACAGACGGAGTTACGTGACAAGTCAGAGTCCAGTTATTACTCTTCAATATTAAATGACCAAGGTCAAGGACATGACTTGGTGTCAAGGTCACAACTTTGCAAGAAACAGCATAATGATCCTGAAATTTTGCCTTTGCTTGAAAGGGCTTTAGATGAGAAAGAAATAGATCAGGTCCCAGTCTGTTTTTATGTCAAAAATGACATTTTAATGAGAAAATGGCGTCCTCCTGATGTCTCAGCAGAAGACGAGTGGACTGTTAACCACCAAATAGTGGTTCCAAGGGTTTATCGCCCTGAAATTTTGAACTTGGCCCATGAGACTCCCATGTCAGGTCATTTAGGTGTAAATAAGACCTATCACAAAATTCTTAACCATTTTTACTGGCCAGGGTTAAAATCTGACGTTTCTCAGTTTTGTAAATCTTGCCATACTTGTCAGATGGTAGGAAAACCCAATCAGACAATACCAAAAGCTCATTTACAGCCCATTCCTGCTTTTGATGAACCTTTTAGCAGAATAATTATTGACTGTGTTGGTCCCTTGCCCAAAACAAAGTCAGGTAATGAATATCTTCTCACTATAATGTGTGCTTCTACACGTTTCCCAGAAGCCATTCCACTTAGGAATATTAAAACTAAGAACATTGTTAAGGCTTTGGTAAAGTTTTTTACATTTGTAGGTCTCCCAAAGTCTGTTCAGTCGGATCAGGGCTCAAATTTCATGTCTGGAATTTTTCAGCAGGTCATGCATGAGTTGGGCATTACTCAATATAAATCGTCACCTTATCATCCTGAAAGTCAAGGTGCCCTTGAAAGATTTCATCAGACACTGAAAAATATGATCAGATCATACTGCTTTGATACTGAAAAAGATTGGGATGAGGGCATCCATTTGTTGTTGTTCGCTGTTAGAGAATCTGTTCAGGAATCTCTTGGTTTCAGCCCATTTGAGCTGGTATTTGGCCACACTGTGCGTGGACCTTTGAAACTTTTGAAAGAGAAATTTCTCTCAAATGATGACAGTTCTCTGAACTTACTTCAATATGTATCAGATTTTAAAGACAGACTGTCTAGAGCTTGTGAAGCTGCTCGGACCAATCTTAAGTCAGCACAAAGGAAAATGAAACGTTGGTATGATAGAAATGCAAAAGAAAGAAAATTCATGCCTGGAGACAGGGTACTTGCTCTTTTGCCTATTCCTGGCAAACCATTGCAAGCCAGGTATTACGGCCCTTACACTGTAGATAAACAGATAAGTGATGTAAATTACATTGTTAACACTCCTGGGAGACGCAAACAAAAACAATTATGTCATGTTAACATGCTTAAACAATACATAGATAGGGATAGCTCTTCTGTTACACCAATAAGTGTTGTTAGTTCGGTCCCTCAAGAACAAAGTGAAATGAACTCTGAAGACATAAACTTGACCAAATCTGATCCTGCGTCATCAAAACTTCAGAATTCTGACATTCTAAAGGATCTCGACCAGAAACTTTCACACCTAGATCCAGTCCAAAGAAAAGAAATGAAACATTTAATTTATCAATATGAACACTTATTTCCAGACATTCCTACAAGGACTGACAAAATTTATCATGATGTGAATGTTGAGGACTCACAACCTGTCAAACAACATCCATATAGAATGAACCCAACAAAACAAAAATATCTTAAGGAGGAAATTCAGTATTTGCTGGACAATGATTTTATTGAACCAAGTCAAAGTGAATGGAGTTCACCTTGCATTCTTGTGCCAAAACCTGATGGAACATATCGGATGTGCACCGATTACAGGAAGGTCAATAATTTGAGTAAAACAGACACTTTTCCCATACCAAGAATGGATGACTGTATTGACAAAGTTGGAAATTCAAAATATATAACTAAATTTGATCTTCTGAAAGGATTTTGGCAAATTCCTCTCACAGAAAGAGCCAAAGAGGTCTCAGCATTTGTTACTCCTGATGGATTATATCACTATAAAGTAATGCCTTTCGGAATGAAAAACTCTCCGGCAACATTTCAACGCTTAATCAACACCATAATAGCTGGAATTGAGCATTGCGATGCTTACATCGATGATGCCATCATATACAGTGATGAATGGAATCACCATCTTGGAACTATCAAAGCATTCTTTGATAAACTAAGTGAAGCAAAATTGACAATAAACCTTGCTAAAAGTGAATTCTGTCATGCAACTTTAACATTTCTAGGACATGTTGTGGGTCATGGTCAGGTTAAACCTATAGAGGCTAAAGTTGAAGCTATTTCAAATTTTCCGGTGCCCACATGCAAAAGACAACTGATGAGGTTTCTTGGTATGGCCGGTTATTACAGAAAATTCTGTAATAATTTTTCTGTCATTGCTGAGCCACTGACTAATTTACTTAGTAAAAGAATGAGGTTTAAGTGGACCAGTGATTGTCAGAATGCCTTTGATAAACTGAAAGCCATACTGAGAAGTGAGCCGGTTCTCTTGGCACCAAATTTTAATAAAGAATTCAAGCTAGCAGTGGATGCGAGTGATGTTGGTGCAGGTGGTGTATTGCTGCAAGAGGATGACAATGGTGTGGATCATCCAGTTTGTTACTTTTCCAAAAAGTTTAACAAACATCAAAAGAATTATTCTACAGTACAGAAAGAATGTTTGTCTCTCATTCTTGCACTTCAACATTTTGACGTTTATCTAACTTCTTCATCCTCGCCTATTGTTGTTTTCAGCGATCACAATCCACTG
This sequence comes from Anodontia alba, assembly GCA_964016985.1. Classification (NCBI taxonomy): domain Eukaryota; kingdom Metazoa; phylum Mollusca; class Bivalvia; order Lucinida; family Lucinidae; genus Anodontia; species Anodontia alba. The sequence continues at coordinate 60,760,448 of OZ024833.1, read as the reverse complement.
ACTTTCATCCATAAAATGAAAAACAAGAACCAGAGGTTGCTCAGATGGAGTCTGTTGTTACAGGAATACAATCTTGACATCAGGCATATCAGGGGAAAAGATAATATTATTCCTGATGCCTTGTCCAGAGCATGATGTCTTGATCTGTGGTTTCCTGTAACTTGCTGTATATAAGATAATAATTGCCTTTATCAGTATTTTATTTTATGATAATTTTATGGCAAAAGAAAGCTTTATTACATAAATCTTTCTTTTCCCTGAAGAGGGGAAGTGTTATATAACAGGGTGTTCAATTGTTTTAAACAACATGTTTACTATGTTTCCATAAATAGCTTTATTTACTATGTTTCCAAAAATAACTTTCTGAAATGTTCAACATGTTTACAATAACATGATGTTTACGTCCTTGATTCTGGACTGAGTTGTTTTTGGAATGTCATGGAAGATTTAGAAGTTTCTTGATTGGAACTGGAAAGTGGGGGATGCTTGTAGTGGGTTCTTTTTCTGGAGCCTTCTTTGATGTTGTATAGGGAGAGTGGATTTTCATCTGGGCATCTTTGTATACTTTCACTGGAAATTATTCTATACTGGACTACTTTACTATTTTATTCATTCTGGCCTTAAATTCTGAATTCAGGAACATTAAATTGTGGGATCAGAAACTGATATTCAAAGGATTTGTTTTATAAATTCTCATGGATTATTTCAGAGGGACTTTGTGACATAAACTTGAAAGGTACTGTTTACTTACATTATTTTGTTTTGAATCTTGTCTTATTTTTTTGTGAATAAATATTGTTAATAATTTAAAGCTTGTTGCTGGTTTCACTTTCATTTCTTTCTCGTTACGCCTGGCTCGTAACATGGCCATCTTGGATTTTCGACCGAAACCATTTTAACTACTTTTGATCTACATGTTCCCCGATATTTCCTTCCAAGTTTGGAGTCAACTGACCTTTCAGTTCAGGAGACAAAGGGTAAAATATTTTCCACTGGAACAATTTTAGCTACATGTATATTTGATCTACTTGTCCCAATACTTCCTACCAAGCTTCGAGTCAACTGGCCTTTCAGTTCAGAAGAAGCGCAGAATGGATTTTCAAGATGGGTGCATGGTGGCCATTTTGGATTACCAATCAGGGCCCAGTTGTTCAAAGCTAACGATGTCGTTAGTTAACGATTCGTTAAAATTTTAATCGAGTGATACGCAAATATGCTGAAATTTTTTGCTGAAAAAATGTGAGTAGCTTTTGCAGTGCAAAAGCTACTCACATTTTTTCAGCAAAAAATATCAAAATATTGTATATTGAATCCGCTAAAACAGTTAACGAAATAACCCTTAACGAGCTCGTTAAGCTAACGACGCTTTGAACAACTGGGCCCTGATTGCTTTTAGCTATTTTTGATCTGCAAGTTGCCGCGATACTTCCCATCAGATTCCAAGAATTGGCCTTTCAGTTCAGGAGAAGATAAACGCAAAATAGAGTTTCAAGATGATGGCCATCTTGGATTTCTGATCGGAACGATTTTAGCTATTTTTGATCTACAAGTCCCCCTGATGTTTCGTACCAAGTTTTGAGTCTAATGGCCCTGGGGTGTAGGAGGAGTAGGCTTTTAAAGCAAATTGTTTATGCCACATGACAGAAGACGGACATTGATTGACCACAATAGCTCACCTAAAGCACTTTGTATTGAGGTGAGCTAAAAATCTTGGAGAATATCATCTGCTGGTGCTAAGCATTCAGACTATGGCATTATAGGTTAACCCTAGTCCTGCTGAGCCCAGATATACCCTTCCTTTGCAAACAGTTTAGATCCAGATCACTTGGCTTCTGAAGAAGCCAACTGATCTGGATCTGCACTGTTTTCCATTCAGTATGTGATTTCATATCCACAATCTGGATCAAGTAATCTGATTGGCTGAAAATTAGAAGTGGGCATGGCATCTTTAATTTATCCAGCATGACAAATCTAGTTGGCAACAATCAAGTGATATTATTTTATTTTAACCCTTAAAGGGCGAACCACAGCTGCAGCAGACAACATTTTTATTTATTTTTTTTTTTTTTTTCAAAGAAAATAATTCTTGACACTTTATGTGAATTGTCTGCTTATTTTCTTTGAATAATAAAAAAAAATTAGAATGTTTCCTGCTATAAACTTTGCTTGATGCTTAAGAGTTTATGATGTGACATACACATAGAATGTTATTTGAACATTGTCAACTAATTTTTTGTCATGTGCATGCAATGTTCATGACTCTTGCAAGGCAAAGACAAAGTTGCAAAAGTTTCCGGCCATGAATATTTAAAAATCTCCGTAGCTTATAGAGTGGCATTCTAAGGGTGAAAACGAGTTGCTGTGATTTACCCTCCCTTCACCAAATAATAATAATAATAATAATAATCGACCTTAATTATAGAGGGTAACACATTTAGTAATCTAGTACTAATCTTCCATGTGGCCCTCTTTTTTCCTGGGTAGAAACCAGTACTAAGCAATGTGGATAAAGTCTCTTGCTCAAGGAAACAACACTTGCTGTTAGTGGGGATCGAACCCGGTACCTATCGATCTCGAGTCCGACGCTTTACCACTGCACCACAGCGCTCCACAAAACACGAAAATATCTTGACAGGAAAGAGGCTTTAACCCATTACAGTTGGGAGACCCATAAACGGGTAATTGGCAAACAGTGCAGACCCAGATCAGATGCTGCAGAATGCGGGTCTGATCAGGGTCTGCTGCAGAATGCGGTGTCTGATCAGGGTCTCCACTGTTTGCATATAGTTTAAACCATTTTTCTCTGGGAATATGTAAATTTCATAGCCAGACGTAACTTAAGTTGAAATTGGACTCTTCTGATATATAGTGTGGGAGAGTCTATTCAGTATACAATGGGTTAATGTTTAATGCAATCACATAAGGGATTTTTCAAGGACTATTCAACTGAAATACAAAGCCTTAAATACATGTACTGAAACAAACAAAAAAAAAAGTCATCTGCTAATATTTGCATGCAACAGGCTTAACCCTTGTCCTGCTGAATAAATTAAGATGCCACGCCTACTTCCAATTTTCAGCCAATCAGATTACTTGATCCAGTTTGTTGATACAAATTCACATACTTAATGGCAAACAGTGCAGATCCAGATCAGTTGGCTTCTTCAGAAGCCAACTGATCTGGATCTACACTGTTTGTAAAGACAGGGTATATCCGGGCTCAGCAGGACAAGGGTTAAGAGTAATCTTTGAATCACATATCAAAATTGTTGCAGATGACTTCTTTTACTGTTTTACCTGAGAAAGGTGAATTATATGCCTAGCAGATGTTAAATCTCATTTTCTCATAAGACTTAGAAAAAATCGCGAACTGGTGTCTGCTGCTTTGTGACTGAAGCACCATTACCACCCTCTTGGCTAATTCAACAGACAGCAAACTGATCATATTTTTCTTATTTCCTGAAAACAGGATTTGACATTTCATGCAAATTGTCTCCATAAGAGAAAATTTGCATGAAATGCCAAAACCTGTTTTCTGCAAAAAAAAAAAATAAGAAAAACATCACCAATTTGTCGTCTGCTGCATAAGTTCACAGTGGTAAAGGTTAAAGCTTAACTGTGGCATACCCTCGTCTTTTTTCTGTTCGTCAGCAGCCGTTTTCACCATTCCCAGCATCAGTAGCTTGTCAACATCATATGTCTTCTCCATGGGATCATTATTATAACCTGACTCAAACCTCAAATAATTATCATCTGGATCATTTTCAGACAGCCTGTTTCCTATTCGATTTGCCACCAGTTTTGAGCGAGTATCTCTGGAATCTGAACTAGGAATCTCACCGAACAGATGAAATGTCAAGACGAATGCTGTGAGAATGAACAAAACTGGAATGCTTAAATAAAGGAGAATTTTTCTTTTCCCCATTCTGTATAGTCTCATTTTAATACTGACAACAATTTGTCCTTGCATTTATCTTTGCAGTAATGTAAAGCAATATATTATTTCATAACCATCCTAAGAACACTACTACGTTTCTGGTCTATGAAAATGTTGCCGAACTTAGAAAAAATGTGCATGACCAAAGTTTGAAGGACTCATGACCAGGTTAAGAGGTGACTTCAAAATCTTTCCATGTCTTCCAACTTCTAGTCTGTGTCACAGTTTATTGGTCTCTATTTACGGAATTTACAAAATAATACCAGGCAGTATTCCAGATTCTAGCCTTGTATAAATAATAATCTGAAAATAAAGAAATATGATAAGCAGAGTACATTGGAATCTCTTTATAAGCTGATTCATTATAAGACGGTTCAGATATAAGATGATTCGGATATAACAGGGTTTAAATTTAACTTCTTTGACAGCTTGCTAAAATTAGCAAGTAGCATTATTTTTTACTTGCTAAACCTTTCAGCCACTTGCTTTTTTACACTTATAAATACTGTTAAAAGTGGCCTTAACCTTAGCACTCTGGGTAAAAATTTCAGCAGACATTTTAAAATACTTGTCTTATTTTTCCCATAAAACAGGTCTTGACATTACATGCAAATTGTCTCCTATGGAGACAATTTGCATGTAATGTCAAAACCTGTTTTCTGGGAAAAATAAAAAAAAAATATCATCATTGCTTTTGGAAAAGAAATTGCAAAACTTCAGCAACAATGCCTCAGGTTCCACAACTAAACAGAATCTTTCCAACTTGCTAGAATTAGCAAGTGATGGAAATTGCAGCTTGCTTTTTGAGGAAATTAACTAGGATTTAGCAAGTTAGCAAGTGCTAAAATTGATCCCTGGATATAAGACGGCTTAAAGGTGGACCCCAAGGTTTAAAGATGCACCTCAATAATATTGTATCCAAACAAAAATGTATAGATTATATAAAAAAATGACCATTTATGGTCATTTTTCTATATAATCTAGACATTTTTGTTTGGATACAACACGGTTATTTAGCTAACATGATTTCACTTTGGATCCAAACAATTGTGTTATAAAGAGGTTATGGTGTATCAGGTAAATATTTTTTTCTAATTTCTCAATGAAAACATACGTTGTGGGTCACCAAGGCACTTCTAATGAGTACCCACAACATATTTTTTTCTGTGGAGAAATAAGAAAAATATCAACACTTTGGTTGAGGAAAAAAAAAAAAAAAAAAAAAACCTTATCAGTATTCCAGACTCATGCCTTGTACAAATAAGCAAGCAGCTACAAAAGAATATAAGAATCCATCATGAGTGTCCATGCACGGCATGCAGGATAGGGATATCTCACCCAGGGGGTAGGAATTCCAACCAAGTACAAGGCTTGCGGAGTCCTTGGTTGAAATTCCTATCCCAAGGGCGAGATTTCCCTATCCTGCATGGACTGGCTCATAATGGATTCTTTTTCTCCCAACTTTAAGTGGATTGTTCCTAGGACCAGCGTGGTCATGTGAGGTAGAAGTTTCTCACATGGGCAAAAAGCATATTTTATATAGGCAAAGGTGGGAGAAATAAAACTCATAGCTCTAGATAAAATGGGGTATCAGGTTAATATTTTTCTTACTTTTCCACAATAAAAACCTAAAATAATACCCAGCCATTATCGTGTCATGGGCAGATAACTCTGTCAAAAACTGATTGCCTATTAGCAATCCCAAACCAGATTCTCCATAATACATTTGTATCAATGCATGAATCAAGTTTGTTTTTTACTCAAGTTATCGTCCTGAAACAAATATATGGGTCTGTCTCGGGCAGATAACTCAGTCAAATTTGATGAAATCTGCCCATTAGCATTCCCAAACCAGATCTCCACAATTTCAATGCACATACCAAGTTTGGTGAAAATACATTTATGTTTATTCGTTATCATCCGAAAATGAAATACGGACATATGACAGACAGACACACGAACGTCCAATGTGAAACAATAATACCCTGCCACTATCGTGTGGCTGGGTATAAAAACACATGTTGTGGGTACTCATTAGAACCACCTCACTGAGGTACCTAGCATAAAACCAATTATCTCATTTTGTGGCAATAGCACACCTCCAGCAAAAGCTGACTGGCTTTAGCGTATAGCAGTCTCTAGGCAAATTCAGCCAATGACAAACTGGTGACACTTTTCTTATTTTTTTTCTCAGAAAAGGACATTTCATGCAAATTATCTCCTCAATTTGTATGAAATATCAAAATTGTCTCCTTAGCAAATAATTTGTGTGAAATACCATACCCTTTTTCTAAGAGAAATAAAGAAAATATTTTAAAATGTCATCTACTTAAATTTTTTACCCAGCATGCATTAACCCTTAAGATGCCAAATACAACAATTGTCGTCTGCTTTGTCTTCTGTCGGTTACTTTAAAAGTCATTGTTGCAAACAGTGTGGACCCCCGGAGCAGTCCGATCTGGGTCCACACTGTTTGCCTATATGCAAAAAGTATATCTGAAAAGTTTGTGAGATGATGAAGCAGACGACATAAACAGATGACATTTTCCAATGCAGGTTTTCTTGGATTTTAAGGGTTAAACTAAATACACAAAAAGGAAATCAGGAGTAGTATTTTCTAATTTTCCACAAAACAGGAATTCAAATTTATTCCAATCATCTCTTGAAACAACTTTCATTAAATGCCAAGCCCTATTTTCCTGAAAAAAAAAAATAGAAAACAATTATTTTAAAACGCTATCTGCTAATAATTAAATTCAGCAAAATTAACTCTTAAAACACAAAGTAGATTTGCAGCAGACGACATTCTCATTGTTTATTATTTTTTCAGAGAAAATAAGACTTGATATTTTATATGAATCACCAACCTAGCAGACAATTCAAATGAAATATAAGTCATGTTTACTCTGAAAAATACAAAAAATAATCAAAATGTTGTCTGCTGCAAATCTACGTACTTGGTGCTTTAAGGGTTTACTATGCTGAATTTAATTAACAGAGAAGTAGTATTTTCTAATTTTCCACAAAACAGGAATTCAAGTTTATTCCAATCATCTCTTGAGACAAATTTCATTAAATGCCAAGCCCTATTTTCCTGGAAAATAAGAAAAAGATTATTTTAAAATGCTGTCTGCTAATGATTCAATTCAGCAAAATTAACCCTTAAAGCACCAAGTAGATTTGCAGCAGACGACATTCTCACTGTTTGTTATTTTTTCAGAGAAAATAAGACATGATATTTTATATGAATTGTCTGTCTACCAGACAATTCACATGAAATGTCAAGTCATGTTTACTCAATTGTCTGTCTACCAGACAATTCACATGAAATGTCAAGTCATGTTTACTCCGAAAAATACAAAAAATAATCAAAATGTCATCTGCTGCAGTTGTGATTGGTGCTTAAAATGTTAAGACGTACTTACACCCTTTCAAAGCTTAGTAAAATCAACAAGCCAACTAACCAACATGCACCCTGCCATCAACAAATTGGAAATGCATATAACACACCTCTGTAATTGACTCAGCACTAAATACAAGCACATTCAAAATCGGTTTTCAACTACCTTGTCATGCACTGTTACTTTTATTTATACTTTCCATGCAATGCACTTTTCAAAAATGTGTATCACAATTATTTACATATAGCTCTAAATAAGGTACTTTTTTCAACCAAAAAAGTTGTGATATTTTTCTTTTTCTTATTTCTCCATAAAAACATCTATTGTGGGTACTCATTAGATGCACCTCATCGAGGTGCTTCTAATGAGTACCCACTATGTAAGTGTTTGTGCAGAAAAAAGAAAAGTTTTTACCTGATACCCTCTCTTGTCTGGAGCTATGATTAACAAGTTGCAACAAGTGCATGTTGCTCTCCAGGTTGGGCAAGGTTATGTGTCACAGTGTGGAGATAATAGAGAGTTTGACAGTTTATCCAGTATTTTTTTTTAATCAAAAGGGGTTACCCTACTTACTTAAATAACTGGACACTATGTCTCCTTATCATACTTGCCGTAAAATTAACAATTGCTTTTTGCTACATGTACATACTGATGTTTCTAAAAAATGTTGGATGAGTGGAAAATAGACCCTGATCAGACATAACCTTCTGTGAATGGAGGATAGAAAAAATGTCTGACTTCTTGTTCAGTTATTTGGCCAGGATTGTGGATATAAATAAGGCTGGCTAATCGGAGCTGAAAAGATAATCGATTATCAGTCCTGCCATTGTGATCAATAATCGATCAGTAATCACTGAAGATTTTATCATAAGTTTACCTGTCTGAGCATGACTCTTACCATATGTTATACTTTATTGCATATATTCGGTCAGCCAGGTCTGAGCAAACAGTGTAGACCCTGATGAGACAATGAGATGCCGCAAATGCGACGTCTCATCAGGGTCTACACTGTTTGCCACCCATCCAGTTATTTTTAGATACAGCAATGGGTAGTAAATTGTACTTGTTCAAAGTTTAGATTATGTATGGTAAGGAGTTTAGGTGTCTGAATACTAAGGGTAAAGTAACAAACACAGAAATCAAATGATCAGTTATTAGCAAATCAGTAATGATAATCATTTTTTTGGAATTTATCGATCAATTAATTGATTATCCGATTAATTGTGCCAGCCTTAGATATAAATGGAACTAAGGTCAAAGTCCTCGCCATTTTTGGCTGACAATTTGTCAATCCATCTACAAAAAGTACAATAAGTGGAATAAATGGCCGCCTGAGTTAAGAATTGTACATCCCTGCCAACCTCACGCTTCATTAATACATAGTTCTCGGAAACGCCGAATCTGGCGTATTTTTACGCCTATTTTTCCTTTTGTACACGTAAAATTTCCTTCCGAGGATTCTCATTTACGCTCTATTGCCACCGGACGTCCAAACTGAACTTCAAAGACGTACCCCGGACTTCCGAAATTTCTTTTGTCCGTCGAAATCGATACCCGAGATGTCCAAAAATTGTCAAAAGCCCGCCCACTTTTAACGAGTTGCATGATGTTTGCCCCGCCTACTTATTGGAAATTCGCTACCTGTGTTGACTGAGCTTTAAGGAGGTCCCACTTTCCGCTTGCGGGAGTTTTATGGACATCGGTGTCAAGTGTCACAGCACCCTTTTGATGGCTGCGTGATCACTGTGTGTATTTGTCATGCGTGCTGAGTTGATTAATTGATGTTTGTATAATTAAACTTTCTTCTGCGACTCCCGAAAATATTCGGTGAAATTATATGAAGCTTATTATTTTTAAATATTCACGTCTTAAAATCTTAAATTATTATTTTGCTAAGTACGTGTGTCGTCTGAAAAACACCTCAACACTTCCGGGGGTTACCGAGTGAAATTAAATAAATAAATAATTATGCACAGAACGCAAATTTTAATCTATTCGAAGCTTATGTTAGAAGCTTATGTTTGCCATGACAACAAAAGCAATTTTTCAAATGAGAAGAAAACATATTTTTCGTCAGAATTTTCGGAAAACCTGTTTCTAAATTCGTAGCCTTGTTCCGGCTGCGCTGTTTACCAGCGCGGAAAAGACGCAAAGTAAGTCTAAATATAGGCGAACTGCGATGGTTTTGCTTGCTATTCTCCACGAACGAACGTATTGCTGTTGATAACTCATCGCGAGCTGCCTTTTATTTGTTTGTTGTTGCACGAGTCGGCGCCGTTTTCCCGCATTTTTCTGTGAAGTAAGCAACTCGCTCGCTCGTGTTGATCAGCTTCAATCCGAGCAACTATTTCATTAAATACATTTCTGCAAAATAATTTCAGCATAGTTTGTTTTTAAGAAAACATGTTTTGGGTGTTTTCTCTCATGTATTTTCTTTTCTTTTTTTCTTTCTCTGGCTTTGAAACGAACGCGAAGTTGGACCAATGTTGATGCTTTCTCTAAGGTCCAACATACAAATACAGGCTTTCCAAAAAGATGCGATTAAATTTTAATAAGCGATGAGGATATGTTTAAAACACATCTAAGAGAAGTGTATATCATGATGATTCTGTGTGACACTGAATTAAGAACCTCTGTTCTACTAAAGAAAGGGCAGACCGCCACAGCAGGGAAAAAAGTGGGACTTCCTAGATTTTCCTGTGGGACTTCCAAATTTGAGGGGTAGGAAGTCTGGGACTTCCTGAGTCTGGAAGTTAATGGAAGTCCTGTCACTATTTCCTAAGCCCCAATTTTAAGCTTTTGGATCCTTACCAGACACTCAGTGGTCAAATTTAACTATGTTGAAAAATGAAGTTGTCCATACAATGTCCTTAAATATTAGTTTTCATATTTAGCCGAAAACTCCAAGTTTTCTAGGTCAAACTCCTATTTTTCAATTTTAACTCCAACTTTTCTCAGAGATGGATTCTTAAACTCCTGCTTTCAAAATCCTAGTGAGAACTCTGTAATACCATGAAAATATGATAATTTGTAATTGGTTGGTTGTTTATTACTGATAAGTTGAACCTATTTCATATCAACTACTGTATTTACCCTAAATATTGGGACACCTTAATTGCTTACCATACTTGCACTAAATTTCCAATAAAGGCAGTTTGTTACCTGTAGATGTGTCTAAAAAATCATTACGAAAACACAGGGTATATATAGGGTAAATATAGTAGGAGTAAACAGTAAAATGGACATTCAAATTTTAGGAGAAGTATGGGAGTACAAGGAGTGTATACTCGAATATTGCACTACCAAACAATGTTTTCACTTAGGGAGGGTTGGGAATGTGGTGGGGGTACCCTGACAATTAGACAGCTAAAACCATCCCTGTCCTTGGGAAACTGAAAGACCACTGTAAACAGGTGTGGCCCACAATGTTGAAACAACATTGTTTCAACATTGTGTGGCTGCTGGGGGATTTTAGATCACCTTTGAGAACATATGGTACAGTATTTTATTTTTCTCTTGTATCCAATATACACTGGACTAGTAACTATGGTACAGGTATTGTATTTATTGGAAGTATGTTGCTGTGGCTGAGTTTTCATAATTTTGTAGGATGAAGTTTAAATGCTCATATTTCATTTATTTCTCCAAATATCTGAGATTTCTTTTCAAAAAGCAATAGTTCAATATATTACCTATAAGACTGCAACATTATATTTAAGGAAAATCAAGCAATTTTTGTAAACATCAGCGAGAAACCTAGGTACCAATTTTAGCTATTTTCGGCACTTTTAGCAGAAAATCATCAGAACTTCACCCAAAATGATGGTATAACTTCAATTTTATTAATTGTGACTTAACATTTTCCAACCAAACCTATCAAAAACAATTCATTACAACTTCAGTCATTATCCAAAATCATTTTAAAGACCACAGTGCAGCGAAATAGCGCTAAAAATAAGCCAAGACAACATATTTTGGCAATTCCGTTAGTGTCAAGTCGGGGTATTATTAGGTCTAAGATTTTTCTGGAAAGTTTTCTGGAAACTAAGGCCTAAAAAAAAAGGTAGGTATTATTAGGTCTAAGATTTTTCTGGAAAGTTTTCTGGAAACTAAGGCCTAAAAAAAAGGTAGGTGTTATTAGGTCTAAGATTTTTCTGGAAAGTTTTCTGGAAACTAAGGCCTAAAAAAAAAAAAAGGTTTGTCTGGGGCCAGGGGTTGGGGTAATACGACGTACACTACTAAATTTTTTGGTGAAACCTATTTTTTTTTTTTTTTTTCCATATTTATTTTTTTCTATATTTCTAGAAAACATAAAAAAAAAAAAATCGATTTCATGGTAATATTTGCGATTTGGCAAAATGAAAATAAATTAAATAAATAAAAAAAAAATAAATTGCACCTATCCTAACATTTATGTTTTGGCCTTTAGCGAAAAATCTGAAGCCCATCCACAGGATTTTTGACATAAAATTAGCACTCAGGGGTAAGGAATTATATTTTTTTTCCAAACTGTTTAATTCCAGGTGGTGGTGGTGGTGGTGGTTGGGGGGGGGGGGGGGAGGGGGGGCGGGGCGGGTAATGCCCCCTCTGGCGAAAAACATTGATAGGTGCCTGTTTAGGGGAATAATAACATACTGTACCATATGTTCTCAAAGGTGATTTTGGTAATTCAACAAGCCATTCTCAACTACCATGTTATAATCTGAGCAACATGACCAAACAATCAAAAGTTGCTGTGCACTCACTGGCATCATGATTCTACAAACCTTCCCAAAACGTTATCAATTCTGACCCCGGCAATGTCAGCTGATCAAGATTCTAAACTGATTTCCAGCACTTGTGACCCAATTTATTTTAATGATGCCTCAGAGAAATACTTAGTAATTCGTAACTAAATCTTGAAAAGTAGGCAAAATACCTTAGAAAATCCTTCGCAAGTAAAAAATATATTTTCCTGTTAAACCGGAAGATGTCTGCGTTTCTCCGCCGCTTATGTCACTTACGAGAGAAAATTCATATGGTAAAACAAGGAATGGCCCATTATCGTCGACGGGCGCTTAAAAACTGACCTGCCAAGACAGTACGTAGGACTGGACGAAAAGAAGGTGGAAACTTTCAAGAACCGTGTGTGGTAGCGTAGTCTCAGAGCGTAGTATTTAGAGTAGGCAGGCCGATCCCGTGTCCGATCATTGTATATCGACTAGCAGAGATGTGAATCCTAAAATTGGAGGCCAGCAGACAATATTTTTTATTGTTTATTTTTTTATTATTATTACTTTTTTCGAGAAAATAAGGCTTGCCGCCTCATGTGAATTGTCTGTATTGTATATTATAGCAGACTAGTCAAAGGAAATGTCAAAATGTCTAGCCTTATTCCCTCCCCCCTCCCCCACCCCACACCCCCTTTCTCTGATGCTTGGCTTTTTTTCCGAGGCTTGCCGTCTCATGTGAATTGTCTGTATTGTATATCATAGCAGACTCGTCAAAGGAAATGTCAAAATGTCAAGCCTTATTCCTCCACCTCCCTCCCTCCCTCCCCGCTCCCCGCGCCCGAAAAAGTAAAATGCCGTGTGCATGTTATTGTAAGTTGCGCTCAGTTATGTACTACACAGTAAAGTTTCTGCTTCTGCTTTGATACAGTGCAGGGTTTTCAGCGTAACGCATTGGGAGAGAGGGTTTTAGTCTCTGCGGGTTAAGGAGGGTTTTAATGTCCTAGCTGCTGTCTCTGCAAAAATAAATAAATAAAATAAATAAAAAAAAAACTTTCTCTGATGCTTGGCTTTCTATGACTACTTGCATGCGTCTTTTAGTTAAAAATGTGGTCACCACCAAAACATGCCTAAATGATTTTGACTCCCTTAAACCCCATTTTTATATAGTAAAAACTGGGGTTTACAGGGGTAAACATTATTTTTCTTATTTTGCTGAAAACATAGATTGTGGATAGTCGTTAGAACCGCCTTGCCGAGTTCCCACAATCTATGTTTTGAGTAGGAATAGGAAAAATATCAGAATTTTTTATCTCAAAATTTTCCTATTTTGGTTGTAAAATTTTCAATATATTTGAATAGGTGTGTTTTCTTAGTGGATCTGATGCTCTGTACTGCTCGCGTGGATGTTCCCATATCTCTGGATCACACTGTCTCACGTGATATTGTGATTTGGGAACATCTCTGGATCACACAGTGTCTCATGTGATTCTGTGATTTGGGAACATCCCTCGGATCACGCAACGTCTCACGTGATCTTGTGATTTGGGAACCTCTCTGGATCACACAGTGTCTCACGTGATCCTATGATTTGGGAACATTTCTCGGATCACACGGCGTCTTACGTAATCTTATGATTTGGGAAAATCCACTTGACTTGATACAGAGCGTCTCACGTGATCCTGTGATTTGGAACATCTATCGGATCACACAACGTCTCAAGTGATTTTGTGATTTGGGAACATCCACTTGACTTGATACAGAGCGTCTCATGCGATCCTGTGATTTGAAAGCATCCATTTGACTTGATACATTTAGCGTCTCACGTGATCCCGCGATTTAGAAATATCCACTTCACTTGATACAGAGCGTCTCACGTGATCCCGTCATTTGGGAACATTCACTTGATTTGATACAGATCGTCACGTAATCCTGTGGTTGGGAAACATTCACTTGATTTGATACAGATCGTCACGTGATCCTGTGGTTGGGAAACATCCACTTGTTCTGATACAGAACGTCAGGTGACGTTACTGTAGTAATATCAGCAATGCAAACGTATATTAGCCAGGGCACAGCATTTTCTACAAGACTTCATATGTGCCCAGCGATGATTCATATCAGCCTGCGCATCCGCACAGTCGTCACTGTTCCCCTCAAGACGTTTGAATTCTTGGTAAACCGCAGAGTGCCTTGCAACGATTCTAATCAGACTGCACGAGTGCGTTGGCTGATCTTCACTGGACACTCATGCAATCTTGTAGGAAATGCTGTTCCAAAGTTCATATTTAAAAAAGATTTTTTGACACGTCAGAGAACATTGGGCATATCTTGGAACTTAATAGAGTAATTTGGGAGAAGATGGTACACCTTTGATGTTAACTATTCTACACATTAGCGTAAGATCGAACATATAATAAATGATGCTAATTATGATGCGCAGTGTATTCGGTGTATTTGCTAATAAGAACTGTCCAGGCCCCGAGGTTATAAAACTTTTTTCATGCATAACTCAGCTGAGCATGGAATTTATTTTTCATGCTAATAAATCTAAAATTACTAACAATGCCAAATACTATCTTGCTAAACATAGCTGAGCATGAAAGTTTCTCTGCTAATAAATATGAAAATGCCAACTATTGTTGGCATTTTCCTATTTATTAGCAGAGAAGATTTCATGCTCAGCTGAGTTGAGCATGAAAAAGTTTAATAACCTTGGGGACAGGTCAACCAGCACAACAATTCAATATGACCAGTATCTCCATTCGTTGATATGATCTACAGGACCTAATGAATATGAAAGTGGGCAGCGAAGGTCGTTTGAATGCACATAATCATTTTCCCATTATGAGTCTATTGGACCTTTTGGTTACCATGACGACCGACTAACATGGCCGATTGGCACAAATTTCGCGAACGAATCTCCCGTACCAGAAACCTTTCTAGCCAAATAGGGTTCTAATCGCTTAACTACCTTCAGGGAAGACATTTAAAAAGTTTGAACGAAAAAGGGGATGCACGGATAGACGACGGACAAAATCATTCTGAGCGAGCTAGGATGAGATTAAATGCTCCCATTTGCGTCATATGGCTGAACTTGACCAGAGAGGCTCTGCTAACCCCAAACATCTGTGACCAAGACTTCGATAACGCGGCCATCGCGAGGCGTTTTCTATTGTAATTTTACATTTTCTCATCGTTTCTCTCGTGACAAGCCTCACAGGACATTAGAGTCGAGATACAACATTTCCTACAAGATTGCACGAACGCTCAGCGAAGACTTAGATCAGCATGCACATATGCGCAGTCTGATCAGAATCTTCACTGTCCGCTTTAAGACGCTCTGGATCCTTGGCGACCCATAGGGCTCTGCGAAGACTGATCAGACTGCGCTGATGCGCAGGGTAATCTGAGACTTCGCTGGGTGCAGATAAGTCTTGCAGGAAATGCTGTGACTGCTCATTATTAACCCTTGTCCTGCTTAATAAATTAAGTTGTCACACCCTTTTCTAATTTTCCGCCAATCAGATTACTTGATCCAGAGTATTGATATAAATTCACATACTGAATGACAAACAGTGTAGATTCAGATCAGTTGGCTTCTTCAGAAGCCAACTGATCTGGATCTACACTGTTTGCTAAGACAAGGCATGTCGTGTTTAGCAAGAGAAGGGTTAATTACGTGTCAATAGTGAATAGCAAGCTTCCTCTGCATCTTTGGAAAGCTGAATGCACACAAGGAAATTACGCAAGGCTTAATATCTTAGCATTACTTGCAAAATTTAATTCCAGATATAGATAAAGATAACTGCTTTGAGAAAATGTGTAATTTCATTATTCAGTGTCATTTTGATTTTGCATCATCATCTTGGTTAAAACGTATACAGTCAACGCTCTTTATACCGACACTCGATACAACGACAACATTCGTTATAATGACAATTATAATGTCATGAAACCTTCGCTCAAGAGGTGACAGTAAATGAGAAATTAAACAAGAATATTGCATTAAAACTTCAAGAAACATATGTTCTGGATATTTGTTAGAATCTCATCAGTGAGGCGATTCAAACAAATATATCTAAAATATTATGTTCTATGAGGAAATAAGAATAAAACAAGGCCTTTTGTACATTTGTTTGTGTTTGTGTTGAGGTTTTACGGCCGACAGGGTCATGTCGAGCGCGGTCAGTTTACTTAACCACACATTTACTGGGCAGGTTTAGTCCTCTAAGCGGTTAACCAGTATTGTGCACATTCTTTCGCCAGAAACTGACAACTGCCCTTCTTGAATCAGCGGAAGAGAGAGAATGACCGTAGAAAATATTTCATGATCAATCTCCACGAAAGAATGTTGCCGACCTCGGCGTGGGTTGAACCCGCGACCTCCTGGTCTCCAGTCGGACGGCGCATCCAACTGAGCCACCGAGGCCGGCGCCTTTCGTACATATCATTATGCCCAGCGGTCACACAACGTTGAAACAACGTCGATTCAACGTTGATTCAACATCAAGACGTTGAGTCAACGTTGAATCGACGTTGTTTCAACGTTGTGTGTCTGCTGGGATGTCCATTAAGGATTCTTTACAACAGCAAATTCATTTCAGTGGCAACATCTTTGGGAACAAATGCTGTCGTTGTAATGAGGGTTCATTGTATATCTATACAGAATAATGCTATTAAATGGGTGTTTTCATATTGGCCCTGTTACAGGTCATAAGGCAGTATTATTGGCCTGATGATTGCTGTATTGGTCCGAGGCGAATCCTCGGGCCAATACAGCCATCCGAAGGCCAAGCCAGTCCTGTAACAGGCCAATGAAAAAACATCCGTTTCAAGACATTTTTATTAATCAACTTTTTATGTACTCTAAGCACCAAACAGAAGAAGTATCGCTGTGTTTAAAGTCTCATCGACTGGTTAATACCATAAAATATTGGCCCAGTTGATACCGTAAAATATTGGCCCTCCTAAACCTTTCGGTTTGTATCCCATAAATCCTTGTAACTTAGTATTAGCCCTCGTATAACAGTCAGGGGTAAAACCGTATAGAAATTGTGCCAAACGTTGCATTGGTATGATTCAGGCTGTTTGGCACATATTAGAACAACAATTACTTAGTTGATTAAAATATGTTCTATTATACAGCCATAAATCTTGGATTATTAAGAAAATGCGATAAAATCCGAGGAAAAAACGTGCCGGTATTTCTCGATATATCAACACGCTTACTTGGTATTGCATACTTACTCGGATGCGTTCGAGTGTTACCGTTACATGACGTTGCTTTTGATTACATCTTAGGGCAATGATGTTAAGCCAAAATATGTCACTCTGTTTATGCATGCAGGATCTGAATTTTCGATAATTAAAATGCCTGTTTTGAGAATGACGCAAAATATTTATAGCTTTTTAATTAAAGGTTTATTGTACTTATGTTCCTAAATATTCTCTCTCGCATGCTTTGATGTTTCTATTTGAGGGCAATATTCACCAACCTACACTTTCAAAAAATCAGCACGGCTTTTGCAAACGCTTAAGCTGCGAAACAGTTAATCAAGTTTACGCAGGACCTGTTTAACAATTTCAATGAGGGTGGTTAGACTGATGTCATAGTCATGCATTTCAGCAAGGCTTTTTGTAAAGTTGATCATCAAAGACGCTTGCTGAAACTTCATAGACCTGGTAATCACATGGATCCAGTCGTTCCTTTCAGGTAGATCCAAATGCGTCGATCTGTAAAGTGAGCAGTGAGATGCTTGTCCAGTCTTGTAAGGCGTGTCCCAAGGTTCTATCCTAGCTCCATGTCTTTTCCGCGTGTATATTAATGACATACCCGAAAGTACACAAAGCAGTTTCAGATTATTCGCTGATAATACTATCATGTACCTATCCTTTACTAATCAAACCGACTATCAATCCACTCTAACGGACCTCAAAAAAGTCGAAAAATGGGAATCTGAATGGCCAATATCTTTCAACCCTGACATTTAAATGTGAGGTAATAAGAATGTCAAAACAGGAAAAAAAAAACAACACTTTTTTGAATGCACCCTCCATAGCATAATTCTTCAGACAACCAAAAATGCACAGTATCTTGGAGTCAATATATCAAACGATCTTTCTTGGAGCAAACACATTTGTCAGATCCCAGCGAAAGCAAACAGTGCCCTCAAATTTATTTAAGGTAACATAAGAACAAACAAAATAAAAATAAAGGAAACAGCCTACAACCCAGCTAACATTCCGCTACGTAAATCTACATCGGGCCGTCATCGGCCCGTCAGCTACCCTGACGGGCCGATGGCGGCCCGATATAGATTTACGTAGAATGCTGACTGGGAAAACATATGTCCGACCCTTGCTACAGTATTCCTCAGTCTGGTCCCCCACGTCCCCTACCCCAACTATCAAAGCCTCGAAAGCTGCAGGAACATAACCATAGCCATGATCGCATCCCTGTCATGCTGTACAAAATACACAATACCCAGTCAGCATTCTACGTAAATCTATATCGGGCCGTCATCGGCCCGTCAGGGTAGCTGACGGGCCGATGACGGCCCGATGTAGATTTACGTAGAATGCTAGCTGGGTAGTCACCTAAGAATCAACCCACCATCTTACACCCAACTCCAGAATTAACGCCTACAAAAACTCCTACCCTAGAATTGCCAGACTTTGTAACAATCTACCATCTGACATAGTAAGCAGCCCAGACCTGGACTTATTCCGGGCTGGTTTCCCACTTTCATTAATACAACTCAGCAAATCATCGTCATCATCATCATCATCATCATCATCGCAATGATATATATGCCAGTTTACCTCCTTAAGAGTGACTTAACAAAAACAATCTGAAATTCACTCCATGTGATACGCAATATTTTCTGAGGTGTATGGAGTGCCCAGCATATTCAGATATCAGTGCAATGACCCTATAATTTTCTTGGGCGTCTATTTACCGTACAGAACTGATTGGACTGGTAAAGCTGAAAGATGAAACTAAGTGTCAAACAAATGAGACTAAATCATGTACATAAAACTTTTAACAAAAATGTCTTTACACGAATCAACCATAGGTAGCAGTGCATAACCCGTTTTGTGTGGCGTGTCGTTTTATTTTCATGTTTTTTTACCTCGGTTTTGCCTCGGTAATTATAAAATGGCATTTTTGGATTCACTAGATTTTGTCAATACCAATCCATATACGAAAAATAATCAACCTACTCCAAAGGATCCAACAGTTACGGTCATTTCCACAAACTGACTACATAAACATATTTTGACCTAGGCGTTGCCTCGGAATAATAATAATAATAATAATAATAATAATAATAATAATAAACAAAAACGTTCGGTTATATATTGTCAGTATGAACGGTTATGCTTTTTTAAAAATATCGCATACGGTTCAAGACTTACGGTTACTTTCATATTGTCACATTTATGGTGTCGGTTACCCTCGGCAATGAAAAACAACATTTGATGCGCAACTTGGTAAAAAGGCCCTTATGCCATATGCGAACAACGAAGGTCCAGATGAGCGCGCGCATCCGTGCAGTCTGAGCTGAACATTCTCTTTTAAATCAACATATTCTACAGGATACATTGATTCTGTAAGCGGGCAACGAAGACCCTGATCAGGGCTGCGTTGTCCGCAAATGCATAAGGGCCCTGTTCGTGCGTTACGCATCTTTTACAAGCTCATTGACTAGAGCTTATCGGTGTCAATCCCTGTGCAGACAATCATCAATCTGTTCCTAATGGTTGAAGCGTTATGTCCATTTCACTTACTGGCTACAGAAAAAAAAAATGACCTTGGCTTTGCCTCGCTCAATAAAATTGCATTTGGCAATTACTTTGGCTAAATCTTGTTACTATTAATGTGTATACTTGCAAAATTTTATCAAACTATTCCATATAGTAAAAACCTACGGCCGTTTGCAGATTTTCACATTTTTGGCCGCAATTTTGCCTCGGACAAAGAAAAACGGAATTTTCAAGCCAGTTTGCTAGATCTTGCCGGTATCAATATGTGTACGAAAAATTGTAAACATATTCTTAGCGCTTCAAAAGTTATGGCCATTTTACTACCTTATCATGGACGGACGGACTCACAAGTCGGTTATAGGGCACACTCCCAAAGTCATCCTTACGGTCGTTAGGTCGACTTTCTGCGGGCCGTGCAATAGTTACCAGCTTCATACGGGAAAGCACATTGGCTAGATCCGTATGCGATAATAATAATAATAATAATAATAATCAAAATGTTCCTAATGTTTCAACAGTTACGGCATACGATTCACATGAATTGCCAAAGTTTTTTTTCTTTGAAAAGTAAACACATCAAAATGTCGTCTGCTGCACAAACTTCTATTAGACAGGAAACATGCTTTCAGGAAGAACCGTAGCCTTGCCCAAGGCTTAGAAATATACATATATATATTTTGGCTTATTGAGCTCTGTGGCTAATCTATAGATAATATAGTCTGGATTTCTAATATATTTCAGAGACAACCACAGAAGAAAAGTTCACCCATAGACTAGCTAAACATTGAATCAAAAAGTAGAATGTAAATGAAAAAAAATAATAATAAGTAAACAAAAAGTGACAAACATACTTATATATTGGCCTAGTAGCTAGGCTAGAAGAATCGTAGCTGTGAAACTCAGTTGATCACAGTAATAAATGACTGGGCTAAAACTTTGGATTCAGGAAGTCAAGTAGATACATTCATGTTGAACTTCGAGAAGACCTTTGTCACCCCTCCTTACGAGCTTCTGAAATGCAAACTCCATGGATATGGCATAAGTGGAAAAAACTTTAGTATGGATTGATTCAATTCTGTGCAATAGGCAACAGTGGTGCAAAATCTCAATGGACACCTGTTTTGTCTGGTGTGCCGCATGGCCTGTTGTTTTCCTTGTATTTAAATGGCATCATGGTTGGAACAGAATGTGAGATTCGTGTTTGCTGATGACTGTGTCTGCTATCGTCAGATTGAAAGCACTGAAGACACATCGAAACTCCAAAAGGATATTGTTCAACAGGGCGAATGGGCCAGGAAATGGGTATTGAGATTTCAGCCTGTGAAATGTAACATGTTGCAGCAAAAAGATCAATGCAGTTTACTCTTTAGAGGGAACAGTCCTCGAGGATAATCTAAGAATTCGAAATGGAATACTCATGTGAGCATCAGAACACTTGGTTTCTATCCTATCGTCATGCTCCCAAATGTCAAGGAAATGGCATACAAGGGGTTTGGTGCGACCAATCCTGGAGTATGTTAGCCCTGATTGGGACCCACATGGAATAGTTGTCCAGGAAGAAGTGGAAAAGGTTCAGAATCGTGCAGCTAGGTTTGTGACTGGTAACTACAATTTTGAACTGGAAGTATGACTAGCATTCGTGAATAGACAGGGTGGGAGTCTCTTCACAAGAGACGCGAGGGTAGTAAACTTATCTGGCTATTCAAAAGTCTGAAAGGTAGATCTAGTATACCTTCTGATGTCCTTCAACCACAAAAACAGGCGCAATAGGAATCAGCATCCAATGACATTTCAAGTGTCATATGCTAGAACTGTCATTTACAAGTACAGTTTCTTCCAATACACCATTTGGATTGGAATGCACTCCTTGTATCTATAATATCATCTGCTGAAAGTTCTGAGGACTATATGCCGCTAGATTTTCGTTCACTTGTGAGATCTAAAGACTTGTCTTCGCAATCGTTGGCTTTGGTGAATGAATGTCTTTTGATGTGTCGCAAGTAAAATATTCTGATTCTGATTATTCTGATCAATGCAGTTGTGGTTGGTTTATAATGATAATGATCTAGACGAAATTCTGCGCATTGGGAGTTAGGTAGTCCTGTTTTTACAATATGGTCCATTTGTTTTGGGCGTAAGCGGTCACATACATTGCACGTATATTTCGTGCAAGCGCATCAAGCGCGCGATTCAGTTGAAAAATTGTCGTCTGAAAACAGTCGCAGTCCGTTCCGGTCAGTATTTTTCAGAAAATTGTAGGTTTAGAACAATTAATTATAGCTAGCCTCAGGGCGGAACCAGGATGATTTCTGAGGGGGTTCGACTTTATGTAGTCGGACAGACAGACCTTAGTAAACAATGTAGACCCAGATCAGACGCCGCGTTCTACGGCGCAGGACGCGGCGTCCGATCAGGTACACTGACGCTCATTCAGCAATTTGACACACATTCACAGGCAGTAAAATGGACTTGTTGAAGAGAAGTACATGGTAAAGAGCAAGGGTGTGAATAATTAGGGTAAATACGGTATTCCAGATTTATCTAAAATTTCCCATGAAAATGAAATTTTGAATCAAAGGGGGTTTGACCAAACAGTGTAGACTCTGATCAGACACTGCATTTTGTGGCAGCTGATCTGCAGGCCCCGAGGTTATAAAACTTTTCAGCTGAGCATGAAATTTTCTCTGCTAATAAATATGAAAATGCCAACAATAGTTAGCCAACAATAGCTCAGCAGAGTTGAGCATGAAAAAAGTTTTATAACCTCAGGGCCTGGTCTACACTGTTTGCTCAGGCCTGTCTTTCTGAAAAAGTAGTGAACATACTGTAATTTGATCAGCTTGAAACCTCCGAAATCAACCTGCTTCAGCACCTCCGGTAGGAACAGAGAGCCTGCTGTGTCGGAGTGGGAATAGTGAAATTCTCTACTGTTGTGACAGCAGCTGAACAACCTAAGAAATTATGCTTTCTGAAACCCCAAAATTGGATTAGGTTGGGGAAAAGATTGTAAAAAAAAATGAACAGAAATGTATAGCTATACATGTAACATTTCTCACAACCGTAAAAGTCCTAAAATTTTGAACACTTAGTTCCTTACTTTTTAGCCTAAATTCGGGGTGGTCGAGTGGTGCGAAGGTGCTGTGTATCTTACATCACCGGGGCGTCCAACTGATATTGGCTTACAGTTGGTCAAGGCCTGCTATCCTTTAGGGATGGTCGGGTGGTGCGAAGGTGCTGTGTATCTTACATCACTGGGGCGTCCAGCTGATATTGGCTTACAGTTGGGCAAGGCCTGCTATCCTTGTAGTTGGTAAGGGTAGAGGGGGAATGTTTTCATTTCTTCTGTTTCTTCACTTTCATTCCTGTTCCTCTTTCTTCCCTGTCCATCTCTTTCATCCCCTCTACTCTCTCTTCTATCTCTATTCTCCCTTTCTCTGGGAGACGACACAAAATGACCCTCAAGGGTTGACGTGTCGTTAAACCCCAACACAATCAAAAACCTGCTATCCTTGTAGTGGGTAAGGGTAGAGGGGGAATGTTTTTATTTCTTCTGTTTCTTCACTTGCATTCCTGTTCTTCTTTCTTCCCTGTCCCTCTCTTTCATCTCCTCTACTCTCTCTTCTGTCTCTTTTCTCCCTTTCTCTGGGAGACGACACAAAATGACCCTCAAGGGTTGATGTGTCGTTAAACCCCAACACAATCAATCAATCAATTTAGCCTAAATTATGCTTTCTGATGCAGTTGTTTCTAAAAATACTTAGTGGAATGACAAACAGTGTAGATCCTGATCAGACTGCTCCAATCTGGGTCCGCTGTTCGCATATGCATTTTTGTCAGAAACTTTGGTGTATGAAATTTTAGGACATTTCCCATACATGCTGTCAAAGGCCAAAAGACAAATTGCTTTCTGAAAATAACTCGTCCTCACCTCCAAAAAGCATTTCTCTGGAATCATTCTGATCTGGGTCTACACTTTTAACAATGACCTATTTGTCCAAATTTTGTGTAAATGGGGTAACTAAATTACTGAATAAACAATGTTGATCCATATCAACCCTTAAAGTGGCAAGCAAAATTTGTAGCACATACCATTCTAAAATTTTTAAATTTTATTTTTCAGAGAAAACAGATCTTGATATAGATTTCATGCGAATCATCTGCAGCAGACGATTCACATGAAATGTCAAAACTTGTTTTCTTCTGAAAATAAAAAAAAAAAATCAAAATTGTCGTCTGCTTTAGTTGTTATTGGCACTTTAAAGGTTAAAAGAGCAGTTTGATTAAGATCTGTATTGTTTACCATTCAGCAAACACCCTTGATAGACACTTCACCAGGTAGTCAAATGGATGAGGTTTTATGCCCCCCCCCCACCCCCACACAGGTAGCTTTTCTACTGACTGTTCCAAGGCAGTCCTCCACAAGTAGTTTCCTACCAGCCATTCCAAGCCAGTTCTTTATGCATCAGTGGTTTCTTCTGTGGCATTTGTTTTGGTCATTGTTTTTTCCTTATTATAACCCCTGGCATACCAAGGATGCCGAAGGGGTATGTAGTTTTCGTGGGTTCCATCCGTCCTTCCGTCAATCCGTGATTTCATCTGTTCACACCGGCTATAACCAAGTTTTACTATGAAGTTTTTTTATTACGTATATCTCTACAGCCACTTATCAGAAACTATTTGGTATGGGGGTTCCTGTGGCGGGGCTAGAGGTCAAAATGTAGGACGCCTCAATAAAGTAGTATATTGCAGTTTGTTTATACTTGTAAACAACTTCTTAATTTAATAAAGAAGGCTGGGCATCAGGGGTACATGTTTATCACAACATTCAGTGTAATAAGGTCTAGGTCATTGTGACCTAATTTTATGCTCCAGCAATTTATTTAATGGATTAATGGGATACTTGGAATATTGGTTCTGTTTGACACCTTGATTACCATCATAATAAATGTAGGTCACCTTGATCTATATTTCATGGTCCAGTGATTTTGACTTATAATCTTGAATGTTATTTGATATATGAACATCATTTGGTATTATGAATCAGTATGATTCTACAGTTGACCTAAAAGTAAATGTAGGTTGCTGTGAACTGTATTTCATGGTCCAGTGATTTTATGTTAGATCTTGAAGACAGTTTGATGTATGACTATCATAGTTTAAGATTATGGGTCAGTATGACACAGCATTTTACCTCAAAGTAAGTGTAGGTCTTTGTGGCATATATGTCATAGCCCAGTGATTTTGTCTGATATATCCCACTGTTTGATGCCTAAGTGTCATATTTACAGATAATGACACAGTGTGACCCAAGCTTTGACCTCAAAGTAAATATAAATCGGCATATATTTCAAAGTCTAGTGATTTTGCTTAATACCTTCTAGATTATTTAATGAATTAACATCATATTTGGTATAATGGATCAGTGTGACACATCAGATTGACTGCTCAAGTATATGTAGGTCAGTGACCTATATTTTATGGTCTAGCGATTTTGCTTTGTCTTGAAGACTCTTTACTCAAGAAAAGTTGCACTTGGGATGATAGATCAGTGGCACTCTGAGATTGACCGTGTAAACTATATGTGGGTCAGTGTCCTGTATTTCATGGTCCATTGATTTTGCCTTGACTTAAAAATATTTTGTATTTAACTTTTGTCCTGCTGAACCTGGATATACCCTGCCTTTGCAAACAGTGTAGATCCAGATCAGTTGGCTTCTGAAGAAGCCAACTGATCTGAATCTGCACTGTTTGCCATTTAGTATGTGAATTTATATCAACAATCTGTATCAAAAATTTGATTGGCTGACAATTAGAAGTGGACATGGCATCTTAATTTATTCAGCAGGACAAGGGTTAAGAAATGGCGGCTGCTGGTGGTATTTCGTAACCTTCTGGGCACTTGCTCTAGTTGCTCTTTGTTTTGATGCCCTGGGAAGGTTATGCTTCATGACTGTGGTATTCCTTGGGTATTTTCACTTATGCTATTTTATTTTAATCCTTGTCCTGCTGAATAAATTAAGATACCACACCCACTTCTAATTTTCAGCCAGTCAGATTACTTGATCCAGATTATGGTTATAAATTCGCATACTTGATGGCAAAAAGTGCAGATCCAGATCAGTTGGCTTCTTCAGAAGCTATCTGATCTGGATCTACACTGTTGCAAAGGCAGGACATATCTGGGTTCAGCAGGACAAGGGTTAATCGTTCATTAGAATGTTTTGCCCCCCTCCTGAAAAAGGGTCCCGTCTAAAAAGATAGAATTTGCTCCCTTTATAAACAAATTCTTTCCTTTTAGAGTAGACCCCTTTTCAGAAGGAGCTTGGTGTGCATGAAAGTAAACAGGAAGTCATGAAAGTTGTCCCCCTTGTAAAAATGGTGGAAAATCAACCAAATCTTTCATTCCTTTTAAGGTCTTAGAATGTTTTGTAGTACAGTTAATGTCCTAAAATTTCGTACACCAGTTTCTGAGAAAATGGCATGTGCAAACAGTGCAAACCCTGATCAGGGTCTACACTGTTTACCATTCCACTAATTACATTAAAAAAAGCTATGAATTTAAGCAAAATTTGTGCACATGATGTATGAAAGAAAGTGTTCAGAATTTTGGGACATTTACGGTAATTACTGTAGTTCTTGTTGCTTCACCTTTTCAGTTGATAGAAGAGGACGGAAGCACAATGGACAAAAGTAGAAGCAAACAGGATTACAGTCCAGAAATTTATATCACACAAGAGCAGGAGGAGATTCATAAGTCAAGTCCGCAAGAAAGTAGTGAGTATTAATCCTGAACGCTTAGCTCTGCCTTGGTGGCTCAGTTGGATGTGAATCCGACTCATGATCAGGAGGTTGCAGGTTTGACCCCTGCCAGGTTGGCTACATTTTTTCATGAAATATTGTCTATGGTCATTTTCTCCCATCCGCTGATTTAAGAAGGGCAGTTGCCAGTTTCTGGTGAAAGAATGTGCACAATACTGGTTAACCGACTAAGCATGCCCAGTAAAAGTGTGATTCAGGGTAAACTGACCAAGCTCGACATGACCCCATCTGGTTGACTGGGCCATAAAACCTCAACACACACAGACAAATGCTTAGCACTCTATGCTGTTAAAGTGTGTAGCATCACCACGCAATTTTATTACAAATTGCATTGTGACATAGCTCTAGATAAGATGAGGTGGTTTTTGTTTTTTTTTTCATCCAAAACCTATCAATATTTTTCATACTTCCCCTAGAAAATATATATTGTGGTTCTCATAACCTTGCAAGTAAAGTTTGGGAGGATGTATATAGGAGTTGTTAGGTAGGTTGATTGGTCAGTCGGTCAGTCTATCCATCAAAGCTTGTGATGCAAACTGCTTCTTCAGTTTTTGTTAGCTTTTATAAAAAAATTTACATATGATCAGCATGACATGAGCATGGATGACATAAATCAATTTTTTTTTCATCACGAAAACATGCCTATATAATTTTGACCCCCTTAAACCCCACTTTTATATAGTAAAACTGGGGTTTACAGGGGTATACATTATTTTTCTTATTTCTGCTCAAAAACATAGATTGTGGGTACTCGTTAGAACCGCCTCACCGAGGCGGTTCTTATGAGTACCCACATCCTATGTTTTGAGCAGAAATATGAAAAGTATCAGAATTTTTTATCTGAAAAATTGCCATTTTTTTGCTGGTAAAATTTTCAGTGTATTTGAATAGGCGTGTTTTTGTAATGATTGCTGAGTTATCTGTTTTGGCACTTAAGTTTGTCAGTTCAGTATTGTGACACAAACTACTTCCACAGTTTGATACATTTCATGAAACTTTCCAGAAATGATCAGCATGATTAGTATCTGTGGATGACAAAAAAATCCATTGCAGTATCACACCTGGTAATCTTGTAAGGGGTAGTGGGTGGTTATGCACTCAATCTTTACGCGAACTTCTGGCCATGACTTATGAGAAATCCAAATGTCAACAAATGGGCAAGTTCTCCTGATTTATTGATTTTTAGACAATTTCATAGACATATTTTAGAAAATCAGACAATGCTATTTCCAACAACTTTCATTTCTGCACAGGAAAAGATAGGTGTTGGCTTGAAAAAACAAGCAGCTAAGTTTTTATTTAATTTTATACAGAGAAGAGTGGTCTGTTATTCCTGTTTTGACTTTTTTCAGTGCAAAATGAAGGTGTTTTCAGCCATCTGGGCTATGAAATATTTATTTAACATATCAAATGAGATGTACTGCAAGCTACGTCTACGTTTAAATATGTAAGATGCTAAATTTCCCAAGCATTTGTTCTGGGGTATGAACTGTTTGTGCTGAATATGACTT
Source organism: Anodontia alba (assembly GCA_964016985.1). Classification (NCBI taxonomy): domain Eukaryota; kingdom Metazoa; phylum Mollusca; class Bivalvia; order Lucinida; family Lucinidae; genus Anodontia; species Anodontia alba. The sequence goes on along the minus strand of OZ024833.1, from coordinate 60,732,301 downwards.
ACGAGGCTGATTACACCTTACCCCTTTTATGCATGAAATGTCAAATCCCGTTTTCTGGGAAAAAAATAAGAAAAATATTTCAATGTCGTCTGCTGAAAACTTCACCCAGAGTGCTAAACATTAAGTTTATGACCCATTCTACTTCTATGGGACAGAAAACACATCAGATATAAAATATGTAGTTGTGAATGATGTAGATATTCCTGTACAAAAATTCAACAGTAATTACTGTCAAAGCTTCAAATAAGAGGGGTATGCTGATAAATATTTTCTTATTTGTTGAAAAGACATATGTTGTGGGTATTAACCCTAGTCCTGCTGAATCAGGATATGCCCTGCCTTTGCAAACAGTGTAGATCCAGATCAGTTGGCTTCTTAAGAAGCCAACTGATCTGGATCTGCACTGTTTGCCATTAAGTATGTGAATTTGTATCAACAACCTGGATCAAATAATCTGATTGGCTGAAAATTGGAATTGAGCGTGGCATCTTGATTTATTCAGCATGACAAGGGTTAAAGCCTTTCTGATGGGTACCCACAAAATATGTTTTTTGAGGATGAATAAAAAAATAAAATAATATTTTATTTCTATTGAAAAAAGGTGCTTATCTGAAATTATGTTAACTTCCAGATCATGATTCAAGAGCCATAAAAGAAAAGCAGCCTATTTTTAGACCCATATGGTATCACACCTGCAGTACCGAAACAGAAATAATGGAACACAAAAATGAACAAAGTAATCATAGAAGTGATCTGAAAGACATCCAGCAAATTAATGACTCCAGTCCCCATCCTGCTCATCATCATGTAAGTAATTTGGATGATAATACTCCTACTAATGATGGAATTAGTGTAACAGAAAAACCAAATGTTTACAGGTCTCTATTTTGTCACATGGGTCTTCCCTTAACAAAACTGCCAGATATTGGAAATAGTTATTATAAAAATGATTTAGAAAGCAACAAACATACTGTTAGACCTATCCTGCATAATATTGGTGTAACAGAGCCAAACAATAATGATAGTGGAAATGATAAAATTGATTTAAAAGACACTTGGCAACTCAATGAAAATGTTTTTCATCATGAAGGTAGTGTTGGTGAAACAAAGCTACATTATAGTGAGCTAAGTGCTGATGAATGTGCTAGAAAAGAAAAACAATCTCTAATTGAACCTATGCTGCATCAGATTAGTGGTCCTGTGTCAAAGATACAAAGTAATGAAAATGGTGGTCATAGTGATTTAAAAGACAACTGTCAACATGTTACTAAACACATACTACAATCTGTAAGTTGTCCTGAGACAAAGTCACAAACTAATGAATACAGTCAACATGAATGTGATGTACAAAAGCAGCACCTTAAAAGATCAGTTCTGCGTCGTGTTGGTAGACATATGGGTCATCTTGTAATGAAGTCAGTCAGTAATGAACATCTTGTTCATGGCAACCATGAAAATAAAGAGAAGCATGTTAATGAAGGTAATGATCCAAGGCAGGAGGATTTGTTACATGTCAGTAAACATATTCATTGTAATGTAGCTGGAGAATGTCCTGGCTTTGGAAGTCATAAGAAAAGTCCCAAGTGTGGTGAAGGTAATGGTGCTGTGGTGTGGCATGTTGAACATGAGGATGAAGTACACAGACATGAGCTGGAGCCACTGCTTGAAGAAATGGTATGTAAAATCAGATCAATATAAGGTAAATGTCCTAAAAATTCCTAAAATTTTGAACACTTTATTCCTTACATTTTTGGTCTATAGTTTGCTTTTTATGCAGTTGTTTCTTGAAAGACTTGGTGGAATAGCAAACAGTGCAGACCCTGATCAGACTGCTCCTTCAGAAGGAGCAGTCTGATCTGGGTCTGCACTGTTTGCATATGCCATTTTGTCAGGTACTTTGGTGTACAAAATTTTAGGACATTACAGAGGACATTACAGACCTCTATTCATTATCGTTTGTATACAGATACAGTTGTTTAGCTAGCACATTTTTAAAGAGGTTGTATTTTAACCCATTTTAGTCTGGAGAGTCACAAAAGGGTAATTGGCAAACAGTGCAGAACCAGATCAGATGCCACAGAATGCAGTGTCTGATCAGAACCTCCACTGTTTGCAAATAGTTTAGTCATTTTTCTCTAGGATTATCTAAATCACACATCCTGACATACCTAAAATCGAAACTGGACTCAAATGCAAGTGCCAGTGCACAGGAACAGTGCTATTTTCCCTCTGAATTCATGTCAGTTCCTGGGAAAATGCTAAACATTCTGTTAGTTACTAAGGCATTTCAGTTGCAAGCCTGGCAAAATTGTGCAAAATAGATGAGAAAAAATGCCATCTGTGGGACAGTGACATTTCCTAATTGAAGACACCAAGAACTAAAAACAACAAATAGAATTCTAATACCAATCTGAGGTAAAATAGCATGGCAATAATAATGAAAAAACTTTGCTCTGAGTCATAAACCCAGAGTGCAGCCTGATTTAATTTCCCATGGCCTCAGCTGGTGGATAAGAGAGCTGACTCTTAATCCATTAGGTTTCTCACCGCTGTGGTTTGAGCGTTGCTTGGGTCACATGTGGGAAAGCCAAATTTTGCTTGCGGATGATTAGGTGATTTTTCCCCGGGTTCTCCGCTTTTCACCCACCTTTGATGAATGATCGGTTGGATATAAGCAAAATATTCTTGAAAGGGTCGTAAAACCCACATCAAAAAAAAAAAAAAAAAAAAAAAAAAATACCATGGCCTCTTTTGAAAAACTCAAAATGTCATTAACCCTTAGTGGAAAATCCTATAGCAAACCATGGAACTACTTATCTAGTCTGGCTCCAGTCTCCAGTGACTTAATTTTTGGATGTGTTTTTCAAAAAATCTGTCCTTTAAAATAGCGATATCCGGGTGGGCGGGCATCGGGCATTGATCTGGATCTACTCTAATTGCACAGGTCTGTCTCTTAGAATACTTAGATACAGTATCAGGCATTTTATTTCTTCTTCTTATGAAAATATACTTTGAGAGAACTCATTAGAATCACCCAGAAATTATGCAATGTATGTTTTCTGGAAAATTAAGAAATATATTAGTATTTTTTTTTTTTTTTTTTTTTAAATGGCATTTTATAGAAAAGTTTGTCCCTCGATAGATTTTAATCCGATTATCCTAATGTCTTAAATGTAGGGACTTTTGCAGAACAAGAGCAGATCTATGCTGCAGGTTAAGGTTTTTGATCAGGGTCTGGACTTTTTCGTCATTAAAACATAATTTTGTAAACCATTAAATATAAATGGATAAGCCCAACAGCCTAGATGCATTAATTTGTTTCAGATGTCAAAGTATAAATAGGGTGAAGGTTCAATTGTTTTCAATCCTTTGCACTCTAGTAAAATTTCCAGCAGACAACATATTAAAATATTTTTCTTATTTTTCCCCCAAAACAGGTTTTGACATTTCATGCAAATTGTCTCCCAGAAAACATGTTTTGACATTTCATGCAAATTGTCTCCAATGGAGACAATTTGCATGAAATGTCTAATCCTGTTTTCTGGGAAAATAAGAAAAAATATCAGTTTGTCATCCCCTGAATTAGCCCAGAGACTGGTAAAGTTTAACTATAAATGGATGAGCTCTACAACTGAGATGGAATAATCTGTTCCAGAAGTCAAGGCCTAAATGGGTTAATTAAGGCTTAATTGTTTTTAAACTTTTAGGCCATCCTAGGATGCATAACAAAGTACATGAAACTCTTGTCACTGGAAGTCCCTACAGCACATAGCTCCAAATATGGGGTGTTTTTTCAACTGAAAGGCTCCAAATATGGGGTGTTTTTTCAACTGAAAGGTACTGATATGTTTCTTATTTTTCCATGAAAACATAGGTTGTGGTACTCATCAGAAGCACCTCACAACCGATGTTTTCATGGAGAAATACGGTAAGAAAACTATTATATTGATACCGCCACTTATCTGGAGTTACAGAACAAGAACATTTTTAACACTTAATATGCTGAGTAAAATTTTCAGCAGAGAATATTTTGAAATATTTTTCTCACTTTTTACAGGAAACAGGATTTGACATTTCATGCAGATTGTCTCCAATTTGCACAAAATGCCAAATCCTGTTTCCTGGGAAAAACATGATAAATTTGTCGTCTGATGAATTAAACCTCAAGTGTACTTATGTACATACACTTTTTCACAGATTACTGATATTTTTTCCTGTAACTATTGTTTTACAGAAAATTATGTTCTAATTTTGTTCAAAGTGTCTCAGATGGTCTACATTGTGCAAATGGATGAATTAAGCCCATATCTTCTGTGAAGAATAAGAAAATATTTTGAACCGTTACCACTCACTGGGCAGACTCAATAGATGACAAATTGATGATATTTTCCCCAGAAAACAGTTTTTGACATTTCATGCAAATTGTCAATTTGCATGAAATATCAAATCCTATTTTCTGAGAAAAATAAGAAAAATATTTCAAAATGTTGTCTGCTTAAAATTTTACCCAGAGTACTTAGTGTTAACTGCTGTTTTTAAAAGCAGTGGTTTAAATACTGTATTTACCCAATAGAAATATCCGAGTGATATATTGGACCAAAAGATGTAGAACTCGATCAAACTAATTTATTCAGGATCTATACCTTCTACCATTCTGTCACATGCTTGACATATTACTATGTGCAGTTAAATGGATTGTTCAAAATTTAGGATAACCGAGGTAACAAATTAAGGGGACTGAATACATTTGATAGATTTTCAGTTTTTTGTTGTTTTTTTTTTTTTTTTTCAAGGGAGACAACTTTTGTGAATTCTTGTTTACTTTCCGGAAAGAATTTTGCTCCCAAAAAGAGCAGATCTTCATTTCAAAGTGAATGCCTTTTCAAAAGGGAGGCAAAAATGGTATGACAAGAATTGCCTCCCCTGTATGTGTATCCATAAACAATAAACTTCAATGGCTCAAACATCTTTGGGACCATGGAAATTTGTTTGAGATATGGGTAGTTCAAGCCACTGAGGGTTAATCATGGCACCAGGTCAGGAAGCAAATGGCGATAATTTAGGGCAATCTTTTCGATCTTCTACACAAGTATGGTATGTTGAGTGCACTCCTAAGAATCACCTCGATCAGGCAATTCTGAGTATACACAACACACCATTTCATGATATAATAAGAAATTTTACCTAAATAGTTGTTTTCTTGGGCTGTCTGAAGTATTTCACAGGGACAAAGAGTTCAAATTAGCCATGGTAAACGGGTCATCATTGTTCAAGTTATCCAGGTTAAACTGTATAGGTGATTTATAAGGAAGGTAAGATCTAGAAATGAGTCAACATTGTCAAAAGGTCTGTTAGGGGCTATGTAGACTGAAAGGCTGAGATAGTAAGTGCAACCATGCATTTTAACATGGTCCTTCAAAATTTTGCATATAAACCACATTAAATTTACCATCACGAAAACACACCTATATAATTTTGACCCCCTTAAACCCCACTTTTATATAGTAAAACTGGGGTTTACAGGGGTATACATTATTTTTCTTATTTCTGCTCAAAACATAGATTGTAACGAGTACCCACAATCTATGTTTTGAGCAGAAATATGAAAAATATCTGAATTTTTTATCTGAAAATTTTCTTTTTTTGGTTGTAAAATTTTCAATATATTTGAAAAGGCGTGTTTTCGTAATGACTATGTATTTGAACAGACAGGCCTGAGCAAACAGTGTAGACCCAGATGAGATGCCCGGTCTACACTGTTTTCCACTCATCCAGCAATTTTTAGACACAGCATAGGGTAGTAAATTGTACTTATTCACATTTTTGAACAAATATGGGAAGGAGACAATTTGTATGAAATATCAAGGCCTATTTTCTGGTAAAAATAAGAAAAATGTCATCAATTTGCCATCTGTTGACTCTGCCCAGAGGGTCGTAAATTCTGAAAAAAAATACTTCATGAGTTATGGCCCTTTGTAATTTTGGGCATTTTACATTGCATGCTTTTTGATGCATAGCATAACTTTTAAACAGTGCATGCTAGGGTTTTGAAATTTTGTATATGGATTTCTCGTGAAAAATACATGACACATTTTTTTTCTCATCCAGATTATGCCCCTTTCCTGAGTTATAGCTTTTGAAAAAATATGGATGAAATCTTATCAGCAAAATATCTCCAAAACCATTCAAGATAGGACCTTGAAACCTGGTGAATAGATTGGTAGTGATGAGCAGATGTGAATAAATTTTGAAAAAATTATGAGTTATGGCCCTTTGTAACCTTGGGCATTTTACATCGCATGCTTTTTTATGCATAGCAGAACTTTTGAACGATTCATGCTATGGTTTTGAAATTTCAAAAATGGTTGACACATGCTTTATTTCTTGTCAAGGTTATGTGCATTTCCTGAGATATGGCCCTTAGAAAATATATGGATGAAATCTTGTCAGCACAATATCTCAAAAACTATTGAAGCTAGAGCCTTGAAACCTGGTGAATATATTGTTAGTGAGAAGTAGATGACCTGATTAACATTTGAATAAATACTGCCAGATACTTTTTGAGTTATGGCCCATTGTCAGTTTGGTTTTTCTTTTCATTTGGAGTCTTCATGGTGGAGTAATGCCCCTTTTCAAACTTTGGCCAGTGAAAATCTTGCAAGCATAATATCAAAGGTCCCACTTGAGTTAGGCTCATGAAATTTTGCAAGCAGTTTGGAACCAAGATGTAGATGACCTGATCAAATTTTGGTCAGAGTTATGTTCCTTTTCAACTTTGGCATTTTGTATTGACAAGCATATAGTTTGGGGCATAGTGTTTTACAAACACATTTCTAGTTATCCTAAGTATCGGGAAACCTTAACACCTTACCATTCTTGTCCAAATATTTGAACCTCCATTTGATGGATCAAAAGGATTGCTATATGAATGGCAAACAGTGTAGACCCAGATTTAGATACCACATACTGTGGCATCTAATCTGGATCTACTCTTTGCTGAGGCTATCTGACCCAACGCTTTGGGTTATTAGCTCACCTGAGCACAAAGTGCTCATGGTGAGCTATTGTGGTCAATCAATATTCCTTGTCCGTCATGCGTCGTCCGTCATGTGTCGTGCGGTGTCAACAATTGCTTTAAAAGCCTACTCCTCCCACACCCCTGGGACAATTGACTTGATACTTGGTATGAAGCATCGGGGTGATTTGTAGATCAAAAATAGCTAAAATCGTTCTGATCCGAAATCCAAGATGGTCGCCATGGCCGCTATTTTGAAAATCTATTTTTCACTTCTTCTCCTGAACCGAAAGGCCAATTGACTCCAAACTTGGTAGGAAGCATCTAGGTGACGTAGGTCAAAAAAGCTAAAATCGTGCCAATCGGAAATCCAAGATGGCTGCCATCTTGAAATTCTATTTTTTGCTTCTTCTCCTAAACCCAAAAGCCAATTGACTAGAGATTTGGTAGAAAGCATCAGGGTGACTTGTAGATCAAAACAGCTAAAATCGTGCCGATTGGCAATCCAAGATGGCCACCATGGCCACCATCTTGAAAATCGATTTTTCTCTTCTTCTCCTGAACTGAAAGGCCAATTGACTCGAAACATTGGGGTGACTTGTAGATCAAAATAAGCTAAAATCATGCTGATCCAAAGTCCAAGATGGAAGTCATGGCGGCCATCTTGAAAATCTATTTTTCGCTTCTTCTCCTTAACCCAAAAGCCAATCGACTCGAAACTTGCTAGGGAGCATCGGGGTGACTTGTAGATCAAAAATAGCTAAAATCTTTCCGATCAGAAATCCAAGATGGCCACCAAGGCCGCCATCTTGAAAATCTATTTTTCGCTGCTTCTCCTGAACTGAAAGGCCAATTGACTCGAAACTTGGTAGGAAGCATCTGGGTGACTTGTAGATCAAAAAAGCTAAAACAGTGCCAATCGGAAATCCAAGATGGCCACAAAATCTATTTTTTGCTTCTTCTCCTAAACCCAAAAGCCAATTGACTCAAAACTTGTTAGGGAGCATCAGGGTGACTTGCAGATCAAAAATAGCTAAAATCCTTCCGATCGGAAATCCAAGATGGCCACCATGGCCGCCATCTTGAAAATCTATTATTCACTTCTTCTCCTGAATGGAAAGGCCAATTGATTCCAAACTTGGTAGGAAACATAGAGGTGGCTTGTAGATCAAAAATAGCTAAAATCATCCTGTTTGTAAATCCAAGATGGCCGCTATGGTGGCCATCTTGAAAATATATTTTCGCTTGTTCTTCTGAACCGAAAGGCTTATTGACTTTAAACTAGGTAGGAAGCATCGGGGTGACCTGTAGATCAAAAATGGCTAAAGTCGTTCCTTTCAAATATCCAAGATGGCTGCCATGACAGCCATCTTTAAAATCTGTTTGTTGCTTCTTCTCCTGAACCGAAAGGCCGATTGACTCGAAACTTGGTAGGAAGCATAGAAGTGACTTGTAGATTTAAAATAGCTTAAATTGTTTGGATCTTTGTTTGTTTGTGTTGAGGTTTTACGGCCCAGTCAACCCAATAGGGTCATGTAGAGTGCGGTCAGTTTACCTAACCACACATTTACTGGGCAGGCTTAGTCCTCTAGGAGGTTAACCAGTATTGTGCACATTCTTTTGCCAGAAACTGACAACTGCCCTTCTTGAATCAGCAGAAGGGAGAGAATGACCGTAAAAAATTTTTCATGATCAATCTCCACGAATGAATGTTGCCGACCTCGGCGGGGGTTGAACCCGCGACCTCCCGGTCTCCAGTCGGACGGCGCATCCAACTAGGCCACCGAGACCGGCTGTTTGGATCTGAAATCTAAGATGGCCACCATGGCACTCATCTTGAAACACTTTTTTTCGCTTATTTTCCTGAACCAAAGGTCCATTTGATTTGAAAATTGGTAGGAAGCATCAAGATAACTTGTATATCAAAAATAGCTAAAATTGTTCCGATCGGAAATCCAAGATGGAGGCCATCTTGAAAATCTATTTTTCACTTCTTCTTCTGAACTGAAAAGCCAATTGACTCCAAACTTGGTAGGAAGCATCGGGGTGACTTGTAGATCAAAAATAGCTCAAATCGTTCCGATAGGAAATACCAAATTGCAGCCATGGATACCATCTTGAAAATCTGTTTTGAACTTTTTCTCCGGAACCGAAAGAGCAATTGACTCAAAGTTCATTGGAAGTATCGAGGTGACTTGTGGATCACCAGTAGCTAAAATCATTCTGATTGGAAATCAAGATGGCTGCCATCTTGTTTATGTTTATTATATTTCCCTGCCACTGTGCTGTTTACATGTATAAAATCATGATTCTTCAGAAACCGCTTAGCCAATTGCCACCAAATTTCACTTTGATCCTACTGTTGAAATGTTATTGAGAGTTTGTTCAAATGATCATGCTCCATTGGCTGTCATGCCATATATATTCTTCTTCAAAATTTAGAACTGCTTAAATGATTATCTTTTCATTAGTTGCGATGATAGGATTTAAAAAATGTTGCATAACATCTGCATTTCTGCAGTGGCTATGTCACTCAGGTGAGCAACCCATGGCCCTTGGGCCTCTTGTTTTATGTTTGGTTGGTTTGTTAACAGCCCAATCAACAACTCTATTAAGGTCATGTCAATCCAATAAGTTTACTTATCCACTTTGGGTTATTACAGTATTGTAGCTGTGCTTCTATTTTTTTAGATGAAAGGGTTGATATGTTTACTAGTTTACTAAGTAAATAATAATCATTTTACCATCTCATTGTTGGTGGTGTTTGCAAAGTTTGAAAGAGACCCTAAAATGTAGCCCTAGAGTAGAGAGTATCCTGATAAGCATTTTTCTTATATCTCCATAAACATGTGTTGTTGGTAGTCGTTAGAAGCACATCTCTGATATGCTTATGGGTTACCCGTAATGTAAGTTTCCTGAAGAGAAATAAGGAAAATGTCAATATTTTTTGGTTGAAATAAGCAGCTGATCTGTAACTGTGCTAAAGTCACGCCAAAATTAGTTGGCAACAATTGAGTACTGTTCTCTTTTTCAAAAAAAAAAAGAGAAGATTTTGCCTCTAACATTAGAAAATAAGAGAAATATTTTAACCCTCAAGCTGCTAATCACGACTATTATCATTTTGGAGGGGTATGCCAACACTAAAACCTGTCCTACTTATGATACACCAGATGCAACCATTCAGACCAAGTGCTCCTGCACAGGAAGGAACCTGCTTTCATATAAACACACCAGTAAGGTGCTGGATTTTACCCAAGCTAATAAAGAAGCCACCAGCAATTTAGGTACTCACTTTGTCAGTTTTATCACTATTTTCTGGAATGAACACTCATGACACCTAAACCATTTCCATTGAGGAAGAAGTAGGAACAACAGTAGATATATATTCACAAACTGAATGACAGTCTGAAGCCAACTGACCTGACTCTACACTGTTTGAAAAGGCAGGATATATCCAGGTTCAGCAGGACAAGGGTTAATCTTTACCACTGTCTGGGCTAATTCAGCAGATGAGAAACTGATAATTTTTTTCTTTTTTTCCCCCCTGAAAATAGGCTTTGACATTTCATGCAAATTGTCTCCCAGAAGTATGCAAATGGTCTCCTATTTTCTGAGAAAAATAAGAAAAGTATTTCAAAATGTGGTCTGCTGAAACATTGTCCTAGCATAATGAGTGCTTAGAAGGCTATATATAATTCCAGATAACAAAGTGCAACAAAATTCTGCTATTAACTGTAGTCCTGCTGAACCCGGATATGCCCTGCTTTCGCAAACAGTGTAGATCCAGATCAGTTGGCTTCTTCAGAAGCCAACTGATCTGGATCTGCACTGTTTGCTGTTGAGTATGTGAATATATAGCAACAATCCGGATGAAGTAATCTGATTGGCTGAAAATTATAAGTGGGCGTGGCATCTTAATTTATTCAGCATGACAAGGGTTAAAACCATCATTGGGATGAAGTCAACTGATCTAGATCTGCACTGTTTGCTATTGAGTATTTGAATATATAGCAACAATCCGAATGAAGTAATCTGATTGGCTGAAAATTATAAGTAGGCGTGGCATCTTAATTTATTCAGCAGGACAAGGGTTAAGACCACCATTGGGATGGCCTAAAAGTGGTCCTAATAATGGGGTGGTCTTAATATTGAACATAGAAGGAAAAGAAAGAAACCATTTGGGACTGGCAAAAGCTGCTTGAAAAAGTTTTCCTGGGGGGTTGAGGAGATACACAGGGTGGGGAGGGAGAGCATGTCTCATTCTGACATTTTCTACTTTAAAGAATCTGCAACGTCTAAGCACTTTGTTGTGAGCTACGTATACTAAAATTTCTTCCAAGAGACCAGGGGTATGGGTGGGTGTGTGTGTGTGTGTGGGTGGGGGGGGGGGGGGGGGGAAAGCTTAATCAAGCACCTCTCCTGGATGCATTCATTTTTTTATCAGTATTTAGATTATACTGTATTTATCCTAAGTATTGGGACACCTTATCTTCTTACCATACTTGTCCTAAAATTTGAAATAGTCCATTCTACTACCTCTTCATGTGTCTAAAGTATTGCTGTATGTATGGCAAACAGTGTAGACCCTGATCAGATGCCACATACTACTGAGTCTGATCTGGGTCTACACTGTTTTCAAAGGCCTATCTGTCCTAATACTTAGGGTTATTACAGTAATTACTTTCTCGCCTCTAACAAACATTCCTTGAATTTGAGTAAAACCTGTCTGACTGACTAATCTTATGCGCATTGCTTGAAGAACATAAAACAGTCTTGAGATTTCTTGCTAGGCTTCTTTTTATACCCCCGACATACGGAGTATGTGGGGGTATATAGTTTTTGCTTTTCCCTTCGTTCGTTCGTTCCTCTTTCCGTCACAGGGTCAAAGTTTATGCGTTAAAGTTTATGACCTCATATTTTGAAGACCCTTTGATGGATTTCATTAATATTTGGCATGATGGTAGATATAGGTCTAAAGTTTTTATCAGCACCATCCCCACCCTGGGGGTGACCTTGGGGTCAAGGTCACGGACTTAGAATTTTCATAAAAAAGTCAGGGTCAAAGTTTTTGCGTTAAAGTTTATAAGACCTCATATTTTGAAGACCCTTTGATGGATTTCATTCATATTTGGCATGATTGTAGATATAGGTCTAAAGTTTTTATCAGCACCATCCGCACCCCTGGGGTGACCTTGGGGTCAAGGTCACGGACTTAGAATTTTCATAAAAATGTCAAAGTTTTTTGTGTTTAAGTTTATATAGCTATATCATCAAGACCCTTTAGGAATTTCATTTATATTTGACATGTTGCTAGATATTGGCCTAGAGTCTTACTCCGCATGATCCCCACTCAGGGTGTGACCGAGGTCAAGGTCACAAGCTTAGAATTTTCATATAAAAGTAAAAAAATTTTGCGTTTAAGTTTATATAACCATATCATCAAGACCTTTTGTTAAATTTCAGTATTCCCTAATTGAAAGGTCCAGCAGATATAGCTATCAGCAAGAAATCTGTTGGTCTGTCCGTCCATCCGTTGAAGCATTATTCGTTCATACTTTATTTTTGTCTTAGGGTCAAAGTTTTTACATTAAAGTTTACAAGACCTCATATTTTGAAGACCCTTTGATGGATTTCATTCATATTTGGCATGATGGTAGATATAGCTCTAAAGTTTTTATTGGCACCATCCCCACCCCAGGGGTGACCTTTGGGTCAAGGTCACGGACTTCCAATTTTCATAAAAATGTCAGAATTTTTGTGTTTAAGTTTATATAGCTGTATCATCAAGACCCTTGTGGAATTTCATTTATATTTGACATGTTGCTATATATCGGCCTAGAGTCTTACTCCGCATGATCCCCACCCCGGGTGTGACCGAGGTCAAGGTCACGAACTTAGAAGTTTCATTTAAAAGTAAAAGTTTTTGCTTTTAAGTTTATATAGCCATATCATCAAGACCTTTTGTTAAATTTTATTATCCCCTAATTGAAAGGTTGAGTGGATATAGCTATCAGCAAGGAATCTGTTTGTCTGTCCATCCATCCGTTGAAGCATTATTCGTTCATACTTTATTTTTGTCTTAGGGTCAAAATTTTTACGTTAAAGTTTATAAGACCTTATATTATGAAGACCCTTTGATGGATTTAATTCATGTTTGGCCTGATGGTAGATATAGGTCTAAAGTTTTTATCAGCACCATCCCCACCCTGGGGGTTACCTTGGGGTCAAGGTCACGGACTTAGAATTTTCATAAAAAAGTCAGGGTCAAAGTTTTTGCGTTAAAGTTTATAAGACCTCATATTTTGAAGACCCTTTGATGGATTTCATTCATATTTGGCATGATGGTATAGGTCTAAAGTTTTTATCAGCACCATCCGCACCCCGGGGATGACCTTGAGGTCAAGGTCACGGACTTAGAATTTTCATAAATAAGTCAAAATTTTTGTGTTTATGTTTATATAGCTATACCATCAAGACTCTTTGAGGAATTTCATTTATATTTTACATGTTGGTAGATATAGGTCTAGAGTTTTACTCAGCATCATCCTTATCCTGGGGTATGACCTTGAGGTCAAGATCACAGACTTAGAAATTTCATATAAAAGTAAAAAAAAAAAATTGCATCTAAGTTTATATAGCTATATTATGAAGACCCTTTTGTTGGTTTCATTAATATTAAGCATGATCGTATATATAGGTCTGAAGTTTTTCTCGGCACCATCCCCAAGCTGGGGCATGGCTTTTAAGTCAAGGTCACAGATATTTCATACAAATGTCATTTTTGCTTATATTATAAAGACTGATTTCACTGGTATATGGTGATAGTTATAGGGCTAAAGTTTTATTTTGCTCAATCCCTGCACCTGTGCCAGACCTTTGAGGTCAAGGGCTTCATATTATGTGTGATTGAATTTTTTCAATGTTATAACATATAGCATACAACTGCCATCTCCAGAGTCAAAGCTACATACTTTGTGCTCTTTAAAAAGTGGCGGTAGCGCTGGTCGGGGGTATATGTGCCCCACTGGGCACTTTGTCTAGTTCCTTCTTTCTTAATCCTTGTCATGCTGTATAAATTAAGATGCCATGTCCACTTCCAATTGTCATCCAATCAGATTGCTTGAGGTAGGTTGTTGATACAAATTCACATACTAAATAACAAACGGTGCAGGTCCAGATCATTTGGCCAACTGATCTGGATTGATCAGTTGGTCAGCTGATCTGGATCTACACTGTTTGCAAAGGCAGGGCTTCTTTAGAAGTCAACTGATCTGGATCTGCATTGTTTGCAAAGACAGGGCATATCCATGTTCAGCAGGACCTGGGTTAATTATTGTACATTTGGGTGTGCAAATGGTAGAATGTCAGGCTAAGAGGATAACTGCATGTATACTCAAGAGTCAGTTCTCTTGGAAGTGTATTCATTTACCTTCCCAAGAATCCTGGATCCATTCATAGTGTTTTGTGTACTTTTGTCATTTCTTTTAGATTCTTTATTTGTTTGATTTGGTTTTACAGTCCAGTCAACACTGTTAGGGTCATGTCGGGCTGGTCAGGTAATCTACTCATCTTAACAAGTCTCAAGGCCCTACATTAGCTCAAATAGTTTTCGAGATATCTTTCTGACAAGATTTCATTATCATTATATTACAAGAGGCATAAATCTGTAAAAATTCAGTTAATCAAGCAATCAACTAATCATTCCCAATCAGCATACCAAGTTTCAAGGTTCTAGCTCAAACACTTTTCAAGATACTTTCCTGACTTAAGAGTCCGATGGAAAACATGCAGGTCCATTTATTTTTATCCTGATTCCACACATAAAATTTCAAGATCCTATCTCTGCGAAGTGTGTCGAACGAATGAAGGAATGAACAAACAAATCACCCAAGCATAGTATACCCCTCTGACCTTGTCATTCTTCTTTCTTTTGTTCCTTCTTTCTTTATTATATGTTTGGTTGTGTAATTCATAGTTCTCATGTCTAACTCGGAATCAAGCGGTCCTGAGTCCTGTTCTGCGACAGGTGCTGAAAAAGGACCTTAAACACTTGACCAGGACCTACACTGTGTACATGAAAAAAGGTATTTCTCACAAAAAAGAAACACAAATTACAGATACCCTATATATCAGAAATGAACCTGTCCAATCTATAAGGAAGAAGATTTTATTTGTAATAGCGGGTTAAGCTATATCACTGAGGTCGACATTGAGGAATTTACATCCAACTGCGTCTACCAGGCGTAGTCATTCATTTCTAATATAATAACAGTGAGAGTGCCAATGTTATAATAACAGTCAACCAAATTTATGAATAGACTGAGCCATTTTGACAGTGATAGGCAATGTCATTTGCTCACATTTAGACCACACTTGGTCTAGTACTTGACCGGAGTATACTAGTTGCTGTTACAGAAGCCAAACAAAAAGTTAAATATATATACCCTTAACCCTTAAAGCTTAGCACTTGTGGTAAAAATCTCAGCAGAAGACATTTTGAAATACTTATCTTATTTTTCCCAGGAAACAGGATTTGACATTTCATGCAAATTGTCACTTAATTTTCATGAAATGTCTAATTCTGTTTTCTGAGAAAAATAAGAAAAACAGCACCAGTTTGTCGTCTGCTGAATTTGCCCAGAGGGTGGTAAAGGTTAAACAATCAGATTATTCACCCTATTATAATAAAGTGCTTATGGAAGTAATTAATGGTGCTTATTAATGCTAAAGCACTCTGGGTAAAATTTTCAGCAGACGACATATTGAAAAATTTTTCTTATTTTTCCCAGAAAACAAGTTTTGACATATTTCAGGCAAATGGAGACAATTTGCATGAAATGTCAAAGCCTATTTTCTGGGAAAAATAAGAACAGTATTTCAAAATGTTGTCTGCAGAAAATTTTACCCAGAGTGCTAATTTAAGCATTAAGTTGAAAAAAAAGAGACAGACTGTTGTTCTACTAGTATTATTGTGTACATGTGGCAAAAATGTACAGTCGATTTGGATCAGTCTACCATGTTTACCCTCTGTATTTGGTCAGACAGGCCTGAGCAGTGTTTACCCAGGTTCAGATGGTTGATCCGTTTCTAAACTGTCAGCCGCTCATTCAGCAGTTTTTAGAGGCATCAACAGATTGTAAAATGGATTAACCCTTGTCATGCTGAATAAATTAATAAGATGTCATGCCCATTTCTAATTTTCATCCAATCAGATTACTTGATCTATTATTGATATAAAGTCACATACTTAATGGCAAACAGTGCAGATCCAGATCAGTTGGCTTCTTCAGAAGCCAACTGATCTGGATCTACACTGTTGGCAAAGGCAGGGTATATCCGGGTTCAGCAGGACTAGGGTTAATAAATTTTAACCCATTTAAGCCTAACGTCCCATAAAAGGGACATTGGCAAACAGTGTGCACTCAGATAAGATGCCTCAGAATGCAGTATTTGACCATGGTCTACACTGTTTGCATTTAGTTCAGAAATTTCTGTTGAACATGATAATAATAAAAAACTAACCAGACACCCCTTATATAGGAAATGGATCTTTCCTAGAGTTAAGATAGAAGAGTCCATTCAGCATAAATGGGTTAAGATAAAGTATTGGACAGAGAACTTGAAGGTGCCCCAATATATAGGGTAAATATGGTTCTTTCTGTTTTGATTGGAATAGATGGATGGGTGGGTTTGTGCTTGTGAAAAGTATTTTTGACAATACCGTATTTGACCTAATAAACACGCATACTCCTATAAGCGCACAGTCAAGCAATTTCCGAAACTTTAGATTACAGCTCGTCTAATTTTATCCACTTCTTTATAAAATCATAAGTTGTGGATACTTATTTGAATTGCCTCTCTTGTTGAGGCAATTCAAATGAGTACCAACAACATATGATTTTATAAAGGAAATCAAAAGCATATCGCATAAGCATCATTAAATAAGCAGTTCTTTAAAGTGTGCCTTTATTAGGTATATTTCACTACACGTTTTTTTTTTTTTCCCAGTAATTTTGAAAAAGCTAAGGGCACAGTGTGGTAATTACGTCAAATATGGTAATTCTGTAGTAAGAGGCATTCAGTTTTTGTGGAGAAATAAGAAAAATGTATATCTGTATATTCCTCTGGTGTAAAAAGGTTTCCAATAAAGCCAAGCAGTTTTCTTAATTAATAGTCCTTAGCGCGCTAGGCATAAACTTAAGCAGATGATGTTTTGAAATATTTTTCTTATTTTTCCCGTAAGAAGACATATTTGGGACACACCATGCAAAAACATGTCTTTGGGCACATGCAGACAGCAGATGCCCAGATCAGCCTGCCCAGTGGATCAGGGCCTTTGCTGTCCACAAACAGAATCCTTGGATACTATAGAATGTTTCAATGGAGAGCAAATGCCAGGATGATTTAGTTGCCCATGTGCGGGATATGTGAATCCACACATTTTGCGCATGCTTGAATACATTTTTTTGCTTGACATGGGCCATTCACGAGTAATACACACTATATTTTTATGGTGCCTGTTTCAGCAAAAGATGCAGTATGATTTTCTTTGGTTTTCTCCTGTCTGTCTGTCTAAGTATAGGAAAAATACATGGAAAGGAGTCAGAAATTTATCATTATGTCTTAGATCAGAATTTAAATTCCGGGATAGATTTAGCTTATAATTGGACTGATGTTAGGTTATGGATTCAATTTTTTTTTTATTCAGTACAAGCCCCACATCCCCCCAATGAGTTTTAGGTCAAGGTCATGGACATTTCATGATGGTAAGCACAAAGTGAGCATGAGGCAAGCTTTACTGTCCTACAACAAATCTTGTCTAAAATACTATATCTAGAACATTAAACAGCTGTAATATTGTCAAAATGTCCTTTTATAGTTTATGTTTGTTTATTGAAAGTATTAATGGAGCATAAAGACTGAAGAACTTGAACACCTTTTGTTGGTGTGAAAAAACACACAGAACACAGCTGGTAAATATATGTCTTGGTTTACTGTTTATACAGTGGATAGACAAAAATGAAAGAGTTTTTATTTCAAGCCTACATGCTATTAGCTGTTGACAGAAATCTGTGAAATTTTGCAAATATTTTGGGGAGATTTGATGAAATTCTGTGAGATTTTATGAAAATCACTTTCAAGCTTACATAAGTAAGTTAAAAGCCATTATTTTAATGAATTAAGCTTGGGATAGCCATGCTAATGTGTGATTTATTTCTAGTTCTTCAAAAAATAGCTTATTAAATGATATGAAAATTCTGTGAGATTTGAAAATCATATGGGAAACTGGGTCCAGAAGGGCCAAAATTCTGTGAGATTTTGTCTCACAGTGTGAGGTATGGCATGTGTGTACAAGTAAAAGATATTGAATGATAGCAGTTTCACTTTTGCACAGATTTCAGATATTTGAAACTTAACGCTTCGCACTCTGGGTAAAACTTTCAGCAGATGACCTATTTAACCCTTAAAGTGCCAATCACAACAATTGTCATCTGCTTTGTCTTCTGCCGGTTACTTTAAAAATCACTTCTGCAAACAGTGTGGACCCAGATCAGACTGCTCCTTTATCTGGGTCCACACTGTTTGCCTATATGCAAAATGTAAGTTTGAAAAGTTTGCAAGAAGATGCAGCAGACGACATAAGCAGACGACATTTTCAGATGCAGATTTTATTGGCGCTTTAAGGGTTAAATGTTTTCTTATTTTGCACAGATTTCAGATATTTGAAACTTAACGCTTAGCACTCTGGGTAAAACTTTCAGCAGTTGACATATTTAAATATTTTTTCTTATTTTTCCCAGAAAACAGATGACATTTCATGCAAATTGTCTCCAGTGGACATTTTGCATGAAATGTCAAATGATATTTTCTGAGAAAAATAAGAAAAATGTCATCAGTTTTTCATCTGCGAAATTAGCCCATAGAGTGGTAAAGGTTAAGGTAGATGGAACAGATACCGTATTTGACCTAATTACCACACATACCCGCAAATATTTTTTCTTATTTTTCCCAGAAAACAGATGACATTTCATGCAAATTGTCTCCAGTGGACATTTTGCATGAAATGTTATGATATTTTCTGAGAAAAATAAGAAAAATGTCATCAATTTTTCATCTGCGAAATTAGCCCATAGAGTGGTAAAGGTTAAGGTAGATGGAACAGATACCGTATTTGACCTAATTACCACACATACCCGCCGGCCTCGGTGGCTCAGTTGGATGCGCTGTCTGACTGGAGACCAGGAGGTCACGGGTTCAACCCCCGCCGAGGTCAGCAACATTCTTTTGTGGAGATTGATCATGAAATATTTTCTACGGTCATTCTCTCCCTTCTGCTGATTCAAGAAGGGCAGTTGTCAGTTTCTGGCAAAAGAATGTGCACAATACTGGTTAACCGCTTGGAGGACTAAGCCTGCCCAGTAAACGTGTGGTTAGATAAACTGACCGCACTTGACATGACCCCATTGGGTTGACTGGGCCGTAAAACCTCAACACAAACAAACAAATGACGAAACCAATGAAATGAAAAAAAATCAAACGTGTACGAATATTGACAGCAACAAGCTCATTTCAGGCCGAATGGTCAAATTGGGGCTCCTACGGGATAACTGCTCATTTCTCTTTTAAATGAGCAAAAACCACATTGCTACATTCATTCTACACAGTA
Source organism: Anodontia alba (assembly GCA_964016985.1). Classification (NCBI taxonomy): domain Eukaryota; kingdom Metazoa; phylum Mollusca; class Bivalvia; order Lucinida; family Lucinidae; genus Anodontia; species Anodontia alba. The sequence goes on along the minus strand of OZ024833.1, from coordinate 60,712,619 downwards.
CTTCCCATTTTTTTGTTTCACTATGTTACCAATAGCACAGCGTTCTCTGCTGCAAAAGTGTGACTTTGAATAATAATAATCATAAAAAGTGGGGGTGAATAGTTACATATAACCCCACTAAGAACCCCTAAAACTGGAAGAAAACCAATGTTCTCCAAATGCATACACATTTTACAAAAACAACCTCAAATAGATACACCGGGCTCCAGCCCGGCGTAAATAAGAAAATGTATTTACAGGCATTGGATTAGAGACAGATAGTGTTCCCGCCCCTTAGATTTGACTGACAGTTTTTGTCAAACATATACTTTTGTTTTTGTTTGAGTTGGCACTATTGTTAGGTGAAAAGTGCATGTAGGCAGGCATATAAGATATATTATTCTGGACATTTTTTTATGATTTCAAGGAATTTTGCAATATATTATTTTGACATGCATAGATAATCACTTAAGAGGACTAGGCCTGCCCTGGAACTGTGTGATTAGGTTAACTGACCAAATTCCACATACCCTAATGGGTTGACTGGGCCATATAACCTCATCTCAAACAAACAAAATATTTGATCACCACAGATACTTAAAAAGTACTTCATGTTTACGTAACTTAAAATAAATCAATTAATATTACAATATTATTGAAACCAAAATTAACCTGAATAGTGCCTATGTAGTAATTTGGGACAAGCAGACAAAAAAAAAAAAAAAAAAAAAGACAGAATTTTGCTATCACAGTTGGGACCAAAATTCTTCCCTTTTGGGAGCAGACCCTTTTCCAGACAGAGCTTGGTGTGAAGGAAGTCACAAAAGTAAAAATGGTAGAAAATCTACCAAAGGTATCTCAACAAAAACTTGTGAATGAGGACTGTTTCATGGCAAAAAAGTCAACCTTTGTGTGTGTGTGTGTGTGTGTGTGTGTGTGTGTGTGTGTGTGTGTGCATGTGCGTGTGTGTGTGTGTTATTAGAAATACAGATATGATAAGAGTAGTTTGATCTGGGTTTACACAAGTTGCTTAGGATCTAAAGGGTCTGAGCCTGCCTCGGTGGCTCAATTGGATGCGCGTGCGACTAGTGATCAGGAGGTTGCGGGTTCGATTCCCGCTGGGTCAGCAACATTCTTTCATGGGGATTGATCATGGAATATTTCCTATTGTCAGTCCCCTACTTCCGCTGATTCAAGAAGGGCAGTTGTCAGTTTCTGGCATCAAGAATGTGCACAATACTGGTTAACCACTAAGAGGACTAAGCCTGCCCAGTAAAAGTGTGGTTACATAAACTGACCACGTTCGACATGACCTCATTGGGTTGACTGGGCTGTAAAACCTCAACACAAATAAACTGAAGGGTCTGAACTGTTTGCCATGCAACCAACAGTTTTAGACAAATTACCAGGCAGTTGAGTATGATAATTATAGGGTAGACTGAAATATTGTTGACAGTGACATACATATTAGACCTCAGCTGAAAACAAAAACTTCTGACATATCCCTGTAGCATAGATATCATAAATTGTCACTTAACTGGTAAACTATACACCAGTTTATTGACAGATTACCTTGGAAATTATAATTAGTGTATGTTTTGTGTAATACTCTTATTGTAAGTACATACATATACCATACTAACCTGAAGTACTGGGACAGACGGGTTTAAGAAAACATTGTAGACCCAGATTAGATACCGTACAAGGCGGCATCTGATCAGGGTCTGCACTGTTTGCTACTCAGTCATCAGATATTAGAATGACCAACAGGTAGTAATATGGGCTTGTTCAAATTTTAGGACGTACATTATGGAGTTAATGTTTCCCAATAATAAGGGTTAATATGGTAATCTATAGCTGTCCGTGTGAAAAGGGTGTTCTGCGGGGCAATGAGAAATATAGAGATTCAGATCTTCCTGTACAGCTCAGCTCAGTCTGATTTTGGCTTAAAGTAGCCTTTATTGTATCCAACAATGATTCTGTTTACCCTTATCCTGATGAACCCGGATATACCCTGCTTTGCAAACAGTGTAGATCCAGATCAGTTGGCTTCTTAGAAGCCAACTGATCTGGATCTACACTGTTTGCAATTCAGTATTTGAATTTGTATAAACAACCTGGATCAAGTAATCTGATTGGCTGAAAATTAGAAGTGGGAGTGGCATCCTCATTTATTCAGCATGACAAGGGTTAATATAAATAATTAATGCATAGCTCCAGATAAGGAGCTTTTTTCAAACAAAAATTATCAATATTTTTCGTATTTCTCCATGAAAACATTCTGTGAGTGTTCATTAGAAGCACCTCGCTGAGTACCCACAATATATTTTCATGGAAAAATAAGAAAAATATTTACTTGATCCTCCTCATAATAATGATGATATGATGATGATAATGATAATAATAATGATAAAAGTAGTAGTAGTAGTAATAACATCTTTTCAGAAGGTGATACTTTTGGCAACAAATTAATGCTTAAATCGCTAAGCAAAATTTATAACAGATGACATTCTAATTTTTAAAAAGAAAATTCAGAGAAAATTAGTTTTGATATTTTGTGTGAATTGTCAGCTTGGTAGACAATTCACATGAAATGTCAAGACATATTTTCCTTGAAAAAACAATAAATATTGTAAAATGTCCTGTTATGTAGTTGTGATTGGTGCTTTCAGGGTTAATCTGGGTTGATGGCCGTAAAACCACAAAAACACTATAGCTGTCGATATCACCATGGTGTTTGGCATTGGTTGAAGTTTTTGGTTAAAGTTTTTGGTTAAAATCTCTTGAACCTCTGGATGGAAGTAGTTCATACTTGCACTGTGTTAGAAACTGGATGGAAGTTCTATGCTGTACCATCCTGACCCTTTGGACTTAGAAAAATAATATTGAAAAGTTTTTGGTTGAAGCTTTTAAAGGCAAAGCATGATTCAGGCGAGCTCCTCTGTCCTGTGACAGCTCCTTTTACTAATTGTTGTTGTGTCTAAAATTGTAGGATGAGTGGTGTACCTTCGGAAACAGTTTTCATTGCATTGGAGACAAAATTGCCAGGAATCAATGTTTGTCTTACATTTATCCCCCAACCTCCAATGCATGTCCCCTCCCCTCCCTGCTTTTTCAAAAAAACACAAACACATAGAGGAAAACAATGCCAATAAACAGGGCTTCATTTTTGGGTTTGCATTGTCATATAAACTATCTCTAAGCTTGTTCAAAATAATCATGCTCGCTTTCTTTCTCTTGTCCATCCTTTCTTACTTTCTTTGTCTTGAGCATATCACAAACATAAGGTCACTAGTGATCAGCCTTTATAGTCATGGTATCATTTTAGCTTTATTTTTTATGGATTATCAAACAGGATTAGAAGAAAAAAATATTTAGTCACTGGAGACTGGAGCCAGTTAGTTCGAATACCAGCTCGGCCACATAACTTTCATGGAGATGATCTTGAAATCATTTCTACGGTTCCCCCCCCCCCCCACCCCCCCCCCCCTACCCCACCCCCCCCCCCCCCACCCCACCCCCACCCACTGATTCAAGAATGATAGTTGTCAGCTGCTGGCAAAAGGTATGTACACAAGTAGTGGTTGACTGCAGATTATTTAATTTCAGAGTATATTGTTTTAAATATTAATTTTCTTTGAGAAATTTAAACGGACACTGTTATACTGTCGAAAGTATATTTCTGTGATTCTGGTAGGACTCAGAGAATTGTAGCAATAAGAACCCCAAGACATAACCAGTTTTAAGTTATTTTTGAGTGCTTGAATCTGTTATATTTTACTGAAACACAGTGGTCCCCAATTTTACTGACCTGATTATGGACTGTTTAACATTCCAGTGATTTCATGTTTCACTCATATCTTGCCTAGCAACATATTTGATGCAAATTATGGTCAAATAAACATTTAGGAGCTTGTTTTGGTTAAATGTAGACACTTTCCAACACAAGAAAGGAGCCCTGATGCCATGTATTTATAGCAATGAAGGCCCGAATTAGCCAGTGCCTTTTGTGCAGTCACATAGCTCCTGATTAGCCCATTGTAGTCGGAAAACCCATAAAAGGGTAATTGGCAAACACTGCAGACCCAGATCAGGCGCTGCAGAATGTGGCATCTGATCAGGGTCTCCACTGTTTGCAAATAGTTTAGCCAGTTTTCCCCAAGAATATGTAAATCTCATAGCCGGACATACCTAATATTGAAATTGGACTCTTCCAATATATGGTGTGGGAGAGTCTATTCAGTCTACAATGGGTTAGAGGGGTTATCTATGTAATATTTCTTGTTTCTTCATGAAAACATATGTTGTGGGTACTTGTTAGAAGTGCCTCATCAAGGTGTTTCCAATGACTACCCACAACATATGTTTTGTGGAGAAATAGGAAAAATACCAGTACTTTTTTGGTTGGAAAAAGTGCCTTATCTGGAGATATGAATCCTCCTGCAACAGTTGCCGACTCACAGATCAATGGATACTGTAGAAAATATTACCAAAGTGAGAAGGCCCTGATCGATTTGTACAGATGTGCAGACTGGTCTGATCTGGGTCTTTACTTATTGCCTGTGTTCTGTGGCCCATTTTCATACCTTATTTATCCTAAGTATTCAGATACCTTACCTCCTGAATGTACTTGTCCTAATAGTTGAACAAGTCCATGTTATTACCTGTTGATGTCTAAATTACTGGTGGATGAGTGGCAAACAGCATACATGCCATACCTCACACTGTGAGACAATATCTCACAGAATTTGGCTATTTTGCAACCCATTTCCAAAAAGAATTTCAAATCTCACAGAATTTTCAGACCCTCTAAAAGAATATTCCATGAAGAACTAATTATAAATTACACAACATTGTACTTTTGATATGCTTAATTCATCAAAATAAAGGCTTTAAACTTATTTCTGTGAGCTTGAAAGTGATTTTTATGAAAATCTCACAGAATTTTGTCAAATCTCCCCTAAAAATTAGCCTGATCTCACAGATTTCTGCCAAGGGCTTATGGCATGTATGAAACAGTGTAGACCCTGATCAGATGCCACTTCTCTGATCAGGGTCTACACTGTTTGCTCTTAGCTTGTCTGTCCAATGCTTGGGTTTATTATGGTATTACCAAAATGAGGCCCTGGTCAGACTCTTGGGCCTTCCCTTCGTGCCTGTGTTCTTAGGGCCATTTTCATGGCTTGTACATTGTATGCATATATTGTACTGAACTTACTGAAGAGAAAATCATAAAAATGACAAAGAGGTCTGAGGCATACCTTATATTTTCTTACTATTCTGACATCTTAACTCCTTACTATACTTGTCCTAATTTGATCATGAAATATTTTCTATGGTCATTCTCTCACTTCTGCTGATTCAAGAAGGAGTTGTCAGTTTCTTGAGAAAGAATGTGCACAATACTGGTTAACCACTTAGAGGACTAAGCCTGCCCAGTAAATGTGTGGTTAGGTAAACTAACCACGCTCGACATGACCCCATTGGTTTGACTGGGCCGTAAAACCTCAACACAAACAAACTAATATTTGAACAAGTCCAGTTTACCTCCTGTTGATGTATCAAAAAATACCGCTGGATGAGTGAGAAACAGTGTAGACCCTGATCAGATGCCACATTCTGTGGCATCTGATTAGGGTCTACACTGTTTGTTCTCAGCCAGTCTGTCCCAATACTTAGGGTTATTATGGTATTACCAAAATTAGAAGTCCCTGGTCAGACTGTGTGGATGCCAGAACATACCTGGGCCTTCACTTTTTGCTTATGCTATAAGGGGCCATTTTCTTGCAGACAGTCATCATATGCATACTAAGCTTACTGAAATGAAAATGATAAAGAGATCTGAGGCATACCATATTTACCCAAAGTATTCAGACACCTTTACTGTACATGTCCAAATACCTGAACAAGTTTATTTTACTATCCGTTGATGTGTCTCAAACATTGCTAGATGAGAGACAAACAGTGTAGACCCTGATCAGATGCCACATTCTGTGGCATCTGATCTGGGTCTCCACTGTTTGCTCAGGCCTTTGTGTCCAGCTGCTTAGGATAAATACAGTAAGCCATGTCAAAACAAGTAGTGCTTGTAAGCATTTGGCAGAGAAGGTCCATACCAAACCACTCAGATGGTCAGGTTGATCTACGCATTTGCTGTTTACCAGTGGATTCTACAAGCACAGTATGATTCAGTGAAAGGCCTAATCAGATAGTCTGCCGGCCTCGGTGGCTCAGTTGGATGCATGTCCGATTGGAGATCAGGAGGTTGCAGGTTCGACCCCCGCCGGATCGGCAACATTGTTTCATGGAGATTTGATAATGAAATATTTTCTGCAGTCATTCTCTCCCTTCCGCTGATTCAAGAAGGACAGTCAGTTTCTGGCAAAAGAATGTACACAATACGGGTTAACTGCTTAGAGGACTAAGCCTGCCCAGTAAAAGTGTGGTTAGGTAAACTGACTGCACTCGACATGGCTCCATTTGGTTGACTGGGCCTAAAACCGCAACATAAACAAAGAAACTAATCAGATAGTCTAGATGTGCAGAGGCTGATTTTGGCTTCCTTGTTCTGATATGTTCAAAGACCCCTTTTTACATGGAAGTGTAAGTCCCAATGATAATGAGGGAACTTTGAATTACACATGACATAACTCCAGATAAAGGAGGTTTTCAGAAAACATTTTTCCCTAATTTTTGCATGAAAACCTTGTGCTTCTCAATGGATTATTGTCTCACTGAGGTAATTTCAATGAGTACCCACGAAATATGTTTTTGGTGAAAATACAAAAAAAAAAAAATATCATAACTTTTTATCACAATTATAATTGCCTTAGTTAGAGCTATGACCGAACATGGCGCTGAATAAGACACTTATTTTGAGTTGAAAAGTTGTGATATTTTACTTATTTCTACACAAAAACATATGTTTTGGGTACTCGTTAGAGGTGCCTCACTGAGGCACTTCTAATGAGTACCCACAGCATAGGTTTTTCAGAGAAATAATAAAAAATATTTCTCTGGATACTCCTATTATCTTGGGCCACGAGACTGATAGTGTTTTTTTCTCCTATTTAAAACCCTTAAAACGCCAAGAACAACTGCATATGAAAATGTCGTCTGTTTATGTCATCTGCTGAATATTTTTGCAGACTTTTCAAACCTATTTTTGCATACAGGCAAACAGTGTGGACCCTGATCAGACTGCTCCTAAAGGAGCAGTCTGATCTGGGTCCACACTGTTTGCAAAAATGACTTTTAAAATCATAAGCAGATGACAAAGCAGACGACAATAGTTGTGATTGGCGCTTTAAGGGTTAATGCTTAGCATACTGAGTAAAAATTTCAGCAGACGGCACTTCAAAATATTTTCTTATTTTTTCCCCCTGGAAAAAGGTTTTGACATTTCGTGCAAATTGTCTCCTCAGAGACAATTTGTATGAAATGTCAAATCCTATTTTCTGGGAAAAATAAAAAATAATTATATCAAAATGTTGTCTGCTGAAATTTTACCCAGCATGCTAAATGTCAATACTAATGTACTTAGCTAATATTACAGTAGTTTTTTCAGCTTGGATGATTCAGACATAATTTTGGAGTAATGTAAAAGTTAAATTTTATGGGCCTTATATATTTCCAGAAATGTTTTATTACTTTACGTTAATAGAATTTGAGCTTAGCACTCTGGGTAAAGTTTTCAGCAAACACTTTGAAATATTTTTTCTTCTTTTTCCCAGAAAATAGGATTTGACATTGCATGCAATGAGACAATTTGCTTGCAATGTCAGATCCTATTTTCTGGGAAAAAGAAGAAAAATATCATCCATTTGTCGTTTACCCAGAGAGTGGTAAAGGTTAAGAAGACAAAAGGATATTTTTATATTTACTTGGAAACAGGGTTTGGCATTTCATGGAGTCATAATCATAATCTAAAAAGAAATAAAGGCAATTTCATGAAATGTCAAACACTGTTTTCAGGGAAAACAAAATAAAAAAAAGAACAAAAAAATTTGTGCTTATTTTTAAATTCATAAGATTCAGGGTTAACCCTTACCATGCTGTGTACAAATTCACCAGATGATAAAACAATGATAGGTTTCTTATTTTTCCTAGAAATTAGGATCTGACACTTGATGCAAATCCTTAGAAGACAATTTGCATGAAGTGTCAAGTCCTATTTTCTAAGAAAAATATTTCAAAATGTCGTCTGCTGAAATTTTGACTCAGCATGCAAAGTGTTAAGAGTTGTCAGTTTTACATTTCAGAGCTTTTTCCTTTGGTTCATGCTGGACTTAATTTTTAATTGCTCATTTTAAGGCCTAAAACAATATCTGATGAACTTGACCTTTGATGATTTTTGATGTAGATAAAGAACTGTGGGATCAGGGCATGAGATCTGTACAGTACATATGCATCTGTAATCTGCTGAGTTTTACAGAAAGATTAAATTTATCACTCTAGAGTAAATTTGGTTCATATCTTAGTAAACCTTACTACAAGACACTTGATAATACCATTACAATCTGAAATACGACAGCCCTCTTGTGACCTTGACATTGTTTTTGAAAAAAATAAAAATTTTGAACACCTAATATAAAATTAGTGCAACCAGGAATAAATTTGTGTGTTTTGGATTATATTAATTCTCAGAGAAATTGTCATATTTGGATTACTTATTCGTTTCCATGGCTACTGAGATGGATGACAAAGACATTGACAGCCCCTCAAAGGCCTTGAGAATGAAACAGAAGTTGAAGTTGAGGATCAATACGGTAGGAGATTTTGTTTATTATAGGTTATATATAGTGTATGGATTATAGGTTATAGTGTATGGGGTATAGGTTATAGTGTATGGAATATAGGTTATAGTGTATTGGGTATAGGTTATAGTGTATGGATTATAGGTTATAATGTATGGGGTATAGGGCTTTCCTCTTGGATGTCTACCTAGCAAACACACGAAGTCAAGACAATGTCGCTTCAATGTTGCTGCGCCGTCCGACTGGAGACCAGGAGGTCGCGGGTTCAACCCCCGCCGAGGTCGGCAACATTCTTTCGTGGAGATTGATCATGAAATATATTCTACGGTCATTCTCTCCCTTCCGCTGATTCAAGAAGGGCAGTTGTCAGTTTCTGGCGAAAGAATGTGCACAATACTGGTTAACCGCTTAGAGGACTAAGCCTGCCCAGTAAACGTGTGGTTAGGTAAACTGACCGTGCTCGACATGACCCCATTGGGTTGACTGGGCCGTAAAACCTCTCAACACAAACAAATCAATGTTGCTGCGACATCTTGTGATGTTGCAGCAGTGTCAAAGCGACATTCTGATGTTGTGTTGGGTATGTCCTTGTATTTTTGTCCGTATGTTGCTCATTCATGAATTTGGTCACTGGTGATAACTTGATTTATAATCCATATGTGAATTGGATTGAAAAACTTACGATAATAATCCTAAAATTTTGTACATGAACTTCCCTGACAAAATGGCATATATAAGGAGTGCAGACCAAGATAAGGCTGTGAAGGAGGAATCTGAACAGGATGTACACTGTTAGCCATCTCATCATGTATTTTGTTAACCAAATGCATAAAAAACAAAGTTTATGAAAAAAACAGTACAGATTAAAGTATTCAAAACCATACATACATATACTGGGAGCTCTGATTTTGGCTTAAAGTACTGTGCAAAATTGTAGCAATGTTCTTTTTTTTAGCAAAGAAATACACCTTGGCTTTTCATGTGAATCATCTTCCTTGAGGATGATTTACATGAAAATTCAAGCCTTATTTTTTCTGAAAAAAAAAAAAAAAAAAAATGTCGTGTTGCAGTTTTGATGGTTAATGGGAAAATTACCTCAAATTATTACAGCTTTTTGTCATTGAGTTTTTGAGAGATTTATAAATTAAGTGCAGGACATTTACCCATTTACCCACCTGACTGTATCCCCCGCCCCACCCCACCCCCAATAGACTCAGACCTTTACCCACCCGGGCATTTACCCACATTTTCCAGTATAGTCATAACCGATGGTAAAATAAATTTGTAGAAAATTAATGTTACAGTAAACCTTAAATTCATTTCAGTAGAATTGAAAATGTTTGTAAACTAATTAGTAAGTTTGAATAATTATTAATAACTTTGATATACTTCAAACATCATTAACCTTTGATCTATTATTCATTTATATAGGTTATGGTAATTACCCGGTAGTATAATTTTGTATTGTGATACAGAAAAAAATCATGAATCGCTATTTATGATTTATGAAAAAATATATATCAAAGGAAACTTACTTAAAAACTGTATAAGTCAATTTTGAAAAAATAATGTCATTTTACCAAAAAAAAAAAAAAAAAAATCAAAAAAGGAATAAATGAATGCAAAAATAATATATGACAATAAATAATATATATATAGCAGTAAAAATACCGGCACAGTGGCTCAGTGGTAGAGCGTCCGCTTTGTGACCGGGAGGTTGCGGGTTCGATCCCCGGCCGGGTCATACCAAAGACTTTAAAAATGGTACTAGCTGCTCTTTCGCTTGGCGCTCAGCATTAAGAAAGTAGAGCTAGAACTGGTCAGCTCAGTGTCAGTATAATGTGACTGGGTGGAATATCATGTCAAAGTGTCTGGGGCGTGATATTTCAGTGAGGCAGCACTCTAAAAGTGAGCATTGAGCTCCCTGCCACATCCAGACACCGTCGCGATATGACTGAAAAAGGTTGAAAGCGACGTTAAGCCCAAATCAAACAAACAAAATATAGCAGTAAATATATATTTTATATGACAATAATAACATATTTTTGCATTTAAGGACAGTGTTACCAAAAATATATTTGGGGTGGGTAACTGTCCTCTTTTAGGTTAAGAAGGGTGGGTAAATGTCTGGGTGGGTAAATGTCTGGGTGGGTAAATGTCTGGTGGGTAAATGTCCGAGTGGGTAATTGTCTGTACTCCTTCTAAACCTTAACTTATGTGATTAGAATTTGAGCTTGATAGGCCAAACAGCCTAAGTTTCTAGGGTCCATAAATGAGCTTTGTGTCTGGGGTCTATTTAGACCCCAGTGGTGGTTTCTGGGAGTTGGGCTCAGGGGAGTAGAGCCACATGGCTGAAAATAATGATAGAACACCTTTGAAAAAATTTGTTGCAGAAGCCAAAATGCTCAAGAATTTTTTTATTTTTTGAAACATTCATGCACCAGACTGGTGCCATTACGAAAACACGCCTATTCAAATATATTGAAAATTTTACAACCAAAAAAGGAAAATTTTCAGATAAAAAAAATCTGATATTTTTCATATTTCTGCTCAAAACATAGATTGTGGGTACTCATTAGAACCGCCTCTGCGAGGCGGTTCTAATGAGTACCCACAATCTATGTTTTTTAGCTAAATAAGAAAAATAATGTATACCCCTGTAAACCCCAGTTTTACTATATAAAAGTGGGGTTTAAGGGGGTCAAAATTATATAGGTGTGTTTTTGTGATGAAACAGTGTTTTCTGCTATGTGCCATATGGGTTTTATGTGCACACATGGCACAGTTATGCAGGCAATGCTTATCCCTGGGACATACCACATATATTTTTCCAGTGGTTCTGTAGTTTCCTGGAAGATCCATATTGACATTTCCAAATACCATATTTTCCCTAAGTATATAGACAGGCAGGCCTGAGCAAACAGTATAGACCCAGATCAGATGCACCAGAATGACCCATCTACTGTATTTACCTTAAGTATTGGGACACCTTATCTACTTACCATACTTGTCCTATATTGCTGTATGTATGGCAAACAGTATAGACCTTGAACAGAAGCTGTGCTCTGCAGCATCTGATCTGGGTCTTCATTGTTTGTAAAGGCCTGTCTGTCCCAATACTTAGTGTTATTATGGTATTCTGTGGCATTTGATTGAGGTCTACACTTTTTGCCACTCAATGCAGAAATGTTTGGACACATGAACAGGTAGTAAATTGACTAATTCAGATTTTAGGACAAGTATGGTAATGAATTAAGGTGGAAAAAGCATATACTGCACAAAAACCACGCAGGTTTTTTTGGGGACATGTTTTTTTTCTCTGTAACAGGAATAGATGAAACAGTTAAAATATACAAGGGAAACTCTAAAATGGACTAAAACAGAATAAAACAAATGAAACGGACCAATAGCAGTTCTCACTGATGGTCAGTTTCATTTGTTACAAAACAGGATGAAACAGACCAACAATCTCTGACACAGGATGAAAAAGACCAGAAACCTTGGTCAATGCCTGTTACAAAACAGCTCGGGTGAAACGAAATGAAACAGATACTATTTTTTTTTTATAAACCCATTTCTGTTTCGTAACAAATTAAACGAATGAAACAGACCTACAACCTTGGTCATATCTTGTTACGAAACAGGGCGAAATGAAATAAAACTTGGTCAATGCTCATTACGAAACAGGGTGTAACGAAATGAAACGATGAAACATATACTTTACTTTATAAACCTCTTTCTGTTTTGTAACACATGAAACGAATGAAACAGACCTACAACCTTGGTCAGTGCTCGTTATGAAACACGGCAAAATGAAATGAAATGATGAAACAGATACATTTTTTTTTATAAACCCATTTCTGTTTAGTAGCAAATGAAACAAATAAGATATATAGGAAAACTCTGAAACAGGATGAAATAGACTAAAAACCTTGGTCACTGCTCATTACGAAACAAGGCGAAATGAAATGAAAAGATGAAACAGAAATTTTTTTTTTTACCAGCCCATTTCTGTTTCGTAACAAATGAAACAAATAAGATATATAGGGAAAACTGTCAAACAGAATGAAACAGACCGAAAACCTTGATCAGTGCTCGTTACGAAACAAGGTGAAACGAAATGAAACAATGAAACAGATACATTTTTTTTTATAAACCCATTTCTGTTTCAGAACAAATGAAATGAATGAAACAGACCTACAATCTTGGTCAAAGCTCGTTACGAAATAGTGTGTAACGAAATGATGAAACAAGTATTTAAATTTATAAACCCCTTTCTGTTTCATAGCATATGAAACAAATGAAACAGACCTACAACCTTGGTCAGTGCTAGTTACAAAACAGGGTGAAACGAAATGAAACGATGAAAGAGATACATTTTTTATCAACCCATTTCTATTTCGTAACAAATGAAACAAATAAGATATATAGGGAAAACTCTGAAACAAATGAAACAGACCTACAACCTTGGTCAGTACTTGTTATGAAACAAGGTGAAACGAAATGAAAAGATGAAACAGATACATTTTTTTTTTATAAACCCATTTTCATTTCATAACAAATGAAACGAATGAAACAGACCTACAACCTTGGTCATAGCTCATTATGAAACAGAGTGTAACATAATGAAACAATGAAACAGATACTTAAATTCATAAACCCCTTTCTGTTGCGTAACAAATGAAACAAATGAAACAGACCTACAACCTTGGTCAGACCCAGTTCAGATCCCGCAGAACACTCATCTGATCAGGGACTACACTACATGTTTGCCATGCATAAAGCAATATTTTAGACACATCAACAACAATAGGTAGTAGAATGGACTATTTCAAATTTTAGGACAAATATACTTAGGGTAAATATGGTAAGTTGATTTATCATCATTGCCTGATGGCTAAATTACGACAAGAAGAATAAATTAGTTTTAACATGTAAAGGAAAAAAAGTACTACTGTATTAGGTATTAGAATGATGTATGAATATTTCTTCTTCCCCCAGAACCACTCAGCACACGGTTGTACACCAGGACATATACTCTGAAGACGCTTTCCGTTGAAAAACGGAAACATTTAGAAATGAAACAATGACTGAATGCTTACTTACAATAAAAGAAAGTATCCGCATAATATTTTTTTCTTATCTATTCCTGGAAATGTATGTTGTGGGTACTCATAAAAAGTGCATCAGTGACACACTTCTAATGTGTACCCACAACATACATTTTCATGGGGTAATAAGAAAAATATCTTAACCCTTGTCCTGCTGCTCCCGGATATACCCTGCCTTTGCAAACAGTGTAGATCCAGATCAGTTGGCTTCTGAAGAAGCCAGGCCTCGGTGGGTCAGTTGGATGCGCCGTCCGACTGGAGACCAGGAGGTCGCAGATTCAACCCCCGCCGAGGTCGACAACATTCTTTCGTGGAGATTGATCATGAAATATTTTCTACGGTCATTCTCTCCCTTCCGCTGATTCAAGAAGGGCAGTTGTCAGTTTCTGGCGAAAGAATGTGCACAATACTGGTTAACCGCTTGGAGGACTAAGCCTGCCCAGTAAACGTGTGGTTAGGTAAACTGACCGCGCTCGACATGACCCCTTTGGGTTGACTGGGCCGTAAAACTTCAACACAAACAAACAATTCTGAAGAAGCCAACTGATCTTGATCTGCACTGTTTGCCAATTAAGTATGTGAATTTATAGCAACAATCCGAGTCAAGTAATCCGATTGGCTGAAAATTAGAAATGGGCGTGACACCTTAATTTATTCAGCAGGACAAGGGTTAACTTTTTGCCTTATCTACTAGAGTTGGACATTGTCTCCTGAATACCCTAATCATAGCTCCAGATAAGAGGGGTAATCAAGAAAATATTTTTTATTTTTTTCTTCATGAAAACATGTTGTGGGTACTCATTAGAAGTGCCTAGGGAAGGTAATGTGTCTAATGAGTGCCTCAACATTTGTTTTCATGGTGACATTAGGAAAACAATTAACCCTTGTCCTGCTGAACCTGGATATATCCTGCATTTGCAAACAGTGTAGAGAGCCAGATCAGTTGGCTTCTGAAGAAGCCAACTGATCTGGATCTGCATTGTTTGCCATTAAGGATGTGAATTTATATCAACAATCTGGATCAAGTATTTTGATTGGCTGAAAATTAGAAATGTGCATGGCATCTTAATTTATTCAACAGGATAAGGGTTAATTAAGCCTATTCAAACATACTGAAAATTTTACTACCAAAAACTGAAAGTTTTCAGATAAAAAGTCTGATATTTTTCATATTTCTGCTCAAAACATAGATTGTGGGTATTGATTAGAACCACCTCGGTGAGGTGGTTCTAATGAGTACCAACAATCTATGTTTTTGAGCAGAAATAAGGCAGGTAATGTATACCCCTGTAAACCCCAATTTTACTATATAAAAGTGGGGTTAAAGGGGGTCAAAATTATACATGCATGTTTTCATGGCGCATAAGAAAAATATTAATTTTTAGTAAGAAAAATTTTAATAAATTTTAGTTGAAAAAAAAACAACAACCAAAAAAAACCACATTATCTGGATCTTCGAATAATAAATGAAGAGTTTTACAGTTGATGACAGTAGTTATGTTCTTTGTAATGGTGACTGACTTACACAGAGAGTACCTATTGGTATTCTCAAGTTATAACACTTACCATGCTATGGGCAGATTCAGCAGACAACAAACTCAGTGAACAAACTGATGATAGTTTTCTGATTTTTCCTAGAAAATAAGATCTGACAATTCATGCACAATTTGCATGAAGTATCAGATCCTATTTTCAAGGAAAAATCAGAAAAAAATATTTCAAAATGTTGTCTGCTGAAATTTTACCCAGCATGCAAAGTTTTAATGACTTTTAACAGTTAAATGTATTCATGTACTGACTCTAATTACTGGGACAGACAGGCCTGAGCGAACAGCATTTGATCATGGCCTGAGCAATGCAGCATCAGATCATGGCTGAGCAGATATGCTCCTAACATCAGATCCCGAGGTCCTGGGTTCAACATATCTAAATGGCTGAGCAGATAGTGCTTCTGACATCAGATCCTGAGGTCCTGGGTTCAACATCATTTGATTTTGGCTGAGCAGATAGTGCACCTGACTTCTATCTTGAGGTCCTGGGTTCAACATCATTTGATCATGGCTGAGCAGATAGTGGTCCTGACCAGATCCCAAGGTCCTGGGTTCAACATCATCTGATCGTGGCTGAGCAGATGGTGCTTCTGACTTCAGATCCCGAGGTCCTGGGTTCAACATCATTTGATCATGGCTGAGCAGATAGTCCTCCTGACTTCAGATCCCGAGGTCCTGGGTTCAACATCATTTGATTATGGCTGAGCAGATAGTGCACCTGACTTCTATCTTGAGGTCCTGGGTTCAACATCATTTGATCATGGCTGAGCAGAAAGTCATCCTGACTTCAGATCTCGAGGTCATGGGTTCAACACCATCTGATCATGGCTGAGCAGATAGTGCTCCTGACTTCTGATCCCAAGGTCCTGGGTTCAACATCATTTGATTATGGCTGAGCAGATAGTGCTCCTGACCAGATCCCGAGGTCCTGGGTTCAACATCATCTGATCATGGCTGAGCAGATAGTGCTCCTGACTTCAGATCCCAAGGTCCTGGGCTCAACATTTGATCATGGCTGAGCAGATAGTGCTCCTGACTTCTATCTCGAGATCCTGGGTTCAACATCATCTGATCATGGCTGAGCAGATAGTGCTCCGACTTCTGATCCCGAGGTCCTGGGTTCAACATCATCTGATCATGGCTGAGCATAGTGGTCTTGACCAGATCCCGAGGTCCTGGGTTTAACATCATCTGATCATGGCTGAGCATATAGTGCTCCTGACTTTGGATCCTCATATTCTGGGTTCAGGATCATCTTATCATGCGCTATACAGTTTGGCATACATCAAGAGGTGATAAAATGCACTTATTAACCCAGATCCTACTGAACCCAGCTATTCTTCTTCCTTTGCAAACAGTGTATATCCAGATCAGTTGCCTTCTGAAGAAGCCAACTGGTCTGGATCTACACTATTTGTCATAAAGTTTGTGAACTTATATCAACAACCTGGATCATTGTCCCCTGCCTTTTCGAAGAAAAGGGAGGGGACATAGTATTTGGCTTTCCGTGGTGCATGGTGCGTGGTGTTTGGTGCTTGGTGCGTGGTGTGTGGTTTGTGGTGCGTGGTTCCAAGTTTATAGTAGTTACCTTGTAAGCGCAACTCCTCCTACAGTTTTTAACCAATTCTGAAGAAATTTTACAGGTGTCTTCATCATGGTCTGAAGATGTGCATGTGCTTTTTACAGAATCTTTAAATTATTTTCTTTCACTTTTTTCACATTTTTAACTTAGACTTTTTTTGCTTGGTTCTGAGTTTGTAGTGGGGACTTTGTGAGCCCAACTCCTCCTTCAATTTTATACCAGTCCTTCTGAAACTCACATTTATCTTAATCATGGTCTGAAGATATGTATGTGCCTGTATGTAGTAGGTACCTTGTGAGTGCAACCTCCTATAGTTTTATACCATTCCCACTGAAACTATACGGAGGGGGTGGGGGGGGGGGGGGGTGGGGGGGGGACATAAATTCCCTATGGAATTTGCTTGCTAGTAATCTAATTGACTGAAAATTAGAAGTAGGTGTGGCATCTTAATTTATTCAGCATGGTAGTGGTTGAAATGTTGCGACCAGTAGGGTAAAATAAAAGTCAAGAAGATTGTCTTTGGAAACAAAGAAAATATTACAGATAGAAAATGGGAGTCTCAATTTTATTTAGACTCTACACTGCTTGATAAGCCAATTAAATAAAACCAAAATAATATCACTGGTGACCAGCCTTTATAGTCATGATTATTTTGTTTTATTTAAGTGGATTATCAAACAGGATTATAAAGAAAATAATTTAGTCACTGCAGACTGGAGCCAGTCTATCAGGCAAGTAATGGTGTCATGCAACTGTTCTAATTGTTTTGTTATTGTTATTGTTATCCTTATTTTAGAAGTAAATAGGGCTTGACATTACTTCACTGTTTGTAAGGGCTGTCGCTGGGGGTCAAGTGGTTGGCACTCTTGACTTTGACTTGGAGGTACTGGGTTTGAATCCAACTAGAAGCAGAGTTCAACTGATGACTGTATGGTGCCTTTCCTTATCACCCCTTTTTCATCTTGATATACTTAACCCATTGAAGACTGGAGACCCCTAAATGGGTAACTGGCAAACAGTGCAGACCCAGATCTGATGCCGTAGAATGCGGTGTCTGATCAGTGTCTCCACTGTTAGCAAATAGTTACCATTTTTCTTAAGGAATATCTACATCATAAAACCTGACATACCGAAAATCGAAAATGATGTGGGAGAATTTATTCAGTCTTTAATGGGTTAAATAATGTTGAAAGGGATGTAAAACACCAAATCATCATCAGGACTGTCTGTCCAAGTACTTAATAATTAAAGATATTACTCTCTAAATTTTGACTTCTTGGAGACATTTTTGAAAAGTGCTGGTTGAAAGGCAAATGGTAAAGACTTCGATCAAATTACACCTTAACCTTTGTCATGCTGAATAAAATAAGATGCCACGCCCATGTCTAATTTTCAGCCAATCAGATTATTTGATTCAGGTTGTTGATACAAATTCACTTAATGGCAAACATTGCAGATCCAGATCAGTTGGCTTCTCAGAAGCCAACTGACCTGGATCTACATTGTTTGCAAATTAAGGCAGACAATATCTGGGTTAAGGAAGACTAGGATTAATGTGTACCTTGATCTGACTGCTTTCTGTTCACCCAGGTGTTTAGGGTAGACAGTCTGCTGCTGTAATTATGTAAACAGGCCACCCAAAAATTTAAAGGCAAACTGCATGACTTGATCAACACATGCATTCTAAATACTTGAGCCTAATGTCAGAAAAGGTGCCTTCAGATTATATGTGCGCCCAGCAAAGATTCATATCAGTTTGTGCATTCGCACTGTCTTATCAGAATATTCACTGGGCGCATTTTGTATAGCCAAGGATGCAACGTTTCTTCATGCAGATGACAAAGATTCTGATAAGACTGCGTGGATTTGCAGGCTGAATTGAGTCTGGTTGGATGCACATATCAGAAGGTACGTTTTCATATTTTGCGGCTTAAATAATCAAGCTGTGTGAAAGTAAAGCTGTACATAATCTTGCACAAATGCACACCACCATCCCTCATGAAATGAGCTACAGAGTGAGAAGATCTACCTTAACTCTTTGCATGCTGGGTAATTTTGGCATGCTTTTTTGTTGTACAAAAAAATCTTTTGGGAATATCATCAGAGTGTCAAACAGTTTGGACTCAGAACAGGCCCGAGGTTTTTTCTGGCCTGATCTGAGGGGTGGGGAGGGCGGGGGGGGGGGGGGGGGGGTGGAGGGGCACTTTTTTTTAACCAAAAGTATTATTTTCTTATTTCTCTATGAAAACCTTATGATTTTGGTTACTCATTAGAAGCACCTCAATGAGGTGCTTCTAATGAGTACCCTAAACATACATTTTCAAGGATACATCTATGAAAAATGTTTAACTGATACCCACTAGCTCAAAAAGGCACTTTTTCAAGCAATATTGATATTTTTCTTATTTCTCTATGAAAAACTTACGTTTTGGCTACTCAATAGAAGCATCTTGCCAAGGCATTTCTAATGAGTATTCCCAACATATTTTTTCATTGACAAATAAGAAAAATGTTTACCTGATATCCACTAGCTCAAAAAGGCACTTTTTTCAACCAAAAGGCGCTGCTAATGAGTACCCACAACATATGTTTTCATGGACAAATAAGAAAAATTACCTGAGACCATTTGGAGAGCAGACTGTACAGATAGTCTTTGCTGGGGAATGAGTGACTGGTCAAGGATTCAAGACAGTGAAGATTCTGATCTGAGACTGAGTGGATTCTCACACTGATATGAGTTTTTGTTTTGGATGCATGTCACAAGGCACATTTTCCCACCTTTGAGTTTGTATAACTAAAGTCTGTTGTAATATGTATCATAATATTAAACCCGAAATATTTACTATCTTTCACTCAGATTCAGACACCGTATCTCCTAGTCATACTTATCTTAAAACACATATTCATTCAGATTCAGACCCTGTAACTCATGGCCATACTTATCATTAATCTTTATCACTCTCTGTGCTAATTCAGCAGATGACAAATTCTTAATACTTTTTCTTATTTTTTTTTCCACAAAAACAGGTTTTTACATTTTATGCAAATTGTCTCCATTGGAGACAATTTGCATGAAATGTCAAATCCTGTTTTCTGGGAAAGATAAGTAAACTATTTCAAATTTTCGCCTGCTGAAATTTTTACCCAGCATGCTTGGTGTTAAATAGTGACTGTTCCACTCTATCTTGAAATGTGCGGGTAACCGATTGTTAGCAATCCAAACTTCATATCATGAGGTCTAGGATTCCAATCCCGCTAGAGGTGGGATTCAGCTCATGACTGTACAGTGCTTCATTGCACGAAGCCTTTCATTTTCACCCTTCCATTGCCTTGATATGACTTAAATGATGTTGAAAGGGATGTAAAACACCAAGCCATCATCATCCACTCTATCTAGGACTTTTTACCACCAAGGAACATTGACCGAATTTTAATTTTATTATTCCGCAAAACGTGCTTCATTCTCAAATGGCAGTTCAGTGAACTATTGTGAATGTCTCAATTCAGTGTCACAAATTAAGGTTGAAAATTAGGTTCATATAAGTTGTTGTCTATGTTATCTCACCCATATCTCATTCTTATGAAACAGTCTGGGTAAATCTAATGGTATTTAACCCTTAAAGCGACTGTAACAACTGCAGCAGATAACATTCTACTTTTTTTTATATATTTTTTAGAGAAAATAAAGCATGACAATCATGTGAATTCCTTGCTAGGCTGACAATTCACATGAAATGTCAAACTTGAATTGTAGTAGTTGAATGGCAAACTGTGTGGACCTGATTGGAGGTCACACTGGGTCTACATTGATTGCTAAGTCCTAGCTGTCCAAACACTTAGGGTAAATAAGGTATGTTCAATGATTTTAAAACATGAAGAACTCATTTCACACTGGCTTTAGAGTCTTTACCTCAGTGTAGCATACTATGATAATGCCAAGTAATGGGACAGACTGTCAGGCTTGAGCAAACAGTGTAGACCCAAATCAGGTGTCACAGAATGTGTCAGTAGTAGTAAAATCAACTTTCTTTAATGCTTCATACTCTAGGTAAAATTTTCAGCAGACCACATATTGATATATTTGGGCCCCCATAGCCTAGTGGATAGGAGAGTTGACTCTTTATTAGGTTTCTCACCGCTGTGGGTCGAGCCGGCCTCGGTGGCTCAGTTGGATGCGCCGTCCGACTGGAGACCAGGAGGTCATGGGTTCAACTCCCACCGAGGTCTGCAACATTCTTTCGTGGAGATTGATCATGAAATATTTTCTACGGTCATTCTCTCCCTTCCGCTGATTCAAGAAGGGCAGTTGTCAGTTTCTGGCAAAAGAATGTGCACAATACCGGTTAACTGCTTAGAGGACTAAGCCTGCCCAGTAAACATGTGGTTAGGTAAACTGACCACGCTCGACATGACCCCTTTGGGTTGACTGGGCCGTAAAACCTCAACACAAACAAACAAACTGCTGTGGCTCGAACCTTGTTCTGGTCACATGTGGGAAAGCCAAGTTTTGCTTACGGATGGTCAGGTGGTTTTTCCCCAGGTTCTCCGGTTTTCGCCCACCTTTGATGAACGATCGGCTCGTTATAAGTGAAATATTCTTGAAAGGGCTGTAAAACCCAAATCAAAAAATCTCATTTTTTCCAGAAAACAGGATTTGACATTTCATGCCAATTGTCTCCAGTGAAGACAATTTGCATGAAATGTGAAAATTTGTTTTCCCGGAAAAA
Source organism: Anodontia alba (assembly GCA_964016985.1). NCBI lineage: Eukaryota > Metazoa > Mollusca > Bivalvia > Lucinida > Lucinidae > Anodontia > Anodontia alba. Next base: position 60,690,914 of record OZ024833.1, on the reverse strand, counting down.
TAAGAAAAATGTCCCCAACTTGTCATCTGCTGAATTTGCCCAGAGATTGGAAAGGGTTAAATGAGTCTACTCTTGCAGCAACTGATATAATTGGTTTTTATCGCACCTGCTTGTAGCAGGGTGCGATATAGGCGTCCGATTTTCTGTCCGTCCGTCCGTCCGTCCGTCAGTCCGTCCGTCAGTCCGTCCGTCCGTCTGTCAACATTTATGTCGACGTTCGACATTTATGTCAAAGTTAGTATTCTAATCAACTACAAGACTAAACAACCATCAAACCTTGCATGAAACATTTCCCTGACCTCCTGACTTTGCAACAGAGGTGTCCGCTTTTCTGTATGTCTGTCCATTCGTCCGTCCGTCTGTCAACATTTATGTCGACGTTCGACATTTATGTCAAAGTTAGTATTTTAATCAACTACAAGACTAAACAACCATCAAACCTTGCATGAAACATCTCCCTGACCTCCCAACTTTGCGACATAGGTGACCACTTTTCCATTTGTCTGTCTGTTCGTCTGTCCGTCTGTCCGTCTCTTAACAGTTCTGTTATGTCGAAGTTCGACATTTATGTCAAAGTTAGTATTCTAATCAACTACAAGACTAAACAACCATCAAACCTTGTATGAAATATCTCCCTGACCTCCTGACTTTGCGACATAGGTGCCCGCTTTTCCATTCGTCTGTCCGTTCGTCCGTCCGTCTGTCTCTTAACAGTTCTGTTATGTCGAAGTTCGACATTTACGTCAAAGTTAGTATTCTAATCAAGTACAATTCTACAACAACCATCATTCCTTGCATGACACATCTCCCTGACCTCCTGACTTGGCAGATATGTTGACTCAGTGACCTTGACCTATATTTTGCGCTCCATTGACTTTGACACAATTTACGTAGACGTTCCAGATCTTCTCAACTATAAGGCATACAACTACCAAACCTTGCATAGTGCTTCTTCTAGATGTACAGAGTTGGCAGGTACCTTGACCCGGTGACCTTGACCTATATTTTGCGCTCCAGTGACTTTGACATATTTTGCGTCGACGTTCGATATCTCCTCAACTATAAGGCCTACAACCATCAAACCTTGCAAAGTGCTTCTCCTAAATGTACTGACTTAGCAGACACCTTGACCTGGTGACCTTGACCTATATTTTGGCTGCAGTGATTTTGACATAATTTACGTTCCAGATCTCCTCAAGTGTAAGACCTCTAGCCACCAAACCTTGCATAGTGCTTCTCCTATATGTACTGACTTGGCAGGTATCTTGACCCGGTGACCTTGACCTATATTTTGTGCTCCAGTGCCTTTTACACATTTTACGTCAACGTTCAATATCTCCTCATCTATAAGGCCTACAACCATCAAACCTTGCATAGTGCTTCTCCTCAATGTACGGACTCTGCAGGTACCTTGACTGGGTGACCTTGACCTATATTTCACGCTCCATTGACTTTTACACCTTTTACATCACCCTTCCATATGTCCTCAACTGTAAGGCCTTCAACCACCAAACCTTATATAGCACTTCTTCTCGATGTACTGACTCAACAGGTACCTTGACCTGGTGACCTTGACCTATATTGTGCACTCCAGTGACTTTGACACATTTTATATTGATGTTTGGTATCTCCTCAAATATAAGACCTACAACCACTAAACCTTGCATAGTGCTTCACCTCATTACCCTGGCTTGGCAGGTACCTTGACCCAGTGACCTTGACCTATATTTGACACATTTTACGTTGATGTTTGATAACTCCTCAACTATAAGGCCTACAACCACCATACCTTGCATTGTGCTTCTCCTTGATTTACTGAATTAGCAGGTACCTTGACCCGTGACCTTGACCTATATTTCATGCTCCAGTCACTTTTACACATTTTACGTCAACGTTCCATTATCATTGGGCTGTATAATATGAAAAGTCAGTGCTGAAGATATAGCCATTACAGGGAATGGCACTGGCCAAGAATATATGTGCCCCATTAGGCACTTTGTCTACATTTTTTTCAACCCAGTTTTCCAAGTAAGCACTGCTAAGAATGAAATAAACTTATTTAATAACCACATTCTGATTGTGGCTCCTGTGACTTTTGCGCCAGCAGGTGCGATGACGCCTTCCGCGGAATTCTTGTATTAGTCTGAAATCATCAAAGCTGAGGAACATGCATTATGAGAAACATAATGGTAGAATGAAAAAATCAAAACTGTGAAAGCAATTATTGAATACTGTATTGGTATATATTTATATGTAAGCATAACCATTGTAAACTGGCTGTAAAGTAGTCTACAAGGAGAACAAAATCATCTTTTTTGATTCAGAGACGAAGTATCAATTTCCTTTGAATCAGTTAAAACCCCATGATATTACTTTTGATATTTTCATTTAACGCTTTGCAGTCTGGGTAGGATTTTCAGCAGATGAGATTTTGAAATATTTTTCTTATTTTTCCAGGAAAAGGATTTGACATTTCATGCAAATTGTCTCCATTGGAGACAGTTTGCATAAAATGTCAGAACCTGTTTTTGGCCATGCCCATATATGGTAAAACCTTTAAAAATCTTGTCCTCCAGAACCAAGAAAGCTTTGGGGCTGAATCTTGGTATATAGCATTGAGGTCTCAAGGTCTACCAAATTTTTACAAATGATGACTGTAGGTTGACCTTTGACCTTTTCACAGCAAGGTCAAGTTTGCACCCCCATATATTTGTATGGGGAAATTGTTGAAAAGTCACTTTCTCAAAATGTATTAAAGAGTAATGACTAAAATTTGCAATGTATGATTAAAGTAGTAAAACTTTTTAGTTACAATCAAAATTTTGTCCCTGGGGGCTATCTGTCCTTGCCCCTGGGCTATACTCATGTATAAAATTGTGTAATTTTTAAATGTCTCCTTCTTTGAAACCTGTGAGCAATTTTCACCAGATTTCACATGGGGATTTCTGTCGAAAGGGTATTGACAATTTGTTTGAATGGTTCTGTGCCATTGAACAAGGTGGCTGCCATGCCAATATATGGTAAAAGCACTTAAAAATCTTCTTCTCCAGAACTAAGAAAGCTGAGGCAGAATCTTAGTATATAGCATTGGGGACTCAAGGTCTACCAAGTTCTACCAAGTTTGTTCAAATGATGGTAATGTGTCTACTTTTGACCTTTTTACAGAAAGGTGAAATATGTGCGCTCATACATTTGTAGGGGGAAAATGTTAAAAAATGGTTTTCTCAGTATGTGTTAGACTAATGGCTCAAACTTACAATGTATGATTAAGGAAGTAAAACTGTTTAAACACCATTAAAATTTTGGGGGCTATCTGCCCTTGACCCTGGACTGTCAACATGTATAAAATCGTGAAATCTTTAAACGTCGTCTTCTCTGAAACCTCTTGAACAATTTTCATTACATGTCGCATGGGGCCTTCTGTCGAAAGGATGTTGACAGTTTGGTTGAATGTTTCCTCGATAGCTGCCATGCCCATATATGGTACAACACTTCTTCTCCAGAACTAAGAAAGCTTTGAGGCTGAATCTTGGTATACAGCATAGGGGACTCTAAGCCTACTAAATTTGTTCAAATGATGATACTAGTATGACCATGACCTTTTTACGGTATGATCAAATTTGTGTCCTAGTTGCTGTGGCTATACTGGAAGAAATTTTATGGTATTTGCAGATATGCAATAGCTGTTTTTTAGTGGCCCATGGGCCTCTTGTTTTTATGCCACTGCCTGCCTTTGACAGGAGTGAGGCATATAGCGTTTCGCCGTGATGTTACGTCCGTACGTGCGTATGTGCGGGTATGTCACGTTCGTAACCAGATTCAAGTTTACCTGCAAGTTTAGGTGCAAATTTATGTCTGCGTTTATCTTGCAGCAAATAACTTTTAAACCTTCTGGGCTAGAAAGTTGAAACTTTGTATGACACTTACCAACATCAAGACCTTTTAATGTATGGTACCATTGCCCCAGGGTCATGCCCCTGGGTGGGGCTAAGGGGCCAGGGCGGGGGCATCCGTGTACTGTGGACACATTTCTAGTTTTTACTGATTTTCTTTATTATGTCTCCCGCAGACAGGGATGGAGACATATTGTTTTGCCTCAGTTGTCTGTCTGTCTGTCTGTCCATTCATCTGTCCATCCATCATGCAGTTGTGTCCACTCTATAACTTGAAAAACGTTACAAGATATTTTCATGAAACTTTATAGAAATATAAATCATCATCAGACAATGTGCATACCACAAAATACATAATTCTTGTCTATACATTTTTGGAGTTATTCTCCTTTGAAATTAGAGAATGGTCATTTTGTGTCCGCTATGTAACTTGAAAACTGTTCAAGATATTGTCATGAAACGTCATAGAAATATAAAGCATCATTAGACAACATGCAGAATACAAGAATCATAACTCTTGTCTATACAGTTTTGTAGTTATTTCCCTTTGAAATTTGACAATGGTCATTTTGTGTCTACTCTATAACTTGAAAACCGTTCAAGATATTTTCATGAAAACTTTACAGATATATAAAGCATCATCAGACTACATGCAGAACACAAGAGCTGTAACTCTTGTCTATATAGTTTTGTAGTTATTCCCCTTTGAAATTTGACAATGGTCATTTTGTTTCCGCTCTATAACTTGAAAACTGTTCAAGATATTTTCATGAAACTTCATAGAAACATAAAGCATCATCAGACAACATGCACAACATAAGAATCGTAACTCTTGTCTGTAATTTTGTAGGTATTCCCCTTGGAAATTTGACAATGATCATTTTGTGTCTGCTCTATAACTTGAAACCCTTCAAGACATGTTCATGAAACTCAATCATAGAATCATAAAGCATCATCAGATGATGTGCACAACATAAGAACTGTAACTCTTGTCTGTATATTTTTGGAGTTATTCCCCTTTGAAATTTGACAATGGTAATTAGTGTGAAAACCATTCAAGATATTATCATGAAACTTCATAGAAATATAAAGCATCATCAGACGACATGCACACCACAAGAATAATAACTCTTGTCTCTATTTTTGGAGTTATTCCCCTTTGAAATTTGACAATGGTCATATCTTGTCCACTCCATATAAAGCATCATCAGATGACATGCAGACAAGAACCATAACTCTTGTTTATTTACTATTGGAGCTATTCCATTTAGAAATTTGACAATAGTAGTTATGTGTCCACTTCATAAACTGAAAACCAGTCTGGGTATTTTCATGAAACCATCAAAATATAAGTCATCATCAGACGACATGGAGATGACAAAAACCATAACTCTTGTCTTTATATTTTGCAAGTTATTCCCCTTTGAAATTCAACAATGGTAATTTCGTGTGAAAACCATTCAAGAAATTTTCATGAAACTTCATAGAAATGTTAAGCATCATCAGACGACATGCACACCACAAGAACCATAACTCTTGTATACATTTTTGGAGTTACTCGGCTTTGAAATTTGACAATGATCATTTCTTGTCCACTCTATATAAAGCATCATCAGACGACATACACACCACAAGAACCATAACTCTTGTTTATATATTTTCAGAGTTATTCCCCTTAGAAATTTGACAATAGTAATTGCGTGTCCATTATAAATTGAAAACTGGTCTGGATATTTTCATGAAACTTCATCGAAATATAAAACATCATCAGACAACTTGGAGATGAGAACCATAACTCTTGTCTTGTCTTATATTTTTGCAGTTATTCTCCTTTGAAATTTGACAATGGTAGTTTTGTCACAGTTGTAAAAGTAGAAAGCCTTTCAAGATATTTTCATGAAATTTTACAGACATATAAAGCATCATCAGATGATGTGCAGACCACAAGCAGTGTAACTCTTGTCTGTTTATTTTTGGAGTTATTCCCCTGTGAAATTTGACAACAGTAGGTCTGTTTCTGCTGTATGTTGAAAACCATTCAAGATATGTTCATGAAAATTTATAGAAATATAAGGCATCATCAGATGACATGTAGACCACAAATAATTTTCCCAGAAAAGGGTTCACACCCCCTGCACTCCCTCTGGGTATGGGCTTGCAATGATGATAAACAATTAGTATGGGTATACTTTCTATACGCGAATTGCAGCTGGGGTGAGACATACGTTTTGTTTTTTTTTGTTAAAAACAGCTCTAGTAAAGCATATGTTGTGGGTACTTACTTGAATTGCATCAATATGCCTTTATAAAGAAGTAGACAAAAGTACACTGGCTGTAATCTGAAGACTTGCAAATGCTTGACCATGCACTTATAGGGGTATGTGCGGTAATTAGGTTGAATATATTAAAGTATCCAATAATACTATCAGAAGATAGCATTCTTGTAGCTCCAGATAAGAGAAGGTATCCACAAAATATTTTTCTTATTTCTACATGAAAACGTATGTTGTGGGTACTTTTTAGAAGCACCCTGCCAAGGCACTAATCTAATGAGAACCACAACATAAGTTTTCTTAGGGAAACAAGAAAAATATCCGTACTTTTCAGTCAAAAAAAAGTGCCATATAGCCACCTTCCATTCTGTACCAAAATAGGCTGATATGGTTCTTGGTTGTCCATATTTCTGTTCAGAAACACATATAATGTGGGTATCTTGAAGCTGTTAACTCTTGTGCTGCTGAATAAATTAAGATGCCACTCGCTTTTCAAATTTTCACCCAAGCAGATTACTCTATCTAGATTATTGATATAAGTTCACATACTGAATGGCAAACAGTGCAGATCCAGATCAGTTGGCTTCTGAAGCCAACTGATCTGGATCTACACTTTTGCAAAGGCAGAGTATATCCGGGTTCAGCAGGACAAGAGTTAATTAATTTATGTCTCCTGTTTAACCCATTTATGCCTAATGGACACTTCCAGTTCTCTCTTTGGACAGGTTCATTTCCAGTTTAAGAGGGGTCTCGGTGGTTTGTTTTTACAGTATCATCATTTATTACAGAAATTCTTGTATAAATGCAAACAGTGTTGATCCTGATCAGATGCCCCATTCTGTGGTATCTGATCTGGGTCTACACTGTTTTCCAGTGTCTCTTTTATGAGACTCCAGGCATAAATAGGTTAACATTGTTTTAATAGTTTATTATTTAAATAGTTTTACTCTTGATCTTTACTTCTTTCCATAATTACCATAAAAAATTCATATATTACCTTATTTATCCTAAGTATTAGGACACCCTACTTACTGTACTGGCCCCAAAATTTGAAATAGTCCATTCTACTACCTCTGATGTGTCAACAATATTTCTGTATGTATGGCAAACAGTGTAGAACCTGATCAGGCATTGCATTATGTGGAATCTGATCTGGGTCTACACTGTTTGCAAAGGTCTATCTGTCCCAATACTTAGGGTTATTATGGTATATCTATATATTGCAGTATTTTTCCTACATTATGTACCCTAAACATTGAGAACATGCTTGTCCTAATCTGTTTTGACTATCTGTTGATGTGGCTAATACCTGCTGGATGAGTGGCAATAAGTGTAGACCCTGTTCAGACACCACATTCTGCAGCATCTGATCTAGGTCTACACTGTTTGCTCAGGCCTGTCTGTCGAAGTACTTAGAATACAGTAGATTTCCTATTAGTTCGAACACTCTAATAATTCGAACACCCTTATTGTTTTGAAGTCGCCTCTCGAAAATTGCTCTATTAGTTCGAACAGCCCTTAGTTTTTTAAAACTGATTTTTAAATAGTTCGAACACGTGAAAATGTTAATTAATCCATTAATGTATTTAATAAATTGGTTCATCTACTCTCTTTCTTATGGTTCGTAAACTCTACATGTATATCGTTAAAATCTGCTACTAAGACAGGGATTTTTTACACAAAAAAAATGTCTCAGAAAATTCAGACCTGTCTTATAAACAAAATCTTGGGCCATATCGGTATTTTTGGCAAAGTCCGGTGGTGCCACATAGTATGGAAAATGCCGATCATTGAACAGGAAGAAGCTATAATGATGTTTACCTCAGAAACTTCCCCCATTCCCTCGACAGAAATTTACTAATACATGCTAATAAAATCATAATGGATTCCAAAATGTTATCCATCCCCGAAGATTCAACACTAAAACATAAATATTGTTGAAAAGACTTTTTTTACTTACAATGTACACCAGAATTTCGAAAATAATTAAACAGACTTTTTGGACTGGTCCATTAGGTAAAACTGGCAAGGAAATAAGATGAAAGAAAGCATTAATATTTAGCACTCTGAGTAAAATTACAACAGACAGCATTTAGGAAGGATCATGTCTCATTTAGAGGGTCCTTATCTGAGATTTTCCGAAATTTCAAATAGTTTGAACAGTGCCTTTTTTTCTGAAACCGATTTTCTAATAATTCGAACATCGCGATCAATATTTATTTTTTACCTGTTCGAACTAATAGGAAATCTACCATAATATGGTAGCTTAACCCTGGTTCTGCATGACTCAGATATACCCTGCTTCATACACAGTGTAGATCCAGATCATTTGGCTGCTTCAGAAGCCAATTAATATGGATCTACACTGTTTATCATTAAGTATGTGAATTGGCATCAGCAATCTGGATCAAGTTATTTGATTGGCTGAAAAAAAAGACAAAAAAAAAAAAGACAAAAAAAAGACAATAAAAAAAAGTTAACCCTTGTCCTGCTGAATGCGGATATGCCCTGCCTTTGCACAGCTGCAGATCAGTTGGCTTAACTGATCTGGATCTGCAGTTTGTCATTCAGTATGTGAATTTATATCAATAACCTGGATCTAGTAATCTGACTGGCTAAAAATTTGAAGTGGGCGTGGCATAATTTACGTTTCACAGTTAACCCGTTATGCCAGAACTTGTTCAAATTATCAGGACTTCATGGAGCATGGGAAAGTGCTCACTCAAAAGTTGTTGAGCCAGGGGTATCAAAAAACCAAACTGGTAGCAACACTTAAGAAGTTCTATGGGAGACATCATGATCTAGTCAATCCCTACAATGTGGCAGTTTCCAGAATTGTTTCTGATGTTTTTGCCAGTGACGCGTCATAAGTAGACTTCCCAAATCCCGGACATACGCTTCTACCGATATTTCCTTCGTTCAGGCCCATGGGCATGGTGGGCGAAGCTTGCTTACCAAGTAATGCTTACTATCCGCGGACGCCTGATTACACCCTTTGTTCTGGGGTCCATGTCTGTTGGTCTGAACATTCTGATTCGTCATTCGTTTATGGATTTATGATTTTGAATTACGGCTTTGGTACCATGACCGCAACTACTTATTCAGCATGGCAAGGGTTAATATGGAAACATGTCTTACAAAGAGCTATGTCTGTGTATATTTGCCTGATCAGACTGTATGGATGCTCCTTGGGAGAGAAGTTCCATGAAATGTCAAACCTTATCTCTTTATAAGACACCAAACCATCATCATCATCAAGCCTTATTTCTGGGAAAAATCAGAAAAATATCATCAATTTGTGGTCTACTGATTTTCCCTTGAGTATACTAAACATTAACCTTTACCTTTCTCTGGGTTAATTCATCAGAGCACAAAATGTTGATATTTTTCTTATTTTTTTCCCAGATAATAGGATTTGACTTCATACAAACTGTCAACCTAGGAGACAGTTTGCATGAAATATGAAATCCTATTTTTTAGGTAAAATAAGTCAAATATAATAGAAAGTTGTCTGCTGAAATTTTTACCCAGCATGCTAAGAGTTAAGTATGTAAAAGTGAAAAATACCTTGACTATGGATGTGACAATAAATGTCATAAGATAACATGTAAAGGCAATCAGTAGTTATGTGAATAAAAAATTAGATTAACCCTTAAAGTGCTATGCAAATTTGTAGCAGATGCCATTCTAAAATTGATTTTGCTTTTTTTTTCAGAGAAAAATAAGACTTGACATTTCATATGATTCATCTGCCCAAGCAGGTGATTCATATGAAATGTCAAGTCTTATTTTCTCTGAAAATTATATAAGAAAATAAAAAATAAAAATAAAAATGTCATTTGTTGAAGTTGTTATTAGAGCTTTAAAGGTTAAGTACCGTATGTACCTTAAGTATTCGGACAGCTCACCTCCTTGCCATATCTGTTCTAAAATTTGAACCAAGTACAATTTACTACCCAATGTTGTGTCTAAAAGTTGCTGGAGGAGTGGCAAACAGTGTAGACCCTCATGAGAAGCCACATTCTTTGGCTCAGCAAACTGTATAGACCCAGATTAAACTTAAGGAATACTGCAGGTCAATAAGTATGGTAATTTCTGAGGAGTGGAAGGATGTAGGGTGTAATTTGACATAGTTTTCGTTACTGATGCACATTAAAAAAGCAGACACTCACTGCATTTACATACTTGGCCAAACAAAATTATAGACTGATTCATATACTTATGTCCAGACATGTATGCACTTAAATGAAATATTTAGTTTTGTACACTGCAACATGATTTGCAGAAGTACTTCCTACTTTTTTCCTGGTTTGTTATTTTTATACCTTGTTCATTGACATCCCTGTCCAAAAAACAAACCTGAAACTGCTAAAAGTAGATATGTTTCAGGTCTGAAAAAAGGAGGCCATTCCAAATCGCATCTGCGACTGTCTTGTATATAAAAACTACACCACGTGTAACCACCACCCCTAGAGGGTCATTCTTAGCTTTTCTCCAGTAACTGATATCTTGTAATTTTGTTCATATTAGAGTTCAGTAAGTACATAAAGAGCTATGTGCACTTTATATAGATAAGACTGGTGATTAGATTGAATGAGTGCAATTAACGATTAGCATACTGGGTAAAAAATTCAGCAAATGACATTTTGAAATAATTTTCTAATATTTCCCAGAAAATAGACTGACATTTCATGCAAAATGTCTCCTTAAATGGCAGATGGAATTGTAGGCATGGACAAGGAGACTGACATTGGTCTATTGAATTTAACAGTGACTGATTGAAAATGAAGTATCTATATGATACCAAACTTGAAATCAATAGACTCTGGTATCATGATATTATATTAGTTTTATTTTAGTAGATGTATTAACCCTGGTCATGCTGAATAAATTAAAATGCCACACCCTACAGACACAATCTTTGTTGTCAGGCAGCTGCAAGAGAAGTATCTAGCTGCCAATAAGAGACTCTGCATGGCTTTCGTAGACCTGGAGAAGGCGTTTGATCGAGTGCCTCGGAAGGTCATCTGGTGGATGCTGAGAAAACTTGGTGTGGAGGAGTGGATTGTGCGACTGGTGCAGGGGATGTATGCAAACGCACAAAGCCGTGTCCGCGTGGGTGAGGGGTACAGTGAAGAGTTTGAAGTGAAGGTTGGTGTTCACCAAGGATCAGTACTCAGCCCACTGCTCTTCATCATTGTGCTTGAAGCCTTATCATGAGAGTTCCGCTCTGGGGTCCCCTGGGAGGACCTCTATGCCGATGACCTTGTTATCATCGCTGAATTGCTTGAGGAATGTGTCAGGAGGCTCTTGACTTGGAAAGAAGCAAGAAAGGACTGAGAGTAAATGCAGGAAAGACAAAGATGATGATCTGCGGTACAGGACTGGACCTCCTGCAGAGTTCAGGCGAGTTTCCATGCGCTGTCTGTCACACTGGAGTGGGCAGCAACAGCATCTTCTGCAATGGCTGCAAGCACTGGGTGCACAAGAAATGCAGTGGGCTCAAGCGCTTGAAAAAGGACCCTGACTATAGATGTACACAGTGCCAGGGAACTGCACGCCCCTTGGATGGCAGACTACAGAAGGAAGTCCAGGTTGGACCTGACAAGCTTGAGGTGGTAGCTTCCTTTTGCTACCTAGGAGATATGCTGTCAGCAGCAGGTGGCTGTGAACTTCCAACCACAACACGTGTGAAAACCGCCTGGAAGAAGTTCAAGGATCTGCTACCAGTCCTCTTTTCACGCCACTTCTCTTTCAAAACAGGTGGCCATGTGTACAGCTCTTGTGTGTGGAGCGCAATGCTCCATGCCAGCGAGACTTGGCCATTGACAAAGCCGAACCGCCAGCGTCTGCAGTGAAATGACAGGGCAATGATCAGACAGATCTGCAATGTCAGGCCACAAGACATTGTCACCACCAGGTCCAGTGATCTACTTGTGCGGCTTGGCATTGAGGATCTGGACCTCATTCTGAAGGAGAGAAGACTTCGATAGTATGGACATTTGGAACGCTCCAGTGGTGCAATCAAGACAATCTTTGACATACAGGTTGATGGAAAGTGTGGGCCTGGGAGGCCCAAAATGACATGGAAGCAGCTGACAGAGAGGGATTGCAGAGAGTGGAAGCTCTCGGCTGTCAGCCCTCATGATAGACGTGCCTGGAGATCTGGTGTGAGATCTGCCATGCATGCAGCAAGCCAGCTATCTGGAAGGGGGCCCACTGATGTGGATGTTGCCCCTGTACCTGCACGTTAATCAAAAATCCGATTATGATTATATGATGACCCACTTCTAATTTTCAGCCTGTCAGATTACGATCCACGTTTTTGATACAAATTCACATACTTAATTACAGCCTTCTTTAACTGATCTGGATCTACACTTTTTTGTAAAGGCGGGGCATATCCAGATTCAGCAGGACCAGGTTTAAACAGGATTATAAGAATAAGTAATTTTGTCACTTTGAGACTGGAGCCAGTAATGTTTCCTGTTTGTTTCTGCTTTTAACCCTTGTCATGCTAAATAAATTAACCCTTCTCTTGCTGAACATGACTTGCCCTGTCTTAGCAAACAGTGTAGATTCAGATCAGTTGGCTTCTGCACTGTTTGTCATTAAATATGTGAATTTCTGTCAAAAACCCTGATTAAGTAATCTGATTGGTTGGAAATTAGAAGTGGGCATGGCATCTTAATTTATTTGGCAAGGCAAGGGTTAAGATGCCACACACTTCTAGTTTCAGACTTATAATAATCAGATTATCTACACTGTTTGCAAAGGCATCCAAAATTATGACCAGTACCATGTCTTTCTCCCTCCTCCCCACCCCCTCTTCGCTTCCCTCTGCTCCCCCCCCCACCCACACACACACACACACACACACACACACACACACTATGGCCTGGATTTTAAGGGTATAGTCTTACTTTCTTTATTTGATTGACAAGCTTAAGTTCAGGTAAGCTATACTTGGGGACAGATCGGTCTTGTAGACTGAATAAACTCCCCCACACTATACATTGGAAGAGTCCAATTTCAAACTTAGGTATGTCAGGCTACGTGATTTAGATATTCCTAGAGAAAAATGGCTAATTTATTTGCAAACATTGGACACCCTGATCAGATGCCACATTCTGTGCATCTGATCTGGGTATACACTGTTTGCCAATAACTCTTTAATAGGTTTCCAGACTAAAATGGCTTAACCCTTGTCATGCTGAATAAATTAAGATGCCACGCCCACTTCTAATTTTCAGCCAATCAGATTACTTGATCTAGGTTGTTGATACAAATTCAAATACTGAATGGCAAACAGTGCAGATCCAGTTCAGTTGGCTTCTAGAAGCCAACTGAACTGTCTCTACACTGTTTGCAAAGGCAGGGCATATCTGGGTTCAGCAGGACAAGGGTTAAGATAGATTGAGGACCTGTTATGCTTGCAGCATGTGTTTTAACCCTAGTCCTGCTGAGCCCAGATATGCCCTGCCTTTGCAAACAGTGTAGATCCAGATCAGTTGGCTTTTGAAGAAACCAACTGATCAGATCTAAATCTGCACTTTTTTGCCATTATGTATATGAGTTTTGAGTAATAATCAGGATCAAGTAATTTGATTGGCTAACAATTAGAAGTGGGTGTGGCGTCTTAATTTTTTCAGCAGAACAAGGGTTAATTGTTTCAGGTGGAAGGGTGGTGGTAAGGGCCTGCTGTAGAGCCTATACTTGCACCAGGTGTGGGAAAGGGGCATGTTGACATGTCTTCTGTTTCTTCACTGTCATTCCCTTTTTAGCTCACCGAGACTATGTCCCTGGAGAGCTTATGTTGTCACCCAGTCGTTGGCATTGGTGTCTGTCAGTGTCAGCGTTTGTGTCGGCGTCACATACATGTTAGCACAATGTTTAATTTTTCAAAAGGGTGCATAGTTTTTTTTTTTAATTATTTAACTAACTGCTTTCATATTTGGCCTACACCTGCTTAGGGTAGACCTTTCAATAGCGTACACCCCATCCCCAAGTTAGACCCTCTATTCAGTAAATGTCAGTTCATGCTTTGTCATTTACACCCATGTTTAAGTTCTGCGTTGAAGTTTTGAAAAGTGTATGTAACTGTTCAAGTATTCAAGATACAGCTTTGATATTTAGCCCATACCTACCTTAGGGGAAGACCTTTCAATAGCACACATTACCCCTTATTTAGTTGGACCTTCTGCCTAGGTCAAGGTCAGGTCATACTTGTCATTTATACCCATGTTCAAATTCTGCGTTTAAGTTTTGAAAAGTGTATGTAACTCCTGAAGTTAAGATTCTGCTCTAATATTTGGCCCACACCCACCTTACCTACCTTAGGGTAAGACCTTTCAGTAGCATACACCCCTTCCTCAGTTTGACCTTCTGCCTTGGTCAGGGTCAGGTTATACTTTGTCATTTAAACCCATGTTCAAGTTCTGGGTTTTAGTTTTGAAAAGTGTACGTGACTGCTGAAGTATTCAAGATGCCACTTTAAAATTTGGCCCACACCTACCTTACCTACCTTATAGTAAGACCTTTCAAAAGCACAAACCCATTCCTCAGTTTGACTTTCTGCCTAGGTCAAGGTCAGGTCATACTTTGTCATTTACAGCTGTGTTCAAGTTTTGAAAAGTGTACATGACTGCTGAAGTATGATCACTTCCAAAGATTGTTTTCATATCGGATCACCCCTTTCCGGTGAGCTGTTTTTTCTGTTTTGAAGCAACAATGATTAAATAAAAAAAAGAGTCTTCCAAATGCTCCCCTTTTTCTGGAGGTATAGGTAAATAAATAGAAACCTGACATATATATGGGTAGACATACTTATTCTCTCATCCTCTTCTTTCTCTTTTTTTATCTGCTATCTCTCCTATCCCTTGTGGGCCCCTGTAGCCTAGTGGATAGGAGAGCTGACTCTTAATCCATTAGGTTTCTCACCGCTGTGGTTCGAGCCTCACTCGAGTCACATGTGTGAAAGCCAAGTTCTGCTTATGGATGGTCAGGTTGTTTTCCCCGTGTTCTCCAGTTTTCGCCCATCTTTGATGAACGATTGGCTCAATATAAGTGAAATATTTTTGAAAGTGCCATAAAACCGAAATCAAATCTTCTATCCCTTCTCTCCCCTTCTTGGGATATGGCACGAAAGGACCCGGCAAAAGTTGATGTATCATTAAACAAGAATTCAAACAAACAAATTATTTCCTCTAGTCTTTTCTCTTTCCCTCACTCATCACATAAGTCTAGATAAGAGTGAGTATCAGGTATATATTTTTCTTGTATGTTGTAGGTACTCATTAGAAGTGCCTTGTGGAGGTGCATCTAAGGTGTATGTTCATGAAAAACATGTTGTGGGTATTCATTAGAAGAGCCTCATCATGGAGGTGCTCCTAAAGAGTACCCACAACGTATGTTTTCATGGAGAAATTAGAAAAATATCAATACATTTAGACTGAAAAGAAGCATCTTATCAAGAGGGATGTCAGCTTGATCGAAATATTGTCGACTGGGCTTGAACAAAAGTTAACCCTTAAAGCGCCAAGAAAAACTGCATCTGAAAATGTCGTCTGTTTATGTCGTCTGCTGAATATTCTTGCAAACTTTTTGAACCTATGTTTGCATACAGGCAAACAGTGTGGACCCAGATCAGACTGCTCCTAAAGGAGCAGTCTGATCTGGGTCCACACTGTTTGCAGAAATGACTTTTAAAATCACAAGCAGATGAGAAAGCAGACGACAATAACTGTGATTGGCGCTTTAAGGGTTAAGGTGTCCAAATATTTAGGATGAATACACAGTAGGTGAGGTCCTGTCTTTGTTATGTTTACATTTTTACTGAGGTCATGTTTACAGTTTTTTGGAGGATGAATAATTATTCAGAATTATCAAACAGGTAGTCTGTCAGTTGCTTCAGGTAGTTTTGTAGTATATGTTGTAAACCTTGTAAATCTCACCTTGGATATGATGGTATGTGTCACTATGCAGGTAGATATGTCTCTAGGAGGCCCTAATACCATATTTACTCTTGAACACTTTAAAATTTGGATATGATGGTATGCTACTATGCAGGTAGACATGTTTCTAGGAGGACCAATTACCATATTTACCCTTGGACACTTTAACTTGAGAATAGACGGCCTCGGTGGCTCAGGTGGATGACCAGGTCGCGGATTCAACCCCAACTGAGGTTGGCAACATTCTTTCATGGAGATTGAACATGAAATATTTTCTACGGTCATTCTCTCCCTTCCGCTGATTCAAGAAGGGCAGTTGTCAGTTTCTGGCGAAAGGATTAGCACAATACTGGTTAACCGCTTAAGAGGACTAAGCTTGCCCAGTAAACGTTTGGTCAGATAAACTGACCATGCTCGACATGACCCCATTGGGTTGACTGGGCCGTAAAACCTCAACACAAACAAACAAACTCTAGAATGTGATGGTATGTCACTATGCAGGTAGATATGTCTCTAGGAGGGTCCAAATACCATATTTACCCTTGGACACTTTACCTCTTGGATATGATGGTGTGCTACTATGCAGGTAGACATGTCTCTAGGAGGACCTATTATCATATTTACCCTTGGACACTTTAACTAATGGATATGATGGTATGTCACTATGTAGGTAGACATATCTCGAGGAGTGCCCATTACCATATTTACCCTTGGACACTTTAACTCTTGGATATGATGGTATGTCACTATGCAGGTAGATATGTCTCTAGGAGGGCCCATTACCATATTTACCCTTGGACACTTTAACTCTGGATATGATTGTTTGTCACTATGCAGATAGATACGCCTCTGGGGGACCCATTACCATATTTACCATTGGACACTTTAACTCTTGGATATGATAGTATGTTACTTTGCAGGTAGAAATGTCTCTAGGAGAGCCCAATACCATATTTACTCTTGGGCATTTTAACTCTTGGATATGCTGGTATGCTACTGTGCAAGTAGACAGTCATATCTATAGGAGGGCCCATCACCATATTTACCCTTGAACACTTTAACTCTTGGATATGATGGTATACTACTATGCAGGTAGACATCTTTCTAGGAGGGCCCATTACCATATTTACCCTTGGACACTTAAATTTGGTGGTATGTCACTATGCAGGTATATATGTTTCTAGGAGGGCCATTACCATATTTACCCTTGAACGCTTTAACTCTTGGATATGATAATATGTCACTATGCTGGTAGATATGTCTCTAGGAGGGCAAATTACCATATTTACCCTTGGACACTTTAACTCTTGGATATGATGGTATGTCACTATGCAGGTAGGTATGTCTCTAGGAGGGCCCATTACCATATTTACCCTTCGACACTATACCTCTTGGATATGATGGTATGACACTATGCAGGTAGACATTGTCTCTAGGAGGGCCCATTACCATATTTACCCTTGGACTCTTTAACAATTGGACACTTTAACTCTTGGATATGATGGAATGTCACTATGCAGGTATACATGTCTCTAGAAAGGCCTATTACCATATTTACCCTTGGACACTTTAACTCTTGGATATGATGGTATGTTACTATGCAGGTAGATATGTCTCTAGGAGGGCCCAATGCCATATCTACCCTTGGACACTTTAACCCATTTGCGTAGAGTGGACTCTTCCACCAAACTTCCTTGGATTGGTCTCTTTCCAATAGCAGGGTGCCTGGTTAGTTTTTATTTTTACTCTGTTTTATAGAAATTCCTATAGTTAATGCAAACTGTAGACCCTGATCAGAGTTCACATTTTGTGGTGTCTGATCTAGGTTTATATTGTTTGCCAGTTAGCCTTTGTGAGGTCTCCAGACTAAAATGAGTCCTGAGAACATTACTACCTTTTGATGGGCCTGAAAAATTGCTGGATGAGTAGCAAACGGTGTAGACCCTTATCAGATGCTGCATTCTGCTGCATCTGATGTTGGTCTACACAGTTTGCTCAGGCCTATCAAACCAAATACTTGGGTAGATATGGTAATTTCAGGTCACAGATCTAAACAGTATACCATATTAGCCTAAGTAATTGGACAGATCTGAGTTAACAGTGTAGACAGATATCAGATGCCATGTTCTATGGCATCTGATCAGGGTCTGAACTATTTTCCACTTATCCAGCAATTTTTAGACAGGTCAGCAGTGGTCATATGGTCTTGAGAAGTGTCCGGGTGGCTGAGCACATTTAGCGGCTCGAATTCTATTAGAAGAGGAATTCAGCTCAGGACTGTACAGCACTTCATGTCACAGAGCCTTTCATTATCACTTCTTTATTGTCTCAATATGACTTACCGTATTCAACCTAATTACCGCACTGTGTGCCGGCCTCGGTGGCTCAGTTGGATGTGCCGTCCGACTGACGACCAGGAGGTCTTGGGTTCAACACCCGCCGAGGTCGGGAACATCTTTCGTAGAGATTGATCATGAAATATTTTCTACGGTCATTCTCTCCCTTCCGCTGATTCAAGAAGGGCAGTTGTCAGTTTCTGGCGAAAGAATGTGCACAATACTGGTAAACCGCTTAGAGGACTAAGCCTGCCCAGTAAACGTGTGGTTAGGTAAACTGACCACGCTCGACATGACCCCATTGGGTTGACTGGGCCATAAAACCTCAACACAAAATACAAAAAAAATACCGCACTGTGCGCTTATGTTTTTCAAAATTACTTGCAACACTCAGTTGTGGTAAAATGTATATCTACCTACTAAGGGTACACTACAAAAAATCAGAATAGGATTTATTTAATGATGATAATGCGATTTTTTTCTGATTTTCTTTATAAAAGCATATGTTGTGGGAACTCATTTGAATGAGAGAAAGCAGTCAGTTAACTCCCTTGATTACTTTCTGTAAATGACCAGGTCCAATTACTTGGATTCCTTTGCTTTTATCATTAGTGTTTCCATTAAGTATCACTTCCTTTTCCTTAATAAATCTACTTTTAACAAGGTCATATGCCAATACAACTTCCAAAATATTTAAAGGAAACAGTTTCTGTGCAATGAAATATATAATATTGATTAATCTTCCATGTGGATTTGGAGAAATGTAAAGTTAAAAATTTGTTAAATTCCACTGATGACCTATGATAAAAGCAGAGGATTCCAATTAGAAGGACCTGGTTAGTATTTGACCTACCTTGGACTTTACCTGTCAAGGGAGATAATAGAAATACTGCTGCTATCTCTCATTGCATCGACAAGTCGATGCATTGCATCGACAAGTCGATGCAGTTCAAATGAGTACCCACAACATATGCCTTTATAAAGAAGTAAAGAAAAAAGTACACTGGCTGTAATCTGAAGACTACAGAATTTCTTGAATGTGGCTTATAGGGGTATGTGCGGTAATTAGATCGAATACGGTAAATAATGTTAGAAGAGATGTAAAACACCAAATTATCAGCATCAAATGGACTTGTTAACATTTTTGGACAAGACTTACTACAATAAGGTGGTTAGCTGTAAGTAGACCCCTTTTCGGAAGGGAGGCAAAAACAGTTTGACAGAATGGCCTCCCCTGAAAGTGTATCCACTCCTCTTAAAGGAAACACTTTGTTGCCAAATGGATCCCTACACCAGCTTCCAACCTACAGTGTGCATCTTTGATGATCTTGCTGATATCCAGTCCACAGTGTGCATCTCTTATGATCTTGATTACTGTGTTGCAGATTACCATTGGTTGATATAAGAAGTATAACTCATTCCAGCTTAATAAAGATTGTCAAGGGAGGTAACATCATTCCTTGAGTTTAACCCAAATTCAGCAGGTGACAAATTGATATTTTTCTTTTCTTTTTTTCCAGAAAATAGGATTTGATGAAATGTCAAATCCTATTTCCTTGGAAAAATTAGAAAAAATATTTCAAAATGTTGTCTGCTGAAAATTTTACCAAGAGGGCTGTCAGCGTTAAAATGGCTACAGAGGAGTATAACTGGGATAATTTGTCATATTTCTCTATAAAAAAAAAATAGGTAGCATATGCTTATTTCAAGTGCCTTGGCAAGGTATTTCTAAAGATCGAGTTCACATGTAACATATTTTAATGGAGAACTGAAGAAAATGATCTTATGGTCATGAGATCAGTTCCGCCCTTAGCTGCACAGGAAGTAGGTCCCAAGTTTGATTAGTGCTGGAGGCGGAATTCAGCTCATGACTCTATGGTGCTTCAGTTCACAGAGCCTTTGATTAGGCCAGAGAAAATCACAGGCACCTGATGCATGGACAGCTGTTTATGTGTTTGGGGCTATCAAGTAGGCCCTAACAGAGATTTATGCCCATATCTTCAGTTTTAAACAAAATATATAAAATGGCCCCGTCCACTAATACCTGCACTTCGTAAAGGTATGAAAGCGTTCCATCTATGTGAAGGAGGGTACCAATTTAGCATGCAAATAAAAACACATTTTCTGTAAATATTGTCATAAAGCTTACATGGATCAGATTGTTGGATTCATTCTATTCAATCACGCCAGACTTTGCATAATTTTGCTATATATTATGAAAATCGTCCAGCTTTAAAAATTCTGATATTGTGCCCAAAGATCTGAAGATTTGACCTCCTTTTTGTCCTTTTGTTTACTTTTTGTAAGGATGAATTTGATTGGCTACTTACTTTGAATCAATTTGATTAAAAAATTCGGCTGTTGCAAACTTCGGATTTATGGGTTTAGGTGGGGATGAGAATCTAATTAATTTTCTCTGGCTTTATGTCCACTATACCAATCAGTGGGTAGTAATATAGACTGTCTCCAGTGGTTTCTGCAGTTTTTTTGTTGTTGTTTTTTTTTGTCATTCTTTATCACTTCCTGTATTTAATCTCATTTCAGTGTTTTACTACATGAAATCTTTTCCACTAAGGGACATAACTTATCAAACCATTATAAGCTGTACTAGATTGTATACCTTTGAAAAAAAGAAAAGATAGAGTCTGGAGACAGACTAGGTAGTAATACTCTATTAACCTAAACTGTTGAGGCATGTTAACTGTTTAACTGTTTACCACATTAATCATAAACTTACAATTAAATTTAAGTCTGAAATATGCTAGTTGAATGGCAAACAGTGCAGACCCTGAACAAACTGCTCCTAAGGAGCAGTTTGATCAGGGTCTACACTGTTTGCTGTAGCATGACTGTTTTGATATTGAGGAAAACTATAGTAATTTCCATTTATGGAATCACACAATGAATATTATATATTGGCAATCAGTGGTAATTCTGGACTTGTATACATTATATTATTAACTCTTAAAGCGCCAATCACAACTGCAGCAGACAACATTTTGATTTTTTTCTTATTTTTCAGAGAAAAAAAGTCTTGACTTTTCATGTGAATCGTCTGCCGATTCACATGAAAAGTCAAGACTTGTTTTCTCTGAAAAAATAAAAAAAAAATATAAAATTTAGAATGTCGTCTGCTTCAAATTTTCCTTGGCGCTTTAAGGGTTCACCCTGTTAAGATCTACTTTATTTACCCTAAATATTGGTACCTGAACTCTTCATATATTTGTTCTAAAATTTTAACAGATCCAGTTTACTATCTGTCAGTATATCTAATAACTGCTGCATGAGTGGCAAACAGTACAGACACTGATCAGACAACTCATTCTTCTGCATATGATTTGGGTCTGCACTGTCTGTCACAATACTTAGTGAAAATATGGTAATTTCATTTGGTTGGCCATTCTGAGAGGATGGATATTGGCCTTGAATTAATCATTGGATCTTTCAAGTTTCTAGGACTAGGTCAGTGCTGTCATTTAGTGCTCTAGATAATCTGGGCCCAGTTGTTCAAAGCATTGCTAGCTTAACAAGTTCGTTAGTGGTCAAAATCTTAACTGTTTTAGTAAGAACAATATCTAATTTGCAGGTATTTTTGCTGAAAAAATGTGAGTAGCTTTTAAGCATTTCCCATTTTTTCAGCTAAAATATTAGCGTATATGCCATATTTAATGATCAAAGTTTTAACCATATGTTAACCCTTGTCCTGCTGAATATATTAAGATGCCACGCCCACTTCTAATTTTCAACCAATCAGAGTACTTGATCCATATCGTTGCTATAAATTTACATATTTGATGGCAAACAGTGCAGATCCAGATCAGTTGGCTTCTTCAGAAGCCAACTGATCTGGATCTACACTGTTTGCAAAGCAGGATATATCCGGGTTCAGCAGGACAAGGGTTAACTAATGACTTAGTTTTGAACAACAGGCTTTCTTTAGACTTTGTTCCCTTGAAGAACTGTACAGGAGATTGTACAGGAGATTGATCATGAAATGATTTCTATGGTCATTCTCCCCATTCCTTGCCCCGTTACTGTTCTTGCTGCAGTTTTACTATATAAAAGTGGGGTTTAAGGGGGTCAAAATTATATAGGCATGTTATTGTGATGTTTAGCAGATTGGCAAACAGGGCAGGCCCTGATCAAACTGCTTCTTTACATTGTCTGCTTTGACATGCCTGTCTGAATAGTTTTATTTCTAATATTTAGGAAAAATATGGTAATTCCATTTCATGTTAAGTAAATAGATTGACACTTCACTTTGGGACCCTTATCAAATTTGGCCAGCCAAATCAATACATGAATTGCCCAATGATTATAGTATCAACTCTGTTAACTCTTTCACTACCACAGGCAGTGATATAGACTTTTCCAAACAGCATAGATCTAGATGAGACGGCTCGTGAGCGGTCTCATCTGGATCTACGCTGTTTGACATTCAGTCTTTCAACTTCATGTATAAACTTCTTTTCAAGCAATAGTTTGTTGAAAAAGAGAAAAGCAGACGACAAATGTCCTCTGAAATTTGGCACCAAAAGAATTAAACATAGATAATGGTTATTTGCTAGTGAACCTTGTTTTTTCCTCCCTTCCTCAAAGAGATCTAGATACTAAGATAATTATTCCAGTGAATACCCAAAAGTTATGTTTTTGTACAAAATGAACAAAAATTATCTTAACTCTTGTCCTGCTGAACCTGGATATACCCTGCCTTTGCAAACAGTGTAGATCCAGATCAGTTGGCTTCTGAAGAAGCCAATTGATCGGGATCTGCACTGTTTGACATTTAGTATTTGAATGTGTCAACAACCTGGATCGAGAAAACTGATTGGCTGAAAATTAGAAGTGAGTGTGGCATCCTAATTTATTCAGCAGGACAAGGGTTAAATTATCATTTGTTGCTTTCTCATGAGGTTACCATATTCACTCTTTACTTTGAAAGTATTTTGACACATTACTTTCCTGCCATACTTGTCCTTATTTTGAACAAGCCCATTTTACTGCCTGTTGATGAATCTAAAATAGCAAACAGTGTAGACCCTAATCAGATGCATGTTCTAGGTCTGCACTGTTTGCTGAGTCCTGTCTCAAAATACATAGCTCTTGATAAGATGCTTTTTTTTTTCAGTCCAAAAGTATTGATATTTTCCTTGTTTCTCGACAAAAACGTATGTTGTGGGTAATCATTAGAAGCGCCTCAGTGAGGCGCTTCTAATGAGTACCCACAACACGAGTTTTCATCGAAGAATAAGAAAACTCTAGCTCTACGAAAATACTTAGGATAAATATGGTATGACATATTCCATGTATCTGGGACAGTTCTATTTGAACTGAAATAAGAGATTTAGAAATACAGATACCAAATCCCCCAGTTACTGGAAACAATAGCAGTGATACTACCATGTTTACCCTAAGTATTCGGACACCTCATCTCCTTACCATACTTGTTCTAAACTTTAAATAAGTACAATTTACTACCTGATTTTTGTCTAAAAATTGCAGGATGAGTGGCAAACAGTATAGACCCAGATGAGACCTAGTGTTCTGGGCATCTCATCTGGGTCTACACTGCTTGCTCAGGCCTGTCTGTCCAAATACATATGGTATATACGGTACAAATGGATTAGAGGAAGCTTGTTCCTAGACAAATCCATGTCTCTTAAAAAGCTCTAGGCAATACATTTTTGTTTCAGCCGACCAGTATTGAGTTATCTTATATCTCCTCAGAAAATGATATGTAGGTGCTCATTAGAATTGCCTCAGTGAGGCAGTTCCAGTGATAAACACCCTCTGTATCACTATGAATAAATAAAATATTTAATTTAATTTCTTCTCTAGTGGTCTGTCTGTCACTTAATGCTTAGCACTTTGGATAAAAATTTCAGCAGATGACATTTTGAAATATTTTTCTTATCTCCCAGAAAGCAGGTTTTGACATTTTATGCAAATTGTCTCTAATGGAGATAATTTGCATGATATTTCAAATCTTTTTTCTGGGAAAAATTAGAAAAATGTCATCAATTTTTCATTTGCTGAATTAGCCCAGAGAGTTTTAAAGGTTAATTCCCCAGGGTAGATTTTTTTTTTTGTGTATGTCGGCAGGATTTTGATAACTTGTTATTTTGGGGATAAAAGTATTAGAATTTGAATGCCAGTTTGTGAAAATGTACTGTTCCAGCAAAGATCAGGGCCCAGTTGTTCAAAGCGTTGTTAGCTTAACGAGCTCATTAAGGGTCATTTCGTTAACTGTTTTAGCGGATTCAGTACACAATATTCGGATATTTTTTGCTGAAAAAATGTGAGTAGCTTTTGCACTGCAAAAGCTACTCACATTTTTTCAGCAAAAAATTTCAGCATATTTGCGTATCTCTCCATGTAAATTTTAATGAATCGTTAACTAACTATGTCGTTAGCTTTGAACAACTGGGCCCAGCCTGTTTAACTGCATAGTTGGGCCGTGAACCTCAACACAAACAATTGCATAGTCTGATCAGCCTGAAACAGCTATCCACAGAGTGTACAGCAAAGACTAATCAGACTGCATGTGTGTTGAAGCCTGTTAAGCAGATGGGCTGTGTGATGCCTCTGCGCCTTAGCTGCTAGTAACTTAACTCTGGTCCTGCTGAATACGGATATGCCCTGCCTTTGCTAACAGTGTAGATCCAGATCATTAGGCTGCTTCAGAAGTCCCTGATCTGGATCTGCACTGTTTGTCATTATGCCTCACCACAAAAAGTGGTAGATATTATGGTTTACCGTCTGAAATTTTGAGTGTCTGTCCATCCATCCATCCGCCTGTGCATCCGTCAGCACTTCATAATTTCGTGTTCGCTCCATAACTCTGATACCGTTAGAAATATTTTCTCAAAACTTTACACCAATGTAAAGCATCATGAGACAATGTGCAGAACATATGAACCGTAACTCTGGTTTGCATACTTAAAGAGTCATTACCCTTTAAACATTGAACATAGCCATTTCTACCATGTACTCATGTCTGCTCCATAACTCTGATACCATTTGTGATATTTTCACAAAACTTCACACAATTTAAAGCATCATGAGATAACGTGCAGAACACATGAACCTTAACACTGGTATGCCTACTTTTGGAGTAATTGCCCTTTGAACTTTGAACATAGCCATTTCCACCATGTACTCATGTCCGCTTTGTAAGTTAAAGACCGTTTGAGATATTTTCATGAAGTCTCACACAAATGTAAAACACTATCAGTCAATGTGCAGAACACAAGAACCATAACTCTGGTTAACCTACCTTTGTAGTTATGGCCCTTTGAACATAGTTAATATTAAAAACAGCCATTTCTATCATGTACTAGTATCTGCTCTGTAAGATGGAAACTATTCTAGACATTTTAAAGAAAATTTACACAAATTTAATGCTATATAGTCAACATGCAGAGCTTATGAACCGTAACTCTGGTATGCCTACTTTTGGAATTTTTGCCCTTTGAACATTGAACATAGCCATTTCTACCTTGTACTAGTGTCCACTCTGTAAGTTGAAAACCATTTGAGATTTTTTCATAGAATGTCTTAAAAATGTACGGCACCATGAAAGTATGTGCAGAACACAAGAACCATAGCTCTGGTTAATCTTCTTTTGGAGTTACCACCCTTTAAACATAGTAAATATTGAAAATGACCATTCTACCATGTACTCATGTCAGCTCTGTAAGTTGAAAACCATTTCAGATGTTTTGATAAAACTTCAAACAAATGTAAAACATTATGAGACAAGGCACAGACCATAAGAACCCTAACTCTGCTTAACCTACTGGGGTTATGGCCCTTTGAACATTGAAAATAGTGATGTCTGTAATATATGTATCTGCTCTCTAACATGAAAACTATTTGAGATATTCTATTAAAACTTTATGCAAATGTATATCACCATGATATGATGTACAGAACACAAGAACCATAACTCTGAATTTCCTGCTTTTAGGATAAATATGGTAAGCAGGTATAAATAGTGACCCCAGTCATATACTTGTCCCCTTTCTATAACTTGAAAATGGTTTCAGAGATTTTCTTGAAGCCTTGCAAAAATGTAAAGCAACATACGATGATGTGTAGAACACCAGAACAATAATTCTTTTGAGTTTTGGGTCTTTGAACATTAAAAATAACAGTTTCTGTGGTATACTTGTAAACTTTACACGAATGTGAAGCACCATGAGGGGATCTTCAGAAAATGAGAATATATCTGGTTTACTTACTTTTGAGTTATGACCCTTTGAACATTGAAAATAGTCAACTCAGTCATATAATTCATGTCAATTTTATTTAGGGAAAGACTCATGCACCTTCCTTTGGTTCCATTTTTGACAGAGTTGTGGCACTTGCTTGATGTAAGTGCAGTGGCAGGGCATGGTGCAGTGATTGCAGGGCTTTTATTAACCCTTAAAGCGCCAAGAAAAACTGCATCTGAAAATGTTGTCTGTTTATGTCGTCTGCTGAATATTCTTGCAAACTTTTCAAACCTATTTTTTGCACACCGGCAAACAGTGTGGACCCAAAAAAGGAGCAGTCTGATCTGGGTCCACACTGTTTGCAGAAATGACTTTTAAAATCACAAGCAGAAGACAAAGCAGACGACAATTGTCGTGATTGGCGCTTTAAGGGTTAAGTATGTGAATTTGTACCAACAATCTGGGTTAAGTAATCTTATTGGCTGAAAATTAGCAATGGGCATGGCATCTTAATTTATTCAGCATGGCAAGGGTTAAGACAGGACCTAAAGTTGTCCTCTACCAGGTTGAGTTTAAGTTGCACATATTCGTATTGTTCCTTAACCCTTGTCCTGCTGAATACATTAAGACGCCATGCCTTTTTCAAATTTTCAGCCAATCAGATTACTTGATCCAGATTGTTGATATAAATTCACAAACTGAATGGCAAACAGTGCAGATCCAGATCAGTTGGCTTATTCAGAAGCCAACTGATCTGGATCTATGCTGTTTGCAAAGGCAGTATATATCCAGGTTCTGCAGGACTAGGGTTAAGAAAAAAAAAGGAAAAAAAAGTATGTGAAAAGCCATCTACTAATATTAAATGCAACATTTTATCAGACAACATTCTAAAATATTTTTATGTAGGTGGTATACTTTTTCCACATTATCATCTGTATGTCCGTCAGTCTGTCACATCCGTCCATCTGTCCATCCATCCTTTTATTATGTTTTGGTCCTTGTGGGGGGTGTCTAATAAGCACTGCTTATTGACTCTTCTTGTTAAGAATGGTATCTGCCGCTGATGCGGGTTTAATTTGACTAAGGGTTACAAATAATTGTTCTGGAGTACTTATTGCTGTAGGTTAGGCCATATTCAATTTTCAGTAACAAGATTTCAGTCTGGGATTTATGCATAAAGTTATTAGTTTAGTGGACATTTTTAAATGAAGAATAGGCATGAAAAGGTGCCATAATCCATCTACTTTGGTTTCTTAAGCTACTGCATTCTCTGGTCAAATTCAGCAAACAGTGTTAGATGGACACTATAATATAGCCATGAAGAAAGAAAAGGCCTGATCACAAAGTATTAATATGTCCAACAGACGTTTCTTCCTGAAGGGTTTGGGAGATTAACACTCCTGACTCCGGATCCTGTGGTCCAGGGCTGGAGGCAGAATTTAGCTCATGACTGTATGGTGCTTCATTGCTCAGAGCCTTTCATTATCACCCTTCCAGCAGTTTGCTATGTCTACCCTTGTCCTGCTGAACCCGGATATGCCCAGCTTCTGCAAACAGTGTAGATCCAGATCAAGAAGCCAACTGATCTGGATTTGCATTGTTTGTCATACAGTATGTGAGTTTGTATCAGCAACCTGGATCAAGTAATCTGATTGGCTGAAAATTAGAAGTGGGCGTGACAATTTATTCAGCATGGCAAGAGTTAAATAATATTGAAAGGGACATAAAACACCAAATCATCATCATCAAGACCTTTTTCCTTATGGCGCAAGTCATATTTATGCCCTAAGACAGACTTCATTCAGCCTGCAAAGTGTCCAGGTGGCTGTGTGGTTAGCCCTTATTAGGAAGATATTTTACTACATTTGTTTTTCTGGTAATTTTGAAAAACTTAGCACACAGTGCAGTTATTAGGTCAAACAAGGTATGCCATAAGTTGGACTCCGTTGAGCCTGCTTACCATATTTATCCTAAATATTTGGATACCTAAAGGTGAATGTATACACTTTCAAGGGAGACTACTGTCAGATGGTTTTGTCTCCCTTTTAAAAAAGGGTTCTGCTATAAAAGTAAAGAATTTGCTTCTATTGGGAGCAAATTCTTTCCTTTTTGAGTATACCCCTATTCAGAAGAGATTTGGAGTGCAGAAAAGGAAACTGGAAGTCACAAAAGTTGTCTCCCTTGTGCAAAAATATGGAAAATCTACCTTGTTTATCCAGTAACTTTATTTGAATGAGTCAAGATGAAGACTACAAGTTATGTATCTTAAAAGTGTTGATTGAATGGCAGGCAGTGCAGACCCTGATTAGATGGTTCCTTTTAGGAGCAGTTTTATTTTCATCCTCGCTGTTTGCTCTGACATTTCTGTCCAAAGATTTAGGGTAAACACATTACTCATCTCAGACTGCACTATTTTAATCAGATTTTCAAACAAAAACTGGTACTTAGATTGGATTGAATTGGATGGGTGGGGTTGGGGTTTGGGGTGAGGGGTTGGATGAGAGGAAGGTGTGTGTCGTGATGGTGAGTAGAAAGGCCACATTTTTTTCTTACCTAGGCTGTAACCATAACACACTTTGGAACATACTGACAATACTTGATAGGACTCAGCCTTTCACTGAGGTGCTCCTAATGAGTACCCACAACTGATGTTTTGTGGAGAACTTGAGAAAAATTATCCCAGAATTATCAAGTTGTTCTCCTTAATAAATCCTCTGTTCCTTAAATTGTTCAGCTACATTTTTCTCTTAAAATAGTAAATTTTGGTTTTAACTATCATATTTGCTGGTATTATTTGGGCATGCATGTGCAGTCAGTTTATACCCAAATCAGACTACATATTTATCCTAATTATTGGGACAGACAGGCCTGAACAGAGTAGACCCAGTGACTCAGGGTCTGCACTGTTTGCCACTCATCCAGCAATTTTTAAGTACATGAACAGGCCTTAAAATGGACTTGTTCAAAATTTAGGGCAAATATGGTAAAGAATTAAGATGTCCCAACATTTAGGTTATTTGGGTATTCATAAAGCAGTTTGAACAGAGTGTACTATTTGTTGTTGGGGTGGTCAGGTGGTGCGAAGAACAAGGTGTCGTGTATCTCACGTCACCGGGGCGTCCAAGTGATTTTTGCTTACAGTTGGGCAAGGCCGGTTATCCTTGTAGCAGGTAAGGGTAGTTTTTATTTCTTCTGTTTCTTGACTTTCACTCCTGTTCCTCTCTCTTCCCTGTCCCTCTCTTTCATCTCTTCTACTATCTCTTCTATCTCTTTTCTCCCTTTCTCTGGGAGACGACACAAAATGACCCACAAGGGTTGACGTGGCATTAAACCCCAACACAATTAAAGAAACTATTTGCTGTTTGGTCACATCACCAGCCAAGTCAGGTGGAGTTCAAATTTTAGTGTAAATATGATGATGAGTTTGCTTTGTCCAAACATTTTAGGGTATTTCTACAGAACAATTTACTGTTTTAACCCTTAAAGCACCAATCACAACTGCAGCAGATGACATTTTTTATTTTATTTTTTATTTTTCAGGAAAAACAAGTCTTAATATTTCAGACAATTCATATGAAATGTCAAAACTTGTTTATGCAAAAACATAAAAATTTTAGAATGTCATAAGCTACAAATTTTGCTTGGCTCTTTAAGGATTACTATAGACTTGGCTAAGGCATGTAAGCGGAATCAGAGCCCAGTCTATTGCTTCCTAGAAAATGAATTTGGTGTCTGGTTTCCATTTTCTTCTTACAGACTAATGATATAATGTGCTTCTACTGAAACCTGAGAAGTTGCTGAGAAGTAATTGCCATGTCTGAAACTGACTTGTTTCCCTAACCTTGAACCTGCTCCATTTAAGGGTATTCACTGATTTACAGTACAAGATTAAATTGCACTTTAAAATGTGGGGCTCCAATAGAATATTTTCTATACCCCGCCACATGATAGTGGCGGGGTTTATACCCCGCCACACGATAGTGGCGGGTATTATGATTTCGGGTTGGATGTCGTGTGTCTGTCCGTCTATCATCCGTCCGTCCGTCTGTGTTTCATTTCTGGGTGATAACTTGAGTAAACATCAGTGGATTTTCACCAAACTTGATATGTGCATTGATATTGTGGAAATCTGTTTTGGGATTGCTAATGGGCAAATTTTGTCAATGTTTGACAGAGTTATCTGCCTGCGACACGATAATGGCGAGTAATGGCAGGGTATTTAACGTTTTTATTATTTTAACCTTTACCATTCTATGGGCTAATTCAGTAGATGACAAATTGATATTTTTTTTATTTTTCCCTGTAAACAGGATTTGACATTTTATGCAAATTGTCACCAATGGAGACAATTTGCATGAAATGTCCAATCCTGTTTCCTGGTAAAAATAAAAAAAATAATTAGAAAATGTCATCTATTGAAAATTTTACCCAGAATGCTAAGCATGAGTCTTTTTGTTACTGCTGGTTCTCTTGTTTTTCATAACCCCTATAACCCTAGTCCTGCTGAACCCTGATATGTCCTGTCTTTGCAAACAGTGTAGATCCAGATCAGTTGGCTTCAAACCCAACTGATCTGGATCTGTGCTGTTTGTCATTCAGTATGTGAATTTATATCAACAATCTGGATTAAGTAATCTGATTGGCTGACAATTAGAAATGGGCGTGGCATCTTAATTTATTCAGCATGAAAAGGATTAAGATCAGACTTTCTCCTCCAAAATCACCCATTCTACAAAATAACTTCTGATCAGTATAAAAGTCAGGAATGTATCCAGACATTTCTAAGTGTGATGTCAAGTGGTGTAGCTGTTGTGAACTTTTATTTTCAGTCCATTTTAGAGTTTTCCTTATTTATCATATGACGTCGCTGTTACACAGTGGAAAATGTCATGACATAAAAATCGTATGACCACACGTTATATAACACTTTGGGGGGAACAAGTAACGTCATGACAACGTCCATATCAACCATGCATTTGCTGTAGAACAATTGTCAACTTTAAAGGCAATTAAATCCAATTCAAAATGGTCATATGATAAACAGAATCTTACTCTCGTGGTCATTTCATATGAAATTTATGAAACTCGCTGAAGGCTCGTTTCATAAATTTCATATGAAATGACCACGAGTGTAAGATCCTCTATATATTTTGTTTCATTTGTTCCTGTAACAGAAAAAAAGGGTGCCCCTAAAAAAGACCTGTGTGGTTTTTGTACAGTATATGATCAAAAGACATGAACGGGTAATTAAAAGGGATAAAAGCTTTGCAAACTCCATTCCACTGGGACTTAGTAACAAAATCTGTCACCAAAGCAATATTTTGAAAATTTGCTGTTTAGATGCATTTTCCTTTTTTTTTGACGTTTGTAAACATAAATCTCTGTTTCATTTTCCACAAGTGAGTGGTAATATTAAAACTAAAAGAAGATATTATTACAGTTCTAATGAAGGCATTTTCCTTTAACTCTTTCGGTGCCAAATTTCAGACGACATTTGTCGTCTACTTTTTTATACACAATAGTGGCGGGGTATTATGGTTTCACGTTGGTTGTCCGCGAGTCCATCCGTCTGTCCATCCGTCCGTTGTCCGTCTGTCCATCCGTTTTTCGTTTCCGGATGATAACTTAAGTAAACATCAATGGATTTTCACCAAACTTGGTATGTGCATTGATATTGTGCAGATCTGGTTTTGGATTGCTAATGGGCAAATTTTTATGTTGTTATCTGCCCGAGACACGACCATATTTTCGTTTCTGGACTATAACTTGAGTAAACAACAAGGGATTTTCACCAAACTTGCTAAATGCATTGACATTAAGAAAGAAGATCTGGTTTGGGACTGCTAATAGACAAATTTCGTCAAATTTTTATGGAGTTATCTGCCCGAGACATGCCCATATTTTAGTTTCCGGATGATAACTTGAGTAAATAAAAAGGGATTTTCATCAAATGCTATATGCATTGACATTAAGGAGATCTGGTTTGGGATTGCTAATGGGCAAATTTCGTAAAACGTTTACGGATTTATCTGCCCGAGACATGTCCATATTTACATTTCTGGATGATAACTTGAGTAAATAACAAGGTCTTTTAACCAAACTTGCTGTATGCATTGATATTATCAAGATCTACTTTAGGATTGTTATCTGTCCATTGATATTATCAAGATCTAGTTTAGGATTGTTATCTGTCCCTCGGTCATTTTCTTTCCAGACATTTTCGCAACGATAACTTTAATACATAAACAAATAACTGCTATGGCGGGGTATTATGCTTGCGGTGCTTTTATTATTTTAACAAACTAACGCTTGGAAAGACTTTTATGTGTAAAGTTGGAAGACTGAACGTCAAACAGCATAGATTCAGATGAGATGGCTCAATGAGCCATCTCATCTGGATCTAGGCTGTTTGCAAAAGCCTATTATCATCGCCTGTGGCAGTGAAAGAGATAAAGCGATAGAATATCTTTTTGAACTGAGTTTTCCATGTAGGGGCTAAGCTGCCCAGGCCACTATTTCTTGCCCCCTGCTTAACAGATATTATATTTGCATATACAGTCGACTCTCGTTATCTCGACCTTGCTTGTCTCGAATATCCGCTTATCTCGAAGTGAAAATCTGGTCCCTGTTTTAACACAGAGATCTACCAACTGGCAACAAAATATTGTGGAAAAGATGAGAAATTGCTCCTTACGAGCAATTTCTCCTCTTTTCCACAATATTTTCAATATATCTCAAACTTGGGAGTCATGTTACATATCCGTTCTGTTAAAGAAGGTTGTTTGATAAATTGCTTTCCTCAGTTCAGCAAATGTGATATGTCGAAGTACGGCTATTTCGAAGTGTTTCATAGAGTCCCTTGGATTTCAAGATAATGAGAATCGACTGTATTATATGAGTTTTCCCATGTTTCTGTTCAGCAGTTGTTTTGAAATATTGTGCTAATTTTTGCCAGAAAATAGGCTTTGATATTGTTGAGACAATTTGCATGAAATATCAAAGCTCTTTTTCTGGCAAAAATAAAAA
The DNA here is from genome assembly GCA_964016985.1 of Anodontia alba. Classification (NCBI taxonomy): domain Eukaryota; kingdom Metazoa; phylum Mollusca; class Bivalvia; order Lucinida; family Lucinidae; genus Anodontia; species Anodontia alba. The sequence goes on along the minus strand of OZ024833.1, from coordinate 60,657,217 downwards.
AAGAATTATCATGAGATTGATGTTTACAAAATTTGCCCTGAGAGTGGTAAACGTTAAACTAAAAAAAAACAACAACATTGATTTAACTTCCAGCTTCCAAAACTATTAGGCTGATTGGCAAACAATATAGACCCTGATCACACTGCTTTTTAGGAGCAGTCTGATCTGGATCTAAACTGCTTGCTTAGGCAATCCTTTGCCAATACACAGAGTTATGGTACAGTGATAACCCTGGGTATGGGGACAGATAGTGATGACCATGACCAAAGACCACAGAATATGGCATCTTATCAGGACCTACACTGTTTGCCACTTGACCAGCAATATTACTGACACATCAACAGACTCTTTACAATTTTAGGACAAGTATAATAAATACATTAACCCTTGTCCTGCTGAATAAATTAAGATGCCACACCCATTTCTAATTTTCAGCCAATCAGATTACTTGATCCAGATTGTTGATATAAATTCGCATACTTAATGGCAAACAATGCAGATCCAGATCAGTTGATTAGGTAAACTGACCGCGCTCGACATGACCCCATTGGGTTGACTGGGCTGTAAAACCTCAACACAAACAAACAAGATCAGTTGGCTTCTTCAGAAGCCAACTGATCTGAATCTATACTGTTTGCAAAGGCAGGACATATCTGGGTTCATCAGGACTAGGGTTATTTTTTTCTTTTGATTGAACTAAAATATTTAGCCAATCATGTCCCAATACACACAGTTATTATGGTAAGTTTTCTTATTGATTGGACAAAAATGTAACATTGAAAAATTGTTATTGGTAATGCCAGACAAGCAGTTACTGTATTTACTGCAAATTTTTGGACAGATAGGTCAAAGCAAACAGTAAAGACCCAGATCAGACACCACACACTGTTTGCCACTCATCCAGTAGATTACCCCTTGTCCTGCTGAATAATTTAAGATGCCACACCCACTTCTAATGTTCAGCCAATCAGATTACTTGATCTGGATTGTTGATGTACATTCACAAACTAAATGGCAAACAGTGCAGATCCAGATCAGTTGGCTTCTTCAGATCTCCACTGTTTGCAAAGGCAGGGTATACCCGGGCTCAGCAGGATAAGGGTTAACAAAATATGTATACAGTTAATGTCCTAAAATTTCAAAAACTTTATTCCATACTTTTATACCCTGTCATATGATAGTGGCAGGGTATTATGGTTTCACGTTGGACATCCGTGTGTCTGTCTGTTCGTCAGCCCTGTTCGTCGATCTGTCGTACATCCGTCCGTATTTTGTTTCAGTATGATAAGTTGAGTAAACATCAATAGATTTTCACCAAACTTGGTATGTACATTGATTGTATATATATATTATTTGGGTTTGGGATTATATGGTTTGGGATTGCTTCTTGGCAAATTTCATGAATTTTTGACTGAGTTATCTGCTCACCACACATCCATATTTTCGTTTCTGGACAATAACTTGAGTAAATGTCAGTGGATTTTCACCAAACTTGTTATGTGCATTGATATTGTGGAGATGTGTTTTGAGATTGCAAATGGGCAAATTATGTCAACTTTTGACAGAGTTACGATAATAGAGGGTGTTATCATTCACGTTTTATTTGGCTTACATTTTGCTATAATGAGAGGCAAAAATATGTATATAGGTAATTTTTTTTTTTTTCACCGGATTTTTACATATGTGCATAAATTGTTGATATCATAGTTAAGAACAATCATTTATGCATAATTTGCAACAAATTCCAGGAAAACCTATCAAAGAGCAAGGAAATGACATTTACGGAAACAAATAAGGGGTCTAAATCAATATTTGCATGTGAGTAGCTTCCCTTTAAAAATGCATTTTGGACAAAGAAACTTACATTTATGCATTCTAAAGGTGCTGTAAGGACATGTTTCAACTCCAAATGCATAACAGAGTACACTGTCAAATTTCTATACCAAGGACTTGATGTTTTTGACATTTTCATTCCTCTTCTGATGGAATGCTCTGAATTTCTATGGGACATTAATTGACATTGTTCTGTTAAATAAAAGGTTTTAGGAGATTTAATCTGTATGCGGTACAAGGAGGCTAAGCCAAGCAACACTTTTTCAAAAAATTCAAGTGAAAACCACCAACGCCACTTCAGATATAGACTCTTTAAATTCCCTGTATTTTTCATTCAAAGGGAGATAACTGGAGGTGGGAAGAAATTCAAATTCAGCTTGACCTCTTTTGATGAGAATTTTGAATTAAAAAAAGTTGTGGTTTTACTCAGACATTTGTGCAAGACATTTATGAAAAGTAAAATGACATTTGTTTTATACAAAGCTAGTTCTGGAAATGCTGTTTTTAATTAAGGGCTCATAACTCCATAATTTATGGCTGCAAAAGAATTACCTTTGTGATTTTCAAAGACAGACATTTGACAAAACTCGAAACTGTATACTTTTTATCGCCTTCCAGTATATTTATGCAGTTGTGTCTTAAAATACTTAGTGGAATGGCAAACAGTGAAGACTCTGATCAGACTGCTCTTTCAGGAGCAGTCTGATCTGGGTCTGCACTGTATGCATATGCCATTTTATCAGAAAATTGGTGTACAAAGTTTTAGGACATATACCGTATTCATTAATTTTTTTGGTAATTGGGGTGATAATTTAGTATAATTCTTTATTATTTTTGCACCAGAACATATCTTTTTGGTATCCATAGGGTGAACTGATTCCCAACAATGTATCCAAAAAAAAATTAAATTTTAATGAAAAAAGAACAGAAATTGTCCTTTAAATGATCATGTTTCCATAATAATCCTAAGTATTTAGGACAGACAGGCCTTAGCAAACAGTATAGACACAGGTCAGAATGACACTCGTCCAGTTGTTTTTAGACATATCAGTAGGTAGTAAACTGGACTTATTCAAAGTTTTTTTTACATTTATTTTAATCCATTGTAGTCTGGATACCCCTAAAAGGTAAACAGTGCAGACCCAGATCAGATGCCGTAGAATGCGGTGTCTGATCAGGGTGTCCACTGTTTGCAACTAGTTTAGCCATATTTCTCTAGCAATAACTTATGTACCTAAAATTGAAATTGGACTCTTCCAATATATTGTGTGGGAGACTCTGTTCAGTCTACAATGGGTTGAGTTAAGGTGTCTCAGTATTTGCGGTAAGTAAGGTATTTATCACTTTATTTGGAACTGTGGAGCCTAATTGCTGTAGATTTTTTTGCTTGTTTATCTCAGCTCATGGACATATATGGAGCAATTAAATACAAGGATGGTTTTAATGGAACCAGTATTTTCTGGGAAAATTGTGATTAATTTGTCTGTGCCTGTGTGAAACTTTTATTTTTGAGTCACCTCAGAAGAAAACCAGTTTGGTCATATCAGCAAACAGCAAAGACCCAGATGACTCCAAGCATCTGCAGTCTGATAGTCACTGTATTCGGCAAAATTATTGCTTTGCTTGTTTATATTGAAACCTCCCATAATCTATTTACCCAAAGTATCTGGACGCCATAGCTTCTCACCATAATTGTTGTTCTAAAATTTGAACCAGTCCATTTTAAATCCCTGTAAACCCTTGTCATGCTGAATAAATTAAGATAATAAATTAAGATGTCACGCCTACTTCTAATTTTCAGCCAATCAGATTACTTGATCCAGGTTGCTGATACAAATTCACATTCTAAATGACGGTGTAGATCCAGATCAGTTGGTTTCTTCAGAAGCCAACTGATCTGGATCTACACTGTAAAGGTAGGGTATATCCGGGATCAGTAGGACCAGGGTTAATGTGTCTAAAATTTCTGGATGAGTTGCCAACAGTGTATACTCTGATCAGATGCCCCATTTTGCAGCATCTGATTTGGGTCCACTTTTACCTCAGGCCTGACTATCTGAATACAAAGGGTAAATAGGATATAGTGGCTGGATTAGGCATTCCCTGTTCTCAGACTGGTTTTCTGTAGCTCCGCTGTTGAAACCTGGTTCTGTTTTTATAAAATTCCTTAACAGCATTTCAACAGTTTTTATATTATGAAATGTACCAGATAAATAATGTTTGCTAAATTCAATTTTTTAATAGCTTGTCTGTACAAAGAGAGCTGTTGTAGTCACCCCAGTTGTTTACATCACACTGTATTAAAGTTTTATATGCAAGTGCTTATATCTCAGCAGTCACTTGTCAGAATCTCTGAGATCAGAATGCATTCATATCTGGAACATGTGTGCCTGAGAGGGTCTTCTTTGATTCCATAGATACTGACCACAAGGCTCGTCCCCTGGGGTTGGGCTAGAGGTCAAAGTCTAGAACACTTTCGAATAGTGTTCTACAAAGAACATCTAAACACAGTACCATATTCACCCTAAGTATTGGGACACCTTAACACCTTATCATATTTGTTCTAAAACATGAAAAATTCTATTTTACTACCTGTTGATGTGTCTAAAATAGTGCTGGATGAGTGGCAAACAGTGTAGACCCTGATCCAACACCGCATTTTGCAGCATCTGTTCTGGGTCTACCCTGTTTGCTCAGGCCTGTCTGTCCCAATATTTAGGGTTATTACAGTAAGTCGGGTTGGACAGTCATATAACATTCACTTCAGTGTCATGTCACGGTGACCTATATTTCTTGGTCCAGTAATTTTGCCTTATCTTTGAAGACCAAGATTGAACTCATATCATGTAGATAAATAGGATCTGTATTTCGCAGTCCAGTGTGTTATTGCCATGTATGTTGAAGACAATTTGATTGATTAAGCAACTTACGCTAAGGTGCACGACCAGCAAAAGTGCATTGACATGATTAAACCATCAAATATCACCAAAATATTAATGGTTTAAGCGTTCTGGCGACTATCATATTTTCACTTTTTATGCCCCGCCACCAAAAAAGTGGCAGGGTATTATGTTATACCCTCTGAAATTTTGAGTGTCCATCCGTCCGTCTGTCTGTCCGTCCGTCCGTCAGCGCCTCCCACCATTCGTGTGCCCGCAACTCCTCCTACAGTTTTAGGCCAATCCTTTTCAAACTTTACAGGCGCTTTTAGAATGGTCTGAAGATATGCATATTGTTTTTTCAGAATCCTGAAATTATTTTTTATCACTTTTTATTGCATTTTTCAAAAAATTAATTTTGATAATTTTTGGCATGCAGATACATATTGAAGACCTAACTAATGAAATTGTTGAATGCTGTTCTCCCTTTGAAAATGGTTACTTTCTTATAATGGTAATGTTAGAATGTATGTTCCAATTTTGGAGGAGAGTGGTAGGGTGGTGATAAGGGTCTGCTGTACTTGCTGCATATGTGGGAAATTGCTTCTGTTTCTGTTTCTGTTTGGTCATTCACTGTTCTCTTATCCTCCAGTTCGCTAATTTGTCTCTACTAGTTCTTCTTTCCCTTTCTCTGAGAGGCACATAAAATTGCTCACAATGGTGATGTTAACCCTTGCCATGCTGAATACTTCAAGATGCCACACCCACTTCAAATTTTCAACCAATCAGATTATTTGATCCAAATTGTTGAAACAAATTGACATACTTAATACCAAACAGTGTAGCTCCATATCATTTGGCTTCTTCAGAAGCCGACTGATCTGGATCTACACTGTTTGCAGAGGTAGGGCAGATCTGGGTTCAGCAGGACAAGGGTTAAACGAGAACTCAAAAAGAAATCCAACCTTAGAGGGTAATAAAGATAGTTTAGTTCCAAGGCCGGTCTTTTTGGAACCAGACATAAAAATATCTATCAGGCCATATCTCAAGAGCTTTGCCTTGTTGTTTTGCACCTTCTTGACATATTCTCCAAATTAAATATCTAAAAAGCAACATCAATCACCTATTTTCTGTTGTTTTCTCTCCTAGCATGCTGATAGGAAAAAACGACCTTTTACCATATTTGTGAGCACCAAAAAATGATGAGTGGACTGCACATTTGTAGCATAATCTGTTTACTTTATTTCTCTATGTCCATTTGTTTGGGAATTTGTAGGGTGTATACCAAGAAGCTAAACCATACTGGGTCTGCACAACCCTGTCCTGGTCCTTGCTTTAATCCATACAAGATTTTGGTTTTACCGTTGCATTCCCCAATTATTTCATATTTATGATGCTTTTAAATTTTGCAACTTTAACCCTTAGAATGCTGGGTAAAGATTTCGGCAGATGATATTTTCAAATATTTATTTTTCTATTTCCCACAAAATAGGATTTGATATTTCATGCAAATTATCTCCTATAGAGAAAATATTCTTGGAATGTCAACCTCTATTTTCTGGGACATAAAAAAAAAAAAAAAATATCACCAGATTGTCATCTGCTGAATTTACCCAGAACACTAAAGGTTACCCATCATCAGGAAGAAGATGAAATAAGTGGAGGCCTCACGAGAGATATTTTTCTCATTTTTCCTAGAAAACAAATATTGGTACTCTATTGAAAGTCCAAGGAGAACATTCAAAGAGGTTGCTAGGCCTTATCCTCAGAAAAAAATCAGTTGAAAAAGGTTTGAAAATGTTTTTCATAATATTTAAATATAGCATGCTTAAGGTTCAGTTTAGTTATTATTACCAGTAAGTTTTATTGAAAGCACTTGAGCAGTGCCATGCGAAAATGTGTCTTTTGGTGTCTAAGCAGACCTCAATGACCCAGATCAGACTGCACATTTGTGCAGTCTGATCTGGGCCATTGCTGTCTACCTACATAATCTTTGGATAGGATGAATTGGACTAGGCAAATGTGCAGGATATCTGAATCTGGGCATCCTGCACTTGTTCGAAGAAACGATTTTGCCAGACACTGCCCACTTTGTTGTTGTAATGGAGAAATTGTGGAGATGTATTTTATGGCTCCAGACCTGAGTGGGGTGTTTTAGATGAATATTTTACTTATTTTCCTGCAGATAGTTAAATACCATAGTTACTTGAAAACAAAATTGGCCCTATTAAAGTACTCAAGGTGTTAAATACCATAGTTACCTGAAAACAAAGTTGGCTCTATTACAGTACTTAGATCTGTTAAATACCATAGTTACCTGAAATCAAAATTGGCCCTATTAAAGTACTTTAACTGTTAAAATACCATAGATACCTGAAAACAAAATTAACCTTATTAAAGTAATTGAACTGTTAAATACCTTGTTACCATAAAGCAAAATTGACCCTATTGAAAAACTTAATCTGTTAAATACCATTGTTACATGAAAACAAAATTGGCTCTTTTAAAGTATTTGGTCTGTGAAATACCATAGTTACCTGATAACAAATTGGCCCTATTAAAGTACTTGAACTGTAAATACCATAGTAACCTGAAAATAGAATTGGTCCTATTTATGTACTTGAACTGTTAAATACCATAGTTACCTGAAAACAAAATTGGCCATATTAAAATACTCAATCTGTTAAAAACGATAGTAATCTGAAAACAAAATTGGTCCTGTTAAAGACCTTGAACTTTCAAATACCAGTTACCTGAAACAGATTGGTCGAATAAAAGTACTCAATCTGTTAAATACCATATTTTCTTGAAAACAAAATTGGCCCTGTTAAAGTATTCGAACTGTAAAATACCATAGTTACCTAAAAACAAAATTGGACCTATTAACGTACTCAAACTGCTTCTCTCCTTACCATACAAAAATTTAGACAAGCTCATTCAAATACCTGCTGTAGACAGGCCCCATCAGTTACATTGGGGCCTGTTAGACTGGCTCTAGTCTCCAGTGACTAAAATTCTTATAATCCTGTTTGATAATTCTCTAAAATAAAACCAAAATAATATCTTGACTAGGCTCCAATATCCAGTGACTAAATATTTACTCTTATAATCCTGTTTGATAATCCACCAAAATAAAACCATAATCATAATATCATGCCTATGAAGGCTGGTTACTAGGTTTGGAAACCAACCTCTATACTGTGATATTACTTTGGTTTTATTGATTTAGGTCTACACTGTTTGCTCAGGCATGTCTGTCCATATACTTGGGGTAAATGTGGTGCCCTAAATATTGGGACACCTGCTTGCTCCACACATGGCAGATCTCACACCAGATCTCCAGGTGAGTCTATGATGAGGGTTGATAGTTGAGAGCTTCCACTCTCTGCAAGCCCTCTCTGTCAGCTGCTTCCATGTCACTTTGATGGGGGTGGTCGGGTGGTGCGAAGGTGCTGTGTATCTTAGATCACCGGGGCGTCCAACTGATATTGGCTTACAGTTGGGCAAGGCCTGCTATCCTTGTAGTGGGTAAGGGTAGAGGGGGAATGTTTTTATTTCTTCTATTTCTTCACTTTCATTCCTGTTCCTCTTTCTTCCCTGTCCCTCTCTTTCATCTCCTCTACTCTCTCTTCTATCTCTTTTCTCCCTTTCTCTGGGAGACGACACAAAATGACCCTCAAGGGTTGACGTGTCGTTAAACCCCAACACAATCAATCAAATCCATGTCACTTTGGGCCTCCCAGGCCCACGCTTTCCATCAGTCTGTATGTCACAGGCTGTCTTGACTGCACCATTGGAGTGTTCCACATGTTCAAACCAGCGTAGCCTTCTCTCCTTAAGAATGGGGTCCAGATCCTCAATTCCAAGCCACGCATGTAGCTTATTGGACCTGATGGTGACAATGTCTTGCGGCCTGACATTGCAGATCTGTCTGATCATTGCCCTGTCATTCAGCTTCAGACTTTGGAGGTTTGGCTTTGTCAATGGCCAAGTGTCACTGGCATGGAGCATTGCTCTCCACACACAAGAGCTGTAGATGCGGCCATGTGTCTTGAATGAGAGGTGGCAGGAAGAGAGAACTGGTAGGAGCTCCTTGAACTTCTTCTAGGCGGTTTTCACACTTGTTGTGGCTGAAAGTTCACAGCTACTCGCTGCTGAAAGCATGTCTCCTAGGTAGCAAAAGGAAGCTACCACCTCCAGCTTGACAGGTCCAACTTGGACTTCCCTCTGTGGTCTGCCGTCCAAAGGGCATGCAGTTCACTGGCACTATGTACATCTGTAATCAGGGTCCTTTGTCAAGCACTTGAGCCTACTGCATTTCTTGTGCACCCAGTACTTGCAGCTGTTGCGGAAGATGCTGTTGCTGCCCACTCCAGTGTGACAGATGGTGCATGGAAACTCAGCTGAACTCTGCAGGAGGTCCAGGCCCGTACCACCGATCATGATCTTTGTCTTTCCTGCATTTACTCACTATTCCTTGAGCTATTCAGCGATGATAACAAGGTCATCGGCATAAAGGTCTTCCCAAGGGACCCCAGAGTGGAACTCACATAACAAGGCTTCACACACAATGATGAAGAGCAGTGGGCTTAGTACCGAGCCTTGGTGACCACCAACCTTCACTGTACCCCTCACCAACAAGGACATGGCTCCGCACATTGGCATACGTCTCCTGCACCAGTCGCATAATCCACTCCTCCACAACAAGTTTTCTTAGTGCCCACCAGAGGACCTTCCGAGGCACTCAATCAAATGCCTTCTCCAGGTCTACGAAAGCCATGTAAAGTCTCTTGTTGGCAGCTAGATACTTCTCTTGCAGCTGCCTGATAACAAAGATTGTGTCTGTTTTGCCTCTGCCTGGGACGCAGCCAAACTGGAAATTGTCATTTGACACCAACTGTCTGATGGGGCCCAAATACTTAGGATAAATATGCATCCTGTTGCAGTCACTTGGTGAAATAGAAAGCAAGATTATTGTAATAATGAGGTCCCACAAGCATTCAAATTAAATAATTTTCATGGAGATAAAAAAGAAAAAAAATCAACATTTACCATCTCTAAAACAATTTTATTGACTCCTTTAATCCTTTGTAACCTATCCTTCAGATACATGTGTCAAAACAAGCATCTAAAAACAAACTGCTGGACAAGGTACAATCATTGTGGAGTCTGATCAGACACTGCATTCTGTGGCATCTGATCTAGGTCCATCACGAAAACATGCCTATATAATTTTGACCCCCTTAAACCCCACTTTTATATAGTAAAACTGGGGTTTACAGGGGTATACATTATTTTTGTTATTTCTGCTCAAAACATAGATTGTGGGTACTCGTTAGAACTGCCTCGTTGAGGCGGTTCTAACGAGTACCCACAATCTATGTTTTGAGCAGAAATATGAAAAATATCAGATTTTTTATCTGAAAAATTGCCTTTTTTTGGTGGTAAAATTTTCAGTATATTTGAATAGGCGTGTTTTCGTAATGTTTGCTGTTTTACTCAGGTTTGTCTGTCCCAAAATGTACAGTCAATACGGTATAATGGAGTTATTCCATAAGGTTTAAGCATCCCCAGAAAATTGTCATATGACAATAAATTGATGTAGACTTAATATTGATGTGATTATGACTGGAGTGTCATGTTAACCTTTTGTTTAAACCCCAAGGCTGTCTTTAACCTTTATCATTTTATAAGCTAAATCAGCAGAAGACAAATTTCTGATATTTTTAGTCCCCCATTGGCCCACCAGTGGGAGCTATTGGTTTGCACTGTGTCTGTCATTCAGTCCTTTTGTCTAGGCTTACCAAATTTGGTATGTGGGGAAAAGTATTAAAGATGGTGCTTAGAATAGTATAAACAGATTTATGTGACCTGTAACTTGACCTCTGACCTACTTTACATTACGAGAACAAGCCTATTCAAATATATAGAAAATTTCACCTCCAAAAACTGAAAATTTTCAGATAAAAACTGATATTTTTCATATTTCTACTCAAAACATAGATTGTGGGCACTCATTAGAACCACCGCACTGCGGCAGTTCAAAAGAGTACCCACAATCTATGTTTTTTAGCAAAATAAGAAAAATAATGTATACCCCTGAAAACGCCAGTTTTACTATATAAAAGTGGGATTTAATGGGTTCAAAATTATATAGGCTTTTTTCGTGATGGTACAAAAAAAAAAAAAAAAAACTTTTCTGATGCACATTTCCTGTATGGTATGAGCTATGCTTACCAAATTCGGTATGTTTGTACATATATTGAAGACAGTATGAAGCATATCAAAATCAGTCATCACTTTCCATCAACTGTATTCCACCTTATTACCGCACATACCCCTGTAAGCCCACAGCCAAGTAATTCTGTAGTCTTCAGATTACAGCCTGTCTACTTTTTGTCTACTTCTTTATAAAGGCATATCGGGGTGGTTGGGTGAGGCAAAGGTGTTGTGTATCTTACATCACTGGGGCATCCAACTGATATTGACTTGCAGTTGGGCAAGGCCTGCTATCCTTGCAGCAGGTAAGGGTAGAGGGGGAATGTTTTTATTTCTGTTTCTTCACTGTCATTCATTTTCCTTTCTCCTCTATCCCTCTCTTTCATCTCCTTTACTGTCTCTCTTCTCCCTTTCTCTGGGAGACGACACAAAATGACCCACAAGGGTTGACGTGTCGTTAAACCCCAACACAATCATTGTAAAGGCATATGTTGTGGGTACCCATTTGAATTGCATCTACTTGTGGATGCAGTTCAAATGAGTACCCACAACATAATGCTTTTAGAAAGAAAATCTGAAGAAAAAAACCCACAAAACTTTGGGTAACCACCATTAAATAAGTCATTTGCTGATCTTGTTTTACTTTTAGTAGGTGGATACATATTTTACGAAAAGTTTCCCAGTAATTTTGAAAAACCCAAGCGCACGATGCGGTAATTATGTAGAATATGTTATCTTCCATCCCTCTGTACATCTGTCCATCTGTCTATGTCCATCTGTTAAACATTTTAGATGACTGCTTTGAAGCTACTGTGCCAGTTCGAATAAAATTTCATGTGAAGCCTCCTTGTCAGTGAATGAAAATTGTTCAAATGGTCATGGTCTATTGGCCATTATGGCTGCATTTATGGTAGGAACCACTTAAAATCTTCTCCAGAATCAAGAAAGCTTTGGGACTAAGTCTTGGTATATAGCACCAGAACTGGGAAATCTACCAAATTTGTTCAAAAGATAATCCCAGGTTGACCTTTGGCCTTTTTATGACAAGATCTAATTTGCTTCCTTACATATTTATATGAAAGTCATTTTCTCAAACTGTATTATAGAACAATGGAAGAAACTTGCAACATGGTAGTGCAAACCTTCTGTTAAGATCAAAATTTTGTCTCCCGGGTGTTGTGTACCAGTCCTGTACCCTGAGGCCTTATACATGTATAACATCACGAAAATTTGCCTATATAATTTTGACCCCCTTAAACCCCACTTTTATATAGTAAAACTGGGGTTTACAGGGGTATATATTATTTTTCTTATTTCTGCTCAAAATCATAGATTGTGGGTACTCGTTAGAACCGCCTCGCCGAGGCGGTTCTAACGAGTACCCACAATGTATGTTTTGAGCAGAAATAAGAAAAATATGAGAAATTTTCATCTGAAAGTTTTCATTTTTAGGTCGTAAAATTCTCAATATATTTGAATAGGCGTGTTTTCGTAATGAAAACACAAAAGATCCAGATAAAATCAGAGCTGAAAGTGATTTTTCTGAAGCTTGCATCAAATGCTTGGAAGTGATTACTATCAATTTTGTCCCTCGGGTGATGTCTGCCCTTACCCTTGGGCTGTATAAATGAATAAAATCTTGATAACAGAACATAAAATCAGAGTCTTGGAGAAACAATTGGCATTTAGCATTAAACATTTAGCCCGATAGCTTATATATGACCACCCTGGAGCTGAACCCATTATAGTCAGGAGACCCGTAAAAGGGTAATTGGCATACAGTGCAGACCCAGATCATACGCCGCAGAATGCGACGTCCGATCAGGGTCTCCACTGTTTGCAAATTGTTTAGCCATTTTTCTCTAGGAATATGTAAATCTCATAACTGGACATACCTAAAATTGAAAGTGGACTCTTCCAATATATAGTATGGGAGAGTCTAGTCAGTCTACAATGGGTTAAGTGCTCCAGTGAGCGAATTGAACCTTCTTGTGTATTGTTTCCTTTTCATGGGGCACCTTTTTATACTGTGCCATTATGCTTTCATCTTGGTCGTATGTGTGTCAGTCCGGCAGTCTGTCAGTCCGTCCATTCGTATTTTCCTTTCCTGACGATAATTTCAGTAAATATCAATGGATTATCAGCAAACTTGGTATGTGCATTGATATTGTGGAGACCTGGTTTGGAATAGCTAACAGGCAAATGCCATCAATTTTTACAGAGTTATGTGCCCGCCACACAGTTTTTATTTGCCTATGTCAGACCTCTGTTCTTGGAACACACCTTCCATGACATAAAACTGACCTCATTATGGTAATCTTAAGGTCTGTCAATGAAAAATCAATGAATACATTGTTTTTCTTCTTAAGTGCTTAGCAGGTTGGGTAAAAATTTCAGCAGACAACATTTTGAGTTCTTTTTCTTTTATTTCCCAGAAAATAGGTTTTGATATTTCATGCAAATTGTCTCCTAAGGAAACAACTTGAATGAAATGTCAAGTCCTATTTTCTGGGCAAAATGAAAAAAAATATCAGTTTGTTGTCTGCTGGATTTGCCCATAGCATGCTAAGGCTTCCATTCCAATCAGTCTGAAAACTTCTTGTGTGTAACTGTGAAAGTGGCTAATTTAAACATTAGCCGATTACAATTTCTTTAAAAAAAATCTTATTTTTCTGTGGAAATGGGACTTGGTGTTTCATGTGAATCATCTTAATAACAATTCACATAAAGTATCAAGTCCTGTTTTCTCATTATGATTAGAGAATGTCCACAATTTGTTGTTGGCTAATTTCTTGATATAGGTAATAATATTTAAGATCATTGAATGTGATCCTCATTAATTGTCTACCCAATATCTGCCTTTCATTTACTGCCCATCTAAGTGTCATTTTAGTTAGTCATTCAGCTGCAAAGTGTCATTCAGAATCATTGCATTTTTTTTTTTACATCTGACTGCAGATCCATGGGTTGCTGGTTGGATCCCAGCTTGGCCAAATGACTTTCATGGAAATTGATTTTGCATCAATTTCTACAGTCATTCTCCCCTATCCTATCAATTTGCATGAAGTGTCAAACCCTATTTCTAGGATTATGAATTTTTGTTTTCAAAAAAATGTCGTCTGCTGAAATAATTACCAACAGTGCTAAGTGTTAAAGGGGCCATACTCCTCAAAAATAGATATTTTTTTTATCCAAGAACGATTTAATAGATTGATATAAGGTATTAATATGATCATAAAATGTGACATCTGACAGCCTGTAAAATTTCAGTTAGTCTGCATTTTTTAACTGTATCAAAGATGAAATGATCTTTTATTGTATCTCTGAATTAATTTTGGCAACATTGATTCAGAGATACATAAAAAAATCATTTCATTGTTTTGGTCCAATTCAAGATTGAGAATTAAATTTTACAGGCTGTCAGGTGCCATATTTTATGACTGTATTGTTACCATATATAAATTTATTAAACCTTCCTTGGATAATAAAATGTCTATTTTTGAGGAATATGGAGCCTTTAAGAAATATCAACCTGGTAATCTCGTAAGGGGTAGCCGATGGTGATGCATTCAAAATCTTTACCCGATTTTCAGGCCATGAATTACGAGACATCCAAATGTCAACAAACGGGTAAGTTCTCCTGATTTATTGATTTTTAGTCAATTTCATAGACATATTTTGAAAAATCGGACAATGTTATTCCCAACAATGTTCATTTCTGTGTCAGAAAAGATAGGTGTTGGCTTGAAATAACAAGCGGCTAATTTTTTTATTCAATTTCGCCCGGAGAAGGGTAGTCAGATATTCCTGTTTTGACTTTTTTCCAGTGCAAAATGAAGGTATTTTCAGCTCTCTGGGCTATGAAATACTTATTTAACATATCAAATGACATACTGCAACCTATACCTTGAAATTTATAAGATGCTAAATTTCTCAAGCACCTGTTCCGGGGACTGAAATATTTGTGCCGAATATGACTTACGAGGGCAAATACCCCTTACGGGGGCAAGAAAGCCTATACATCATAAAGCGATTTTTACGGCATTAAAATTAAACTTCTATATGAATTTGCTCAGTTGAGAGCTTAATTCAAATATATGCAAACGTGGCATATCAAAACCCTGTTGACACATGCTGTCTCATTTGCAAAACCTTTCATGATGTTTGATTGTTTATGTGTAAATGGAATATTTTGAAACTGGTTTGGTCTAAAATTTGCATGTTTTTAAATTTGGGTCATTCTGATAATGACTTGTGTTCCCATAAGGGAAAATCAGGCCTTGTAATCAGACACCTGACTGTTGGTTTTCTTGTCCCTGTAAAAGTTAATGCCCCCGTAAGGATAATCGGCCTCGTAAGTCATATTCGGCACAAATTTTCAATCCTTGGAAACAAATGCTGGGGAAATTTAGCAGCTTGTGCATTTCAACATAGATGTAGGTTGCATTAAGTAATTTAATATGTTATTATGCATTATTTAATATGTTAAATAAGTATTTCATTCATAGCCCAGATAGCTGAAAATACCATCATTTTGCACTAGTAAAGAAGTCAAAATAGAAATATTGGCCATCCTTTCTCCGATGAAATTAAATTAAAAATTAGTCGCTTGTTTTTTCAAGACCACTTCTATCTTTTCTGATGCAGAAATGAAATTTGTTGGGAATAGCATTGTACGATTTTTCAGATTGACTAAAAAGCAATAAATCAGGAGATCTTACTCATTTGTTGATATTTGAATGTCTTGTAAGTCATGGCCGGAAGTTTGCGTAAAGATTTTGAGTGCATAACCACTGGCTCCCCTTACGAGATTACCAGCACTCATCTTTTTTACTTACTCTATACTGGAGGTATTCAAATAGACAGGCCTAAACATGTCGACCCAGATTGGATACTGCAGAATGCTGTGTCTAATCAGGGTCTACACATTCTTTGCCACAAATCCACATGAAAGAGTAGTAAAAGGGACATGTTTGAATTTTAGGATATAATGCCCTTCAGTCTTGGCTGTGAAGCAAGCATACAGTATTCACCCTAAACATTGGGACAACTTAACTCTTAACCATCCTGCCCCTAAAATCTTAACCATACTGCCCCTTAATTCTTAACTATACTGCCCCTAAAATCTGAACGTCCGTTCCACAACTTGCTGTTCTGTCTAAAAACTGCTTGATGGATGGCAAACAAATGTAAACTCTGCTCAGACATCACATTCTGCAGCATCATATCTGGGTCTATACTATATGCTCAGGCCTGTGTGTCCCAATTGGGTAAATAATGTCCTTCAAGTTACCATATTTACCCTTAGTATTCGGACACCTCAACTGCTTACCATATTTCTTCTAAAATTTGAACAAGTACAATTTACTACCCAGTGTTCTGTCTAAAAATTGCTGGATAAGTGGCAAACCTGTAGACCCGTATGAGATGCCGCATTCTGCTTTCCTCCAGCCTGTCTGTCCAAATACATATGGTAAATAAAGTAATGTCCCTTAAGTTAAATCTGAATGATGTGTTAACCCTTAAAATGCCATCTGAAAATGTCGTCTGTTTATGTCGCCTGCTGAATATTCTTGCAAACTTTACAAACCTGTTTTTGCATACAGGCAAACATGTGGACCCTGATTAGACTGCTCGTAGAGGAGCAGTCTGATCTGTATCCACACTGTTTGCCAAAAATGACTTTCAAAATCACAAGCAGACCACAATTGTTGCAATTGGCAGTTTAAGAGTTAATCATTAACTGTAGTACTCCAGATAAAATTTTCAGCAGACAACATACCAAAATATTTTCGGTGTGTTCCTGTTTTCTGGAAGAAATGAGAACAATAACATCAATTTGTCCTCTGCTAAATTAGCCCCGAGATAGGTTAGTTTAACTCTTTCCATGCTAGTGGCGACTTTTGTTGTCTGCTGATAAACGTTGGGCCTGATCTGGGTCCAAATTGTTTGACTCTCTGATGGTATTCCTGAAAGACTTTTTTGAAAAAGTCAATTTAAAAAAAAATTCCACTGATGACAAAAAAGTTAATTTCCAAAAAAAAAAAAAAAAAATCCACAGATGATTAAAAAAGCATGCAAAATTACCCAGCATGCAAAGAGTTAACATCAGTGCCGAAAAACACGCAATCTTGCATCCTACTTTGTTTTAAATGAGTAACATTGACTTAATTATTACTGTATCTATCCTAAATATTTACTCCTTACCATGCTTGTCCCAGAATTTGAACAAATCAATTTTACTACCTTAATTACTCTTTAGGTGCCAAATTTCAGATAACCATCTGCTTTTTTTTTAGAGCAGACTATCGGTTGGAAAGAAGTTTATATGTAAAGTTGAAAGACTGAATGTCAGACAGCGTAGATCCAGATGAGACGGCTCATTATGAGCCGTCTCATCTGGATCTATGCTGTTTGCAAAAGCCTATTATTATCGCCTATGGCAGTGAAAGAGTTAACCCTTAAAGCGCCAAGAAATTCTGCATCTGAAAATGTTGTCTGCTTATGCCGTCTGCTGCATCTTCTTGCAAACTTTCCAAACTTACATTTTGCATATAGGCAAACAGTGTGTACCCAGATCAGACTGCTCCTAAAGGAGCAGTCCTATCTGGGTCCACACTGTTTGCAGAAATGACCTTTAAAGTAACCAGCAGAAGACCAAGCAGACGACAGTAGTTGTGACTGGCGCTTTAAGGGTTAATAGTGATGTGTCTAAAAACTGCTTGCTGTGTGGCAAACAGTGTAATTTTGCATTCTGCAACATCTAAGCAGAGTCTGCACTGTTTGCTCAGAATGCTCAGCATAGCTCCAGATAAGGTGTTTTTTTCATAGGAATAAGTGCTGATATTTTTCTTATTTTTCCACTTCTAATGAGTACCCACAACATAATGTTTTCATGAAAAAACAAGAAAAATATTTTGTGGATACCGCATCCTATCTGGAGCTATTAGTTATATTTTATGAATGATGCATTCATTTTCAAGCATTAGTATGGCCTAACTGTGTATGTCAAGAGACTTATCCAAAGAATTCTTTTTTAGCTTTTTTTTATCAACGAAAAATACCAGATTCAGTAAAAATTCCATAACATTAAGATTCCATTAGCTTTCAGCACTATCTGAACAAAACAAGCAGACGACAAATAAGTGATAGCTTTTCATAAAGTTTACTAAAATAAGGTTTGACATTTCGCTGAAAATGTGTGATATTTTATTTATAGCACTTCCATAAGGGATGGTTTGAATGAAATGAAATGCCCAATTTAATTGCCTCTTAAAAAGGGGGAAAACTGATATGTAATCTGAAAGGTTATCTGTCACTATTTAAATCCAGCATGCTAAAAGTTAAACTAATAATAATTAAATTAGATTGATAAATATTGCACAAGGGAAATTCTTCCCTTTTCCTGGAACTGTATTGTAGGAAAGCCAGCTTTAGTATGGCTGAGATAAAAGTGAGCAAAAAGACTCATTTTCTGGGGATAAGGTCAGCCGGCAGTTATCCAGCACAAGGGACAGACAATTCATATTTCCAGATAAATTTTGTTACATGCACCAAAACATGTTTTATGGGTACTTATTGGAATCATCTCAATAAGTACAGTCGAACCTCGTTATCTCGAACTCGCTTATTTCGAATTACCGCTTATCTCAAAGTGAAAATCTGGTCCCTGTTTTAACATGAAACTATGACAACAGGTAACAAAATAGTGTAAAAAAGAAGAGAAATTGCTCCTAAGGAGCAATTTCTCCTCTTTTCCAGATTATTTTATATATATATATATATATTTCTAACTTCAGGAGTTAAATTACATACTCATTTGTTAAATGTGGTTGTTCAATTTATTGTTTTCCTCACTCTCTCAACTCTGATATGTCGAGGTATGGATATCTCGAAGTGTTTCAGTGAGTCCCTTGGAATTCGAGATAACGAGAGTCGTGACTGTATTTTCAAGATTTGTTTTAGGCAAAAGAAATAAACATTATCCTTATTAACCCTTAAAGTGCCAATCACAACTGCAGCAGATGACATTTTTTTTTTTTTTTTTTCAGTGAAAACAAGTCTGAACATTTCATGTGAATTGAAGACTTGTTTTCTCTGCAAAAAAAAAAAAAAAAAAAAAAAAATGAATGTCGTCTGCTACAAATTTTGCTTGGCGCTTTAAGGGTTAAACTGTTACCTCAGTTATCACTTTATCTGTGCCACTACCTTGGCTAATGCAAGATTTCAGTGTCTGTGGCCTTGACCTTTGGTCAGCAGTAGCAGCAGGAACATGCTGTCAGCTGATATATATATACAACTAGTATATCCAAAGTACTAACAAGAGTGTGTATGGTGGCTCATAGGTAGCCACAACTGGTGGGAGATTGTTGGTCCCATTTATGCTTAGTAGGCTCGTCTGACAGATCCATTCCCAATTGAAGGGATGTCTGATTAGATTTACTATAACCAACTTTTGTAGAAATTCCTGTATTTAATTCAAAGACAGATGCTGCAGAATGTGGCATCTGATCTGGGTATACACTTTTGGCAAAGAAAAGATCCCATTTATGTGATGTCAGACACAAGTGGGTTAATAACTCCACACCTAAGCAAAATCTGTAGGTAAATACTTTCAGAAGTATAAGCAAAGAAAAACGACTTTACAAAATTTTTATACAAATGTAAAGGAAAAGTCTGTGGCCGTAACCTTCATCTTTGGTCAGCAGCAGCAGCAAGCGACAATGATGAGATTCAAGGGAGACAACTCTTGTTAAAATGTTTTTATTTAATTATTTTTTATGCCCCCGCCTGCCTTGGCAGGAGTGGGTCATATAGCGTTTCGCCGTGATGTTGCGTCCGTACGTGCGTATGTGGGTATATCACGTTCGTAACCAGGTTCGTTTTCCTGCAAGTTTATGTGCAAATTTACATCTGTGTTTCTCTTGCAGCTAGTAACTTTTATACCTTCTGGGCTAGAAAGTTGAAACTTTGTATGACACTTCTACATCAAGACCTTTTAATGTATGGTACCGTTGCCCCAGGGTCATGCCCCTGGGTGGGGCTAGGGGTCGGGGTGGGGGCATCTGTGTACTGTGGAAACATTTCTAGATATTTACCTCTTCTTAATAGGGATCTACTCTAAAAGAAAAGAATTTGCTCCTAAGGGGTGCAGATTCCTTCCTTTTGGAATAAACCCCTTTCCATAAGGAACTTAATGTGCAGGAAAGCAAACAGTCCCATTAACCCTTCTCTTGCTGAACATGACATGCCCTGTCTTAACAAACAGTGTAGATCCAGATCAGTTGGCTTCTGAAGAAGCCAAAAGAAAAGATTTGTGGGTGAATACTTTCAGAAGTATAAGCAAAGAAAAAAGACTTCACAAAATTTTTATACAAATATAAAGAAGCCAAGTGGTCTGGATCTGCACTGTTTGTCATTAAATACAAATGTATGTGAATTTCTATCAAAAATCTGGATCGAGTAATCTGATTGGCTGAAAATTAGAAGTGGGTGTGGCATCTTAATTTATTCAGCATGATAAAGGTTAATGTGCAGGAAAGCAGTCCCGTTTAGGATTGCTGAACAGATGGAATGATGAAAATTGTATATCCCACTCATCATAGGTAATGCACCAAGGATATAACAATTTTTCTTATTTTTCCATAAGGACATATGCTGCGGGTAATCATAAAAATAACCTTGCCAAGGCAATTCTAATAATACCATAGTTCTGTATTTACCCTAAGCATTTGGAAATACTCCTGGCCACATTCTACACTGTTTACACTCATCCAGCAGTTTTTAGATGCACCAGACAGGTAATAAAATGGAATTGGTCAAATTTTAGTATGGTAAGTTGTCAAGGTGTCTGAATACTTATGGTAAATAAGAAAACTATTAACATATTTTATTTTGAAAAACAAAACAAAACAATAAAAACAACAACAAAGCCGCATCTAAACATCAGTCTTACATTCTTGTTATGCCCCTAACTTAATTTGGCATAGTTACTACCAAACACTTTTTGAATGACCCTCAACAATTCAAATAATCAAGTATCCCACCATTGTTGGCTACATTTGGTGGACAAATGTCCTTGTAATGCATGATATTAATATCTTTTGGTTCAGCTGCACAGGAAAGACAGTAGGCCTTCAAACCAGTGCAAAAAAAAAAAATAAAAATCAAAGCACTGACAGCACTGATTGGTTCATAGAAACACACCGTTCAATTTCATTGGTCAATAATAATCATGTAAACAACAGCCTTAAGGAAATTTTGGTGTATGTATACTTTGGCTCGATTGTAAACAATCAACACAAAAACTAAAAAAAGACCAGAAAATGCCTTTTTTACCACATCATGTTAGAGCAGCATCGCACCCTACCAGGAAAAGCTAGGCTAAAATTGAAGTGGCAAAAAAATGCGCAGGACATGTTTACATGTAGAAGTAAGAAAAATATTTTTCTGATACCCCATTATCTGGAGCTGTGCAGTATGCTAAGCTAACTCTCAGAGACCCTTTTCTCATTTAACAGCATAAACAGGGTTGACTTCATTGGGTACTTAATTTTCCTAATGTGTCAAAGACAAATTAATTAATCGAATTAAAAATACAGTTGGAGGAAAACATTAACTTGGACTGCCATTTATAAAACCTCATTGCCATTTTTGTTTTGCCGATATTTCTAATATATTGGCTTGATATCATAGCTCCAGATAAGAGGGTGTAGCCTTCTAATATTATCTTTTTATCTCCCCACGAAAACATATATTGAGGGTACTCATTAGAAGTGCCTCTGTGAGGCACTTCTAATGAGTACCCACAACATATGTGAACATACCTTGTGGAGTAATAAGAAAAAATATCAGGGCCCAGTTGTTCAAAGCATCGTTAGCTTAACGAGCTTGTTAAGGGTCATTTCGTTAACTGTTTTAGCGGATTCAATAGACAATATTCTAATATTTTTTGCTGAAAAAATGTGAGTAGCTACTCACATTTTTTCAGCAAAAAATTTCAGCATATTTGCGTATTACTTGATTTAAATTTTAACGAATTGTTAACTAACGACATCGTTAGCTTTGAACAACTGGGCCCAGAACTTTTTGGTTGAAAGAGGTGCCTTATATCTGGAGCTATGTTGATACAATGGATTAGGTATCACACTACTCCTGGGTGCTGATATGTCACCAGATGGAGTGTGGTGGTTGGTAGGATAGTTTGTCCTGCTATTGAAACTTCAGAAGGTTTGGCACTGGTTTCTTGCTGATTTGGGTTTGGGGTCCTTTCTGTCTTATCTTATATTGAAGTGTCCTGGTGGCAGTGTGTCTGACTTCAAATCACCAGGTCCCGGTTTCGAATCACGCTAAAGGCTGAATTCAGCTTATTACTGTATGGTGCTTCATTACACAGAGCCATTCATTATTATCCTTTCATCATCTCAATATGACTTGAATAATATTGAAAAGGACCTAAAACACCAAACCATCATCATCTTATATCTTACAAGGGGCTAAACTGGATTCGCATGACATGTACCTATAGGTCATAATTATATCAGCCATTAATTACGATATTTACCCTAAATATTGGACCATCTTAACCCTTTTACTGCTGAACCCGGATAGCCCTGCCTTTACAAACAGTGTAGATCCAGACCAGATGCTTCAGTGTAGCTCCAGATAAGCCAACTGATCTGGATCTGCACTGTTTGCCATTCAGTATTTGAGTTTGTATCAACAACCTGGATCAAGTAATCTGATTGGCTTAAAACTTTTTATTTTTTATTTTCGTTTCATGGCCCTTTCAAGATTACTCCACTCATATCGAGCAGATCATTAATGAAAGGTGGGCGAATACCAGATACCCGGAGAAAAACCACCTGACCTTCCATAGCGTAACTTGGCATCTCACATTGGCTGAAAACTAGGTGTGGCATCTTACCTGTTGATGTGCCTAAAACTTGCTGGATGAGTGGCAAAAAGTTTTTGAAGTGTTGTATAGTCACAAGCTGACATCACGAAAACATACCTATATAATTTTGACCCCTTTAAACTCCACTTTTATATAGTAAAACTGGGGTTTACAGGGGTATACATTATTTTTCTTATTTCTGCTCAAACCATAGATTGTGTGTACTCATTACAACCACCTCGGTGAGGCAGTTCTAACGAGTACCCACAATCTATGTTTTGTGCAGAAATATGAAAAATATCTGAGTTTTTTTATCTGAAAATTTTCAGTTTTTGGAGGAAAAATTTTCTATATATTTGAATAGGCGTGTTTTTGTAATGATTCTGCTTGCACTGGCCTTCGAAACAGGGACATCATGAGCATTGTCAGGAACGTGAACCATTTAGCCACCCACATTAGAAAATTATTTTCAAATGTTGTCTTAACCCTTGTTCTGCTGAATAAATTAAGATGCCACGCCCACTTCTAATTTTCAGCCAATTATATGACTTGATCCAGGTTGTTAATACAAACTCACAAAATAATGACAAATAGTGCAGATCCAAATCAGTTGGTTCAGAAGCCAACTGATCTGGATCTACACTGTTTGCAAAGTCAGGCATATCCAGGTTCAGCAGGACTAGAGTTAATATTTTGTCAGAAGGCAGACTTACCATATCTACCCTATTTAGCGGAACAAGCTTGAGAACCTGGTATGTGTTAAGGGTCTACACTGTTTACACTCATCCAGTAGCTTGTAGGCTTTGACATTTCATGCAAATTGTCTCTGAAGGAGACAACATCAAATTGGAATTGTCCAAATTTTACAAGTATTGTTTGGAGTTAAGGTGTCCAAATATTTTACAAGTATTGTTTGGAGTTAAGGTGTCCAAATATTTAGGGTTAATACATCAAAATGTCAAAATGTGTTGGCTTTTGAATATAAAATTCAGAATGTACAACTCACATTAAAATCTAATCACTTTTCAGGATTCAGTCATTAATTATTGGTAAGCAGCTTAACTTATCGCATGAAGGCAAAATTAGAAATCATAAATGATAGTCTTCATTTTCCCATGTCAATAGAGTTTCCATTTGAAATGATAATCTTCATTTTCCCATGTCATAGAGTTTCCATTTGAAAGGTTGCAGAGAGTGCACTTCTCTAAGATTTGTCTCTCTTGTTTAGCCACTTGGATACACTTTACAGTTTTCCAGGGTAATGTTAATCAATTTCAAATTGGTTTCTCAAAACCCAAGACACAAAATTTGGAAAACAACAAGAGAAGTCAAGATACTATCATGTTACATTTTCAAATTTGATATTCAAAGTACATAAAGATTGTTGGGTGTCTCCAGCAAGGAAGGTAACTTCTTGTATATGACTATACCTGCAACTGTTTTTATTGTCCCCAGCCTTTTCGAAGAAAAGCGGAGGGACACTGATTTTGGCTTTCGGTGGTGCATGGCACGTGGCACGTGGCACGTGGCATGTGGCGCGTGGTTCCGAATTTTTAGCAGGTACCTTGTCCCCTTAACTCCTCCCACAGTTTTTGTCCGATTCTTTTGAAACTTAACAGGGGCTTTTAAGATGGTCTGAAGATATGCATGTGGTTTTTTCAGAATCCTGAAATTATTTTTTATCACTTTTTACACATTTTGAACTTAGACATGTTTTTAGTTCTAATATTACAGAAGTCTATAGGGAGTAGGTAACTTGTCCCCTTAACTCCTCCCACAGTTTTTGGCCGATCCTTTTGAAACTTTACTTGGGCTTTTAGGATGGCCTGAAGATATGCATGTGGATTTTTCAGAATCCTGAAATAAATTTTTATAATTTTTTCAGCATTTTTACCTTAGACATTTTTTGAGTTCTAATATTACAGAAGTGTATAGGAAGTAGGTACCTTGTCCCCGTAACTCCTACCACAGTTTTAAGCTGATCCTTTTGAAACTTTACAGGTGCTTTAAGGATGGTCTGAAGATATGCATGTGGTTTTTTCAAAATCCTGAAATTAATTTTTATCACTGGCAGCTCTTCAACACCTTTTACTCTGATACTCAAATAAGGTATCGTTTTGCCAATGGTCTGTCGTCTTTCGTTTGTTTTGCCAATGGCCTCCGTCTTTTGTTTGTTTTGTCAGTGGTCTTTCGGTAGTTTTGCCAATGGTCTGTCGTCTTTCTTTCATTTTGCCAGTGTTTGTCATCTTTCGTTCGTTTTCCAGTGGTCTGTCGTCTTTCGTTCGTTGCTGTCCTCAGTCTTGTTTTTACTTTTTCCACATTTTTAACTTTTATCATTAAAACTTTTAACATAGACTTTTTTCATGCTTCAATTCTATGAAAGTACATATAGTAGTAGGTACCTTGTGAGCACAACTCCTCCCGCATCTTTTTTGTTTTTTGGTACATTTTACAGGCTTTCAAAGGGATCTTTAGTCATTTGTCATTGGGCTTTCTGATGCCCAAGCCACCAGCGTCTACAGCACTTTGATTGCAATAATAAGTTTGTCCGTAGCATATCTCTTAACCCTTGTCATGCTGAACCTGGATATACCCTGCCTTTGCAAACAGTGTAGGTCCAGATCAGTTGGCTTCTGAAGAAGCCAACTGATCTGGATCTGCACTGTTTGCCATTAAGTATGTAAATTTATAGCAAAAATCCAGATCAAGCAATCTGATTGGCTGAAAACTAGAAGTGGGTGTAGCATCTTAATTTATTCAGCATGACAAGGGTTAAAAGTATTTACTCTTTCACTAACATAACCCTCCCACTATTGCGCATCTTCGGGGAGCATTATATGGTTTCACAGATGCTCTTGTTTGGAAGATTTTTAATAGGCGGGGGACGTAAATTCTCTGAATTCGCTTGTTTAATTTTGGTCATCATTATTTTAACCATCACCACTGTCTGAGCTAATTCAGCAGATGAAAAATTGATGATATTTTGCTTATTTATCTGAGTAAAATGGCTTTGACATTTTGTGCAAATTGTCTCCTAAACTAATAGAATGTGGTCTGATACAATTTTCAGTGGCACTTTTAGGGCTCTTAACCTTTACCACTCTCTGGTCTAATTCAGCAGACAACAAATTTGATGAAATTTTTCTAATTTTTCCCAGAAAACATGATTTGACATTTCATGCAAATTGTCTTCAATTTGCATGAAATGCCAAATCTTTTTTTTACTGAGAAAAATAAGAGAAAATATTTCAAAGTGCTGTCTGCTGAAAATTTTACCCAGAGTGCTAAGCCTTAAAGATTGGCATGTTCTGTCTAGGAATATAATTAGAAATAAACAATGTCACAAGAAATAAGAACTGTTTTGTGGCTTCAGATAAAGTGAAATTTCTGGAGAAAATTTTGGATAAGTTTTCTTATTTTTGCACCAAAATCTGTTACCCATTGGAATGGCTTGCCTGTATGTTCTATATATTTTCGCAGAAAAAATGGCCAAAAATAATATTATTTGAATTTTCTCTGTATCTGGACCTTGTGTATAAAACCAAATAGGCATCAGCCAGCCACGTCATCAATATGGACTCATATTCCAACCAAAAAGTACTGATGATATTCAGCCATGAAAGGGGGTGGTCGGATGGTGCGAAGGTGCTGTGTATCTTACATCACTGGGGCGTCCAACTGATATTGGCTTACAGTTGGGCAAGGCCTGCTATCCTTGTAGTGGGTAAGGGTAGAGGGGGAATGTTTTTATTTCTTCTGTTTCTTCACTTTCATTCCTGTTTCTCTTTCTTCCCTGTCCCTCGCTTTCATCTCCTCTACTCTCTCTTCTATCTCTTTTCTCCCCTTCTCTGGGAGACGACACAAAATGACCCTCAAGGGTTGACGTGTTGTTAAACCCCAACACAATCAATCAGCCATGAAAACAGTCAAACTTCAATGCAAATACCAAAAATATCCAAACTTTTTCATAGGCCTAGATAAGAGTGGGTATCAGGTTAATATTTTTCTTATTTCTCCATGAAAACATATGTTGTGGATACTCATTAGAAGCACCTCAGTGAGGCGCTTCTAATGAGTACCACAGCATATGTTTTCGTGGAGAAATAAGAAAAATATCAATACTTTTGGATTGAAAAAAGCACCTTAACAAGAGCTATGCTTTTTGGTTGGTGGATAAAAAAGACCTTACCTTCGGTTGATCATTGTTGATTTGGCTGACTGATGTTTTTTTGATTCTTGTGACATAGTTTCTTTCTAATTACTATCAAGATGGAAGATGTCACTCTTTGTTAGTAAAGGCAAGATCAGATGGACTTTGTATATATCTGTTGAAAATAAGAGTGCCTACCAACTTGACCAGTGTTAAACTTTGTCCTGCTAAATAAATTAAGATGCCATGCCCATTTCTAATTTTCAGCCAATCAGATTACTTGATCCAGATTGTTGATATAAATTCACATACTTAATAGCAAACAGTGCAGGAGCCAACTGATCTGGATTTACACTGTTTGCAAGGGCAGGATATATCTGGGTTCAGCAGGACAAGGGTTAATGAATAGCATTCTTCCATCGAAGATGTCAATCTTTATTAGTAAATGCAAGATCAGATGGATTTTGTATAGATCTTTTGGAAAAAAGAGTGCCTACCAACCTGACCAGTATTACACCTTGTCCTGCTAAATAAATTAACCCTTAAAGCGCCGATCACAACAATTGTCGTCTGCTTTGTCATCGGCTTGTGATTTTAAAGGTCATTTTTGCAAACAGTGTGGACCCAGATCAGACTGCTTCTGTTGGAGCAGTCTGATCAGGGTCCACACTGTTTGCCTGTATGCAACAATAGGTTGAAAAGTTTGCAAGAATATTCAGCAGACGACATAAACAGACTTTTCTTGGCGTTTTAAGGGTTAAGATGCCATGCCCATTTCTAATTTTCAGCCAGTCAGATTACCCGATCCAGATTATTGATGTAAGTTCACAAACTTAATGGCAAACAGTGCAGATCCAGATCAGTTGGCTTCTACACTGTTTGCAAAGGCAGGGTATATCCGGGTTCAGCAGGACAAGGGATTAATGAATAGCCCAACTTCATGGAATTCTTGCATGCCAGTTTATTGTCATTATAGCTCCAGATTTAAGTAGTATCCTGGGTGGCTCAGTTGGATGCGCATCCAACTGGTGATCAGGAGGTTGTGGGTTGAACCCCCCACCGGGTCGGCAACATTCTTTGGTGGAGATTTAATCATGAAATATTTTTCTACGGTCATTCTCTCCCTTCTGCTGATTCAAGAAGGCAGTTGTCAGTTTTTGGCGAAAGAATGTGCACAATACTGGATAACCGCTTAGAGGACTAAGCCTGCCCAGTAAACGTGCCGGCCTCGGTGACTCATTTGGATGAGCCGTCCGACTGGAGACCAAGAGGTCGTGGGTTCAACCCCGCTGAGGTCTGCAACATTCTTTCGTGGAGACTGATCATGAAATAGTTTCTATGGTCATTCTCTCCCTTCCGCTGATTCAAGAAGGGCAGTTGTCAGTTTCTGGCGAAAGAATGTGCACAATACTGGTTAAGCGCTTAGATGACTAAGCCTGCCCAGTAAACGTGTGGTTAGATAAACTGACCATGCTCAACATGACCCCAATGGGTTGACTGGGCTGTAAAACCTCAACACAAAAACTGACCGCGCTGGATGTAACCCCATTGGGTTGACTGGGCCGTAATATCTCAACACAAACGACCTTATCTGCTTACCATACTTGTCCTAAAGATGGAACTAGTCAATTCTACCAATATTGCTGTATGTATAGCAAATATTGTAGATCCTGATCAGAGGTTACATTCTGCAGCATCTAATCTGGGTTTACACTGTTTGCAAAGGCTTATCTGTCCCATTACGGGTTTATTGTGGTACCCATTAGAAGCACCTCGCTTAGGGACTTCTAATGAGTGCCTTCAACCCTTGTCCTGCTGAACCCTGATATACTCTGCAAACAGTGTAGATCCAGATCAGATGGCTTCTAAGAAGCCAACTGATCTGGATCTACACTGTTTGTTGATATATTGTCATTCAGTATGTGAATTTATATCAACAATCTGAATCAAGTAATCTGATTGGCTGAAAATTTGAAAAGGGCATGGCGTCTTAATTTATTCAGCAGGACAAGAGTTAAGATACTTTTTCGATTTATCAGTCCTTTTCTTGGTATGAAAAAAAAAGTGCCTTAACTGGAGCTGTGATCTCATAACTGTAGGGGTATCGAGTGGTGAGCACTCCCCACTTTGGATCATAAGGTGGAATCCTTGTGGAGGCGGAATTCAGCTTTTCACTGTATGGCGCCTCATTGCACAGAGCGTGTCATTATCAGCTTTCCATTATCTCGATAGGACTTGAATAATGTTGAAAGGGCTTATCATCATTTATTGTGAAAAAAGGGCACCAGAGCTGTGCCATTTACAGACTTGAGACCCAGTATTTTTGTTTTTTGCCAATTACAGTTTGTTTCTTCTTGAGGAGGTCATATTTGTGAAATTCTTTGAAACTGAAGTGTTTTAATAGGGTCTTCCCAGTTATTTTGTGTGATGGCAGTTTAAGTAAATATTGATTTTGCTGTGGAAAAAAAATAGGAGATTTAAATCTTGATGAATTGTTCTGTCCCATTCAGTTTAAAACTATTCAGTTTTACTTTCCTGCACATGCAGCTTTCAGATTTAAGTAATGGTTAGGAATAGCAGATGATTTGATTGTGTTGTGGTTTAACAACATGTCAACCCTTATGGGTCATTTTGTGTCGTCTCCCAGAGAAAGGGAGAAGAGAGATAGGAGAGATAGTAGAGGAGATGAAAGAAAGGGACAGGGGAGAAAGAGGAAAATGAATGAAAGTGAAGAAACAGAAGAAATAAAAACATTCCCTCTCTAGCCTTATCTGCAGGCCTTGCTCAACCGTAAGCCAGTCTCAGCTGGACGTGACATAAGATACATGACACCTTTCAGCAAAGGGCAGTTGTCAGTTTCTGGCGAAAGAATGTGCACAATATTGGTTAACCGCTTAGAGGACTAAGCCTGCCCAATAAACGTGTGGTTAGGTAAACTGACCGCGCTCGACATGACCCCATTGGGTTGACTGGGCCGTAAAACCTCAACACAAACAAAACCTTTGCCTGACCCAACGACCCTAAATCAGATTGACATTCTTTATAATATATATATATATGACATTTTATGTGAATCGTCTGCTAGGCAGGTGAGTCACATGAAATATCAAACCTTAATTTATCAAAACAAATACATATTTTAGTTTTGTCCTCTACAGTTTTAATGGTCTTTTAAATGTTAATTTATTGATTGTTAATGTTGCATTTTGCTGGTTAACCCATAAAATGCTATCATAGCAGCAGCAGATGACATTTTTGATTAATCTTTTATTATTCAGAGAAAATAAGGCTTGGCATTTTTTGTGAATTGTCTGCTAGGCAGGTGATTCCTCTGAAATGCCATGTCTTATTTTTCTCTGAAAATAATTTTAAAAAATTAGAATGTCTGCTACAATGTTGCTCTGCGCTTTGTGGGTTAAACTGCTTATTGTTGAATTAGCCATAATTGATGACTGAATTCTGAGAAATTGTTACCATTCTCTGGGCTAATTCAGCAGATGACAAATTGATCAAATTTTTCTTAGTTTTTCCAGAAAATAGGATTTGATATTTATGCAAATTTTGTCCAATGAAGACAATTTGCATGAAATATCAAACCCAGTTTTTCTGAAAAAACTGAGAAGACTATTTCAGTATGTCTTCTGCTGAAAATTTTACTTAGCATGTTTAGCGTTAAGCAGTCTGGAGACTTGTGTTTATCAGTCATGTGATTGCATTAATGTATAAGATTTCCACCAAGGGGGAAATAACTGGGTTACAGTCTTGTCTGCATCTGCAGTTGCAAAGATGAGATGAGCATCACTGTTTTGGTGATGATGGTGGCAGTATTGGGTGTTGTATTGTCTGTGTTCTTAGTCATAGAAAGTGAGACATATGTATCATTTTTTGTCCTCTATGTTATTCAAAGGGGACTATTAAAATGGGTTTGTACTTCTGTCTGTCCATCTGTCTGTCCATCCGGCCATGTGAGATTCCGTCCGACACATTGAGATGGGTAGCTTATTGGCGCAACCCCTCTTACAGTTTTATACTGATCTTTTTGAAATTTTGCAGGTGTTTTTATTATAGTCTGTTGCAAATTCCTAAAATCACCTCTGCTTGTTAGCCAACGCTGTAGATTTAGTGTGCTGGTATACTGGAATATTCATATTCGTCTGCCAGTATTGTACTCAATATGATCAACATCTTATTTCTTCAAAAGTTTGACATTTTCTTTCGTTTTGTTCATTTATTCTCTATTTATAAGCATCAGTGTATAAAGCTCATGTTTAAATACAGAATGTAGCGTTATTAGCGTTAGCAGAGATTTATCATGAAATATTTTCTACGGTCATTCTCTCCCTTCCGCTGATTCAAGAAGGGCAGTTGTCAGTTTCTGGCAAAAGAATGTGCACAATACTGGTTCACCGCTTAGAGGACTAAACCTGCCCAGTAAATGTGTGGATAGGTAAAATGACCATGCTCGACATGACCCCATTGGGTTGACTGGGCCATAAAACCTCAACACAAACAAACAAACCAGCTGAATGGATAGTTAAAATGCGGTAAAGTAAATCTGGTGGTGTTAAACTGCCCCCAAAAATTGTTTGGTACTTATCTTCTGTAGTGTATGACCTACTTGACTAAAAGAAATTGACGTTTTCTCAAATTTACATGTTTCATTTGCTGAGGGACTGTGTATTGTGCTGCAATACTGATTGCCTTGTTGTTTTTGAAAGGACATCCACTATTTTGATTAGTTGCTGTAGCATACGAGTACATAATAACCCTAAGTATTTGGACAGATAGGGCCGGCCTCGGTGGCTCAGTTGGATGCGCCGTCCGACTGGAGACCAGGAGGTCGCGGGTTCAACCTCCGCTGAGGTCAGCGACATTCTTTTGTGGAGATTGATCATGAAATATTTTCTGCAGTCATTCTCTCCCTTCCGCCAATTCAAGAAGGGCAGTTGTCAGTTTCTGACGAAAGAATGTGCACAATACTGGTTAACCGCTTAGAGGACTAAGCCTGCCCAATAAACGTGTGGCTATGTAAACTGACTGTGCTCGACATGACCCCATTGGGTTGACTGGGCCGTAAAACCTCAACACAAACAATTGGACAGATAGGCCTTTGCAAACAGCGTAGACCCAGATCAGATGCTGCAGAGTGTGGCATCTGATCAGGGTGTACACTTTTTGCCATACATACAGCACTATTTTAGACACATCAAGAGGTAGTAGAACAGACTATTTCAAATTTTAGGGCAGGTATGGTAAGTAGATAAGGTGTCCCAATACTTAGGGTTATTGCCATAATTGGAACAATGTTGCTTATTATCTGCAGATATGCAATGTCTGTTTCACTGAGGTGAGCAAGTTGTGGTCTGTGGATATCCTGTTTTATGGTTCATTGTCGTTAATATACTTTCACATTAAGTGTTTTCATTTTTAGCTTATTTCTCTAGAACATAATGTGTTTTTGTGGAGAAATACTGTATTCAACCTAATTACCGCACTGTGCGCTAAGTTTATTAAAAAATGCTGGGAAAACTTGTGGTAAAATATGTACCTACCTATATTAAAGGTACACTTAAAAAAAAAAAAAAAATGCAAAGGACTTATCAAATAATGCTTATGCAATATTTTTATGTGTTTTTTCTGATTTTCTTTACAAAAGCATATGTTGTGGGTACTCATTTGAATTGCATCAACTTATTGGTACCCACAACATGTGCCTTTATAAAGTAGTAGACAAAGATACACTGGCTGTAATCTGAAAACTACAGAATTGCTTGACTGTGCGCTGATAGGGGTATTTACGGTCATTAAGTCAAATACGGTAAGTAAACTAACAATACTTTATGGTTGAAAAGAGCCTTTTTTAGGCCAAAAAAAAAAAGTATTAGATTCTCAGACACCGCCGCATCTATCCAAAAGGTCCCGCATATATGATTTTTTTTTCAGTGGTAAGTTTTTTTCTGACCCATGAAAATATGTGACACAGGATTTTACTTGCTTATCTGAGAATCATTTCTGACCAAATTGCAATCTAGACCACAAACATATGGCATTCTTACTTACTTGCAAAGAAAATCGGTAAATTACTATCTGTTTATGTTGTTTGAGACTTTAAACTTGCTGTTGTTGCAGATAGATAGATTTTAGATACTTCTGGTCGCCATTTTGTTTAACCAAACAAACCCAAATGTCCAAGAATGTACACAACCAGAAAATAAAAATAAAAAACATTAAATGAAGTTACAATCAGGAAGCACAGCCTTCCTGAGGCCATTACAAAAACACGCTATACTGATGGCCATGGCATTTATTTGTGTCAAAGATATCTCAGGAACTACTTTACCTAGAAACTTGAAATTTTGTACACATGACAAGTATGACTAGTTGTATTGTGGGAAAGAAAATAAGGGCCATGGGACCAGGTTCTTTAGAGTTATTTCCCTTTGTTGTTCTGGCTATACTGATGGCCACGGCATTTACTTGTGTCAAAGATTTCTCAGGAACTACTTTACCTAGAAACTTGAAATTTTGTACAAATGACAAGTATGACTAGTTGTATTGTGGGAAAGAAAATAATGGCCATGGGGCCAGGTCCCTTAGAGTTGTTTCCCTTTGTTGTTCTGGCTGTACTGATGGCCATGGCATTTACTTGTCAAAGATATCTCAGGAACTACTTTACCTAGAAACTTGAAATTTTGTACACATGACAAGAATGACTAGATGTATTGTGGGAAAGAAAATAACGGTCATGGGGCCAGGTCCTTTAGAGTTATTTCCCTTTGTTGTTCTGGTTATACTGATGGCCATGGCCGTGGGAATTAGTGAGCATATGCTCACTTCATGGTCTAGTATAGGCATGTTTTCGTGATGACTGAAAGAAGAAAAGATGATGAAACCCAACTGCACAGTAGCAATATCCGACATACAAAGAAAGAAAAATTGCAACATAGAAACCACTTTGGAACAATTAGCAGAAAAAAGTACTGAGGGTGAACGGGTTGACAAACAAAGACTAGTAAAAGAACCACCACTTTGGACTGGTGAGCAGAAACATCTACAGAGGACAGGGGGTTTGGATGTGGTTATGGGGGCTGGCTTAACCCTTGTCCTGCTGAACCCGGATATACCCTATCTTTGCAAACAGTGGAGATCTAGATCAGTTGGCCAACTGATTGGATCTGCACTGTTCGCCATTAAGAATATGAATTTATATCAACAATCCAGATCAAGTAATCTGATTGGCTGAAAATTAGAAGTGGGCATAGCATCTTAATTTATTCAGCATGACAAGGGTTAAACTAATATTACTGGATTGAAACCTCATCCTTAATTCTGATGCAGTTCAAAATTATAATAATAGTAAATTAGTAAAGTAAAGTAATGGCGGCTTCTGATCTGGGTCTGCACTTTTTGTGAGTTACCCTTTTGGGGCTCTCCAAAAATTGGTGAACAGACTAATATTAACTTCAACATAGAAACACTCACCATACAATGTCAGAAAATGGTACCATTCAGTCTGTTCTTTTCTTATGTCAATGCCGTGTTCATAACTAGCATTGTTTGTATGGTTTACCATTTATTCTTAGTATTTGGACAGACAGACAGACAGATAGACAGACAGACCCAACAGTGTAGATCCAGATCAAATGCTGATTGTGTGGTGTCTGGTCAGTGTTTGCACTGTTCATCATACTTCCAGCAGTTGTGGCCACATCTACATGCACATGGTAAAATACATGCACAGGGTCCATTTGTTCAGAACATCATTAGCTTAACGTGCTCATTAGTGGTCAAAATGTTAACTGTTCTAGAAAGTACAATATCTAATTCACAGGTATTTTTGCAGAAAAAATGAGAGTAGCTTTTGCAAATACAAAAGCTACTCACATTTTTATGCCCCCGCCTATTTGAAGAATAGCGGATGGGCATTAAGAATTACCCCTGTCCGTCCCGTACGTCTGTCTGTCCATCCGTCCGTCCGTCTGTCTGTCCATCCGTACGTCCCACTTCGTGTCCGGGCCATAACTCCCAAACCGTATGAAATATATTCATGAAACTTCACAGGTGCATACATCACATTAAGACATTGTGTCATGAACAAAGAAGACAACTCTTGCATTTTTGGTTTTTGAATTATTTCCGCTTGACTTAGTTCCATATAGTTAACTGTGTCCGGGCCATAACTCCTAAACCGTATGAAATATATTCATGAAACTTTACCAGTGCCTGCATCACACTGAGACGATGTGTCATGAACAAGGAAGACAACTCTTGCATTTTTGGTTTTTGAATTATTTCCGCTTGACTTAGTTCCATACAGTTAACTGTGTCCGGGCCATAACTCCTAAACCGTATGAAATATATTCATGAAACTTTATGGGTGCATGCATCACATTGAGACGATGTGTCATAACCAAGGAAGACAACTCTTGCATTTTTTGTTTTTGAATTATTTCCCCTTGACTTAGTTCCATATAGTTAACCGTGTCCGGGCCATAACTCCTAAACCATATGGAATATTTTCATGAAACTTTACAGGTGCATGCATCACATTGAGACGATGTGTCATGAACAAGGAAGACAACACTTGCATTTTTCATTTTTGAATTATCTTCCCTTGACTTAGTTCCATATAGTAAACTGTGTCCGGGTCTTAATAATAACTTCATGGTATACCTGTTACAATTACATATAAACCCTTTTTCTGAATGGCATTTGGCGGGGGCATCCATGTCCTATGGACACTTTTTCTAGTTTCAGAAAAAATACTAGTGTATAATCCATATCTTTTAATGACCAAAGTTTTAACAAATGTTAACTAATGATGTCATTAGTTTTGAACAACTGGGCCCAGATGTTTAGGGTAAACAAGGTATTTTTGTTTTTTTTACTATGATCTGAATACCTCAAAATAAAATGTAATAATGCTGTCCACAAAAAAGTTCTGGCAATGTGAAATAATTCACCTGCATCTGATAAAAGGGTCTCCAATGTTGACTCAGGAAATTATGTTCAAAAATTAATATCAGTCATTGTTTACTTTCCATACAAGACAGGCATTTGCCAGGTGGTGCCTGCTATCCTTGTAGTGGGTAAGGGTAGAGGGGGAATGTTTTTATTTCTTCTGTTTCTTCACTTTCATTCCTGTTCCTCTTTCTTCCCTGTCCCTCTCTTTCATCTCCTTTACTCTCTCTTCTATCTCTTTTCTCCCTTTCTCTGGGAGACGACACAAAATGACCCTCAAGGGTTGACATGTCGTTAAACCCCAACACAATCAAATTTGCCAGGTGGTTGGGTGAGGCAAAATTGTCGTGTATCTTATGTCACTGAGGCGTCCAACTGATACAGATTTACAGTTGGGCAAGGCCTGCTTGCTATCCTTACAGCAGATAAGGTTATAAGGGGCAATGTTTTTATTTCTTCTATTTCTTCACTGTCATTCATTTTCCATTCTCCTCTGTCCCTCTCTTTCATCTCCTTTACTATCTCTTCTACCTATCTTCTCCATTTCTCTGGGAGATGACACAAAATGAGCCACAAGGGTTGACCTGTCGTTAAACCTCAGTTCAGTCAATAAGACAAGCATTTGGTTATTATCATTATTAGTTGTTTTTTTTTAGGTGTGTATGTGTGTGTGTGTTGGTGGTGGTGGGAAGGGGGGGGTGGGGGGAGGGGGGGGGGGGGGGGGGAGGAGCGATAAAATCTGTCTTTGTGCAGAATGAAATGACATCAAATGAATTTTTTACCCAACATGCTAAGGGTTAAAGGCAGATTCTCCCATAATGAGGCTAATTTGTTTTCCCTGATGACAAAGCACAGCTCTAGATAATGGGTTCCAGATAAAAATTTATTTTTTATTTTTCTCCATGAAAACTTATGTTGTGGGTACTTGCTGGAATTGCCTCAGTGAGGTAATTGTTGTGAGTAACAATATAATAAATTTTCTTGGGGAAGTAAGAAAAACAATTTTTAGGGATCTTTTTCTGGTGGCGTTGTCGGAGTTAGCATTGGCTTTTGCATTGGAATGGTTGTCCTCTCCAACATGTTCAGCTCCATTTGTCAAACTCCAAGGCTAATGAAACTTCATACACACATCTACCATGATGCACACTGCCCACTGCCATTGACTGTTATTGGCTTTAACCTACTTTTCACACTTGGCTGAACAATGTTTAGTCTGCATTTAGCTCTATTTCTCAAGCATCGAGGCCTAAAGGCTAATGAAACTTCATACACACATCTACCATGATGCACACTGCCCACTGCCATTGACTGTTATTGGCTTTAACCTACTTTTCACACTTGGCTGAACAATGTTTAGTCTGCGTTTAGCTCTGTTTCTCAAGCATCGAGGCCTAAAGGCTAATGAAACTTCATAAACACATCCGCCATGGTACACCCTGTCCACTTCTAGTGACTTACTGACTTTGACCTACTTTTCAAGCTTGGCTGAACAATGTTTAGTCTGTGCATTTAGCTCTGTTTCTGGAACACTGCGGTATCTATGCTAATGAAACAGTGTAGAAACATCTGCCATGACACACTCTGCCCAATACCATTGACTGTTACTGACCTTGACCTGCTTTTCACGCCTTACTGAATAATGCTTAGCAAATTTAGCTCCATTTCTCAAACACCGAGGCCTGATGAAACTTCATACACACATCCACCATGATGCACCTTACTCAGTGCCATTGACTGTTACTGACATTGCTCTATTTTTCACTCTTGGGTGAATAATGTTTAGTCTGTGCATTTAGCTCCATTTCTGGAACTCAGAGGCTTCTAAATTTATGAAACTTCATATACACACATCCGCGATGACACACCCATCCCACTGCCATCAACCATTACTGACCTTGACTTTTGTTCTGTGCTTGGCTGAACAATGTTTAGTCTGTGCATTTATTTAGCTCAGTTTCTCAAGCACAGAGGCATGTACGCTTATGTAACTTCATGCACACATCTGTCATGATGCACCCTGCCTACTGTCAGCAACCATGTCTGACTTTGACCTACTTTTCACACTGCTGAAAAAGTTTTAGTTTTTGCATTTAGCTCTGTTTTGTCAACACCCAGGCCTATGGACTAGTGAAACTTCCTGGTAAAAAGAATGTGTGCAAGTGTTGGTTCACCATTTAGAACACTAAGCCTGCCCAGGAAAAGTGTTGTTAGGTGAACTGACCAGCTCAATTTGACTTAAATAGGTTGACTGAGCTGTAAAACCTCAACTCAGACACACACACACATCCACCATGATGCACCCTGACTAGTGCTATAGACTCTTATTGATGTCTTTTTCACACTTGGTGGAACAATGTTTAGTCTGCCTGTTCAAATCTGTTTCTTGAACACCACCAGCAACTCAGACACACACACACATCCACCATGATGCACCCTGACTAGTGCTGTAGACTCTTATTGATGTCTTTTTCACACTTGGTGGAACAATGTTTAGTCTGCCTGTTCAAATCTGTTTCTTGAACACCACCAGCAGTCACGAGGTAGCCATTTTTCAAGAAAATAAAGCTTGAAATTTCATGCACATTATCTGCATAGCAAACACTTGCATGAAATGTCAGGCCTTATTGTCTTGAAAAAAAAAAAAAATGAAAAAAAAATAAAATGTTGTTTGGTACATTTTGCATGGTGCCTTAAGGCAGGTTTTGTCAAGGTGGGGACTGACTGGTTTTGTCAACATGGGACCAGTGTCCCGGTGTTTTGTCTGGTGCCCTTAAAGCACCATTCATAATTGCAGCAAATGATATTCTTTGTTGTTGGCAAAGGCATAAAGCAGGCTTTTTCATGATTTTTTCACAACAAACAGTTAATTGATAAAAAGTTTTTTCAAGTAATTTCAAAATAGCCAAGAAACAAATCAATTTTGTGCAATATTCATTACAGTGGAAACATTCTTTCTCGGGTATTAACCTAAAACACAACAAAGTGACAACATCTGTGGAAAGTAACAAAAAGCTTCAAGCTACAATTCACATCAGCCTGTGCGTATTCACAGTCTGGTCTGAATCTATGCCAAAAGTAATAGGAAAGCCACGGACAGTGGTTAAGTGCGGACAATAAAATCACGAAAAAGGCAAGGAATCCATGCATGCACCATACACAGCCCACACCCGCATCCACAAGCACATACCCATGTGTAAGCCTGTGTGATTCACATGAAATGTAAATCCTTATTTTCTTTGAAAAGTAAATAAAGAAATAAATTGTCAAAATGTCATCTGCTGCAGTTGTAATTGACACTTTAAGGGTTAAAGGCAGATTTTCCCATGATGAGGCTAATTTGTTTTACCTTTATCCAAGCACAACTCTAGTAAGACTGATGTCTAGATAAATATTTTTGTCAAAGACATTTTAAAAATAGGTTTGCAGTGTTAAACCCACTTGATAGAATGTCCTGTGTGTAAGTCGGCTATGTAATGTATGCATCCATTCCAATACACAGCTAAATCAGAATAGAACATGCACAAAAAGGTATCTAGCTGCTTAGACGTTTTTTTTTCTGATAATTTAAAAGAAAACCAAAAAGCAGAGCTTAGAATTTATCAAAACTTTTTTTACATACACCAAGCCTTTTTACCTTTGACAAAATCTTTTTTATACCCCACTACACGATAGTGGTGGGGTATTATGGTTTCATGTTGGTCCTCCATGTGTCCCTCTGTCTGTTCGCCTGTCGGCCTGTACATCCGTCCGTCTGTTGTACATCCTTCAGTGTTTTCATTTCTGGATAATAACTTGAGTGAATGTCAATGGATTTTCACCAAACTTGGTATGTGCATTGATATTGTTGAGATCTGATGTTGGATTGCTAATGGACAAATTTCATTGATTTTTGACAGCGTTATCTGCCCCCAACACGTCTGATTTTTCCTTTCTGGACGATAACTTGAGTAAATACCAATGGATTTTCATCAAACTTGATGTGTGCATTGATATTTTAGAGATCTGGTTGAAATTGCTAATGGGCTAATTTCATCAATTTTTGACAGTTATCTGCCCATGACACATCAATATTTTCATTTCCGGACTATACCTTGTGTAAATATCAGTGGATTTGCACCAAACTTGGTATGTGCATTGCTATTGTAGAGATCTGTTTCAGGATTGCTAATGGGCACATTTCGTCAATTTTTGGCAGAGTTATCTGCCCGCTACATATCCATATTTTCATATTAGGCCAATAACTTGAGTAAAACTCGATAGAGTTTCACCCAACTTGATATGTGCATTGATATTGTGGAGATCTGGTTTGGGATTGCTATTGGGTACATTCCATCAATTTTTACAGAGTTATCTTGCCATGATACGACAATGGCGATGATCATTTCACGTTTTTATTTAAAGATACTTGTTTTTTATTCCTCCATGAAAACTTTTATTATGGGTACTCACTGGATTCCCTTCAATGAGGTAATTGTAGTGAGTACTAAATAATAGGCTTTCTTGGAGAAATAAGAAAAAAAATCTGATTATTCCTCTTATCTAGAGCTATGGGTTTGCCCTTTAGATAACATTCTAATTTTTCTTTTTGATTTTTCAAGAAAATAAGGCTTGATGTTTCATGTATATTGTATGCTATGCAGACAGTTTTATGCAGACAGTTTCCTTGACATGCAGCAGACGACACTTCTAAATTTATTTTTTATATTTTTTTTCTGCAGACGATTCACATGAAATTTCAAGGTTTATTTTCTAAGAAAAATATTTTATTTTAGAATGTCATCTGCTAAAAATTTTGCTTATGGCTTTAAGGGTTAAGCTTAACCACTCTCTAGGCTTATTCAGGAGATGACAAATTAATGATATTTTTCTTATCTTTCCCTGAAAGTGGCTTTTACATTTCATGCAAATTGTCTTCTAAGGAGCATGCTAAACATTTAGGGTTTAGGCAGGTTGTGTCACCATGAGGACTGCTGTCCTAATGTGTATTCTCCGGTGCCGATAAATTAGCTCTTCAGATGATAAGCAAAATTTGTAGCAGATGACATTCAAATTTTTGCTTTTTATTTTTTTGGGGGTTTTTCATAGAAAATAAGTCTTGACATTTCATGTGAATCATCTGCTTGGCAGATGATTCACATCAAATGTCAAGACTTACTATCTTTATAAAATAAAAACAATTCAAAATGTCTTCAGCTGCAGTTGTGATTAGTTAGTATAGTATTGGGTATTATTATTGGTGTTCACTCTGATTACCCTCAGGCATGTAGCGATTTCTGCGATTTCTGTGATTCTTAGTGGCAGTAAGCCTAAAAATGTCAGTCGAGTGCTTAACTAAGCATCCTTGTCTGTCAGCATGAAATCTCCCATTATTTCTTTGATAGTACACTCAAAAAGTCGGCAGTGTTTTCAATTGGATTTCTTGAATGACAGAGACGGAATGGCTAGTGAGTTTGTGGGTTTAAACTGTGGATTTAATCACTACCGGAGTTGGAAATAATAAAAAATGGTGTTCTGGAATTGGGATATTTTTGTGGAGTAAATATTAATTTAATTATGACAAACAGTGGAATAAAAGCAAATTGAATTTCTCACTGTCTGTGGGAAACAGAAGTATGCGAGTTAACCTTGTTGCACTCTATAGGGTAAATTACCAGATGACAAATACATAGCTACAGATAAGATATATCAGGAGAAATATTTTTTAATTTTTCTCCATGAAAAAATATTATGGGTACTCATTAGAAGTGTCTAATTGAGGCACATCTAATGAGTGTACCCACAACATATCTTTTTGTGAAGAAATAAGAAAAGAATTGTCCCTTTTTCGGTTGATAAATGGCTATGCTGGAGCTATGTGCAAGTAGTAAATTTTTTTCTTAGTTTTCAAAGTATATAGATTGTCTTCAATTTGAGACCATTTGGAGAAACTAATAAGCCCTATTTTCTACAATAATTAAGAAAAATGTTTTGTAATTCAACCTGCTGTTATTTTAATTAATACAACATGCTGTAAGCTGATGAATGTAACATGTGAGACTAAGTGCAGAAAAAGGGCAAAGGTATGTGACATCAAAGGCCCAGATCAGCCTGTGCATTCATACTGACTGATACACTGCCCGTTTGTGGGATAAAAGGATACTGTGGAATATGTGTCCATGTACAGAGAAGGCCCTGATCATGCTCTGATCTGGACTTTCATTTAATACTTATGGTATGAGCTCCCTTTTTCTGTGTTATGCATGGTGTAACCGATTTCATGACTGAAGGCAAAGCTGTAGATAAGAGGAATATTCGGAGATGCACCGATTTGTCTTAATATTTTCTGGCATAAAGGATCTCCTGTCAGCATTATGTTTGACAGCAGTGGGGGAAACCTAATTCATCACGAAAACATGCCTATATAATATTGACCCCCTTAAACCCCACTTTTATATATTAAAACTGGGGTTTACAGGGGGATACATTATTTTTCTTATTTCTGCTCAAAAATGTAAATTATGGGTACTCGTTAGAACTGCCTCTTAAGTAGCCACAATCTATGTTTAGAACGGAAATAAGAAAAACATCAGAATTTTATATCTGGAAATTTTCATTTTTTGTTTGTGGTAAAATTTTCAGTATATTTGAATACATAGGCGTGTTTTCATAATGTATTGCAACACATTATATACTTACCGCTTAGCAGACAACATTTTGAAATATATTTCTTATTTTCCTCACAAAACAGGCTTTCCTTAGTAGAAAATATGCATGAAATATCAAAGCCTATTTTCTTGGAAAAAAAAAACGTCATGACATTACGAAAACATACCTATATAATTTAGACCCCCTTAAACCCCACTTTTTATATAGTAAAACTGGGGTTTACAGGGGTATACATTTTTTTTCTTATTTCTGCTCAAAACATAGATTGTGGGTACTCGTTAGAACTGCCTTGGCGAGGCAGTTCTAACGAGTACCCACAATCTATGTTTTGTGCAGAAATATGAAAAATATCTGAGTTTTTTATCTGAAAATTTTCAGTTTTGGAGATAAAATTTTCTATATATTTGAATAGGCGTGTTTTTGTAATGAAAAAAAACATGTCATGAAGTTGCCCATTGAGTGAGAAAGGTTATCATACTTGTCCTAAAATTGGAACAAGTCCATTTTACTGCCTCGTAGTATGTCGGAAAACTGCTGGATGAGTGGCAAGCACTGTAGACCCTGATCAGACTCCACAATCTGGGTCTTTACTGTTTGATTAGGCCTGTCTGTACCAATAGGGTAAATATGGTAACCCAAAATCACTGTGTCTGGAGCAATTTGTAGCAGGCTGCATTCTAAATTATTTTTATTTTTCAGAGAAAATGTCTTGACAGTTCATGTGAAATCATGATTCATATGAAATGCCAAGTCTTGTTTTCTGAAAAATAAAATAAAAATCAAAAAGTATTCTTCTGCAGTTAAGATTTCACACACACACAAAAACAGGAGTTAACCCTTGTCTTGCTGAACCAAGATATGCCCTGCCTTTGCAAACAGTGTAAATCCAGATCAGTTGGTTTCTGAAGAAGCCAACTGATCTGGATCTGCACTTTTTGTCATTCATATGTGAATTTATATCAATAGTCTGGATCAAGTAATCTGATTGGCAAAAAATTAGAAGTGGTTGTGGCATCTTAATTTATTCAACATGGCAAGAGTTAAGGGTTAAGATTTCACACACACACACACACACACACACACACACACACACACACACACAAAAGAGGGTTAATTTTACACAGCTCCTGATAAGAAGAGTATCCAGACAAGTATTTTGCTTACTTTAGATATACTGGTAGGCAACATTCTTTTGTGGAGACTGATCATGAAATATTTTTAGCTCACCTGAGCCGAAGGCTCAAGGTGAGCTATTGTGATCACTCACCGTCCGTCGTCGTCGTTCGTCTGTCCGTCCATCCGTCCACAATCTTTAAACAACATCTCCTCCTAAACCACAGATTGGAATTTGACCAAACTTCACAGGATTGATCCTTGATTGGTCCTCTTTCAAAGTTGTTCAAATGGTTCCGGTCCATTGCATATCTAGGTCACAGGAGCTAGAAATAGATTTTTTAACTAAAAATTTAAAAACTCTTCT
This sequence comes from Anodontia alba, assembly GCA_964016985.1. Lineage (NCBI taxonomy): Eukaryota > Metazoa > Mollusca > Bivalvia > Lucinida > Lucinidae > Anodontia > Anodontia alba. The sequence continues at coordinate 60,613,154 of OZ024833.1, read as the reverse complement.
TGTAAGAAACCACAGGACCAATTTCCATATAATTTTGTGGAAATGTTTCTTTGGTGACCCTCTACCAAGATTGTTCAAGCCATTTGGATTCGTCAAAAAACATGGCCGCCAGGGGGCGGGGCTTATTTTCTCTATATATCTATGTAGAAAACTTTAAAAATCTTCTTGTCAGAAACCACTGGACCGATTTCAATATAATTTTGCACAAATGTTCCTTTGGTGATCCTCTACCAAGATTGTTCAAGCCATTTGGATTCGTCAAAAAACATTTTCCCTTTATATCTATATAGAAAGCTTGAAAAAATCTTCTCGTCATAAACCACTGGACTGATTTCAATATAACTTGGCAGAAATGTTTCCTTGGTGACCCTTTACCAAGATTGTTCAAGCCGTCATGATTTGTCAAAAACCATGGCTGCTAGGGGGCAGGGCTTATTTTCCCTAAATATCTGTATAGAAAACTTTAATGGTCTTCTTGTTAGAAACCACTGAACTGATTTCAATATAACATTGCAGAAATGTTTCTTATGTAACCCTCTTTCAAGGTTGTTCAAGCCGTCATGATTCGTCAAAAAACATGGCCACCAGTGGTCAGTGGGGTGGGAGGGTGTACTTATTTACCCTATATATCTTATGTAGAAAACTTTAAAAATCTTCTTGTCAGACACCACAGGACTGATTTCATTATAACTTGGCAAAAATGTTTCCTTGGTGACCCTCTACCAAGATTGCTCAAAAAACATGGCTGCTAGCGGGTGAGGCTTATTTTCCATATATATCTATATAGAAAACTAAAAAATCTTCTTGTCAGAAACCACTGGACCGATTTCAATATAACTTGGCAGTTTCTTTGGTGACCCGCTACCAAGGTTATACATAAATTATTGAAATCAGTCCGGAGGTTTGTTTGTTTGTGTTGAGGTTTTACGGCCCAGTCAACCCAATGGGGTCATGTCGAGCGCGGTCAGTTTACCTAACCACACGTTTACTGGGCAGGCTTAGTCCTCTAAGCGGTTAACCAGTATTGTGCACATTCTTTCGCCAGAAAAGTCAGGAGGTATTTGACCAGAAGAATTTTAAAGTTTTCTATACAGATATATATGGAAAATAAGCCCCGCCCCCTGGGGGGCCATGTTTTTTGACGTATCATGAAGGCTTGAACAATCTTGGTAGAGAGTCACCAAAGCAACATTCCTGCCAAGTTACATTGAACTGGGTCCAACGCTTTCTTACGAGAAGATTTTTAAAGTTTTTTATATAGATATATAGGGAATATAAGCCCCACCCCCTAGCGGCCATGTTTCCCTATAACTTAAAAAATACTAGAAGGGGTGTAAACACCAGGTCATTACTATTTTAATATCTGGAGCCCAAATGTTGGTCATGGTTCCAGTGAAAGGGACTTCTTTCAGAAAAATCTTAGTTCCTGATAAGTGGTCTGAGCAGTTTAGTCCCAGATCAGATTCTGCAGAACATCATGTCTGATCTGGGTCTACACTATTAAATTTTGCCACTCATCTAACAGTTTTAGAGATATCAACAGATACTAATTTGAACTTGTTCTGACTTTAACATTTATAAGTACAGTAGGTCTTCTCCCTTTCTTTGGGAGACAACACAATATAAGGGAAATGAGCCACCAGGGTCAATTTGTCATTAACCCTTGTCCTGCTGAACCTGGATTTACTCTGCCTTTGCAAACAGTGTAAATCCAGATTAGTTGGCTGATCTGGATCTGCACTGTTTGCCATTCAGTTTATGAATTTATGTCAACAATCTTGATCAAGGCATCTGATTGGCTAACAGTTAGAAGTGGGTGTAGCATCTTAATTTATTCAGCATGACAAGGGTTAATACAACATTAATACTGCTGAGCCCAGATATGCCCTGTCTTTGCAAACAGTGTAGAACCAGAAGCCAACTGATCTGGATCTGCACTGTTTGCCATTAAGTATGTGAATTGGAATCAACAACCTGGGTCAAGTAATCTGATTGGCTGAAAATTAGAAGTGGGTGTGGCATCTTAATTATTTCAATATAGAAAGGGACAACAGTTAGCATGCTTTTTAAACAGTTTCAGCAGATGACAATTCGATTTTTTCCCCTGATTTTCCCTCAGAAAATAGGCTATGACATGTCATGCAAATTGTCTCTGACAGTTTGTATGAAATGTCAAAGCCTATTTTCTGGGAAAAACAAGAAAACTACCATCAATTTGTCATCTCTGAATTAACCCAGGGAGTGGTAAGTGCTCTGTGTAAGTGTTAAACAAGATCTCAAACAAAATAGGCCTTGCAATTATATGCAAATTGTCTCCTGACAATTTGCATGAAGTACCAAAGCCTGTTTTGGGGTAAATAATAAGAAAATATCACCGATTTGTCATCTCAGAATTACCCCAGAGAGTAGTAAGTGTTAAACAAACTTCTCTTCTTTAGTATCATTTCATTGAGAGTTCATAGTAGATATTGTAATGCAGAAGCAAGAAACAAAGCCAATATCTTTTAGATAAAAAATATTTTGTCTGGAGTCTCAAAATATATTTTCTTGGCTAAGTTTCAACTTTAAAATTAAGATACATAATTTTTAAAGTATATATTGACTTCATTTGAGTTTTGCTACAGAAAGCTTGAATTGTAAGGCCTAAAAAAAATTATGTTTCCGATTTCCCGACCGACTAACAAAAAAATGCGCTGACTGTAATTTTTTTTTAGCACACGAAGAAAAAAAAAATATCCGCAACCAACCCTGGACAATCCCGGTTTTTATATAAGTTTGTTACATAATTTGTCTGTACCAATTTTCAGATATTGTCGGTCGTCATCATTCATTTATTTATTTCCAATATAGCTGCACCCTTACAAGCCAAACCAAGCACATTAGTGCAGATTATTTCAAAGCATGCAGCCACATCTCGGCCTAAAATAAAATAAAAGCTGTTTAACACAGCACCCCGTTATCATCGGTATTCAAAAATGGTCAAATGTTTGGTAAGAGAAAGCAAAATAACTTGGGAAAAAAAAAAGAGAGAGAGAAAAAAAAGTTGCCAACCTACCGACCCTATGGAAAATTGGTGATGAAATTGGAAACAGAACATTTTTTTTTTAGGCCAAAAGATGAATTTGAGTCTTAGCTGTAATGGTGATCAGTGGTTGTGGGTTTGAAATCTAGACTAAGATTAAGCTGCTGAAGGAGCTGTTTGATAGAAGTTTGTACTGTTTGCCATTCTTCACACCATTACAGAGACCTTTCCAGGTTTCAAAAATTGGGAAAGGTATGAAAAGGAGCAAATATGTCTGAATTTTTAGGGTTTTTATCATCATCCCAAAATGACTGAAATGCAGTTGATTGGACACTAAATAGCTGAACATCAAACTGTGTCTTGGTATTTCATTCAGACTAAACACTTATCATAAAATTACCATATTTCTCCTAAATATTCGGACACCTTTTGCTATCATACTTCACCAAATTTGAACAAGTCATTTCCTACATGTCTACAAACTGCTGGATGAGTGGTAAACAACATTGACCCAGATCAGATGCCACATGTTGTGGCATCTGATCTGAGTCTACATGGTTTTCTCAGGCTATCTTGTCCTGTAGTTAGGGTAACTATTGTAGCTTGGCTATGACCATAGCTCCACATAGGGTGCATTTTCAAAAAAAAAAAAATAATAAAAAAAAATAATAATAATAATAATGATATTTTGCTCATTTCTTCCAATAATGATATTTTACTCATTTCTTCAAAAAGCATATGTTTTGGGTACTCATTAGAAGATCCTTGATGAGTACCCAAAACATGTTTTCATGGAAAAATAAGAAAAATACTTTCTGGATACCCCATCCCCTCTTATATGACACTCAAGGTAATGGGATTACCATATTTGCCTTAAGTATTGGGACTCCTTATCTGCTTACCATACTTGTCCTAAAATTTGAAATAGTCCATTCCTGGCGAAAGAATGTGCACAATACTGGTTAATCGCTTAGAGGACTAAGCCTGCCCAGTAAACGTGTAGCTAGGTAAACTGACCACGCTCGACATGACCCCCATTGGGTTGACTGGGCCGTACAACCTCAACACAAACAAAGTCCATTCTACTACCTCTTGATGTGTCTAAGATATTGTTGTATGTTTGGCAAACAGTGTAGACCCTGATCAGATGCCACATCTTATTGTGTCTGATCTGGGTCTACACTGTTTGCAAGGGCCTATCTGTCCCAATACTTAGGGTTATTATGGTACATCAGAAGTAACACATTGTTGAGCAGTGATGAAAAGGCATTATTAACCCTTGTCCTGCTGAACCCGGATATACCCTGCCTTTGCAAACAGTGTAGATCCAGATCAGTTGGCTTCTGAAGAAGCCAACTGATCTGGATCTGCACTGTTTGTCATTCAGTATGCAAATTTATATCAATGACCTGGATCTAGTAATATGATTGGCTGAGATTTTGAAAAGGGCGTGGCATCTTAATTTATTCAGCAGGACAAGGGTTAACAAATAATGCATATATAAAATGCTGTTTTGGATCATATGCACCAGAAATAGTATTTTTTATTCATGTTCTACTTACTAGATAATTATTCTATGATATTTTCCTCCTGCTGTTGACAAAGTGGGAGATATTGGTAACAGTAGCCTTCTATGGCTTGGTATTGCATTTTATTTATGAACTGCCATAACTACAAAATCATTCACATGTACTAGAGTTACATTTAGCTTGACCTCACAATGCAGAACTACTGGTCAGGCAATGTTCTTTCATGGAGATTGATCATGAAATATTTTCTATGGTCATTCTCTTCCTTCCGCTGATCCAAGAAGGGCAGTTGTCAGTTTCTGGTGAAAGAATGTGCGCAATACTGGTTTACCCTTTACAGGACTAAGCCTGCCCAGTAAAAGTGTGCTTAGGTAAAATGAACATGCTTGACTTGACCCCATTGGTTGATTGGGTCGTTAATCCTCAACACAAAGTTAACAAACAAACTATGGTGAAGCATCTGCTTGGCTGATGTTAATGCTCCTGACTTGAAATCATGAATCCAACTAGAGGCAGAATTATTCAGCTCATGACTGTTACACTTCATTGTCCAGAGCCATCCACTAATCATGAAAACATGCCTATATAACTTTGACCCCCTTAAACCCCGCTTTTATATAGTAAAACTGGGGTTTACAGGGGTATACTTTATTTTTCTTATTTCTGCTCAAAACATAGATTGTGGGTACTCGTTAGAACGGCCTCGTTGAGGAGGTTCTAATGAGTACCCACGATCTATGTGTTGAACAGAAATATGAAAAATATCAGAATTTTTTATTTGAAACTTCATTTTTCATTGGTAAAAATTTCAGTATACAGTTGACTCTCGTTATCTTGACATCTCTTATCTTGATCCTATCACTTATGTCAAACTGATTTCTAAGTCCCGATAATTTTACCTATGTATTTATTGTATTTCAGCTTCGCGTATGTCGAACTACTTTTATGTCGACACTTTGGCTATCTCGTCCATCATTTTCAGTCCCTGAATATATTTTTCACTGTTTTTACTACCGCGTATCTCGAACTCGGACCATGACGAAGGAAAAAAAAATGTAAGATGCGGCACCGGCGGTCTCTCAGTTAAGGAAAATCATAATAGGCCATTGGTAAATAAATCAATATTTTAATTTTCCCCTTTGTCCAGGTAATTACAAACAACACAAACAATGTCTAAAATCAGTAATTATGAAATCACATGCGAGTCGAGTCGGGTTTGACACGCGGCGCTCAACACCGTCTCGTGTCATTGATTTGTAAGATAAAAAGCGGCCTAGAATAGTGTTATGGAAGATTAATCAACGAAGTTTCTTTAATTCATTGTTTAGATATGCTCTTCACTATTGAGTACTGTCCGTCTGAATGATATAGCATTTTCAAGAAAAGTCAGTGCGTGACAGGTTCCGACTCAGATCAGCCTGTATTGATCAGGCTAGCTAAGTCTGAATCTTTGCTTGCTACTCTTTAGTCAGGCATTGCTCTTTGGTAAGCCCAGATAAGGCTCATGCGTATAATGGAAAATTCGTGGGCGTGCAGGCTGATCCGAGAGTTTGACAGTTGCACAGTCTTCTAATAGGCGTTGTCGTGCACGGCCTCAAATAGACGAATCACACTTGGGTACCGATGTTAACCCTTCCGACCCTGTAGACTGGTACGGATACCCGCACAAATAGTGTAGGTCCAGATGAGACGGTTCATAACGAGCTTTCTCTGCAGGATCTACAGTTTGCCGCGCTGAGATGGGTCGTTTTATGCCAGGGGAGATAATCCAAACTAGCTTACAGCTGCCGCTTAACATTGTAAGCGTTTTATGCAAAAGCGGAAACCAGCCAACTCTTTATCGAGTCGTCTATGCGAAGGGAGCTAATCCAAACCAGTTCATAATGTATAGCTAACATAACCCGGAAACCAGTAATTTATTTATAGCTTGTATGGAAATCCAAATTTGTAGGAGTATTAAAAGACAACAAGAGACGTTTGAAATTTATCATTATTAACATTTATTGATGATATTATTCCAAGAGAACCATTGCATCTCCTAAAACAAACAGTAACAATGCAAACTGAAGTACGCGTAAATTATTTAAATTGCCATATACATGTGCCTTCCAAGCACGTTTTGGCGAACAGAGAGGCTAACAGTTGTCAAACCTATGATGTCACAATTTGGTTGTCTCGAACTACTGATAACTCGAACATTTTTATCAGGTCCCGTGAAGTTCGAGATAACGAGAGTCGACTGTATTTGAATAGGCATGTTTTCGTAATGTATCCCATTATCACCCCTTTTTTGCTGGGATATGGATTAAATAATGTTGAAAGGAGTAAACACCAAATCCTTATCAACCTCACAAGGACTATATGAGACAGATGGAATGAAGATGACTTGCCTATTTGGTTTCTGAGTTCTTTCCCCATGATTAATTTTCATGTCTGGGCCTTCAGGGGAATGGATACATTTTCAAGGGAGGCAACTCTTTGATAATTATTTTTGCTTTCTTCTTAGAAGGGGTGTACTCTAAAACGAAAGAATTTGCTCCCAAGGGGAGCAAATTCTTTCTTTTTAGAGTATACCCATTTTTAGATGGAATTTGTTTGTGCAGAAAGGCGAAGAGGAAGTCATGAAAGTTGTCTGCCATGAAAAAAATGGCAGAAAATCCACCAGGTGTATCCATTCACATTAAGAGATATAATCCTGAAACTTTACAGGTGGATTGAACACAATGTGATGGTGTTTCTTGCAGAGCAATCAATGAAACTATTCCTTAATTTATTCATGAGTTAATTGCCCTTGGCAAAATTTCTTGTCCTGACTGTCTGTCCATTTCCTGTCTGTTTTGTAACTCCTTCACTTTTAGAGATATAGGAGTCATGACTCTTCTCATGTTGTCAGATAAAAGATCTGTCTTGTTGTTTATTGTCTGATTTCTGATTGCATAACCATTGGATTAATGGAATCCTTAAAGCACCAAGCAAAATTCATAGCAGGCAACATTCTAATATTCTTTTTTTTTTTTTTTTCATAGAAAGTAAGTCTTGACAATTCATGTCAATCAAATGCTTGGCAGGCAATTCACTTGAAATGTCAAACCTAATTTTCTTGGAAAAAAAGCTTATTTGTTGCTGTGGTTACTGGCATTGTCAATTGGATTGTCTGATTTGTGGCTACATGGGTAAATAAAATGATTTGATTGGGTTATCTAATTAGTGATTACACATACACTAGTAGATAAGTAAAATGATGTATGGATCATCTAGTGATTTTGTATACACTTGTATGGGTGGTCGGGTGGTGCGAAGGTGTCATGTATTGTATGTCACCGGGGCGTCCAGCTGATATTGGCTTACAGTTGGGCAAGGCCTGCTATCCTTGTAGCAGGTAAGGGTAGGGAGGTGATGTTTTTATTTCTTCTGTTTCTTCACTTTCATTCCTGTTCCTCTTTCTTCCCTGTCCCTCTCTTTCATCTCTTCTGCTATTCTCTTCTGTCTCTTTTCTCCCTTTCTCTGGGAGACGACACAAAATGACCCACAAGGGTTGACGTGTCGTTAAACCCCAACACAATCAATGTATACACTTGCAGATAAGTAAAATGACTTTGGAATTAGTGATTACTATCAGATAAGTAAAATAACATAGATTATCTTAGTGGTTACATATGCCCTGGCAGATAAGTAAAAGGACAAATGGATTATCTAATTAGTGATTACATAAAGAGTGGCAGATAAGTTAAATAACATGTGGATTATCATATTAGTGACTGCACATCCACTAGCAGATGTTAAATGATATATGGATTATCTGATTAGTGATTATATGTACACCAGCAGATAAGTGAAATGACAAATAGATTATCTAATAAGTGATTACATATGCACTTGCCTAGAGTCACATGTGGGAAAGCCAAGTTCTGCTTATGGATGGTCTGGTGTTTTTTTTCCCTGGGTTCTCTGGTTTTCGCCCACCTTTGATGAACGATCAGCTCGATATAAGTGAAATATTCTCGAAAGGGCCGTAAAACTCAAATGTCAAAAAAAAAACCAAAAAACGATTATCTAAGTAGTGATTATATGTACACTAGCTAATAAGCAAAATGATCTATGGACTATCCTATTAGTGATTACATATACATACTAGCAGATAAATAAAATGGCGTAAGTATTATTTAATTAGTGATCAATGAATACATGTACATTAATCATTAATCAATAAGTAAAATGATATACAAATTATCTAATGAGTGATTACATATTCACTAGCATATAAGTAGAATGACATATAGACACTAGTAGATGAGTAAAATGATTTAAGGATTATCTAATTACTGACTATATAATCATAAGCAGATAAGTAAAATGATATAATAGCTATATAATCAGTGATTATATATACCAAAGAGACAACTCAATGGCATATGGGTTATCTGATTAGTGATTATAGTATAGAATAATTTTTGGATTCAGACTTGAACTGTACTGTTCCTTGATATGGTAAAAAAAATAAAACATGTTCCTTGATATGCTAAAAGAAATACAAACATGTTCTTCAATATGCTGAAAGAAATACTAAGATATTCCTGTATATGCTAAAAGAAATATAAATATGCATATCTACAATAATATTGCTGTAGAATATCTAATTATCTATTGAATTATCTGACCCACAGTTGTGCAAACAGATGAGAACAATGACTTAGCATGGGATACCTCATTACCAACTTAATTATAAACTGGACTGTTTATTCATGTTATCAGATAAGAAAAATAACTGATCCTGGAATATCTAATTACCTGTTGGGTTTTCTAACCCACATGCTTGTTATCAGATTATGACTTGTCATAGTATTGTTACCTACCACTGAACAACTAATGAATGATTATATTGGATAATGGTACTGGATAACTTGTGATTACATACTATAATAGCTTACCTGAGCCAAAGACTCACAAGGTGAGCTTATATATAGTATACCAACGGTACTTGTCCGTTGTCCATAGTCTGTCATCCATCCACACTTTCAAACATCTTCTCAGAACCACTGGACCAATTGAAGTCGATTTTATGTAGAACATCTAAGCCTCCCGGAACAAAAGTTCCATACCTATATATTGTAAAAATCTTTTAACATTCTTCTACTCCAGAACCGCAAGTCAGATTAACTCGAAACTTGGCACACAGCAAAAGGGATTTAAGCCCTACAAAAGTAGATAAATGATGACCCTGGGTTGACCTTGACTTATTTTATATCAAGATCAACTTTGTTCACTTAGGATTTTTTACATTGGAAAAGTCTGCCCACACTTTGAAACATCTTCTCCTCAGAAATCACTGGACCAATTGATGTCAGATTTTATATGGAACATCTCTGCCTCATAGGAGCAAAAGTTTATACAACTGGTCCTGGTCACATGACCAAGAAGGCCACTATGCCCATATATGATAAAAACCCTTTAAAAGTCTTCTCCAGAACCACAAGTCAGATGACCTTGAAACATGGCACTCAGCAAAATGGACTGGAGTCCTACAAAGTTTATATAAATTATGACCCTAGGTTGGCCTTGACCTATTTTACAACAAGGTCAGCTTTGTTCATTTAGGCTTTTACACTGGAAATCTTGAAAAATAAAGATATAAAATCAAAGTTCAAAGAGATGTTTTTGAAACTTACAACAAACAGATAGAGTGATAAGGCCTTTCTGTTGGCATCATTATTTTTCCCCACAGGTTGTTTGCCCCCGCGTTGAGGCTATCGACACTTTCAAACATATTTTTATCAGAAATCATGGAACCAATTGCAGTCAGATTTCATGTGGAACATTGTGGGATCAAAAGTTTATAAAATTGGCCATGTCACATGACCAAAATGGCCACCATGCCCATATACAGTAAATACCCATTAAAAATCATCTTCTCCAGAACCACAAGTCTGATTGCCTTGAAATTTTGCACAAAGCATCAGGGACTTGAGCCCTCCAAAGCTTATATAAATGATGACCCTGGTTTGACTTTGGCCTATTTACAAGGTCAACTTTGTTCACTTAGGCTTTTACATCATAAAATATTATATAAAAGCAAAGTTTATGAGCCAAAGTCTTTAAATTTGGTATACAAGTAAAGCACCTTCATTGCAAAAACATGCCTATGTAATTTTGACCCCCTTAAACCCCACTTTTATACAGTAAAACTGGGGTTTACGGGGGTATACATTATTTTTCTTATTTCTGCTCCAAAACATAGATTGTAGGTACTCATTAGAACCGCCTCGCCGAGGCGGTTCTAACAAGTACTATAATCTATGTTTTAAGCAGTTATATGAAAAATATCAGAGTTTTTTACCTGAAAATTTTCAGTTTTTGGAGGTGAAATTTTCTATATATTTGAATAGGCGTGTTCGTAATGTTGGCAGTAATTGTTTGACAGAAAATCCGGCTTCTGTCTTTCACATCTGTCCCTTATCCTTTTTAGCTTGTGTGATAATCAGGTGAGCAATACAGGGCCTCTTTGGCCCCCTTGTTTCATTAGTGATTATATACATTATCTCCAGGTAGTAATAGTTGATAACTTAGGATAAGCATAGCTTCAGTTAAGGTGCTTTTTCAGCCAAAAAGTATGGATATTTTTCTTCATTTCATAAAAACATGTGGGTACTCATTAGAAGCACCTCATCACAAAACATGCTATGGATGCTCATTAGAAGTGCATCAGCACCACTGTTTGTTAGCTCACCAAAGCAGAAGGCTTCAAGGGAGCTTGTAGGATGGGCAGAATTCCGTTGTCCGTTGTCCATCATCAGCTTCTGCGTCCGTTGTCCATTGTTGGCATCAGCGTCGATGTTGACATTGGCATCAACATTTTCAAATGTCATCTCCTCTGAAACCACTGGGCCAATTGAAGCAAAATTACACATGGAGCCTTCATGGGGTAGGGGAACAAAAGTTTGTTCATAATGTTTGGGTCGCATGACCAAGATGGCCGCCATCTTGAAAATTTTCTCAGGAACCGAATGATCGATAACCTTGAAACTTCATATGCAGCATTAGGAACTCTGGTTCTACCAAGTTTGTTCAAATGGTGTCCCTTTGTTGACCTTGACCTATTTTACAACAAGGTCAGATTAGCTCACTTGGGCTTTTGTAGGGAAAAAGACAAGTAGTGAATTTTTCGGAAGATATTGTTGTAGCCTGTAACATCAAAGTTGATATCTGCAATCTGCTAAATGATTTTTGATACATACCAAAGGTCAAGGTCATTTATTGACCTTTGTCCTGGATGCCTCAGCAGTGATTTTTTTAGGCATGCGTCCTGCGTCCTGCGTCCTGTACGCATAATTTCGCCAGAGGACGCAAAAAATTAGCCTCGGCAAGTCCCATGGACTCATAAAATTCTCAAAGGTACGTACATTTTGCCTCTTGAAATCTACTTTCATTTTCGGAAAAAGCGAATGCGCCAGGGGTGTTTCAGTACAGTATTTGGTAAAAGCCAATACTGAAAGTCGTCGTATCTCTGTAGTACACCGATTTTACCTAGACAGTCAAATAATCAATACCAAGTTGTCCAGTACCGAAGGAAACCATAGCGGACACTAAAGTATTGGTTTTTAGTCTGCTTAGAACTTATATCGTAACACCGTTTGACCTTGCAATTGTGAACAGGAAACAGCGATCATTTTTTGTTTCTTTTTTTTTTGAAAGAAGAAAAAGATGCACCCTAAAAAGATAATAAAACTAGACCCCTTACAGCAAATGCTGTTCGGTCTGCTAGGTCAGCAAGTCAGACTGACACCGACAACAAAGTCTGTGACTGCTGATGATGGCGATCTCGATAACGAAAACCCCCACTGGGCCCAGTTCCAAACTGAACCAACAAAGCAACAGACAAAAAAAGTCTCTGCTTTGTATAACGGTCTAGTCAAAACAGACAAAATGTCTGTCCTTAATTATGTATCACAGGTATTTGATCATCTGTCACAAAAACTGAAGTTTTATGAAAACATTTTCATAAACCTGTAGGTGAAAACATTTTCTTAACACTTCAGTTTTAATAGACAGTGGTACTATAATTTCATATTTCTCAGGAAGTTTTCTGGAAAGAATTAAAGCAACTCAGTCACCACTATTTACTTTTATTGCACATCCAATTAAAATACTAAGAAAGTAATTATAAAACACTGTTACACAAGTTCAAATGAAAGGTCTAGGACGCAACAAAATATTTCACCACGAGTCCCAGGCTGGATGCATAGTTTGAGTTTGGGATGCATGAATTCTGGACCTAGCGAGTCCCAGGACCCATAAAAGGCAAAATTGTAAAAAAATCACTGCCTCAGATTCAGTATTGTTTTAGCTCACCTGAGCCAAAGGCTCAGGATGAGTAGTGTGATCACTTGCCTTTGGTTGTCCGTCCCTCTGTTGTCCTTCTGTAAACACCTTTGAATGACTTCTCCTCTGAAACCTGGGCAAATTTTCTTCAAACTTCATGTAGAGCATTCTATTAAAGGTGGATTGAAAATTTTTACAAATGGTTACCGTCCACTAATCAAGATGGCAACCATGCCCATATATGGTAAAAACACTTAAAAATCTTTTTCTCCAGAACCAAGAAAGTTTCAAGGCTGAATCGTGGTATATAGCATTATGGACTCCAGATCTACCAAGTTTGTTCAAATGATGACCCTAGGTTGACTTTTGACCTTTCTACCGCAAGGTCAAATTTGCATCCCCATGCATTTGTATGGGGAAAATGTTGAAGTCATTTTCTCAAAATGTATTAAAGGCTAATGGCTGAAACTTACAATGTGTGATTAAAGTAGTAAAACATTTTAGTTACAATCAAAAATTTGTCCCTTAAGGGTTATCTGGCCTTGCCACTGGGCTTTATACATGTATGAAATTTTGTAATTTTTAAATGTCATCTATGAAATTGTTCGAGCAATTTTCACCAGATTTCACATGGGCCTTCTGTGGAAAAGGTATTGCCAATTTCTTCAGATGGTTCCGTGCAAGTGAACAAGATGGCCATTATGTCCATATATGGTAAAAACTCTTGAAAATCTTCTCCAGAACTAAGAAAGCTTTTGGTATATAGCATTGAAGACCATAATTATGCTCTACCAAATTTGTTCAAATGATGATCATATGTTGACCTTTGACCTTTTTACGGCAATGTCATATTTGCAGAAAGTTGAAAATCTTTTTATTTTTCAATATGTATTGAAGACTAATGGCTGTAACTTACAATTTGTTTGATTAAAGTTGTAAAACGTTTTAGTTAGGATCAAAATTTTGTCCCCTTAGGGGTTATCTGCCCTTTCCCATGTGCTATATACAGGTATAAAACCATGAAATCTTTAAAGGTCTTCTTCCCTAAAACCACTTGACCAATTTTCACTAGATTTCACATGGGGCCTTCTGTCGAAGGGATGGTGACACTTTGTTCAAATGGTTCTGCATCATTGAACAAGATAGCTGCCATGCCCATATATGATAAAAACACTTAAAAATCTTCTTCTTCAGTACTTTGTGGCTGAATCTTGTTATACAGCATCAGGGAATCAAGGTCTACCAAGTTTGTTAAAATGATGAGACTAGGATGACCTTAGACCTTTTTATGGTATGGTCAAATTTGTGTCCCAGTTGCTGTGGCAATACTGGAAGATTGTTGCAAGGCATTTGCAAATATGCAGGTGAGCGAATTGTGGCCCATGGGCTGCTTCTTTCTTCTTCTTCTCCAAAACTGCTGGGCTGATTGAAAACCAAGTTACATGTAGAGCCTCTGTTTGATGGGGGAATCAAAGTTTGTTCATGGGATTTTGGTCACATAATCAAGATGACCACCGTGCCCATATATTGTAGAAACCATTGAATTTCTTCTTCTCAGGAACCAAATGGCCAATGATCTTGGAATTTGGTATGCCCCATTGAGTACTTGGGTTCTACTAAGTTTGTTAAAGTGGTGACCCTTGGTTGACCATGACCTATTTTATCTCAGTCAAATTTGGTCACTTAAGCTTTTGTATGGGAAAAGGCAAAACTGGATTTATGTGAAGCTATCAGAGCCAATGGCATTCAAAGTGGATATATGCAATCACCTATGAAAATTGAACTTTTATAGCTGCCAAAGGTCAAGGTCATTTATTAACCTTTGTCCAGGATGCCTAATGTTCATTGATTTTATCGTCTCCTCTAAAACTGCTGGGCTGATTGAAACCAAATTACATGTGGAAACTCTGTGGTATGGGGCAATGAAAGTTGTTCATGGGTCAAATGATCAAGATATTTGCCATGCCCATATATGGTATAAACACTGTGAAAATTATTTCTTAGGACTTGAAAGGTCGAATACCCTGAAACTTGGTATACAGCATTGGGGACTCTGGCCCTACCAGTTTTATTCAAATGATGACCATTGGTTGACTGACCTATTTTAAATATGAAAAGTAACTTATATCAAAATTTAAATACTGAAAAACAGAACTTTGAAAATACAAAGTGCAAATTCTTAGTGCAAAAGGATTACGGTTGCAGAAGCCTACTTGCTTGCCCACGTAAGCTCTGTTGAGCGTAGTGGCCCATGGGCCTCTTGTTTTAGAAATTGGGTCACATTCATGTCTCTGATCTTAGATTTGTTGAAGGATTCACACAGTGCCAGACTGTAAGTCCTGTAACCTACTATTTTTTGGAAATAGGCTAACATTGAATCTTGGACCTCAGACATGCTGAAAGGCTTGTACTACCACTTGATACAAGGTAATATATCATTGTGACCTTCTCTTTTAGGTCAACCCTTTGATATTTAACCTATCAGATAAAACAAAGTCACTTGTCAGACCAAAGGTCACTGTAATCTTATGTTTTAGAAATTGGGTCACATTTATTCCTCAGACTTCAGACATGCTGAAAGATTTATAATTGGAATTTTAACACATCACATGTGTTTATTGTAGATCAGAAACAGTCTGATATTGTCTGTTTTCAGTCACCTTGCCATGATCTTTATTTGCATACATTCAGGTAAGGTACAATGTTCCATGGTGTTTCTTGTTTACAAGCAAGATAACTTCAGTGACATCCTGTCTGCTTTTCTGTGCACTAAGCTTATAAAGAAGGGTGTATTCTAAAAGGAAAGATTTTGCTCCCCGTGGGAAGCAAATTCTTTTCTCTTAGAATACACCCATGGGGAGCAAATTCTTTCTTCTTAGAATACACCCCTTCCTTGGGAGCAAATTTTATCCTTTTAGAATGCAGAGGCAAAAACAATTTTTGACAGTTATATTCCATAAAAATGTATCCATCGCCCATAGCACTCTGGGTAAAAATTTCAGCAGATGATATTATTTGATTATTAGAAAAAAAAATTCTTATCTTCCCAATAAATAGACTGACATTTCATGCAGATTGTGTCTTCAGGAGACAATTTGCATCAAATGTCAAAGCCTGTTTTCCGACAAAAATCAGAAAATGTCAGCAATTTTTCTTCTGCTGACTTTGCCCATAGACTGGTAAAGGTTTAAATTTTGCTGTCATTTTAGTTGATATGCAGCATATAAATATTGGTGCATTTAGAGGCAGATGCAAACAGATTTTACATTGATTTATCAATAGTAATGATCATGTCATTTCCGTAGGACATACCATATTTGACCTAATTACCGCACATTCCCCTATAAGACCAAAAAAAAAAAAAAAGGTATTAGATTCTCAGACACCACCACATCTGTCCAAAAGGTCCGGCATATATGATTTTTTTCAGTGGTAAGTTTTTTTCCGACCCACAAAGTACATGATACTGGATTTTATTCGCTTATCTGAGAATCATTTCTAACCAAATTACAATCTGGACCACAAACATATGGCATTCTTACTTACATGCAAAGAAAATTGGTAAATTACGATCTGTTTATGTTGCTTGAGACTTTAATTTTAAACTTGCTGCCTTGGAGATAGAGAGATGTTAGATACGTCAGGGCCCAGTTGTTCAAAGCTAACGACGTCGTTAGTTAACGATTCGTTAAAATTTACATCGAGTGATACGCAAATGTGCTGAAATTTTTTGCTGAAAAAAGGTGAGTAGCTTTTGCAAAAGCTACTCACATTTTTTCAGCAAAAAATATCAGAATATCGTATATTGAATCCGCTAAAACAGTTAACGAAATGACCCTTAATGAGCTCGTTAAGCTAACGACGCTTTGAACAACTGGGCCCAGGTTGCCATTTTGGTTAGCCTAACAAACCCAAATGTCCAAGAACATACCCAACCAGAAAAAAAAAATAAAAAGCCACCCGCATGCATCTATTTTTTTAAAAAGGTGTCTGAAAATCTAATCACTTTTTTTTTTTTTATCTACTTCTTTGTAAAGCCATATGTTATGGGTACTTTTGAATTGCATCAACTTAATGCAATTCAAATGAGTACCCACAACATATGCCTTTATAAAGAAAATCAGACAAAAAATCGCATAATCATCATCAAATAAATCCTTTTCTGATTTTTTTTAAATGTACCCTTAATAGGTAGATACATATTTTCCCACAACTGAGTGTTCCCAGTAATTTTGAAAAACCTAAGTGCACAGTGCAGTAATTAGGTCAAATACGGTACATAATAACATGCAGCTGAACTAAACACAGTTTGACTCTTTACTGATTTGTCTTTTCACATGAGCAAATGTGAGAAAACATAATTCCGACATTCGTGCCCAATGAAGATTCAAATCAGCCTGCACATCTGTGCAGTCTTATCAGAGTCTTCATTGTCTGCATAACGAAACAGCGCACCCTTCTTGGCTGTCCAAAATGTGTCCAGTGAAGATTTTAATCAAACAGCATGAATGTGCAGACTCATCTGAATCTTTCATAGGCGCATATGTCTGAAGTACAATTCTAACAATGCACCTTGTGTTAAGTAAGACAGGTGGTGTTTGTTTTCCATGGACACCGGGTCTTACCTTCGACTAATGAAGGTTCATGTTTCTTATTTTTGTTTGACACATACCATATTTACATAGATCCAAATAAGGCACTTTTTACAGCTGAAATAACTGATATTTTTTCTTACAACTCCAGAAAATGTGCTGATATGCTGAGGGTACTTATTAGAAGCCTCTTGGAGGCACTTCTCATAAGTACCCAGAACATATGTTTACGTGGAGAAGTACGAGCTTTGTCAATCTGGCTACTCAGCTTATCTGGAACTCTGCCTTATTCATACAGCATGCCTCCAGCTTCGAAAAACTTTAGGGGACATATTACTTTTGCTTTGTCTGTTCTTTTCTTTCATTATTCTGTTTGTCACACTTTACCTTGTGTACAAGATATCTCAGAAAGTATTTGAACTTGGGCTTTGATATTTGGCAGGCTTACTGGGGTTGACCAGTAGATCTCCTGTTTATCTTCAGACAAAGACCGTATGTGACCTAATTACTGCACTGTATGCTTAGGTTTTTCAAAATTACTGGGACAACATCGGGGTAAAATATGTATTGTCTACGAAGGGTACACTTTAAAAAAGATCAGCAAAGGACTTGTTTGATGATGTTTATGCATTTTTTTTTTCCTCTGATTTTCTTTATAAAAGCATATGTTATGGGTACGCATTTGAATAATTGAAATGGGTACCCAAAACATATATGCCTTTATTTAAAGAAGTAGATAAAAAGTACACAGGCTGTAATCTGAAGACTATGGAATTGCTGTACTTTGCGCTTATATGGATATGTGCAGTAATTAGAGCTAATACGGTAATTTTATGAGAACTATGCCTCATTTCCAGCTTGGCATTCTGTAGGGATAAGCATATACACTACAACCTCTTTATAACAGGGTTTGCTGTAACAGGGTTTTGGATATAACACGGTTCAAAAATGGATCCCAGAAATGTATAGATTTTACCATAAATGGTCATTTTTCAATATAATCTATACATTTTTGTTTGGGTATAACACAGTTGTTTAACTAACATGGTTTATGCTATGGACCCCAACAATAGTGTTATAAAGAGGTCGTGTTGTAGTTGGGGGCATTTTACAATTTCTTCTAAATATTGAGATACAACATGTCAGAAATTAAACAGAATTTCTGTAATGACAGGAAAGGCTGACAGCCCAACCATATTTACCCTAAATATTAGGACATCTTAACCTTAGTCCTGCTGAACCCGGATATACCCTGCCTTAGCAAACAGTGTAGATCCAGATCAGTTGGCTTCTCAGAAGCCAACTGATCTGGATCTGCACTGTTTGTCAATTAGAATATGAATTTGTATCAACAACCTGGAACAGTCATCTGATTGGCTGAAAATTATAAGTGGCTGTGGCATCTTAATATATTCAACATGACTAGGGTTAACTCTTTACCATATTTCTTCAAAACCGTGAACAAACCCATTTTACTGCCTTTTGACCGTAATAACCCGAGGTATTGGGACAGTTAGGCATGAGCAAACAGTGTAGACCCAGAATGCAGAATGCAACATCTAATCAGGATCTACACTGTTTGCTACTCATCCAGCTATATTTTGGACACATCAGAAGGTAAGAAAATGGTATTTCTAAGACTAGTGGATGAATGGTAAACAGTGTAGACTCTGGCATGAAGCCATGATCTATGGCATCTGATCTATGTCTATTATGTTTTCTCAAACCTGCCTGTCCTGGTACTTAGGATAAATATTGAACATTTAGCCCTATATGGATAATGGATGCCATGTTCTGCGGCACCTGATCTGGTTGCCACTGTTTGCCAATTACCCTCTGAGGGGTCTCCAGACTACCATGGATTAACGCTTAGCACTCTGGGTAAAATTTTCAGCAGACGACATTTTGAAATATTTTTCTTATTTTTCCCAGAAAACAGGATTTGACATTTCATGCAAATTGTCTCCTAAGGAGACAATTTGCATGAAATGTCAAATCCTGTTTTCTGGGAAAAATAAGAAAAATAACATCATTTTGTCGTCTGCTGAAAATGCCCAGAGAGTGGTAAAGGTTAAAGGTGTAGATTTGGATAGGATTGGTAATGTTGCTGGTAGCATGTGTACATATTATTTCTGAACCATAGGCAGTTCTTAGCTCCAAGTAACAGAGATGCCAATCATTCCGATTTTTGCCCAATCGTACCAATTTTCAATTCTGATTTCCCCATTAAGATTTCGGATATCAAAATTTAGGCAAATAACAATTTAAAACAATGCCGGATAAAATAAAGGAAGTTGCTCCTCCCTGTACACCGATGTGTAGAAAATTATACCTGTTCACCGGTAGTAAAATTAGGTTTCCCTTTAAGAACCAGATAGGTTTGTGCGTAACGTTTATTACAAAAACGTACCTGTAGCTGGTAAAAAGGTGCAAGTTTGAGAACCCGAGACGTCATTCAAATCAAAATGGCTTCCCTGGCAAAAAAATGTGATGTAGAAATTCTTCACAAATTATACAAATCTATGGCCAGTACTGAAGCCATTGAAGGATGGAGAATATTATGTTTTCTGGGATGTTTGTAAGATGGAAGTTTCCATCGCACATGGCGGCTGGGATGACTCGCCAGCATGTTTAGACCAAAAAACACATTGAAGTTGCAAAATTAAAAACAGAAAATAAATCTGTCTCAGCGTTTTTCAAACAGTCTGGGAGCTCTGACTTTGCAGTTGTATGTGGCAAATATGTGGCATTCTTTAACCCTTAAAGCACCAATCACAACTGCAGCAGATGACAATTTTTTTATTTTATTTTTATTTTTCAGAGAAAACAAGTCTTGACATTTCATGTGAATCATCTGCTTGACAGATGATTCACATGAAATGTCAAGACTTATTTTCTCTGAAAAATAAAAAAAATTTTTTTTGAATGTCATCTGCTACAAATTTCGCTTGGCACTTTAAGGGTTAAATGTCCCCAGATACCTGAAAAGTGTCTTTCATAGTCTTGATAAGCTACATTTAGGGTTGTCATCTCTGAAGTAAGGTGCTTTTCAACAAAAAATACTTATATTTTTCTTGTTTCTCAATGAAAATATTTTGTGCATACGCATTAGAAGTGCCTCATTGACGTGCTTCTAATGAGTACCACAACATATGTTTTTATGAAAAAATTAGAAAATAAGAAAATATTCCTCATCTGGAATTATAGACAAGTCAATAACTGAGCCTTCCCACATAGAAGATAGCAACCAGATTCCAAACTTATATATCAGCTTGTGCAGCCAAGCTGTCTTATCTGTTTGTAATAGTCACCAATATAGTGTATGGACTTTAATAATTTTTGTGACCAAACAATGTAAATCCTGATAAAACTGCACAAACATAAAAGCTGATCTTTGTCTGTGCTGGTCACCATTGCCATAAGGTCTAGTTTTACGTGGAGGGGTCACAACTGATTCATGGATAACTTTCCTGAAAGATTCTGAAGAGAAAATCCACATCGGATATGAAGAACGTGCAACTTGAAATGTGTATTTATAAATGCTGTGATAACCACAGGATAATGAGCAAGGGTTCAAGTTAAGACCCTTTCCAACCACAAAAGTGCTCATATTTTTTCTTATTTCTCCACTTAAACTTATTTTGTGGGTATTCAGAAGAATTGCCAAGGTATGGAGATCCTTTGGGTACCCAGAACGTAAGTTTTCTTGGAAAAGTAAGAAAACCTACCTTGATTCCCCTTTTAACTAGGTGTCTGGGAGAGTTTATGTAACATTATAACCTGTACATCTCCAGAAAAAGGGGATATAATTGAGTTGATAATTCAGAAGAATTCTTATCATTTTTGCACCAAAACATATCTTGTGGGTGCTCATTTGAATCACCTCACAGGGGTGATTCAAATGAGCACCCACAAGATATGTTTCCGTGCAGGAGCAACAAAAAATTATCTATGCCTGCCATTTGTCTGGGGCAAGACTACAAGTAATAGGTTTGCAGAGCTGAGGTTTTACGGCCCAGTCAATCCAGTGGGGTCATGTTGAGCGCAGTCAGTTTACCTAACAACACGTTTACTGGCCAGGCTTAGTCCTCTAAGCGGTTAACCAGTATTGTGCACATTCTTTCGCCAGAAATGGACAACTGCCCTTCTTGAATCAGCGGAAGGGAGAGAATGACCGTAGAAAATATTTCACGATCAATCTTCACAAAAGAATGTTGCCCACCTCGGCGGGGGTTGAACCCGCGCTACCTCCTGGTTTCCAGTCGGACGGCGCATCCAACTGAGCCATCGAGGCCAGCCATTTGCAGAGCTCAAGTAAACTAAACACTCCGAGGAATATGTTTTTTCTTTTTTCTTTGCAAAAACTTAAGTTGTATCATCTCAGTGACCTGATACTAATGTGATCTCACAACGTATGCTTTTGTGCTATAAAGACAAATATCAATTTTTTATGTCTTAAAAGAAAACAACAGGTCTGGAGCCCCTGATGGAAGCAGGTAACGGGCTGCACAAACAAAAAAATTTCTTTGGGGCATGTGGAAACAGTAAAGATCCAGGTCAGACAGCAAAGCAGAACAACCTGATAAGAACCTTTGTTATACATTGATACCAATGATTTAGTAAGTGGACAGTTAACTCGTTGTATATTGAATAGACTCTACCACATTATGTATTGGAAGAGTCCAATTCCAGTTTTAGGTAGGTGAGGCTATGAGATTTAGATATTCCTAGAGAAAAACGGCTAAAGTATATGCAAACAGTGAAGACCCTGATCAGACGCCGCATTCTGCGGCGTCTGATCTGGGTCTGCACTGTTTGCCAAATACCCTTTTAGGGGTCTCCTGACTACAATGGGTTAAGGCCCAGAGGAGACTGGGCGGATGCGCATCCGCGCAGGCTGATCTGGGCCTGTGCTGACTTAATAGGTCCCGAAGGCATAGTTGTGCATGGCGCTTCTCTAATGTATTTGAACCTCATGCTTAGAATATATGTACCATATTAACCGAATGTATTTGGACAGACAGGACTGAGCAAACAGTGTAGACCCAGATGAGACGCTGCAGAATGTGGTGTCTCATTAGGGTCTACAATGTTTGCCACTCATCCAGCAATTTTTAGATACATGATTGGGTAGTAAATTGTACTTGTTCAAAGTTTAGAACAAGTATGGTAAGGAGTTGAGGTGTCTGACTACTTGGGGTAAATACGGCATATGCTTAGATTGTAGATCGATTAAAAGTTAGCAATTGTCTTGTAGAAATATATCATGCATATGTCTGTTATCACTTGGATAAACAATTTTTTAACTTTTTTACACTCTCATGCATTTATAAATTACACTAGTGTGCATTTAAAAAGAAATGATTGGAAGAAAGGATGGGAAAAAAAAAAGAAAGAAAAACTGTCAAGTATTTTATTGCAACATTTTTGCTTTTAACCCTTGTGCTGCTGAACCCGGATATACCTTGTCTTTGAAAATAGTGTAGATCCAGATCAGTTGGCTTCTGAAGTAGCCAACTGATCTAGATCTGCACTGTTTGTCAATCAGCATGTGACTTTATATCAACAGTCTGAATTAAGTAATCTGATTGGCTGACAAATAGAAATGGGCATGGCATCTTAATTTATTCAGCATGACAAGGGATAATCCTTGACCAGTCACAATTGCAGCTGAGGACAGTTTGAAAATTTTGAAAGAAAATAATTCTTATATATTCCATGAGAATCATCTGTCAAGAACGTGAAATGTCGAGACTTATTTTCTCCAAAAAATGAACAAAATTAGAATGTCAGCTGCTACAAACTTTGCTTGGCAATTTAACCCTTGTCCTGCTGAACCCGGATATACTTTGCCTTTGCAAACAGTGTAGATCCAGGTCAGAAGCCAACTTATCTGGATCTGCACTGTTTGCCATTAAGTATATGAATTTATAGCAACAATCCAGATCAAGTAATCTGATTGGCTGAAATACGTGGCATCTTAATTTATTCAGGAGGACATGGGTTAAGGGCTAATATAGTCCTTTTGATTTTGCTATTTTTCATTCAAAATAGACCATTTCATTTGAACGGACTCTTACAAGGCATTTGAGAGGCTACAAGGCATTTGAGAGGCACTGTGGGATTAAGTGCTGACCTGCTGTTTTAGTGATGTTTAACGCTTAGCATGCTGGATGAAAAACTTCAGCAGATGGCATACTGAAATATTTTTCTTATTTGTCCAAGAAAACAGGTTTTGACAATTCATGCAAAAAATTTGCATGCAATGTTAAATCCTGTTTTCTGGAAAAAGAAAAATTTCTTTTTTATTTTATTAAACAGGCAGTAAGAAAAAGAGGCATTGTGAATATAAAATTTATAAGAAGACACTTTTATTAGGTCAGAATTGAATACAGAAACTGTCACCACTGACCTAACTGACAGACTGATAGTTTATTGGTTTATATAGTCACTAATTGGCAGACCATTACAAAAAAGAGGGAATTTATACAGAAATTTTCAACAGGATTCTGTAAAAAAAATGTCTTGCTGATTACAGAATTGGTCACAGAGTAGGTGTAGTTGGTGATAATTCAGGGAAAATTTTCTCCATTTTTCCATAAAAAAACATGTAACCCAGCTAGCATTCTACGTAAATCTACATCGGGCCGTCATCGGCCCGTCAGGGTAGCTGACGGGCCGATGACGGCCCGATATAGATTTACGTAGAATGCTGACTGGGAAGACGCACCTTGCCAAGATGTATGAAAAGACTGAGTGAATACAAAACATATCACTGAATGAATACAGAATCACTCGGTTTCCATTAAGAGGTGGCTGGAAACTAAAATAACTGTCTTGAAGGCTTTTTTTGGCCGCCTAAAACTTTTTTGTTGCATTACAGTACAGTATTTACCCTAAGTATTTGGACACCTCTCAACTCCTTACCAAACTAGTTCTAAATTTTGAACAAGTACAATTTACTAC
This sequence comes from Anodontia alba, assembly GCA_964016985.1. Taxonomy (NCBI): domain Eukaryota; kingdom Metazoa; phylum Mollusca; class Bivalvia; order Lucinida; family Lucinidae; genus Anodontia; species Anodontia alba. The sequence goes on along the minus strand of OZ024833.1, from coordinate 60,588,729 downwards.
CCATTGTTGTGTCTAAAAATTGCAGGATGATTGGCAAACAGTGTATACTCTGATGAGAGTCCATGTTTTGTGGCGTCTCATTTGGGTCCACTCTGTTTGCTGAAGCATATCTGTCAGAATACATATGGTTAATATGGTTATGTAGGCAGTAGCCATTTTTGCTGCCTCAAATTCTGTTCTAGCCTCTTCTAAAACATTTTATTGAAAACCGTGTGCACTGTAAGAAAGAGCTTTCAGAAAGCATACAATAAGACAAAATGTCTCTAGGAATGCAGAAATTGTCAGTAATGACTGGTAGATGTCTTGATTGCCACAGACTTTGTGAATATAGAGAATTTAGTCAATCCAAATGTTGTTAGTTGTGTTTTAAAATACCATCTTTTGGCATATCAGAGCTTTAAATGTAACATTGACTCTCATTTTGAAGCGTTTTCAAGGCAATGTGTGAACTTTGTAAACAGAATGGGGGCATAAAGTTAATAAAATTGAATAACTGTGACTGTTACATAGCTTCAGGTAAGGTAAAATGAACCTATACCAGTCTCTGGGCTAATCCAGCAGACGGCAAATTGGTGAAATGTTTCTTATTTTACCCAGAAAACAGGATCATTTCATTATTTTACCCAGAAAACAGGAACATTTCATGCAAATTGTCTTCATTGGAAATCCTGTTTTTTTGACAATTGGCATGAGATGTAATGGGGACAGTTTGCATGAAATGTCAAATCCTGTTTTCTGTGAAAAAAAAAGAAAAATATTACAGTAGGTCGTCTGCTGAAAATTTCACTCAGAGTGCTAAATGTTAAGGTGATAATTTATGATAATTTTTTAATTTTTGCTGCAAAACGTGCCTTGTGGGTACTCATTGGAGTTGCCTCGACAGAGCAGTTTCAGTGAGTAACTACAAAGTGTTTTAGTGCAAAAATAACAAAAAAAAAAGATGTCTTCTGTCCACTCCCTTTATCTGAAGCCATGGTGTAATCAGAAGCTGGGTAAAAATTTCAGCAGACAACATTTTGAAATATTTACTCATTTTTCCTAGAAAATAGTACCTGACACTTCATGCAAATTGTCTCCTAAGGAGACAATTTACATGAAGTGTCACATCCTATTTTCTATGAAAAGTAAATAAAATATCATCAGTTTGTTGTCTGCTGAATTTGCCCAAAGCATATAGTAAGTGTTAACAAAAATTGTTCTGTACAATAGCTGTTCAAAATAATTTTTATGCATTTTACATTGTTTTGGCATTTTCCAATGGATTGATGTAATTATTGATGTCTGTATTTATCAATATGTCCTGGAAAACATTGCAAAATGACTGTGACAGTGATTGCTTGTTTCAGTTCTCATTTGTTTTCAAAATGGATTTTATTTCATTGCACATAACTTGGAGTGTGGGTGGTGGGTGAAGGGGAGTGGGAGTCTAGTCAGAACAGAGCCTTTGCTGTCACTTGTGCAGAAACATTGGGTTATCGTAGAGTAACCGAATTAAACCTTGAAGCAGTGGTCAAAATTGTTGATGACATACTATTTTCTTTAATTTTTTATCCCCCGACCGAAAGGTTCAGGGGATATAGCGATCACCCTGGCATCCGTCTGTCTGTCCGTCCGTCCGTCTGTAGATGAAACCTTGTGCGGCCCATTTCTCCTATACCCTTTGAGCTATTTTCATGAATCTTTGTCAGGTTGTAGAGGACATTGGGTAGGAGTGTTGTGTGCAAGAATGACAACTCTAATCGACTTGATTCAGGAGTTATCTCCCATAGTCTCCCAAAATTGTAAAATTTTGTGAGGACCTTAGCTCTGAAACCCTTTAAGATATTTTCATGATACTTCACCAATATGTAGAGGACATTAAGTAGGCGTGTCCCGTATAAGAAAGACAACTCTAGCTGACTCCATTTTGGAGTTACCTCCCATAGTTGTTAAATATTGTGCAGCCCATAACTCTAAAACCCTTTAAGGTATTTTCATGATACTTCACCATTAGGTAGAGGACATTGAGTAGGCATGTCGCGTACAAGAAAGACAACTCTAACTGACTGCGTGCTTGTTATCTCCCATAGTTATAAAATCTTGTACAGGCCATAACTCAATAACCCTTTGAGATATTTTCATACTTGATCAAGTTGTAGAGGACATTGAGTAGGTGTGTCACATACAAGAACAACAACTCTAGCTGACTCTGTTTTGGGAGTTATCTCCCATAGTTGTTAAAACTTGTGTGGCCCATAACTCTAAAACCCTATAAGTTATTTTTATGATACTTCACCAATAGGTAGAGGATGTTGAGTAGGGGTATTTTGCACAAGAATGACAACTCTAACTGACTGCTTTCTGGAGTTATCTCTCATAGTTATTAAATCTTGTGCAGGCCATAACTCTATAACCCTTTGAGATATTATCATGATACTTGATCAAGTTGTAGAGGACATTGAGTAGGTGTGTCACATACAAGAACAACAACTCTAACTGACTCAGTTCTGGAGTTATCTTCCATAGTTGTTAAATCTTGTGCAGGCCATAATTCTTAAACCCTTTGAGATTTTTATGATACTTCATCAAGTTGTAGAGGACATTGAGTAGGCATTGAGTACACAAAAGACAAGTCTGGCTCCATTTTTGAGTTATCTCCCATAGTTGTTAAATTTGCTGACGGTCATAACTTCTCTGCCAGCTGAGATTTTTTAGTGATAATTAATAGGGATGCTTAGAACATTAAGAAGGAGAGTTGCATTTAAAAATTGTAACTTGGGTTACTCGTTACTTCATTTATTTTCAATTATCTCCCCTGGCGGTAAAATATTGTGCAGGCCATAACTCTTTAACCAATGGAGACATTTTAATGATAATTAGTAGAGATGCTAAGAACATAAACTAGGTGTGTCACAATATGTAAGGACAACTCTGACCTACGGAGTGTTGGAGTTATCTCCCTTATTTATACTGCGGATGCAGATTTATCAGCAAGGCATGCAGCGAGCTTTATTTTTCTCATTATTTTTGGATTCTTTGTTGAAAATCACTAGCGAACACAAAATTAAGTTTCTCAGACTAACGGTTGAAGAGTTACAGGCCTTGCAGGCAAAGTGTCTTATTTGTCTCATTATTTTTGGATTCTTTGTTGAAAATCACTTACTAGCGAACACAAAATCCAGTTTGAGACTTACAGTTTGAGAGTTATAATCTTTGTAGGCAATAGGCCTTATTTTTCTCATTATTTTCAGATTCTTTGTTGAAAATCACTTACTAGCAAACAAAAAATCCAGTTTCCATGACTTACGGTTTGAGAGTTATAATCATTGCAGGCAACGGTCCTTATTTTTCTCATTATTTTCGGTTTCTTTGTTGAAAAACACAAAATCCAGTTTCCACAACATAAGATTTTAGAGCTATGTCTGATTCACAGTTGTGGAGTTTTCACCCACTGCAGTGTTAAACAAGTGTATCCCTTGATAAAATTACATCTTTGATGCCCTAGATTGAAAAAAGATGGCCATTTGCAGTGAGGTCGGGGGATCTGCCATCTCTTCTGATGGCTATTTTTTTTTCAGAGAAAATAAGACTTGGAATTTCATATGAATTGTCTGCTGAATAAAATTAATTTGCTGCAGGTGTGATCTGGCACTTTCAAGGTTAACCCTAAGTATTGGGACCGACTGGCTTGAGCAAACAGTGCAGACCCAGATCATATGCCACAGAACACAGCATCTGCTCAGGGTTTGCACTGTTTGCCACATATTGAGCTGTTTGTAGACACATCATCCAGTACTTAGATGGACTTGTTATGTCCACCCTACCAAAGGGTGGGGTACTTATTCTTTTTTAGCCCTGATCCCATTGGCATTGGCATAAAACTTCTTGTCCGCTCTGTAACTTGAATACCCTTTGGTAGAAATGTAGAACAGGATGAGACGTGTTGCGTACAAGAATGACAACTCTACCTTTCTTACTTTTGTGTTATCTCCCTTTGTTATATTTGACCGTGATTATGCATTGATTTCCTGTCCGCTCTGTAAGACGAATACCCTTTGAATATTTTTATGATACTTGGTAAAAATGTAGAACAGGATGATACGACATGCAGTGTACAAGAATGACAACTCTGACTTCCTGAATTTTGGTGTTATCTCCCTTTGTTATATTGGACAGTGATTTTGCATTGATTTTGTGTCTGATCTGTAAGTCTAATACCCTTTGGAATATTATTATGATACTTGATAGAAATGTGGAACAGGACAGGACAACATGTTGCATACAAGAATGACAACTCTGGCTTTCCACCTTTTGAAGTTATCTCCCTTTGTTATATTTGACAGTGAATATGCATTGGTTTCATGTCTGTTCTTTAAGTCGAATACCCTTTAGAATATTTTTATGATATTTGGCAGGAATGTAGAACAGGACGAAACAAATTGTTGCATACATGAATGACAACTCTTGCTTTCTTACTTTTGGAGTTATCTCCGTTTGTTTTGTTTGAAATAGATTTTATGTCCGCTCAGTCACAAGAATACCCTTTGGAATATTTTAATGGTACTTGATAAAAATGTAGAACAGGACAGGATGTTGTGTTCCATACAAGAATGACAACTCTGGCTTTCCTACTTTTGGAGTTATCTCTCTTTGTTTTGTTTGAAAAAGGTTTTGTGTCCGCTCAGTTACATGAATACCCTTTGGAATATTTTGATGGTACCTGGTAGAAATATAGAACAGGACTAGACAACATGTCACGTACAAGAAAAACAACTCTGCCTTTCTTAGTTTTGGTGTTCTGTCCCATTGTTATATTTGAAAGTGATTATGCATTGATTTTGTGTCTGCTTTTTAAGTCGAATACCCTTTAGAATATTTTTATGATACTTGGTAGAAATGTAGAACAGGACTAGATGACATGTCACATACAAGAATGACAACTTTTGCTTTCTTACTTTCGAAGTTATCTCCCCATCTTGTGTTTGAATTTAATTTTGTGTCCACTCTGTAACAGGAATACTATTCAAGATATTTTGATGATACTTGGTAGAAATGTAGAACAGGATGAGATGATGTGTTGTATACAAGAATGACAACTCTGGCTTTCATTTGGAGTTATCTCCCCTTCTTGTGCTTGAATTTAATTTTGTGTCCGCTCTGTAACAGGAATACCATTCGAGATATTTTGATGATACTTGGTAGAAATGTAGAACAGAATGAGATGATGTGTTGCATACAAGAATGACAACTCTGGCTTTCTTACTTTTGGAGTTATCTCCCCTTCTTATGTTTGAATTTGTTTTCATGTCCACTCTATAACTTGAATGCCCTTCACAATATTTTGATGATTCTTGGTAGATATGTAGAATAGGACGAGATGACATATCGCCTACAAGAATGACAACTCTATCGGGGTTGGGAATGGGGGAGGTATGGGGGACATTTGTTGTTGTTTTTTTTCTAAATAAAACTTTTCTGGTTTAATTTAAATTTTAGGACAGTTATAGTAAGGAGTTAAGATGTCCCAATATTTAGGGTAAATATTATATATGGAGATCATAGGTGTAGCATTTATTATGCACATTATGCATATGCATAAGGAAATATATTTGGAATAAAGAGCCATCATATCAACTAACATCCAGGTTGTTGATACAAGTTCAAATACTGAATGGCAAACAGTGCAGGTCCAGAGCAGTTGGCTTCCAACTTATCTGGATCAGCACTGTTTGCAAAGGCAGGATATATCTGGGTTCAGCAGGACTAGGGTTAATTAAGTATTTTGCTTCTTGAATGAAATAATTCATCTTTTCCAAAATAAGGGCTACACTTAAAGGAGAGAATTTGCTCCCAGAATATCTCTTCCAAAATAGGAGCTACTCTTAAAGGAGAGAATTTGCTCCATCTGGAAGCTCACTTACAAAATAGGGGCTACCTTTAAAGGAGAGAATTTTCTCCCAGAATCTCTTCCAAAGTAGGAGATATTCTGAAAGGAGAGAATTTGCTACCTCCTATTTCAGAAGAGATTCTAGGAAGAATTTTTTGAAATTTGCTGAGTGTGCGCTGAAATAAATATACTTATTTCAGGTGTGCGTAAAAAATAATTTCGTTCTGGCTACGCCACATGGATTCATAGGTCTAGATAAAGGAGGGTATCCGGTAAATATTTTTCTTATTTCTCCACAAAAACGTGTTGTGGGTACTCATTAGTAGTGCCTGGATGTGGCGCTTCTAATGAGTACCCACACAACTTATGTTTTCGTGGAGAAATAAGAAAAATATCAATATTTTTGGATTGAAAAAAGTGCCTTAACTAGTGCTATGATGGATGGCCCTGATCAGACCATTTGCTGATTTCATTCACTGGGTATTGTATTTACCCTAAATATTTGCACTTGCCCAGGCACTTCTAATAAGTTCCACAAAGAAACTATCAATGAAAAGAAAAAAAAAAAAAAAACTACAAAGAGCTATATCTGGGTAAGATTCATATGGAATTGCCACCAGGCCATTGGACACCTTTTGCCCTCTTATGAATTATGAGTTACCGATTTTATTGAAATGAATAGTTATGCATCTGATAGTGCTGAGTAATTTGGTTCTGATTCATGGACATAACTAATACATGAATAGGAACTTGCAGTTCATCATCTTTGGTTTCAGTCCTATTCCCATGAGGTTGATTTCTAGATTATTCCTTATATGAACCCTGTCAAATAAAAATTACCTTACACATACATAGCTTCAGATAAGGTGCCGCGAAGTTTTTTTAACCAAAAAGTGTTGATCACAAAAACATGTTGTGGGTACTCATTAGAAGTGCCTTGCAGAGGCACTCAACATATGTTTTTGTGGAGAAATAAGAAAAATATTTTCTTGATGCCCCCTCTTATCTGGAGCTATGTTTCTGGCCAGACCATATTCACTGGACAATTTTCATGAAATGTCAAGGTCTTTTTTTGGGGGGAAAAATAAGAAAAATGTTCCAAAATGTTGTCTGCTGAAATTTTTACCAAGCATGCTAAGTTAAGTAGCAAAACTGCAATGACCACTTGACATCCACATGATGTCAATCATATGATATACTGGTGTTTGCTGTACTAAAAAAAAAAACAAGAATTTCAAGAGATTAGCAGGTATTTGATTACTTGAACTGATTCAACTACTTTTTGTGCACATTTATCACTAGTAAATGGCACAGGATCCTATCAGATTTGATAAAAAAATAGTGAAATTTTACTAATTTTTGAGAACAGTTTCACTGATTGTGGATGAACAAGCATAATCCCGTCTGAGAGACCACTTGAAAACATACCAAAATGATTGATGTTTAGCATGCTGGAAATAAATTTTAAAAGAGTTGTGTTTTTTTTTTGATTTCAATTTTTTTTTTCTTCAAAAAAGTAAGGTTTAACATTTCATGCAAACTGTCTCTTAAGGACCTTATTTTCCAGGAAAAATAGAAAAAGAGTGGTAAAGGTTGAACTGTGTTTGATGAGACCTGTATTAAAGATCAACAGCCTTAAAAACACACACATACACATTTTCTGGTTGTATATGTCACTTGGATTCGAGAAGCACATGTTGTTACCCCAGCAGATGGACTTGAAAACAAGAACAAGAATAAGATCATCATGTACATTGAGTTTAATCTGAGAGTGCTTAATGGTGTAAAAATTCTAATGCACATGCTCGAAATAAATTGTCCATTGGCATCCCTTGTTACTTTAAAAGTGAAAAATTACTATTTTGGGGATGATTTAAAAAAGAGCTTTCATTAAACGTCCATGGTGAACTTCAAGAAAATGACCTTGTTAACCCTTATTCTGCTGAGCATGAATATACCCTGCCTTTGCAAACAGTGAAGATCCAGATCAGTTGGCTTCTGAAGAAGCCAACTGATCTGGATCTGCACTGTTTGCCATTAAGTATGTGAATTTATATCAATAACTTGGATGAAGTAATCTGATTGCCTGACAGTTAGAAATGGGTGTGACATCTTAATTCATTACACATGACATGGGTTAAGGCCATGATTATGCAAGCCATCTTGAAGTTTCTGTCTAAATCTGAGACAGTAAACTTCAAGATCACTTGCCTAATCATGGCTTTAACCCTTTTTCTGTCAAATTTCAAATAAATGCAGCACAAACATGACAGTGGCATAAAATCGATACAGGGGAGTCCCATTATTGCAAGTTCCATTATTATGAGATTACAGAGATTTTCTCCATGTTACCCAAATCTAGCAGTGAGGTAATTTTGTCTGTGTCCAAGAATGAGGGGCATTACATTTTCCACTCTGGGTAATTTAGCAGATGACAGATTTACAATATTTTTCTGATTTTTTCCAGTAAACAGACTTTGACATTTCATGCAAATTGTCTCCATAGGAGACATTTTGCTTGAAATGACAAAAAAAAAATTTCTGGAAAAATAAGAAAAATATTTAAAATTGTTGTATGCTGAAATTTTTTCCCAGCATTCTAAGCATTAACTCTTTCCACGCTAGTGGCAACTCGTGTCGTTGCAAACTGTTTGGACCCAGATCAGGCCTGACAAAATACCGGGCCTGATTCTGAGAGAAAAGTGGTTGAACTTTTTGCAAACAGTGGAGACCCTGATCAGATGCCTCATTCTGCGGCATCTGATCTCAGTCTGCACTGTTTGCCAGTTACCATTTTAGGGGTTTCACGACTACAATGAGTTAAATATATGGTATATATCATCATCAGACTGTGTAGATGCACCCATCAATTATACGTTAGACTGTTCGTGTGTCACAGACGTCGGTATTCTCCATGTCTAATGTTGATGTTTATTGTCAGTACAAAAGACAGGTAAGAAAATTTTCTGGCTTCTGTGAATTTCGTTTGTTTATATTGCACTTAACTTATACTCTAACCTCTTTACAAGATGGTTCATTATTAAACGCTCGTTTGAAAAACGGGATGTATTATGTTACGGGGTATGGCATCCGTCCGTAAACTTTTTCGTTTCCGGCTAACTCCTCCTACAGTTTACATCCAATCAAGCTGAAACTTAATTGGTGTATAGTTAGACCATGATGTGGCACAGCGTATATTGTTTCGGGGTTACAATCCACCAAATGTTTGCAGAGTTATGCCCCTTAGAAAATTTCTGTAAATTTTTCATTTCCGGTTAACTCCTCCTACATTTTACATCCGATCAAGCTGAAACTTCATTTATAGTTAGACCATGATGTGAAGCAGCGCATATTGTTTCCAGGTTACAGTCCATCAAATATTAGCAGAGTTATGCCCCTTTGAAAAATTCAGTTCACTTTTAGTTTCCGGCTAACTCCTCCTACAGTTTCCATCCGATCAAGCTGAAACTTGATTTGTAGTAAGACCATGATATGGAGCAGCGCATATTGTTTCAAGGTTACAGTCCACCAAATAGTAGCAGAGTTAAACCCCTTTGAAAATTTCTATAATTTTTTTGTTTCCGGCTAAATCCTCCTACAGTTTACATCCAATCAAGCTGAAACTTCATAAATAGTTACATGATCATGTGGAGCAGTACATATTATTTTGAGGTTATAGCGCACCAAATATTTGCAGATTTATGCCCGTTTGAAAGTTTTTGTAACATTTTTCACAGCATATTGTTTAGAGGTAATAGTGTGCAAATTTTATTTTATAATAGGTATTTTTTTTTTTTTTTTTTTTTAGCCGGCCTCCGTGGCTCAGTTGGATGCGCCGTCCGACTGGAGACCAGGAGGTCGCGGGTTCAACCCCCGCCGAGGTTGGCAACATTCTTTCGTGGAGATTGATCATGAAATATTTTCTACAGTCATTCTCTCCCTTCCGCTGATTCAAGAAGGGCAGTTGTCAGTTTCTGGCGAAAGAATGTGCACAATACTGGTTAACCGCTTAGAGGACTAAGCCTGCCCAGTAAACGTGTGGTTAGGTAAACTGACCACGTTCGACATGACCCCACTGGGTTGACTGGGCCGTAAAACCTCAACACAAACAAAGTATATTTTTTGCAAATAACTAAAGTTTTGGTCATATGGGCAAGATGTTTATTTTTATTTTTTTTTTTTTAACATCTTTTATTAGATTTGCAAGGAAAGGTTACCATTATTAAATATTTATAAATACAGAATTCTTTTTGGATTTTTCTTTTTTAGCTCGCCTGTACGAAGTACAAGGAGAGCTATTGTAGTCACCCCGGTCGTTTGCGTTTGCGTTTGCGTTTGCATTCCCGTTCCCGTCACACTGCGTTAAAGTTTTTCAAATGCTTATATCTCAACAGTCACTCCTCACAGAGGCATCAAATTTTGAACTTAGGTACCTTGGAGGGTCTTCTGAGATTCCAAGAGAATAAACTCCTAGGTTCATGCCCCTGGGTGGGGCTAGGGGTCAGAATCTAGGACACCTTTGTAATACTGTGTTAAAGTTTTTCAAGTTCTTATATCTTGACTTTCACTCCTCATAGAGCATTCATATTTAGAATTTGGGTACCTGGAGGAGTCTTCTGAGATTCCAAAAGAACATACCCCTGGGTTCATACCTCAGGACGGGCCTTGGAGTGGGGCTAGGGGTCAAAATCTAGGACACATTTGTAAAATCTTATATGCCTACAGGTTATAGACACAACTGGTTATACATCAGCTAACTATGTGACATCGGTTTAAGTGTAAGAGAGTGAAGGTCATGGTGACCTACATTTTACGGTCCAGGTCACCTAGATTTCACGGTCCAGTGATTTTGCCTTATATCTTGAATACTATTTGTTGGATAAATGTCACACCTGGGATATTACTTCCATGTGACCCAATGAATGACCACTTACTATATCTAGGTCATTGTGACCTATATTTCATGGTTCAGTGATTTTGCCTTATATCTTGAATACTATTTGTTGGATAAATGTCACACCTGGGACATTAGTTCCTTGTGACCCGATTATTGACGTCAAAATATATCTCTGTTGGTGTGACCTATATTTCATGGTTCAGTGATTTTGCCTTATAGCTTGAATAATATTTGTTGGATAAATGTCACACCTGGGGTATTAGTTCCTTGTGACCCGATTATTGACGTCAAAATATATCTCTGTTGGTGTGACCTATATTTCATGGTTCAGTGATTTTGCCTTATATCTTGAATACTATTTGTTGGATAAATGTCACACCTAGGATATTACTTCCATGTGACCCAATGAATGACCACTTACTATATCTAGGTCATTGTGACCTATATTTCATGGTTCAGTGATTTTGCCTTATATCTTGAATACTATTTGTTGGATAAATGTCACACCTGGGACATTAGTTCCTTGTGACCCGATTATTGACGTCAAAATATATCTCTGTTGGTGTGACCTATATTTCATGGTTCAGTGATTTTGCCTTATATCTTGAATACTATTTGTTGGATAAATGTCACACCTGGGATATTACTACCATGTGACCCAATGAATGACCGCTTACTATATCTAGGTCATTGTGACCTATATTTCATGGTTCAGTGATTTTGCCTTATATCTTGAATACTATTTGTTGGATAAATGTCACACCTGGGATATTAGTTCCTTGTGACCCGATTATTGACGTCGAAATATATTTCTGTTGGTGTGACCTATATTTCATGGTTCGGTATTTTTGCCTTATATCTTGAATACTATTTGTTGGATAAATGTCACACCTGGGATATTAGTTCCTTGTGACCCGATTATTGACGTCAAAATATATCTCTGTTGGTGTGACCAATATGTCATGGTTCAGTGATTTTGCCTTATATCTTGAATACTATTTGTTAGATAAATGTCACACCTGGGATATTAGTTCCATGTGACCCAATGAATGACCACTTACTATATCTAGGTCATTGTGACCTATATTTCATGGTTCAGTGATTTTGCCTTATATCTTGAATACTATTTGTTGGATAAATGTCACACCTGGGACATTAGTTCCTTGTAACCCGATTATTGACGTCAAAATATATGTTGGTGTGACCTATATTTCATGGTTCAGTGATTTTGCCTTATATCTTGAATACTATTTGTTGGATAAATGTCACACCTGGGATATTACTACCATGTGACCCAATGAATGACCGCTTACTATATCTAGGTCATTGTGACCTATATTTCATGGTTCAGTGATTTTGCCTTATATCTTGAATACTATTTGTTGGATAAATGTCACACCTGGGATATTAGTTCCTTGTGACCCGATTATTGACGTCAAAATATATCTCTGTTGGTGTGACCTATATTTCATGGTTCGGTGATTTTGCCTTATATCTTGAATACTATTTGTTGGATAAATGTCACACCTGGGATATTAGTTCCTTGTGACCCGATTATTGACGTCAAAATATATCTCTGTTGGTGTGACCAATATGTCATGGTTCAGTGATTTTGCCTTATATCTTGAATACTATTTGTTGGATAAATGTCACACCTGGGATATTAGTTCCATGTGACCCAATGAATGACCACTTACTATATCTAGGTCATTGTGACCTATATTTCATGGTTCAGTGATTTTGCCTTATATCTTGAATACTATTTGTTGGATAAATGTCACACCTGGGATATTAGTTCCATGTGACCCAATGAATGACCACTTACTATATCTAGGTCATTGTGACCTATATTTCATGGTTCAGTGATTTTGCCTTTTATTTTTATTACTATTTCATGGAGAATTGTCATACCTGGATTATTATATCTATGTGACAAAATGATTTACATACAAATACATCTAGGTCAGTGTGACCTATATTATATGGCTTAATGATAAAAATGTTACAATATAAAATGTACCCAGCAGGCGAGCTCGCTGTCCTACGACAGCTCTTGTTTTAATACTCTTCTGATTTGGCTCCTTTGAAGAATATTAAAGTATAGGAAAAACAAATCAGCCAAAGGCTCATATGAGCTCATAATATAGCCATGCTTCTGTGGTGTGTCCTCCTTCAGAAAGCACTTCTCCCTAGAAGCAGCAAACTTCTCCCTATTTTCCCAAGAGGGTGAAGTCACTTCTCCCTTAATTTCTGGCCAGCTTGGACCATTAGGTTACAGTTCACCAAATATCAGCAGAGGTATGCCCCAATGAAATTTTTTTATTTTTTTTTTTTTGTAATTCCACTTACAGTTTATATCCGGAGCACTGAATTATACAGGAGCCAGTTTATGTGCTACATCTTATTACTTGCCATGGGCGTATAATTCCCTGCTTGGCGGAGCTCTTGTATTAAAGATGGTTTTGGACCCCAAAAGTGCAATATCGGTGATGGTGTATCAGTCTGCGATCTTGGACCCAGATCACCACGTAATATAACAGGATTTCATTATATACCCACAGCAGGCAGGCCAATATGTCTTCTTGGTAAATACTTCAACAACCTCTCATTTGATTAGAGGATGAATCTTATACTTATTAGAGTATTTATGGTACCTTTTTTCTGTTGTCCATAATGGGAGTGGAGTTCTTTTGGCTTCTCATTGAATTGTGCTTCCTGAGTGTGAAAATTCTAATAAGGTTTCGAAAGATATTTTCATCACCAGAAATATTATATTCATAGGAAGACTCTTCCCAAGAACCTTTGTTATTGATATAAGCTGATGCATGTGAAAAGAGGCCTTGGCATGTATCATGTACCCTAGCTCCAGATAAGTTACTTTGTTTCATCTGAATTTTTTTTATATGTATTTCTCCATGAAAACATATGTTGTGGGTACTCATTAGAAGTGCCTCAGTGAGCACCCACAACATCTGTTTTCATGGAGAAATGAGAAAAAATGTTTTCCCTTTTATCTGGAGCTATGATGAACACCATAGACATTTCCATAGTTGTAGATACATCACGAAAACATACCTATATAATTTTGACCCCCTTAAACCCCACTTTTATATAGTAAAACTGGGGTTTACAGGGGTATACATTATTTTTCTTATTTCTGTTCAAAACATACATTGTGGGTATTTGTTAGAACCGCCTCATCGAGGCAGTTCTAACGAGTACCCACAATCTATGTTTTGAGCAGAAATATGAAAAATATCAGATTTTCTTTTATCTGAAAATTTAATTTTTTGGTGGCGAAATTTTCAATATATTTGAATAGGCGTGTTTTCGTAATGACTTGCTTTTTTCAACAAAAAAATATTGATACTAGATTTTTTTTTGTTTGTCCACAAAAAGGTGGCTACTACTTACAAATACCTCCCTGAGGTGCTTCAAATGAGTACCCAAAATTTCTTTTTGGGGAGAAATAAGAATTTTTTTGTCTGGATACACCCCTGGTCTGAATTTATGGATGCTGAGGTAATTTCTCATAGACACTAAGGTTCCTTTTAGCATGAACTTAATCCTGGTTATTGTATTATGTATATTCTTGCAAGTAATATTACAGTTATTCAATTAACCTTTAAAGCGCTAAGCAAACTTATAGCAGACAAGATTTAATTATTATACAATGCCACACAATAGTGGCGGGGTATTATGGTATCATGTTGGCTGTCTGCGTGTCTATCTGTCGATCCAGCGTATTTTTATTTCCGGACGATAGCTTGAGTAAATGTTAACAGATTTTCACCAAAGTTGGTGTGTGCATTGATATTAGCTTGAGTAAAGTTAACAGATTTTCACCAAAGTTGGTGTGTGCATTGATATTTTGACGATCTGGTTTGGGATTGCTAATGGTCAAATTTCGTCAGTTTTTGGCAGGGTTTATCTGTCTGTGACACGATAATGCCTCCTCACACTTTTAAGCTTTCTTAAACTTTCATCTCGAGATTCTGATGTGGACTATTCTGTCTTTGAAGAAGGACTTGTCCACTGGTGCAAGTAGAGATTTCAGTCTAAAATAAAAAAAAATAGAATGGCAAACAGTGTAGATCCTGATGAGATGCTTTTTTTGAGCCATCTCATCTTGATTTATCCTGCTTGCACAGATATTTGTTTTGGTCTGCCAGGCAGAAAAGCGTAAAATTGGCTGTTGCAGAGATCACACTGATTTAACTCATTGTAGACTGAATGAACTCCCCCAAACTATATATTGGAAGAGTCCAATTTCAATTTTAGGTAAGCGAGGCTATGAGATTAAGATATTCCTAGAGAAAAATGGCTGAAGTATTTGCAAACAGTGAAGACCCTGATCAGATGCCGCGTTCTGCAGCGTCTGATCTGGGTCTGCACTGTTTGCCAATTACCCTTTTAGGGGTTTCCCAAATACAATGGTTAAAAGGCCAGTTTGACCTCTTAATCAGAGCAGGCCAGTCAGTCTCTACAATACCTGTTTTACAAGCCCAGATACTGTTCAGCTAACATATACCATATTATCCTAAATGTTGGTATACCTTAACTCCTTGCCGTACTGCTGACCTCGGTGGCTCAGTCGGATGCGCGTCCAACTGGTGATCAGGAGTCTGGCAGTATTCTTTCCTGAAGATTGATCATGATATATTTTCTACGGTCATTCTCTCCCGTCCACTGATTCGAGAAGGACAGTTGTCAGTTCTGGCAAAAGAATATGTACAAGTACTGGTTAACTGCATAGAGGACTAAGCCTGCCCAGGAAAAGAGTGGTTAGGTAAACTGGCGGCGCTCGACATGACCCAAATGGGTTGACTGGGCTGTAAAACCTCAACACTAATAAACCTTATCAAACTTGTCCTGGAATTGGAACAAACTCATTTTACTACCCATTTATGTGTGAATTGATGGGCCAAAAACAGGACTGATCCAGTTGGAAGCCACATTCTGGGATCGTCATGGTTTGCTCAAGTCCGTCCATCTGAATACTTATTATTTACAATATACCTTTGGTGTTAGAATATTTGGGGTAAACATGGTGCCATTTGTTTGCAATAAGTAGGCAGTAACTACCGAGGGAAGAAACATAAAGTAGAAGAGGGTATATTATATTTACTCTAAATAACTGGGAAATCGTAACTCATAGCTCCAGCCAATAAAATTGGATATATTAAAGGTAAATATTGTTCTTATTTTTCCATGAAATGTTGTGGGTACTCTTTAGAAGCACCTCAGCGAGTTGGTTCTAATGAGTACCCACAACATATGCTTTTGTAGAAGAAAAATGTTGACAAAAAGCACTTTATTTAGAGCTGTGTTAACCCTTAAAGCGCCAATCACAACTGCAGCAGAGGACATTTTGAAATCTTTTTTTTTTAATTTTTCAAAGAAAACAAGTCTTGATATTTCTTGTGAATCGTCTGCTTGGCAGATGATTCACATGAAATATCAAGACTTGTTTCTTTGAAAAATTGAAAAAATAAAAATAGATGTCGTCTGCTACAAATTTTGCTTGGCGCTCTAAGGGTTAACTCATTACCATATTTATCTTAAAATTTGAACAAGTTAATATTACTATGTGTATTATTTACTGCTAGGTGAGTGGCATCTGATCTGGGTCTACCAATTTGCACAGTCAGGCCTGATGGTCCCAGTTCTTAGGTTAAATAGGGCATGATGAATTCTGAGCTGAGAATATTTATACTTTTTAGGCAAGTATAAATAGCGTAAATATTTCTTTTCTTTCTCCATGAAAACATGGTTTGGAAAAGTATTCATAGGGCCAAATATGGCATCTTTTTTTCAGCAGAAAAGTATTGATGTTTTTCTTATTTCTTCCTGAATACATATATTGTGGGTACTCATTAGAAGTGCCTCACTGATGTGCTTGTAATGAGTACCCACAACTTAGGTTTTCATGCAGAAATAAGAAGATTATTTCTAGAGTACCTCTTCTTAACTGGGGCTACATTTGTTTAAAGTTATGTGAATGGGAAATGGTGAGATGGTTTAAATGAGATCAGCAGCCTTGTTTGATCGAAAGAGAAAACTGCAAAAATGTATTGATTTTTACTTCTCAAAATAATGACTAGCCTAGAACTTTAAGCAGCTGTAATGACAGAAGCGCCGGCCATTAAACTGAAGGGTTGTGTTCCTAGTCAGATTACCATATTTCTCCTAAACACCGTGCCCATAATAGATATATAGTAACTGTTTAATATAACCCTAAGAACCAGAACATACGGGCCTGAGGAGACAGTGTAGTAAAACTTTAGGATGTACAGTCGACTATCGTTATCTCAAACTCCAAGGGACTCTATGAAACACTTTGAGATATCCCTACTTCGATATATCAGATTGCGGAAATGAGGAAAACAATTAATCGAACAACCACTTTTAACTGAATGAATATGTAATTTGACTCCTAAGTTAGAGATATTGAAAATATTGTGGAAAAGAGGAGAAATTGCTCCTAAGGAGCAATTTCTCCTCTTTTCCACAATATTTTGTTGCCTGTTGGTAGATCTCTGTGTTAAAACAGGGACCAGATTTTTACTTCGAGATAAGCGGTTATTTGAGATAAGCGAGTTCGAGATAACGAGAGTCGACTGTATATAAGCAGCAAATTCAGAAAATGTACCTTTATACATATGCACCCTTTGAAGATTCAGCCTTTGCATTTGGGCAGTCTGGTAAAAATCTTCACTGGGTACATTTTGGATAGCCAAGAATGCAAAAGACTGATTGATTTCCGGCTGGGGTGGGGGTGGGGGGGGGGGGGGGAGTATATTTTCTCATGTTGCTTCTTGTATAGATTGGCTCCAGTCTTTCCTTATAGTCCTGTTTGATAATCCACTGAAATAAAAGACTGATTCCCGGCTGGGGGGTGGGGGAGGTGTGGTGGGGGGCGGGGTCGGTGTGTATATTTTCTCATGTTCCTTCTCTCATAGATTGGCTCCAGTCTTTCCTTATAGTCCTGTTTGATAGTCCACTGAAATAAAACTAAAATAATCATCATGTCTATACATGTCTTTATAGTCTTGATTTTATTTTGGTTTTATTTTAGTGGATTATCAAACAGGATTATATGAAAAAAAATATTTAGTCACTCGAGACTGGAGCCAGTCTATGTCTCCAGTAGTAAGCTTCTAATGAGTACCCACAACGTATGCTTTTGTGGGGAAGCTTTCAATACTTTGTGTTTAAAAAAGTGCTTAATCTGTAGCTATGGCAGCACAGAGCCTTTGTTACGTTATCACTGATGATCTGTCTCAAAATGACTGAAAATAATGATGTGATGATATGGTGGGTGGATACATCCAAGAGATTTTGTTACCATTTTACAAAGGGAGATGACTTTTTTGTAGACAGGAAGTTGCCTCCCTAGTATTTGGAACTTTTTTTTTTTATTTAAAAATTGTCAGATTGTGATGGTAGTGGTGGTGGTGGGGGATGGGGGGTGTGGGGGAG
The DNA here is from genome assembly GCA_964016985.1 of Anodontia alba. NCBI lineage: Eukaryota > Metazoa > Mollusca > Bivalvia > Lucinida > Lucinidae > Anodontia > Anodontia alba. Next base: position 60,570,484 of record OZ024833.1, on the reverse strand, counting down.
TAAAGTACCCAATTTCTTTTTGAAGTTATAGTCTTTCTTAAAAACATTGACATATCGAAGTACCCTCGTAAATAGAAAATAGCTGACATAATTTTTTTTCTTATCAGGATCATGTCTTTAAAAGCAGTTGATGAGTAGATGACCTGATTAACTTTTGAATAAATTCTGAAAAAAACTTCTTGAGTTATGGTCCTTTGTCTTTTTGGGCATTTTTACATTGCACACTTTGATGCATAGCCTAACTTCTGAACAGTGCATGCTAGAGTTTTGGAATTTCATATATGGATTCCTCATGAAAAAATAGCTGACACATGATGTTTTTCTTGTCAAGGTTATGTGTTTTCCTGAGTTATGGCCCTTAGAAAATATATGGATGAAATCTTGTCAGCACAGTAACTCAAAAACTGTGAAGCTAGAGTCTTGAAGCCCAGTGAATAGGTTGTTAGTGAGAAGTAGATGACCTGATTAAAATTTAATTGAGTGATTTGAAAATGGGTCAGATCAGACCAACAATGGCAGAGTTGTGTCCCCTTGATTGTCAAGATTGCTTCTGAGCACTCTACAGGCCACGTTTTCAACCTAATCAACTTCAGACTTGATGTCCTTGACAAAATGTTGGTCAAGTTCGAAACTGGGTCATGTGGGGTCCAAAAAAGGTCACTAGGTCAAATAATAGCGTCATTCATCTTGCAGCATCAACAATTAGCTTTAAAAGCCTATACTCTTCCTACACCCCTGGGCCAATTGACTCTTAAGTTCGTAGGAAGCATTGGGGTAAGTGACTTGTAGATCTAAAAGAGCTAAAATTGTTCTGATCGGAAATCCAAGATGGCTGCCATGGCCACCATCTTAAAAATTATTTTTTGTTTCTTCTCCTGAACCGAAAAGGCCAACTGACTTGAAAGTTGGTAGGAAGCATCGGGGTGGCTTGTAGATCAAAAATAGCTAAAATCATTCTGATCTAAAATCCAAGATGGCTGCTGTGGCAACTATCTTGAAAATCTATTTTTTGCTTCTTCTCCTGAACCAAAAGGCCAATTGACTTTTAACTTGGTAGGAAGCAGCGGGGTGACTTGTAGATCAAAAACTGATTGGAAGTCCAAGATGGCCACCATGGCGGCCATCTTAAAAATCTGTTTTCGCTTCTTCTACTGAGCCAAAGGGCTAATTGATTTGAAACTCAGTAGGAAGCATCGGGGTGACTTGTAGATCAAAATAGCTAAAATTGTTCCGATCAAAAATCTGCTATGGCGACCATCTTGAAAATCTATTTTTCTCTTCTTCTCCTGAACCGAAAGGTAAATTGACTAGAAACTGACTAGAAACTTGGTAGGAAGCATCGGGGTGACTTGTAGATAAAAAATTGTTAAAATCATTCTGATCGAAAATCCAAGATGGCCACCGTGGCGGTCATCTTGAAAAACTATTTTTTGCTTCTCCTCCTGAACCAAAAGGCCAACTGACTTGAAACTTGATTGGAAGCAGTGGGGAGACTTGGCAGCCATCTTGAAAGTATATTTTTCACTTCTTCTCCTGAACCAAAAGGCCAATTAACTTGAAACTTGGTAGGTAGTATGGGGGTGGCTTGTAGATAAAAAATAGATAAAATTATTCTAGTGGTAAATCCAAGATGGCCACCATGGCCGCCATCTTAAAAATCTAGTTTTTGCTTATTTTCCTGAAAGGAAAGACCAGTTATTTTGAAATTTGACAGGAGGCATCAGAACGACCAGTAGATCAAAAAAGTTAAAATCATTCTGATTGGATATCCAAGATGGTTGCCATCTTGAAAATCTATTTTTTGCTGCTTCTTCTGAACCAAAAGGTCAATTGACTTCAAAAACTTGGTAGGAAGCATCAGGGTGACTTGTTAGGAAGCATCAGGGTGATTTGTAGATAAAAAAGAGCTAAAAACCTTCCGATGAAAAATCCAAGATGGTCACCATGGCCGCTATGTTGGAAATCTATTTTGCACTTCTTCTCCTGAATTGAAAGGCCAGTTAACTGGAAAGTTGATAGAAAGCATCAGGGTGACTTGTAGATCAAAATTAGCTAAACTTGTTTTGATCGGACATGGCTGCTATCTTAGAAATCTGTTTTGCACTTCTTCTTCTGAACTGAAAGGCCTGTTTACTTGAAACTTGGTAGGAAGTACAGTCAACTCTCTTTATCTCGAACTTCATGGGACCGGATAAAAATGTTCGAGTTATCAGTAGTTTGAGACAACCAAATTGTGACGTCATATGTATGATGACTGTTTGCCTCTCTGTTCACCCAAATGCGCTTGGAAGGCACATGTATATGGCAATTTAAATAATTTACGCGTACTTCAGTTTTTGCATTGTTACTGTTTGTTTTAGGATAGACAGTGGTTCTCTTGGAATTATATCATCAATAAATGTTAATTATAATAAATTTCTCACGTGTTTTGTTGCCTTTTAATACTCCTGCAAATTTGGATTTCCATATGAGCTATAAATAAATTACTGGTTTCCAGGTTGTGTTAGTATACGTTAAACTAGTTTGGATTAGCTCCCTTCACATATACGACTCGACAAAGAGTTGACTAGTTTCCACATTTGCATAAAACGCTTACAATATTGTTAAGCTGCAGCAGTAAGCTAGTTTGGATTATCTCCTGTGGCATAAACGAACCATCTCAGCATGGCAAACTGTAGATCCTGCAGAGAAAGCTCGTTATGAACCGTCTCATCTGGACCTACACTATTTGTGCAGGTATCCATACCAGTCTACAGGGTCGGAAGGGTTAACACTGAGGGTTAACATCGGTACCCACGTGATTCGTCTATTTGATGCCATGCATGACAACTCCTATTAGAAGACTGTACAACTGTCAAAGACTCAGATCAGCCTGCACGCCCACGAATTTTTCATTGTATGCATGAGCCTTATCTGGGCTTACCAAAGAGCACTGCCTGACCAAAGAGTAACAAGCGAAGATTCAGACTTAACTAGCCTGATCAATATAGGCTAACCTGAGTCGGAACCTGTAGCACACTGATTTTTCTTGAAGAGGCTATATCATTCAGACAGACAGTACTCAAGAGTGAAGAGTATATCCAAACAATAAATTAAAAAAACTTCATTGATTAATGATCCATAACACTATTCTGGGCCGCCTTTTATCTTACAAATCTATGACACGAGATGGTATTGAGTGCCGCGTGTCAAACCCGACTCGACATGCACATGATTTCATAATTACGGGTTTTAGACAATGGTTGTGTTGTTTGTAATTATCTGGACAAAGGGGAAAATTAAAATATTGATTTATTTATCAATGGCCTTTTATGATTTTCATTAACTGAGAGACTGGCGGCACCGCATCTTACATTTTTTTCCTTCCTCATGGTCTGAGTTCGAGATAGGCAGTAGTAAAAGATGTGAAAAATATATTCAAGGACTGAAAATGATGGACGAGATAGCCAAAGTTTCGACATAAAAGTAGTTCGACATAAACAAAGCTAAAATACAATAAATACATAGGGAAAATAATCGGGACTTAGAAATCAGTTTGACATAAGTGATAGGATTGAGAAAAGGGGTCGAGATAATGACAGTCAACTGTATCTGGGTGACTTGTAGATCAAACATAGTTACATTTGTTCTGATCAGAAATCCAAGATCACCGCCATCTTAAAAATCTATTTTGAACTTCTTTTGAACAGAAAGGCCAGTTGATTGGAAAATTGATAAGAAGTATCAGGGTGACGTACATAAAAAATATATAGCTAAAATCATTCTGATCAGAAATCCAAGAGGGTTGCCCAAGCAGCCATGTTGAAAATCTATTTTGAACGTTTTTATCCTGAACCAAAAGGCCAATTGACTTGAAACTTCATTGGCAGTATCGAGGTGACTTGTAGATCAAAAGTAGCTAAATTCATTCTGATTGGAAATCCAAGATGGCCACCATCTTGAAAATCTATATTGAACTTCTCTTAAACTGAAAGGTCAATTGAATAGAAACTTGTCTGGTAATCAGGTGACAGGGCCATCTTGGCCCTCTTATTTACAAAGACCAAAAGACCAGCTGATAATGATATTGTGCATTAGTTATGAAGAACTAATAATGTGTTTTTCTTGCAGCAAAAACATTATGAATATGCTTATCATGTAATGGTGCACAGCTGGGAAGAATTACGAAGTAATTCTAAATGGACCCATGCGAAAACATGTCTTTGGACATGTGAGGACTGCGAAGGCCTAGATCAGCCTGCACATCTGTGGACCTTCACTGCCTGCTAACAGAACCATTGGATCTACAGAATGTATGAATGGAGAGCAAAGACCCAGATGATACTTTGCACAGGATAATCTGAATCTGCCCATTTTGCGCATTTTTGAAGGCTCTTTTTCAGTTGATGCAGCCAAAAATAAGCTTCACAGCTTTCCAGATCAGATAGGGATCCAGACATATTTTTCTCATTTCTCCACAAAAACATAGGTTGTGTATCCCAAAAGAATTGTCTCATTGAGACAATTCTTTTGAGATACCACACCTACGTTTTTATGGAGAGATATGAAAAAAATGTTGATAAATTGTCAAAAAAAGTCTGTATATAATCTGGAATGTTGACTTAATGCTGGTAAATAAAAATAAGAACAAGCAGGGCTCTGTATAACATTATTGTGAAGTAAAAAAAATAGCTGTAGTTAAGAAGGTAGTCAGATAAATAGCTTCATTGGTTCTCCAGGAAAACTGATCTTGTGGGAACTCTTAAGAAATACCTTAGCAAGATATTTCTGATGAGTATCACATTTGTTTTTAGGAGAAATAAGAAAAATATCAATACTTTTTGATTGAAAAAGGAATGTTATTTAGAGCTATGAAAATATATATTTTTTGTTTATTTTTCTGTAAAAACTTCTGGACCCAGTTGTTCAGAGCTAACGACAACGTCGTTAGTTAACGATTCGTTAAAATTTACATCGCGTGATACGCAAATATGCTGAAATCTTTTGCTGAAAAAATGTGAGTAGCTTTTGCAGTGCAAAAGCTACTCACATTTTTTCAGCAAAAAATATCAGAATATTGTATACTGAATCCGCTAAAGCAGTTAACGAAATGACCCTTAACGAGCTCGTTAAGCTAACGACGCTTTGAACAACTAGGCCCTGATGTTTTGTTAATATTGCTTCATTAGGGTGAATGAATCCACCCAGAAAATGTTTTTAAGGAGAAATAAGAAAACTTACTTAAGTGTCAGGTAAACATGTTGTGGGTACTCATTAGAAGTGCCTTAGGAAGGTTCTTCTAATAAAAAAACCCACCACAACCTGTTTCCATGGAAAAATAAGAAATATATCAATTACGTTTGGTTGGAAAAACGCTTTGTTTGTTGTGGCTATGATGTTCCGAAAACACGCCTATTCAAATATATTGAAGATTTCACCACCAAAAAACTGGAAGTTTTCAGATAAAAACTCTAATATTTTTCATATTTCTGCTCAAAACATAGATTGTAGGTACTCGTTAGAACAGCCTCAGTGAGGCGGTTCTAACGAGTACCACAATCTATGTTTTTGAGCAGAAATAAGAAAAATAATGTGTACCCCTGTAAAAACCCCAGTTTTACTGTATAAAAGTGGGGTTTAAGGGGGTCAAAATTATATAGGCATGTTTTCGTGATGAATTTGTTAAGAAAACCTATACTTATCTGGGACCCTGCAATGAACAACAAAAGGAAATGAAGCTTGTAAAGAGGAGAAGCATGTTATTGCAAAAATGAGCTGTATTATGGTAAATTGCATCATGTCACATACCCAGACAGTGAAAGTCATCACTAGTTTACAATTCTGCAAATGCTGATCAGGGCTTAAACTATCTGTTTACATAAACTTTAGCCAGTAGAATTTCTTGGTAGACAGAGAGGATCTGAGTGGACATGCAGGCTGCTGTGGGTTTTTACATACAAACTGATTAGAGCAAAAAGGTTGTACATATTGATTAGTGCAGAAAGATCAAACATACAAAATTATCAGATAAAAAAGGTTGTACATACAAACTGATTATAGCAAAAGTTGTACATACAGACTGATTAGAGCAAAATGTTGCAAATGCTAACTGATTAAAGCAAACATTATACATACAAACTGATTAAAGCAAAAGGTTGTTGATATAAACAAACTAGAGCAAAAGGTTGAACAGTTGTACATTCAAACTGATTGGAGCAGAATGCTGTACATACGAGGGATGTTCGAAATGAATTGCTTATTGTCCTCTAGCTCGATATCCACGTGGAGCACGATAAAAACCAGTACATACCTGTATAGGGCTATTCAATATCTACACAATGGTGTATAAATGTACATGTTAGACTAAGTGCAAGACATAAAATTTGCTATTTGAATACACGCAGTCATTGACCACTGCAGTAAAATGGTTGGTAGAAGTGTCGACAAAAAAGATGAAATATGGGCTTACATCAAAGCTCGCTCAAAACTTGGTTGTTCTTTGAAGAAGCTGATGACTGAAATTTCTACTGCTTTTGGACCTTCTTGTGTGTCTTATGACACAGTTCGGCGGTGGAAAAAGAAATTTGAGTCTGGTGTAGAGTCCATAAAAAATGCACCGAAATTAGGTAGGCCAAAATCTGCATCTCGTAAAGAAATCATTTCCAAAATAAAGGAAATCATTGAAGAAGATGCCAGATTTACAGTTCGTGATATTGCATGAATGGTAGGCATATCACTATCAACGGTTCACCTTATTTTGAAGAAGCATTTGAAAGTCAGAAAGATTTCTGCTAGATGGGTGCCACATCTGTTGACTGATGAGCAAAAGAGGCAACGGGTTAAAGTGGCCAAAAAGCTGCTTCAAATGTTTCCAAAATATGACAAAAAGCAGTTTGCCAATGTCGTCACAGGTGATGAAACCTGGATCCATTATTTTGAGCCCGTCAGAAAGGTTAGCAATAAGATCTGTCTGGGCCAATAAACACAGCAAACGCCCAATAATTGCCAAACGTTCTTTGAGTACAAAGAAGGTTTTGTATGCAATCTTCTTCTCTGGTGAAGGAGTCGCAATAAAAGTGCCAGTGAAAAAGGGCAAAAGCATCACCGGAAAGTACTACAAAGACATAGTACTGAAGAAACTGAAAAAGTATTATCAGAAATGATGCCCTGCCACTGGTTTCAAACATGTCCGTCTTCTACATGACAATCCCCCAGCTCATACCTCCGCAATAGTTACGGCGTTTTTGAAGAAAGAAAAAGTAACTGTTTTGCCTCATCCCCCGTATTCCCCAGACCTTGCCTCATGTGATTTCTTTTTGTTTCCGAAATTGAAAGCATTCCTTGCTGGGCGAAAATACCAGTCCCGACAGGCACTTGGATCTGCCATTCATCAGTACCTTATTACTGTGCCAAATTCAGCGTACCGTGACGCCTTCAAGAAGTGGATACATCGGCTGGAACTTTGCATTTCTAGCCATGGGGAGTACTTCGAGGGCGTGAAATGAGTACTTTTAGGCTAACTTGAAATTTGAAGTCTCCAGATAGAAATAAGCAATTCATTTCAAACATCCCGCGTATAAACTGACAAGAACAAAATGGTGTACATTCAAAGTAATTAGGTCAGAAAGTTGTACATACCAGCTGATTAGAACAAAAAGGTTTTACATATAAACTGACCAGACCAAAAGGTTGGGCAAACAAACTGATTAGAGCAAAAACTTGTACAAACTGATGGGAGCAAAAGCTTGTACGAACAAACTTATAAAAGCAAAGGTTGTACATACCAATTGATTAGAGCCAAAAGGTTTTACATATAAACTGATTAGAGCAAAGGATTGTACATACCAACTGATAAGAGCAAAAAAGGTTTTACATACCAACTGATCAGAGCAAAAAGTTGTATGATTAAACTGATTAGGGTAAAAGGTTGTAGATATTGAAACAAACTAGAGCAAAAGGTTGAACAATTGTATATTAAAACTGATTTTAGAAAAACATTGCACTTACAAACTGAATAGAGCAAAATGGTGTATATTCAAACAAATAAGATCAGTAAGTTTTACATACCGACTTATTAGAGCAAAATGAGTTTTACATATAAACGGATTAGACCAAAAGGCTGTACAAACAAACTGATTAGAGCAAAAGGTTGTACAAACTGATTAGAGCAAAAGCTTGTACAAACAAACTGATAAGATCAAAAGGGTTTTACATAAAAACTGATTAGAGCAAAAGGCTATACAAACTGATTAGAGGTAAAAAGGTTGTACATACCAACTGATTAAAGCAAAATGGTTTTACATATAAACTGATGAGAGTGAAATATTGTGCATACAGACTGATTAGATCAAAAGGGTTTTACATATAAACTGATTAGAGCAAAAGGTTGTACAAACAAACTCATAAAAGCAAAAGGCTGTACGTACAAACTGATTAGAGCTAAAGGTTTAACAAACAAACTGATAGGAGCAAAAGGTTGATCAAACAAACTAATTAAAGCAAAAGGTTATACAACCAAACTGATTAGAGCAAAAGGTTGTACAAACAAACTAATAAGAACAAAATTTTGTTGTAAACGGATTAGAGTTAAATAATGTACAAACAAACAGAAAAGAGCAAAAAGGTTGTATAAACAAACTGATAAGAGCAAAATGTTGTACATACCAACTGATTAGAGCAAAAGGTTTTACAAACAAATTGATTAGAGCAAAATGTTGCACAAACATTCAGAAAAGAGCAAAAGGTTGTACAACCTGATTAGAGCAAAATATTGTACAAATGAGCAAAATGTTGTACAAACAAACAGAAAAGAACAAAAGCTTGTACAAACTGATTAGACCAAAAGGTGTAGCATACAAACAAACTGAAAAGAGCAAAGAGATGTACATACAAACTAATAAATGCAAAATGTGTACACTTTTAGGATAAGTATGGCAAGATGTTTATTTGTCCAGATACTTAGGGTAATATGGTACTTCTATTGTTTTTGTTCAATTTTCATAAGCCTTTACCAAAATGATTAACATGATTAGAAGTAATGTTTTATGAAGTAGTTTTTAACGAAGTTATCAGTCCATGCTCCATTTGTTCATCTGTCCGAGCTTGGAGGGAACTACTTCTGCAGTTTTTGTTACATTTCCATAAAATCTGGTAGAAAGATCAGTATGATGAGTAGTAGTTGACATTGAAATTTGTTTCGTTTATTTAACCCTAGTCATGCTGAATAAAGATGCCACACCCACTTCAAATTTTCAGCCAATCAGATTACTTGATCCAGGTTGTTGATACAAATTCAAATGCTTAAAGGCAAACAGTGCAGATCCAGATCAGTTGGATTCTTGATCTGGATCTACACTGTTTGTAAAGACAGGGTATATCCAGGTTCAGCAGCACTAGGGTTAAGTTTTAGCAGAGTCATCTGTTCTTCACACTTTGTCTCTTTAAAATAGTGATGCTGCAGGCTTATAAACCCTTAAACTGCTAGTAATGAGAATTCTAGTTTTTGCTGTGCTGCAGGGTTATAAACTCTTAAACTGCTAGCAACAAGAATTCCTGTTTTTGCTTGACCATTTCTGGAAATTGTGGTAGGCACCAAAGTAGCCCCTACTTAGGCACCTATCACAATTTCCAGAAATGAGGCATCTCCCTTAATTCTAAGTTCTTTGATAAAGGAGGGATGTACTTTCAGACAAACCTAGATTCAGATTAGTCAGTGGAAGAATCACCAAAATCACATTTAAGTTCTGATCTGGAGATTATTAAACTTTCTTCATGCTCAACATGAGGTTATAAAAGTTTTTCATGCTCAACTCAGCTGAGTATGAAATTTTCTCTGCTAACAACAGTAGTTGGCATTTTCATAGTTATTAGCAGAGAAATTTTCATGCTCAGCTATGTTTAGCAAGAAAGAATTTGCAATTGTCAGCAATTTTAGATATATTAGCATGACAAATTTTATGTTCAGCTGAGTTGAGCATGAAAAAAGTTTTATAACCTCGGGGCCTGGTTACTGGAAATACTGAAGAAAATACTGCCAGTGTTTCATCTGCTAATTTCTTCTGGAGCAGGCTAAAGATTAATTATTAATTGGGTCACATCATAGACAGACAGACAGATGAACAGGCATAATTACTGATATAGTTTGACATTGTTTCATACCATTGTAAAATCAGTTATCACTGAATAGGTAGTTAAGGAAATAGATACACTTTCAGAAGAAGCGTCTCCATCAAGTTTGGTTTCCCTCTCTTCTGACAGGGGTCTGCTCTAAAAAGTAAGAATTTGCTCCCAAGGGGAGCAAATTCTTTCCTTTTAGAGTAGACCCAATTTCCAGAAGGGGATGGCTGCGTGGAAAACAAACCAGATGTCACAAAAGTTGTCTCCCTTATAAAAATGGCATAAAATCTGCAATGTATATCTAGTCTCCTTAATTTATCCTGTTTACCCTGAACATTGGGACAGCTTACCTCCTTACCATTCTTGTCCTAAAATTCGAACTAGTCCAGTGTACGACCTGTTGATCTTTGTAAAAACTGCTAGATGAATGGTAGTGTTGACTCTAATCAGACAGTACATTCTGAGACATCTGGTCTGGGTCTGCACTGTTTGCTCAGGCCTGTCTGTCCCAATACTCAGGGTAAATATGGTACAAGGACAGGTGTAAAGAATGCTGGGAACTTGGTTTGCTTTGATTGTGTACTGTTTTTACCCTTAGTATTTGACATCTCAGCTCCTTACTATACTTGTTTTAAAATTTGAACAAGTACAATTTACTACCCAATGTTGTATCTAAAAATTGCTGGACGAGTGGCAAACAGAATAGACCCTGATGAGATGCTGCATTATGCAGCATCTCATCTGGGTCTATGCTGTTTGCTCAGGCCTGTCTGTCCGAATACATACTGTAAATATGGTGTCTTGATCTAAGATGTTGTTCTTAGACATTTCTTTTTTCTCTCAATAAAAATATTTACTGTAGTATATCATTACTATATTTACCCTAAGTATTCATTCAGACAGACAGGCCTGAGCAAACAGTGTAGAACCTGATCAGACACCACAGTTTGTGGTGTGTAATCAGGATTTACACTGTTTGTCACTCATCCAACAGTGTTTAAGATACATTAACGGGTCTTATATGTACTCGTTTAGGAGAAGTATGGTAAGGATGTATGGAGTCAGAATACAGTGGTATATTTTTTTAATGAAAACTTGCTGTGGCATTTCATTAACATTGTCCAGGGTTCTTGTAAAAGAGAAGAATGTGGTGCTTGTCTGGGCAATTTTCTTAAGTTCTCTGTAAAAACGTGTTATGGGTACTCATTTGAAATGCCTTGCTGAGACTAAGGCTGTGAATTCATGAACATGGATATGGTTGCAGATGTGGAAAAATTCAATTAGGAAGGCTCCAGATTAGATCTGGATGTGAGTTTGGGTTTTACTTCTAATACATAGAGAAATAATGCAGTGCATGTCAGCGTGTTATGATTCTTAGCTTTATAATTAAGCCAGAACTACAACACAATCATTTTCTTATTTTGAAAATCTCAAAACAATAATTATAATAATAGACACAATACCTCCTGAGCCACAATTAAATAATACTATTATGTCATAGGCAAAGAGCAGAATTGCACATTACGAAAACACGCCTATTCAAATATATTGAAAATTTTACAACCAAAAAAAGGAACATTTTCAGATAATTAATTCTAATATTTTTCATATTTCTGCTCAAAACATAGATTGTGGGTACTCGTTAGAACCGCCTTGGTGAGGCGGTACATAGATTGTGGGTACTCGTTAGAACCATCTCGGTGAGGCGGTTCTAACAAGTACCCACAATCTCTGTTTTTGAGCAGAATAAATCTATGTTTTGAGCAGAATAAGAAAAATAATGTATACCCCTGTAAACCCCATTTTTACTGTATAAAAGTGGGGTTTAAGGGGGTCAAAATTATATAGGCAAGTTTTCGTGATGTGTATGTTTGGATCTTGATATTTTCAAGCACATGCTCTTAAGCTTGTCCAGTCCAAGCCTGCGAGTTTGCAGTACACTATATCTGTATATACCGTAAGTACAGACAGCCCTGAGCAAACAGTGTAGACCCAGATGAGATGCCGCAGAATGCGGCATCTCATCAGGGTCTACACTGTTTGCTACTCATCCTGCAATTTTCAAACATAACAAAGAGTAGTAAATTTTGTTCAAATGTTAGAGCAAGTGTTGTAAGAACTTGAGGGGTCTGACCGCTTAGGGTAAATACCGTACTTTTATTTAAATTCTCTTTCCAAAAATGCTGCTACTCTTGTTTCTTTATAATATATTTTTGTATGTACCCTAAGTATTAGTACACCTTAGGTCCTTATCATTCTTGTCCTAAAATTTGTTCAAACCCATTTTACTATCCTGTTAACCCTTAACCCTTGTCCTGCTGAGCCCGGATATACCCTGTTTTGCAAACAATGTAGATCCAGATCATTTGGCTTCTGAAGAAGCCAACTGATCTGGATCTGCACTGTTTGCCATCAAGTATGCAAATTTATAACAAAAATCTGGATCAAGTAATCTTATCGGCTGAAAATTAAAAGTGGGCATGGCATCATAATTTATTCAGCAGGACAAGGGTTAAAATGCCAAGAAAACAGGCATCTGAAAATGTTGTCTGTTTGTCTTCTGCTGAATATTCTTGCAAACTTTTCAAATCTATTTTTGCATATAGGCAAATAGTATGGACCCGGATCAGACTGCTCCTAGAGCAGTCTGATCTGGGTCCACACTTTTTGCAAAAATGACTTTTAAAATCACAAGCAGATGCCAAAGCTGAGACGACAATTGTTGTGTTTGGCAGTTTAAGGGTTTAAATGCCAAGAAAACCTGCAGCTGAAAATATCCTCTGTCCATGTTGTCTGCTGACTATTCTTGCAAATTTTTCAAACCTTTTTGCATACAGGCAAACAGTGTAGACACTGATCAGACTGCTCCTAGAGAAGTCTGGTCTGGGTCCATACTGTTTGCAAAAATGACTTTTAAAATCACAAGCAGATGATAAAACAGATGACAATTGTCATGACAGTCATGAAAAAAATAGTAGATTTGAGGTGAGTGTCAGATGGTTTTGGACACCTCACTCGAAGAAGGACAACAAACAAATATTTTTACAATTTGCCTTTGCATTACAACTGGTACAAAATTACAACTGATAAATAATCTTTTGATTATGGTTTTATTTGTGAAGGTTGATTAAACTGGAAATAATTTGAATATATCAAAATTTGAAAATTTGCTTGGAGAGGGAGAAGAGAGAGAGAAGAGAGAAATTGATATGATTTTACATGAGCCCAGCAGATGGGAAAGACATACCCAGTAATTTGGTGGAAATCCATGCTGCACTGCAGGAGATAGCATAATGGACAAAATGAAGAAGACAGATTTTACCTTTTGATTTTATTTCTGGGCCTAGCTTCTTGGGTTGGGGCCAGGAATCTGTATGGTGTTGCAGTAGCAGGAAAGGCATACAGAAAATTTAGTCAGGATAAGAAATCGTTGCAGGAGATAGGTTAATGGACAGATGGAGACAGTCAGATTTTTTAATGCTAAGCACTCTGGGTACCAATTTCAGCAGACATTTTGAAATATTTTTCTGTTTTGTTTTTTTTTTTTTTCAGAAAAAAGATATTGACACTTCATGCAGATTGTCTCCTGACCAGAAATTGTTAGTCATGATTGGCTCATTTCGTAGGGTGGGAGCAGAAAATTGGAAAATAGTGACATTTCACTAATTTTGGAGAATGGTTTCACTGTTTGTGGACAAATATGCTTAGCATTCTGGGTAAAATTTTCAACAGACATTTTGAAATAGTTTTAATATTTTTCCCATGAAATAGGATTGGACTTTTCATGCAAATTGTCTCCTGAGGTGAACATTTGCATAAAATGTCAAATCCAGTGTTCTGAGAAAAAATAAGACAAATATAATCAATTTGTCATCTGCTGAATTTGCCCAGTAAAGGTTAAAAAGTGTGGGATAATAAATTAAGCAACTGAGAGTTGAATTAAACTGTTTTTACTGTAAGTATGGTGACAGATAGATCTTAGCAAACAGTGTGTGGCTTCTGATCAGAGTCTACACTGTTTGTCACTCTTCCAGCAGTTTTTAGACAAATAACAGGTAGTCATAAGGATGTGTTCAAAATTTTAGGACAGGTATGGTAAGGCATTACGACATTACAAAAACTCGCCTATTCAAAAATATAAAAAATTTCACCTCTAAAAACTGAAAATTTTCAGATGAAAAACTCTGATATTTTCATATTTCTGCTCAAAACATGGATTGTGGGTACTCGTTAGAACCGCCTCGGCGAGGCGGTTCTAATGAGTACCCACAATCTATATTTTTGAGCAGAAATAAGAAAAATAATATATACCCCCTGTAAACCCCAGTTTTACTATATAAAAGTGGGGTTTAAGGGGGTCAAAATTATATAGGCGTTTTTTCCTGATGATGCCCCAATAAGTATAGTAAATATGGTGTTTGTCTCCAAACATAAGGCTCTCTGTTAATTTGCTTGCTTGCCTTTATGATTAAAATGAAATCAGTCTATAATTTCAGGGGATAATGAGGAAAAAGGAGAAAGAAGAAAAAAAATAATAAAATTTTGTCTGGCAGTTGGGTCAGTATAAAAGCAGTAGACAGATAATGGAGCCAGACCTAAAACTGTACTTTGCATACCATATTTATGCTAAGTATTTCATATTTGCCTTAACGCTTAGCACTCTGGGTTAAAATTTCAGCAGAAGCCATTTTGAAATATTTTTTCCCAGAAAACAGGTTTTGATGTTTTAATGGAGACAATGTGCATGAAATGTCATCCTGTTTTCTGGGAAAAGTAAGAATAATGTCATCAATTTGTCATCTGCCAAATAAGCCCAGAGAGTGGTAAAGATTAACCCTGGTCCTGCTGAACCAGGATATGCCTTTGCCTTTGTTAGATCAAAATCAGTTGGCTTCTGAAGAAGCCAACTTATCTGGATCTGCACTGTATGTCATTAAGTATGAGAATTTATATCAACAATCTGGATCAAGTAAACTGATTGGCTGAAAATTAGAAGTTGGCTGGGCATCTTGATTTATTCAGCAGGGCAAGGGTTAAGTATTCCTGAAGACAGCCTAAACGGTGTAGACCAGGATCAGACACCACAGAATACAGCATTTGATCATAGTCTGTACTGTTTGTGACTCACTGCACATTAATCACATCAACAGGTAGTAAAATGGATTTGTATGAATTTTAGGACAAGTTAGTATGGTAAGGAGTTACAGGATAGGAATACTTAGGGTTAATATGGTAAAATGTACTACAATATAAAATTTCCTAAAAATTTGAACACTATACTTGATACTTTTTGGGCCTGAGTTTTCCTTTTTATGCTGTTTTTTTTCTAAAATAATGAGTGGAATGGCAAACAATGTGGACCCTGTCTGATCTGGGTCTGCACTGTTTGCATATGCCATTTTGTCAAACACTTTGGTGTACGAAATTTTAGGAAATTTACTGTAATCAAGATTGTGTGAAGTCGATAATGGCTTAAAAAAGTCCTTTAGAGCAGAAACAGCTATTTTTTTGGTTTTCAAAGAGAATTACACTCTCAGGCTGTCAGCTTCATTTGACTGTTGTGATGGTATAGATGCAGATACCAGCTTTACCCCAAATTTTGAGTCAGACTGGCTAGAGCAGTGTAGACACTGATTAGATGCTGCAGAATGGGAGTAAAATGGATTTGTTCAAATTTTGGGACTGTTAGGTATCCCAATATTTAGGGTAAATATAGTATTGTGGATTTATTTAACCTTTACCGCTCTCTGGGCTAATTTAGCAGATGACTAGCTGGGGATATTTTTTCTTATTTTTCCCAGAAAATAGGTTTTGACATATCATGCAAATTGTCTCCTAACCTAAGGAGACAATTTGCATTAAATGTCAAAGCCTGTTTTCAGAGCGTTGTCTGCTGAAATTTTTACCCAGCATGCTAAGTGTTAGATTACTTGAAAAGGACAGTATATGGAGAGTTAAGAAGCTTTGTTATTTCTTGGCACAGAAAAAAAAACAAAAACAAAACAAAACAAAATAATAATAATAATAATAATAAGAAGAAGAAGAAGAAGAAGAAGAAGCTAAAAGTTCTCAAAAGAAATTTCACCAATTATGGAAGAGCTCTGTAGGAAAAAAAGTTCATGATTTCTCCCAGTTAGACTATAAATAGTACCATATTTACCTTACATATTCTGAAAGTCAGACTGGTTAAAGCAAACTGTGTAGGTTGTGATGCATCAGATTCTTTTTAACCCTTCTCTTGCTGCACTGTTTGTCATTAAGTATGTGAATTTCTGTCAAAAACCCAGATCAAGTAATCTAATTGGCTGGAAACTAGAGGTGGGCATGGCATCTTAATTTATTCAGCAAGGCAAGGGACATTCACAGGTAGTAAAATGTACAAATTTTAGAATAAGCATAGTAAGGAGTTATTTTTAGGCATCCAAATATTTAGGGTAAATACAGTAAATCTTGTCTTGGAATTTTTAAGCAGAAAGCATATGCAATATTTGGGACTGGTTTTCTGTCTGTCCATCCCTTTGTCAACCTTTGTATCAAACCTTGGAGTTTAGGTTTGTTAACTACAAGACCTAGCCATCAAATGAGCCACACACTTTTTCCCTAACATGGACTCAATAAGTATAGAATCAGTATATGACACTGGCCTATATTTTATGGTTTAATGACTTTACCATTTTTTTTTACCTCGACCCTAATGTTTAGCTGGAAGGCCTTTAGCAGGTGAGATAACACCTTTGGTGGGAACTCTTTGTATTGGCACAAAAAGTCACGTAACCTAAAGTTTCTGGTTAAAAAAATTTAGCGGTTCATGTCTGATTAACCTTAACTACTTCCTGGGCAAATAGCTTGATGACATTTTTCTTATTTTCCCCAGAAAATTGGATTTGACATTTCATGTTTATTGTCTCCTGAAGAGAAAATTTGCATGAAGAGTCAAAGCTTATTTTCTGCGAAAAAATAATAAAATTTCCAACTGTCATCTGCCAAAATTTTTACCAAGCATGTTAAATGTTAACCCTTAAATGGACTGATGTTAGATACTAATCCAAAACTTTACTCAATGTTAGCCATATCCCACTCAGTGACCAAGGTCAAGGTCACAGACTTCGACATAAGCCCCACTCACTGATGTAAAGCTGAAGGTCACAGAAACTTTATGTTAAATGTTTGGGTTAAAATTTAGTTTAAACATATTTTATTTTCAATAAACAAGGAAATGGAGCTGGACCACAAGTTATACCAACATTAGGTTTGGTCCTTCCCCAACAATACAAAACACACATAATATGTAACACAGTAGCATATAAACTAGTATTTAAATCTGACATCAGTTGACAAGAAAATGTAATGAGAAGAAGAAGAAGAAGTAGAAGAAGAAGAACAATATTAGGTAACAAAATAGAAAATAGAAGATCATGGAGTTTTGTTATCAAATTAATTTACAGTGGAATTTACATAAAGTTATTACGAAAACATGCCTATTCAAATACAGTCAAACCTGTCTTAAGCAGCCACCCATGGGAAGCTTAAAATGTGGCTGCTGAAGGCAGGTGGCTGCTTAATACAGTTCAAATATGTAAGTCTACGAATTTTGGGGCAACTTTCCTCTGGCTGCTTAATACAGGTTGGCTGCTTAATAGAGGTGACCACTAACACAGGTTTGACTGTATATTGAAAATTTCACCACCAAAAACTGAAAGTTTTTCGATAAAAATTCTGATATTTTTCATATTTCTGCTCAAAACATAGATTGTAGGTACTTGTTAGAACCACCTCACCGAGGCGGTTTTAACAAGTACCCACAATCTGTTTTTTAGCAGATATAAGAAAAATAATGTATACCCCTGTAAACCCCAGTTTTACTATATAAAAGTGGGGTTTAAGGGGGTCAAAATTATATAGGTTTGTTTGTTTGTGTTGAGGTTTTACGGCCCAGTCAACCCAATGAGGTCATGTCGAGCGCGGTCAGTTTACCTAACCACATGTTTACTGGGCAGGCTTAGTCCTCTAAGCGGTTAACCAGTATTGTGCACATTCTTTTGCCAGAAACTGACAACTGCCCTTCTTGAATCAGGTGAAGGGAGAGAATGACTGTAGAAAATATTTCATGATCAATCTCCATGAAAGAATGTTGCCGACCTCGGTGGGGGTTGAACCCGCGACCTCTTGGTCTCCAGTCGTACGGCGCATTCGACTGAGCCACCAATTATATAGGTATGTTTTCATGATGGTACGTACAGATTACAAAAAAAAAAAAAAAATAATGATTACAAAAAAACCCCAAAAAGACAAAAACCATACATATGTAAGCAGTGCAGACCTAAATCTAAGTTCAGCCTAAACGGCTAAAAGTTTTCAGATGAATTCTTTTCTTTTAGAATAGACCTCTTTTCTGGGAGCAAATTCTTTGCTTTAAGAGTATACAGAACCCTCTTGTAGGAGCAATTTTTGTATGCATGAAAGCAAACAGGAAGTCACAAAAGTAATTCCCCTTTAATAGTAGACCCTTTTTCTATAAACAAATTCTTACCTTTTAGTAGGCCTCTTTTCAGAAGGGACCTGGTGTGCAGGACAGCAAAAAGGAATTCAAAAAAATTATCTCCCTTGTTAAGATGGTGGAAAATTTACCTGGTGTATCCGGTTCCATTAACACTTACCATTCTATGGGCAGATTCAGCCGACAACAAATTGATGAGATTTTTCTCAGAAAGTAGGATTTTACAATTTACATGAAGTGTCAAATCCTGTTTTCTTGCAAAAATAAAATATTTCAAAGTGACGTCTGATGAAATCTTTACCTAACATGCAAATCTCAAGGCAGGTATTGCAAATGCATATTTTTTTCTTTTGAATGTGCTGATTTTTCCAGGAAGTAAAAATGTCATACTTTCAATTTCCTATGCCAGCCTCAGAGGCTCAGTCACGTGCATGTCTGGCTGGTGAGCAGGAGGTCGTAGGTTCAGTCCCCGCTGGGTCTGGCAACATTTTTCATGGAGATTGATGATGAAACGTTTTCTACAGTTATTCTCTCCCTTCCGCTGATTCAAGAACGGCAGTTGTCAGTTTCCAGTGAAAGAATGTGCACAAATACTAGTTAACCGCTTAGAGGACTAAGTCTGCCCAGAAAAAGTGTGGTCATGCTGGTAAACTGACTGATTCACTGGCCTCGGTGGCTCAGTTGGATGTGTGTCCGACTGGCGATCAGGAGGTTGCGGGTTGGACCTCCATCGGGTCGCAGCATTCTTCCATGGAGATTGATCATGAAATATTTTCTATGGTCTTTCTCTCCCTTCCCCTGATTCATGAAGGGCAGCTGTCAGTTTCTGGTGAAAGAATGTACACAATACTGGTTAACCGCTTAGAGGACTAAGCCTGCCCAGTAAAAGTGTGGTTAGGTAAACTGACCAAGCTCGACTTGACTCAACTGGGTTGACTGGGCCATAAAACCTCAATACAAACAAACAAAGTGACCAATTCAATATGACCTTAATAGTGTTGACTGGGCCATTAAACTCCAAACCAACCAATCAGTTACCTATATCATTATCATTAATAATAGTATTCATTATCAGTGAAAATTTTAATTGTAACATTTTTGAGTCTGCTAGCGACAGCTAGCAGGCTCTATGCAATCGCATGGGGTTTTTTACTACGTCACAAGCGGATTTTCATCACCGCTATATTCATACGCGCACTACTTCTTAATCAGACGCAATGCGGCACTATTACGGCGAACTGAATGTGAAGCAGGGGAATTTTTTATAGCTTTTCTATTTCGCTAACATAACTGTAACTGAAATCGATTTAGATAGTGCAATTTGAAACATAGACTTCAAAATTCGGTGTAGTAATACACGCGCTACTTTTGTAAATCACCCCACGCCATCTTTGATGTTGTGCTTAGCAACGGAAG
Source organism: Anodontia alba (assembly GCA_964016985.1). Lineage (NCBI taxonomy): Eukaryota > Metazoa > Mollusca > Bivalvia > Lucinida > Lucinidae > Anodontia > Anodontia alba. The sequence goes on along the minus strand of OZ024833.1, from coordinate 60,550,476 downwards.
CTGAACGAAAAGAAAGTATCAGAATCTACTTATTCGATATTGAATATAGCAAGACATCAGGCATTTAATTCATTCCTCCTACATGAAATTACTTTATTCACACCTCAGTGACACGGAGTTGTCTGACGACTGCTGGCCCATTTATACGTTATGACCCTTCTTTTGTGGACATCGGAAAATCTCTTGAAAACAGAAAAGGGTAGGCATAGCTGGTCGGGCTAATCTGTTGATGCTTAGGTGAAGCACTATCAAATGACAATCAGTTATTAAAGCTAATCTGGATTGAACATAGCCATTTCAAATTTATTTAATCTGCTCGTCTTCATAATAAGTTGATAAAGATAAATTTATAAAATTGCACCAGAATAATCGTGGAGCTACATCAGGTGTTGAATGTGTATGAACTGGAGCATATCTAGACTTGAACTTTGATAATTCTAGAAATTGGAAATTGCTGCTGGAGATACACTCATTTGGAATAATCAGGTGGTAAACTTCATTGGAAAATAAAGAGGTTCATTACTCCAATCACTGCATTGGCTTATATATGCAGATAATAAAATGGATTTTTTTTGTGAAGAAAAAAAACAAAACAGAAGAGAAATAATTGTATTTAGTTTTTCAGTACATGGTTAGATTATTTATGTATATCTGTTTTACACAGATGCCTCAGTAAAGACCCATTCTTATTTATACATTAAAAGAAGTAGAATGCATTTCCATCTGACTGATTTTGAGAAATTAAATTGATAGTGAAAGCATGTAGTACAAAGTGTTCATGTTGGTTGTTTTTCAAGGAATAGTAAATTTTCTCACAAAGCCTTGTCTCTGAATGTAAATTTAATATTGGATGAAGCCACTGGTTGTAAGAAAGTGTGAAAATATGGATATAGAGCAAAATCCAGGTCCATCAAATCATATAAATCTAATTATGTAATTAAGTTAATGCCTTTTTTCGCGACACCGCCTCCTGAACAATTCAGAGTAACTACAGTTGCTATACTGGATGTACATTACTCTGTGGTGGTTCTGAATCTCTTTTAACTACACTTTTATTTAACTTTAACATGCGTAAAGTAACGTTATTATTTACCTGTATTATCAGTTAGATAACACACTTTTTGAATAAAAATTACTGGCATGTTTCTTATTTTTCTTAAGGAATATATGTTGTGGATATTCATTAAAAGAGCCCTACCAATGAATGACCTTCTAATAAGTTCCAACATGTTTTTGTGTTGAAATTATAATGAACTAGAACATGTGTTTGAACAACACTATGACCCCAACTATATGGTTTCCCTTAAACATGCATTGTCCATAATACTGAAACACTAAAAATGGCTAACTTCAAAAGTAAGAATAGGATGGCCGAAACATTCCCATACAGAACTAGTATTTTTACCGCTGGGCGGCGAATAAATTCCAACCACAGTTTCGTCTGCCATCATAATGAGAGTAAAGCAAAATGCAATTGGCTATCAGTCAAGCGTCATCCAATCAAAATCGCGCTCTGAAAATGTCACTTTGTAGACCGGATTAAAGAATGTAACGAACACAAATAAGCGAATCTGAATAGAAGCGTTCATCATATCGATACTCCATCATGTGTATCGATACATGAAGCGTATCGGGATGCACCAATGCATCGATGAATCGTCCCACCACAAGGCATAACTCAGCTAATATTTGGTGGACTGTAACCTCAAAACAATACGCCCTTCTCTACATCTTGGTCTAACTATAGCATAAATGAAGTTTCAGCTTGATCGGATATAAATTGTAGGAGAAGTTAACCAGAAACTAGAAGTTTAAAGAAATTTTCAATGGGGCTTAACTCTGCTTATATTTAGTGGACTGTAACCTTGAAACAATATGTGCTGCTCCACATCATGGTCTAGCTATAAATGAAGTTTCAGCTTGATCGGATGTAAATTGTAGGAGGAGTTAGCCGGAAACGAAAAGTTTAATGAAATTTTAAAAGGGACATAACTCTGCTAATATTTGGTGGACTGTGACCTAGAAACAATATGCACTGCCCCCACATCTTGGTCTAACTATAAATGAAGTTTCAGCTTGATCAGATGTAAATTGTAGGAGCAGTTATCCCGAAACGAAAAGTTTAAAGGAATTTTCAAAGGGCTATAACTCTGCTGATATTAAGTGGACTGTAACCTCAAAACAATATGCACTGTTCCACATCATGGTCTAACTATAAATGAAGTTTCAGCTTGATCAGATGTAAAGTGTAGGAGTTAACCAGAAACGAAATGTTTTCTGAAATTTTCGAAGGGGCATAGCTCTGCTAATAATTGGTGGTCTGTAGCCCAAAAACAATATGTGCTGCTTCACATCATGGTCTAGCTATATACCAAGTTTCATTTTAATCAGATGTAAACTGTAGGAGGCGTTAGCCGGAAACGAAAAAGTTTTCTGACGGACGTCATACCCCGTAAAATAATATGTCCCGTTTTTCAAACAGGTGTATAATAATTCAAAAAAGTATAAATGCAAGAGTTATGGTTCTTGCGCGCTGCATGTTGTCTAATGCTGATTGATATTTACATGACCTTTCTTGAAGATATCTTGAACAGGTTTCAAGTTACAGAGCGGACACGATTTTGTGATGCATAAAGTTCCAAGTGAAATAACTCAAAAAGTATAAATGCAAGACGTATGGTTCTTGTGCTCTGCATGTAAGATAATGTTGATTGATATTTATATGAAGTTATGTGGAGACAGCTTGAACCATTTTCAAGTTACAGAGTGGACAAGATTTTGTGACAGACGCCTGAGGGAAAAAACAATACACATCTCCCTACCCTAAAGGGAGGAGACATAAATATCAGAATCCTAGCTCAAGCGGGAGGGGGTATATTGCTTTTGGTGCAGATCTTATCAGCACTGGCGTCCCCATCCAAGGGTGTGTGTGTGGGGAGGGGGGGGGGGGGGGAATATTTAGAACAGAATAGATTCAAAAACAGGCATAACTGGCATGCTAGGTCCAATGGGGAAAAAAAAAAAAAAGCAAGAGGACCATGATGGTCCTATATCGCTCACCTGAGCAAACAGCTTTGCATACTTACTGTTGAAGTTTCAGCCAAGTTTACTGCTCTAAAATTTTTGTATAAATTTTATAACCCTGCACCCCAGTGGCCATGTTTTTTTCATCCATCATGATGGCTTGAACTGAATAGTGAAAGAGGATCACCAAAGGAACAATTCTGCTGTTATATTGAAATTGGTCCAGTGGTTCCTGACAAATAGATTTTTAAAATGTCTTATATAGATATATAGGGAAATTAAGCCCCACCCCCTAACGGCCATGTTTTTTGACAAATCATGACAACTTGAACAAACTTGGTAGAGGGTCACCAAAGGAAAAATCCTGCCAAGTTATATTGAAATCGGTTCAGTGGTTTCTGACAAGAAGATTTTTAAAGTTTTCTATTTAGATATATAGGGAAAATAAGCCCCACCCCTAGCAACCATGTTTTTTGACGAATCATGATTGCTTGAACAATCTTGATAGGGGGTCACCAAAGCAACATTCCTGGCAAGTAATATTAAAATCAGTCAGGTGGTTTCTGACAAGATGAATTTTAAAGTTTTCTATACAGATATATACGGAAAATAAGCGCCATGTTTTTTGACGTATCATGAGGGCACAATCTTAGTAGAAGGTCACCAAAGCACATTCCTGTCAAGTTACATTGAACTCAATCCAACGGTTTCTTACGAGAAGATTTTTAAAGTTTTCTATATAGGGAAAATATGCTCCGCCCCCTAGCCGCCATGTTTTTTGATGAATCATAACGGCTTGAACAATCTTGGTAGAGGGTCACCAAAGAAACATTCCTGCCAAGTTATATTGAAATTGGTCCATTGGTTTCTGAGAAGAAGATTTTTAAACTTTTCTATATAGATATATTTGGAAAATAAGCCCCTCCCAGTGGCGGCCATTGTTTTTTGACGAATCATGATAACTTGATCAATCTTGGTAGAGGGTCAACAAGGAAAGATTTCTACCAAGTTATAATGAAATCGGTCCAGTGGTTTCTGACAAGAAGATTTTTAAAGTTTTCTATAGAGATATATAGGGAAAATAAGCCCCACCCCCTGGCAGAATTTTTTTAGACGAATCATGACTGCTTGAACAATCTTGGTAGCAGGTCACCAAAGCAACATTCCTGCCAAGCTATATTGAAATTGGTCCATTGGTTTCTGACAAGAAGATTTTTAAACTTTTCTATATAGATATATAGGGAAATTAAGCCTCCCTCCCTACCCACCACCTGGCGGCAATGTTTTTTTGACAAATCATGAGAACTTGAACAATCTTGGTTAAGGGTCAAAAGGAAAGATTTCTGCCAAGTATTAATGAAATCGGTCCAGTGGTTTCTGACAAGAAGATTTTTAAAGTTTTCTATATATATAGGGAAAATAAGCCCCGCCCCCTAGCTGCTATGTTTTTTGACAAATCATGACGGCTTGGACAATCTTGGTAGAGGATCACCAAGGAAACATTTTTGCCTAGTTATATAGAAATCGGTCCAGTGCTTTCTAACATGAAGATTTTTAAAGTTTTCTATATAGATATATAGGGAAACAAGAGGCCCACGGGCCACGGCTCGCTCACCTGAGTCACTGCAGACATGCAGATGTTATACAACATTTTTCCAAATCTATCATCACAACTAATGAAAAGATCATCATTTGAGCAGTTCTTAGTTTTGAAGAAGAATATATGGGCCTGGCAGTCAATGGAACATGATCATTTGAATAAACCATCAATCACATTTCAACAGTAGGATCAATGTGAAATTTGGTGGAAATTGGCTAAGTGGATTCTGAAGAATCATGATTTTATACATGTAAACAGCACAGTGGCAGAGAAATATAATAAATATAAACAAGATGATGGCCATCTAAGATTTCCAATCAGAACAATTTTAACTACTGTTGATCTACAATTCACTTGAATACTTTCAATATAAATGTATATGGCCCATACAAATGCATGGGGAAGCAAATTTGACCTTGGAGGTAAAAAGGTCAAACGTCAACATAGAACCATCATTTTAGCAATTTTGGTAGCTCTCCTGTCCCCCATAATTTGTGCAAAGATAAGGGCCCAGGGCTTATTTGGTTATGGAGAAGAAGATTTGTAAATTTTTTTTTACCATTATATGGGCATGGCAGCCATTTTGATCAATGGACCATGCCCATTTTAGCAATCTTTCATTCTCCTGCCCAAGGAGGCTCTGCATGAAATTTGAGCAACACTGGCCCGGAGGCTTCAGAGGAAAAGTCATTTGAAATTATCAACATTTTTTCCATACAAATGTATGGGGCCCATACAAATGCATACAGAAGCAAACTTGACCTCGCCGTAAAAAGGTTAAATGTCAATGTATGACAATTATGTTAGCAACCTTGGTAGACCGCCCGTTCCCGATGATATATGCAAACATTCAGCCACATGCCATCCTCGATTTTGGAGAATAACATTTTTAAATGTTTTTTTCCCATATAAATGCATAGGGAAGCAAACGACCTTGCCGTAAAAAGGTCAAATTTTAGCAACTTTGGTAGACCCTCCGTCCCCGATGAATTATGCAAAGATTCAGCCCCAAAGCATCCTCGGTTCTGGAGAAGAAGATTTTTAAATGTTTTTACCATATATGGGCATGGCGGCCATCTTGGTTAATGAACTGCGACCATTTTAGCAATCTTTTGTTCCCCCAACCTAAGGAGGCTCAATATGAAATTTGAGCAAATTTGGCCCAGAGGCTCCAGAGGAGATGTTATTTGAAATTCTGAACATTTTTCCCATATAAATGCATAAGGAAGCAAAATTGACCTTACCGCAAAAAGGTCAAATGTCAATGTACAACCATTATTTTAGCAACTTTGGTAGCCCTCCCATTCCTGATGATATGTGCAAAGATTCAGCCACAAGGCATGCTCGGTTTTGGAGAAGAAGATTTTTAAAGGTTTTTCCCATACAAAAGCATAGGGAAGCAAACTTGACCTTGCCGTAAAAAGGTCAAATGCCAACGTACGACAAATCTTATAACAACTTTGGTAGACCTCTTGTCCCTGATGATTCTTGCAAAGATTCAGCCCCAAGGCATCCTCGGTTATGGAGAAGATTTTTAAAGGATTTTACCATATATGTGCATGGAGGCCATCTTGGGTCAACGGACCATGACCATTTTAGCAATCTTTCGTTCCCCCACCCTAAGGAGGCTCCACATGAAATCTGAGCAAAATTGGCTCAGCGGCTTCAGAGGAGAAGTCATTTGAAAATGTTAATGGACGGAGGAAAAGTGATCACTATAGCTCATCCTGAGCAGAGGTCAGGTGAGTTAAAAAAAAAAGTCCCACCCCCCTGGCGGCCATGGTTTTTGACGTATCATGACGGCTTGAACAATCTTGGTAGAAAGTTACAAAAGAAACATTCCTGCCGTGTTATATTGAAATCGGTCCAGTGGTTTCTGACAAGAAGATTTTTAAACTTTTCTGTATAGATATATAGGGAAAATAAGCCCCGCCCTCTGGTGGCCATGTTTTTTGAGGAATCCAAATGGCTTGAACAATCTTGGTAGAGGATTACTAAAGGAACGTTTCTGTAAAATTATATTGAAATCGGCCCAGTGTTTCTGACAAGAAGCTTTTAAAAGTTTTCCATATAGATATATACATGTAGGAAAAATAAGCTCCGCCCCCTGGCAGCCATGTTTTTTGACGAATCCAGATGGCTTGAACAATCTTGGTACAGGATCACCAAACAAACATTCCTGCAAAATTATATTGAAATCGGTCCAGTGGTTTCTGACAAGAAGATTTTTAAAGTTTTCTATATAGATATAAAGGGAAAATAAGCCCCGCCCCCTGGCGACCATGTTTTTTGACGAATCCAAATGGCTTGAACAATCTTGGTAGAGGATCATCAAAGTAACACTCCTGCAAAATTATATTGAAATTGGTCATACTTTACTGGATGTATTTGGCCAGACAGTCCCGAGCAAACATTGTAAACCCCCATGAGATGCTACAAAATGCGGTGTCACATCAGGGGCTAAACTGTTTGCCACCCATTGAGCTATTTTTAGACAAAACATTCAGTAGTAAATTGTACTTGTTAGCTCACCTGAGCGCAAAGTGCTCATGGTGAACTATTGTGGTCAGTCAATGTCCGTCGTCCGTCATGCGACGTCAACAATTGATTTAAAAGCCCACTCCTACACCCCTGGGCAAATTGACTCGATACTTGGTAGGAAGCATCGGGGTGACTTGTACATCAAAAATAGCTAAAATCATGCCGATCGGAAATCCAAGATGGCTGCCATGGCCGCCATCTTGAAAATCTATTTTTCGCTTCTTCTCCTGAACCGAAAGGCCAATTGACTCCAAACTTTCTAGGAAGCACTGGGGTGACTTGTAGATCAAAAATAGTTAAAATCTTGCCAATCGAAAATCCAAGATGGCCGCCATGGCAGCCATCTTAAATCTATTTTTAGCTTCTTCTCCTGAACCGAAAGGCCAATTGACTCCAAACTTGCTAGGAAGCATCGGGGTGACTTGTAGATCAAAACTAGCTAAAATCGTGTTGATCAGAAATCCAAGATGGCCACCATCTTGAAAATCTATTTTTCGCTTCTTCTCCTGAACGGAAAGGCCAATTGACTCCAAACTTGCTAAGAAGCATTGGGGTGACTTGTAGATCAAAAATAGCTAAAATCATGCTGATCGGAAATCCAAGATGGCCACCATGGCAGCCATCTTGAAAATCTATTTTTCACTTCTTCTCCTGAACCGAAAGGCCAATTGACTCCAAACTTGCTAGGACGCATAGGGGTGACTTATAGATCAAAAGACGCTAAAATCATTCCAAACGGAAATCCAAGATGGCCACCATGGCGGCCATTTTGAAAATCTATTTTTCGCTTCTTCTCCTGAGCCGAAAGGCCAACTGACTCCAAACTTGGTAGGAAGCATCAGGGTGACTTGTAGATCAAAAATAGCTAAAACCATGCTGATCGGAAGTCCAAGAGGGCCACCCTGGTGGCCATCTTGAAAATCTTTTTTTCGCGTCTTCTCCTAAACCCAAAAGCTAGTTGACTTGAAACTTGGTAGGAAGCATCAGGGTGACTTATAGATTAAAAATGGCTAAAATCGTTCTGATTGGAAATCCAAGATGGCTGCCATGGTGGCCATTTTGAAAATGTAGATTTTTCACTTCTTCTCCTGAATCGAAAGGCTTATTGGCTTTAAACTAGGTAGGAAGCATCAGGGTGACCTGTAGATCAAAAATAGATAAAATCATCCCTATCAGAAATCCAAGATGGCCGCTATGACAGCCATCTTTAAAATCTATTTTTCGCTTCTTCTCCTGAATTGAAAGGCCATTTGACTCGAAACTTGGTAGGAAGCATTTAGGTGACTTGTAGATCTAAAATAGCTTAAATTGTTTGGATAGGAAATCCAAGATGGCTGTCATGGCAGCCATCTTGAAACTCTTTTCCTTTCACTTATTTTCCTGAACCAAAGGGCCAGTTAATTTGAAAATTGGTAGGAAGCATCAGGATGACATGTTGATATAAAAATAGCTAAAATCCTTTCGGTTGGAAATCCAAGATGGCGGCCATCTTGAAAATCTATTTTTCTTTACTTCTTCTGAACTGAAAGACCATTTATTGACTCGAAACTTGGTAGGAAGCATCAGGGTGACTTGTAGATCAAAAAACGCTCAAATGGTTGCGATAAGAAATCTCAAATTGCGGCTATGGTGGCCATCTTGAAAATCTGTTTTGAACTTTTTCCCCTGAACCGAAAGGGCAATTGACTTAAAGTTCATTGGAAGTATCGAAGTGACTTGTAGATCAACAGTAGCTAAAAGTCATTCTGATTGGAAATCCAAGATGGCTACCATCTTGTTTATGTTTATTATATTTCCCTGCCACTGTGCTGTTTACATGTATAAAATCATGATTCTTCAGAAACCACTTAGGCAATAGCAACCAAATTTCACATTGATCCTACTGTTGAAATGTGATTGAGAGTTTGTTCAAATGATCACGCTCCATTGACTGTCTTGCCATATATAATATTCATCTTAAAAATTAAGAACTGCTTAAAGGATGATCTTTTCATTAGTTGCGATGACAGGATTGGAAAAATGTTACATAACATCTGCATATCTGCACTCACAATGCTACTCAGGTGAGTGGCCCGTGGGCCTCTTGTTCAATTTTAAATAAAGTATGGTAAGGAGTTGAGGTGAGTAACCGACCCAGAAATCAAATTTCGGGTAAGGTGTTCACATGCTGTGTTTAAAGGAGTGTAGATATTGATGTAGTGTATGTACAAGAATCTCAGACATGTGACAGACTATTGAAGCGATATATGAGCCTCTTCATGGGATAAAAATCTTATGCCATATGCGAACAACAAAGACACGTGGTTTTTGCTATGCGCAGTCTGATCAGCACCATTGTTGTTCGCTGTCTAGACAGTAAACAACCTATCAAAACTTTCAAGACTAGCTAATCTGGCACAATGGCCGAGTTAGCCAGTCTATGGCTGAGTAAGCAGGTCTGAGTCTTATTTGGTCAAAAACCTCGAAGACAGGTTTTTCATGTCGTTGCTTATATATTATCTGTACTTTGACAAAGTGCAGGGAGACTTTGTAGCGGCATCACACAGTGCTAAACACAAGCTACAATTGGATTAATTAACGCATAATTTTACTGCAAGCATATTTTATTTTCGGGCTTCAGAAGGGGGAAAATAGGACCTTATGCACATACTCCTTTCAACTTCTTAAACCTCATTGAAATATATTTATATCGGAAAGATTATTAAATCCAGAAAATAGGAGCTAAATTTTGCAGTAAGGAGGGTGTACATGCCGAAAAATTGTTATGCCATGAATTATACGATTTTTGCTTAAAGGATCTGTTTTAAGGTCTTTGTGAACATGTCGCTTTGCGACAAATGTCTTATATTGAATTAATTTTCTCCGTAACACATTATCCAAGTTGATAAAATAATATATAGAGGCTGTTGCATTATGTGAGGGATTTTTACAGATCCCTCATTTATTATTCGGAACTAGCGAAACTATTTGGAACTAGCCAAATCAGTGGAGAACTTCACATTCATCACAAGGGCAGATAACCTAAGGCGAAGGACAAAGTCTTTGGTGTGATATTTCAAGGAAGGCTAGTACTCTGTATCAGCCAATAAAGTCCAAATTTTGATCAGCCACTTATTTGGAAATTGTTATGAAGCATAACTTTACCTGGTTCTAGCCAAATGACTGTATCTGATCAATTGTGCCAGCTTTAGTGTTCAGACAACAAAATTCACTTGCCTACACCTATATGCTTATGTGTGTGCAGAGTTGGAGCATGGGCATGTCACTATGACTTTGAGGATTCAAAATGTTCTTGGTATTTTTGCAGCTAATAAAAATTGTCCAGATAATTGAGGAGTGTGGGTAAAAAATATTTCAGTCATTATAAATAAAGATAAAGAGCCTTAAATAAAAGGTTGCATATAAGAATTTAAGAAATAGACAACATAAGCTGTGTAGAGCTTTTAATGCTTATAAGTTCTTTCAACAGCTAGCCCTACTGGGATGTCCAACAGAACCATGATCAAAATCGTGATCTAGTTTGCTAAGTTTTTACTATACATATGTGTACAGTATAATAATTACTGTATTTTTTAAGTCTAGTCCCATATAATTCACATCTTAGAATTTTTTGCTGTTATTATTTAGCCCGGTTTCATGTATTTTCACGTTACTAATGGTAAAACGTTTCATCATAACTACTTACAGAGACAAATGCTGAAAATAATTCTGAAGTCATCTAAATTATTATCTGAGCATTTATTTTATGTACAAATAATGCAGTTCTTTGGATTTGATTTGTGAAAGCATTTGTGTAAACAAGCCAACCATGTTGCCGCCATTTTGAACCAAAAGCCATGTAACTTCGCGTTAATTAAATTTTTGGCAGTAAATCATCATGTAATTGTAATGTGATTTTTGCAAATTTTGGCCATTTTCAAAATAAAGTACGGATACCGTATTAATCCGCCTATAAGACGATTTGTTTATAAGACGGGGGCTGTTTTTGGGCCCTTCCCAGGCAGGATTTTGCTTTTAATTAATTATAAGATGGGTTAAAAAAGTCGCCTGTCGGAGACATTCCCTGCCACTCAGAAATTCCTAAAGTACATGAAGACATCGGCGATGATTGGTCAGATTTGTAAGTGAATTTATCACAGAGCAGGAATTAAAAAAAACTCCCAACACCACTTACAAGCATGCATACCGTATTTAACTGTGTATAACACGCACCTTATTTACCCAGAAAACGTTTATAAAAATCCGATGTGTATTATTTATAGGAACACCAAAATCGGGACAGAAATCACCAAGATAATCGGTCGCGAAAACTCATGACATTCACGATCGCCCGTTAAAAATGCGAAATAGAATGATTGCTATAAGATATTCATGATTTTTTATACCTATCTCGCCCATACCAGGGTTCTGGCAGCTCAAAACAAGCAACTCGATCTGATTTGTAGTAATTTTGATATCCTTTTCATGTCCATGCTTTTTTTTGTTTACGCTTTTTTATTTTGCTGATCATGTGATCTCTTCAAAGGGAAACTACTCAAACAGGCATATGCATATGAATCTGTATTGATTACCGGACTTTGACAGACTCAACCGTAACTTGAATAAATCAGCCTGCACAACTGATTTATTGTAGTTCAAAATAGGAAATAAATTTGTTAGAACATAAATATTGGCACGAACGATCATACATTGAAAAAATAAAAAAGTATTTAAGTTTATGCAATTATTAAAATTATTGATAATAAACAAAACCAACTGGGCTTTTGAGGTAGGTAGATCGGTCATTTGCATTTTATCTTTTATTTTCTTACCACCCAGCTAGCATTCTACGTAAATCTACATCGGGCCGTCATTGGCCCGTCAGCTACCCTGACGGGCCGATGACGGCCCGATATAGATTTACGTAGAATGCTGACTGGGCATATGTTTATCTTTTTTTTTTTTTTTATTGTAACTTTTCTTCCAACTTACCAAAAAAATTGTTTGAAATAAACAATGTTTATGATAAAGAAAATCAAACTACCAGCATACATCTGTGCACTTAATTGGTTAATTGGCAGTCAGAATGACAACTAGTTGACTTTAGTTGTTGTTTGCATTGCCCTGAGGCACTGAGTTGATAATTTCACGTCTCAGTTAAGAAAGTGACACAAAGAAGGTGTTAATTATGAGAACACAAAAGAAATAACTACATTTTTATTATCATAGCGTCTGCAGTGGGGAAGCAAAGAACTGCCTACACTACATCAAGTTGCCTGAGGCCCATGGTAACAGAGCTGCACAACGAAAATTCAGTTAGCATTATCGTAAATTCGGCCTGTTTCTACTCTAAACCTTCCGAGTTAGGCCATTTTCAACTCAATCCTAGTGAAATTTGACACTTAGTATCTGGTAACTTAGTAAATGACGCACAGATAAATTCTTCGTGTTTTACATAGAACATCTCTTTTTTTTATTTCCAAAACTATTTAGCAAATATTCAGTGCGTGTTGTACACGGGTGCGAGTAATACACAGAAAAATTCGGTACTTCACCTACAAAATTACCTTGCTGCTATTTCTGTCAAGGGACGAAGGTAAACATTATATCCTTCTACCGGTTTCGAAGATCGGCATTTTCCGTGACCACGTGGCACCACTGGACTTTGCCGAAAATACCGATATGGCCAAAGATCTTGATTATAAGATGGGTCTGGATTTTTGGGGGCTTTTTTTTTTTTTGGAAAAATCCCCGTCTTATAGGCGGATTAATACGGTACCTTAGATTTGATATTTTCATAGAAAAAATAAGTTAGTCTTAGCTGTAAAAATTGATTTAATAGATATAGGTGTAAATGTCATTAAGGACTGTTATCACCACGGTCAATATATTTCTTTTCTAAACGGAAATCACAAAACAACAGTGTATTTCTGAAAACAAACCTTGCCCACTAAAGCGTGACTTTGTATTTAAAACATTCAGCAGGTAGGTGGCGCTGCCGTTTATTTTCATTGAGAAATCAATTTAACGCAATATTGAATTTAACGCGAAAATACATGGAGTATATTACTTTTATTCACACAGACTATTTAGGCTGACAAAATTAATCAGATAATTGATTAACTGATCTATAAATTCCACAAAAATGATTATCATTACAGATGTCTTATAATCAATGAGACGCCACATTTTGCGGCATCCCATCTGGGTCTACACTGTTTGCTCAGGCATATTTGACCAAATACATACAGTAAAGTATAACATGGGAAGAGTCCTGCTCAGACAGACAAGTAAATTGACCAAATCTTTTGTGATAAATAATCGATCACAATGACAGGAGTGATAATCGACCAGATTAGCCAGCCTTAGAGTCTATTTATACATTGTATTTGCTGTATGATGATTCTAGCGAATAAAAAGAAAAGAAAAAAAAAATGCAACAATGTATCCATTTAAAGATACTGCCTCCAGATTTGTGGGACTTTTACCCAACCCGATCACATGATGAACAGGCCCTGCCTAAGGCAACTCTGCCCTGGAAACTATAGGCAGCCCAACTACTTCGCTGGCCCCGATGGGCGGGGGCCGTGGTCTGTGGGTCGTGATTTCTGAATACCCGATAATCAGTGCACGCCGGTAATAGGTACCAAGTTACGCTACACTACCGGTCACATGAGCTTGACATTGGATAATTTCTATTTATAGGGCCTGTCCTTCGAACCTTCGATTATTTCATAATCGTAGGGACAGGCCCTATAAGTAGAAATTAGCAAACGTCAAGCTCCTGTGCTACCGGTTGCCTACATGAAATGCACTTTACGGCATCAGGAATTTTGCTGAAGAACTGAACAAGTATCTGTTGTTGTTTTTCGCGTGCGACACACCATGAATTTCAAAAATGCAGGTAAAAGAAGCTTTCATGTCTGTAGCCTCGCGAAAAATAAACTGTTCGACAGCCAGTAGATTCTAGTAAACAAGCTGGTTGTCATACGACAACACACACAGTTGTCGCAACACCCAGAAGGTCGGAAACCAGACACGATACGTATCGCTGAGCACTTTCATTGGCTGACTGACATCACATGTCTCAGTCGAAACACTCGGTGTTATTCGCTTTAATCATTGTGACTTTTCAGGCCACGGCAAGGGTCCGTACACACAATTCTGTTCTATTCCATACGTGTTATCATTTGACGCCACCGTCGTGGCTGCTTCTTCGCGGCTGCTTCTTCGCAGCCACGAGGCGGTGTCGCTACAAGAAAATGCATCTGTATTATTGCAAGGAAGTATCCATCAAAGAGATGGGATATTTAGTCCTGATTCAAGAGGGCGTCAATGCCTACCATGTTGTTTAGTATTATTGGTGAAAGCTGTACAGAAAAGGATCTGTACCAAGAAGTTGAATGTCAACAACATGAATGAAATTCTGTTTGCAGGAGATAAATTATACAAGTATGCAAAAAAGAATGCCAAGACATATCATGACTATTTAGAGCCATGTGATTTGCCATCTTATTTTTCACTTGACAACCAGCATTATCCCTGGAAAGTGAAAAAAAAAAAAAAAAAACATTTTCAGGAAATTTAAATATCTTATCCTTAGTGGAGTATCCTTTCCTTGATTTAGAGACAGGACTCGCTATGACTTTCTCATTCAACCCATATGCAGTCTTCATTTGCAACGGCTTTTCTGTTGCATTATTGGAACAAGGTGACTGTTTCTACCTTTTTGAGTCACATGCAAGAGCTTCAGATGGAATGCCAAATGTTAATGGCAAAAACATTTTGTTAAAGAAAACAAATATAACTGGCATTTTCCTAACATTTGCGTAGATTGTTTAGTTTTGATAATTCCTTTACTACAACAGCGGTGAGTCAGTTTGATTTGCATTCGCTCTGTATATCTCATGTTTGCAGGGAGACCATAAAATGATACCAATGAGCTGGGTTTCAAATTTGTGACATAACTACCTATCCTCCTTTACAAGAATGTATTTCATTTGAGTTGTGTCCATCACAGCCTTATGCTTCCTCCCAGCTTGCTGACAGCTTAAATGAACACGGTTCCGCATTACTTGATTCACCCCTTATATGTGAAGAATTGCAAACCTCCCTGAATAAGAAACTTAAGTTAAGTGACACATCAATTAGGGCTTTTCTTTGTATTTTACTTTGGATTTTTTTTATGCCAATTGGGCTTAAAAAGTATTTGTTTTTTATTATTTTTTCATACCCAATTACAAACAAAAACAAAATATGGCTAAATGGGCGTTATTGCATCTGCTGTTCACATACCATTAATCAAAGGACTGATAGTCCTAAGAGTCTGCTAGGAAAGGAACTAAATAAGCTCTTATGCTTTCGTTCTAATCCTATTGTTGTACTTTTGTATGTGTTGTATATGTAAACATTTCGGAAATAAATATGTTTAAACCAAAAGATGGTTTGAGCAGTAAGAAATTTAAAAACAAAGAAAGTGCTATAGTCACACAGTTTCACAAGTTGGTGTCTTGTGGTCCCCAGTACATATGTACAAGTTGTTGTCAAACATTTTTCAGACATTCTGATGTTAAATTTGATATTCAGGGTCTAAAGCCCGAGATGAAAAGACTCTGTACATTAGGACATAAAAGTGTGGAGGATAAGGAATGGATCTGTCAACAATGTGCTAATAGTTTGAAGAAAAAACTTGAACAAATATCTTCCTTTTTGTCAAGCCCGCTTGCGCTGAGTAAGACATAGTCACCATAGCTGCATTTAAGCAAAGACGTATAAAATAACAAGATTCGCAACTAAACGAAATCCCGCAATATCTCGTGCGTCCCTGTGTTAAGAGTCCTACGGTCGCGAGAGCCGCGCGAGACTTTCGTTACCATGACAACACAGGTACGCTATCGCCGGTATCACTCGAAAGAGCGAACAACCACGACCGTAATTCTTGATTGTTTTCTCTCACAGCATTAATAAACATTACCTTTTTTTTCTTGATTGTTTTCTCTCACAGCATAAATAAACATTATCTTTCTTTTTTCTTTTTTTTTTTTACAAGGCGTCATTCATATTATTTAATTGATAAAAAGGAGAAATGAATTTGTAAACGTCGGCGATTTTCAAGAGGCGAAAGACATCGAAGATTCACAGCTGCCGGTAAAAATCTGTCAGGTGTTTTCATTTCGATTATTTTCTGTCCCGATCAGCATCAGAATCTCAATGATACTTGATTTTTTTTTAATTTATTCATTCGGGGTTTTACGTTTCTTTCAAGATTATTTCACTTATATCGAGGCGACCGTTAATCAGATGCGGGCCTGACAGTGTTTTTGGAGTTACAAAACTGGCAATGCCCTACAACTGTGTTCCATAACAAATAATGGGTAGGGTGAATGAAATAAACATTTTCACCTGTTCTATGATGATTTAAGACCTGAAATGCTGGCCAACACAGGATAAGATATAATTTTAACTAATAATAATAATATCTGACATAAAAATCAGAAAACTGAAAAGTTTTATGTGTTACAAAATGGGCAATGCCCCGTCAACTATTCCATAACAAACAATGGGAGGGCATTTGGAATAAACATATAAACTCGTAAATATTACATATTTTAGGATGATACAGGGCTTGAAATGCGGGCCAACACAGGTTCAGGTATAACTGTAACTAACAGTAATAATATCTGACAGAAAATTTAGAAAACTGAAATGTTTTTTGCGTTACAAAATGGGTAATGCCTTGGCAACAACCAGTGGTTCCAGTGCATATAACGGGTGGGGGTATATGAAATACAACACACGTTTAATGCATGGTTTGGCCGATTTAGCACTTTAAAATGCTAACCAACACAGGATCAGATATAATTTTAACTAAAAATTATAGTGTCAGACAGAAAACGCAGAAAACTGAAATGTTTTTCGTGCTACAAAAGGGCAATGATTTGGAAAACTCGCATCAGTCTTTCATCACTCAATGTGTACAGCACTGTTCAACGACGGTCTTCTTTCTCAGTTGGTTCGGCAGATGTGCAAAAATAACTGGGTAGTTAGTAAACTTGAGACATTCAAGGACCTATTTCCTTCCCTTAAATTCGCTACATAAAGTAAGAAGTTATATAAAACTTACTTGAAATCTGCTAAAAATTCATGCTCCAGTCTACATGATGAAACCCGTTTTTGTTGGTAAAACGATGTTGTTTTGACTAATTCATGACATAAACGGACACAGTTGATTAAATAAAATCTATTGAAGGCAACAGTTTTTAACAGTAACGATCATACGATAGTATTTCATCAACAAATATTTCTTGGCGAAGAAAAAAACAAGATGGCGGCAAGTGACGCTATCGGTTCTCGAACGTCTCTCGCGGTTTCTCGGGGTATCACGAGGTGTGTTGGTTCTTTCTATTACGCGGAGAACAAGTTGCAAATCCTTGTATTATTTACGTCCTTGATTTAAGTGTATATTAGTGAGTCCATCCGTATTTGTCCGTCCTAGCTAGAAATTTTGCATGCAGAATCATCTTTCAGTGTAGTTTGAAATTTCTCCAAGACTTGGCCTTGAGGTCAGATTTGTCAAGGACATGCACTTACCAGCAGAATTTAAGAGTTTTTAAAGAAAGTCTTCTATTCAGGAAGTGCAATGCCCAGATGCTTGATATATTCCATAGAGCTCCATCTTATCGTATAGTATTGGTAGCATTGGAATGTCGTCTATCTTCTTTGCATGTATTGTGTAAAATTGCATAGAAGATACACAGCACTCCATTAGTACTTTACAAGCTAGCAGACTCTTAGGACTATCAGTCCTTTGATTTCTTATAGGTAACTTGTCATATTTTACCTTTATGGTCAAGTAGATCTAATGCTATAACTGCTATGTGCTCTCAAAAGCTTTCTGGTGTATATTGTTTGAAAATCACTGATTTTAGAAAAGGAAAAGCAACTGACAATAAACTTAATGAACATGAATCAACACAATATGTTTTAGAAAAAAAAAAAACAAAAAAAACAGAGAGGGAGTAAAATTTGATAAAGAATGGAAAAATAAACATAACATAATCCGACAGCAATCTGCTTCCTCCCAAAATAATGCAGAAATTGATTAGAAATGTAATAGTGAAACATGAATTGAACATAAGTTGCAAGTCTCAGATGAACGTTGAATTAAAGAAAACATCTGCCTGAACAGTTTAATGGATTTAAAGAAAATTATCTTTCTCAAAGCTGGTCCAGTCAGACTGAGTTCAGTAATTTAGTCTCCACTAGAACAGAGGAGTTTTTGAGGAGTAGTTGGTAATAATTTTGGGATATATGTCTTCTTATAGCTCCATTAAAATGTATGTTGTGGCTGCTCATTAGAAATGCCACGGCGAGAGGCTTCTAATTATGAGTACCCACAACATATGTTTTTATGGAGAGCTGGATAAAATTAACCTAGAATTATCATCAAAAACTCTACCTTAACAAGGTCCTCTGAAATTGATAGTCATTTTCTTGTGGGACTGGTTTTGACATGAAGTTCAATATTGTGGCTCTGTATTAATAACATTGTTTTGTTTTATTGAATATTTAAAGATAATAAGAGATTCAAACAAGGATAATGAACAGTTTGTAAATAGTTTATGTGACCTTTAGCACTCTCTGGGCAGATGACAAATTGATATGAATTTCCCCAGAAAATACGGTTCATCACGAAAACACGCCTATATAATTTTGACCCCCTTAAACCCCACTTTTATATATTAAAACTGGGGTTTACAGGGGTATACATTATTTTTCTTATTTTGTTGAAAAACATATATTGTGGGTACTCATTAGAACTGCCTCATCGAGGCGGTTCTAACGAGTACCCACAACCCATGTTATGAGCAGAAATAAGAAAAATATCAGAATTTTTTATCAGAAAATTTTCATTTTTTGATGGTAAAATTTTCAGTATATTTGAATAGGTGTGTTTTCGTAATGTGAAATTTCATGCATATCATTTCCTAAAAAGGAGACAATTTGCATGAAATAGCAAACCATTTTTGGGGAGGGAGTTTGGTTTGGTTTCTAGTGGGAAATAAAAAAAGATATCTCATATAGCAGCTGCTGAAATGTTTGCCCAGCAATCAGTGATTAGAGAATAGCTATATCTGGATAAGTTTCGTGATGATTTTGGACATTTTTGTTATTTTTGCAGTAAAACATACATTTAGCTTGCCTCAGTGGCTCAGCTGGATGCATGTCCGACTGGTGATCATGGAGTTGCAGGTTCCATCCTGCTGGGTTGGCAATATTCTTTCCTGGAGATCGATCATGAAATACTTTCAACAGTCATT
This sequence comes from Anodontia alba, assembly GCA_964016985.1. Classification (NCBI taxonomy): domain Eukaryota; kingdom Metazoa; phylum Mollusca; class Bivalvia; order Lucinida; family Lucinidae; genus Anodontia; species Anodontia alba. Next base: position 60,531,012 of record OZ024833.1, on the reverse strand, counting down.
CTCTCCCTTCCGCTGATTGAAGAATGGCAGTTGTCAGTTTCTGGCAATAGAATGTGCACAATACTGGTTAACTGCTTAGAGGACTGAGCCTGCCCAGTAAAAGTGTGGTTAGGTAAATGGACTGCACTCGGCATGACCCCATTGGGCTGTAAAACCTCAGCTCAAACAAACAAAAACATGCTTTGTATGTCCTGGTGAGAATTATCATCACAAAAACATACCTATATAATTTTGACCCCCTTAAACCCCACCTTTATAATAATAGTAAAACTGGGGTTTACAGGGGTATACATTATTTTATCTTATTTCTGCTCAAAACAAAGATTGCGGGTACTCGTTAGAACCGCCTCAGCAAGGTGGTTCTAACAAGTACCCACAATCTATGTTTTGAGCAGAAATGTGAAAAATATCAGAATTTTTATCAGAAAAATCTTGAGTTTTTTGGTGGTGAAATTTCCAATATATTTGTATAGGCATGTTTTCGTAATGCAGAGTCAATTCTAACAAATAGCCACAATTTGTGTTTTGGTACACAATTAAAACAATTATCCTCTGCATACCTCCATTTAATTCTTAGCATGCTGTGGATAAATTCAAAAGAAGACAAATTATGATGTTTTCCTTATTTTACCCAGAAAATAGGATTCCATATTTCAAGAAAATTTTGCATGAAATTTGCCCTTTTTTCTGGAAAAAATAAGAAAAATGTTTCAAAATTTTGTCTGCTGAAAGTTTTACTCAGTATGCAAAGTGCTAATTAGGATATTTTTGTTAACTTTGCCGTAAAATATACCTGGCGGGTACTCATTAGAATTACCACATCCAAGCAGTCTAATGAATAGTCACAATATGTGTGTTAGTACAAAACTTGTTGTGAATACTCCATTATCTGATTCATCTGGATTGTTGTTGCAGACACTGCAAAAACAATGAAAGTGGAAGCATGCCATTATTGGACAGTTACACTTGGCATGCTAGTTAAAAAATTCAGCAGACAACATTTTGAAATATTTCTCTTAATTTTCCTAGAAAATGATTTGACACTTCATGCAAGTTGTCGCTTTTGGAGACAACTTCTATAAAGTGTCAAATCCTATTTTCCAGAAAAAATAAAACTATTTCAGAATGTTGTTTGCTGAATTTGCCCATAGCATGGAGAGTAATAACTGAAAATGTCAATAAAATACTAATTGAGATTATGATATGGAAGAAGGGATGAGATTTTGTGTACAGATAGGGCTCTAGATTAAGATATGGTAGAAGTGATCAGATTTTGTGTACAGATAGGGCCCCAGATTGTGATATGGGAGAAAGGATGAGATTTTGTGTACAGATAGGGCCCCAAATTATGATGTAAGAGAAGGGATGAGATTTTATATACAGACAGGAATTCATATTATGATGTGGCAGAAGGGGTCAGAATTTGTTCACATATAAGGCTCTGGAGCATGATATTGGAGAAGGGATCAGATTTAGTGTACAAATACAGCTCCAAATTATGATGTGGGAGAAGAAATTAGATTTTATGTACAGGTACAGCTCCAGATTATGATGAGGGAGAAGAGATCAGATTTGATGTACAGATACAGCTCCCAATTATGATGTGGGAAAAGATATCAGATTTTATCTACAGATATCACTCTAGGGTATATGGAAGAAGGGGTCAGATTTTGTGTACAAATAGAGCTACTGATAATTTGGTGGGAGGAGGAATCAAATTTTATGTACAGATACATCTCCAGGTTATGATATGGGAGAAGGATTCAGATTATGTGTACAGATACAGCTCCAGGTTATGAAGTTGGAGAAGGGATCAGATTTTGTGTACAGCTAGGGCTCTAGATTATAATGTGGGAGAAGGGATAAGATTTTGAGTACAGGTACAGCTCCAGATTATGATGTGGGAGAAGAGATCAGATTTTGTGCACAGATAGGGCTCTAGATTATAATGTAGGAGAAGGGATAAGATTCTCAGTAAAGATACAGCTCCAAATTATGATGTGGGAGAAGGAATCGGATTTTGTGTACAGATACAGCTCCAGATTATGATGTGGGAGAAGAGATCAGATTTGATGTACAGCTACAGCTCTTGATTATGATGTGGGAGAAGAGATCAGATTTTGTGTACAGATATGGCTCTATCTTATATGGAAGAAGGGGTCAGATTTTGTGTACAGACAGCTACAGATTATGATGGGAGAAGGAATTTTGTGTGCAGACAGGGCTCCAGATTATGATATGGGAGAAGGTTCATATTTTGTGTAGATAGGGCTCCAGATTATGATATGGGAGAAGGGATCATATTTTGTGTACAGCCAGAGCTCCAGATTATGATATGGGAGAAAGGATCATATTTTGTGTAAAGACAGGGCTCCAGATTATGATATGGGTGAAGGGATAAGATTTTGTATACAGAGCTCCAGATTATGATATGGGTGAAGGCACCAGATTATGATATGGGAGAAGGGATCATATTTTGTGTACAGACAGAGCTCCAGATTATGATATGGGAGAAAGGATCATATTTTGTGTAAAGGCAGGGCTCCAGATTATGATATGGCAGAAGGGATAAGATTTTGTGTACAGAGCTCCAGATTTAGATATAGGTGAAGGGATAATATTTTTGTACAGATAGGGCTTCAGAGTATGATGTGGGAGAAGGGATCATAGTTTGTGTACAGAGCTCTAAATTATGATGTGGGAAAAGGGGATCAGATTTTGTGTACAGCCAGGGCCCCAGATTATAATGTGGGAGAAGAGATCAGATTTTGTGTAGAGCTCCAAATTATTTTGTGGGAAAACGGGGTCAGAATTTTTGTACAGATAGGACTCCAGATTTTGATATGAGAGAAGGGATCAGATGTTCTATACAGATAAGGCTAAAGTTTATGATGTGCCAGAAGGGATGAGATTTTGGGTACAGATATGTCTCCAGATTGTGATGTTGGTAAAGGGATCAGGTTTTGTGTACAGATAGGGCCTCAGATAAAGATATAGGGGAAAGGATCAGATTTTAGGTACAGACAGGTCTCTGGATTATGCAGTGGGAGAAGGGGTCAGAGTTTATGTACAGGTAGGTCTCCAGATTACAGTGTGGGAGTATGCATCATATATTGTGTAAAGAGCTCCAGATTATGATGTGGGAGTAGGAATAAGATTTTGTGTACAGGTAGGGCTTCAGATTATGATATGGTAGAAGGGGTCAGATTTTGTGTACAAAGATGGCTCCAGATTATGATGTGGGAGAAGGGATCAGATTTTTTTGTCCAGCCAGGGCTCCAGATTATGATGTGGTAGAGGTGGTTAGATTTTATGAACAGAAATGGCTCCAGATTATGATGTGGGAGAAGGGGTGATTTTGTTTAGATAGAGCACCAGATTATGATCAAGGGAGGAGGAATCTGATTTTATGTACAGATAGTGCTCCAGATTATGGTGTGGGAGAAGGGTCAGATTTTGTGTACAGAGATGGCTCCACATTATGATTTGGGAGAAGGTATAAGATTTTGTGTACAGATAGGGATCCAGATTATGATGTGGGAGAAAGGATGAGATTTTGTATACAGACTGGGCTTCAGATTATATGGGAGAAAGAGTCAGATTTTGTGTACAGATAGGGCTCAAGATTATGATGTGAAAGAAGGGATCAGTTTCAGTGTACAACTAGGGCTCCAGATTATGATGTGAGAGAAGGTACCAAATTTTGTATACAGATTGAGCTCCAGGTTATGGTATGGGAGAAGATATCAGGCTGTGTGTACAGATGGATCTCCTGATTATGATGTGGGAGAAGGGGTCAGATTTTTGTAGAGCTAGGGTTCCAGATTATGATGTTGGAGAAGGGATCAGATTTTTTGTACAGCTAGGGCTCCAGATTATGATGTGGGAGAAAGGATCAGAGTTTGTGTACAGATAATGCTCTAGGTTATGTGGGAGAAGGGGTCAGATTTTGTGTGCAGATAGGGCAACAGATTATGATTTGGGAGAAGGGATTAGATTTTGTGTATAGATAGGGCTTCAAATTATGTTGTGGGAGAAGAGATCAGATTTTGTGTACAGCTAGGGCTCCAGGTTATGATTTGAGGGAAAGGATGGGATTTTTATGGGATTTTTATGATCAGACAGGGCTCCAGATTATGATATGGTAGAAGGGATCAGATTTTGTGTACAGATAGCCACAATTTGAGAAAATGTACCTTATGATGTATACCCAGCGAAGGCTTGACTCAGCCCGCATATATGTCTGGTCTGATCTTTGTCTTTGCTGTCTGCTTGATGAAGCATTGGATTATTGGCTGGCTGTCCACATATGCCCAGCAAAAACTCTGATTATGCTGCACAGATACACAGACTGATCTGAGTCTTCACTGTGCACAGAAGCGTCAGTGTGGCTGAGTGGTTAACATTCCCAACTTCGGATCATGAGGTCCTGGGTGAGGTGGAATTCAGCTCATGGCTGTACAGCCCTTTGATTATCAACCTTCCATCATCTTGATATGACTTTAACCCTTGTCCTGCTGAACCCAGATATACCCTGCCTTTGCAAACAGTGTAGATCCTGATCAGTTGGCTTCTGAAGAAGCCAACTGATCTGGATCTACACTGTTTGCCATTATGTATGTCAATTTATAGCTAGAATCTGGATCAAGTGATCTGATTGGCTGAAAATCAGAAGTGGGAGTGGCATCTTAATTTATTCAGCAGGACAAGGGTTAATAATGTTGAAAGGGATGTAAAACACCAAGCCATAATCATCATAATCATCATCATCATTACTTGGTGCACACATTATAAAGTACATCTTCTGATATTGTGGCTCATTTTCACTTAAAATTTGCCGGCCTCGGTGGCTCAGTTGGATGCGCCGTCCGACTGGAGACCAGGAGGTCGCGGGTTCAACCCCCGAGGTCGGCAACATTCTTTCGTGGAGATTGATCATGAAATATTTTCTGCAGTCATTCTCTCCCTTCCGCTGATTCAAGAAGGGCAGTTGTCAGTTTCTGGCGAAAGAATGTGCACAATACTGGTTAACCGCTTAGAGGACTAAGCCTGCCCAGTAAACGTGTGGTTAAGTAAACTGACCGCGCTCGACATGACCCCATTGGGTTGACTGGGCCGTAAAACCTCAACACAAATTCACTTAAAATTTCATCTGTTATGCCTATGCCAAATTAAAATTGACAGTCGGCTGACCAGATATTTGATGTTGATCAGCCGATAAAAATCTTTTGGCCAGCCGACTGGAGCTGTCACATTAAAAGGATAGCTCACCAATAGCCTTCTGTGATGTCAAAGCTTTCAATTAGGCTGACTGTCACAAGACCATGGACCAATCAGCAGCAGAGTCTTTTTCTGACAATAAAGCATAAGTCAGGCAACGATCGAGGGACATGCCAACAATTAACCCCTGACCGTTGACTGTCCAGATAATGCTTTCTTTCATGCCTGGAGTACAGAATTCATACATGCGCAGGTGCTGGATGTGGAGTTGTTGTAACCAAGCTGACATTCCTTCAAACCCCATGACTCAAAGTATGGTGGTTGTAGTGCAGCCAGTTGCTTATATAGAGTTGGGCATGGCACAATAGCATCTGTCAGAGGCACAGGCATAAGGGGCTTGTTGGGCGCAAGGCGCCCCATGATCAGTGCAGTCAAGAGATTGTCAGCCAATGATCAGTTGACCAAGGTCATCCCCTGACCAGTCTGGTGACTGGCCCTTGGTTATTGCCTGATGTTTGGCCGTCTGTCACCTGAATTTTGGGTGCCCAGATGCCTATGTAGTCCGCTGACCATAGGGCAAGTTGGCTGACTGTCAGCTGATTGTCGCTTGACGATTGGCAGACAGTTGCCTTATGCTGTACTGACCACCCTATTCCCAAAAGCATCTGCCGACCCAAAGAAAAATAATAACTGGCCAGTTTAAATAAAAAACCGAGCTGACCACAAAAACAGCCAAGATTAGGCATAAATTGGGCCAACTGTCTCCTGACAGTCTCGACAAGCTGCTAGCCAGACTGTTGGCCACTGGTCGGTTAGACTGACCTACCCCAAATGAAAGTGCTAGTGACTTGTTTTTTGTATGCTTTTTAATTCCTTCTTTTTTCCGGGATTAACTTGTACTATAAGTTCATTCATCTGTACAGAATTAAGGTTTTAATGCTTAGGATGCTGGGAAAAAAGTACAGCAGACAACATTTTGAATTTTTTTTTATTATTTTTTCTTGAAAATGGCATTTGACACTTCATGCTCCTTAGGCGTAAAAAAAAATAGCTGTGTTTCCACTAACATGCTGATAAAAAATTTGGTCGGTAGGTAGGAAAAACTTTTTTTTATTTTTCTATTTTTCTCCAGAAAAGAACAGGGTCAGGCCTGTAATTTTATGAAAATACAGGTCGGTGCTTTACTTTTTATCCCCCGACCGATAGGTTCTTGGGATATATCCCCCGACTGATAGGTTCGGGGGATACAGTGATTAGCATGGCCTCTGTCCGTCCGTCCATAGATGCATCCTTGTTATTTCCATAACTTTAATACCCTTAGACATATTTTGATAATATTTGGTAGGAATGTAGAGGAGGACCAGTAGGCCTGTTGCGTGCAAGAGAGACAACTCTTACTTCTTTGTTATGTAGTTATCTCCCCTGAAGCCAAAATCTTGTGCAGGCCATAACTCCCATACTGTTTCAGATAATTTGATAATATTTGGTATGGATAAAGAGGAGGACCAATAGGTGTGTTGCGTGCAAGGGAGATAACTCTCACATCATTAGTTATATAGTTATCTCCCCTAAAGCAGAAATTGTAGACTCATCCTTGTGCGCATGAAATGTCAACACTTGTTTTCTGGGCAAAAATAAGAAAAATATTTTAAAATGTCGTCTGCTGAAATTTTTACCAAGAGTGCTAAGGGTTAAATTCAGTATATAAAAATAAATCTTAATTCCTTAAGCCTTATTATTTTACATTGCTAAAATATAAATTTGTGTGAAGTTTTCCAACATTTAGCATTCTGGGTAAAGTTTTCAGCAGACATCATTTTGAAATATTTTTCTTATTTTTCCCAGGAAACAGGATTGACATGCAAATTGACAGTTTGCATGAAATGTTAAATCCTGTTTTCTTGGAAAAATGAGAAAATATCATCAATTTGTCAACTGCTGAATTTGTCCAGTGAGTGGTAAAGGTTAAATTTATTTTATAAGATTGACCTTCATAGTGCCAATCGCAAAAGAAGCAGACAACATTCTTAAATATTGACTGTTTTATTTATTATTTTCATTTACCTGAGAAAATAAGTCTTGGGATCTCAGTTAATTAGCAAAAAAAAAAAAAATTGAAAATTTAGAATGTTGTCTGCAATAATTTTGTATGGTGCTTTAAGGTTGAACATTTGGCTGCCTGTTTTGAACTATGTAAGTCAATCAACAAAATTTATTACCATAATAATCCTAATTGTTGGGTCAGACAGGTTTGAGCAAACAGGGTAGACCCAGATCAGATGCTGCAGAATGCAGTATCTGATCAGGGTCTACCCAGTTTGCCACTCGTCCATCAATTTTCTGACCTATCAATAGGTAGTAAAATGGACTTGCTCAAATTTTAGGACAGTGTAATATTAATGAGTTAAGCTGTCCCAATATTAAGGGTATATGATTAACAATATATTATGGTTTAACCTTTGCCATTCTCTGGGCTAATTCAGCAGACAACAAACTGGTGATATATTTCTCTTTTTTTTTTTTTTTTTCAGAAAACAGGATTTGATATTTTAATGCAAACTGTCTCCACTGGTGATAGTTTGCATGAAATGTCAAATCCTGTTTTCTGGGAAAAATTAGCAAAAATATTTCAAAATGCTGTGTGCTGAAATTTTTATGTGGAGTGCTAAGCGTTAAGATTGTCTGATATAATACTAGAGTTCAGAAGTTTTTAAAGTAAGGGCTGAAAAAAGATTGTTTGTTTTTGCTTCTGTTCTATTGTTTTTTGCTTTTGTTCTGTTGTTTCTGAAGGATAATCACCTATACCATTAATTGGACATTTATGGTGACTGGTAGATGTGTATTTGTATGTATCGTATTTATTATAAATATTTGGACACCTTAACTCGTTACTATAATTGTGTCCATTTTAGTACCTGTTAACCCTTAAAGCGCCACTCACAACAATTGTTGTTTGCTTTGTCTTCTGCTGGTTACTTTAAAAGTCATTGTTGTAAACAGTGTGGACCCAGATCAGACTGCTCCATAAGGAACAGTCTGATCTGGGTCCACCTGTTTGCCTATATGCAAAATGTAAGTTTGAAAAGTTTGCAAGAAGATGCAGCAGACAGCATAAGCAGACGACATTTTCAGATGCAGATTTTCTTGGCACTGTAAGGATTAATGGCTTTTATAATCTACTTGTGGAGTAGCAAACAGTGTAGACCCAAATCAGATGCTGCAGTCTACGGCATCTGATTAGGGTCTACACTGTTTGCTCAGATCTGTCAGTCTGTATATTTAGAAAAAATAAGGTATGCAAATGCCTTCAGTATTCCAGATATGAGGGGTTCCTAAACGGTAACTTATGTTACTTTTGAAAAAAAAAACACACACACAAAAAAAAACACACACACTCACACATACACACAAAATAAATGAGGATACTATCAGGAGTTCATTCTGTAGGGCAGTTCCAAAGCATTCCCATAACTTAATACAAAACTTATAATGAGTTATCACCCAAACTGTCAACTTGTCTAGAAAGCTTATTTAGTAAACATGTAAATAATGACAATTCGACCCAATTTTGGGCAGAAAATTTATGCAGACCTGAGGAGCTATCTTCAGCATTTTCCTGTTCTATTCTTATTGTAAAAAATATATAATTCACAATTTTTATGATATACCTACAGTTGACGGATACATAATGAATAGGGAGGAAAAAAATAGTCATATTAATGTGTACCAAGGGGTATTTACCGCTTTGCATGCTGGGTAAAAATTTCAGTGGACATTTTGTAATATTTTTCTTATTTTTTGCCAGAAAGTAGGAATTTGTTCCTATGGTATTTAACACTTTGCATGCTGGGAAAAATATTCAGCACACATTTTGTAATATTTTTCTTATGTTTGCCAGAAAAAAGGTTCTGAGAAAAACAAGAAAAAAAATTTAAAATATTGTCTACTTTAATTATTACCCAGCATGCTAAGTGTCAAAGATGATATGAATAACTCAAAAATATCGGAAAAAAGTTTCAGAAGGTGACATTTTGAAATACTTCTTTTAATTCCTCTCAGAAAATAGGTTGACATTAAATGCTAATTGTCTCTAGGTCCCAAGGGATTTATTATTTCATGCAGCTTTTCTTTTGATGGTGTAGTGTCAGACCTATTTTTTGGGATATGTAAACAAAATATCATCAATGTCATGTGTTGAATTTTCCCAGAGAGTGCTAAAGGTTAAAAAAAAAGGCTAATATTAACAGAAAAGGAGATTTAAAAACAATTACTGCTTGGGAACAGTGAAAGTGGAAACTATTAGTGATCTATAGAAGAAGATTGCCAAAGAATTACTTTTGCTCAAGAATTTTCTATTGCCATTTAACCACATAAAATCTTCATTTTGCGAAGTCTTCCATGTCACATCTGAAATACATGTAGATATATATGAATTTGGTGTACATGACAATGTTACAATAATCCAAGAAAGTAGTGTTGTATTAAAAATTATGAGAAAAGATATAAAGCGTATGTGATAACGTTGTAATATTCCTTGAAAATACTGTCATATTAAAAATAGTGAGAAAAAACTTGTGAGAAAAGATAAAAGTGTGATTTAAGAATGGGAACGAAACAGAGACATGGAATTAAGCAGTTAGCACAGGATCTTAAGCCATTGAACTTGAAGCAGGATGTTCCACCAGTTTTTTCTTGTATTATTACGGACTATAGTTCATCGCCAAGCATTGACAGCCCATGCAAAATGTATAAGGTAAGAAATATTATCTTATTTACCGAAGTATTGGAACAGGAAACCTGAGCAAACAGTGTAGACCCAGATCAGATGCCACATGTGGCATCTGATCTGGGTCTACACTGTTTGCCACTCATCCAGGAGTTTGTAGACACATCAGCTGGTAGTAAAATGGGCTTATTGAAAGTTTTTCATCCCCGACTGGTGATCAGGAGGTTGCTGGTTCGATCCCCACCAGATCCGGCAACATTCTTTCGTGAAGAGTGATCATGAACTATTTTCTTTTATTTTTAGCTCACCAGAGCAAGTGCTCAGGGTGAGCTATTGACTCCTCCGTCAGGCAGTTATAACCACACCCACGTGAATTTCCTTAGACAAACTTTGTATTGATATACCTGTGCTTACCTGTAAAAAGCATGTGCTGATTTGTTTGTCTAACCAAAAACATTGACAGTTACCTTATAAGCTATTTTGAATGGTCAGTTGTGGTTGTCAGTTAAATGGTCAAGTGACTTGAGGGAGGAGTCAATTGTGATCCCCTTCAGTCCATGGTCAGTCCTTTATCATCAACAATTAGTCTCTTAACACTCTAGAGGTCACAGTTATAATACTCCAGAGGTCACAGTTTTGATCCAGTCTAGATGAAACTTGTTCAGAGTGTTTGCCTCTTTGAAGTCAAGGTCAGGTTAGAAACTGGGTCACTTCAGATTAAAAACTAGGTCACCAGGCCAGAAGAAAGGAAAATCTTGTTAACACTCTAAAGATTACATTTTTGAAGAAATCATCATAAATCTTGCTAAAGATGTTTGTCTTGATGATTTCTAGGTAAAGTTCATAACTGGGTTGCTTAGGGTAAAAAAAAAACTGCTGGTAGGTCATGGGCCAAATCAAAAGAAAACCTTGTTAACACCCTAGAGGTCACATTTTTTAATTAATCATCATGAATATTGCTCAAAATGTTTGTCTTAATGATTTCTGGATCAAGGTTGAAACTATCACTTGGGGTTAAAAACTAGGTCATCAGGCCAAATCAAAGGAAAACCTTATTAGAACTCTTGAGGTCAGTGTTTTAAGTAATCATCATGAATCGTGCTCAAAATGTTTGTCTTGATGATTTCATGGTCAAGTTACAAACTGGGTCCTTGAGGTCAAAAACTAGGTCACTAGGCCTAATCAAAGCAAACTTGTTAACACTCTATAGGTCACATTTGTTCAGGTAATTATCATGAATCTTGCTGAAAATGTTAATCTCTTGATGCTGTCTAGGTCAAGTTTGAAACTGGGTCACTTATGACCTATATTTCATGGTCCAGTGACTTTGCTTAGGTTTTTTTTTCCATTTAGGTCAGTTCCTCAGTAACTGTTGGTCCTACAACAGGGATACTTGGCACTTGCATAGGTCTTAGCATGACCTCTTGAATGCAATCATCCATATTTGACCTTTACCTATATTTCGCTGTCTTAGTTGTTTGTGTAATCATCATGAATCTTGGCCAGAATGCTTGTCTTGGTCATTTCTAGGTCAGTTTGTGGATATGTATTTTGTGCCCACAATATGTTTTCCTCACAATATATGTTTTCCAAGAGAACTAAGAAAAATATTTACATGATACCTGCTCTTAACTGGAGCAATGGCAAACATTATGAACCTGAAAATAGAAGGATAAATTCCTGGTTGATCAGAGTGAATGTGCAATCTGATGTCACAGTAGCAGATGCACGAAAGCTTCAGATGGTTCAGTCCAACTCTCCTGTTTGATAAAAATGTTTGTTTTTAGCTCACCTAAGCCGAAGGTTCAGGATGAGCTATTGTGATCACTTGCCATCCGTCTGTCTGTCCACACCTTTGAACAACTTCTTCTCTGAAACCCCTGGTCCAATTTTCTTCAAACTTAATGTGGAGCCTTCTGTTAATGGGGGATTAAAAATTTGTACAAATGGTCACGGTCTGTTAATCAAGATAGCATGAAAATACTTAAATATCTTCTTCTCTAGAACCATGAAAGCTTTGAGGCTAAATCTTGGTATATAGCATTGGGGACTCAAGGTCTACCAAGTTTATTCAAATGGTGATCCTAGGTTGACTTTTGACCTTTTTATGTCAAGGTCAAATTTTCATCCCTCTGCATTTGTATGGGGAAAATATTGAAAAGTCTGTTTATCAAAATGTATTTAAAGGCTAATGGCTGAAACTTACAATGTATGATCAAAGTAGTAAACCCTTTTCGTTACAATCAAAATTTTGTCCCCTGGGGTTATCCCCTGGGGTTATCTGCCCTTGCTCTGGGCTACATACATGTATAAAAATTGAGTAATCTTAAAACCTATTCTACTCTGAAACAGCTTGACCAATTTTCACCAGATTTCACATTGAGTCTTCTGTCAAAGGGGTATTAACAATTTGTTCAAATAGTTCTGCATCATGAAACAAGATGGCTGCCAGCCATGCCCATATGTGGTATAAAAAAACACTTAAATATCTTCTTCTCCAGAACCGAGAAAGCTTCAAGGCTAAATCTTGGTATAAAGCATCAGGGACTCCAGGCCTACCAAATTTGTTCAAATGATGACCTAAGTTGACATTTGACCTTCTTATGTATGGCAAGATCAAATTTACATCCCTATGCATTTGTATGGGGAAAATATTGAAAATTCAATTTCTAAAAATGTATTAAAGACTAATGGCTGAAACTTACAATGTATGTTCAAAGTAATAAACCCTTTTAGTTACAATCAAAATTTTGTCCCCAATTTTGTCCCCTGGGGTTATCTGCCCTTGCCCGTGGGCTATATACATAAAATCTTGTAATCTTTATTTGCTTCTTCTCTGAAGCAGCTTGACAAAATGTGAGGAAGTTAACATTGTAAGCCATGTTGTTGATCACATAAAATATAGTAGAAAGATTTTTCCGTTTACCCTGATGAAGGAGGGAATCCCTCCGAAAATGTTGAACATTATAAGAGCTAGTAATTATTTCAAGTTATATCTGTTGTTATCCCTTTGGATAAAGAACCACATGTTATTTGTTACAATCAAAATTTTGTCCCCTTGCAGTCATACACACTTGCCCCTTGGCTATATACATGTTTAAAAATCATGTAATCTTTAAACGTCCTCTTCTCTGAAACTACTTGACCAATTTTTACCAGATTTCATATGGAACCTTCTGTCAAAGGGATATTGACACACCATTGAACAAGATTGCTGCCATGCCCATATATTGTAAAAAAAAAAAACAAAACAGAAAAACACTTAAAAATCTTCTTTTCCAGAACCAAGAAAACTTTGAGACTGAATCTTGGTGTATCTAGCATTGGGGACCCAAGGTATACCATGTTTGTTTAAATGATGGTCCTAGGATGACCTTTTACTTTTTAATGACAAAGTCAAATTTGCATCCCCATACAACATGTTGAAAAATCATTTTTTAAAAATGTATTAAAGACTAGCTGAAACTTACAATGTATGATTAAAGTAGTAAAAGTAGTAAAACTTGTTCTTTATAATCAAAATTTCATCCCCTAGGGGTATCTGCCTTTGCCCCAGGGCTTTGTGCATGTATAAAATTGTATAAATCTTTAAATATCTTCTTCTCTGAAACCTCTTGCCAGATTTTCACCAGATTTCACATGGGGCCTTCTGTCAAAGTGGTACAAACAATTTGTTCAAATGGTCTGCACTATTGAACAAGATGGCTGCCATGCCCGTATATGGTAAAAACACTCAAAAATCTTCTACTCCAGAACCAAGAATGCTTTGAGGCTGAATCTTGGTATATAGCAGCGGAGATGCAAGGTCTACCAACTTTGTTCAAATGTAGATCCTAGGATGACCTTAGACCTTTTTATGGCACTGTCAAATTTCTGACCTAGTTGCTGTGGCAATTTTGTATAACATCTGCAGATATGCAGTTGCTGTTTTACTCAGGTGAGCTAATTTTGGCCCATGGGCCTCTTGTTTTTTCGGGGGTAATTTTAGCATTCAAAAAACTAATGTTCAGGTAAAGATAGAGACTGAAAGTGAAGGGACATACCCATAGCTCCAGATCAGAGGAATATCCAGATAACTATTTTTTTTTAATTCTCCTCAAAAACATGTTGTGGGTACTCATGAGAAATACCTCACATATGTTTTAGCAAGGTGCTTCTAATGTGTACCCACCAAATGTTTTCATGGAGAGGTAAGAAAAATATCAATACTTTCTGGTCAAAAAAAGTGTCTTATGCCATTATTCATTCACAAGTTTTCTTAACTTCAGCTTCATACCTCTTACACTGCCATGCTGAACCTCAGGGGTTGATTTAAATTAACCCTTGTCCTGCTGAATAAATTAAGATGCCACACCCACTTCTAATTTATGCCAATCAGATTACTTGATCCAGATTGTTGATATAAATTTACATACTGAATGGCAAACAGTGCAGATCCAGCTCAGTTGGCTTCTGAAGAAGCCAACTGATCTGGATCTATACTGTTTGCAAAGACAGGGTATATCCAGGTTCAGCATGACAAGGGTTAATTTGATGCTTGACTCAGGATTACAGTAGATTTGGTTGAAATCCCTTTTTGATGTTGTAGAGTTACAGACAAAAATCAGTACTGAGTTTTGACCTTTTGACCCAGGGACAGAGGGTCAAGGACAAAAAATTCATTGTGGTGTTGCATGACATGTGGAAGGTGCATAACAAATATGTTTGAAATCCATCAGACAGCATAGGAGAAAATAGAGTAAGGGCCAGAATACTGTATATAGGTTGATTATGACCCCTGTCTGAGGCCTCATGGGGTCAGGGACACAAATTATTCTGGTATTGCTTTACACTAGCACATAGGGAATTCATTTAGCAAATTTGGTTGAAATCCATTCAGTGGTCATGTAGTAGGAGATTATGTCAAAGGCAAGTGATATCCCTACTCACAGTTGCCTTCCTACTGTGCTCTGGAGATTTGAATCAAAAGTTGATATTGTGCTGCATAACTCTGATTGGTTGAACTGCAGCAATTGTTTCGTTGATTTGCCTGTCACCCTGTGAATGGCTTTTTAAACATTGCCATGCTGAGTAAAGGTGATCAGATTACTTGATCCAGGTTGTTGATACAAATTCACATACTTAATGGCAAACAGTGCAGATCCAGATCAGTTGGCTTCTTCAGAAGCCAACTGATCTGGATCTACACTGTTTGCAAGGATAGGGCATATCCTGGTTCAGCAGGACTAGGGTTTAGGGTCAAATGAAAATCAGAAGCTTGGGTGAATGGCATCAGCTGAGCTGCAATTTGAGCAAATATGTGCACCCAATGAAGACTTAAATCAAATCAGTGCAGTCTGATCAGAGTCTTCATTGTTAGCATGAAGAAGCTTTCCACCCTTGGCTATCCAGAATGCACCCAGCAAAGATTCTGGTGAGACTGCAAAGGCGTAGGCTGATCTGAATCTTTGCTGGGTGCACATGTCCGAAGGTATGTTTTCTGACTTTGTGGCTGAAATATTTTGTTGATTTGTCTGTTGAACCCAGTGTTGATGTTACAATTGAAGCATTACAGTTATTGGGAAGCCTCTTAAAGTTGGTGGCATGTGTTTTGAAATTAATAACCATATTTACTCAAAATATTGGGACAGACAATGCTAAGCAAACAGTGTAGACAGAAGCATCCCGGTGGCCAAGTGTTTGGCTTTCCCAACTTTGGATCAGAAGGTCCCACATTGGAATCCTGCTTGAGGTGGAATTCAGTTCATGATTGCATGGCGCTTCATTGCACAGTGCCTTTTATTATCGCCCTTCCATCATCTCAGTAGGACTTAACCCTGGTCGTGCTGAACCTGAATACATCCTGTCTTTGCAAACAGTGTAGATCCAGATCAGTTGGCTTCTAAGAAGCCAAGTGATCTGGATCTGTACTGTTTTTCATTAAGTATGTGAATTTGCATCAACAACTTGGATCAAGTAATCTGATTGGCTGACAATTAGAAATGGGTGTGGCATCTTAATTTTTTCTGCATGACAAGAATTAATAATGTTGGAAGGGACCTACAACACCAAAACAATATTATCATCATCAAAAAGTGTAGACCCTGATCAGATGCCACAAATTGTGGCATCTGATCAGGCTTTACACTGTTTTCCATTCATTCAATAGTTTTACAAATGACAAGGAGTTAAGGCATAGCTCCAGATGAGGCATTTTTTATAACTGAAAAGTAATGATATTTTTCCTTTTTCTTCATGAAAACATGTACTCGTTAGAAGTTCCTCTATGAGGCTCTTCTAATGGGTACCTACAACATGTTTTCATGACATAAGCAAAACGTTAACGTTATCTGGATACCCCCTTATCTGGAGCTATGGTTAAGATGTCCAGATATTTAGTATAAAATTATTAGAGTAAATAACGCACCAACTGCTTTCTCAGAGCATGAGGTGAATCATTTCTTTGTTTGCCATTGGCAAGTGGCAACAGATCAAATTTGGCTGCTTTGTTGTTGCACCTGCGTTAGCATGGGTGACATAGGCAAGCAAGATTCCACCTTATCGTCTGTCCAAACATTCACCCTAAATGAAGTTTACAAGTTGTAAAACTTAATAGTTATAATTTCTCTTCACTGATTGTTTTATCTCACTGAGCTAAACTAGGATGACAACTCTCACTTTTCTGGTGCTTGTTTTATCTCGGTGCTTGTTTTATCTCACTGAGCTAAACAAGGATGACAACTCTCACTTTTCTGGTGCTTGTTTTATCTCGCTGAGCTAAACTAGGATGACAACTCTCACTTTTCTGGTGCTTGTTTTATCTCATTGAGCTAAACAAGGATGACAACTCTCACTTTTCTGGTGCTTGTTTTATCTCGGTGCTTGTTTTATCTCACTGAGCTAAACAAGGATGACAACTCTCACTTTTCTGGTGCTTGTTTTATCTCGGTGCTTGTTTTATCTCACTGAGCTAAACAAGGATGACAACTCTCACTTTTCTGGTGCTTGTTTTATCTCACTCTCACTTTTCTGGTGCTTGTTTTATCTCACTGAGCTAAACAAGGATGATAACTCTCACTTTTCTGGTGCTTGTTTTATCTCACTGAGCTAAGCAAGGATGACAACTCTCACTTTTCTGGTGCTTATTTTATCTCACTGAGCTAAACTAGGATGACTCTTCTGGTACTTGTTTTCACAATTTAATCCTTAAACTGCCAGTCACAACAATTGTCATCTGCTTTGTCATCTGCTTGTGATTCTAAGTCATTTTTGCAAATAGTGTGGACCCAGATCAGACTGCTCTAGGAGCAGTCTGATCAGTGTCCACACTGTTTGACTGTATGCAAAAATAGGTTTGAAAAGTTTGCAAGAATATTCAGCAGACGACATAAACAGACGACATTTTCAGATGCAGGTTTTCTTGGCATTTTAAGGGTTAATATACAGGTGTGACATAAATATCAACGAAGTTCTGTTTTTGGCTCACCTGGGCTGAAGGCTCCAGGGAAGCTAATAGGATGGTAGGCCATCCAATGTCCATGTGTCGGTCCGCCCTCTCATCAGTCAGCACCTTTGACCAGTTATATCTCCACAGTCTGCAGGCTGATCTCAATCATTTATAGCATGCCTCTGGTGGGGCATCAATGACTTAAGCTTTTCATGGAAATCCAATGAAAATCTTGGTTGCTGTGGCAACAACAAGGTCCCATAGACTTACAATGAGAAAATGCTTGTAATCACCATAACTTCTTCAGTTTTGTTCGGATGATCCTGAAACTTGCAGATAAGGTGGACATAAATAAAATCTTGGACAAGTTCAAAAACTGACCAGATTAAATCATTGGAGTTATGTCGCCTTGATTGCTGAAAAACCCTCTGTTTGACTTTGTCATCAGCATAACTCATTCATTGATTGGATCTTCCTGAAACTTGCAGATAAGGTGGACATGGATGAAATCAAACCCTTGATGAGTTCAAACCCTGGATAGAGTGGATATTTAACCTTTAAAGTGCCAAGCAAAATATGTAGCAGATGACATTTATTTTTATAATTCTTCAAAGAAAACAAGTCTTGATATTTCATGTGAATTGTCTGTCAAGCAGACCATTCACATGAAATATCAAGTCTTTTTTTCTTTGAAAAATTTAAAAAAAAAAAAAAATTTCAAAATGTTGTCTACTGCAGTTGTGATTGGCACTTTAAGGGTTAATCTTAGAATTACAGCCCCCTTGATTGCTGAAAAAGCCTCTGTTTGACTTTGTCATCAACATAACTTGTTCAATTTTGATCGGATCTTCCTGAAACTTGCAGATAAAGGGGACATGGATGAAATCTCAAAAGTGTTCTTAAACTGTCCAAATCGGATAATTAATCTTTGAGTTGCTTCCCCATGATTGCTGAAAAAGCCTCTGTTTGACTATCATCAGCATAACTCATTCATTTCGATCAGATGTACCTGAAACTTGCAGATAAGGTGGACATGGATGGAATCTCGGACAGGCTCAAAACCTGGCCAGATTGCTTCTAATCTAGATTTACATCCCCTTGATTGTTGGAAAAAGCTTATATTTGACTATCATCAGTATAACTAGTTCAGTGTTGATTGGATCATCCTGGAAAATGCATAGTTTCAACCTTGTTATCAGCATAACTCCTTCATTTTTTATCAGCTCTTCCTGAATCTTATATATTGGATTGGGTTAAAACTTTGGTGGATGGTGAGACCATAAGGTAATACAGTGCATATTGTTTTGAGGTTAAAGTACACCAAAAATAGAGTAATCACTATTTATTAAAGAATTTTCAGACATGACTTTGTTTCGAGATAACTCCTCCTACAGTTTTCATTGAGAGGTCTAAACTTGGTGGACAGTTAGGGTATGAGTTGGTACAGCACATGTTATAAAGATTGTTCAGATATGACTTATTCCCGGCAAACACCTCCTACAGTTTTCATCAGATTGGGTTGAAACTGGTGGACAGTTAGACCATGAGTTGGTACAGGGCTTATTTCTTTTGAGGTTACAGTGCACAAAGTTTTGATAGAGTTATCACTATTTTTTAAAGATTTTTCAGACATGACTTGGGTTTCCAGATAACTCTTCTTACAGTCTTCATTTTAGTGGACAGTAAGACTAAAGGGTTGTACAGGGCATATTGTTTTGAGTGTACAGTACACCAAATTTATAGTTTATATCAGACTTTTTCGAGGTTACAGTACACCAAATTTTGACAGAATTATTTTTCTTGATAGATCCTTTCACTTCATTTTCAGCCAGCTCCTACAGATTTCATCTTTCAGCTGAAAGTTATTGGAAAGTAAGACTATGAGTTGGAACAGCATGTATTCTTTTAAGATTACTGTACACCAAATATTAAAAATGTTATAACCTTTAAAAATTTTGAAAAAGTTTGAAAACTTGCTCATAAATCCGTAAATGAATGACGAATCAGAATGTTCAGACCAGCAGACATGAACCCTAGAATAAAGGGTGTAATCAGGCATCCGCGGATAATAAGGATTACTTGGTTTTGTCTACCATGCCCATAGGCCTGAACGAAGGAAATGTAGGTAGAAGCATATGTCCGGGATTTCGGAAGTCTACTTATGGCTCGTCATTGGCAAAAACATCAGAAATAATTCTGGCAACTGTCACATTGTAGGGATTGACCAAATCATGATGTCTGCCATAGAACTTCTTAAATGTTGCTACCAGTTTGGTTTTTTGATACCCCTGGTTCAACAACCTTGTAGTGAGCACTTTCCCATGCTCCATGAAGTCCTGATAATTTGAACAGGCTCTGGCATAACGGATGAAATGTGAAACCTAAACGCCTTATGCTGGTGCAGAAGGGATATTACTGCTCAGGAATGGAAAGTTAACAACGGTAAAATTGAAGTCATCCGGATCGTCATATATCTAGTAGTAAGCTTTCCATTGACAATGTAGAGATAACAATCCAAGTATGAGGAGGAGGCTGCAGTCTCTGTTGTTTCCTTTATTTCAAGTTCACGTGCATAGATGAATTCCAAATACTGAAAATTTTGTTTTTCAGAGACAATACAGCATCCATATACGAGGGATGTTCGAAATGAATTGCTTATTGTCCTCTAGCTCGATATCCACGTGGAACATGATAAAAACCAACACATACATATATAGGGCTATTCAATATCTACACAATGGTATATAAATGTACATGTTAGACTAAGTGTAAGACATAAAATTTGCCATTTGAATACACGCAGTCATTGACCACTGCAGTAAAAATGGTTGGTAGAAGCGTCGACAAAAAAGATGAAATACCGGCTTACATCAAAGCTCGCTCAAAACTTGGTTGTTCTTTGAAGAAGCTGATGACTGAAATTTCTACTGCTTTTGGACCTTCTTGTGTGTCTTATGACACAGTTCGGCAGTGGAAAAAGAAATTTGAGTCTGGTGTAGAGTCCTTCAAAAATGCACCGAAATCAGGTAGGCCAAAATCTGCATCTCGTAAAGAAATCGTTTCCAAAATAAAGGAAATCATTGAAGGAGATGCCAGATTTACAGTTCGTGATATTGCACGAAAGGTAGGCATATCACTATCAACGGTTCACCTTATTTTGAAGAAGCATTTGAAAGAAAGATTTCTGCTAGATGGGTGCCACATCTGTTGACTGACGAGCAAAAGAGGCAACGGGATAAAGTAGCCAAAAAGCTGCTTCAAATGTTTCCAAAATATGATAAAAATGTCGTCACAGGTGATGAAACCTGGGTCCATTATTTTGAGCCCGTCAGAAAGGTTAGCAATAAGATCTGGACCACTAAACACAGCAAACGCCCAATAATTGCCAAACGTTCTTTGAGTACAAAGAAGGTTTTGTATGCAATCTTCTTCTCTGGTGAAGGAGTCGCAATAAAAGTGCCAGTGAAAAAGGGCAAAAGCATCACCGGAAAGTACTACAAAGACGTAGTACTGAAGAAACTGAAAAAGTATTATCAGAAACGATGTCCTGCCACTAGTTTTGAACATGTCCGTCTTCTACATGACAATGCCCCAGCTCATACCTCCGCAATAGTTACAGCGTTTTTGAAGAAAGAAAAAGTAACTGTTTTGCCTCACCCCCCGTATTCCCCAGACCTTGCCCCATGTGATTTCTTTTTGTTTCTGAAATTGAAAGCATTCCTTGCTGGGCGGAAATACCAGTCCCGACAGGCATTTGGATCTGCCATTCATCAGTACCTTATTACTGTGCCCAAATCAGCGTACCGTGACGCCTTCAAGAAGTGGTTACATCGGCTGAAACTTTGCATTTCTAACCACGGGGAGTACTTCGAGGGCATGAAATGAGTACTTTTGGGCTAACTTGAAATTTGAAGTCTCCAGATAGAAATAAGCAATTCATTTCGAACATCCCTCGTATCTGTAGGTGAAATTGAATTGTTGTGCAAGGTGTTTCTTGCCTGCTTTGAGGAGACTTTGTACAAACTCCACCTCATATGAGTATAAAAACAAGTCGGCAAGCAACGGTGCACAGTTAGTACCCATCCGTATGCCATATCGATATGTTTGCTGAAATATCCTTCCACGGAACTCCACAAAATATTGTCGATTAGATATTCCAGCATCTTTATGACATCTGCATCTGAGTATTTTTGTGGTGCATCAGAGTGATCCCGAACAAAGTATGTGTCTTTGTTGCCAATGACAACATACTGAAAGCGGCGGTTACCATTCTTATGGAAGAAACACTGGTTGATAATTTCCTTTAATTTAGATTTCAATTTAGAAATAGTTGTGTACAGAGTAGAAAAATCCAAAGATTTTATACTGTTGACGGAATGAAGAGATTGTGCCTTTAGGTTTTCTAAAAGCTCTTTGGAGTTTTTCAGGAGCCACATCTGATTAACAACACTTCTGGCATATGCAGTGTCACAATACTTCTGAAGGCCTTCTTTAACTGTGTTTAGGATCCATGTTAGAATCTGAGAAAGAGGCTTGATTGAGCACTTAGCCAAACCCGCAATATATCTCTGCTTGTACAGATTCTTGTGAAGTTTAAGAATCCAGTACAATTTGGGAAGGTCAGTATCTTCCTCTGGGAGGGAAATTCTGAATGTCAGCATCATCCAATGGTGGTTTTGTAGAATTTTGTCCTTGGACATAGCAGTTAGATTATATGTAGGGTTTCCAGTCCATTAAGCAGTTTATATAGTGTGTTTTGCAAACAAACACATGATACAAGAGTGACTTTAAGTTCTCCACCACACAGGTTTGTAAAAAAAGAAGAAAAGACATTGCCAAAAGCTAGCTGCCATATCTATATATACAACCTAACAATAGAATATAAAAAATATGGTCCGAGATTTAACCAAAGGCAGGGAGTCAGTATTAAGCATATTTAGGTTAATTCAGTCCATTGCCAATAAACATGTTTACATGTGAACTGCAATGTCCTAGTATAACTTGACACCATATATTGAAAGACAACATTGACCTTATCACCACAATCCTGAAGTGATTTGCCCATAAAGCACTAAGCAAAATTTGTAGCAGATGACATTCAAAAAAAAAAAATCTTTTTTTTTTGTTTGTCAGAGAAAACAAGTCTTGACATTTCATGTGAATCATCTGCCAAGCAGACAATTCACATGAAATGTCAGACTTGTTTTCTCAGGAAAAAAAAAAAAAAAAAAAAATTGTTGTCTGCTGCAGTTGTTATTGGCGCTTTAAGGGTCAAGCCTTTCCTGGGTATCTTATTGTTCCATTTGCTGGGTAAAAAGTTTGGTAGATGACATTTTGAAATATTTTTTCTTATTTTTCCCAGCAAATAGGATTTGACATTTCATACAGTATGTCTCTTAGGTTTCACAGAAAATAGGATTTGACATTCCATGCATATTGTCTCCTATGTCTCCTTAGGAGACAATTTGCATGAAAGGTCAAATCCTTTTTTCTGAGATGATTAAGAAAAATATCAGTTTTGTCATCTGTTGAATTGTGAGAAGACCATAGCTTCAGATAAATCACTTTTTTCAACCCAAAAGTACTCATATTTTTCTTTTTCTCCACAAAAATATATGTTGTGGGTACTCATAAAGAGGAGTCTCACAGAGGTGCTACTAATGAGTATCCACAACCTATGTTTTTGTGGAGAAGTAAAAAAAAATATGTGGATACCCCCTCTTATCTGGAGCTATGAAGATGCCTTTTTGAATGACACACAAGCTTTCTTACATTTCATCCATTTGGTCATGTTATACTTTATAGATGTAATCCTTGTTATAAACAATGTCAGAGCTTTTAGTTCCACGCCATTTGTGTATGCGTTTACAATATTTACCCTAAATATTGAGAGTCTAGAAACAGCTGAATGAGTGGCAAACAGTGCTGTGTTCTGCTGCGTCTGATGTGGGTCTACACTATTCACTCTGTCCTGCCTGTCCCACTATTTAGGGTAAATATGTTGGAAGCCTTTATTAACCTTCCACACTTTGAATTTAATTACTATTTGAGCCAGCATACAACAAAACCTACAATAAGACTATGTGACCAGCAAAGACTCAGATGAGCCTGTACACCCACCAGTATGGCAAGGGTTCTCGTTAATCCATCTTTTGATAGCCCAGCTAGAGGCTGTAGAAGGCACATGCAATCAGCAAAGACTGATCAGACTGCGTGGATGTGCAAACTGATCTGAGACTTTGCTGGTCACACATGTCTTATTGTAGGTTGTGTCATGTGCTGGCTCATTTTATATTCACTGCCCAACCCCAACCCCAACCCCACCGCCACCACCACCTAGCCCTCAGATGGAGGGGGACATATTATTTGACATTGACAGCTGCATGACACAATATCTCTTAGGTCAGTTAGTGGATTTTTTAAATCAAACTAGCAGTGGTATAGAGCACTGGGACATGCTTAAGTGATGATTAGATTTTGGTGACCTTGACCTCACCTTCAAAATCACAGAATTTCAAAGATGGTAAAATAATTTTTACAGCTTATGTGCACTCTGCCTGTGGAACCCATGGATGGATTTTGGTCAGACTTTCATAGATACATCACTGGGATAGTGTGAAGAGTTGGTTTTAGTTTGGTGACCTTGACCTCCTTTTCAAGGTCTCGATACTGCAAAGATTGTAATTTTTCATCCAAAAACAGTTTTTGTGCACTCTGTCTCTAGAATGGATGGATGGATTCAGGTCAAACTGTGCTGCACTGACAATAATTTGTGGAGAGTTGATTGGTGATGATGAATTCATTTTCAGCTGTTGATGTAGAATGTTGGAGGTGGGGTTGGGCAGGAAGGACATCTATTTTCTCTTTTAAAACAGAGAATAAGTATGAAAAACAACAGGTTGACCTGGAGTCATTCGGAATTCCCAAACAGGGCCCGGTTGTTCAAAACTAACGATGTCGTTAGCTAATGTATTGTTAAAACTTTGATCATTTAAGTATGGCATATATGCTAATATTTTGCTGAAAAAATGTGAGTAGTATTTGCATTTGCAAAAGCTACTCACATTTGTCAGCAAAAATACCTGCGAATCTAGAACAGTTAACATTTTGAACACTAACAAGCTCGTTAAGCTAACGGTTCTTTGTACAACTGGACCCAGAAACATATGCTGTGGATTTGAAGCCCTTCACAGAGGCACTTCTAATGACTTTCCACAACATCATTATGTTTTATGGAGAAATAAGAAAAACACCAATACTTTTTGTTGCACCTGCTTGTAGCAGGGTGCGATACAGGCGTCTGCTTTTCCGTCCATCTGTCTGTCGGTCTGTTAACATATATGTTGACGTTCGACATTTATGTCAAAGTTAGTATTCTAATCAACTACAAGACTAAACAACCATCAAACCTTGCATGAAACAACTCCCTGACCTCCTGACTTTGTGATATAGGCGTCTGCTTTTCCGTTCATCTGTCCGTTTGTCCATCTGTTTGTCAACATTTATGTCGAAGTTCGACATTTATGTCAAAGTTAGTATTCTAATCAACTACAAGACTAAACAACCATCAAACCTTGCATGAAACATCTCCCTGACCTCCTGACTTTGCAACATAGGTGCCCGCTTTTCAGTTCGTCTGTCCATTCGTCCATCCGTTCGTCTGATAACAGTTCTGTTATGTCAAAGTTCGACATTTATGTCAAAGTTAGTATTTTAATCAACTACAAGACTAAACAGCAATCAAACCTTGCATGAAACATCTCTCTGAGCTCTTGCCTTTGTGACATAGGCATCTGCTTTTCTGTTCGTCTGTCTGTTTGTCCGTCTGTCAACATTTATGTCGAAGTTCGACATTTATGTCAAAGTTAGTATAATTATCAATTACAAGACTAAACAACCATCAAACCTTGCATGAAACATCTCTCTGACCTCCTGACTTTGCAACATAGGTGCCCACTTTTCTGTTCGTCTGTCTGATCGTCTGTCCATCCGTCCGTCTGTCAACATTTATGACGAAGTTTGACATTTATATCAAAGTTAGTATTTTAATCAACTACAAGATTAAACCACCATCAAACCTTGCATGACACGTCTCCCTGACCTCCTGACTTTGCGACATAGGCATCCCCTTTTTCGTTCATCCGTCCATTTGTCCGTCCGTCTCAAAATTTATCTCGGAAGTTCGACATTTACATCAAAGTTAGTATTCTAATCCACTACAATTCTACAACAATCATCATACCTTTCATGACACAGCTCCCTGACCTCCTGACTTGGCAGGTACATTGACCCAGTGACCTTGACCTATATTTTGTGCTCCAGTGACTTTGACACAATTTACGTTGACGTTCCAGATCTTCTCAACTATAAGGCGTACAACTACCAAACCTTACATAATGCTTCTCCTAGATGTACTGACTCGGCAGGTACCTTGATCCGGTGACCTTGACCTATATTTTGCGCTCCAGTGACTTTGAAACATTTTGTGTTGACCTTCGATATCTATTCAACTATAAGGCCTGCAACCATCAACCCTTGCAAAGTGCTTCTTTTCAATGTACTGACTCGGCAGATACCTTGACCTGGTGACCTTGACCTATATTTTGGCTGCAGTGACTTTGGCATAATTTACGTCAACGTTCCAGATTTCCTCAAGTGTAAGACCTCTAGCCACCAAACCTTGCACAGTGCTTCTCCTAGATGTACTGACTCAGCAGGTATCTTGACCCGGTGACCTTGACCTATATTTTGCGCTCCAATGCATTTTACACATTTTACGTCGACCTTCAATATCTCCGCAGCTATAAGGCATACAACCACCAAACCTTGCATAGTGCTTCTCCTCAATGTACGGACTCTGCAGGTATCTTGACTCGGTGACCTTGACCTATATTTCACGCTCCATTGACTTTTACATCTTTTACATTGCCCTTCCATATGTCCTCAACTGTAAGGCCTTCAACCACCAAACCTTGTATAGTGCTTCTTCTTGATGTACTGACTCGGCAGGTACCTTGACCTGGTGACCTTGATCTATATTTTGCACTCCAGTAACTTTGACCAATTTTACCTTGATGTTTGGTATCTCCTCAAATATAAGACCTACAACAACTTAACCTTGCATAGTGCTTCACCTCATTGCACTGGCTTGGCAGGTACCTTGACCTGGTGACCTTGACCTGTATTTGACACATTCTAAGTTGATGTTCGATAACTCCTCAGCTATAAGGCCTACAACCACCATATCTTGCATAGTGCTTCTCCTTGATGTACTGACTTAACAGGTACCTTGACCCGGTGACCTTGACCTATATTTCACGCTCCAGAGACTTTTACACATTTTACGTCTATGTTCCATTATCATTGAGCTGTATAATACGAAAAGTCAGTGCTGAAGATATAGCCATTAGAGGGAATGGCACTGGCCTGGAAAAAAATGTGCCCCACTAGACACTTTCTCTACAGTTTTTTCAACCCAGTTTTCCAACTAAGCACTGCTAAGAATGAAATAAACTTATTTAATAACCAGGTTCTGATTGTGGCTCCTGTGACTTTTGCCCCAGCAGGTGTGACGACGCCTTCCGCGGAATTCTTGTTGATTAAAAAACATCATTTTAAATAGGTTTGACATTTCATGCAAATTGTCTGCCAAGGAGGTGACAATTTATATGGAATGTCAAACCTGTTTTTATGGTGTCAGTTTGCATGAAATGTCAAACCCATTTTCTGGGAAAAATAATAAAAAATATCATCAATTCGTTGTCTGCCCAGAGAGAGGTAACAGTTAACCCTTGTCCTGCTTAACCTGGATATACCCTGTCTTTACAAACAGTGTAGATCCAGATCAGTTGGCTTCTTCAGAAGCCAACTGATCTGGATATGCACTGTTTGACATTAAGCATATGGATTTGTATCAATAAACTGAATCAAGTAATCTGGGCCCGGTTGTTCAAAGCGTTGTTAGCTTAACGAGCTCGTTAAGGGTCATTTCGTTAACTGTTTTAGCAAATTCAATATACAATATTCTGATATTTTTTGCTGAAAAAATGTGAGTAGCTTTTGCACTGCAAAAGCTACTCACATTTTTTCAGCAAAAAATTTCAGCATATTTGCGTATCACTCAATTAAAATTTTAACGAATCGTTAACTAACGACATCGTTAGCTTTGAACAACTGGGCCCTGATTGGCATAAAATTAGAAGTGGGCGTGGCATCTTAATTTATTCAGCAGGACAAGGGTTAAGGGCTAAGAGTTTGGATAATCATTTTGAAGTGATAGAATTGGAAAACAATTGCTTTGGTTGACATAATGTTTCATTTCTCCCTGTACCATATTTACCTTATATATTTGGACAGACAGATCTGAGCAAACAGTGTAGACCCAGATGAGATGCCACAGAATGCAGCAAGGTCTCCACTGTTTGCCACTCATCCAGCAATTTTTAGTCACAACATCAAGTAGTAAATTATATTTCTTCAAAGTTTAGAACAAGTATGTTAAGGAGTTGAGGTGTCTGAATACTAATGGTAAATATGGTAAACCTATTCTGGGTACTCACTGGAACAGTCTTGGTGGGGCAGCCCACAACTATTTATGGAAAAATCAGAAAAAATATTTACCTACACACTGCTTATCTGGAACTAGAGATAACCTTTACACACTTTATGCAAATGTAACAGACAACAGATGGATGATATTTTCCCAGAAAATAATACTTGACATTTCATTCAAACTGTCTCAGTAATAGTTATTATAAATGTCTTCAACTGCTATTTAACATACAACAGATGAGTCTGCCTTTTGATTGGGATGTTATGGGTTTGGTCCCCAACCAGGTCATACCTAAGACTACAGTATATACCCTAAGTATTGGAACACCATAAATCCTTACCATACTTGTCCAAAAATTTGAAAAAGTCTATTTTCTATAGACTGAGGTGTCTAAAAAAGTGCTGTATGAGTGGCAAACAGTGTAGACCATGGTTAGATGCCACATTCTATGACATCTAATCTGGATATACACTGTTTAGATCTGTCTGTCCAATATTTAGGATTATTATGGTACTAACTGCTCTTTTGCTTGACACCCAGCACTTTAGACTGGTCAAACCACGATTGGTTGTTGTCTGACAGCGTGTCTGGGGAGGGGGTGATACTGCATCAGTTCCCAGCCTCACATCCTGACACCATCAGAACATGACTGAATGGTTGTTGACAGCAATGTTAAAGCTCACAGCCAATTCTGTTTAACCTTTAAAGCGCCAGTCAAAAGAACAGCAGAGGACATGCGGAAGTATTGCTTATTTTGTATTTTTCAGAGGAAATAAGGCTTGACATTCCATGTGAATCATCTGCAGATGATTCACATGAAATGTCAAGCCTTATTTCTTAAGAATAAAATGGAAAGAAAATATAGTTTGTTGTTTGCTACAAATTTGCTTGACTTTTTAAAGGTTAACTATAATAGCTGTTACACAAGCTGCTTCAGCACAAAACTGGGAAAATAGAAAATAATTTAACCTTGTCCACTCTCTTGGCTAATTCAGCAGCTGACAGACTGGCGTATTTTTTTCTTATTTCGTCCAGAAAACAGAGTTAGACAATCTCCAGTGGAGACAATTTGCATGAAATGTCTAATCCTGTTTTCTGGGAAAAATGAAAAAAGGATATTTCAGAATGTTGTCTGCTGATAATTTTACGCAGAATGCTAAACCTTAAAAAAAACTTGTTTACAGCATCTGTTCCAGATAGGACATGTTTCAAAACTAACAGCCATGTTAAGTGAATTCGCAATTTGATAATGTTTTTCTGACTATAGATATCGGAGAAACCGCTAATGCCATCAAATAAACACATCGGATAGGCAGCAATCCTGAATGAATCCTGAATGAAAAATTTAATTGACGAACATCGAGCAATTTAATACTAGACAATGTTTCAGCTGCAAAAACTGCATTTGTCAGCTGTCATTTTGGCAGTTGAAAATGTAGAATTCTTATTAAATGATCAATGTTGGTCGATTCTCTCATCCTTTCGCGACTGCCACCTATGGGGTATGATGTATATTAGGACATGGTAAACTCCTCCCCATACAGTGCTAAGGACAAATTCAGCAGATGACAAATTGATGATAATTTTCTCGTTTTTTTTTTTTTTGTTTGTTTTATTTTCAGAAAAGTGGATTTGACATTTCATGACAATTTTGCATGAAATGTCAAATCCCATTTTCTGAGAAAAAAAAAAGAAAAGCAAAATATTTCAAATATCATCTGAACATTTTACCCAGCATGCTAAGTGTTAACCCTTAAAGCGCCAATCATAACAATTGTTGTCTGCTTTGTCTTCTGCTGGTTACTTTTAAAAGTCAGTGTTGCAAATAGTGTGGACCCAGATCAGACTGCTCCTAGAGGAGCAGTCTGATCTGGGTCCACACAGTTTGCCTATATGCAAAAAGCATGTTTGAAAAGTTTGCAAGAAGATGCAGCAGACGGCATTTTCAGATGCAGGTTTTCTTGGCATTTTAAGGTTTAAGATTTGAACAAATCATGTAATATCTAGAGTGTAAACCAGCAGAGACTATGACAGTATGTGGCTGCACTGTTTTCTCAGACCTGTCTGTTCTAATGCTTAACATGAATATGGTATTGATCACAGATTCAACCACAAACCAGGCAAATAAAGCTAAAATAGACCAGTAGTAAGTTTACAAACAGATAGTCTTCAACCCAATTATCCTGCTATGAAAGATTCTGATCTGAGTCTTTGGAAGGGGAACTCCTACCTACCAGTATGTTATTTCCCTCTTTCTCCATGGATTTATTTCACACTTGCACATGTCATGTATCCGTGGACTGGCTATTAGTGCAATAATCATGATCATGTGACTACCGCCTGCCTCGGTGGCTCATTTGGATGCACCTCAGACTGGTGATAAGAAGGTTTTGAGTTTGACTCCTGCCAGTAACACAAATATGTCACACAGATAAGAAGGCAGTTCAACTTTTGGCAACATTCTTTCATGGAGATTTGATCTTGAATTATTTTCTATGGTCAT
Source organism: Anodontia alba (assembly GCA_964016985.1). NCBI lineage: Eukaryota > Metazoa > Mollusca > Bivalvia > Lucinida > Lucinidae > Anodontia > Anodontia alba. The sequence goes on along the minus strand of OZ024833.1, from coordinate 60,500,585 downwards.
TCGCTCCTTTCAGCTGATTCAAAAGGGCAAAAGAATGTGCACAATACTGGTAAACTGCTTAGAGCCTGCTCAGTAAAAGTGTGCTTAGGTAAACTAATCATGCTTGACATGACCCCAGTGGGTTGACTGGGCTGTAAAACCTCAACACAAACAAACAAACGTGACTGTCATGTGATAGCGAGTCATGGTACAAACTAGTGTTTGCTTCACATAAAAAAAAAGAAAAACAAAAGTAAAAGAAAACTCCAGGAGACTAGCATCATATGTTGCCATTGCAGGAAAGATTTGACAACTTGCAATGATACGTGTACTCTTTGTATACATTTATCACCGGAAAATGTTTCAGTAGAGTGTGTGGTTAGCACAGGAGCCTGGGGTGAGATGAAAAAAAAAAAAAAAAAATAGAAAAACTAAAAGGATGAAATTTGACTGTGATTTTGGAGAATTATTTCACCAACTGACTTGAACACAGACAAACGAAGGTTTGTGATAAAGTACATTCTCTCCCCTAGGAGAGAGAAATCTAGAACTAAAAGGCAGGGCGAGCCTTCTTTCTGGAAGTGCTGAGGTGCTCTAGAATAGGCTTATTCCCTGAAAGTATATATATATATACTACAATGTATACTACAAGGTAGACTGGCTGCAGTCTCTAGTGACAAAATATTTTTTCTTGTAATGTGTTTAATAATCCACTAAAATAAAACCAAAGTAATATCATGACTATAAAGGCTGGTCACTAGAGACCAGCCTTTATAGTCATGATATTTTTTGGTTTTATCTTAGTGGGATTATCAAACAGGATTATGAGAAAAATATTTAGTCACTGGAGACTGGAGGCAGTCTAACTACAAGGGTGCTAGATGATTCAGTCTGATCTGTATTAATCAATCTCACCTGTGTTAAAAGACATATTATGGATTGAACCACTTGTGTTGTCTCTTTTGACAGGTTTGACCATTTTATATGTATTTCTAAAATAATGTGTGTCGCTAAATGCTTTGCATGCTGGGTAAAATTTAAGTAAATGATGATTTGAAATATGTTTCTTGTTTTTTCCAGAAAATAGACTTTGCATTAGGAAAACATGCCTATTCAAATATACTGAAAATTTTACCACCAAAAAATGAAAATTTTCAGAAAAAAAAAATGCTGATATATTTCATATTTCTGCTCAAAACATAGATTTTGGGTACTTGTTAGAACCGCCTCGATGAGTACCCACAATCTATGTTTTTGAGCAGAAATAAGAAAAATAATATATACCCCTGTAAACCCCAGTTTTACTATATAAAAGTGGGGTTTAAGGGGGTCAAAATAATATAGGTATGTTTTCGTGATGGACATTTCATGCAAATTGACTCTCCTCAGGAGACAACTTGCATGAAATTTCAAACCTGTTTTCTGGGAAAAAATAGGAAAAATATCATCAATTTGTCATCTGCTGAATTTTAGATAGTGGTAAAGGTTAAAAAAGTGATAAAAATGCAAATATGTAACATGAATGTCACTACTGTTGACCAAGTTATTTGTCTTCATCTGCATATAAAAACAGTGGTCTTAGGTTTAACCCTTAAAGTGCAAATCACAACTGCAACAGATGACCTTTGAATTTTTTTTTTTTTTTCAGAGAACATAAGCTTTTGACTTTTCATGTATGATTCACATGAAATAACAGCCTAATTTTCTCAGAAAAAAAAAGAAGAGAAAATTAGATTGTCTTCGCTACAATTTTACTTGGCACTTTATGGGTTAAACTAGGGTTACTTGCAACAAGTTGACATCACGAAAACATACCTATATAATTTTGACCCCCTTAAACCCCACTTTTATATTGTAAAACTGGTGTTTACAGGGGTATACATTATTTTTCATATTTCTGCTCAAAAACATAGAATGTGGGCACTCGTTCAAACTGCCTCGGTGAGGCGGTTCTAATGAGTACCCACAATCTATGTTTGAGCAGAAATATGAAAAAATATCGGTATTTTTGTCTGAAAACTTCCAGTTTTTGGTGGTGAAATTTTCAATATATTTGGATAGGCGTGTTTTCGTACCAGAAATAGATTCACCAGATACTGCTTACTAAATGTCACTTGAGTAGAGAGAGTTGCGGACTCATTATCGTGAGTCAAACAAGTTAACCATTAAAGGAAAACACTCACAAAATTGATAATCAGTTTAAAATGAACCCTTGTCCTGCTGAATAAATTAAGAGGCAATGCCCATTTCTAACTTTCAGCCAGTCAGATTACTTGATCCAGATTGCTGCTATAAATTCACTGTTAGCAAAGTAGGGTATATGTGGGCTGGGTGGACAGGGCAGCCCTTGTTGACAGACAGCGGTACCAAGTGTGCATGGGTGATCCATGAAAGCAAGGCTGTACAAATATATGTACATAACAATTGCTGCTGCCTCTATGTGCCTTGGGTGCCTGGTAGCGTTAAAAATCTGCACAATAACATTAAATAGTAGGGTATATCCGGGTTCAGCAGGACGAGGGTTAAAGACCTACATAGCTGAGAACATTGATGCAAATTTTATCAAAAATAGTTGAAAATTAAGAAAGTTTTGGGTATTTGAAGATATCAAACAAGACTGTCATGGGCACTGCCATTGTTGTGGTTTGTGACATAATTTGCTCCTAATTAAATATGCATGAACTGAATAACTCCCATATGCAAAAATATCAAATGCTGTCTTTCTGCATATATCTTCCTTGGTATAATAGCAACGTACTTTCCCTAATATTGCATTGTTTTCTGTCTAACAGAGAGTTTTATTGTCATTTTTTGAATTTTTCAAATTTATCTCGTTAAATATTCAAAATGGCGGCGCCCATGTTGACTTTTACAAAAGCTAAAAACTCCATTAACTTCCTCATTTCTTGATGATAAACTTGCACCAAAATGTTCAGTTTGTAATATCTTTAACATCAGACATACTTTATATATTGTGAGTGTTTCCCTTTAATGTTTAGCACTCAGTAAATTTTCAGCAGAATTTGAATTTGTTTTTCGCAGAAAACAGGATTTGACATTTCATGCAAATTGTCTCCAGTGGAGATGGACAATTTGCATAAACTATCAAATCCTGTTTTCTGCAAAAAAATAAAAAAAAATCTTGTCAATTTGTCATCTGCTGAATTTGCCTCCAGAGTGGTTAAGATAAAATTGCTGATCATATCTGCAGCAGACATCCTTTTGCCTTTTTTTTTTTTTCAGAGAAAATAAACTTGACATTTCATGTTCTTAATCTGCCTTGCAGACAATACACAGGCAGATGATTCACATAAAATGTCAAGTCTTACTTTCTCTGAAAAATATATGAAACCAATTTTAGAATGTCATCTGCTACAAATTTGCTTAGTGCTTTAACCCTTGTCATGCTGAATAAATTAAGATGCCACACCATTTCTAATTTTCAGCCAATCAGATTACTTGATCCGAGTTTTTGATAGAAATTCACATATTAAATAACGAACAGTGCAGATTCAGATCAGTTGGCTACACTGTTTGCTAAGACAGGGCATATCGTGTTTAGCAAGTGAAGGGTTAAGGGTTAAATTGAATGCCATAAAGCTGATCTCGAACATTCAAATGTTTGATTGCTGACATAGACAGTGAGTTGTTCCCTGTTCATAGCGGCTGGGATTTTCTTGTTCATCTGCAGATTAGGATTACTGTCTTGATCTGCAAACTGGGCCCAGTTGTTCAAAACTAACGATGTCGTTAGTTAACGATTCGTTAAAATTTATATTGAGTGATACGCAAATATGCTGAAATTTTTTGCTGAAAAAATGTGCAGTGCAAAAGCTACTCACATTTTTTCAGAAAAAAAAAATCAGAATATTGTATATTGAATCTGCTAAAAGCAGTTAACGAAATGACCCTTAACGAGCTCGTTAAGGTAACGACGCTTTGAACAACTGGGCCCTGGAGTTTAAAGGGGTATACGTTATTTTTCTTATTTTTGTTCAAAAACATATATTATGTGTACTTGTTAGAACTGTCTCACCAAGGCAGGAGGCAGTTCTAACAAGTACCCACAATCTATGTTTTGAACAGAAATATAAAAAATATTAGAGTTTTTTATCTGAAAATTTTCAGATTTTGGAGGTGTAATTTTCTATATACATTCTGTATATTTGAATAGGCCTTTTTTCCCTAATGTACCAGCAGATTGTGATTTCCTGCTCAACCACTAGTTTGGAAATCTATTTGTTTGCAGATTTTGATTGTCCTGTTAACCCACATGCTAGATTTCAACTCGGGTTGCTCAGGAAAATTACAATCTGCCTGTGAAAACATATCTTATCCTGTGTTTGAACAGGAATATCAAATATCCCAGTCTGCATCATGAAAACATGCCTATATAATTTTGACTGCCTTAAACCCCACTTTTATATAGTAAAACTGGGATGTACAGGGGTATATATTATTTTTTTTTTATTTTTGCTTGAAAACATAGATTGTGGGTACTCGGTACTTGCTGAGGCAGTTCTAATGAGAACCGACAGGCTATGTTTTGAGCAGAAATATGAAAAATCTGAGAGTTTTTTATCTGAAAATTTTCAGTTTTTAGAGATGAAATTTTCTATATATTTGAATAGGCGTGTAAGTGTGGTCGGGTAGTGCAACAGGTAAGGGTAGAGGGGGAATTTTTTTTATTTCTTCTGTTTCTTCACTTTCATTCCTGTCCCTCTCTTTTATCTCCTACTATCTCTTCTATCTCTTTTCTCCCTTTCTCTTGGAGACGACACAAAATGACCACAAGGGGTGATGTGTCATTAAACCCCCAACACAATCAAATAAATAGGTGTGTTTTCGTAATGGGGAGTGAACATAAAGATCACAGTCTGCTGGTGAACAGATATCCCAATTCATGGGTGAAAAAAAAAAAAATTATCTTCTTAGGTGAACAGAGATCCCAACCTGCAGGATGATGATAATGGTTTGAATGGTTTGGTGCTTTACATCTCTTCATCATTGTTTGTCATATTGAGAAATGCTGTACATAACCATGACTAGAAGGATTTGATTTTGTGATCAATGATGGGAAGTACTAACCACTTTGCCACCTGGATGATTCTCCAGTCTTTAAGTGAACAAGAAAATCACAATGTACTTGTGAACAAATACCAGCAAATACCACACATGTTGGGATATCTGTTCACAGCAAATTGCGATTTTCCTCCTCACCCAGTGAATAAAAATAGTGGGAGCAAGAAAGTCACAATCTGCTGGTCTAAAAAGCAAGAAGAATAAACAAAAAACAAAAACACTGATCAAAAATAGATGGCTAAAATTGGATTTTAATGAAATCCTCATTTTTCTCAAGAACTCCTTTTTGGCAGTATTTTGTTGTTTTTACCATTCAGTGTTGACATCTGCTGTCTAAATATTGACAGAAAACAATTCGATCTTATGCTTTGTTTTGACAGAATCATTCCATAGTAATTTCCTGCAACTCTCAAATGATTTCCTTATCCATGAATGAAACCAAGATTGATTGGCCAACTTTGCATCATTGGTTCATGATAAATATTGTATTTACTGTAAGAAGTCAGACAAACAAGCTTGAGCAAACAGTGTAGACCAAGTCAGCTCGGCAGAATTCAGAATCTGATCAGGGTCTGCACTGTTCGCAACTCATCTAGCAGCTTTTAGCTACGTCAGCTGGTAGTAATATAGATTTAACCTTTACTACTCCCTGGGATAATTCAGCAGACGACAAATTGGTGAAATTTTTCCCGGAAAACAGGATTTGACATTTCATGCGAATTGTCTCCTTTGGAATGTCAAATCCTGTTTTCTGGGAAAAATAAGAAAAATATTTCAAAATGTCGTCTGCTGAAAATTTTACCCAGAATGCTTAAGGATAAATATGCTACAGAATTAGTTAAGCAACATCAAGCAGAAAGATGGCATTGTGTATATACCATACTTACCCATAACACTGGGACAACTTCACCCATTTTAGACTGAATAAACTCTCCCAGTGGAAGAGTCAAATTTCAGTTGTGGTTCTGGCCTTGGTGGCTCAGTGGAATGCGGGTCCGACTGGTGATTAGGTTCACGATTTCGATCCCCACCAGGTCCAGCAATCACACTTTTCCTGGGCAGGCTTAGTCCTCTAAGCCGTTAACCAGTATTTGTGCACATTCTTTTGCCAGAAACTGACAACTGCCCTTCTTGAATCAGTGGAAGGGAGAGTATGACCGTAGAAAATACTTCATGATCAATCTCTACGCAAGAATGTAAAATGACCCTCTTGGGTTGACGCGTTGTTAAACCTGAACTCATCATCATCCTTTCTCCGAAAGATGATGCAGAATGACTCTCATGGGTTGATGCTTTCTATAGAAGATGATTCAAAATGACCCACAAGAGTTGACATGTCATTAATTATTCCAACAAGTCCATTTTACTATAAATCAATGAATGTTTACTGACAATTAATTCACATCAGAACTATTGAAATTTCAGTACCTATTATGGGAATATTCCAAGCTATAGATAAAAAAATATAACCTTGTCTACAGCTTGGACCTCCCATAATAGGCATTGAAATTTAACCTTGTCCAATGGCCTTATGCTTCCAGTTCCCACATGTATCCCACCTATATTTGGTCAAACTGAAAATTGAAACCCAAGTCGCAGGTCACCAGACAAGGTTATATTTATGCCTTAAAAGTATGTTGTGGTCAGTAAACATTCATCTTTTTAACTTGTTGATGTGTCTAAAACAAAGCTGGATGAGCAACAAACAGTGTCGACACTATTCAGATGCCATATTTTACACTGTTTGCTCAGGCCTGTCTGTCCCAGTTCTTAGGGTAAATATTGTTGAATGAGATCTTAACCATTAACTCTTGTCCTGCTGAACCTGGATATACCATGCCTTTGCAAACAGTGTAGATCCAGATCATTTGGCTTCTTCAGAAGCCAATGATCTGGATCTGCATTGTTTGTCATTTAGTATATAAATTTATATCAACAACTTTGATCAAGTAATCTGATTGGCTGAAAATTGGAAGTGGGCATGGCATCTTAATTTATTCAGCATCATACATGCCATATCTCACACTGTGAGATAAAATCTCACAGAATTCGGCCCACCTGGAAGGCAATTTCCATAAAAAATTCTGATCTCACAGAATTTTCAGACCATTTTACAACAGATTTTATGAAGAAATAAAACATAAATCACACACTTGTGTGGTTCTTACAAGCTTCTTACATTCAAATAAAGACTTTTGTCTATGTTGGGGGAACTCTAAAGTGATGCTTAAGAAAGTCTCACAGAATTCTGTCAAATCTCCCATAAAATTTTGACTTATCTCACAGATTTTAGTCCACAGCTTATGACATGTATGCAGCATGACAAGGGTTAAAGTGCCAAGCAAAATTGTAGCCGACAACATGTTAATTTTTTGTCATTGATACTTTTCAGAGAAAATAAATCTTGGCATTTCATGCAAATTATCAGATAAGTGGATGATTCACATGAAATGTCAAGCTTTTTTTCTCAAAAAATCAAAATGACATCTTTTGTTATGAAGAACTCTCAGCACAACAACTGTCATATCGTGGTCTTTGCTTTCAATAGCTGGATACACTTGGAAGATTTTCTACAAGGGAGACAACCTATGTGACTTCCTGTTTCTTTTCTTGCACACCTGCACATCAATCCCCTTCTGAGAAAGGGTCTTCTCTAAAAGAAAAGAATTTGCTCCTATAGGGGAGCAAATTCTAAAAGAAAAGAATTTGCTCCTATAGGGGAGCAAATTCTTTCCTTTTAGAGAAGACCCTTTCTCAGATGGGAGCCAAAACAGTTTTGAGAGTTGCCTTCCTTGAAAATGTTCTTTATTTCCCTTAAAAAGACATCAAATGCCCTGATCAAACTGCCTGGATGTTCTATAATCATAGATAAGGTGCTTTTATCAACCAAAAGGTTTTGATACTTGGTATAATTTTCTTAATTTTTGCATGAAAGCATGTGTTGCTGATATTCATTGCAAGAACCTCGATGCTTGAGATGGTTCCAATGAGTACCATCATCAAAAATAAGAAAAATATTTATCTGGGCCCATTTGTTCAAAGCTAACGATGTCGTTAGTTAACGATTCGTTAAAATTTACATCCAGTGATACACAAATATACTGAAATTTTTTGCTGAAAAAATTGTTACGAGCCAGGCGTAACGAGAAAGAAATGAAAGTGAAACTAGCAACAAGCTTTGAATTGTTAACAATATTTATTCCACAAAAATAAAACAAGATTCAAAACAACAGAATGTAAGTAAAAAGTACCTTTCAAGTTTCTGTCACTAAGTCCCTCTGAAATAATCCGGGAGAATTTATAAAACAAATCCTTTGACTAACAGTTTCTGATCCCACAATTTAATGTTCCTGAATTCAGAATTTAAGTCCAGAATGAATAAAATAGTAAAGTAATCCATTATAGAATAATTTCCAGTGAAAGTATACAAAGATGCCCAGATGAAAATCTGTTCTCCTTATATAATATCAAAAAGGTTCTAGAAAAAGAATTTACGACAAGCATCTCTTACTTTCCAGTTCCAATCAAGAAACTTCTAAATCTTCCATGACATGCTAAAAATAACTCAGTCCAGAATCGAGGACGTAAACATCATGTTATTGTAAACATGTTGTTCTAGAAAGTTATTTTTGGAAACATAGTAAATAAAGCTATTTATGGAAACATAGTAAACATGATGTTTAAAAAAATTGAATACCCTTTTATATAACAAAATGTGAGTAGCTTTTGCACTGCAAAAGCTACTCACATTTTTTCAGCAAAAAATATCATAATATTGCATATTGAATCTGCTAAAACAGTTAACGAAATGACCCTTAACGAGCTCGTTAAGCTAACGACGCTTTGAACAACTGGTCCCTGGAGTCTTATCTAATAATAATAAATAATAATAATCGACCTTATTTATAGAGGGTAACACATTTAGTAATCTAGTACTAATCTTCCATGTGGCCCTCTTTTTTCCTGGGTAGAAACCAGTACTAAGCAGTGTGGATAAAGTCTCTTGCTCAAGGAAACAACACTTGCTGTTAGTGGGGATCGAACCCGGTACCTATCGATCTCGAGTCCGACGCTTTACCACTGCACCACAGCGCTCCACAAGCATGGTATTGTATTATTGGTAATAAATGGCCAATTTGGACTTCATTCTCCATATGTACCCTAAATATTTGGATACCCTAACTTTCCGCTCTGTAACTTTTGGAGGGATGCATTGATTTCATTCAAACTTTGCAGAAGTTTATATCACTGTAAAATACAGGTCAAGTTTGATATTGGTAATCATCCGCCAAATTTTGCCTGAGTTATGGCCCTTTTTTGACTTTGTTTTTGTTTGTGTGTTGAAATTGGTTTCCACTCAATAACTTTTGCAGGGATGCATTGATTTTATTGAAAGTTTGCAGAAGGATATAATATTGTAAAATACAGGTTAAATTTGATATTGTTAATCTTCCAAAAAATTTTGGGCAAGTTATGGCTCTTTTTTGACTAAGTGGCCTTTAGAAAATAGGAGCAATTATAAGGACCAGTGTTTTTTATGTTTTTCATATCAGATGGTTGGCGCTTTAAGGAGGTGACACATCTGATTCTTGAAATTCTAGTTTTATTTGGCCTTAGGTAAATACAATTATACATTTTCACTTGAGATGGTCCAGTTACTGTGTTTCAGGCTGAAAATTTGTCTGGCATCTTTTGCTTAAGGCTCTTGTCAAGAAGAATATTCATACAAGTGCCATATTTACCCTAAGTACTTGGACAGACAGGCTTGAGTCCGTGTAGACCCAGATCAGATATCACAGTGTGGTATCTGATCCAAGTCTACATTGTTTGCCTCGTCCAGCAATGTTCAGACATATCAACAGGTAGTAAAATGAATTGTCAAAATTTTATGACAAAGAGTACCCATGTCAGAAAGGTTTGTAAGGGTCAAATAAAAGTTAAAAAGGATTTATCTTTTAAGCTCACCTGAGCCTTTAGGCTCATAGGTGAGCTTGTAGTATAGGCAGGCTCTGCCTGTCTGAGTGAACATCCAAGGTTTAGGGGTTATTTTTGGGCTATTTTGGACATAATTATGAGGTATTTTGAGGTTTATTCAGTTTAAAATGCATTAGCTAGCCCCTGAACCAAATTTGAGTAGCCCCTAAATCCTTATGGAAATTCAACATTGAGGTAGCCCCTAAACCCAAAATGTTAGAATGTCCATCCATACGTATGTCCGTTCGTCGTCTGTCTGTTGTCCACACACTTCAACCACCTTCTCCACAGAAACCACTGGGCCAATCAAAGCAAATCATATAGAGCCTCAGTGGGAAGGGGGAACAAAAGTTTGTTTTGCGGCATCTTGGTCACATGACCAAGATGACTGCCCATATATGGTAAAAACTCTTTAAAACTCTTCTTCTCCAGGACAAAGGGCCAATGGGGCTTGGCATGCAGCATTGGGGACATGGGCAAAATGAAATTTGAAAAAATGATGATCTTAGGTTGAGCTTGACATTTTTTACAGAAAGGTCAAATTATGTTACATAGACTCCTATAGGCAAAATTTTAAAATTCTTCTTGTGTGAAACTAGAAGGCCCAGGTCTTTGATATTAAATATGTAGCTTTATCTTGTGGACGTCTATGAAAATTTTTCAAATTATAGCCCTGGGGTAAAAAATGACCCCTCCCCAGAGGTCACTTGTTTTACTTAGACTCATATATGGAAAACTCTTCAGTTGTCTTCTTCTCAGAAACCACTGGGCCAATGAAAGCTAAATTTTGTACAGAGCCTCAATAGTTAAGGGGAATGAAAGTTTATTTACAGATCTTGGTCACATGATCAAGACAGCCACCACGCCCATGTATGGAAAAAAAAACCTTTAAAAATCTTCTTCTCCTGAACCAAAGGGCCAATGGCCCTGGGGCTTGGTATGCAGCATTGGGGACATGGGTCCAATAAAATTTGAAAAAATAATAACCTTTGGTTGACCTTGACCTTTTCAGTTAGAAGGCCTTTTCAATGGAAAGGTCAAATTTTTCTGCATAGGCTCCTATAGGCAAAACTTTAAAATTCTTCTTGTCAGAAACTAGAAGGCTGAGGCCTTTGGTAATTAGTGTGTAGCTTTATCTTGTGGACCTCTACCAAGATTGTTCAAATTGTAGCCCAGGGGCCAAAAATGGCCCCACCCAGGGGTCACTTGTTTTTCATAGACTTGTATAGTGAAAACTGTTCAAACGTCTTCTCTTCAGAAACCACTGGACCAATTGGAGCCAAATTTCATATGGATCCTCAATGGATAGGGGGAATGGAAGTTTGTTTGCCACATCTGGGTCACATATCCAAGTTGGCTGCCATGCCCATATATGGTAAAAACCCTTTCAAAAATCTTCTTCTCCAGAACTAAAGGGCCAATGAAAGCTAAATTTCGTACAGAGCCTCAATAGTTAAGGGGAATGAAAGTTTATTTATCGATCTTGGTCACATGATCAAGACAGCCACCACGCCCATGTATGGAAAAAAACCCTTTAAAAATCTTCTTCTCCTGAACCAAAGGGCCAATGGCTCTGGGGCTTGGTATGCAGCACTGGGGACATGGGCCCAATAAAGTTTGAAAAATTATAATATTCAGTTGACCTTTTTAATGGAAAGGTCAAATTTTTCTACATACCGTAAAGACTCGGCTAAAAGTCGATTCGGATTTAAGTCGGGGGCCTTTTTTTGGCAGTTCTAGTCTGGATTTGCTTATACTCCTTTATAAGACGGGTCAAATTTTTGTTGTGTCTATTTGGGTTTGCCAGACACAGTTTTGATGTGAGAAATCAGTCCCGAAATTCGCAAACCTGAGCGAGACAATAACTGTTCAGTCACACAAGTGGACTTTCCTTCAGCTTCTTTTAGACAAATAATTGAAGCAGCACTTGCATCGTTTAGCAATTAAATCATATCTTTCTCGGGTTGGTGGACAGACCGATATTTCTACTTTTTTTTTGTTTTTTTGTTAGAAATCCTTACTTCCTTTGCACATGGCTTGTTTACTGCCTCTTCTGCAGAGTTTCAAAGAGAGACAACCCTTACTGAACCTGGATAACTGTGAAGTTAATATCATACGATATTCTCTTACGTTTCGGCATGATGGTAATCTGACACACATTGTTTATCAGAACAAAATCTGCTATCTATTAATTGCCGATTTGCCTATTTATTATCTGGAGCTGATAAACAAACAAACCTTTCTTTTTGTCAACACTGTGCACTGGAAATAGCCTTGAGCGATTTGCTCATTGCAATTCTGCTTGATCCGCATGTCAGTAAGTAACTGCCCATTTGATTGAGGTATGGAAAAAATCAATACCAGAGCTGTTATGTATTTACCCAAAGAATTGGGACACCTTAATACCTTACCATTCTAGTCCTAAAATTTAAACAAGTCTATTTTATATTGCTGGATGAGTGATAGTGTAGATGTGGAACAGAAGCTGTGCAATTTATGCGATGTCTGATCTGGGTCTACACTGTTTGCTCAGGCCTGTCTATCCCAACACTTGAGGTTATTACAGTAAGTATACAAGGGACATCGCTTCATATCTGCTTGGTTGCGCTTTACAACAATAAAAAAGTTTTTCTCGCTGTTATTAATTTGTATATTTATTTATAAAAAAAAAAACAACCCAAAACAAAAAACACATATATGACACATATTCTTTTGTAAACAAAGCCATTTTCAGTTATGTCTTTTCAAAAGCATTGCCGATCAGCTTTTTTCAGTATGACTCACATTCACCGGACATTGCAGGAAAAACAGTTGCAGCCAATGACCTCGGTTGTAAGAAGGAGTCGTTTTTTTAGGGTCCTTTTACTACGAATAAATCCCCGACTTATAGCCGAATCTTTACAGTAGACCTTTTTTGGCAAACTTTAAAATTCTTCTTGTCTGAAACTAGAAGGCCGAGGCCTTTGGTATTTGGTGTCTCTGCCTTTGGTATTTGGTGTGTAGCTTTATCTTGTGGACCGCTACCAAGATTGTACAAATTGTAGCCCTAGAGCCAAAAATGGCCCTGCCCCAGGGGTCACTTGTTTTACATACTCATAGAGGGAAAACTCTTGAAATGTCTTCTTTTCAGAAACCACTGGGCCAGTTGGAGCCAAATTTCATATGGATCCTCAATGGATAGGGGGAATGAAAGCTTATTTGCTGCATCTGGGTCAGATGGCCGCCATGCCCATATATGGTAAAAACCCTTAAAAATCTTCTCAGGATGGCCCTGGGGATTAGTATGCAGCATTTGTGACATGGTTCCAATAAAGTTTGAAAAAATATAACCTTTGGTTGACCTTGACCTTTTTTATGGAAAGGTCAAATTTTTTTACATAGACTCCAAAAGGCAAAGTTTAAAATTCTTTTTGTCTGAAACCAGAAGGCCCAGGCCTTTTATATTTAGAATGAGCTTTATCTTGTGGACCTCTACTAAGATTATTCAAACTGTAGCCCTGGGGTCAAAATAAATGGCCCAATGCCAGGGGTTACATGTTTTACATAGACTTGTATTGGGAAAAACTTTACAAATCTCCCTTGAAACTAGAAGGTTTCGGCCTTTATATTTGGTATGTAACGTCATCTAATAGGCTTCTGCCAAGATTGTTCAAATTATAGCCCTGGGTTAAAAAATGTCTCGGGGGTGGGGGGGGGCTCATTTGTTTTACATTGACTCATATAGGGAAAACATTTAGAAATCTTGTTGTCTTATACTAGAAGGCCCAGGCCTTTGATATTTGGTATGTAGCTTCATCTAGTTGGCCTTTATCAAGATTGTACAAATTATAGCACTGGGATCAAAAATGGCCCTGCCCCAGGGCTTATTTACTTTATATAGACACATATATGGACAAACTTTAAAAAAATTCTTGTCTGATTCGTGAAGGCCCAGGCCATTGATATCTTGCATGTAGCTTCAGCTAGAGGGCCTTACCAAGATTGTTTAAATTATGGCCCTGGGGTCCAAATAGTTCCATCCCAGAGGTCACTTGTCTTACATAGACTCGTACGGGGGAAAAGCTTTAAAAATCTTCTTATGTGAAACTAGAAGGCCTTATTTGGTTGTTAGTTTTATCTAGTGGACCTTTACAAAGATTGTTGACATTATACCCTGGGGTCAAAAAGGGCCCTGCCCCAGGGGTCACTTGATTTACATAGACTCACATGGGGGAAAATTTTTAAAAATCTTCTTGTGTGAAAGTAGAAGGCCTCTGATATTTGGTATGCCACTTTATCAAAGCCATATTTATGTGAAAATTCTGATTTGCCAAATTAAGTAAAGCTAAATTTCATACCAAGTTACTGTAGGATACAGAGATCAAAGGTTTTTCAAACTGTACCAGCTACCATATCAGTATATTTCATTCTTTAAAAATGTTACCATAAGCTTGCTTAGAACAAATAGTCTCAGGTGAGCTACAGGACCATTGGTCCTCTGGTTTATATTTATCTTGGTCATGCTGAACCTGGACATGCCATCTTGCAAACAGTGTAGATCCAGATCATTTAGCTTCTGAAGAAGCCAACTGATCTGGATCTGCAAGGTTTGTCATTAAATACAGTGGGACGTCGATAATTCAGAGTCCAAGGGACCTAACAGTTTAACCGGCACAGTGGCTCAGTGGTAGAGCGTCCGCTTTGTGATCGGGAGGTTGCGGGTTCGATCCCCGGCCGGGTCATACCAAAGACTTTAAAAATGGTACTAGCTGCTCTTTCGCTTGGCGCTCAGCATTAAGAAAGTAGAGCTAGAACTGGTCGCCTCAGTGTCAGTATAATGTGACTGGGTGGAATATCATGTCAAAGTGTCTGGGGCGTGATATTTCAGTGAGGCAGCACTCTAAAAGTGAGCATTGAGCTCCCTGCCACATCCAGACACCGTCGCGATATGACTGAAAAAGGTTGAAAGCGACGTTAAGCCCAAATCAAACAAAACCTAACAGTTTAGTTTGAATTATTGAGACTTTGATTAATTGAGGGTTAAAATGCATGCATATACTTCAGATTGATTTTGAATTATTGAGAATTTTGAATTATTGGAGTTTGAATGATCGAGGTTTTACTGTATGTGAATTTGTATCAACAACCTGGATCAAGGTATCTGGCTGAAAATTAAAATTGGGTGTGGCATCTTAATTTATTCAGCGTGACAAGGGTTAAATCAATTTGCATTTCTACCCTTAGTCCTTGAACAGATTGGTTTGAGCAAACAGTGTTGACCCTGAGCAAATGTTGCAGAATGCAGCTTCTGATTAGGTTCTACTTGTTTGCTACTCATCTAGCAATTTTTTTTTTTAAATTTTTTAAATTTCAGACGATTTTTGTCGTCTGCTTTTTTATTTTAACAAACTATTGTTTGGAAAGACGTTTATATGTAAAGTTGAAAGACTGAATGTCAAACAACGTAGCTCCAGATGAGACGGCTCAATGAGCCGTTTCATCTGGATCTATGCTGTTTGCAAAAGCCTATTATTATCATCTGTGGCAGTGGAAGAGTTAAATACTTAAACACGTAGACTCATGGACTTTTTCAATTTTGTAACAAGTTTGGTAAAAATGTAACTTATTTTTAATGATATATTTTTAGGAAACAGGAATTGACTTTTCATATTGAGATGATTTCCTATGGAGACAAATCAGATGAAAAAATGCCATATCCTGTTTCTTCATACAAAATAACAAAAATATCATCAGTTTGTTTTCTGCCAAATTTGCCCATAGTCGTAAAGGTTAAAACAATTGTGCATTATCATTATCTCTGTTATTGAGAGAGCTTGTCTTAACATTGCTTTTGAGCTCACCTGAGCACAAAGTGCTTAAGGTGAGCTATTGTGATACTGCTATGTCCAGCATCGTACATCATCTTGAGTGTCCATGAACAATTTACTTAGAGGACATCTCCTCCGAAACTAGTGAATGGATTTTGAAATAATTTCACAGGAATGTTCCTTGGGTAACCGTCTACCAAAGTTGCTAAAATGATTCCGCTCGGTTGAATAAAATGGCCGCAAGAGCTAAACATAGAAAAACCTTTAAATGACATCTCCCAAGCTAATGGCCCAATTTCAAAAAAAATATCACAGAAATGTTTCTCTCATGACCCTTTACCCAAATGCTAAAATAGATTTGCTCGGCTGAACAAAATGGCTGTCAGAGCTAAAAATAGAAAAGCCTTTAAACGACATCTTCTCCTAGGCCAATGGCCCCATTTCAAAATAATTTCACTGAAATGTTCCTCTTATAAGCCTTTACCAAAATTGCTAAAATTGTTCCGCTCAGCAGAACAAATGGCCATCAGAGCTAAAAATAGAAAAATCTTTAAACAACATCTCCCCCTTGACCAAAGGCCCAATTTCAAGGTAAATTCACATAAATGTTCTACTTCTGCCCCTTTACCAAAATTCTAAAATGGTTCTGCTGGGCAAAACAAAATGGCTGCTAGAGCTAAAAATAGAAAAAATCTTTAAACAACATCTCCTTCTAGGCCAGAGGCCCGATTTCAAAATAATTTCACAGAAATGTTCCTCATATGCCATTTTACCAAAATCGCTAAAATGTTTCCACTTGGCTGAACAAATGATCGCCAGAGATAAAAATAGAAAAAAATTTTGAACAACATCTCCTAGGCCAGTAATCTTCACAGGCTCTTCTTTCTCTGCTGGCGCTTTACAGGCTCTTCTTTTCCTGCTGATGCTTCCCATGGTCTTCATTCCCAGCTGGTGCTTCACAAATTTCCTGCTTTTAAAGTTTTGACATGGCAACCAAACAAAATGGCCACTGACTGGTGATCAGGAGCAAACTTTTTTTGTGAAGATTGATCATGAAATATTTTCTATGGTCATTCTCTCCCTTCCGCTGGTTCAAGAAGGGCAGTTGTCAGTTTCTGCTGAAAGAATGTGCTCAATATTGGTTAATCGCTTAGAGGACAAACTGCCCAGTTAAATAATGGTTAGGTAAACTGACCATGCTCAACATAACCCAATGGGTTGACTGGGCCATAAAATCTCAACACAAACAAACAAACACACACAGACTAAAAACACCTAACATGCACACACATGCACACTCATGCACAAAATGAAAAAGAAAAAAGAAAAAAAAAAGAAAACAAAGAGAGAGAACTGAAGTAGGATTACAGTCCCAGTGAGATTACTTGTTCTTTCCCTTGTTCAGGCTACACTCAATAGCAAGTAACCATTTGCTTGTTGAAGGTAAATTAGCATACGACAAATTTTAGCCAGCACATAAGTGACCAGCAAAGGCTCAGGCAAGCCTGCATTATCATAAGCACAGTCTTGCAAGAGCCTTTGCTGTTCGCACACAGGGCATGTAGTACGGTAAGTAGAGATCTTGCAGTAGCTTCAGCCAGAAACGCATGTCTGAAGCCCAAATAGGCGACTGCCCAGGCTCATTTGAGGAAGCACAAACCGTAAAATCATAAGGTCCCTTCTTTTTTAATACAGTCGACTCTCGTTATCTCGATTTCCAAGGGACTCTCTGAAATACTTCGAGATATCCGTAGTTCGACATATCAGGTTTGCAGAATTGAGGAAAAAATAATTTGATTAACCACATTTAACAAACTGATAGGTAATTGGACTTTTGAAGTTAGAGATATATTGAAAATATTTTGGAAAAGAGGAGAAATTGCTCCTTAGGAGCAATTTCTCCTCTTTTCTACAATATTATCCATCTGTTGTTAGGTTTTCATGTTAAGGCAGGGACCAGATTTTCACTTCGAGATAAGCGGTTATTCGAGATAAGCGAGGTCGAGATAACGAGAGTCAACTGTATGTCCACTCATATTTGAGAGATATTTCCTATAAAAGTTGGGTTTGGTATGGGTGTTCTGCTATATCTTATGGCTCGCTGAGAGCAGGACCAGCAGCATACTGTTGTGCAGATGTGTTTAGAGATGGAGCAAACTGACATGTCACTTTGACCATTTGATTATAATATTCATATATAAAGGTTAACCCTCATCATGATGAATAAATTAAGATGCCACACCCATTTCTAATTGTCAGCCAGTCAGATTACTTAATCAAGACTGTTGATATAAAGTCACTTGCTGAATGACAAACAGTATAGATCCAGATCAGTTGGCTTCAGAAGAAGCCAACTGATCTGGATCTATACTGTTTTCAAAGACAGGGTATATCCAGCAGGACAAGGGTTAACTTGTCATACCTAAAATATACACTGGATGTATCTTTATGAATTTTATTAACCCATTTTAGACTGAATAGACTCCCTTACACTATGTATTGGAAGAGTCCAATTTCAATTTAAATATGTCGGGTTATGTGATTTAGATATTCCTAGAGAAAATAGCTAAACTATTTGCAAACAATGGCCGCTTGCTGTGGAATCTGATCTGGGTCTGCATTGTTTGTCATTTTACCCTTTTTGGGGTTGCCAGGCTAAAATGTGTTGAATGTAAAGGTCAAAGCCACAGGTCAATTTGATTAATCTATACATACTTATATGTGTGGGTGTCAGGATGCCAACCGTTTATATCTGCTCATTAATATTCATGAGCAGTACTATAATGTCATATATGAATACTAAAAATATATACTAAAAACTTTGCAGTGCAGTTGAGATTTTGTATTTTGAGAAAAGTAAAGTAGCATGAAGTTAAACAATTTATTTGAATTACTGTATTCAGTCTAATTACTGCACATACCCCTATAGATGTGCAGTCAATCAATTTCTTAGTCTTCAGATTACAGCCTCTGTACTTTTATCTACTTCTTTTTTAAAACACATAACAGAGGCAATTTAAATGAGTACCAACAACAACATAATAATAATGCTTTTAGAAATGAATCAGAAAAATACCACATAAGCATCTTAAAATAATCCTCTCATGAAGTATTCAGCTGATTTTTTTTTCTTTAACACATGCCTTATTTGGTGGTTATTTTACTAAAAGTGTTTTTAGTAATTTTGAAAAACCTAAGTGCACAGTGCGGTAATTAGATTGAATAAGGTATTCAAATGTCGGTTAACATATTTCAAGTTAACCTATTTCCAAGGCAGTCCTCGGTAAATTGGATCAAACCATGTAAACTTCATTTAAATGGTCTCAAACAGTGTTGGTTTTCAGATCTAACTAAGGGAAAATTGTTTGGAAAAGAATTTTAAACTTTTTTACAAAATTAAAAGTTCCATTTCATTTACTTATATTTCAATTTAACTTTTCTAGGAGAGCTAACTGGATAAACCCCACCCAGTTTTCAGCTCACCTAAGCCAAAGGCTCAGGATGAATTCAGCTCAAGATGAACCTCTATGATCACTTGCTGTCTGTCATCTGTTGTCGTCCTCAGAATTCTTTATCTGTCTGTCATCTGTCCACACCTTTGAATGACTTCCCCTCTCAAACCCTTAGGCCAATTTTCTTCAAACTTCATGTGGAGCCTTCTGTTAAATGAGGATTGAAAATTGTACAAATGGTCAAGGTCCATTAATCAAGATGGCCGCCATCCCATATATGGTAAAACACTTAAAAATCTTCTCCAAAACAAAGAAAGCTTCAAAGCTGAATCTTTGTATATAGCATCATGGACTCGAGGTCCACCAAGTTTGTTCAAATGATGGCACTAGTTGACCATTGACTTTTTTACGGCAATGTCAAATTTGCGTCCCCATACATTTGTATGGGGAAAATGTTGAAAAGTCATTTTCTCAAAATGTATTGATGACTAATGGCTGAAACTTACAGTGAGAGATTGAAGTAGTAAAACATTTTAGTTATAATCAAAATTTTGTTCCCTGGGGTTATCTGCCCTTGCCCCTGGGCTATA
Organism: Anodontia alba; assembly: GCA_964016985.1. Classification (NCBI taxonomy): domain Eukaryota; kingdom Metazoa; phylum Mollusca; class Bivalvia; order Lucinida; family Lucinidae; genus Anodontia; species Anodontia alba. Next base: position 60,480,701 of record OZ024833.1, on the reverse strand, counting down.
TACATGTATAAAATTGAGAAATTTTTTTAATTTCTTCTCTGAAATGGTTTGAGCAATTTTCTCCAGATTTCACCTGGGGCCTTCTTTTGAAAGGGTATTGCCAATTTGTTCAAATGGTTCGGGCCATTGAACAAGATGGCTGTCATGTTCATATATGGTAAAAAAAAACTCTTAAAAATCTTCTCCAGAACCAAGAAAGCTTTGGGGCTGAATCTTGGTATATAGCATTGCTGTCTCGAGGTCTACCAAGTTTGTTCAAATGATGATCCTAGGTTGACCTTTGACCTTTTTACAGCAAGATCATATTTGCATCTATATAGATTTGTATGGGGGAGTTGAAAAATCAGGGTTTTTTTTCAGTATGTATTTAAGACCAATGGCTGAAACTTACAATGTATGATTTTATAGAAAAAACTTTTTAGTTAGGATCAAAATGTTTGCCCTCTCCCACCCTCACCCCCTCAAAACCAGGGGTTATCTATCTGCACTTGCCCCTGGGCTATATACATGTATAAAACCATGAAATCTTTAAACATTTTCTTCTCTGAAACTGCATGCCCAATTTTCACCAGATTTCACATGGGGCCTTCTGTCAAAGGAATATTGACAATTTCTTCAAATGGTTCTGCACTATTGAACAAAATGCCTGCCATGCCTATATATGGTAAAAGCAGAAGTCTTCTTCACCAGTACTTTAAAGAAAGCTTTGAGGCTGAACCTTGGTATAAAGCATTGTAGACTCGAGGTCTACCAAGTTTGTTAAAATGATGAGACTTGGAAGACCTTTGACCTTTTTATGGTATAGTCAAATTTGTGTCCCAGTTGCTGTGGCAATACTGGAAGAATATTGCATAGCATTTGCAAATATCCAATAGCTGTTTATATCAGGTGAGTGAATTGTGGCCCATGGGTCTCTTGTTTATATTCATTGTTTGAGGTTTACTTTGGAGAAAGTGGTTTGAAAAAGATTTTTATACCATCACAGATTGTTTTACCTTTCAAGTGTCCATCTGTATACCCAACAGCTCTTCATTTATTTTCCACTTTCTAACTTGAGTATGTTCTTAAAGCTTTGCATATATATTTGGCATTGATATTGGGGAGGAGTGGTTGAGAATGTAAAAGGAAAAAAAGTTTGTAATATCAAACAGAGTTATGGCCCTTGGTTGATGTCAAAGCAAATTGACACAATTTCATATGAATCTTGCTTGGAGGATTTGCTTCACATTAAATATTAAATTTTGTTTTCTCTGAAAAAAAAAAAAAAAAAAAGCAGTACATGAAAATATATTTTATTCAGTGTATTATTTTTCTTCATTTCAGGTAAGTTTTGCCTTCATTATTATTCCTGAGAGACAGTTTGGTGAGTATGAGTTGTTTTTTTTTTTTTTTTTTTTTTTTTTAGCTGTACCATGCAAAAAGGTGTCTCTGGTCATATGTGTATTGTGAATACCCAGATCAGCCTGCAGAGTTTCATAAGGCCAAATAAAAGAATATGTATGTTTAGGGTAACATGTTAGAAACAAAATAGGTAGGGGTAGGTAGGGATTCTTTTTTCTTTTACATTTTTTATGTAGAATTATACCATAATTATCAAATATATTTGGATTTGCGATTTTACTAAGTCTGTTTGGCTACCCTTGAAATAGATGTGTCAAAAAGTACTGATAGAATAGCAAACAGTGTAGACCCTGATCAAACTGCTCCTGTAGGAGCAGTTTGATCTGGGTCTACACTGTTTGCTCAGACCTACTTGTTCAAATATTTAGCATAAATATTTTATTCAAGTTAAACAGAAAAAGATGCTAGGTTTCACCAGGAAAATTAGGTAGGGTAGGGTGACCCTAAACACACATACTTTTTATTTGGCCTACCACAAAGTTTCCTACCCATTTCAGTAGAGGTAACTCCCTAAAAGGGTAATTGGCAAATAGTATAGACACAGGTCAGATGGTGCAGAATGTGGCATCTGGTCAGTGTCTACACTGATTGCATTAAATACAAGAATTTTTATAAAACATAGTAATAATAAAACTAACCAGACACCCTGCTATCAGAAATAGACCAGTCCAAAGAGTTGTGTTAGAAGAATCCACATGACATAAATGGGCTAATGAGACTGTTCCAAAGCAGGATGATCTAAATCTCCATATTTTGCATGATAATTGTCCTTGGAGACACCGGCCCATTTTCTTTTGGTTGAAAAATGTGTCTCATCTTGAGTTTTAAAAGTCAAGCCTTAGTTTCTTTGATTAAAAAGGTCAGGGCTCAGTTGTTCAACGCATCATTAGCTTAAAGAGCTTGTTAATTTCAAATTTGTTAAATGTTGTTGCTAAGGTATTTTCAAATACATTGATATCTTTGCTGCAAAACTGTGAGTAGCTTTTGCAATGCTAAAGCTACTCACATTTTTTTCAGCCAAAAAATATCAATGCATTTACCATATTTCAAGAGAGAAATTTTAACGTCACGTTAGCTAACATCATTAAGTTTTGAACAACTGGGCCCAGACTGTCTTCTATTTTTGTTGTGGCTGGTGCTTTAAGGAATTAATATTTTTTTTATTTTAGTGACATTTGAGATTCAGGATTTATTTTGTATTTCTTTGGGTCCATTGGGGTTGCATTTGTCTTCATGAGATTGGGGCCGCATCAAGTGAAAAGGTACTTATGTGAAATATAATGGCTTGGTTCATCATGTGCATCATCACAGCCTATACCCTTGGTGGATACATTATTCAATATTCATTTGTCATCACTTCACATTAGGCATCTTGTTTTTCAACGAGAAAAGTATTGATATTTTTCTTATTTCTACATGAAAACATCTTATGTTGTGGGTACTCATTATCTGAGGCGCTTCTATTGAGTGCCCACAACATATGTTCTTGTAATGAAATAAAAACAATACCATAATAACCTTAAGTATTGGGACAGATAAGACTTTGCAAACAGGGTAGACCCAGATCAGATGCCGCAGAATGCACAACATACATTCTGCGATGAAATAAGAAAATACTGTAATAATCCTCAGTATTTCGACAGATAGGCCTTTGCAAACAGGGTACTCAGATCAGATGTAGCAGAATGCAGCATCTGATCAGGTCTACACTGTTTGCCATACATACAGTAATATTTTAGACACATCAAGAATTAGTAGAATGGACTATTTCAAATTTTAGGACAAGTATGGTAAGTAGATAAGGTGTCCCAATACTTACAGTTATTACGGTATTTACCAGGACATTCCTCGTATCTGGTGCCATGGTGGTCCTTTAACTCTTGTCCTGCTGAACCTGGATAAACCCTGCCTTTGCAAACAGTGTAGAACCAGATCAGTTGGCTTCTGAGGAAGCCAATTGATCTGGATCTACACTGTTTGCCGCTATATATACCATTAAGTATGCACAGTGAATTTATAGCAACAGTCTGGCTGAAAATTAGAAGTGGACGTGGCATCTTAATATATTCAGCATGACAAGGGTTAAGGCACAATAAAGGCACAGATGCACATGCTCATCTGATCCTTTTGCCTCCAAGACATTTTTACTTGATTGGCACATTTGCGATATGTGAGATACGTGATTTGATGCAATACTGTGGAAGAATTGAAAATGTCAACAGCATCTGGTCGTGACTCGTCAAGTGAACTGAAATGCCAATCTAATAAGAGAGAATATCTTGACCTTGGAATAGATTTGTTACATATGTATAAACAGCACACACAGATCCATATAAAGGGAGTAATCGGAGGATAACTTCATAGCTCCAGATAAGGCATTTTTTGGCCTGAAAAAGTATTGATAATTTTTCTTATTTCTCCATGAAAACATATAGTGTGGGTACTCATTAGAAGCACCTCATTGAGGTGCTTCTAATGTGGGTACTCATTAGAAGCACCTCATTGAGGTACTTCTAATGAGTACCGACATTTTATGTTTTCATGGAGAAATAAGAAAAATCTTCACTTGCTATCCCCTCTTATCAAGAGCTATGAATAATTAGTTGTTGTTTTTTTTTTGTTTGTTTTTTTTTTTTAATTTTTTGCAGGAAAAATATATGTTTTGGTATTCACTAGAATCACCTCAATCAGGCAGTTACAGTGAGACCCACAAGATGTTTTGATGCAGTGAAAAAAAAAAGTATCTAAAATTGTCATGTCCATCGTCTTCTTATCTGGATCTGTGATGCTTAGCACTTAGAAGTCTACTGCTGATTTAACCTTTACCACTTTCTGGGCAAATTCAGAATTGTCCTGGCGGCTAAGTGGTAGGCACTACCGACTGCAGATCACAAGAGACAGAATTCAGCTCATGACTGTACAGCCCTTCATTTCACAGAACCTATCATTATCACAATACCATCATCTTAATTCTTGTCCTGCTAAATAAATTAAGATGCCACACCCATTTGTAACTTTCAGCCAATCAGATTACTTGATCCAGATTGTTGATATAAATTCACATACTTAATGGCAACTAGTGCAGATCCAGATCAGTTGGCTTTTCCAGAAGCCAACTGATCTGGATCTACACTATTTGCAAAGACAGGACATATCTGGGTTCAGCAGGACAAGGGTTTAATTAACCTTTTCCGAATTGGAGACTATTTGCTTGAAATGTCAAAGCCTATATTCTGGAAAAATAATGAAAGTATTTAAAATGAGTGCTATGCATTGAAAAAGGGTGGACCCAAACATTGCACAAGAAAAATGTTGATTTTCTAATGGCTGATCTTGTTGTTGACTTCATTAATGGAGTCTATATTTGGTGTCAGTTCCTATCAATTAAGGAGCTATTTTCTGCTCGGTGCCACCTGATATGATGTCTTCTAAAGCAGACCAAAAGTCAGCTTGATATAAAATGAACCTTATCAGAAGAAAATGTACCCCCATATTTAAAGGGCTAAGCAAAATTGTAGAAGACATTTTTACTTTTTAGTAAAGGCGATGGGGATATTGTGAACACCTCCATGCATCCGTCCATCCATCGAAGCAACTGACCATCAGTCCGTCTGTCTGACCGACCAACCCTCCACCCTTCCGCCATCGCCCGTCACATTATCTTCTTCTAAAACACTGGGCAGAATTCTACCAAACTTGCTATGTCAGTCCCCACATGGTAAGGGTGTGCAAGAGCAACATTATCTTTGAGCGTCTGTGCATTTGTCCTCCGCCCATTTGTTCGTCACGCTATCTCCTCATAATTAACTGGGTGGAATTCAACCAACCTTGTTACATCATTTCCCCTCATGGTAAGGGTATGGGAGAGCAACATTATTTTTTTGTGCATCCATCCATGCATGCATCCTTCAGGCTATATCTTCCTAAAGCACTGGGCTAGATTACTTCCCCTCATAGTAAGGGTGTGTGTGGGAGCAACATTATTTTTCTGTAGTCCACCCTTCCCTGTGTCCGTTGTCCATCCGTCTGTCTGTCAGGCAGAATTTAATCAAACTTGCTTCTTGACCTCCCCTCATGGCAAGGGTATGTGAGAGCAAACTCATCCATCCATCCATCAGTCATGTTATTAGCATCATTAGCAACGAGTGTGAGTCTAGTTTTATATTTTTTTCAGTGAAAATAAGACTTGGTATATCATGTGAATCTTCTGGTAAACAGCTGAATCACATGATTTTTTTTTTTTTTTTTTGAAAACTATAAAAAAAGAAATCAAAATGTCATCTATTTCATCTGGCCAGGCCTGTTCCTCACCTATAATTATTAGTTTTATGCATAAGTCAGCTATTTAAACCTTTTAGTCTGGAGACCCCCAAAAGGGTAGTTTGCAAACAATGCAGACCCATGCTTTCATCTGATCAGGGTCTACAGTTAGCATTGACTACAGGAATTTCTATAAAACATGGTAATAATTAAACTAACCAGACACCCTGCTGTGGGCTGTAGTTTTTCCTCTAGAGTTTTTAGAGGAATTTCTCTTTTTTGGCTCTTTTGGGGATTTGATCTGAAATGCTCAGAAACAAGATTTCTTTTTGTGCAGTATATGTGGTATAGGGGTTTTCTTCTATTTTTCTACAGATTCCTCTCCCCTTGAAAAGTGGACCAATCACATCCCTTGGAAATAGAGCAGTCCAAAGAGTTGTGAGTCCACTCGACATAATGAGTCAATAACAGCTCACACAAAAGTCCGGAGAAACTGCACAGAAATAGATTGATGCAAGCTGAAGTGATTAGTTAGTTAGGGCACCAGTATTAGCATATTTTTAAGCAATTTTCATCGAGTGGACCCTTCTGCCACAATTCTTTGGACTGGTCTGTTTCCAATAGCCGGATGTTTGGTCAGTGATGGAAGAGTCCACTTCAGAAACTCAGGGGTGAAAGAGTAAACAGGTCTCTAAAAGGACAAGACTGAGATTTTATCTTATCTAGTGAGACTTGCTGTGCAAGCAAAAGAATGTAGATGTTGAAATACACTGGTATGAATACCACAATAAATCAGCTGAGTATGAATGCCACAATAAATCAGCTGTGACCTGTTCTATGGAAATCTGCTGAGTATAAATACCACAATAAAATCAGCTGTTACCTTTTCCATAGAAATCAACTGAGTGAGAATACCACAATAAATCAGCTGGTACCTGTACATAGAAAGCAGCTGAGCATGGATACCAGAATATATCAGCTGGGACCTTTTTTAAATAGAAATAAGCTGAGTATAAATACCACAATAAATGAGCTGTGACCTATTTCATAGAAATCAGCTGAGTATGAATACCACAATAAATCGGCTGTGGTGTGTTCATTGAAATCAGTTAAGTATGAATACTACAATAAATAAGCAGTTACCCATTTCAAAGAAATCAGCTGAGTATGAATACCACAATAAATCAGTTGTGACCTATTCCATAGATATCGGCTGGTTATGAATGCCACAATAAATCAGCTATGGTATGGTCCATAGAAATCAGCTAAATATGAATACCAAAGTAAATCAGCTGTGATCTGTTCCATAGAAATCACCGGAGTATGAATACCACAATAATTCAGCTGTGACCTGTTCCATAGACTTAGCTGAGTATGAATACCACTATAAATCTGCAGTGACCTGTACATAGAAATCAGCTGACCATAAATACCACAGTAAATAAGCTGTGACCTGTACATGGAAATCTGCTGAGCATGAATACCACAATACAATAAATCACCAGTGACCTATTTCATAGAAATCAGCTGAGAATGAATATCACAATCAGCAGTGACCTATTTCACAGAAAACAGCATGAATACCGCAACAAATAGCTGTGTCCTTTTCCATAGAAATCAGCTGAGTATGATTACCACAGTAAATCAGCTGTGACCTCTTCCATAGAAATTACCTATTAATACCACAATAATTCGGCTGTGACCTGTTCCATAGAAATCAGCTGAGTATGAATACTACAGTAAATCAGGTGTGATCTATTCCATAGAAATCAGCTGAGTATGAATACTACAGTAAATTAGCTATGACCTGTTCCATAGAAATCAGCTGAGCATAAATACCACAATAAATCAGCAGTGACCTATTTCATACAAATCAGCTATGAATACCCCCATGCACCAGCATGGACCTATTTCATAGAAATCAGCTGAGTATGAATACTGCAATAAATCAGCTGTGACCTATTCCATAGAGTTGAACTCACTAGGAATACCACAATAAACCAGCTGTGATATGTTCCATAGAAATCAGCCGATTATGAATACCACAATAAATCAGATGTGACCTGTTCTACGAGGGGTGTTCATTTAATTCGGTCACTAATGACCCACCATACTGCGTGGCTGTAAGGAGCATGTGGAAACTGCGGTGATTTCACGGGGAGTGATTTTCTGTAATAGGATGAAATTTCAGTCTAATTCCTTCAGTCTTTCAAAAGTTATTGAAAGTTCAAGTTGGTTCAGTCATATACACTCAAAAGGTAAAGGCACACTATGAAAAACGTAGACCTGCAACTGGTTTAAGAGGTCTGTGTCTTATCCATGACAACACACCTGCTCACAAGTGTGTTCTTGTCCAAGACTTTTTGAAAGAGGAAAAGGTAGTTCAGCTCTCTCATCCACTTTATCTGCCAGACCTTAGTCCCTGCAGTTTTTTTTCCTGTTTCCTCTACTAAAGGAAACCCTTTCTGGTCATTGTTATGAATCCCGAAGTGCACTTAGTAGTGCAATTTACCAGTGTCTTCAGGATATACCTAAAAAGGCCTCCATCTCTGACTTTACAGAACGGATTTTGAGACTTGAAAAGTGTGTTTCCATCAAGGGAGAATACTTCAAAGGGTTGAGGTAAACGAAATGTGAATGGGATTAATAACATGCTCTGTAGATCCCCAATGACAGCATTAAATGACCGCACCTCATATAGAAATCATCTGAGTATGAATACCACCATCAATCAGTTGTGACCAGTTCCATAGAAATTATCTGAATATGAATACCACAATAAATCAGCTGTGACCTGTTCCATAGAATCCAACTGTCTATGAATACCATAATAAATCAGCTGTGATCTCTGCGATAGAAATCAGCTGGGTATGAATACCACAGTAAATCAGCTGAGAACTTATCTCCAATGATCAGCTATGACCTATTTCATAAAAGTCAGCTGAGTATGAATACCACAATAAATCAGATGTTATCAGTTCCATAGAAATCAGTTGAGTATGAGTACCACAATGAATTAGCTGTGACCTGTTCAATAGAAATAAGCTAACTGTGAATGCCACAATAAATCAGCTATGACCTGTTCAAAAGAAATCAGCTTTATGAATACCACAATAAATCAGATGTGTGACCTGTTGCCTAGAAATTACTGGAGTATGAAAACCACAGTTACCTGTCATGTTCTGTTACCACAATAAATTAGCTGTGATTAGTTCCATAGAAATCAGCTGAAAATGAAAACTACAATAAATCAGATGTGACCTGTTCACTAATAATCAGCTGAGAGACCTATTTTAAAAAAAATAACTAAGTGTGAATACCACATTAAATCAGCTGTGATCTGTTCCGTAGAAATCAGCTGAGTATGAATACCACAATTATCTGTCACAAACTTCCATTACTACAGTAAATTTGCTGTGACCTGTTTCATAAAAAGAAGCAGAGTATGAATACTGCAATAAATTAGCCATGACCTATTGCAGTGCCACAATAGATAAATTATTGACCTGATCCATGGAAATCAGCTGAGTACAAATACCACAATGAGTCATCTGTGACCCATTACATCAGAATCAGCTGAGCATGAATACTATAATAAAACAGCTGTTCAGTTACCACAATTAATCAGCAGTAGTAACCTGTTCTGTTTCATAGAAATCAGCTGAGTATGAATGCCACAATAAATTAGCTGTGATATGTTCCATAGAAGTCATGTGAGTATTAATACCCAACAAATTAGCTGTGACCAGTTCCATAGAAATCAGCTAAGTGTGAATACCACAATAAATGAGCTGTGACCATTCCGTAGAAGTCAGCTGAGTAACTTCAGTAAACTAGCTCTGATATGTGCCCTTCTTCAGAAGCCAACTGATCTGGATCTACACTGTTTGCAAAGGCATGGTATATCTGAGTTCAGAAGGACAAGGGTTGAAAGCTCCTCTGACCCACACTACCACCCTTTTGGAGAACAATGAGGACAATGAATTTTCTTCCAGCAGAGCCTTGGTAATTTGAATTGATTCTGTGATCCTTACTGATTTTTTGGCATGAAGACGACCCTGTAATATCTTCTGCAGTCATTCTCTCCAGTCCGCTGATTCAAGAAGGCCAGTTGTCAGTTTCTGGCAAAAGAATGTGCACAATACTGGTTAACTGCTTAGAGGACTATGCCTGCCCAGTAAAAGTGTGGTTAGGTATACTGACCACACTCAACATGACCCCTTTGGGTTGACTGGGCCGTAAAACCTCAATACAAACAAACCCCAAACTGCAGGGATTATGCAGAGGTAAAAACCTGAACCCCTGGCCCAAGGTAGGGAGTGGGGGGCATGTGACCACTGCATAATGTTGTCATCATGATATTATATGTTAGTGAAGATATCTCTGGGGACAAACTGACAACTGGCATAGCTCCAGATTAAGCACTTTTTTTCGACCAAAAATTGTCGATATTTTTCTTATTCTCCATGAAAACATATGTTGTGGGTACTCATTAGAAGCGCCTCAGTGAGGCGCTTCTAAGTACCCACAACATGTTTTCATGGAGCAATAAGAAAAATATTTTCCTGATACCCCCTCTTATCTGGAGCTATGGAAAGGCACAATGTGATCTTTTGACATTTCGAGATCAATTCTTATTTCACTAGGGATAGTGAGAAAATTTAATAAAACAAATGACTGGATCAGAAGAAATACTCAACTGGAATTAACCTATAGGCAGACATACCTCCATATAAGGGGAAGTATCAACATAAATATTTCCTTTTTTTCTCCATGATAACGTATGTTATGGGTACCCATTAGAAGTATCAATCAAACCTCAGTGAAGGACTTCTAATGAGTAGCCACAACATATGATTACATGGGGAAATAAGGGAACTAGATATGTTTTTTGTGGCAAAATAAGAGAAATATCAGGGGGTTTTTTTCATGAAAAAAAAAAGTGTCATTTCTGGAGCTATGACACAGTATGGAATTGTTCTATCTTGCACGATTAAGAACATTACCAACCAACTCTTCTGTTATATTCTGGAGTTGCTTGGTCTTTGCTGATTTGTCTTGAGTAATACATACTTAATATTCAGCAAATTTGCTGACCAGACTGTGAAAAAGCAGAATTCAGACAGCTGTAGTTTTACATGTCAGAAAGGTAGTTTCTTCCATGGCACCTCTCTGATGGCACTCATCATTAGGGACTCATCTGGGAGGTACTTGGATTTACAAATTGGAAACAGAATTGTCAGGCTGTGAATGTGATAGCAGTATCAAATCATAGCTCCAGATAAGGCACGTTTTGATCCATTGGGTTAGTATCAGAACATACATTACTAAAACAGGCCTATTCAAACATACTGAAACTTTTACCACCAAAAGCTGAAAGTTTTCAGATAAAAATTCTGATATGTTTTGCATATTTCTGCTCAAAACATGTATATGTATTATTTTTCATGGTTGTTTCTTAGCTCACCTGAGCATAAGCTCAGGGTGAGCTATTGTCATCACCCTATGTCCGTCGTCTGTCGTCGTCCATCGTCAACAATTAGTTTGCTAACACTCTAGAGGTCACAGTTTTGACCCAATCTTGATGAAACTTGGTCAGAATGTTTGCCTCTATAAAATCTAGGTCAAGTTCGATACTGGGTTACTTGGGATCAAAAACAAGGTCACCAGGTCAAATCAGAGGAAAAACTTGTTAACACTCTAGAGGTCATAGTTTTGACCCAATCTTGATGAAATTTGCTCAAAATGTTTGCCTCTATTAAATCTAGGTCAAGTTTGAAACTGGGTCACTTGGGGTCAAAAACTAGGTCACCGGGCCAGATCAGCAGAAAACCTTGTTAACACTCTAGCGGTCACATTTTTGAAGCAATCATCATGAATCTTGCTCAATATGTTTGTCTTGATGATTTCTAGGTCAAGTTCGAAACTGGGTCACTTGGAGTCAAAACCTAGGTCACCGGGCCAAATCAGCAGAAAACCTTGTTAACACTCTAGCGGTCACATTTTTGAAACAATCATCATGAATCTTGCTCAATATGTTTGTCTTGATGATTTCTAGGTCAAGTTTGAAACTGGGTCACTTGGGGTCAAAAACTAGGTCACCGGGCCAAATCAGCAGAAAACCTTGTTAACACTCTAGCGGTCACATTTTTCAAGCAATCATCATGAATCTTGCTCAAAATATTTGTCTAGATGATTTCTAGGTCAAGTTTGAAACTGGGTCACTTGGAGTCAAAAACTAGGTCACCGGGCCAAATCAGCAGAAAACCTTGTTAACACTCTAGTGGTCACATTTTTGAAGCAATCATCATGAATCTTGCTCAAAATGTTTGTCTTGATGATTTCTAGGTCAAGTTTGAAACTGGGTCATGTGGGGTCAAAAACTATGTCACCGGGCCAAATCAGCAGAAAACCTTGTTAACACTCTAGCGGTCATATTTTTTAAGCAATCATCATGAATCTGGCTCAAAATGTTTGTCTTGATGATTTCTAGGTCAAGTTTGAAACTGGAATACCTGGGGTCAAAAACTAGGTTACCTGGCCAAATCAGCGTAAAATCTTGTAATCACTCTAGCGGTCACATTTTTGAAGCAATCATCATGAATCTTGCTCAAAATGTTTGTCTTGATGATTTCTAAGTCAAGTTCGAAACTGGGTCACTTGGAGTCAAAAACTAGGTCACCGGGCCAAATCAGCAGAAAACTTTGTTAACACCCTAGCGGTCACATTTTTTAAGCAATCATCATGAATCTTGCTCAAAATGTTTGTCTTGATGATTTTTAGGTCAGGTTTGAAACTGGGTCACCTGGGGTAAAAAACTAGGTCACCTGGCCAGATCAGCAGAAAACCTTGTTAACACTCTAGTTGTCACATTTTTCAAGTAATCATCATGAATCTTGCTCAACATGTTTGTCTTGATGATTTCTAGGTCAAGTTTGAAACTGGGTCACTTGGGGTTAAAAACTAGGTCACCGGGCCAAATCAGCAGAAAACCTTGTTAACACTCTGCCGGTCACATTTTTGAAGTAATCGTCATGAATCTTGCTCAAAATGTTTGTCTTGATGATTTCTAGGTCAAGTTTGAAACTGGGTCACATGGGGTCAAAAACTAGGTGACCTGGCCAAATCAGCAGAAAACTGTTTACATGCCAGAGGTCACATTTTTGAAATAATCATCATAAATATTGCTCAAAATGTTTGTCCTGATGATTTCTAGGTCTAGTTTAAAACTGGGTCACTTGATATCAAAAACTAGTTCACCTGGCCAAATCAAAGGAAAACCTTGTTGATGCTCTAGAGGCCACATTTTTGAAGTGATCATCAGGAATCTTGCTCAAAATGTATGTCTTGATGATTTCAAGGTGATGTATAGTTTTCTGTCCAGTGACTCTCTTAAGTTTTTCCATTTAGGTCAGTTTCTCAGTAATCATTGGTCCTACAGAGTGATATTTGGTACTTGTGAAGTGTTTGTGTTTAGGTCAGTTTCTCAGTAACTATTGCTTCTACAGCCAGTGATACTTAGTACATGCATACATCTTAGCATGGCCTCTTGAGTGCAGTCATCCATATTTGACCTTGACCTTTATTTCACAGTCCATTAGACATGCTACATTGTCTTACTTGTTAATATATTCATTTTGAACTTTGATCAGAATGTTTGCCTTGATGTTCTAGATCAGGCTCTCCAAGTGCTATGTTGCTCAGGTTAGCGTTACAGGGCCATCATGGCCCTCTTGTTTTTAATTGCATTAGTTTCATTATACCTATGTATGTATATGTATTATTTTTCATGGTTGTAATTAATTGTTCATGTTTGCTATAAAAGTATGCATGAGTGAATTTCATGCCTATTGTTTTAATGTTGCAGCACTCAAGAGCAAATTCTATTTCATGCATTAATTTTTACTAGAATTAAAGTTTTTAATATACAGCAACATTTCCGGATTTCTGCTGAGTCTGCAGTATTATGTATGAGTATATGTGTATAATTTGATCACATGCTTCTGTTGAAGGATGTGATAGTAATGCTGATATGTGTCAAATTTTGTTTTTTTGTGTGTGTGTGTGTGTGCAGGGGGGGGGGGGAGGGTAATATATTGGCATATATTGTTCTTTCAGATTTCTGTTTCAACTTTAACCTTTCCTTCCTATTTCCTGGCTCTCCCTTTCGGGGGGGGGGGGGGGGGAGGGGGGGGGGGGGGTCGGGTGGTGCGAAGGTGTCGTGTATCTTATGTCACCGGGGCGTCCAACTTGATATTGGCTTACAGTTGGACAAGGCCTGCTATCCTTGTATCAGGTAAAGGTAGAGGGGGAATGTTTTTATTTCTTCTATTTCTTCACTATCATTCCTTTTCCTCTTTTTTTCCTGTTCCTCTCTTTCATCTCCTCTACTATCTCTTCTATCTCTTTTCTCCCTTTCTCTGGGAGATGACACAAAATGACCCACAAGGGTTGACGTGTCGTTAAACCCCAACACAATCAATCTCCCTTTCGGCTGCACCTGGACTATTACCTTGTATTATCTTTGACTGATCTCTGACCTTTCTGATAAACTTTGAATTGGGAGTCATCTGCCATATTTGTATGTGTGTACTATACATACTGCCAGAGTCTCTAGGCTCTGCCTATCTGTTTTCTCTGTGGGAAAGTTTTGGCAAGACACAGAGTATACATATTTGGGCAGGGGTACTAGAAAGAAAAGGCTTAAAAACTTAAAAACAGTTTCAGAAATTTCCTTGGAGCCTTGCAAAATGTAAAGGGACATAACATGTTGAACACATTTTATTTTTGTCAGAGTTATGGCACTTGCTTGATTTAACGGCAATGGTGGGTCATAGTGCAGTGCTTGCAGTACTTTTATTCTCATCTGTCCCATTCTTTTTCTTTTTCCTGCCATCTGGGATAGGGCTGGATATCACTGAAATATTGTTGACAGCAACTCAAACAAACAAACTCTTGGACACATATTAACACATTTTAGTCTGGAAACCCCAAAAAGGATAATTGGGTAAACAGTGCAGACCCAGATCAGATCTTGCAGAATGCAGCATCTGATCTGGGTCTGCACTGTTTACCAGAATGCATCATCTGATCAGGGTCTGCACGGTTTGCAAATAGGTTAGCCTTTTCTAAATAGAATAGCCTCACAATAAAATTGAACTCTTCCAGTATATAGTGTGTGGAGTGGGGAGGGGGGAGTTTATTCAGTATAAAATGGGTTAGAATATTTTATCTGGATAGCTGAATGAAAAAGTTCCAATGATACTGGCTCCTGCATAAGGATAAGTTTACATAATAGCGTGATCCATGATCGTGCATGCTGGGTAAAAATTTCAGCAGGGATTATTTTGAAATATTTTTCTTATTTTCCTAGAAAATAGGATTTAATATTTCATGCAAATTATATCCTTAGGAGGCAATTCACACAAAGTGTCAGATCCTATTTCCTAGGAAAAATAAGATATAAAATCATCAGTTTTATGTCTGCTGACTTTGCTCATGTCATGGTAAGCGTCAGTGCTAGAAGCAAATGACATAACTGAAATAAAAAATGAAACATGCAGGTTACAGATATAAGTCAAGTTATCATTTCTAGACATCTCTTATTTTTCCACAAATTACATAATTTTGGTAAGGAATCTTATTAGAATGATGTCATTTTTGTCTCCACAATATTTTTTTCTTGGACTGAAGTAAACATTTGTATTTCAGCATTATCTGATTAGTACTGAGCATGCATTTAAGCAGAAATACTGAAATATTTTTTATGTATAAATATTGTCCAGAAAATAGGGTTTGACACTTTTAAATTGTCTCCTATTTGCATGAAATGTCAGACCCTTTTTTCTGGAGAAAATGATATAGCATCAACTCTGGTGAATTTTCCTGGAGAGTGCTAAAGGCTAATGCCATGATGTTATCAACTTATATATAATACACATGAGGTTTCTTTCTTCTCCCCATCCCCCACTACTTGTCCCAGAAAGTCAGGTTTGAAATTTCATTCAGTGACATCATCTGATAGAATTTCAAGACCTTTTGCTGGGGAAAAATGAGAAAATTCTATTTTAAAATGTTATATGATAATAATTAAATGCAGTCAATTAAAGGTTAATTAACATAAAACTTTATTGATGTTGTCTGGTATGACAATGGAGCATTTCATGCCTGCAATGTGTACATTATAGGAGTTGTGCCAAGCAACAATGTGCCTTTGGGGCATGCACAGACAGCAAAGGCCCAGATCAGGCCCCAAGGTTATAACATTTTTTCATGCTCAACTCAGCTGAGCATGAACTTTTCTCTGCTAATAAATATGAAAATGCCAACAATAGTTGGCATTTTTATATTTATTAGCAGAGAAATTTTCATGCTCAGCTATGTTTAGCAAGAAAAAAATTGCAATTGTTAGTTATTTGAGATTTATTAGCATGAAAAATTTCATGCTCAGCTGAGTTGAGCATGAAAAAAGTTTTATAACCTTGGGGCCAGACTGCATGGATGCACAGTCTGATCAGGGCCTTGGCTGTCCACTATCAGAATTATTGGATACAATGGAATGTATAAATGGAGAGCAAATGTTCCAATGGGGACTTGAGCATGCACAGGATAATGTGAATCCACACATGTTGTGCATGCTCTATGGCACTTTTTCACTTGACATGGCCTAAATGTAGATTGCTTAGGGTCTAGATGAATAGCATAAGTAGTGTAGTATGGCACTCTGGGGACTCCTTACGGGGAATTTTATATGGCATAGTCAGAAAAAAAAAAAAAAATACACAAAAACATATCTTATGGGTACCTGTTGGAATCAGGTTGATGAGGCAATTTCCAGCGAGTACCCTACCCAAAGTGTTTTTGAACAGACAGGCCTTAGATACTTTGGTTTGTCATTCTTTCGTGGAGATTGATCATGAAATATTTTCTACGGTCATTCTCTCCCTTCTGCTGATTCAAGAAGGGCAGTTGTCAGTTTCTGGCGAAAGAATGTGCACAGTACTGGTTAACCGCTTAGAGGACTAAGCCTGCCCAGTAAACGTGTGGTTAGGTAAACTGACCGCGCTCGACATGACCCTAGTGGGTTGACTGGGCCGTAAAACCTCAACACAAACAAAAACAAATTCATGCTTGGCAGGGGGGTGGTCAGGTTGTGTGAAGGTTTCATGTACTCTTACATCACCAGGGCATCCAACTGATATTGTCGGCCTACTATCCTTGTAGCAGGTAAGGTTAGAAGGGGAATATTTTTATGTCTTCTGTTTCTTCATTTTCATCCCTGTTCCTCTTTCTTCCCTTTCCCTCTCTTTCATCTCATCTACTATCTCTTCTATCTCTTTTCTCCCTTTCTCAGGGAGATGACACAAAATCACCCCAACACAATCAAATTCATGCTTGGCAGACAATTCATATTAAACCCCAACACAATCAAATTTATGCTTGGCAGACAATTCACAAGAAATGTCGGAACTGTTTTTCTATGAAAAATTAAAAATTACAGATCTAGAACAATGATCAATTAAAAACTATAGAAACTCCGTGACTCAAAGGTTTATTTTTTGAAACTGTTACATTTTTTGAAGATTGCTCATGGTCCAGACATTTAATGCTATAATTTACTGTAAAAATCATTTCAATTTTTTCAAATTTTGATTATTGGAAAAATTCGGTTTTTCGAATAAAATTGTCAGTCCTGATAAAAAAAATTCCTAATAAAACCCTCCACTAAATTTGCCAAGAATTTAAAAACTGTGGAGAGTGAAAATAGAAATAGCAACATGTGATACAAAATTGACTATAACGTGTCATTGGCCCCCTCAGATCTGTAGCAGCCTGTTCTTTTGCAGTCTGTTAGAGATCCTCGCCAACTGGGCTGTATTTGTATTGGTAAGTTAATTGGTCAGTAAAAAATTACTTGTTTTACATTTGACTTTTGTTTTCACTGTTGTTGATGTGTGTGTATAAATAAAACTGCAAGTTCTTCTTCTGCTTGATGTAGATTTGTCAAGCATAAAGGATGATGAGATCGGATTTTACGTTGCTCATCATTTTTAATGCTGATGCAGACATTGTATATATGCCACTGAAATGCTGATTTGGTCAAACAATTGTGCTGAAGACAAATTTGGAACATCTCTGATAAATTACTGATTTTGAACATTCGAAGTACGGGTAATTCGAAGGAAATATTGTGGTCCCTTCCATTTCGAATTATCAAGATTTTCAGAATGTTGTCTGCTGCAGTTGTGTGGGCTTTGAAGGATTACACAGGGATGGAAAATGCCATTCTGTTGCTCGCCATGATGAGTACTTTTGTCGGACGAGGAGTAAAACTTCTACCAATTCTTATGTACATTACAATCACAATATCCCAAAGAGAAAATTTGGTGATTTAGACCTCATTTTGCAGGGCAACACAGGGTAGAGTTAATTCTTGTGTACTATCCATCTCTTGAAACAGTTGGTAGATTTTCATCAAATTTGAAGGAATACATCCTTGGCTGATTAGATTTTGTTGTCCTTGATCTTATTTTCAAGGTCAGTGCAGGACAAATAGTGTCAAAATATCAGTTTCTCATGATTGGAATATTTGGTTGAAATGTTGCTTTGGGAGGGGAATTTTACATTACTGAAAATTGTGCTGATTAGTTGTTCTGTTTGGTGGCTATGGCAAGCAAAAGGTCCCTTAACCGCTGACTTAGATCATCGCTGCTGCCACACTCAGTAGAATAAGATAACATTGTATATGAAGCAGCTGTTGGAAAAGAAATCATTTGATATAGACAGTTGTTGACAATAGTTGGCCACTGACTGTTGTTAGCACTTACCATGCTGAGGGCAAATTCAACAGACGATAAACTGATGATAGTTTTCTTATTTTTCCTAGAAAATAGGATTTGGCATTCCATGCAAATTGTCTCCTGAGGAGACAATTTGCATGAAATGGCATATCCTATTTTCTAGGTAAAATAAGAAAAATATTTCAAAACGTTATCTCCTGAAATTTTTACCCAGCATGCTAAATGTTAGAACAGTAACATCTGTTTAGCTCTAATCCTGCTGCATTTTCTTCTGACCTGGGTCTTCATATGGGGTACCCTCACCCATTAATTCCCCTGTTTTTCATAGATTGTATTGAGTCTTGCACACAATGTATACCAATAGACAGGTTTTCTGTTAGCGCATCAACCATGATCATTTGACAATCCTGTGATAGCAAGTAATGTGACATACAAAGAATGTGGGCATTGCAGGAAGGATTTGATTACTTACTTACATTGTGCGTTTTATAACCCATCTACCAGTTGTGCATTTTTTAAGCGGAAGTTGTACATGTAATTCATGTGGTAGCACATATATCTGATACAGTGAGACAAAAAAATTGGAAAGGGAGAAAATGGCGAAATCTGACTGTGATTTTGGAGAATAATTTCATTGATTGACCTTGAATTTGAAAAACGAAGGCTTAAGTTAAATTAAGCATATTACCTCTTCTTGGGAAAACCTAGAATTAAGGGAGATGCCTTGAAGTATGCCTACCCCATGGAAGTGTAAATAGTCACAAACAGCAGGATAAAGGTTAACCCATTTTAGTCTGGAGACCTCCAAAAATGGGTAATTGGCAAACAGTGCAGACCCAGGTCAGAAAACCACAGAATGTGGTGTCTGATCAGGATCTCCGCTGTTTGCAATAAGTTTAGCCTTTGTTCTCTAGGAATATCTAAATCACATAGCCTGACGTACCTAAAATTGAAATTGGACTCTTCCAGTATATAGTGTGGTCAAGTTTATTTAGTCTAAAATGGGTTATATTTATCACTGTGTGTTACCAATATGTCATGTGGAAGTATTCCTTTTTTCTTTGTGGAAAATAAAATGTAAAAGGTTAAATTTTAGGCAAGTAAGGCAGAGCAAGCCTAGCATCCTTCTGTGAAAGAAGAATTTCAGTGAAAATGACAGCAAGTTCTGTACTGGGGAATGGGATAAAGATGTATTATGGCAATGTTTATAGAAGTTCTTGGCAAAGAAAGGAGTTGTTTATGCATACGTATTATATTTGTTAGAGATGTTGTACCTAGAATATTTTAATGCATATTCTGTTTGACCCATGATTTATATTTGATTCTTTTAGCAAATGCTGTAAAAAAAATAGAGCTTCCTGAAGGATAGTCAATGAGCACAACATAATATTAACTCTTTCCCTGCTACAGGCGACTTTTGTCATCTGCTGATAACCTTTGCAAACAGTTTGGAACCAGATCAGTCCCGTCAAAATGTCGTGCCTGATCTGGATCCAAACTGTTGACACTCTATTTGTATGCTGGAGAGATTTTTTTTGAAAAAAAAATTAATTTAGAAAAAAAAAACAAAAAAAACACAGACAACAAAAAAGCATGCAAAATTACCCAGCAGGCAAAGAGTTAAAGGTTTTATATAAAGTAATTTACACATAATCTGCTGTTTGCTGAATATTAGGACTATAACCATTATATCTTCAGATAGGCATTTTTTTTTTTCAACCAAAAATTATTGATATTTCTCTTATTTCTCTAATCTATACACTGGGACAGACATTATCACATACCTGAGCAAACAGTATAGACAGTGCAGAATGCAGCATCTGATCAGAGTCTACACTGTTTCCCACTCATCCAGCACTATTTTAGACATATCTGCAGCTATAGTAAAATGGGCTTGCTTAAATATTAGACAAGTCTAGTATGAAGTTAAGGTGTCTCAATATTCAAGGTCAATTCGGTATGGTAGATGCTCTTCCGCTGATTCAAGAAAGGCAGTTGTCAGTTTCTGGCAAAAGAATGTGTACTATACTGGTTAACCGCTTAGAGGACGAAGCCTGTCCAGTAAAAGTGTGGTAAGGTAAACTAGCCACACTCGACATTACACCATTGGGTTGATTGAGCCGTAAAACATCAACACAAACAAAATACCGTATGGTAGAATCTTGTGCACATCCACAACATTTCTAACACTTAATATGCTATAGGCAAAAATTCAGCAGATGACAAACTGATATTTTTCTTATTTTTCCTGAAAAATAGGATTTGACATGCAATGCAAATTGTCTCCTAAGAGACAATTTGCATGAAATGTCATATCCTGTTTTCTAGGAAAGAAAATAAAATATTTCAAAATGTGTTCCACTGAAATTTTTACCCAGCATGCAAAGCGTTAAGTTTGGTAGAATAGGAAAGCCAAGATCAACACATCAGGTTGTCAAATTTAGGTGTTTACTGTCAGTTTCTATAGATGCTATAAGAGAGAGTCTGTAACTTTGCCTGACAGTTACACCATTCTGTCTGTACTTTGCTGCCAAAATCACAGCACTGGTATTTCTATAGTCTTCTTTACTTGCTGTCACACAGTGCTTTGAATTCTCTAAACTGTTTGTTTTTCTCTGTATCATAACTCCAGATAAAAGGAGGTATCCATATATATTTTTTTATCTCTTCATGAAAACATGTTATGAGTATCCATTAGAAGTGCCTCACTATGTTTTCTTGAGAAATAGAAAAATATTTGTACTTTTATGCTTTTTATGCTCCCGTGATTGGCATAATGCCGGGGGCATATATTTTGGTTTTTATGTATGAGGACTTACAGAAATACATTTTAACATATCCCTTCGCTAAGAGTTATGGAGTATCCATAGTGGGGGCATCCATGTACTTTGGACACATTTCTAGTAGGTTAAAAAAAAGGAAAACTGCATCCAGATTTTAGAGAAAAATGGAGTGGGTGGGTGGATTTTATTTTTTTTTATTTTTGTATCCTTGGACCATACAGTGAAGAGTTAAGTCGTAGCAAAACAGGATAACTGATGCTAACTCTCATATGCAAGAAGAAAAAAAACTGGTTTTAGCCCTTAAACTGCCAATCACAACAATTGTCATCTGCTTTGTTATCTGCTTGTGATTATATGTCATTTTTGCAAATAGTGTAGACCCAGATCAGAGGAGCAGTCTGATCAGGGTCCAAATGTTTGCCTATGCAAAAGCAGGTTTGAAAATTGCAAGAATATTCAGCAGACGACATAGACAGATGACATTTTCAGATGCCCATTTTCTTGGCATTTTAAGGGTTAAAACTCTTTTCATAACAAATAATGATTCATTTGCAATTCTTAAAAATGTTATAAAATTTGTCTTCAACATAAGTCCAACTATCTCTGAAAAAGTTTTCCACCTCAATTTTTTTTAATTTGATCAGATTTTTTAGTGGCAGGTGGGGAAGCATATCTAATTATTAATTTTCTCTGGCCTTATCTTGAGCTGTGACTGTATTTGTCTGCTTCTGATGGAAGCTGCTATTTGGCTCTTGGTAAAGGAGGAGTTAGGGCAGCAGGTAGGGGAAGGAGGCTTGTTAGCATTCTTTTTCTGCATTGCCCTTGGCCTTTTCCCCTTATGCTGCTGCATTTCTGTCCTAGCTCTTCTGTTCTTTTTAGCTCACCTTGACGAAGTCCAGAAAGAGCTATTGCACTACCCTAGGTGTCGGCGTTGGCATCAGCGTCCACATTTACGTTTAAAGTTCTTTAAGAGTTTATATTTTCCAGACCATTTGATAGATTTGGTTCATATTTGGTATGATGATATAGTTCCAAAGTTTTATTCAGCAATACCCCAGCCCATTATCTCAAGGTCAAGGTCATGGACATAGAGTTTTTTAATGTTAAAGTTAAAAAACTCATATTTTCCCAACTATATGATGGATTTTGTTCATATTTGGTATGATGATAGATACAGTTCAAACGTTTTATTCAGTAATACCCTGCCCATGCCTTTGATCTCAAGGTCAAGGTCACAGACTTAAAAATTTTATAATAAAGTTTTTTAAGAGCTCATATTTTCCAAACCATACTATGGATTTTGTTCATATTTGGTATGATGATAGATACAGGTCCAAAGTTTTATTCAGCAATACCCACTGCCTATGCCCTTGGCCTCAAGGTCAAAGTTAAGAAGTTAGACATTTTATATTAAAGTGTTTTAAGAGCTCATATTTTCCAAACCATATGATAGATTTGGTTCATATTTTGAATATAATAGATACAGATCCAAAGTTTTATTCATCATCACCCTCACCCTTTCCTATAACCTCAAGGTCAAGGTCACAGATTTAGAAATTTTATATTTGATCCCTGATAATGTCAAATTCATGACAACAAATGACCAAACCATAGCACAAAAAAATCCTATCAAGAGCTAACATGTCATAACATTTCCTCTTACCGTAATGATCCTAAGTATTGGGACAGACAGGCCTAAGCAAACAGTGCAGACCCAGATCAGACTGGTCCTAAAGAGCAGCACCCTGACACTCCAGTATCTTCCCAATGCCAGGTGAGCTATGCTGTCTGCTGATAGCTCTTGTTATACCCTTTTCTCTGGGAAATGGCACAAAATGACCACATAATAGGGGTCAGGTGACAAATCTGTGTTCCTTGTAGACAGATAAAAAAAAAGTGAACTTCCAAGGATTAGGGCATAATGTGGGCATAAATTTGATTATTGCTGTGGAATTCTCTTACATTTGTATGCATTGGTCAGGTTGAGTTTGCATGGTAGGCACATATGGCCTGATAAGGGAAAAAAAAAAAGAAGAAACAACAACATAAAAACAACAAAATGGCCAGTAAACTTTAGTAAAATTTGACTGTGATATTTGCTATTAACTAATCCTGGTCCTGCTGAACCTATATATGCCCTGCCCTTGCAAACAGTGTAGATTCTGAAGAAGACAACTGATCTTCATCTGCACTGTTTGCCATTAAGTATGTGAATTTATATCAACAATCTGGATCAAGTAATCTGATTGGCAGAAAATTAGAAATGAGCATGGTATCAATTTATTCAGCTTGGCAAGGGTTAATACATAGTGTTTGTGTTTTGTATGCATGAAAACCCGAAAAATAATAACCATGACAGTGGTAAAATTACTTAACCCATCGTTGACGGAATAGACTCTCCCACACTATATATTGGAAGACTCCAATTTCAGTTTAGTTACGTCCGTCTATGAGATTTACTTATTCCTAGAGAACAATGGCTAAACTATTTGCAAACAGTGGATACCCTGATCAGACGACGGGTTCTGCGGCATCTGATCTGGGTCTGTACTCTTTGCCAAGTACCCTTTTATGGGTCTCCCGACTACAATGGGTTAATATTTTGCATGCTGGTAAAAAAATTCAGCAGATATTGACGTATTGAAATATTTTTGCTATTTTTCCCCAGAAAACAGATTTTGACATTTCATGCAAATTGTCTCTGGTGGAGATAATTTGCATAAAATTTCAAATCCTGTTTTCTGAGAAAAAATTAGAAAATGTCATCTGTTTGTCATCTGCTGAATTAACCAAAAGAGTGGCAAAGGTTTACCCTTAAAGCGCCAAGAAAAACTGTATCTGAAAATGTTGTCTGTTTATGTCGTTTGCTAAATATTCTTGCAGACTTTTCCAACCTATTTTTGCATACAGGCACACAGTATGGACTAAAGGAGCAGTCTGATCTGGGTCCACACTGTTTGCAGAAGTGACTTTTGAAGTAACCAGCAGAAGACAAAGCAGACGACAATAGTTGTGATTGGCACTTTAAGGGTTAAGAGACATTTGTAAGCGATTTCACCCTTAAAGCACTGAGCAAAGTAGTAGCAGATAACATTCTAAAATTGTTTTTTAAAATATCATAGAAAATAAGACTTGGCATTTCATGTGAATTGTCTTCTAGGCAGATTATTCACAAACAATATCAAGCCTTATTTTTGCTGAAACAGAATTAAAAAAAAAATAAAATAGAATGCATCTGCTACAATTTGCTTAGTGTGTTAAAGTGTTAAGGGGTAAGAATGTTTGCAATCATTTTTTTTCAGACGTTGAATGCCCGATTATTATATTTAACCTTGCTAATCGTTTAATGCTCATTATTTTGGAGATTTATAATTCCATTGCTCTAGATAAGGTGCTCTGTACCATAGCAACAGATAAGACGCTTTTTTCATCCGAAAAATGCTGATAGCTTTCTTATTTCTCAATGAAAACATATGTTGTGGGTACTCATTAGAAGCGCCTCGGCGAGGTGCTTCTAATGAGTACCCACAACATGTTTTCGTGGAGAAATAAGAAAAATATTATGTGGATACCCCCTCTTATCTGTAGCTATGCTTTACAACTAAAAGGTGTTGACATTTTGTTTTGTTTTTTCATATTTCTCCACAAAAACATATGTTGTACGTACCCAGTAGAAGGGCCTCAGTAAGGGGGCTTTTAATGAGTCCCAGAATCTACAGTTTCTCAGAGAAAAATAGAGAAAAATGAAAATATTTATCAGGATATTGCTCTAATCTAGAACTATGTAATAGCACCATAAGATTTTCTTTTGATTATGGCTGTCCTATTACCATATTTGCCCAAATTACCGCACTGTGCGCTTTATTTTTTTTTAAATTTTTTTTTTAAAAAATCACTAGAAAAACTTATCGGGCATTCAATCTCTGTGAAAATTTAAAATAAGAACTTGGTACCAGCACAGTGGCTCAGTGGTAGAGCATCTGCTTTGTGACTGGTAGGTTGTGGGTTCGATCCTCCTCCGGTCATACCAAAGACTTTAAAAATGGTACTAGCTGCTCTTTTGCTTGGCGCTCAGCATTAAGAAAGTAGAGCTAGAACTGGTCAGCTCAGTGTCGGTATAATGTGACTGAGTGGAATATCATGTCAAAGTGTCTGGGGCGTGATATTTCAGTGAGGCAGCACTCTAAAAGTGAGCATTGAGCTCCCAGCCACATCCAGTCACCGTCGGGATATGACTGAAAGATTGTTGAAAGCAATGTTTAGCCCAAATCAAACAAACAAACAAAGAAAATAAGAACTTGGAGTTCGATCTCTTTTACCAAAATATAGAAAAAACTTGCAGTAAAATATCCTCCTAATACGGGCACACTTTAAAGAAAGATCAGCAAAGAACTTCATGAGGGGCATATTTAATGATACTTACACAATATTTTTCTGACCTTCTTTTTATAGAAGCATATGTTGTTGGTTCCCATTTAAATTGCCTTGACTAATTCAAATGATTACCAACAACATATACTTATATAAAGAAGCAGATTCATCGCCTGTAATTTGAAGACTATGAAATTGCTTGACCTTGCACTTAAAGGGGTCTGTGCGGTAAGGCCAAAAAAAAAAATAGTTGTGTTTCAGGTTCCAGGCTAGAAAAAAATAGGGTCGGTAGGTCGATTTTACTTTTTTTTTTTTTTTTTTTTACTTTTTTTTTTTTGTAACATCAGGGCCTACTCACCAGTCAGCCTTCTGCAGCACAGATTAAATTTCATATTCAACTGAACTGGTCTTGTCAATTGTGAAAATGTTCACGATATGATACATGTTTTAGTCAATTCCCTTTATTCTCCAACTGTAAGATAGTTTTCCACCTCAAATGTGTCCGTCAGTTGAGTTCAGTTTTACACTGTGATTTCAGGGTGTACGTTTTCTCAAACTCGTCACCCTCGGCGCCTGGGTGATGATCGTTGAAAACTTCCTCAATTAATTTCGTGTTTCTAACAGAAACCATGAAGTTTTTTGTCTCAAGGTGGTCGCATTTATTCATTTTTATAGCCACCACGCTCGAAGGCCAGTAGACGGGCGCCGCCATGTTGGAAAAGTAAAATAACCGAATCGCCGATAATGAACCGAATCGGACGTTGAAGGCGCACCTCACTTTTTTTTTTTTTTTTTTTATTTATTTATTTTTTTTTTGCGACTTGAAAAAAAAAAGTTTACAGTCGGCGCCAAAACCACAGGGTCGGTCGGGGAACCGGAAACACAACTATTTTTTTTTTTGGCCTAAATGAATCGAATACTGCATATATTTTGAAGATTTTAAGATTTTGGAATAAGATTTAGTACCCTATTTATCCTCAGTATTTGGACAGTCAGGCTTGAGCAAGCAGACCCAGTTCAGATGCGGCAGAATGCGGCATCTGAACAAGGTCTACACTGTTTGCCCCTCCTCCAGCATCGGCAAATAATAGAATGGACATGTTCACATTTCATAACAATTTTGATACAAAGTTTATGTGTCAGAATATTTAGCGTAAATACTGTAACCACTGGGCAGTTTTCCAGATCAAAGGGTACTTTTTGTAGGGGAGAAAAAAACAACAAATAAACAAGGCAAACAGTATTGATATTCATTGTTTTATATTTGTACATGAAATCATACATTAGGAGATTTAAACCATTTCAGCCCAGCCAACCAAACCAGATATCTTTGCAAACAGTGTATAGATCCAGATGAGATGGCTCATAATGAGCCATCTCATCAGGATCTACACTGTTTGCCATTTTGTTCTTGATTTTTGACTTACATCCATATTTGCAATAATGGGTGTGTCCAAATGCAAAGATGGAAGAGTCCATTTCAGAAACTAAGGGGTGAAAGGGTTAAAAGCATTTTCTTGAAGACTTTTGTGACTTCCAGTTACTGACAAGAAATAGAAGAAGTATTCAACTGACCCGTTATCTGGAGCATTGCTTTCTAGTTTATCGTCTATGCCCATAGGCACAGGCAGTCTTAACCCTTGTCCTGCTGAACCCGGATATACCCTCTCTTTGCAAACAGTGTAGATCCATATCAGTTGGCTTCTGAAGAACAACAACTTGGATCAACTAATCTGATTGGCTGAAAATTGGAAGTGGGCAAGGCATCTTAATTTATTCAGCATGACAAGGGTTAAGAATTTGCCATTGCTCCGGAAGCACTTTATTAAAGGTCAATGACTGGTCCAGTGCCATTTTCCATGGACTGCTCAGTGTTTATAACCAAGTACTAGCTTTCACAAAGTAAGTTTTGTCTACACTTAGCTTTTTGTGAAAGCTTATACTTGTTACCATAGTTTATGTAAAGTATCACTGTCTCGGTATACTGAAAGTCTGTTTAAAGAGATGTTAAA
The DNA here is from genome assembly GCA_964016985.1 of Anodontia alba. Lineage (NCBI taxonomy): Eukaryota > Metazoa > Mollusca > Bivalvia > Lucinida > Lucinidae > Anodontia > Anodontia alba. Next base: position 60,453,074 of record OZ024833.1, on the reverse strand, counting down.
AGACATTTATAAAAAATCTGGGCCCAGTTGTTCAAAGCGTCGTTAGCTTAACGAGCTCATTAAGGGTCATTTTGTTAACTGTTTTAGCGGATTCAATACACAATATTCTGATATTTTTTGCTGAAAAAATGTGAGTAACTCACATTTTTTCAGCAAAAAATTTCAGCATATTTGCGTATCACTTGATTTAAATTTTAACGAATCGTTAACTAACGGCGTCGTTAGCTTTGAACAACTGGGCCCTGACCTTTTGGAGAATGGATACAACTATCAAAGTAGTTTTGCCTCCTTTCTGAAAAGGGGTCTATTAGCCCCAGATAAGAGGGGGTATCCACATATTAATTATCTTATTTCTGCTAGAAACATATGTTGCTGGTTCTCATTAGAAGTGCCTCGCTGAGGTGCTTCTAATGAGTACTCACAACACATGTTTTTGAGCAGAAATAAAAAATTATCAGTACTTTTTGGTTAAAAAAAAGTGCCTTATCTGGAGCTATGGACCGTCTGCTCTAAAAGAAAATATTTGCTCCCACTGGGAACAAATGTCTGCTCTAAAAGAAAATAATTCTTTCCTTTTACAGTAAACTTTAGTAGAAATGTTTTACTTTTTGTGTAGACCTCTTTTCAGAAAGGCCTGTAAACAGGAAGTCACAAAAGTTGTCTGCCTAGTAAAAATTGCAAAAAATCTACAACTGTAGACCCAGATCAGATGCAGGAAAATGATCAGCATCTACACACCTATTTGTAGACACATCAGAAGGTAGTAAAGTAGACGTTCAAATTTTAGGACAAATTCTGTAAGGAGTTATGGTGTCCAAATATTTAGGGTAAATAGATAAACTGCCAACCAACCCCAGTCCAGGATTTATAAATGGAAATGTCATACAGCGGGATCAGATCAGGTGCATTCTTTAGTCTTTGCTTCATTAACCCTAGTCCTGCTGAACCCGGATATATCCTGCCTTTGCAAACAGTGTAGATCCAGATCAGTTGGCTTCTTCAGAAGCCAACTGATCTGGATCTGCACTGTTTGCCATTAAGTATGTGAATTTATAGCAACAATCCGGATCAAGTAATCTGACTGGCTGAAAATTAGAAGTGGGTGTGGCATCTTAATTTATTCAGCAGGACAAGGGTTAACCCATTTTAGACTGAATAAACTCCCTCAAACTATATATTGGAAGAGCTGAATTTCAATTGCTATGTGATATTCCTAGAGAAAAATGGCTAAACTATTTGCAAACAGTGTACACTGATTAGACACTGCATTCTGCAACATCTGAAGCATCTGATCTGGGTCTGTTTGTCATTTTCCCTTTTGGGGATTTCCAGACTAAAATGGGTTAAGGTTTCCAAATATTTAGAGTAAACTGCCCCAACCACTCTATCCAAGATTTAATTGGAAATGTCATACCCTGCAATAAGATCAGGTGTATTCTTCATATTATACTTTGCTTCATTAAGTTAACATATTGATTTCTAAAAGAATAGTATCTGGTCTATAAGAATAGTACCTTGATTTGTACAAAGATGAAACTTGATAAACCATAAAATGTTTATTTGGGTATATTTACAAAGCTTGGTATCAGATTCAGTTAAATATATTTTAGAAGGCTACAAATAAGAAAATGCGAACAGCTTACTACTCTAGTCAGTTTGAAACCTTGCACAAGGTTAAATTGATATTAGCCTTTCCTCACCTGGAATATAGTCTGAATCAACGACACCACCAAAAACATAAAAAAAAAAAAATGCTTCAATTCAATTAATCATATTCTACAGATTTTCTATTAAATCTTTGTGAAAATACATCACTTCCTGCTTTAATAGGTAAAATTTTGATCACCAGTAAGAGGATTTAAGGGGACATTTTCAAGGGAGGTACCTATGTTAAAACTCTTTTGTCTCCCTTCTGAAGCGGTCCACTCTAGGGGGAGCAAATTCTTTCCTTTTAGAGTAGATATCTTTTCAGAAGGGCTTGGTGTGCAGGAGAGCAAACAAGAAGTCACAAAAGTTGTCTCCCTTGGCTCTCTTTTGTGTCTGAAATATACAACTATTGACTATTGAGGTGTTGGATATGACGTGATATCCACTAGAGAATACTAATATTGACCGAAGTGATAGCCGAGGTCAGTATTGGTATTCATTGGTGGATATCAAAGTCATATCCAATACCTCAATAATCAATAATTGTTGTATTATATAGTTTGTCTTTTCTCTTGATAACTGTGGCAATAATAGGCAACATGAGACCCCATTAATATAAAAAGCGCACGTAGACGTCCGTCTCACTACCGGTGATGTCATTAAAAGTTGATATTCACTGGAAGGCGCGTGCAAGCCAGTGAACATCAGATATATTCACTGGGCCAAAAACTGCGCTCAGCCAATGAAAGACAGTCTATTTTTGGACAGGTTTTTAAAAAAAATCTGTCCTTTAAAATAGCGATGTCCGGGCGGGCGGACAGGCAGGCATCGGGCGGGCGGGCGTCATCCGAGATTTACCTTTTGGTTAACCGTTTTTCAAAGTTTTATGTTACCTTTATTCTTTAATGGATTGCTTTAATATTTGGTAGGGATGAATAGGAGGACCAGTAGATGTTTCACATGCAAGAGAAACAACTCTTACTTTCTTTGTTATTTAAAAAAACCCATCCATAATGCCATTAGGCGTTTTTCCTGTTAGGTTATATAATAATGCTGTATGTATGGCAAACAGTGTAGACCCTGATCAGATGCCGCATTCTGTGGCATCTGATCTGGGTCTACACTGTTTGCAAAGGCCTATCTCTCCCATTCATTAGGTTTATTACGGTAGTTGAATCACATTTCATATTTTGATTTCTCTTTTCAAAATTTCGAGGGTTTCTATATATTGTATTTACTCTAAATATTCGGACACCCTTAGGTCATTAGCCATACTTGTCCTAAAATTTGAATGTCCATTTTACTACCTGTAAATATGTCTAAAAACTGCTGGATGTGTGGTAATCATTATAGATACTGATTAGACTTTGCATTTTGCAGCATCTGATCTTGGTCTACCATTTTTCTCAGGCCTGTCTGCACTAATACTTTGGGTAAATATGGGACATAATGAATGCCATAGGAAGAATTTGTTTTTTACAATTTTTGCTTCAGACTAATTTTTACCTTTTCACCCATGAGTGCCCATTTAGGCAGTTTATGGTAACTGCTGTAGGTTTTCTTAACCCTTGTCCTGCTGAATAAATTAATATACCACACTCACTTCTAATTTTCAGCCAATCAGATTACTTGATCCGGATTGTTGCTATAAATTCACATACTTCATGGCAAACAGTGCAGATCCAGGTCCTGACAGCCAACTGATCTGGATCTACACTGTTTGCAAAGGCAGGGTATATCTTGGTTCAGCATGACAAGGGTTAAGGAACTCTGCATAGACTGAAAAGACTGTTGTTTTTTTGGGGGGAAATTACGATTCTGAAAAAGAAAATAATAATACCAATTACAGTCTTGAATACTAGCATTAGAGTCCCATATTGTATTTGACAGAAATTGCCAGATAAAGTTCCTGAAACAACTGCTTGTAAAAAGAAAGAAGACCATTTTTATTACGGAGTGCATGGCAGTTAGCTTAGAATTATATCGAGTACTTATATAATACTTGTTGTACATGATATGCGAAATAAGAAGTCAGATTTTGCATTTTTTCACTAGTCATACCTAGTAGTTTTGAACTATTTCATTCAAGGCGAATAACTTTTTTTTTTTTTTGAATAGTAAGTATATATTTGTATGAGAAAAATAGTTTGCAGAAGAAATTTGTTGCAAGTCTAGGGAGCCATATTATAGCGTATGAATATAGCGTAGAAGCAGAACAGACCTGCGTAATTAATGACGTTGTTAACCTTTAAAGCGCCAATCACAACAATTGTCGTCTCTTTGTCTTCTGCTTGTGATTTTAAAAGTCATTTCTGCAAACAGTGTGGACCCAGATCTGACTGCTCCCTTTAGGAGCAGTCTGATCTGAGTCCACACTGTTTGCCGGTATGCAAAAATAGGTTTGAAAAGTTTGCAAGAATATTCAGCAGACGACATAAACAGACGACATTTTCAGATGCAGTTTTTCTTGGCGCTTAAAGGGTTAATGTTTTCCAATTAAAAATTATACTCTCTTTTGGGTGTCAAACTAAACTGAGAACCTTACTGGTAAACAAGAAATGACTTTATAAATGTAATTTATAACTGTTTACCTATATTGACATTAAAACCATGCTCTGAATGGCAAATTATCACTGATCAACATTCAAAATACTTATGAAGCAGCACATTACTATTTTCAATTTGTCACTATATTACAATGTAAATAAATATTTTTTAATTATTTTAATGCCCAGTCATTAGATGAATGGTGTAAAAAGCATGTAGTGTTACCCCTGTCCATCCTTCTCCATCTGCATCCAAGATGGCATTAGCAATTTGCGTTCCAGTTTTTCAGGCGTTAGCAATTTGCGTTTAAGTTTTTCAGGCAGGGATATCCGTGTCCTTTGGACACATTTCGATTTTGTTTTTTATTTTATTTTATTTATTTATTTATTTATTTATTTGTTTATGTATTTTTTATTTATTTTTTTTTTTTCATGTATAATGTTCAGTTACATTTTTTAGGCAGTTTACGGTAACTGTTGTCAGCTTAAAGAACTCTACATAAGCTTAAAAAGACAATATCGATATGTATCAGTCCTACCATCAGTTAATAGTGAACATATATACGTAAGAGGATAAACCATATTTGTAGCAGACAACACTCTTTTTATTTTTTTTTATTTTTCATAGAAAATAAGTTTTGACATTTCATGTGAATCACACATGAAATGTCAGGACTTATTTTCTATGAAAAATAAAAGAAATAAAAAAATAAAATAAAATAAAAATGTCGTCTGCTGCAGTTGTGATTGTGGCACTTTAAGGGTTAAGAGTGAGCAAACATAAGAGGATATTGAAGAAAAAAATGTACATTTCTATAGATGTTATTTACCTGATTAGTCTTTTGAAGGTGGAAAGTGTAAAATTATAATCATTTTGTGCTACTATTACCATTAATGCTTAGCACTCTGTGTAAAAACTTCAGGAAACAACATTTTAAAATATTTTCTCATTTTTCCCAAAAAACAAGAGTTGATATTTCATGCAAATTGTCTCCTTTGGAGACAGTTTGCATCAAATGTCAACGTCTGTTTTCTGGGAAAAATAAGAAAAAATATCACCAATTTGTTATCTGCTGAATTTGCCTATAGAGCATTAAAGGTTAAAGAATTAGGTTTGAGATAATCATTTGGATTGACAAAAGAGTTTTATCGGTAGAATTGTGTTCTCAATACATTTTAAAGGATCTTTTGAGATTTGTTTATTTACATGTAAATAAATGAGACAAAAAGGTCTAGGTAAGCAAACAGAACTGGTATATGCTTTATTCACTGAACACTGATGTTAATTTCCATGTACTATTGAAACTTTATTTCTAAGCCTACACCCCCCTCCCTCCTCCCCAACAACCTCCCCCACCCCCCCCCCCCAACCCCCAACACACACACACACATGCCTCCCATTGGAATTTCACTATTAAACGTTTTTTCATTGCTATAGACTGAGAAAAAACAATCTTCCTAGCTCCAGTTAAGGCACTTTTTTCATCCAAAAAGTAAGGATTTTTTTCTTATTTCTTCTCCATGAAAAATATGTTGTAGTATTCTTGAAAGCGCTGACTTTGGTAACTGCCTTGCTGAGGTACTTCTGAGAGTATCCACTGCAAAAGTTGTCTTGGAGAAATAAGAAAAATATTTACCCGATACCTCCTCTTCTCTGGAGCTATGACTCTTACTGTAATTTTTTTTATAAATTATAGCCATTTCACAAACCAATTTAATATACCATTTTGACACAAATGATCCTCATGGGTTGACGCGTCGTTAAACCTGAACATACATCTGTACAAGTTATGATCAGTGTGATTATTTGCTGTATACAAGCTCAGGACCTTGTAGTCAAATGTTCTATTTTTACCCTAAGTATTGGTCTGGCCCCGAGGTTATAAAACTGTTTTCATGCTCAACTCAGATGAGCATGAAATTTTCTCTGCTAATCAATATGAAAATGCCAACAAAAGTTGGCATTTTCATATATTTTAGCAGAGAAATTCATGCTCAGCTATGTTTAGCAAGAAAGAATTTCCAGTTGATAGTAATTTGAGATTTTTTAGCAGGACAAATTTCATGCTCAGCTGAGTTGAGCATGAAAAAAAATTTATGACCTCAGGGCCAGAGCAAACAGTGTAGAACCCATATTAGACCCCACAGAACAGGTATTTTGACAAATCACCATGAAGTAAAATAGAGTTGTTCAAATTTTAGGACAAGTATAGTATGGTAAGGAGATACTGTATATAATCCATAGCTCTTCATACGTAAGATGCTTTTTTCAGCCAAAAAGTATTGATATTTTTCTTATTTCTGCTCGAAAACATATGTTGTGGGTACACTTTAGAAGCGCCTCGGCGATGTGCTTCTAATGAGTACCCGAAACATATTTTCATGCAGAAATAAAAAAAAAAAAAAAAAAAAAAATTGTCTGATACCCAACTCTTATCTAGAGCTGTAAGGCACAAGGCATAGCATTTCTTATAAAATTACATTTGCACCTATTCAGGCTGATCAGTATAAGAAGGGCAGTTGTCAGTTTCTGGCAAAAGAATGTGCACAATACTGGTTAACCGCTTAGAGGACTAAGCCTGCCCAGTAAATGTGTGGTTAGGTAAACTGACCGCACTCAACATGACCCCATAGGGTTGACTGGGCCGTAAAACCTCAACACAAACAAATCAGTCTTAGCTGTTCCCCAGAAAACCCTTTTGATCCTTGGCTACACCCACAGAGTGCCCTGCAAAGACTGATCAGACTGAGTGGATTTGCAGGCTGATCTGAGTCTTCACTGGGTGCACATGCAGTCTTGCAGGAAATGCTGTGCCCAGATCAAATGGTATGTTTTTGCTTTTCATTGTTAATTAATTCTGAAGAAGCCAACTGATTTGAATCTACACTTTTTGCAGGTAAGTATGTGACTTCATAGCAACAATCTGGATCTAGTAATCTGATTGGCTGAAAATTAGAAGTGAGCATGGCATCTTAATTTATTCAGCAGGACAAGGGTCAAAACAATAAGAGGCTGATCAGTCTGCTTTTGTAACACTGGGCCCAGTTGTTCAAAGCGTCCTTAGCTTAACAAGCTCATTAGTGATCAAAATGTTAACTGTTCTAGTAAGTATAAGATCTAATTCACAGGTATTTTTGCTGAAAAAATGTGAGTAGCTTTTGAAAATGCAAAAGCTACTCACATTTTTTCAGCAAAAATATTAGCTTATATGCCATATTTAATGATCAAAGTTTTAACAATATGTTAACTAACGACATTGTTAGTTTTGAACAACTGCATGGGCTCTGGTATTTATGAAAAGCTACTTAATTAGCTCTAAATAAGATGCTTTTTTTTTTTGGTCTAAAAATTGATAAGAGTTTTTGCCTGGGGTCGAACCCACAAGCTGGCATGGTGTTAATGGAGTAATCTGGATATGCCTCTAAAATCCATTTATATGAAGTGGACTCTAGTACAGCAACTCTTTGGACTGGTCTATTTCCAACAGTAGGGATATTTGACATGAGGTGAAAAAAAAGCGGTTTTGGAGGCGAAAAAAGAATAGTATTGGAAAGTTTTTATCCCAATTAAAAACCAGCTTATCAGGAGTCCTACTCTTTTCAGGAATCCTTGCATGTTGAGGGTGAAATGTTTCCTGAGCCAATGCCAAAATATCCAACCAATTTTTGGCAATCTAATAATTAGCTTAATTTCAAGACATTTAAACTGACTATTGTTTTCATATCTTCTGGATCAAAACAACTATCTTATTTACCCTAAGACAGACCTGAGCAAACAGTGTAGATCTAGATCAGATGCCACAAAATACAGAATCTTGTTGGGGTCTTTTGTGGCTAATGGATGGGCACAAGTACTGGTTCATCACGAAAACATACCTATATAATTTTGACCCCCTTAAACCCCACTTTTATATAGTAAAACTGGGGTTTACAGGGGTATACATTATTTTTCTTATTTCTGCCCAAAACCATAGATTGTGGGTACTTGTTAGAACTGCCTCCTCGAGGCGGTTCTAACGAGTACCCACAATCTATGTTTTGAGCAACAATATGAAAAATATCAAGCTTTTTGTCTGATATTTTTCAGTTTTTGGAGGTGAAATTTTCAATATATTTGAATAGGCGTGTTTCGTAATGTAACCACTTAGAGGACTAAGCCTGCCCACGAAAAGTGTGGTTAGGTAAATTGACCAACCTCAACATGACCTAAATTGCCATAGTTACCTTATGTATTCGGACAGACAGGCCTGAGCAAACAGCAATTTTTATCTCACCTGAGAAAATGTCAGGGTGAGCTATTGTGACCATCCTCTGTCTGTCGTCCATGGTGCATCATCAACAATTAGTTTCTTAACACTCTAGAGGTCACTGTTTTGACCCAATCTTAATGAAACTTCCTCAGAACGTTTGACCCTATGAATTCTAGGTCAAGTCCAAAATGAGTCACTTGGAGTCAAAAACTAGGTCAAATCTTGTTAACACTCTAGAGGTCCCATTTTTGATGTAACAATCATGAATCTTGCTCAAAATGTTTGTGTTGATGATTTCTAGGTCAGGTTTGAAACTTGGTCACTTGGGGTCAAAAGCATGGTCACCAGGCCAAATTAAAGGAGGCCTTCTAACACTCCTGAGGTCAGATTTTTAAAGTAATCATGAATGTTGCACAAAATGTTTGTCTATGATTTCTAGGTCGTTTGAAACTGGGTCACTTTGGGTCAAAAGCTAGGTCACCAGTCCAAATCAAAGGAAGACCTTGTTAACACTCTAGAGGTCACATTTTTGAATTAAGCATCATAAATCTTGCTCAAAATTTTTGTCCTGATGATTTCTAGGTCAAGTTAGAAACTAGGTTACTTGGGGTTAAAAACTAGGTCATTGGGCCAAATGAAAGGAAAACCTTGTTAACTCCCTAGAGATCACATCATGAATCTTGCTCAAAATGTTTGTCTTGATGTTTTTCAGGTCCATGTTGAAACTGGGTTACTTGGGGTCAAAAACTAGGTTGCCAGGCAACATCAAAAGAAAACCTTATTAACACACTAAAGGACACATTTTTTAAGTAATCATAATGAATCTTGCTCAAAATGTTTGTCTTGATTTGTAGGCCAAATTTGAAACTGGGTCACTTGAAACTGGATCACTTGGGATTAAAAACTAAAGGAAAATCTTGATCACACTCTGGAGGTCACATTTTTGAAGTGATTGTCATGTATCTTGCTCAAAATGTTTGTCTTAATGATGTCTTGTTCAAATTTGGAACTGGATCACTTATGACCTATATTTCACAGTCCAGTGACTTTTTTTTTCAGTTTAGGTCAGTTTCTCATTAACTATTGGTCCTTCAGCAGTGGTACTTGGTACTTGACACTTGTATACATCTTAGCATGGCCTCTTGAGTCCATTTATCCATATTTGACCTTGACCTATATTTCATGGTCCAATGACTTTGTTAAGTTTTTCTGGTTAGGTCAGTTTCTCAGTAACTACTGATCCTATAGCCAGTGATACTTATCACATGCATACATCTTAGCATGGCCTCTTGAGTGCAGTCATCCATAGTTGACCTTGACATACATTTCATGGTACATTCGCCATGCTACATTGTCTTATTTGTTAATATAATCATGAATCTGGGTCAGAATGTTTGACACGATTCTTTTCCAGATCAGTTCCGTGTGCTATGATACTCATCTGAACAATACAAGGCCATCATGGCCCTCTTGGTAGACACAGCATTGAGTAGTAAATTGTACTTGTTCATATTTCAGATTAAGTATGGTAAGGAGTTGAGCTGTTCGAATACTTGGGGTAAATACGATATTTACATATCTGCATGTTAATTGCCAGAAATACATTACTCAAATTGTCCTATATAGTCAGACCTTAACACCTTACCATACTTATCCTAGAAACTGACAAGCCATTTGGTGATGTTTCTGAAAAGTGTTGGGTGAATGGCAAACAGTTTAGACTCAGATCAGATAAAATATGACACACATGCATCATGTAAAATATGGCACTCATGCATCATGTAAAATATGGCACTCATGCATCATGTAAAATATGGCACTTGTACAATTTACTACTTGATGTTGTGTCTAAAAATTGCTGGATGACTGGCAAACAGTATAGACCCTGATGAGATGCCCATTATGCAGCATCTCATCAGGGTCTATACTGTTTGCTCAGGCTTTTCTGTCTGAAAACATAGGGTAAATGCAGTATCTAAGCACTCTGTTGTACTATATATGATCTGTTTCCAATACTCTCTGCTTGTACAGTCTGTATCACAGTGGTTCTGGCCATGCATCATAGCACAGCTGGTAGCTCATTTGACTGCAGATCTAGGGGTAGCAAGTTCAAATCACCATTCTGCCACGTAACTTTCATGGAGATTGATTGGAGGTGGTTGGTGGTGCAAAGGTGTCATGTATCTTGCATCACCGGGACGTCCAACTGATATTGGGCAAGGCCTGCTATCCTTGTAGCAGGTAAGGGTAGAGGGGGAATGTTTTTATTTCTTCTGTTTTTTCACTTTCATTCCTGTTCCTCTTTCTTCCCTGGTCCTCTCTTTCATCTCTTCTACTATCTCATCTATCTCTTTTCTCCCTTTCTCTAGGAGACAACAAAATGACCCACAAGAGTTGATGTGTTGTTCAGTCCCAACACAATCAATCAGCAGAAATTGATGATCATGAAATCATTTCTACAGACATTGTCCTCCTTCTGCCGATTCAAGAAGGGCAGCAGTCAGTTACTGGCAAAAGTATGTGCTTAAGTACTGGTTAAGAGTTTAGAGGACTAAGCATGCCCAGTAAAAGTGTGGGTAGGTTAACTGACTGGCTCGTCATGACCTTGACAGTATTGCCTAGGCCATAAAAACTCGAAACTCAAACTGAAAAATATTCATAGACAAATAAAATGTATTCATTCTTGTGCAATTATTAACCCTTGTCATGCTGAATAAATTAAGATGCCATGCCTACTTCCAATTTTCAGCCAATCAGATTACTTGATCCAGGTTGTTGATATAAATTCACATACTTAATGACAAACAGTGCATATCCAGATCAGTTGGCTTCTTCAGACTCCCTTGGGTGGTCTCTTAAGGCAGGCTTGACTGCGTACAACACCAGCCAAATATAGCTGAAACCTTATTTGTTCTGAATTTTGCATAGGGAGATACATAAAATACTGCTGAATTCTATGATTGCTCAAAGAAATCCTAAACTTTAAAACTTTTCAGTTTTCTCAAATTGATAAAATTGATGATAAATCATTCATTGAAGCATTTTTAACATAGCTCCAGATCAGACAGGCTTTCAAACAAAGTGAATTGATATTTTTCTTCTTTCTCCAAATAGCATGTTGTTGCTACTCATTAGAAGTGCTTCTATGAGGCGAATCTAGCAAGTACTTACATTGTATGTTTTTAACCCTTGTCCTGCTGAACCCGGATATACCCTGCCTTTTCAAACAGTGTAGATCCAGATCAGTTGGCTTCTGAAGAGTCCAACGGATCTGGATCTGCACTGTTTGCCATTAAGTTTGTGAATTTATAGCAAAAATCAGGATCATGTGCTCTGATTGGCTGAAAATTAGAAATGGGTGTGGCATCTTAATTTATTCAGCAGGACAAGGGTTAAGGAGAAATAAGTACAATAATATTTAAGGATACCAGTCTTATTTAGAGCTGTGCTTCAGTATAAATCTTCAGCATTAAGGGAAAGATAAATTGTATTGATAACTGACAAATTGATAGGTTTTAGAGCTTAATTTTTGAAACCTGTTTTAGTAAAGGAACCATAGAATGAGAAAAGGGAGCATCTTACATAACCATATTTACCCTAAGAATTGGGATAGACAGACACATTGGTAAACAGTGTAGACCCAGATCAGATGCTGCATTCTGCAGCATCTGATCAGGGTCTACACTGTTTGCAACTAATCCAGAAGTTTTTCGACAGATCAGCAGATAGTTAAATATGTAATTAGACTGGTTTCTTGTCTAGAAATAATAAACCTGAATGTTTTAGTTTAAATACTGTACTCTAATTCACCTGTTTAGGTCTGCAAGCACCTGTTTATTGAATACTGTAGAGGCACAGTGAAGACCCTGATCAGACTTTGACTGTATATGCTGATTCGGGCAGTTGTGGTGGATTAAGGCCATTTTCTCATGACATGGTTTAAATAGGAATGGATATACACTGTATTTACTCTAAATATCTCAACACCTTAACTCCTTACCATACTTATCCAAAAACTAGAACACTTCTGTTTTACTCCCTGTTGATGTGTTTAATGCTTAGCACTCTGGGTAAAATTTTCAGCAGACAACGATGATATTTTTTTCCCCCAGAAAACAGGTTTTGACATTTCATGCAAATTGTCTCAATTTTCATGAAATGTCAAATCCATTCTGGCAAATCCTGTTTCCTGGGGAAAAATTTGAAAAATGTCATCAGTTTTGTCATCTGAATTAGCCAAGAGAGTGGTAAAGGTTAAAACGTTGCTGGATGACTGACAAACAGTGTGTGTAGACCATGATAAAATATTGCGCTATGTGGTATCTGAACTGGGTCTACATTATTTGCTCAGGCATGTCTGTCAGAATGCTTAGGTTAAATACAGTATTTTTTGCTGCTCTGGGCTTCAGAGAAGCAGAGTAGGCAGGTGAATGGTCTCTGTTTCTCCAGAAAAAAGTATCCAGATATTTTTCTTATTTCTTCATGAAAACATAGGTTGTGGGTACTCATTGGAAGTGCCTTGGTGTTTTATAGAGAAATAAGAAAACTACCAATACTTTTTGGTCGGGTGGGGTGGGGGGGGGGGGGGGAGTGCCTTATCTAGAGCTCTGAAATTCAATTTCTGGGAACTTAACCTTTCAAGTGCCAAGCAAATGTGAAGCAAACAACATTTTTATTCATTTTTTGTAATTTTTCAGAGAAAATAAGACTGACATGTCATGTGAATCATCTGCAAAGAGATGATTCACATGAAATGTCAGGTCTGATTTACTCTGAAAAATAATTAGAAAAAAAAATAAATAAGAATGTCGTCTGCTGCAGTTCTGATTGGCACATTTAGGGTTAAATTTATTATCTCAGTGAATTGAGTGATGTATTGGTTTATATATCAATAAAATATAAGTTTTAGAAAGAACTTTTGTATCTGACAATGAATGGGCCCTGGCTTCAGAAGCATTCTATAGTTTATGGACTGGAGTACATTAATGAAGTGGAATAAGGGGTGGGAGTGGAATGGTTGAGTGTGGTTGTGAATTGAAGTTTGAAAACTTCATTTTGAGCTGGTGTTTGTTGAAATGAAATTTTGAGTGGAATCTATTAAATGGAGAAGGATTGCAAGAAATCCTTTCATCTCTGGGAAACAATAAGCATCAGATTTTATGGTAGGATTGGTCCCTGCCTATTGGGACCTTTGAAATGGATGGGTTTCCTGGTGCATCTGCAGCAGAGCATCATTCTAGTAACTTAAGGCAGAAGCTGTCAGTACTGAGTTTGTCAGTCAATCATGTCAGGTAAAAATCAGTGAATTTGAACCAACATCACAACATGACTGAAATATTGTTGACTGGGACAGTAAACTTCAGCTCAATCAGTTCTTGTTAGGGTCTATATAAGTAACAAATATTTTACAAAAGCTGTTTGTAAAATGTTTCAGGAAATTAGAATTTAATCCAAATAATGTTGAGTAGTCCTTGGAAAATTGCATTGGACCAGTCAATGACCTTTTATAGAGTGCTTCTGGACAAACTCTGTCTACCCCATGGGCATAGACAAGAATTGTCATTGCCCATGACATAAGAGATTATGTCTTGTTAACTCTTGTCCTGCGGAACCCGGATATGCCCTGCCTTTGCAAACTGTGTACATCCAGATCAGTTAGCCAACTGATCACGATCTGCACTGGCTGGCCTCGGTGGCTCAGTTGGATGTGCCATCTGACTGGAGACCAGGAGGTCGCGGGGTCAACCCCCGCCGAGGTCGGCAACATTTTTTCATGGAGATTGATCATGAAATATTTTCTGCAGTCATTCTCTCCCTTCCGCTGATTCAAGAAGGGCAGTTGTCAGTTAATGGTGAAAGAATGTGCACAATACTGGTTAACCACTTAGAGGACTAAGCCTGCCCAGTAAACGTGTGGTTAGGTAAACTGACTGTGACCCCATTGGGTTGACTGGGCCGTAAAACCTCAACACAAAATCGATCTGCACTGTTTGCCATTCAGTATTTGAATTCGTATCAACAATCCGGATCAAGTACAGTGCTCGACATGACCCCATTGGGTTGACTGGGCTGTAAAACCTAAACACAAACAAAACCCGGATCAAGTAATCTGATTGGCTGAAAAATTAGAAGTAGGCATGGCATCTTAATTTATTCAGCATGACAAGAGTAAATTCAGCTCTGCTGATACCAGTTGACTCCTGATAAAAGGAGTATACAGAAATATGTTTTGTTATGGTGCACCAAAACATATCTTATGGATACTAATTGAAATTATCTCAGTGAGGCAATTCCAGTGAGTACCCACAAGATAAGTTTTGGTCCAAAAATGTCAAAAATTGACCTAGATGATTACCTCAGTTATAGCCTTATTTGTCACTATGAATCCAAGCTTTGAAGCCTTAGAGTAGTCTTAAGTCTGCTGCAAGCAAACATTACCAGAAGGTATTATATTAACGTCTTGGTTTCTTGAATTTTCCTAAAAATGGGGCATGGTTTCATTTTGAGTTGTTGGCTAATGTGGGGCAGTTTGAATGGAATGATCAACTTTGTTTTCAAGAAATGTCTGTTAAGTGCCTGCCTGCAGTGGGCAAAATGTTAACTCTTGGCATGCCATAACAGCTTTTCTTATTTTTCCCAGAAAATAGACTTTGATATTTCCTAAGGAGACAATTTGCATGAAATGTCTGAGGAGACAATTTGCATTAAATGTCAGAGCCTATTTTCTGGGAAAAATTAGAATAATATTTCAGATTGTGGTCTGCTGAAATTTATCCAGCATGCTAAGTGTTACCATGATCTGGTCATTATGTGCAGTGTCTGTTCAGGAAATGTCAGTTCAGAAACATTTTTGAATTTGGCAATCCTCAGTGGATTCATTTACATACAATTAACACTTTGCATGCTGCGCAAAAATTTCAGCAGATAACATATTGAAATATTTTTCTTATTTTTCCTAGAAAACAGGATTTGACATTTCTCCAATGGAGACAATTTGCATGAAATGTCAAATCTTGTTTTCTTTGAAGAACAAGGAAAACATCATCAATTTGTCATCTGCTAAATTTGCCCATAGAGTGGTAAGCGTTAATGAATTCTGGAGCTTTCAATATGGAAAAAAAAAACAGTCTGCAAAAGAATGGAACTAGAAAAGAATAGCAAATAATATTCATTACTAATTTTTTTCCCAAGAAAAAAATACCCTTTAACCCTTGTCCTGCATAACCCGGATATACCCTGCCTTTGCAAACAGTGTAGATCCAGATGAGTTGGCTTCTGAAGCCAACTGATCTGGATTAGCACTGTTTGTCATTAAGTATGTGAATCTATATCAACAACCTTGATCAAGTAATCTGATTGGCTGAAAATTAGAAATGGGTGTGGCTTCTTAATTTATTCAGCAGGACAAGGGTTAATACTGACCACATATATATTAGATAAATTCTGGGAATCACGTGATATCTCAGGTAGGTAGTATTGTTAGGGATTTGTGGACTTTCTTGGCTGATGGATGGATACTTTTCACATGAAAGTGGCAAGAGAGCGCTAAGTGAAATATACAAGGGAAATCCCAGTTGAGAATAAATGTGCAAAATTAATGTGTACAGAGACCATTACCGTATTCCCCTTCAAAGGCCTTGCTCTTTGGGGTTGTGGGGTTGGGGTGTGGAGATCTGAACATTATATTTCCTTACAGTCTCCTCTACCACTGTGTATAATTCAAACTAAATGCCTAGAATAGTTCATATATATGACAAATATACAGAAAATGTAAAAGGGGAAATTAATAAAATGAGGCAAGACTGTTATGGTATTTTAAACACTTACATCCACCGAATGTCCTCTGTCTTTGTATGTAATTTGAATTAATTCCCTTCAGCACTTCTGGAGTTATGCCTAGGACAAGAACATATGATAAAGGGAAATAATTAAAAAAAAGTTTGCAAGGTAGAGTTAAGGTTCTTGTACTGTGCACTTTTGCTCAACATCTTTTATCAGTGTATGATATCACAAAATCCCTAAAATACTTTTGGAGTCATGCTCCAAACAAAAGTATTACAGATGGACAGATGCACAAAGGCATGGACTGATGCAGGGAGAGATGCACAGGAACCATAACCATATTCCCCCTTTGCCTTTGGCAGGCCTCTTAATTTGACTGCTGGTAAATAAAAGTCAGACTCATGATGACGTACATTTTCTTTGTGAGAACACGATTAACAAACTCATTCAAATTGTTTTGGCAAAATAATTCATATTGGATATTTTGTTCAGATGTAAGAGTAACATTGCCAAACAACACATTATAACCCACTAAACAATAGCATACCTGAAACATATCACTGAACATCTGAGATCTAAATGCCCACTTAACTCTGGTCCCGTTGAACCCAGATATACCTGGCCTTTGCAAACAGTGTAGATCCAGATCATTTGGCTTCTGAAGAAGCCAACTGATCTGGATCAGCACTGTTTGTCATTAAGTATGTGGATTCTTATCAAAAACCTGGATCAAGCAGTCTGATTGGCTAACAGATAGAAGTGGGCGTGGCATCTTAATTTATTCAGCATGGCAAGGGTAATACTTTCACAAATTTTAGACTCCAGACTAAAAGGTCTCATTTGTGCACTCCATAGGGCAGTCAGTAATGCATCTGACTGCCGATCCAGGGGTTGCAAGTTTGACTCCCAGCTCAGTCACATAGCTTTTGAGGAGATTGATCATGAAATAATTTCTGTGGTCATTCTCCCGCTTCTGCTGATTCAAGAAGGGCAGTTGTTAGTATCTGGAGAACCATTGTGCTCAAAGTACTGGTCAAACTGAGTAGGTTACCTGACCAGCTTGATATGACCTGAACAGTGTTGACTGGGCCACAAAACTTCAACTTAATGAAAAAAGGTCTAGTTTGTTTGGGGAGGCACTTCTAATGACACACAACAAATGCTTTCTTGGAGAAGTAAGATCATCATACCCTCTAATCTGAAGCTATGTACGTAGATTAATGACCTGTTCAATCTTGTTTTGTCAATAACAGAATATTTGAAGATCATCTTTTTAACCTTCAGAGTGGCCAGTCTTTCTTTAAAATCTATTACTGTTTTAAAATAAACAAAATTTATGACTTTTTTGAAAATAATCTGTCCATCCAAGAAGTTTTATAGTTTTGCTCATATCATGTGTATGAGGGCAGTCACCTGATAGACCCAATTCTGTTTGATATTATGAAGGTTTTAATTAACAATTACCTGGCTTATTTGCATACATTTTTAATGACAGATTCTATCTGTCATTCTTCGTTGCCAAGCACAGTTTTAGAGAAAGTAACTTTGACTACTATTCAATTTCGTATTCATCTGCAACAAAAGTAGACCCAGTGTTTCAATGTGTGTATATTAGTACGCCATTGAAGAGCTGTCCATACAAAAGTAGTGCAACTTGTGCTTGATCTATGGCAAGAGTCGCTGAGAAAACCCGCCTTAATATATGTGCGAACAATAAAGGCGCAGATCAGCTTGCACGGATGCACATCTGTGCAGGCTGATCAGCGCCTTTATTGTTTGCTGTAGCTCGTTTTTTTTTCGACGAAGAAGCGTCTCACAAACTTCAATGGAGAACAGAATGATACCTGGAATTTATTAGTTTCTCATAGAATCTGTCATTTCAGGGCTATTCAGCCCTTTGATTCATTAATTGTCAACATTTATGTTGGTAACTTATCCATTTAAAACAAATTCTGTACATTGCCTTGATGGTCAAGTAGTTTGAGCAGACCCGACTTTGGATCACAAGGTTCGGGTCACAAGGCTGGAGTCAGAATTCATCTAATGACTATATGGTGCTTTATTTCACACAGCCTTTCCTCATAGTGATATGACTTTAACCCTTGTCCTGCTGAACCCGGACATACCCTGTCTTTGCAAACAGTGTAGATCCAGATCATTTGGCTTCTGAAGAAGCCAACTGATCTGGATCTGCACTGTTTGCCATTAAGTTTGTGAATTTATAGCAATTATTTGGTTCTGGATCTGCACTGTTTGCCATTAAGTTTGTGAATTTATAGCAATTATTTGGTTCAAGTAATCTGATTGGCTGAAATTTAGAAGAGGGTGTGGCATCTTAATTTATCCAGCAGGACAAGGGTTAATAATGTTGAAAGGGACATAAAACACCAAAGCATCATCATCAAAACAAATCACGGGTTTCCTGTACTTTATATAGTAAAACCCACTAATCCCTAGGAGGTTCTGTTTATGTAAATGTTCAATTTCATATTCTGCATACACTGCGGTCAAAACTAGTAATTTCTCATAATAGAAATCTAATTTTCCTCCTGTTTTATATAATTTGCAGGTAAATATGCACAGTGTATTCCATATTAACCCGTGTCCTGCTGAACCCAGATATACCCTGCATTTGCAAACAGTGTAGGTCCAGATCAGTTGGCAGAAGCCAACTGATCTGGATCTGCACTGTTTGCCACTAAGTATGTGAATTTATAGCAACAATCTGGATCAAGTAATCTGATTGGCTGAAAATTAGAAGTGGGTGTGGCATCTTAATTTATTCAGCAGGACAAGGTTTAAACACTTAGGCTCATTGGACATCGGATGACCTTTTGTCAAAAATGTTCCATGTTAAAAAATATGGTCAGTAGGGGACTGCATATTTTATAGAAAACTCAAAACTCTTATTTTCAAAAACCAGCAGCTGGCAGTTCAGATAACTTTGCTTGAATGTCCCTTGGCTGATTGACAGAGAGTTGCTATCTGTGTTGATTCATGAAAAACACAGGGCTGCCAGGATCAGAGCCAGTTTTCATTGTATACATATCTACACATAAGATTTAGAAAATATCTAACAGTTCAGTGTTCCTTGGATGAGCATCTGTCGAGTTGTGTTGACTTGTCAAAAAATATGGCCGCCAGGGAGTGGGATGATTTTCCTCTTTCTACATTATACAAAACTTTAAAAATCTTCTTATCAAAAACCAGCAGATAGATTTTCAAATAGCATTTGTGTCCCTTTGGTGACCCTCTTGGTGACCCTCTTTAAAAGCTGTTCAGGCATGGCAGTTTATTGAGAAAAAAACAACAACATAGCTTCCAGGGACAGGGTGGGATCATGGATCGATCCTCTCTGGAAGCCACAGAATTGAAAATAGTTTTACAGGAATCTTCAGAAGGTGACCCAACAAATAGTAAGATTCCTTGTGACCATTTGGCCAAGTGGCTAGCTCTCTGGACTTTGGATAACTATGTCCCAAGTTCAAATCATGCTGGAATTCAGTTCATGACTGTGAGGGCACACCCTTTTCAGCAAGGTAGCAAAAACAGGTTTAACAGAGTTTTCTGCCCTGAAATTATATCTGTTCCTCTAAACATATATTTTGCTATGGGCAAATTCACTAGATGACAGACTGATGATATTTTTCTTATTTTTCCTAGAAAATAGCATCTGACACTTCTTGCAAATTGTCTCCTTAGGAGACAATTTGCATGAAGCGTTAGATCCTATTTTTGCCAACCTTGGTGGCTGAGTTGGATACGCATCAGACTGTCACTGGTGATCAGAAGGTTACAGGTTCAACCTCCGCCGGATAGGCAACATTCTTTCATTGAGATTGATCATGAAATATTTTCTACTGTCATTCTCTCCCTTCAGCTGATTCAAGAAGTTTTGGGGGAAAGAATGTGCATAATACTGGTTAACCACTTAGAGAACTAAGCACTGCTCAGTAAAGTGTGGTCAGGTAAACTCACCGCACTCGACATTACCCCAGTGGGTTGTTTGGGCTGTAAAACCTCAACACAAACAAATAAACAGATTCTATTTTTTAGGAAGAATATGAAAAATATTTCAAGATGCCATCTGCTGATATTTTTATCCAGCTTTCAAAGTGTTAATGAAGCACCGAGTGACTGGACCCTGCATATTTTGCTAACTAGCCATTTTTTACATGGTGCTGCTAATCGATTGATACCTGTATTGGAAATTATCGTTGTCAAAGCATATTGATTTGTTTCCAGCTTTGTTTATAAAGTAAAAATATTAATTACTTCACTTCAAGATGCTTACATCTGATACATAACTCCAGATAAGGCAGTTTTTTTGACCAAAATATATTGATATTTTTGTTAATTCTTCACAAAAACATATGTTGTGGGTACTCATTAGAAGCGTCTTACTGAGATATATGTTTTTTGTGGAGAAATAACAGAATTTACCAGATCATCCTGTTTATCTAGGGCTGTGCCTATCTGTCAGTCTAACCATTACCACTCTCTTGGCTAATTCAGCAGATGACAATTTTTTTCCCAGAAAACAGGATTTGACATTTCATGCGACTTGTCTCAGACAAGCAGGCTGATCTGGGTCTTTGCTCCCTGCATATGTCTGAAGACACGTTTTCGCATGGCATAATATGCTTTAATGAGAACTATGAAAAATATGAATGCTCTCTGGTTGAAAAAAGTGTCTGCAGAACTGGAGTCAGAGGAATTGTTAAGGAGGAATATTTGGTGATAATTATGGGATAATTTTCTACAGTTCTCCATAAAAACATAAGTTGTGGGTACTCATTAGAAGTGCCTCATTGAGGCACTTCTAATGAGTACCCACAACATATGTTTTTATAGAGTTATAAGAAATATTATCCCAAAATTATCACCAAGTTCGCCTCGTTAACAATTCCTCTGGGAGTTTATATGTTAGCGGGGCTCCTGACCTCCTGACTTTGGTGATGAGGTTCGGGGTTGGAATTCCACTTGAGGTGGAATCCTGACTTTGGTGATGAGGTTCGGGGTTGGAATTCCACGAGGTGGAATCCTGACTTTGGTGATGAGGTTCCGGGTTGGAATTCCACTTGAGGCGGAATTCAGTTCATGACTCAACAGTGCTTCATTGCACAGAGCCCTTCATTGTAGTCCATTTGACTGCTTGGTGAAAAGGCTGGCAAATGGTGTAGAATAGACCCTGATCAAATTGCTCCTTAGATGGCATTTGACAAAGGAGTAATTGGCACTGGGTCTACAGATTTTGCTCATTCATTATTTCCCAAATAACATGTGCACTTATATCAACATTCCAAGGAACCAAAGAAACAAAAAAAAAAAAAAATAGCTCCATGATGTTGCTTATATTGGGGGTCTACACTGTAATGAAACATATTTGTTGCTGCATGGATATAAAACTATGTAGTTTGTTAGGTATGCAGAGGGATGGCCCTCGCCGATCCTCTGTATATAAATTGATGGAGAGAATGATTGGGTTACTATCTGGTAACTGAAAAAAAAAAAATCCCAAATATTTAGGGTATTAGGGTTAATACTTTATTGGTTATTTAATTATTTATTGTTTTTTTTTTTGTTTTGTTTTTTTTGTTTAGAAAGATTTCTCCCACCTCCTACCCTAGACTTTATTAAGGAGGGAAATGTCTTGTTAGCGAAAACCAATCTGACATGGAATTACCTGTACAAAGAACAAATCTCAAAGATCTTTTTAATGTCTGTTTACAATATGTGGACTGCACCATGCAAAAATGTGTCTTCAGGCATATGTGAATAATGAAGGCGCAGATCAGCCTGTTTATCCGTGCAGTCTGATTAGAGCCTTCACTGTATGATTAAAGAATCATTGGATACTACAGTTTGTATGAATGGAGAGCGAAGGCTCAGATAGTACTTTGCGCATGTGCAGGATGTTCTAAATCTGCACATTTTGTGCATGTTTGAAGGTTCTCCTTTTGCTTGATGTGGCCCATGTAATTAACCCTTAGCATGCTGAAGGTGAAATAAGCTGAGAACAGATTAATGTTATTTATTTTTATTTTTCCAGAAAATAGCGCTTGATGTTTCCTGCAGATCATGAGGAATATCTAGCCTTATTTGTTGGAAGAAAAATCACAAAAAATAATTAAGAAAAAATATTGTGCTGGTATTTTATATTCAGCGGGCTAAGGGTTCAACAGAGGAATAATATCTCCTGCCTTACCTCCAGATTAAGGGATATGTAGAATTTTTTTTATTTTTTTGCACCGAAATATATGTTGTGGGTAGTCATTACACACAAGATGTATTTCGGTGCAAAAATGACGAAAATTTTACTAAATTATCACCATACTCCCCAACTTATCTGGAAGTATGCTTTTGCTGTAGAATATTGGAGGCACTGCAACTCTGTCAGAATTAGCTATATCATAGAGCTATAGACTGCTTATGTCTGCTCTTTGTTACCTGAGGAAAGATAGGAAAATGCTAAATAAAATTACTTTCATGGATGTGTTATAGGACATTGAAAAAAAAATGGTTATTAAATAAGTAGTTCATATTGAAGTTACTTTTCGGTTGATTTCTTGATGAAATCAATAGCAGATTGAAAATAGCTGGTATAAATCAGCAGATTTTAGTGTTAAACGGAGATATAAATTAAGATAAGTGTATATTGTAAAAAAAAAATTTATGTGTCAGGGGGATTGATGATTCTGTAAATTCGGAATTTAATGGTGCTAGCATATGCTTTCTGGAAATTAAATAGCAATTAAAAGTCTGTTCTGTGATAGTTTGTTTATTCTCTTTGGATGTAATGCTTTTTGAAATGTCATACCATAGTGTGTGGTTGATGCACTTCTGAATTTGGATTAAAATTCTGCTCAAAATGGATTTCTTGGGTAAGAATTTGAACAAGATGCGGCCTCGGAGGCGGTCAGTTGGCACAATTGTTCCGCCGAATCTACAGTCCATACCAGATAATGATCAGCCTGTGGATTTTAAAAGTGAGGAGGAAAAAGAGAGAATGAATCTAGTCAGGAAACAGAGTAAGCGTCGTGGATCATGTCCCGCTAGTCCAAAGGTGAGATAACTCTTATGTACTGTTAAAATTTAACACTTAGCACTCTGGGTAAAATTTTCAGCAGATGATGTTTGAAATGTTTTCCTTATTTTTCCCAGGAAACAGAATTTGACATTTTGTGCAAATGGTCTCCATTGGAGACCATTAATGGAGACCATTTGCATGAAATGTCTAATCCTGTTTTCTGGGGAAATAAGAAAAATATCATCAATTTGTCATCTGCTGAATTCAGCTCAGAGAATGGTAAAGGTTAAGTATGAGCAGATAACATTTTAACCCCTTCAAAAGTACCATTCAGAATTGCAGTAGACCAGTATATATATATATATTTTTTTTTTTCAGAGAAATTGACATTTATGTGAACTGTCTGCTAGGCAGGGGGAGCGGGGTGATGGGTACATGTCCACCTTAGCATATTAACTTAACCACTCCCTTAGGTAATTCAGCAGATGACGTATTGATAATATTTTCTTATATTTCCCAGAAAATAGGCTTTGACCTTTCATGCAAGACAATTTGCATGAAATGTCAACTCCTTTTTTTCTGGAAACAAAATAAGAAAAAATATTCCTGAATGTTGTCTGCTGAAATTTTTCCCTGAGTGCTATAAAGCATTGAAGCAACTCATTAGCATTATGAACAAAACCAAATTCATTTGTTAGTTTGTTTTTTTTTTTAACAGAGTTATGGCCCTTACATGCTTACTGTTGGTATTCTATGCCATAACTTGAGTCTTTTTTATCTGGTTCAAACAAAATTTCATGCTGAGGTTTATGATTAAATACAGGTTAAAAACAAAAAAAAGAAATGGCATATGTGTGTGTGCTTAGTCTGGCAGCTACTAAATGTTAACCCATTTTACAACGAATAAACTACCCCCCCCCCCCACACCCCCCCCTCCCACCCCCACCCCTACACTATATATTGAAAGAGTCCTGTTGCCAGATTATGTGATTTAGATATACCAAGAGAAAAATGGCTAAATTATTTGCAAACAGTGGAGATCCTGATCAGCTGCCATGTTCTGCAACATTGATCTTGGTCTCCACTGTTTGCCAGTTACCCTTTTTTAGGGTCTCCAGACTAAAATGGGTTAAAAAAGTGGTTACATATTGGCGTACTGAAATTTCTTCTACAGAAAGACTTTCCAATAACAAGGTATTATACTGTGGCTGTGCTTTTATTACCAATAAATAAGGAAAATTATCAATACTTTTTGATTGAAAATAAAATCAAAGCACCAATATCACTGGTGGGTTGATTGTCTCTAAGTGGAGGCATGGAAAATGGTCCTTAACCCTTGTCCTGCTGAACCCAGATATATACCCTGCCTTTGCAAACAGTGTAGATCCAGATCACTGATCTGGATCTGCACTGTTTGTCATTAAATATGTGAATTTCTATCAAAAACCCGGATCAAGTACAGTCAAACCTGCTGAATCGGCCACCTCTTTAAGAGCGCCCACTGCATAAAAGCGCCAGCTTTAAACATTCCCGATCAGTTTCTCTATAATTTTGTACTCTATAAGAGCGCCACCTTTACATAAGGGCCATCGGCCAGTAAATTTATTCCCAAAACACACATTGCCCTCCATATGACGGCCACATAATACCTGTAAAGATTTTAATTGCCCATAATTATCGACAATTAACTTCAAGTGTTAATTAGAAGCCAATCACATGTGCGCAAATGTGTGAAAATACAGGTAAATACCCTGGGGAATCCCGTCTGCTGTCATTTGTCAACACGCTGTCGCCAACTCTCGTTGTGTCTCGCTTAATCTCATGTGTAGAGGTAAGATTTTTACATTGATGAGTAATTTAGCGATTTCTGTCGCTCTAAACTAATTCAGTAATGGCAGTTCATAACCAAAAAAAGACCGCAAACGAACGTTGAAACGAACTTCTTGCGAAACGAAACATTTTTCTTTTTTCGTGATAAAACGATCTTTTAACTTCAAATCAGAGCAGATCAAAGGTGTTCTTATGCAATGTAAGTGGTTTTCGCTACAATGCCTTCCTTTTGCGCACTAATGTTGACCGAGATTATGGCAGTTTCCTGGATTTTTGGCCGACAGTGCCGGAGCGATTCGCCCCCATAATGTTTGGCCTCGATTGTTTTTTTTTTTTTTTCGTTGTTTTTTTTTCGCAAAACATAATGAAAAAAAAAAAACAAAAAAAAACAGAAGTATATTAAAATTGAAAGATGCTTTCCATTTTCTTTCAACTGACAGTAGTACCCAGTCCAAACTTTATTATCACTAATTTAAATTAATGTCCTAGAAACCACCAGACTGGTGTGTTTTCTTCCATGGTGGCAATTTTGACTTAACCTTGATAAGATAGCCACCTTTATATAACAGCCAGTTTAGCCCACTCCCAAAGGTGGCACTCTTATAGAGGTTTGACTGTAATCTGATTTGCTGGAAATTAAAAGTGGGCATGGCATCTTAATTTATTCAGCATGAGAAGGATTAACAGGGGCGGGCCCCCGTAGCCTAGTGGATAAGAGAGTTGACTCTTAATCCATTAGGTTTCTCACCGCTGTGGTTCGAGCCTCGCTCGAGTCATATGTGCAGGCCTCCTAGCAAAACCTATAAAACCTGTAATAACCTATAATTTTGTGTCAAACCTATAAAACCTTTATTTTGTTCATAAAATCTATAAAAAGCCTGTATTTTCATGAAAATACGTATATTTTTCACTTTTTGAACCTTCTCGTGACTCAACCCTAACTTTTGTTCAAAATGCCCTACCATTTTTTTATTTTTTAGTCCCAAAAAAGTGATGAAAACTGTCAAGAAATTGTAAGTTTTTTCCTCGCTCGCTTCGCTCGCTTGACTTTGTAAAATTCAGATTAATTTTATCGTAGCAATTGTGGTGCAAAAATTCATCAAATGTTTTTTCTACAGTTTTAAATCTTTATGTGAGTTTGGAGGAACCTTTTTTAACCTATATTTTTTATTGAAAAACCTGTAAATAGCCTGTTTTTTGAGTAAGAAGAACCTATATGAAAACCTGTATTTTCAAAGTGGGCCACTAGGAGGCCTGTATGTGGGAAAGCCAAGTTCTGCTTACGGATGGTCAGGTGGTTTTTCTCCGGGTTCTCCGGTTTTCGCCCACCTTCGATGAACGATCGGCTCGATATAAGTGAAATATTCTTGAAAGGGCCGTAAAACCCAAATCAAAAAAAAAAAAAAAGGATTAACAGGGACTTAAGACTGTTTCATTAAAATTTAAGTTTATGTAATTTAAGCAGATGGTGCAGACCCTGATAAGATGCTGCATCTTGCAGTGTCTGATCAGGGTCTGCACTGTTTGTCAGTATCCGAGTACCCCTTTTTCTTCAGATAACCCTCTTTACACAGCAATCTGATGTCACAGCAACAAGAAAAATGCCTCTATAAATAACCATTACCTGTATTTCATACAGATATGTGGTTTGATTTCATTGGTCAGTGATAAACACATGGACACATGAACTACATTAAGGAAATTTTGATGTACATGTACTTGGGCTCATTTGTAAACAGTCAACCCAAAAACAATGATACTTTTAGTAGCTGGCATGACTACTTACTTTATTTAACCCATTGTAGTCAGGAGACCCGTAAAAGGGTAATTGGCAAATGGTGCAGACCCAGATCAGATGCCAAAGAATGCCATGTCTGTTCAGAAGGGTCTCCTCTGTTTGCAAATAGTTTAGCCATTTTTCTCTAGGAATATATAAATCTCATAGCTGGATGTACCTAAAATTGAAATTAGACTCTTCAGTATATAGTGTGGGAGAGTCTATTCAGTCTACAATGGGTTAATGATTACCTTATTTAAGCCGCAAGGTCAGAAAACATTTCTTTTAGCATTAGTATCCAGCGAAGATTCAGATCAGCCTGCGCATTGTTTGATCAGAATCTTCATTGAGTGCATTTTGGATATCCAAGGATGCAAAGTTTCTTCATGCAGACAATGAAGACTGATCAGACTGTGCAGGTGTGCAGGCTAATTTGAGTCTGTGTTAGGCACACATGTCAGAAAAGTATGTTTTCTGAAGTTGCTGGTTGTCTTAAGTTTATGATTATACTGCATTTCTCAGATAATGGGCCATCTCTCATCTTCACCCTTGACCAGCTGAATGAATTAAGATGCCACACCCATTTCTAATTTTCAGCCAGTCATATTACTTGATTCAAACTGTTGATATAAATTCAGGTAATGTCAAACAGTGCAGATCCAGATCAGTTGGCTTCTTCGGAAGCCAACTGATCTGGAGCTACACTGTTTGCAAAATCAAGACATGTCCTAGTTCAGCTGGACTAGGTTAAAATCTGAAACCTTTTAGCAACCTGTTGATGTGTCTAGAAAAATGCTGGATAGGTGGCAAACATTCTGTGGCCTCTGATCTGGGTGTACACAGTTTGCTTGGGCCGTTCTGTCCCAGTATTTATAGGGCAAATACAGTAATTCAGATTACATTTTTTCTGGAACTCACATCTCTTGATAAGAGAGTGTATCCGGTAAATATTTTTTCTTATTTCTCAATGAAATTATTTGTTGTGGGTACTCATAAGCAGTGCCGCATTGAAGCACTTCTAATGAGTACCCAAAACGTAATGTTTTGATGGAAAATTAAGAAAAATGTCGACACTTTTTATTTGGAAAAAAAAGTGTCTTATCTGGAGCTTTGCTGACTACTGGCCCTAGCACATAGATTTTTGGACGTTTTTTTTTCAAAAATCTGTCCTTTAGAATAGTGATGTACGGGCGGGCATTGGATAAGTGGGCAGGCGTTGGGCCTTTCGCATCATCCCAGGTTTTACCTTTTGGTTAAACTTTTTTTGAAAAACTAGTCCATAATGCCTTTAGGTATTTTTCTTGTTAATTAATTAAAATCATGGATTGCGTCTGCTGAAATGATATCGAGGACCTTCGGTGGCTCCAGGTAGTTTGGCAGTAATTTAGGTATATTTTCGTAATTTTTGTGCAAAACATATCTTGTAGGTACTCAGTGGAATTGTCTCACTGAAATAACAGAAATTCACTTTTTTCTGGACCTATCACATACAATGTTATGTGTAAATTCAGCAGACGACAAACTGATAATATTTTTTTGTTGTTTTTCCCAGAAAATAGGATCTGAAACTTCATGTGAGACAATTTGCATGACATGTTGAATTCTGTTTTCTTGGAAAAATAAGAAAATATATAAAAAATGTCGTCTGCTGAAATATTTACCCAGCATGCAAAGTGTTCTCTGCATGATTGCAATATAGGCTTCATTACAAACTTGAAGTATCAGTTTGTTGGAAGCAGAACTCTAACAAGTTTTAATGAAAAGGATAGAAACTGTGATATTACTGTCATAACCCAAAGTATTCAGACACCTTATTTCATTACCACACTTGTCCTAAATTTAGAGCAACTGCTTTTTACAACTTGTTGCTGTGTCTGTATTCTATGACATCTGATCTTGGTCTGCACTGTTTGCCAGTTACCCTGGTGA
The DNA here is from genome assembly GCA_964016985.1 of Anodontia alba. Lineage (NCBI taxonomy): Eukaryota > Metazoa > Mollusca > Bivalvia > Lucinida > Lucinidae > Anodontia > Anodontia alba. The sequence goes on along the minus strand of OZ024833.1, from coordinate 60,424,283 downwards.
GGGTCTCCAGACTAAAATGGGATAAGCTGCAAGAACACACTGTTTGCAAAGGCAGGGTATATTCTGGTTCAGCAGGACAAGGGTTAATGCCTGTTGCTGTTTCTAAAAACTGCTAGATGCTTCTAGTCTAGGTCTGTGCTGTTTGCTGCGGCCTGTCGGTCCAATTACTTAGCCTATTTTTCATGCTATGGGCAAATTCAGTAGATGACAGAATGATATTTTTCTTATTTTTCCTAGAAAATAGGATGAAGTGTCAAATCCTATTTTCTAAGAAAAATAAGAAAAATATGACAGATATTTGCTAGGAAAAATAAGAAAAATATTTCAAAACGTCTGTTGAAATTTTTACTCCGCATGAAAAGTGTTAGTAGATAGTAGAAAGGTTATATTTTATGTCAGTGTGCATATCTTTGTTAGGACAGATAACCTGTGTATGTCAAAGCTTACATCATCACTGCATGTAACAAGTCTTTTTTCTTATATGATCCAGGGCACAGCATTTCCTACAAGATTCCATGAACACCCAGCCTGCACTGATGCTGTCTGCCTGAAGATGCTTTGGATCCTTGGCTCCCCAAACATTGCCATCACGAAAATATACCTATATAATTTTGACCCCTTTAACCTCCACTTTATATAGTAAATCTTGGGTTTACAGGGGTAGACATTATTTTTCTTATTTCTGCTCAAAACATAGATCGTGGGTACTCGTTAGAACCGCCTCAATTCTGCTCAAAACATAGATCGTGGGTACTCGTTAGAACCGCCTCGTTGAGGCGGTTCTAACGAGTACCCACAATCTATGTTTTGAGCAGAAATATGAGAAATATCAGATTTTTTTTCTAAAAACTTTCAGTTTTTTCATGGTGAAATTTTCTACATATTTGAATAGGCGTATTTTCGTAAAGACTGCAAAGGCTCTGAACAGACTGTGCAAATACGCAGGCAGATCTGAGTCTTTGCTGGGCACACATGCAATCTTGTAGGAAATGCTGTGCCCTGTGTCATATCATTGTTTGCATCTCCTAGTTTTGTAGGAAATCCTATTATTCTCTCCATCATGCACTGTGGCTTCCTTCATCATCAGAGAAGCAGCTTGGCCATGTGAGGGAGAGGATCTTGCAATATGAAAGGTGGTCCTGCAAGTTTGAAACATTGAGAAGATGGATGCAGTGTAGGGGATGGAGGACCTCTTCTTTCAGTTGTCAACCTGTTTGAGAACATTTCTTAACCCAGTAAAGACTGAATAAAATCTCCAACACTATATATTGGAAAAGTCTATTTTCGATTGTAGATATGTCAGGCTATGTGATGTAGATATTCCTAAAGAAAAATGGTTGAACTATTTGCAAACAGTGGAGACCCAGATCAGAAGCTGCAGAAAGCGGTGTCTGATCAGTAACTGTTTGTCAGCTTCACCAGTCTTCAATGGTTTAAGTAACTCATAAATTTCTAAAAAAAAAAAAAAAAAAAAAAAAATGGTTAATAATAGAAGTGAGTGGATTATATTATTGTTTTTGTGTTGGTTAGGAGCAATATATAAAGGTGTAAAAACTAAAAACTAGCCATTGCTAGGTCTTTTTGTTTCAAAAGCAAACAAGGAACTTAAATATATAATTCATGGATTATAAAGTACCCAATGTCTTATTCAGTTTGACAAGGATAAACCCAACAGGTTAATAAAATTGAATGATATATTAGAAATCAATGTAAAGGGGTTTATAAATAAGATTGACAAATGTTTTGTAATGAAGAGTTACATTCTTTCTGTAATGAAGATGTAATGAAAAAAAAATCATTATCATAATTGTCTGGTCTTGCCCTCAGATGCAAGAATTCTCTTGCAGTTTCAATAAATGTGAACCCTTACAAATGGTCTGTTCTACATTACTCTGTCATATGTACTGTAATATGCTCAAGTGTTTGGACAGACAGGCCTGAGCAAAAACTGTAGACCCAGATCAGATGCTGCAGAATGCGGCATCTGATCAGGGTCTCCACTGTTCGCAAATAGTTGAACCATTACTGTATCATATATATATATTAGCCTGACATACCTAAAATAAAAAATGGACTCTTCCAATATATATTGTGCGAGAGTCTATTCAGTCTTTAATGGTGTAGCCCCTATGTGACTCTGTTGCCCGGCTACGTGACAAATCTAAATGATTGATTGATCAGTCTTTAATGGGCTAATACTTAGGGTAAATACATTTTCTGCAGCATACCTTGCAAAAAAAGCATCAGACTGCTCCTTAGAAGCAATCTGCAATTCAGCCAGTTGCATTTCTTCAACACATCACCTAGTAGTCAAATAAATATACAGGAATGTTAGGATAAGTATGGAAAGAAATTCAGATGTCTCAATATTTAAAACCCTTGTCATGTTGAATAAATTAAGATGACATGCCTACTTCTTAATGTCAGCCAATCAGAATTCCTTGATCCAGATTATTGATACAAATTCACATACTGAATGGCAAACAGTGTAGATCCAGATCAGTTGGCTTCCAACTGATCTGGATCTACACTGTTTGCAAAGGCAGGGTATATCTGGGTTCAGCAGGACCAGGGTTAAAATAAAATGCCAAGTGTCCCATAAAAGGGACACTGACAAACAGTGTAGACCCAGATCAGACTCCACAGGGCCTGCGTTGTCCACAAATTGTATAAGGGCCCTTTTACACATATGATACCTAAGGCCAAATACAAATTAGATAGATTCTCAGGCACCCCAGCATCTGTCCAAATGGTCCTGTGTATACAATTTTTTTTCAGTGGGAATTTTTCTATCAGCCCACGAAAACACATGACACTGGAGTTTTCTTCGCTTATCTGAGAATTTTTGTAATCAAATTATTATCCAGACCAATGTATGGTATTCTTACTTACTTGCAAAGAAAATTGGTAAATTACAGTCTGTTTATGTTGTTTTAGACTGGAGACTTGCATTTGAATAATTTTCTGTAAATGTCTGCCATTTTGTTTTGCCAAATGAGCCAAAATGTCCAAGAATGTACTCATCCAGAAAAATAAAAATGAGAAGCTGCCCGCATGCATCTATTATTTGAAAAAAAAAGTGCCTGAGAATCTGAAGACTGTTTTTTGGCCTAATAATGATAAATATCCAGAACTAAAATGTTTGGAATCTGGAAACTATTTTTGTCTTATGTGACCTGATATAGATTTTAGCTTTGTCAGCAACACATCAATCCATATAGGTGGAGTGTTACACCAAAGTAAAAGTTTTATTATTTACCATTTTATTATATTAATCCAAAGCAGTTAGTGAAAATCTAGTACATGTAAATAATTTAAATGAGGTATAGGTGTAGAAAAGAGAGGATATCAGGTAGACATTTTTCTTATTTTTCCATGAAAACATATATTGTGGTACTCATTAGAAGTGCCTCACCAAGGCTATTCTAATGAGTACCCACAACATATGTTTTTTGTGGCAAAATAAGAAAAATAACAATATTTTTTGGTTGAAAAAAAATCTCTTATCTGGAAGTATAAATTCAGGTTTTTATATGTATGTATTCTTTGAATAGATTTAGAGCATTACAGATTGATTTTCGCAGAGTAAAATGGTTTACTGCAGAATTAATTGTTGGTGGTTTGAAAGGGGGATGTAAATATTTTCTATGAGCACAATTAAAACCATTTAATTACAATTTATTCATGTGGCTTGCCAAGCTTCACCTGAGCCATTTTGAACAACACATAGCAGATGTTGGGAAATTAATTTTCTTAACATTGTATTTCTCCACAAAAACATACCCTGTGGATAGCATTAAATGGTAGTATTAAGTTGGCATAAGGATATTCTGCTGAGCATCTGCAATGTATATTTCATAGGGAAAAAAACGAAAAAAATACATGACTTTTTTATAACAATATTGCTGGGATCCAAAGCAAAAATCATGTTAGCTAAGTATCCATGTTGTATCCAAACAAAATTGTATAGATTATACACAAATAATAATCATAAATTTGGTCCATTTTCTATATATTCTGTACATTTTTTTGAAGCCCCAAAAAATGTATAATGATACATGTATGACCATTTGATCTTAGCTTACCTTGAGTTTGTGGATGTTACCATTAACTCTTAACATATTGGATAAAAATTCGGGCAGATGACATTTTGATTTTTTTTTTTCAGAAAATAGGATTTGACATCATACAAATTGTCTCCTTTGCATGAAATATTAAATCCTATTTTCTGGGAAAATTAAGGATATTAGTTTGTCATCTTCTGAACTTGCCCATGGAGTGGTAAAAGTAAATGTCTGGAGTTAAAAGTCTTTTTGACATCATCGTGACAGATATTATCTTTGCCATTAAAGTATCATTTTACGTGGGATAACATTTTGAAAGGATTGAAAAAGAATCCCTGCAGAACTTGCATTGACGTTTCTACACAAATATTGATATTTGCACAACTTTTGATGTATTGTCTGAACATAGACCTTCCTAGTGAAATATATACTGACCAAAAACAGAAATGCAACACTATTAAATGGCAAAATAAATGAAGACTAATATCTTATGATTGTAAATTATTGTAAAGGGGTGGTTGGGTGAGGCAAAGGTGCCACCGGGGCTTCCAGTTGAGATTGGCTTACAGTTGGGCAAGGCCTGCTACCCTTGCAGCAGGTAAGGGTAGAGGGGGAATGTTTTTATTTCTTCTGTTTCTTCACTTTCATTCTTGTTCCTCTTTTTCCCCTGTCCCTCTCTTTCATCTCTTCTACTCTTCTGTCTCTCTTCTCCCTTTCTCTGGGAGATGACACAAAATGACCCACAAGGGTTGATGTGTCATTAAACCCCAACACAAACAAACTTACGATTGTAAAACTGATCTTGTGGTTGTAATGTGCATGTAAACTAGCAAAGGAGGGTATAGTTGAAGTCTTTATTCCTTAATATAAAGTACAGTAATATAAAGTACAGTGCAACCTATCTACCAACAGAGGTGGCTGTTGCAGGAAGGTTCAATATAAAGTGAAATAGTACTTTAGGGGATCATAAAAGTGGCTGTAATAGGGAAGTGTCTGTTAATGAGAGGTACATCACGAAAACACACCTATATAAGTTTGACCCCCTTGAACCCCACTTTTATATAGTAAAACTGGGGTTTACAGGGGTATACATTATTTTTTCTTATTTCTGCTCAAAACATAGATTGTGGGTACTCGTTAGAACCCCCTCGGCAAGGCGGTTCTAATGAGTACCCACAATCTATGTTTTGAGCAGAAATATGAAAAATATCAGAGTTTTTTACCTGAAAATTTTCCGTTTTTGGAGGTGAAATTTTCTTTATATTTGAATAGGCGTGTTTTCGTAATGACTGTTCATGATGATTTCACTGTATATACATGTAAGAAAATGTGGACCAAGATGTATGGACAAATCTTACTGCAGCAGAAAAAAGAACACTTACTGCCCTTTTGACATTACTTGGAAAGACTTCTTTGCTTGGCTTTTATTTTAAATGAAAATAATGAAAATATTTTGTTCTGATTAACCATATCTTATCAGAAACCAATTATCTTTGCCCTAATATGTGTTTTGTTCTCACTATTTACCCTAAAATCAAATTTACGGCCAGAATTTGGTCTGCCCTATGCTATTTCTATGACATTTTGGAAATTTTGATTAAGAAAATATTTTTTACTTTGCTTTGCTGAATTTGAATTATTTATGTTTCTCAGCAATATTGTGAAAATGTCAGAAAAATTGAACAAGTGGAACTTGTTGAAAATCTGCCTCCAAGATACCTACCCTACAGATTTCTGCATAACTTGCATTCATGTGAAAAATGTGAAAATATTTGAGTTTTTTATTAATATGTGATTAAAATAAAACTTTTTGTACATAGGTAGTTACGCCAAATAGTTTTGCATTTAATTAAGATAAAAGTTTGCAAATTTACTTCTTCTGTGTAGAGCAATAAGCAAAAAATGACTTTCTGAAAACATGTCAAAAGCATGGTAGTCATGTAATAAGGCATTTTCAAATTGGGCTGTGCAGCCAAGTAAATAGGAATTTTATAATTAGGCTATGTAATCAAGTACAAGTCTAAATAGGTACTTTACTAATGAGGCTATATAGGTCAAATAATAAGTCTAAATAGGTACTTTACTAATTAGACTATGTAAGTCAAATAATAAGTCTGAATAGGTACTTTGCTAATTAGGCTATGTAAGTCAAGTAGTAAGCCTAAATAGGTACTTTGCTACTTAGGTAATGTAAATCAAGTAATAAGTCTAAATAGGTACTTTGCTGATTAGGCTGTGTATAATTAGACATCTAAATAGGTACTTTGCTGATTTAACTATGTAGTCAAGTAATAAATCTAAATCGGTACTTTGCTAATGAGACTATGTAGTCAAGTAATGAGTCTAAATAGGTACTTTGGGCTATGTAGTCAAGTAATGTTATGGGTGATAACTTAGTTGTCAGTTTAATGATCTAGAGGTTATATTATGTATATGCTTGGTGTATATATACACTAGGACCTCTTGATAAGATTGTTCATGATAAGACATTTAAGTCTAAAGGACTATTTAGAAGTGGACCCCAAAAGTGTTGTATCCAAACAAAAATGCATAGATTATATAGAAAAATGACCATTTATGGTCATTTTTCTATATAAACTTGACATTTCTTTTATGATACAACATGGTTGTTTATGTACACATTTTTTTGCTTTGGATCCAAACATGTTATGAAGAGGGTGTGGTGTATATACAAATCTTTTACATATTAGCTGATAATATATACAGGTGTATAAAATACAAAGCTGTTATACATAATATAACTTCTGTTAAACTGATAACATAATATTATTCAGATCTCATTGAGAGCATACAGTTTGAAATTGTTTTCAGTATCAGAACACCTTTTCATGTATTAACCCTGGTCCTGCTGAACCCAGATATGCCCTGTCTTTGCAAACAGAGTAGATCCAGATCAGTTGGCTTCTTGATCTGGATCTGCACTGTTTGTCATTCAGTATATGAATTGGAATCTAAAATCTAGTTCAAGTAATCTGATTGGCTGACAATTAGAAGTGGGCATGGCATCTTAATTTATTCAGCATGACAAGGGTTAATATAAATGGCATTCAGGTGGGAGTGGGCAGCAAAATGGTTTCTAACATTTTTGTTATATCAAAAGTATATCAGCATTTCATCAGTTGCTCAGAATTTTGCACGCCTGCTATGAAATCACTCTTCAGGGAACTTTATTTTTCATCTGCACAGATCCCCACGGATCCCCTTAGGTTTTGTTAGCACTTTGGTGCATAATTGTGATTGCTGTGCACAGGAGCATCTTTTTATTGGAGAAATTATTTTCATATACCATGGCTCCAGATAAGATGCTTTTTAACAAAAAATCGTTGATATTTTTCTTATTTTCTACAAACACATAAGTTCTGGGTACTCATTAGAAGTGCCTCACTGAGGCACTTCTAATGAGTACCCATAACATATGAGCCAGCACACAGCATGGAAAATCTACAAGAAGACTTGGGTGACCAGCAAGACTTAGTCCCGGGCAGAGGCTGTAGGTCAGCCTTGCAGTCTACAGCCTCTGGACTATCAAAAGAGGGATAAATGATTTGAGTCCTTGCTGGACACATGGGACTTATTGTAGGATTTTGTGGTGCACGGGCTCATATGTTTTTGTTAAGAAATAAGAAAAATATCTGGAGCTATGCAAATATAGAGATGAAGAATTACCGTATTGTCCTAATTACCGCACATTCCCTATAAGCGCACAATCAAGTAATGCCGTTGTCTTCACATTACAGCCATTGTACTTTTGTCTACTTCTTTCTAAAGGCATATGTTGTGGGTACTCATTTGAACTGCATCGACTTGTTGATGCAGTTGAAATGAGTACCCATAACATATTATGCTTTTATAAAAAACAAATAAAATAATTAAAAAAAAAATCGCATAAACATCATCAAATAAGTCCTTTGCTGATCTTTTTTTTTAAAAAGTGTATCTTTAGTAGATACCTATTTAGCCACAAGTCTTCCCAGTAATTTTGAAAAAACCTAAGCGCACAGTGCAGTAATTAGGTTGAATATGGTATTATGATTTTCTGACCTCACTTACCTGGAGCAAAGCAAATATAGAGATAAACTGTTCTCACTGCTCTTCTCTTGAATTATGCAAACATAGAGATGAAGCAGACGAGGAAGATCATCATTATCCTATATATACAAATGCATCCATTTATCCAAATTTCTGTGCAGTTCATATCTCCAGACTTTTTTTCTGACCAAAAGTACTGGCATCTGGATGGTAGCTGTTGGAATATTTTTGCCTCCCTGGCAGTTTTTCCCTTATTTTTCCATAAAAACATGTAGGTACTAATTAAATTTTTTTTGGTAGAACAGTTGTAAGTACCCATAACATGTGTTCTTATGAGAAAAAAGGATGGGTTAATCTGTATTTCCCTCTTGTTTAGAGTTACCGTAATCAACCTAATTACTGCACTGTGGGCTTAGGTTTTTAAAAATTCTTGGGAAAACTTGTAGAAAAATATGTATCCACATACTAAAAGAATGCTTTAAAAACAAGGTCAGCAAATGACTCATCTAGTGGTGTTTATGCAATGTTTTTGTATTTTTTTTTTTTTTTTTTTTTTCTGATTTTTCTTTATGAAAGCATATGTTGAGGGTACTTATTTGAATTGCATTGACAAGCTGATGCTATTCAGATGGGTACCCACAACATATGCCTTATAAATAAGTAGACAAAAAGTTAACTGGCTGTAAGCTTGACTATTTGCCTATAGGGATGTATGCGGTAATCAGATTGAATATGGTATGGTCAGAATGACCATTCTTTGGTCTTTATTTAGTAAATAATAAATTCAGAGATAACTTTTTCCTCATTAACTGTTCACTGTCGTATATTTATGAGGCTCAACAGTTGGAATCATAGCTTGACCAAATAAGGAAGAATAATGAACAATGCTTACCCTTGTCCTGCTGAACCTGGATATATCCTGCCTTTGCAAACAGTGTAGATCCAGATCAATTGGCTTCTAAGAAGCCAACTGATCTGGATCTGCACTGTTTGCCATTCAGTATGTGAATTTATATCAGCAATCTGTATCAAGTAATCTGATTGGCTTAAAATTTGAAAAGGGTGTGTAATCTGTTCAGCAGGACAAGGTTAACACTAATAGCCCCAATCACAACTACAACAGATGACAGCTTGAATTCTTTTTTTTGCTCACCTGAGCTGAAGGCTCAGGATGAGCTATTGTGATCACTCACTGTCCATCGTCCGTTGACTGTCCGTCTGTCCGGCCGGCCGTCTGTCTGTCCACATCTTTGAACGACCTCCTCTGAAACCCCTAGGCCAATTTTCTTCAAACTTCATGTGGAGCCTTCTGTTAAAGGGGGATTGACAATTTGTACAAATGGTCACAGCTCGTTGTGAGATGGCTGCCATGTCCATATATGGTGAAAACACTTAAAAATCTTTTTCTCTACAACCAAGAAAGCTGAATCTTGTTATATAGCATCGGGGGACTCAAGGTCTACCAATTATTTTCAAATGGTGACCGTAGGTTGACCTTTGATATTTTTACAGCAAGGTCAAGTTTGCGTCCCTATGCATTTGTATGGGAAAAATATTGAAAAGTCAGTTTCTCAAGATTTATTAAAGACTTATGGCTGAAACTTACAATGTATGATCAAAGTAGCAAACCCTTTTAGTTACAATCAAAATTTTGTCCCCAAGGTTATCTGCCCTTGCCCCTTAGCTGTATACATGTATAAAATCTCGTAATCTTTAAACATCGTCTTCTCTGAAACAGCTTGACCAATTTTCACCAGATTTCACATTAAGCCTTCTGTTGAAGGGGTACTATCAATTTATTCAAATGGTTCTGCATCATTTAACAAGATGGCCGCCATGCCCATATAAGGTAAAAAACTTTGCTCAAGAACCAAGAAGGCTTCAAGACTGAATCTTGTTATATAGCATCAGGGACTGAAGGTCTACCAAGTTTGTTCAAATGATGACCCTAGGTTGACATTTGATCTTTTTACAGCAATGTCAAATTTGCATCCCTATGCATTTGTATGGGGAAACTAATGAAAATTCAGTTTCTCAAAATATATTAAAGGCTATTGGCTGAACTTACAATATATGATCAAAGTATCAAACCCTTTTAGTTACAATCAAACTTTTGTCCCCAGGGTTATCTGCCCTTGCCCCTTGGCTATATACATATTTAAAATCTCGTAATCTTTAAAGGTCTTCTTCTCTGAAACAGCTTGACCAATTTTCACCAGATTTCACCTTGGGCCTTCTGTTGAATCAGTTCAGTTTGTTCAAACTGTTGTACATCATTTAACAAGATGGCCGCCATGTCCATATATGGTAAAAACACTTAAAAATCTTAATCTCCAGAACCAAGAAAGCTTCAAGGCTGAATCATGGTATACAGCATCAGGGACTCGAGGTCTACCAAATTTGTTTAAATGATGATCCTAGGATGACCTTTGACCTTTCTATGGCTAGGTCAGATTTGCATCCCCATACTCTTGTATCTGGAAAATGTTGAAAAATCATTTTCTGAAAATGTACTAAAGAGTAATAGCTGAAATTTGCAATGTATGATTAAAGTAGTAAAAGTTTTTAGTTACAATCAAAATTTTGTCCCCTGGTAGTTATATACCCTTGCCCCTTGGCTATATACATGTTTAAAATCATGTAATTTTTAAACGTCTTCTTCTCTGAAACACATCAGGGATCAAGCTACAGGGCGACTGGGGTGAAATAGTCGCTCTAGAGGGCTCAAAGTCGCCCTGGGAAGCCCAGAGGGCGACAAAAACTTTGCCCTCCGTTTTTGTAACTTTTGAAAAAGCTAGTACTTGTGCAAAACGAACTTTGTTGGGAGAAATCCAGTGAAAAATGAGCAAACCTGCAAAGGTAAAAATCTGTTGAAAAATGTTGTTAGATGTATCAGAAATGCCACTGAATGAAAGTCTGCTGTGATTTAACAAGTTTTGGAGGAAAACTGTTCGCCTATTAAGTGACCAAAAGATCGTTTTCATCAATGTCATTAGTTTTCGTGGGTGTACGTTTTTTCATAAATGAACCATTTACATGCTGAAAATTGGCCAGAAACAGCATTAAAAGTGCAAAAAACTAAGTTTAGAAGTTGGCAGACACTTTAGTTTAACAAATTTATTATTATCATTATGTTTATAGCTTACTTACCAAGCCACAGACCTTGATGTTTTGACTGTATCTGCTCAAAAGAATTGTCAGTTTCCAAAAAGATATGAATGAACTTATGTGTCCAGATATAATGTATTTGCCCTACTCATGTCTGTGTTACTTTGCATCATTTAATTGGTTTAGAAGTAAGAATGAACAGGTCTACAGTAAAATTTGTTTCCTTCTTTGTTAATTCCCAAGACAATATCGTAAAAATTCCCAAGACAATGCAGTAAAGTGGGTCGAGAGTCCTAAATTGTCGAGCTTTCAGTAAGGCTATAGGTGAACCGAGTCTTGACTTCTCCCTCATCCTATAAAACTTCTCCCTGTTTTGTCTGGAGGGAGAAGTCACTTCTTCCTAAATGTCTGAGCCAGCTTGATCCCTGCACATGACCAATTTTCACCAGATTTCACATGGGGCCTTCTGTTGAAGAGAAATTGACAGTTTGTTCAAATGGTTCAACACTATTGAACAAGATGGTCATCATGCCTATATATGGTTAGAAAAAACAAAACAAAAAAAAAACATTTAAAAATCTTCTTCTCTAGAAACAAGAAAACTTTGAGACTATCTTGGTATATAATATTTGGGACTCAAGGTCTACCAAGTTTGTTCAGATGATGATCTAAGGATGACCTCTGACCTTTGACCTTTTTATGACAAGGTCAAATCTGCGTCCCCAGTCATATTGTTGAAAAATCATTTTCTAAAAGTGTATTAAAGACTTATGGCTGAAACTTACACTGTATGATTAAAGTAGTAAAACTTGTTAGTTACAATCAAAATTTTATCCCCTGTGGGTATCTGCCTTTACCTTAGTCTTTGTATGTGTATAAAATTGTATAAATCTTTAAACGTCTTCTGTGAAACCACTTGCCAATTTTCACCAGATTTCGAATGGGGTCTTCTGTCAAGTAGTACTGACAATTTGTTCAAATAGTTTTGCACTACTGAACAATTGTCTTCTCCAGAACCAAGAAAGCTTTGAGGCTGAATCTTGGTATACAGCATCGGGGATGCAAGGTCTACCAAGTTTATTCAAATGATGATCCTAGGATGACTTTTGACTTTTTACGGCACTGTCAAATTTCTGTCCCTAGTTGCTGTGGCAATACTGGAAGAATGTTGCATGGCATCTGCAGATGTGCAATGGCTGTTTTACTCAGATGAGTGAATCGTGGCCCATGGGCCTCTTGTTTTAAAGAAAATAAGTCTTGACATTTCATATGAGATGATTCACATGAAACATAAAGGCATTTTCTCTGAAAAATTAATAACATTTTAGAATGTCATCTGCTACAATTTATTCTTGGCACTTTAAGAGTTAATTTAACCTTTAACCTGCTGCTCTTAAGGGGACTGTGCTCTTTCAGGGGCAGCAACTCTGTCAAAATAGATTTGCCTCTTTTCTGAAAAGGGGTCTACTCTAAAAGGACGGAATTTGCTCCCATTTTTTCCTTTTAGACAAACCCCTTTTCAGAAGAGACTTGGTGTGCAGCAAAACAAAAAGGAAATCACAGAAGTTATCTCCCTTGTCAAAACGTGGAAATTCTCAAGTGTAGAAGTCTCCTTAAACAGCAACAACCTTTTAAAATAGTTTTCGTATATTCCCAGAAAAAAAGGGTTTGACAGTTTGCATGACATATCAAGCCATTTTCGTGGGAGTTTTACAACCCAATATTACAGGTTGCACAGTAGCTGGATTCTTTCCTAAACTGAACAGACAGCATTGAAAAATTAAAACACAATGTTCTGACACTCAACGTTATTAAACCAAAACAGATCTTTACTGAACAAAGTACAGCTGAAAAGTAAAATCTTAAGGTAAAATGAACAGAAAATCACAGACTGAAACAAAGTTAATATATTTTTGATACCAAGTTGAAAGGTTTGCAATAAAACAGATTCATTATCAAGCAACATCAACATTGAACCCTTAAAACTGACATTTCTGAATTAACCCCATATTTCAAAATAATATAGATACAAGATACAACTTTGCCGGCCTCAGTGGCTCAGTTGGATACGCGTCTGACTGATAATCAGGAGGCTTCAGGTTCGACCCCAGCTGGATCGGCAACATTCTTCCATTGATCATAAATTATTTTCTATGGTCATTCTGTCCCTTCGGCTGATTCAAGAAGGGCAGTTGTCAGTTTCTGGTGAAAGAATGCACACAAAACTGGTTAACGGCTTAAGAGGACCAGTAAAAGTATGGTTAGGTAAAGTGATCACACTGGACATGACCCCATTGGGTTGATTGGGCTGTAACATCTCAAAACAAACAAACAAGATACAACTTTGTTAGAAATCTAAATAAAACATCAGTGTTCTCTTGTTTGTGTTGAGGTTTTACGGCCCAGTCAACCTGATACGTTCATATGGAGCGTGGTCAGTTTTGCCTAACCACACTTTTACTGGGCAAGCTTAGTCCTCTGAGCGATTAACCAGTATTGTGCGCATTCTTTTTGCCAGAAACTGACAACTGCCCTTCTTGAATCAGCATAAGGAAGAAAATGACCATAGAAAATATTTCATGATCATTCTCCACGAAAGAATGTTGCCAACTCCGTGAGGGTCGAACCCGCAACCGCCTGATCACCAGTCGGATGCACATCCAACTAAGCCACAGAGGCCGACAGTGTTCTCTTGACATTTCATATTAAAATAAAATGCATAGCAAAAGCAATAGAATGAAAACAAAGAAATAATCCTATTGATCAGTAGAGCACATTTAACCCTTGCCATGCTGAATAAATTAAGATGTTTCGCCCATTTCTAATTTTCGGCCTATCAGATTACTTGATCCAGATTCTTGATATAAATTCACATACTTAATCATATATAATAATGGTAAACAGTGCAGATCCAAATCAGTTGGCATTATGGCTCTGGATCTACACTGTTTGCAAAGGCAGGGCGTATCCAGGTTCAGCATGATAAGGGTTAATAATCTTATACAGACTAATTGTCTCACTGCCATAATAGTTGGGTTTAGTAAACTTGACATTATTGAACAACAGCTGTAGATGAGTTAATATCAAATAATATAAACCATATAATATAAACTAATGTCTTATTCAAAGGTAAAACTCTCAAATGCCAGCACATACCCACATGGAGCTGACATACAGCTTCCAGTCCTACTGTGCTTTCATCTTTCAGAGAGTCGTTTTTTGCTTGGCGTTTTACACAGAAGAAGTAAATTTGCAAACTTTTGTCATGATTTAATGCAAAACCATTTACCGTAACTACCTATGCACAAAAAGTTTTATTCTTGTCATTGGTTTTTAAAAAATCAAATATTTTCACTAATCTGTAGGGTAGGTAACTTGGAGCCAATTTTTCAACAAGCTCCACTGGTTCAATTTTTCTGAAATTTTCACAATAATATTGTGAAACATTAGTAAGTCAAACTCAGCAAAGAAAGGTAAAAAAAAATTGTTATACAAAAATTCAAAAAAATCACTTTACTATAGAAATTGCATAGGTCAGACCAATTTTTGGCCGTAAACTTAATTTTAGGGTAAAATTTTGAGAACAAAACACAGAAACAGAAAAGACAAATGGTTTCTGATAGATATGGTCAACCAGAACAAAATATTTTCATTTAAAATAAAATGTCGAGCAAAAAACGTCTTTCCGATTGATGTCGAAAGGACAGTAGAGAAAATGTCCTGTATTCATAATAGGGGGACAGCTATAGATAAGGCACATTTTTCTGCCATACTATTAACCCTTGTCCTGCTGAATAAATTAAGAAGCCACACCCATTTTTAATTTTCAGCCAATCAAATTACTTAATCCAGATTGTTGATATAGATTTACATACTAAATGGCAAACAGTGCAGATCCAGATCAGTTGTCTTCTTCAGAAGCCAACTGATCTGGATCTACACTGTTTGCAAAAACAGGATATATCCGGGTTATGCAGAACAAGGGTTAAGCATCTGGGTCGTCAAGTGTTAGTGCTCCTGACTTCGGATCACGAGATTCCGGGTTTCAATCCCACTGGATACAGAATTAAGTTCATGGTTGCACTGTGCTTCTTTGCACAGAAGCCTTTTATGATCATTTGTATAACTTAGATAATGTTGAAAGGGATGTAGAACCCCAAATCATCAACATCATCATCATCATCATCATCATCATATTATATTGTGTTTTGCCAAACACCCTATTTACCCTAAGTATTGGGCAACCTTAACTCCTTACCACATATCCTAGAATTTGAAAAAGTCTATTTTAGAATGTGTAGATTTGTCTAAAATAGTGCTGGATGAGTGGCAGACATTATAGACCCTGAGGCATCTGATCTGGGTCTACACTGTTTGTTCAGGCCTGCCTGTCCCAATATTTAGGGTTATTATGGTATATTATTGCATAAAAAGCAGTGTCGCACGTTATTAACAGCCGTGCATTAACCGGCAAAAAGCCGTGTATTAACAAGGTGATTCACGCGCTGTTAATGCACAGCTATGCAATTTTCAATATGATCATACCGGGGCCACAGATTTGCTGCTGTTAAGAGCTGTGTACTGACCAGCCCTAGAACGAGCATAGTCCGTGGAAAGTGCGTTTGCAAGACATAGTTGAAAAGGCGAAACAAAATAGTGCAAGAAATAACGCGAAATGTAGCAAATGTTTTCAGTTTTTATGCAAAAATAGCAATCGAACATAGTTTTTCAATGCATTAACATTCGCCAGGTCCCTTAGGAGGTGTTGAAAACCGCGGCCTTTGGCCTTGGTTTTCAACACCTCCCACAGGACCTAGCGAATGTTAATGCCTGAAAAACCATGTTCGATCCCTATATCATTATGATAGTCACCTCAAGCAAAGCTTGAACATTTCCGTGATAGGGCTCACACAGAAATTGCTGCAGTAATAGGGCTCACACAGAAATTGCTGCAGTGATAGGGCACACACAGAAATTGCTGCAGTGATAGGGTGCACACAGAAATTGCTGCAGTGATAGGGCACACACAGAAATTGCTGCAGTGATAGGACTCACACAGAAATTGCTGCAGTAATAGGGCTCACAGAAATTGCTGCAGTGATAGGGTGCACACAGAAATTGCTGCAGTGATAGGGCACACACAGAAATTGCTGCAGTGATAGGGCTCACACAGAAATTGCTGCAGTAATAGGGCTCACATAGAAATTGCTGCAGTGATAGGGCTCACACAGAAATTGCTGCAGTGATAGGGTGCACACAGAAATTGCTGCAGTGATAGGGTGCACACAATAGGGTGCACACAGAAATTGCTGCAGTGATAGGGTGCATGCAGAAATTGCTGCAGTGATAGGGCTCACACAGAAATTGCTGCATTGATAGGGCTCACACAGAAATTGCTGCAGTGATAGGGTACACACAGAAATTGCTGCAGTGATAGGGCTCACATAGAAATTGCTGCAGTGATAGGGCTCAGTGATAGGGCTCACACAGAAATTGCTGCAGTGATAGGGTGCACACAGAAATTGCTGCAGTGATAGGGTGCACACAATAGGGTGCACACAGAAATTGCTGCAGTGATAGGGTGCATGCAGAAATTGCTGCAGTGATAGGGCTCACACAGAAATTGCTGCAGTGATAGGGCACACACAAAACTGTTGCTTTGGATAATCATTGAAATGGTGATGTTGAAAATAAAATAGGCTTGTATAATAAATCCTTTGACTTTGTGTTTACTGCATGCAGACATGTTTTGTAATAAACTAAATCTGAGCAGTTGTTTGACAGGAAGGCCGTAACAATCATACAAACCAGTGGACATGTGAGCTGGTCTGGGCCCAGAGGTTATAAAATTTTTTTCGTGCTCAATTCAGCTGAGCATGAAATTTTTCTATGTTTAGCAAAAAAGAGTTTGCAGTTGTTATTAATATGAGATTTATTAGCAGGACAAATTTCATGCTCAGCAGAGTTGAGCATGAAAAAAGTTTTATAACCTCGGGGCCTGAATGGTAGAATTTCTGGTAGCATATGAATTGTTTCTTTGCAGTGAATCTAAAGAATAGGATATACCATAATGAAACCTAAGTGCTGGGACAGACACTCTGTGCAAGCTGTTTAGACCCAGATATTCTGCAGCATCTGATCAGGGTCTACACTGTTTGCCACTCATTCAGCAGATTTTAGACACATCAACAGAGAGGACAATGCTTGTTCAAATTTTAGGACAAATAAAGTAAGGACATTTAAAAAGTGTCACAATATTTCAGTAAATATGGTAGATATGTACCTTGATTTGGGAGCATTTGCAGTAATTCTTAACTTTTGTCATGCTGAATAAATTAAGATGCCACGCCTACTTCTAATTTTCAACCAATCAGATTGCTTGATCTGGATTGTAGCTATAAATTCACATACTTAATGGCAAACAGTGCAGATCCAGATCAGTTGGCTTCTTCAGAAGCCAACTGATCTGGATCTACACTGTTTGCAAAGGTAGGGTATATCTGGGTTCAGCAGGACAAGGGGTTAACCTGTAACACATTCTGGGCTAATTCTGTAAAGGACAAATTGATGATATTCTTCTTATTTTTTCCAGAAAACAGGTTTTGACATTTCACACAAATTGTCTCCAATAGAGACAAATTTGCATGAAATGTCAAAACCTGTTTTCTTGAAAAAAAAAAAGTAAAATATTTTAAAACCTAAGCGTTAAGATAAGGATGTAATCCAAAGAAAGATTTCCTTCAATGTATCATCAGCAAATGGAAACAGTTATAATAGAAAAGATAAAATTAATGGGGCAATAAACCAAATGCAGAAGAATTATATTCCCCTAACCCTTAGAGTGGTAATTACAACTGCAGCCGACAACATTTTAATTTTTTTTTTTTTTTCAGAGAAAGTAATACTTAACATTTCATGTGAATCATCTGCCTAGTTTTAATTGGAAAACAGGACTTGAAGTTTTGTTAAATAATGATTATTACCAATAGGAAATGCAAAGCACTTGTTCCTGAAACTTGAAAAAAAAAATATAATGTATTTAACCAATAAAGTGTTGAGCAAAATTGTAATATATGATGGTCTAAATTTTTGTAGTTATTTTTCGGAGAAAGTAAGGCTTGACATTTCATAACAGTTATCTGTTAGGAAGACGATGTTCATAAGATATCAAGCCTTACTTTCTCTATGAATAAGAAGAAAATATTTCAAAAGGCTGTCTGCTGCAGGTGTGCAGGATGGTCCAGTATATCTCAACACCTGGTCAGACTGCAGGTTCCAGTATATCTCACCAGCTGGTCGAAAAACAGGTGCGCAACCGTGTCCAATATATCTTGACATCTGGTCAGATTATAGGTTACATGCTGGTCCAGTGTAACTCACCAACTGGTCAGATAATAGGTGTGCAAGCTTGTCAAGTACATCTCAACATCTGGTCAGACTACAGGTGGTGCAGGCTGGTCAAATATCAGTCAACCAGGATGGTCCAGTATATCTTAAACATCTGGTTAGAATTCAGGTGTGTGGGTTGCTCCAATATAACTCAACACTTGGTCAGAATACTGGTTGCAGGCTGGTTCAGTATAACTCACCACTTGGTCAGACTACAGGAACTGACCACCTGGTTTGACTGCAGGTGTGGAGACTGGTACAATTTAACTCAACACCTGGTTAGACTACTGGTTGCTGGCTGGTCCAGTTTAACTTACCACCTGGTGAAAATACAGGTACAGTTTGGTTTAGTATATATCAACCTGGTGAAACTACAGGTGCAGTTTGGTTGAATATATCTTTATCAGCAGGTCATACTACAGCTGTGCAGGCTGGTCCAATATAACTCAACCCCTGGTCAGACTACTGGTTGCAGGCTGTTCCAATATAACTCTCCATCTGGTCAGAATGCCATGTGTGCCGGTTGGTCTAGTACAAATCTCCACCTGGTTAGACTACCCATACTAGTGTGCAGACTGGTCCAATATGTATTTAACTCTACACTTGGTCAGACTACTGGTTGTGGGCTGATTCAGTATAACTCACCACTTGGTCAGACTACAGGAACTGACCACCTGGTTTGACTACAGGTGTGCAGGCTGGTCCAGTTGGTCTAGTATAAATCACCACCTGGTTAGACTACCCATACCAGTGTGCAGATTGGTCCAATATATATTTAACTCTACACTTGGTCAGACTACTGGTTGCAGGCAGGTCCAGTATAACTTACCAGTGGTCATGCTACAGATGCACATAGGTCCAGTATATCTTAATCATTTGGTTAGAATTCAGGTGTAACAGATTCATTATCAAGCAACATCAACATTGAACCCTTAAAACTGACATTTCTGAATTAACCCCATATTTCAAAATAATATAGATACAAGATACAACTTTGCCGGCCTCAGTGGCTCAGTTGGATACGCGTCTGACTGATAATCAGGAGGCTTCAGGTTCGACCCCAGCTGGATCGGCAACATTCTTCCATTGATCATAAATTATTTTCTATGGTCATTCTGTCCCTTCGGCTGATTCAAGAAGGGCAGTTGTCAGTTTCTGGTGAAAGAATGCACACAAAACTGGTTAACGGCTTAAGAGGACCAGTAAAAGTATGGTTAGGTAAAGTGATCACACTGGACATGACCCCATTGGGTTGACTGGGCTGTAACATCTCAAAACAAACAAACAAGATACAACTTTGTTAGAAATCTAAATAAAACATCAGTGTTCTCTTGTTTGTGTTGAGGTTTTACGGCCCAGTCAACCTGATATGTTCATATGGAGCGTGGTCAGTTTTGCCTAACCACACTTTTACTGGGCAAGCTTAGTCCTCTGAGCGATTAACCAGTATTGTGCGCATTCTTTTTGCCAGAAACTGACAACTGCCCTTCTTGAATCAGCATAAGGAAGAAAATGACCATAGAAAATATTTCATGATCATTCTCCACGAAAGAATGTTGCCAACTCCGTGAAGGTCGAACCCGCAACCGCCTGATCACCAGTCGGATGCACATCCAACTAAGCCACCGAGGCCGACAGTGTTCTCTTGACATTTCATATTAAAATAAAATGCATAGCAAAAGCAATAGAATGAAAACAAAGAAATAATCCTATTGATCAGTAGAGCATATTTAACCCTTGCCATGCTGAATAAATTAAGATGTTACGCCCATTTCTAATTTTCAGCCTATCAGATTACTTGATCCAGATTCTTGATATAAATTCACATACTTAATCATATATAATAATGGCAAACAGTGTAGATCCAAATCAGTTGGCATTATGGCTCTGGATCTACACTGTTTGCAAAGGCAGGGCGTATCCAGGTTCAGCATGATAAGGGTTAATAATCTTATACAGACTAATTGTCTCACTGCCATAATAGTTGGGTTTAGTAAACTTGACATTATTGAACAACAGCTGTAGATGAGTTAATATCAAATAATATAAACCATATAATATAAACTAATGTCTTATTCAAAGGTAAAACTCTCAAATGCCAGCACATACCCACATGGAGCTGACATACAGCTTCCAGTCCTACTGTGCTTTCATCTTTCAAAGAGTCGTTTTTTGCTTGGCGTTTTACACAGAAGAAGTAAATTTGCAAACTTTTGTCATGATTTAATGCAAAACCATTTACCGTAACTACCTATGCACAAAAAGTTTTATTCTTGTCATTGGTTTTTAAAAAATCAAATATTTTCACTAATCTGTAGGGTAGGTAACTTGGAGCCAATTTTTCAACAAGCTCCACTGGTTCAATTTTTCTGAAATTTTCACAATAATATTGTGAAACATTAGTAAGTCAAACTCAGCAAAGAAAGGTAAAAAAAAATTGTTATACAAAAATTCAAAAAAATCACTTTACTATAGAAATTGCATAGGTCAGACCAATTTTTGGCCGTAAACTTAATTTTAGGGTAAAATTTTGAGAACAAAACACAGAAACAGAAAAGACAAATGGTTTCTGATAGATATGGTCAACCAGAACAAAATATTTTCATTTAAAATAAAATGTCGAGCAAAAAACGTCTTTCCGATTGATGTCGAAAGGACAGTAGAGAAAATGTCCTGTATTCATAATAGGGGGACAGCTATAGATAAGGCACATTTTTCTGCCATACTATTAACCCTTGTCCTGCTGAATAAATTAAGAAGCCACACCCATTTTTAATTTTCAGCCAATCAAATTACTTAATCCAGATTGTTGATATAGATTTACATACTAAATGGCAAACAGTGCAGATCCAGATCAGTTGTCTTCTTCAGAAGCCAACTGATCTGGATCTACACTGTTTGCAAAAACAGGATATATCCGGGTTATGCAGAACAAGGGTTAAGCATCTGGGTCGTCAAGTGTTAGTGCTCCTGACTTCGGATCACGAGATTCCGGGTTTCAATCCCACTGGATACAGAATTAAGTTCATGGTTGCACTGTGCTTCTTTGCACAGAAGCCTTTTATGATCATTTGTATAACTTAGATAATGTTGAAAGGGATGTAGAACCCCAAATCATCAACATCATCATCATCATCATCATCATCATATTATATTGTGTTTTGCCAAACACCCTATTTACCCTAAGTATTGGGCAACCTTAACTCCTTACCACATATCCTAGAATTTGAAAAAGTCTATTTTAGAATGTGTAGATTTGTCTAAAATAGTGCTGGATGAGTGGCAGACATTATAGACCCTGAGGCATCTGATCTGGGTCTACACTGTTTGTTCAGGCCTGCCTGTCCCAATATTTAGGGTTATTATGGTATATTATTGCATAAAAAGCAGTGTCGCACGTTATTAACAGCCGTGCATTAACCGGCAAAAAGCCGTGTATTAACAAGGTGATTCACGCGCTGTTAATGCACAGCTATGCAATTTTCAATATGATCATACCGGGGCCACAGATTTGCTGCTGTTAAGAGCTGTGTACTGACCAGCCCTAGAACGAGCATAGTCCGTGGAAAGTGCGTTTGCAAGACATAGTTGAAAAGGCGAAACAAAATAGTGCAAGAAATAACGCGAAATGTAGCAAATGTTTTCAGTTTTTATGCAAAAATAGCAATCGAACATAGTTTTTCAATGCATTAACATTCGCCAGGTCCCTTAGGAGGTGTTGAAAACCGCGGCCTTTGGCCTTGGTTTTCAACACCTCCCACAGGACCTAGCGAATGTTAATGCCTGAAAAACCATGTTCGATCCCTATATCATTATGATAGTCACCTCAAGCAAAGCTTGAACATTTCCGTGATAGGGCTCACACAGAAATTGCTGCAGTAATAGGGCTCACACAGAAATTGCTGCAGTGATAGGGCACACACAGAAATTGCTGCAGTGATAGGGTGCACACAGAAATTGCTGCAGTGATAGGGCACACACAGAAATTGCTGCAGTGATAGGACTCACACAGAAATTGCTGCAGTAATAGGGCTCACAGAAATTGCTGCAGTGATAGGGTGCACACAGAAATTGCTGCAGTGATAGGGCACATACAGAAATTGCTGCAGTGATAGGGCTCACACAGAAATTGCTGCAGTAATAGGGCTCACATAGAAATTGCTGCAGTGATAGGGCTCACACAGAAATTGCTGCAGTGATAGGGTGCACACAGAAATTGCTGCAGTGATAGGGTGCACACAATAGGGTGCACACAGAAATTGCTGCAGTGATAGGGTGCATGCAGAAATTGCTGCAGTGATAGGGCTCACACAGAAATTGCTGCATTGATAGGGCTCACACAGAAATTGCTGCAGTGATAGGGTGCACACAGAAATTGCTGCAGTGATAGGGCTCACATAGAAATTGCTGCAGTGATAGGGCTCAGTGATAGGGCTCACACAGAAATTGCTGCAGTGATAGGGTGCACACAGAAATTGCTGCAGTGATAGGGTGCACACAATAGGGTGCACACAGAAATTGCTGCAGTGATAGGGTGCATGCAGAAATTGCTGCAGTGATAGGGCTCACACAGAAATTGCTGCAGTGATAGGGCACACACAAAACTGTTGCTTTGGATAATCATTGAAATGGTGATGTTGAAAATAAAATAGGCTTGTATAATAAATCCTTTGACTTTGTGTTTACTGCATGCAGACAGGTTTTGTAATAAACTAAATCTGAGCAGTTGTTTGACAGGAAGGCCGTAACAATCATACAAACCAGTGGACATGTGAGCTGGTCTGGGCCCAGAGGTTATAAAACTTTTTTCATGCTCAATTCAGCTGAGCATGAAATTTTTCTATGTTTAGCAAAAAAGAGTTTGCAGTTGTTATTAAAATGAGATTTATTAGCAGGACAAATTTCATGCTCAGCAGAGTTGAGCATGAAAAAAGTTTTATAACCTCGGGGCCTGAATGGTAGAATTTCTGGTAGCATATGAATTGTTTCTTTGCAGTGAATCTAAAGAATAGGATATACCATAATGAAACCTAAGTGCTGGGACAGACACTCTGTGCAAGCTGTTTAGACCCAGATATTCTGCAGCATCTGATCAGGGTCTACACTGTTTGCCACTCATTCAGCAGATTTTAGACACATCAACAGAGAGGACAATGCTTGTTCAAATTTTAGGACAAATAAAGTAAGGACATTTAAAAAGTGTCACAATATTTCAGTAAATATGGTAGATATGTACCTTGATTTGGGAGCATTTGCAGTAATTCTTAACTTTTGTCATGCTGAATAAATTAAGATGCCACGCCTACTTCTAATTTTCAACCAATCAGATTGCTTGATCTGGATTGTAGCTATAAATTCACATACTTAATGGCAAACAGTGCAGATCCAGATCAGTTGGCTTCTTCAGAAGCCAACTGATCTGGATCTACACTGTTTGCAAAGGTAGGGTATATCTGGGTTCAGCAGGACAAGGGGTTAACCTGTAACACATTCTGGGCTAATTCTGTAAAGGACAAATTGATGATATTCTTCTTATTTTTTCCAGAAAACAGGTTTTGACATTTCACACAAATTGTCTCCAATAGAGACAAATTTGCATGAAATGTCAAAACCTGTTTTCTTGAAAAAAAAAAAGTAAATATTTTAAAACCTAAGCATTAAGATAAGGATGTAATCCAAAGAAGGATTTCCTTCAATGTATCATCAGCAAATGGAAACAGTTATAATAGAAAAGATAAAATTAATGGGGCAATAAACCAAATGCAGAAGAATTATATTCCCCTAACCCTTAGAGTGGTGATTACAACTGCAGCCGACAACATTTTAATTTTTTTTTTTTTTTCAGAGAAAGTAATACTTAACATTTCATGTGAATCATCTGCCTAGTTTTAATTGGAAAACAGGACTTGAAGTTTTGTTAAATAATGATTATTACCAATAGGAAATGCAAAGCACTTGTTCCTGAAACTTGAAAAAAAAATATAATGTATTTAACCAATAAAGTGTTGAGCAAAATTGTAATATATGATGGTCTAAATTTTTGTAGTTATTTTTTGGAGAAAGTAAGGCTTGACATTTCATAACAGTTATCTGTTAGGAAGACGATGTTCATAAGATATCAAGCCTTACTCTCTCTATGAATAAGAAGAAAATATTTCAAAAGGCTGTCTGCTGCAGGTGTGCAGGATGGTCCAGTATATCTCAACACCTGGTCAGACTGCAGGTTCCAGTATATCTCACCAGCTGGTCAAAAAACGGGTGCGCAACCGTGTCCAATATATCTTGACATCTGGTCAGATTATAGGTTACATGCTGGTCCAGTGTAACTCACCAACTGGTCAGATAATAGGTGTGCAAGCTTGTCAAGTACATCTCAACATCTGGTCAGACTACAGGTGGTGCAGGCCGGTCAAATATCAGTCAACCAGGATGGTCCAGTATATCTTAAACATCTGGTTATAATTCAGGTGTGTGGGTTGCTCCAATATAACTCAACACTTGGTCAGAATACTGGTTGCAGGCTGGTTCAGTATAACTCACCACTTGGTCAGACTACAGGAACTGACCACCTGGTTTGACTGCAGGTGTGGAGACTGGTACAATTTAACTCAACACCTGGTTAGACTACTGGTTGCTGGCTGGTCCAGTTTAACTTACCACCTGGTGAAAATACAGGTACAGTTTGGTTTAGTATAGATCAACCTGGTGAAACTACAGGTGCAGTTTGGTTGAATATATCTTTATCAGCAGGTCATACTACAGCTGTGCAGGCTGGTCCAATATAACTCAACCCCTGGTCAGACTACTGGTTGCAGGCTGTTCCAATATAACTCTCCATCTGGTCAGAATGCCAGGTGTGCCGGTTGGTCTAGTACAAATCACCACCTGGTTAGACTACCCATACCAGTGTGCAGACTGGTCCAATATGTATTTAACTCTACACTTGGTCAGACTACTGGTTGTGGGCTGATTCAGTATAACTCACCACTTGGTCAGACTACAGGAACTGACCACCTGGTTTGACTACAGGTGTGCAGGCTGGTCCAGTTGGTCTAGTATAAATCACCACCTGGTTAGACTACCCATACCAGTGTGCAGATTGGTCCAATATATATTTAACTCTACACTTGGTCAGACTACTGGTTGCAGGCAGGTCCAGTATAACTTACCAGTGGTCATGCTACAGATGCACATAGGTCCAGTATATCTTAATCATTTGGTTAGAATTCAGGTGTGTAGGTTGGTCTAATATAACTCAATACCTGGTCAGACCACTGGTTGCAGGCTGGTCCAGTATAACTCACCACCTGGTCAGACTACAGATGCAGGTTAGTCCTGTATATCTTAACCAGCTGGTCAGACTACAGGTATGTTGGCTAATCCAATATAATTCAACACCTGTCAGACTACAGGTGTGTAAGCTGGTCCAATATAACCCAACACCCAGTCAGGCTACTGGCTGCAGACTGGTCCAGTATAACTCACCACCTGGTCAGACTACAGGTGCAGGTTGGTCCAATATCTTAACAGTCTGGTCAGACTACAGGTGTGTGGGCTGGTCTGATGTAGCTCACCACCTGGTCAGACTACACTTACAGGTTGGTCCAATATCTTAACAAGCTGGTCAGACTACAGGTGTTTGTGGGCTGGTCTGATGTAACTCAGCACCTGGACTGACTAATGGTTAAGGCTGGTCCAGTATAACTTACCAACTGGTCAGACTACAGGTGCAAGTTGGTTCAATATATCTTAACCAGCTGGTCAGACTACAGGGTGTGGGTTGATCCAGTATAACTCAATACCTAGTCAGAACATTGGTTGCAGGCTGGTCAAGTTTAATTTACCATCTGGTCAGACTGCAAGTGCAAGTTGGTCAAATATATCTTAACTAGGTGGTCAGACTGTAGGGGCATGGGCTGGTCAAGTGTAACTCATCACCTGGTTTCAAGCTGGTCCAGTATAACTCATCATCTGGTCAGGCTGCAGATACAGGTTTGTCTAATCAGCTGGTCAGTGACCCTTTCACATCAGCTAGTCAGTGACTCTTTCAATTAAGGGTCCAGTATATCTTATTTGCTGGTCAGACTACAGCAGGTCAGTCTAGCTCACCACCTGGTCAGTCTTCAAGTGTGCAGACTAGTATAGTATATGTCAACACCTGCTACAGTATATCTTATTAGCTGGTCAGACTACAGCAGGTCAGTCTAGCTCACCACCTGATCAGCCTTCAAGTATGCAGACTAGTGTAGTATATGTCAACACCTGCAACAGAAATGCTAACTAATCCAATATATCTCACGTCCTGGTTAGGCTATAGGTGTGCAGGCTGGTCCAATATACATGTCTTAAGCACCTGGCCAGGCTGCAGCTATAAAGGTTAGTTCAATGTAACTCTACACCTATCCATCGGTACGTGTGCAGGCAGTCTCGTCAATATATCTCAACGCCTGGCCAAACAGCCAATGTGCAATCTAGTCCAATATATCTCACCATCTGGCCAAACAACACTTGTGCAGTCTAAAGCAATATATCTCACCACCTGGCCAAACAGCATGTGTGCAGTCTAGAGCAATAATATCTCACCACCTGGCCAAACACCATGTATGCAGTCCAGAGCAATATATCTCACCACCTGGCCAAGCACCATGTGTGCAGTCTAGAGCAATAATATCTCACCACCTGGCCAAACACCATGTGTGCAGTCTATAGCAATATATCTCACTATCCTGGCCAAACACCATATGTGCAATCTAGTGCAATATATCTCACCACCTGGCCAAACACCATGTGTGCAGTCTAGAGCAATATATCTCACCACCTGGCCAAACACCATATGTTCAGTCTAGAGCAATATATCTCACCATCCTGTCCAAATAGCATGTGTGCAGTCTAGAGCAATATATCTCACCACCTGGCCAAACACCATGTGTTCAGTCTAGAGCAATATATCTCACCATCCTGTCCAAACAGCATGTGTGCAGTCTAGAGCAGTATATCTCACCATCTGGCCAAACAGCATGTGTGCAGTTTAGAGCAATATATCTCACCATCCTGTCCAAACGCCATGTGTGCAGTCTAGTGCAATATATCTCAACATCTGGCCAAACACCATGTGTGCAGTGCAGTATATCTCACCACCTGACCAAATAGCATGTGTTCAGTCTAGAGCAATATATCTCACCATCCTGTCCAAACAGCATGTGTTCAGTCTAGAACAATATATCTCACCACCTGGCCAAACACCATGTGTGCAGTCTAGAGCAATATATCTCACCATCCTGTCCAAACAGCATGTGTTCAGTCTAAACGCAATATACCTCACTACCTGGCCAAGCAGCATTTGTGCAGTCTAGAGCAATATATCGCACCACCTGGCCAAACAGCATGTGTTCAGTCTAGAGCAATATATTTCACCACTTGACCAAACAACATGTGTGCAGTCTAGAGCAATATATCTCACCACCTGGCCAAACAGCATGTGTTCAGTCTAGAGCAATAATATCTCACCACCTGGCCAAAACCTATGTGTGCAATCTAGTGCAATATATAATGCCACCTGCCTAAACAGCATGTGTGCGATCTAGTGCAATATATCTCACCACCTTGCCAAACAGCATGTGTGCAATGTAGTGCAATATATCTCACCACCTGGCCAAACAGCATGTGTGCAATCTAGTGCACTATATCTCAATATTATATGTAAAAAATCTGGAAAATGAAGATTCTGCTTATGACAAGTGAAGGCCCTGATCAGACCATGAAATACTCAGACAAGTGAAGGTCCTGATCACAAGTGAAGGTCCTGATCAGACTTCATGAGATACTCAGACAAGAAAAAAGTTCTGATCAGACTTCATGAGGTTCTCAGACAAGTGAAGGTCCTGATCAGACTTCATTAGATACGCAGACAAGTGAAGGTATTGATCAGATTTCACGAGATACTCAGACAAGTGAAGGGTCTGATCAGACTTCAGGAGGTTCTCAGACAAGTGAAGACCCTGATCAGACTTCATGAGATACTCAGACAAGTGAAGGCCCTGATCAGACTCCATGAGATACTCAGGCAAGTGAAGACCCTGATCAGACTCCATGAGATACTCAGACAAGTGAAGACCCTGATCAGACTTAATGAGGTACTCAGATAAGTGAAGACCCTGATCAGACTTCATGAGATACTCAGGCAAGTGAAGACCCTGATCAGACTTAATGAGGTACTCAGACAAGTGAAGACCCTGATCAGACTTCATGAGATACTCAGACAAGTAAAGGCCCTGATCAGACACCATGAGATACTCAGACAAGTGTAGGGCCCTGACCAGACTTCATGCGATACTAAGACAAGTGAAGACACTGATCAGACTTCATGAGATATTCAGACATGTGAAGGACCTGATCAGACCATGGAATACTCAGACAAGTGAAAGTCATGACCAGCCTTTATGAGATACTCAGACAAGTGAAGTCTCTGATCAGCCTTCATAAGATACTTAAATAAGTGAAGGCCCTGATCAGGCTTCATGAGATAATCAGACAAGTGAAGGCCCTGATCAGACTTCATGAGATACTCAGGCAAGTGAAGACCCTGATCAGACTTAATGAGGTACTCAGACAAGTGAAGACCCTGATCAGACTTCATGAGATACTCAGACAAGTGAAGACCCTGATCAGACTTCATGAGATACTCAGACAAGTGAAGACCCTGATCAGACTTAATAAGGTACTCAGATAAGTGAAGACCCTGATCAGACTTCATGAGATACTCAGGCAAGTGAAGACCCTGATCAGACTTAATGAGGTACTCAGACAAGTGAAGACCCTGATCAGACTTCATGAGATACTCAGACAAGTAAAGGCCCTGATCAGACACCATGAGATACTCAGACAAGTGTAGGGCCCTGACCAGACTTCATGCGATACTAAGACAAGTGAAGACACTGATCAGACTTCATGAGATATTCAGACATGTGAAGGACCTGATCAGACCATGGAATACTCAGACAAGTGAAAGTCATGACCAGCCTTTATGAGATACTCAGACAAGTGAAGTCTCTGATCAGCCTTCATAAGATACTTAAATAAGTGAAGGCCCTGATCAGGCTTCATTAGGTAATCAGACAAGTGAAGGCCCTGATCAGACTTCATGAGATACTCAGGCAAGTGAAGACCCTGATCAGACTTAATGAGGTACTCAGACAAGTGATGACCCTGATCAGACTTCATGAGATACTCAGGCAAGTGAAGACCCTGATCAGACTTAATGAGGTACTCAGACAAGTGAAGACCCTGATCAGACTTCATGGGATACTCAGACAAGTGAAAGTCATGACCAGCCTTTATGAGATACTCAGACAAGTGAAGTCCCTGATCAGCCTTCATAAGATACTTAAATAAGTTAAGGCCCTGATCAGGCTTCATGAGATAATCAGACAAGTGAAGGCCCTGATCTGACTTCATGAGATACTCAGACAAGTGAAGACCCTGATCAGACTTAATGAGGTACTCAGACAAGTGAAGACCCTGATCAGACCATGAGATACTCAGGCAAGTGAAGACCCTGATCAGACTTAATGAGGTACTCAGACAAGTGAAGACCCTGATCAGACTTCATGGGATACTCAGACAAGTGAAGGCCCTGCTCAGACTTCATGAGATACTTAGACAAGTGTAGGTTCTGATCAGACTTCATGAGATATTCAGACATGTGAAGGCCCTGATCAGAACATGGACTACTCAGACAAGTGAAAGTCATGACCAGCCTTTATGAGATAATCAGACAAGTGAAGTCCCTGATCAGCCTTCATTAGATACTCAAACAAGTGAAGGCCCTGATCAGGCTTCATGAGATAATCAGACAAGTGAAAGCCCTGTTCAGACTTCATGAGATACTCAATCAGACATGTGAAGGCCCTGATCAGATTTCATGATATACTCAGACATGAAGGCCCTGATCAGCCTTCATGAGATACTCAGACAAGTGTAGCCGGCCTCGGCGGCTCAGTTGGATGCGCTGTCTGACTGGAGACCAGGAGGTTGTGGGTTCAACCCCCGCCGAAGTCGGCAACATTCTTTCCTGATCATGAAATATTTTCTACAGTCATTCTCTCCCTTCCGCTGATTCAAGAAGGGCAGTTGTCAGTTTCTGGCAAAAGAATGTGCACAATACTGATTAACCGCTTAGAGGACTCAGCCTGCCCAGTAAACGTGTGGTTAGGTAAACTGAACGCGCTCGACATGACCATATTGGGTTGACTGGGCCGTAAAACCTCAACACAAAACCAGACAAGTGTAGGGCCCTGATCAGACTTCATAAGATAAGGCCTTGATCAGGCTTCATGAGCTAATCAGACAAGTGAAGGCCCTGATCAGACTTAATGAGATACTCAGACAAATAAAGGCCCTGATCAGACTTCATAAGATACTCAGACAAGTGAAGGCCCTGATCAGGCTTCATGAGATCATCAGACAAGTGAAGATCCTGATCAGACTTCATGAGATACTCAGACAAGTGAAGGCCCTGATCAGGCTTCATGAGATAATCAGACAAGTGAATGTCCTGAACAGATTTCATGAGATACTCAGATAAGTGTAGGGCCCTGATCAGACTTCATAAGATACTCAGACAATTGAAGGCCCTGATCAGGCTTCATGAGATAATCAGACAAGTGAAGGTCCTGATCAGACTTCATGAGATACTCAGACAAGTGAAGGCCCTGATCAGACTTCATGAGAGACAGACAGATCTTAGCTTTCGCTGTTTGCATATACACTGTACAGAGGAACTCTTCTTAAGGCTAAGCATGTAGGTAAACATTTTAGCAGATGATATTTTGAAATACGTTTCTTACTTTTCCTAGAAAATAGGCTTTGAGATTTCATGCAAATTGTCTTCTAAGGTGACAATTTGAATGAAATGCCAAAGGCTGTTTTCAGAATGAATAAGGGAAAATATCAATTTGTCATTTGCTGAATTTGCCCAGAAAGTGGTAAGGATTAAAGACCACCCAAGGAGGGGTCTAACACTGTGGTCTGTTAAGACAAGAGGTCCCTTGATGCAGGTCAGAAAGAGTAACTGACTCAGCTATGTATATTTATAAGTGGTCTCTTAACAAAATGTGGTCTCTTAACAGAGGTGGTCTTTAAAATAGATTTAACTGAACATGATGGCCCCTTTTTGGATTAGAGAACTGGAAATGATTTGCTGCTATCTTGTGATGACAGGAGATGTTATCTCAGCTGTCTTGTCTTATTCCTCATAATGAGTTCTTATCATCAAACATACCACATTTACCCTAAGTATTGGGACACCTTAACCTTTACCACTCTCTGGGCTAATTCGGCAGATGACAAATTGATGTCATTTTTTTTCTCTTATCTTTATCCAAAAGTAGGATTTGACATTTCTTGCAAACCGTCTCCTAGCATGCAGTGTAATAACTCATAGCTCCAGATAAATAACACTTTTCCCAGCAAAAAGCAAAAAAGTATTGATATTTTTCTTATTTCTCCATGAAAACATATGTTGTGGGTACTCATTAGAAGTACCTTGACCAGGTGTTTCTAATGAGTACCCACATCATATCCTTTTGTGGAGATATAAGAAATGTATTTACATGTCACCTTCATATTTAGAGCTATATATGTATTAACTATTTAACATACTTGTCCTAAAATTCTTCTACCAGTTAATGTGTCTAAAATATTGCTGAATGAGTGGCAAACAGTGCATTCTGCAGCATCTGATCTAGGTCTACACTATTTGCACTGGCCCATCTGTCCCAATACATCCTTTGAACTTTTTTCCATAGCTCTTGTTAAGGAAATTATAGTGATTTTTTTTTTTTTTTTTTGTATGTTTGCAACAAAGCATATGGTATTCTACCTAATTAACGCACAAACCCCTATAAGCGCACTGTCAAGCCAGTTGTAGTCTTTATATTACAGCTTGTATACTTTTTGTCTACTTCT
Organism: Anodontia alba; assembly: GCA_964016985.1. Classification (NCBI taxonomy): domain Eukaryota; kingdom Metazoa; phylum Mollusca; class Bivalvia; order Lucinida; family Lucinidae; genus Anodontia; species Anodontia alba. The sequence continues at coordinate 60,391,707 of OZ024833.1, read as the reverse complement.
TTACATCATGAAAACATACCTATATAATGTTGACCCCCTTAAACCCAACTTTTATGTAGTAAAACTGGGGTTTACTGGGGTAAACATTATTTTTCTTATTTCTGCTCAAAAACATAGATTGTTGGGTACTCGTTAGAACCACCTCATCAAGGCAGTTCTAACAAGTACCCACAATCTATGTTTTGAGCAGAAATATGAAAAATATCAGAATTTTTTATCTGAAAATTTTCAATATACAGTCGAACCTCAATGGCTTGAACATCTTTGGGACCATGGAAATTCGTTCGAGACATGGGTAGTTCGAGCCACTGAAGGTTAATCATGGCAACAGTTCAGGAAGCAAATAGCGATAATTTAGGGAAATCTTTTCAATTTTCTACACAATGATTGTATGTTGAGTGTACTCATTAGAATTGCCTTGATGAGGCAATTCTAATGAGTACACACAGTATACAATTCCATGATAAAATAAGAAAAAAAAATCCCTAAAAATTTGTTTTCTTGAGCTGTTGGAAGGATTTTGTAGGGACTGAAAAACGAGTTCGAATCATCCACAGTAAACCAGCCATCCGGGTTTGAGCCATTGAGGTTATACTGTATTTGTATAGGCATGTTTTCGTAATGTAATGGGGCTTCACACATTGGCATATGAGCTAGAGGAGAGCCATGCATTTTGAAAAGAAAATGACAAAGTCCCAACACGCTGGTACTCGTTAGAAATCTGGACATATAGACCTTATCCTGCTTTATCACACTGATGTTGAATGTGTTCAGAGCAAGTTATGGGTGTGCTTTTGGCATACATGTATCGTAGGCTGTGAAGCACAGTGGGCGTAGCCAAAAGTTGAGAGCATTTTATGACTTCCTGTTTGCTTTACTGCTCATCAAACCGGTTCAAAAAGGAGACTACTCTATAAGGATCTCTGGGAGCAACTTCTTTCCCTTTATAGAAGGGGACAAAACTATTTTGATAGTTATTTCCCCTTAAAGTGTAACAGTTCTCTTTATCTTCGCTTGTATACCCATATAAGTGTAGACTGCAGTACATTAACCCTTAACATAGGATAGAAGGCAGTCACAAACAGATGAGAGAGTCAAACGTGAATCATTTTATTAAGATTCCTGCATTTTCGACTGCCAAAATGACAGTCCGCGAATGCGGAATTATTGTTTTTAATTGCCAAATAATTGTTTTTGTCAGTCAAAAATGTTGTTTGTTATTAAATTGCACCACGTTGGTCGATTTTATTTTTTGTTCAGGATTGCCACCTATCCAATGTGTTAAAGTGCCAAGCACAATTGGAGCAAACTACATTGTAATTTTTTATTTTTATTTTTCAGAGAGAATAAAACTTGGAATTTTATGTGAATCATGAATTGTCTGCCTAGCTGTCGATTTACATGAAATGTCAGTCCTCATTTTATCTGAAAAAAAAAAAAATACAAAAATAAAAATAAAGTCCAAAGCTCATTAAAAAAAAAAAATCAAAACCTCATTTCGTGCAGTTGTGATTAGCTGTTTAACCTTTTCCACTCTGTAGGCAAGTTCAGCAGATAACAAATTGATGATATTTTTCTTATTTTCCCCAGAAAACAGGATTTGACATTCATGCAAATTGTCTTCATTAGAGACAATTTGCATGAAATGTCAAATCTGTTTTCTGGGAAAAAAAGGAAAAATGTTTCAATTTGTTGTCTGCTGAAATTTTTACCTAGAGTGCTAAGCATTAAAACAATAGTCAGTCCTACAGCCATTAATTATCTGTCTTAGAAATGACAACATTCATCTTAGAAAATTGGTTGTAATGGGAAGTTGATGTAGTTGATATAACCCTTAAAGCGCCAAGCAAATTTGTAGCAAACGAAATTCTAAAATTTTCATTTTTTCAGAGAAAACAAGTTTTGATATTTTATGTGAATCATCTGCTTGGCAGATGATTCACATGAAATGTCAAGACTTGTTTTCTTCTGAAAAAAAAAAAAAAAATCAAAATTGTCATCTGCTTTAGTAGTGATTGGCGCTTTAAGGGTAAATGCTTGGCATGCTGGGTAAAAATGGCAACAGAAAACATATTGAAATATTTTTATTTTCCCAGAAAATAGGCATTGACATTTCATGCAAATTGTGACCAGAGGTGACAATTAGCATGAAATGTCAATGGATATTTGCTGTGAAAAATAAGAAAAATATCATTGATTTGTCAGTTGCTGAATTCACTAGAGTAAGTAAGGTGAATAAATGAGATTTTTATAGAAAATCAAGATTTCAGAAAAGCTCTTAGCAGGCTTAACTGGATCTTTATTGTTTCTGGTATACCATAGTTATCCTAAGTATTGGGATAGACAGACCTGAGCAAACAGTCTAGAACCAGATCTGAAGCTGCAGAACACAGTTTCATTTTTCGACCTTTCTTGGGTGGGCTTTTAAGAAGGTTTGACCGTATTTAGAAGTGTCCAGGTGGCGGAATGTTTAGCGCTCCCAACTTGGGATCACAAGGTCCCAGGTTTGAATCCTGCTTGAGGCGGAATTCAGCTCATGACTGTAAGGAGTTTCATTGCATAGAGCCTTTCATTATCACAGTTCCATTGTCTCTATATGACTTAGATAATGCTAAGAGGGATGTAAAATACAATACCATCATCATTCAACCCTCTTGGGTGGTCTTTATCTGAATACCGTAATAACCCTATGTGTTAGGACAGACAGTCCTGAACAAACAGAGTACACCCAGATCAGTGCCTAGGTGGCTCAGTTCGATGCGCCGTCCGACTGGAGACCAGGAGGTCGCGGGTTCGACCCCGCTGAGGTTGGCAACATTCTTTCGAGGAGATTGATCATGAAATATTTTCTACGGTCATTCTCTCCCTTCCGCTGATTCAAGAAGGGCAGTTGTCAGTTTCTGTCGAAAGAATGTGCACATTACTGTTTAACCGCTTAGAGGACTAAGCCTGCCCAGTAAACATGTGGTTAGGTAAACTGACCACGCTCGACATGACCCCACTGGGTTGACTGGGCCGTAAAACCTCAACACAAACAAACACCCAGATCAGAATATAAAGGTTACAATAACTGTTTTGACCAGAGTTATCTGTATTTGATAGAAAAATAATACCAAACTTAAATGTCAAGGCAATATAGGGTAAATATATACCCTGAAATGCAGGGTAATTATAGACCTACTGTATTCGACCTAATTACCACACATACCCCTATAAGCGCACAGTCAAGCAGTTTTTTAGCCTTCAGATGACAGACTATTTATCTATTTCTTTGTAAAACACATATGTTGTTGGTACTCATTTTGAGGAAAGTTGAGGCAGTTCAAACGCGTACCAAGGCTGGCCTTGGTGGCTCAGTTGGATGTTCCGTCTGACTGGAGACCAGGAGGTAACTGATCTGGATCTACACTGTTCACAAAGGCAGGGCATATCTGGGTTCAGCAGGACTTTTGAAATATTGAAATGATCTTCCTTTCAGTTAGAACTTTTTAGTTTTGTAAAATGTTGCTTTTTGAATAATCATTCACTCTTATTGTTTTTGTCATTTAATCTATGACAGCTATATTGCTTAGAACTAGAACAGATATTCCTGCTAAATCCAAAGAAACAAGTTTCTAATTGGATACTCAATGATGAACAATGACAAATTTATCAACTAAACTGTCTCAGTAAAAGGGTGGATCTCACAGAAGAGCACATCAGGAGATCTAAACAACATGGACATTACTCTCTTATTGTCTGTTAGTGCTATACTTGCTTATCAAAATTATCTTCTAAATAAAAAATAAAGCATTTTTGAGCATACAGTGACAGCCTGAAAAAGCAATAGCATTCTTTTCCTTTTGACTCTTACTTTATTTAAGAGTAAAATGTCTTCAGCTACAATTTTGAATGGTGCTATTATAAAGGATTAAAAGAAATTATACCCTACCACATGATAGTGGTAGGGCATTATGGTTTCACGTTGGATATCTGTACGTCGGTCTATCTATCCATCAGTCCATCCATGTGTTGTATGTCTGTCCATAGTTTCATTTCCTCACGATAACTTGAGTAAATGTCACTATATTGTCACCAAATTTGGTGTGTGCATTGATATTGTGGAGATCTGATTGTGATTGCGAATGGGCTAACGTTTCATCAATTTTTGACAGGGTTATCTGCCCGCCACATGATAGTGGCAAAGTATTGTCGTTTAACGTTTTTATTTAAATGTATATGTGATTTTATTGATAATAACCAGAATTATTCTTTCTATTTTCAGGTAAGTGTGATTTTTACAGACAGTTTCTTATCTTAAATGGTAATGAACATGCTAGATGTGCAACAAGGTAAAGGTAGGTGCTACACCCATGTTACCATATTTACCATAAATATTGGGACACCTTACTGTACATACCTTTAGGTAAGACACTTTTTTTTTCAATCAAAAAGTAGATATCTTTTCTTATTTTGCCATGAAAATGAAATGTGGTACTTATTGTTAAAGCACTTCTAGTGAGTACCCACAATATATGTTTTCTTGGGAAAATAAGCAAATAAAATATTTACCTGATACCACCTCTTATCTATGTATTGGAACTGTTAAGTCATTGCCATTGTCCTTGAAATTTAACCTTTGTTCTGCTGAATAAATTAAGATGCTATGCCCACTTCTAATTTCTAGCCAATCAGATTACTTGATCCAGGATTTTGATAGAAATTCACATATTTAATGACAAACAGTGCAGATCCAGATCAGAAGCCAACTGATCTGCATCTACACTGTTTGATAAGACAGGACATGTCGTGTTCAGCAAGAGAAGGGTTAAGTAACTCCAGATTACTGCCTGTTGATGTGTCTAAACACTGCTGAATGAGTAGCAGACATGTAGAGCCTGGTTAGACACCACATTCAGCAGTATCTGATGTTTGCTCAAACCTGTCTGTCCGCTGCATGTGATGTTTGCTGAGGCCTGTCATAGTAATATGAGCCAGCACACAACAAATCCTATATTAACCCTTGTCCTGCTGAATAAATTAAGATGCCATGCCCTTTTCAGATTTTCAGCCAATCAAATCACTTGATCCAGATTGTTGATATAAATTCACATACTTAATGGCAAACAGTGTAGATCCAGATCAGTTGGCTTCTTAGAAGCCAACTGATCTGGATCTACATTGTTTGCAAAGGTAGGGTATATCCGGGTTCAGCAGGACAAGGGTTAAGACCTGTGCTTGTACGTCTGCCCAGTATGGAAAGTGTTCTTGTTCATCCCTCTTTGGATAACCTGGAGGCAGTAGAAGGCACATGCGATCATCGAGGACTGACCAGTCTGCGTGGATGTGCAGGCTGATCTGAGTCTTTGCTGGTCGCCCAAGTCTTATAGTAGGTTTTGTCTTACGCTGGCTCATGTTATATTTGTTTGTTGGTTTTTGTAGCAGTGAAAATAGATAATTATTTGCTTTTAGAATTTTTTGCTTGTAGAATATGCAGTATTTAATCATATGTCTGCTAAATGAATGTATCAGACATTTTGAAATATTACAGATTGTCTCTATGGGAGACAGTTTTGCAAGAAATGTCTGCTCCTATTTTCTGTGGAAAAAGTGACTCTTGTTGCCTGCTAAATTCTCTTTCGCATGTGAAAAGTTACCATATGCTACATAGCTCTAGCTAAGAGGGGAAATCAGATATATTCCTTATTTCTCCATGAAAACATATGTTGTGGGTACTCAGTAGAAGTGCCTCACTGAGGCACTTCTAATGAGTACCCACAATATATGTTTTCATGTAGAATTAAGAAAAATGTCAGCACTTTTTTGTTGGAAAAAGTACAATCTCTGGAGCTATATGCTAATATGTGATGTTTGGCAATATTCTGCAATCTTTGAAAGTCTGCCAGATGCAATGAAGGTAAAATAATTTGAAAATTATCTCAATCAGTTTTGTTAGAATGCTATCATTTGCATTCTTGCACAGGTTGTAAAATTTCAGCTCACCTTAGAATTTTTAACCTGGGCCCAGTTGTTTAAAGCTAACGATGTCGTAAGTTAACGGTTCGTTAAAATTTATGTCGAGTGATACCTAAGTGATATGTAACTATTCTGAAATTTTTTGCTGAAAAATGTGAGTAGCTTTTGCTGCTACTCACATTTTTTCAGCAAAAAAAATTAGAACATTGTATATTGAATCTGCTAAAACAGTTAACGAAATGACCCTTAATGAGCTCGTTAAGCTAACAGCGTTTTGAACAACTGGGCTTGGCATGTTAAGTAGTAGTTGTAATATTGCATGAATGCTCAGAAGGTGGACAATGGCTTTCCTTGAGCATCTGAATTTGCCATGTTATGGAATTACCAAATTTTATTACTTGTCCACAGACAAGTCAATGGTCAAGGCCTGCCTCGGTGGCTCAATTGGATGCGCCATCCAACTGGAGACCAAGATGTCACGGATTCAACCCCTGCCGAGGTCAGCAACATTCTTTCGTGGAGATGGTTCATGAAATATTTTCTATGGTCATTCTCTCCCTTCCGCTGATTCAAGAAGGGCATTTGTCAGTTTCTGGCGAAAGAATGTGCACAATACTGGTTAACGGCTTAGAGGACTAAGCCTGCCCAGTAAACATGTGGTTAGGTAAACTGACCACGCTCGACATGACCCCATTGGGTTGACTGGGTCGTAAAACCCCAACACAAACAATTTGATAAAAATCCACTTGTCTAACAAAGATTTACATGCCCAAATACCAACACTTTTCTTGTTTCAGTGAGGCACTTCTAATGAGTACCCATAACATATGTTTTCTTTGAGAAATAAGAAAAAATATGTATCTCATAATTCTTAGCTAAAGCTATGAAATCCTAGTCCCAGGACAAGTAAACTGAAATTTCTTACTTGTCCCCAGGGAAATGGGACAAGTTGGGCATGGTATTTCCACAGCCCTGGAGTTTGTCATAATTTGGCATATGTAGCCCCACCTGTCAAAAAAAATGTAAAATAGATAGATAAATAAATAACTAGATGAATAAATAAATAAATAAATAAACAAACAAATAAATAAATGTTTGAAGCTGTGTGCTTGAAATACTTGAATACTTTAGGAATAAGAGCTTCCTCTGAACATCACATTACGAAAACACGCCTATTCAAATTTATTTAAAATTTCACAACCAAAATCTGAAAGTTTTCAGATAAAAATCTGATATTTTTCATATTTCTGCACAAAAACATAGATTGTGGGTACTAGTTAGAACTGCCTCAGCAAGGTGGTTCGAACGAGTACTCACAATTTATGTTTTTGAGCAGAAATAAGAAAAATAATGTGTACCCCTGTAAACTCCAGTTTTACTATATAAAAGTGGGGTTTAAGGGGGTCAAAATTATATAGATATGTTTTCGTGATGAGAATCCATATTTGGGGAAGTAGGGGTGGTAGTAAGATAAGGGGAAGGGAGCGTGTTAGTATTAATCTGTTTCTGGACTGTCATTCCCCATTTTCCTTCATTTCTCTCTTTCCTCTTTTCTGGCTCTTCTGTCCCTTTTCTCCCATTCCACCATGAAAACAACTCGTCTTCTTACCCAGTTACCATCAGGAAAACATGCCTATATAATTTTGACACCCTTAAATCCCACTTTTATACAGTAAAACTGGGGTTTACAGGGGTATACAATATTTTTCTTATTTTGCTAAAAAAAAACAGACTGTGAGTACTCATTAGAACTGCCTTGCTGAGGCAGTTCTAGCAAGGCAGTTCTAACAAGTACCCACAATCTATGTTTTGTGAAGAAATATGAACAATATCAGAAGTTTTTGTCCGAGAATTTTCCTTTTTTTTGGTTGTGAAATTGTCACTATATTTGAATAGGAGTGTTTTTGTAATGTTTTTCTCTTCAAGGTCACACAAAATGACCAACAAGGGTTAATGTGTTGTTAAACAAGAAGTCAAACAAATCAGTTTCAGGGCCTCATGTAAGCCCAGTCTGTGGACATTTGACAGAAATTTGCAGAAAACCATTGAATAGATCGGAAGTTCAGAAAAGCTATGTTAGATACTTACGGGAATATAATTAGACAAACCTATCACCACCTTCATTTAGTAGGTGATGAAGCATATGGTTTACCCTTGGATGAGCTTTTTTATAACACTACATTCTTGTGGAACCTGCCTTTCGACAAATCATTTTTAAAGTCTTTTACCTTATTTTTTTCCTTCATCTATTCAGAGCTCTTGGGAAGGCACATTTTCCAACCAAATGGGTAAAATTTGACTATACTTTTGGAGATTCATTTCACTGATAGATCTTGAATGTAAGCAAATCTAAGTTTGATTAAAAGTACATTCCCTTCTCTTTTGGAAGAACTTGGAATTTAGGGATATGTCTAGTTGCTAGGGATTGTGGTATGTGCCCAAGTAGGCCCACCCCACTAAAAACAAGAATTTTTGTTCACCACAGGGTTAATAAAGTGGGCCTTAGTGGTTCAGTGAGATACATCCCAACGGGCACATGACATTAATACAACGTCGCTTCAATGTCGATGTAACGTCATGACGTTGAACCGACGTTGTATAAACATCATTTGCCCGCTGGGATGTCTAACTGGTGATCAGGAGGTCCCAGGTTCAAACACTGCTGGATCTGGCAACATTCTTTCACAGAGATTGATCATAAAGTATTTTCTAGTCATTGTCTCCCTTCAGCTGATTCAAGAAGGACAGTGAAAGAATGTGCGCAAATACTTGTTGACCGCTTTAAAGAAGACTAAGCCTGCCCAGGAAAAGTATGGTCATGTAAACTGACTAGCATGACATGACCCTAATGGGTTGATTAGGCTGTAAAACCTCAACTGAATCATTAAGGGTTAATAAGATGCTGAAGCATGTTCATGTGATGCAAATAAGAAAAGTATTTGTCAGGATTTTCTTCTGATCATGAGCTCTGTTAACCCTTAAAATGCCAAGAAAACCTGCATCTGAAAATGTCGTCTGTTTATGTCTCTGCTGAATATTCTTGCAAAATTTTCAAACCTATTTTTGCATACTGGCAAACAGTGTTGACCCAGATCAGACTGCTCCTAAAGAAGCAGTCTGATCTGGGTCCACACTGTTTGCAGAAATGACTTTTAAAATCACAAGCAGATGAGAAAGCAGACGACAATTGTTGTGATTGGCGCTTTAAGGGTTAAGCCTTTTGGCTACTGCATATGTGTTTCTGGCATGTGTGCAATCCTTTTATCTTTATATCTGTTGTGGAATATGTGGAATATATGAACAATAATAAAGCCTATCTCTGTATTAATTGAGACAAGATCCATGTTCTTTCTAGTCAGGTATACCTGACCAGTCAGATAATGAGTAGTTTTACAGGAAAACCCAATTTATAAACACAACATTCCAATAGATAAGATCCCTTAGCATAAATATCCTAAAATTTGACACACCAAAGCTTTTGAGAAAAAAGCATATGCAAACAGGGCAGACCAAGATCAGACTGGAGCTGTCTGATCAGGGTCTACACTGTTTGCCATTCCACTAGGTGTCTTAAGAATAAACTGCATAAAAAGCAAAATTTAGACCAAAATGATATGGAATAAAGTGTTTGAAATTTTTGGACATGTCTTGTTCTTTGGCTAAAGTTTCCCCTTGACCTATACTGCTTGACCCTTGTCCTGCTGAACCCGGATATACCTTGCATTTGCAAAGAGTGTAGATCCAGATCAGTTGGCTTCTTCAGAAGCCAACTGATCTGCATCTGCCCTGTTTACCATTAAGTATGTGAATTTATAGCAATGATCCGGATCAAGTAATCTGATTGGCTGAAAATCAGAAGAGGGAGTGGCATCTTAATTTATTCAGCAGGACAAGGGTTAAAGGAGCGAGCAGCATAGGTTTTAGGAAGACTGTGCAGATGTGCAGGCTCGCCAGAATCTTTGCTGTTCCCGTATGCTTTAACAGCTCTTTTTCTGTGACCTGGCTCAAATGATTTTTTGTTTTGGTTCTTTTTGTGATGTACTGTGTACCTATACTCTGTACAATACGTGTCCTAAAATTTGAACCAGTCCATTTTACTATGGGTTCATGTGTCACTTAACTGGATGAGTGGTAAACAGTCCAGACCCTGATCACTTCCAGCATTCTGCAGCATCGATCTGGGTCTACACTGTTTGCTCGTGCTTGTCTGTTCGAATACTTCACGGCCCAGTTGTTCAAAACTAACTATGTTAGTTAAAGTATCGTTAAAATTTTGATCATCAAATATGGCATATACACTTATATTTTTGCTGAAAAAATGTGAGTAGCTTTTGCATTTGCAAAAGCTACTCACATTTTTTCAGCAAAAATGCTTGTGAATTAGATTTTGTATTTGCTAGAACAGTTAACATTTTGACCACTAACGAGCTTGTTAAGCTAACGATGCTTTGAACAACTAGGCCCAGGTAAATAGGGTATGGTAGATATAGGATGAATAGACAAGATGATTACAAAATAATCACTGATCCAAACTAACCGTAATCCAATTCTATTGATGTGTAAATATAACTTGTAACAGAAAACATATCTCATGAAAGAGACATGTGCCAATAGGTATTATTGTCTATATCCCTGGGCGTAGACAATTTTAGAGTTTGTCATTGCTCTGGAAGCACTCTATGAAAGGACATGGACTGGTCCAATGCTATTTTCCATGGACTGCTCAACTTATTAAAACCAAGTATCAGCTTTCACAAAAAAAGCTTGCTCTACACTTAGCTCACATTGTTTGCTGAGTGTAGACCAAGCTTTTTTTGTGAAAGCTAATACTTGTTTCTAAGAAATGCAAAGTAATTGTCCTGACAGCTGCCAGTTAACCAATAAAGCGCCAATCACAACAGCAGCAGATGACATAAAAAAAGGTAATAAACTAGAATGCGCAGTTGATGGGGCGCCATCGCAAATCCCCACGCTTGTTGCTAATGATGCTAATAGCATGACTGACAGATGGACAGGCTTGCTCTAGCACACTTTTTCCATGAAGGGAGGTCACGTAGCCAGTTTAGTTAAATTCCGTCCAGTGGTTTAGAAGAAGATAGTGTGACAGATGGATGGACGATGGACACACGGATGGACGGATGCATGGAAAAATAATGTTGCTCTCGCACACCCTTACCATGAGGGGAAGTGATGTAGCAAGTTTGGTTGAATTCCACCCAGCCATTTAGGAGGAGATAGTGTGACGGACAAATGGATGTACGATGACACACGGAAAGATGGAAGCACAAAAAAATAACGTTGCTCTTGCACACCCTTACCATAAGGGGAAGTGATGTAGCAAGTTTGGCCAGTGAATTAGGAGGAGCTAGCATGACGGACTGATTCACAGACGGACGCACTGAAAAATAATGCTGCTCTCACACACCTTACCATGAGGGGGAGTGATGTAGTAAGTTTGGTTGAATTCCACCCAGTGGTTTAGGACGAGATAGCGTGACAGAAGTGGTTTAGGACGAGATAGCGTGACAGACAGACGGATGGACGGGGCAGGGGTGGAACAGGTCGGGACGAGGATGGGGATGGGAACTGGGACTGGATGCATTCACAATATCCCCATCACTTTTATAAAAAAGGGGTCACTTGTTTTTCATAGACTCAGAGGGAAAAGGCTATAAACGTCTTCTTCTCAGAAACCTCTAGACCAATCAAAGCCAAGTTTCATATTGAGCCTCAATGGGTAGGGGGAATGAAAGTTTGTTCGTCATACCTTGGTCACATGACCAAGATGGCTCAAATGCCCATATATGCTAAACAGCCTTTAAAATCTTCTTCTCCAGAACAAAAGGGCCAATGGCCCTGGGGCTTATGCAGCATTGGGGACATGGGCCCAATAAAGTTTGAAAATATTATATCCTTTGGTGGACTTTTTTATGGAAAGGTCAAATGTTTTTACATAGACTCCTATAGGCTAAACTTTAAAGATCTTCTTGTCTGAAACCAGAAGGCTGAGGCCTTTGATATTTGGTATGTAGCTTTATCTTGTGGACCTTTACCAAGATTGTTCAAATTATAGCCTCGGGGTCAAAATAGCACCACCCCAGAGGTCACTTGTTTTTCTTGACTCACATAGGGAAAATACTTCAAACATCTCTTCAGAACCACTGGGCCAATTAAAGCCAAATTTCGTGTGTAGCCTCAATGTGTAGGGGGAAAGATATTTGTTCACCGCATCTGGGTCACAGGATCAAGGTGGCCACCATGCCCATATACGGTAAAAACTCTTTAAGAATCTTCTTCTTTGGAACAAAAGGGCCAATGGCCCCAGGGCTTGGTATGCAACACTGGGGCATGGGCCCAATAAAGTTTGAAAAAATTATGACCTTCGGTTGACCTTGACTTTTTTTACAGAAAGTTTTCTACATAGCCTTCTATAGGCAGAACTTTAAAAATCCTCTTGTCTGAAATTTATAGACCTCAACCAAGATTGTTCAAATTATAGCCCAGGCCTTTGATGTTTGGTATATAGCTTTATCTTGTGGACATCTACCAAGATTGTTCAGATTATAGCCCTGGGGTAAAAAAATGGCCCAACCCCAGAGGTCACTTGTTTTTAATAGATTCACATAGAGAAAAACGCTTCAAAAATCTTTTCTTCAGAAACCACTCTGCCAATTAAAGCCAAATTTCACATGGAGCCTCAATGGGTAGGGGGAACGATATTTGTTTGTCTCATCTGCGTCAAATGACCAAGATGGCTGCCACACCCATGTATGGAAAATTCCTTTAAAATCTTCTCCATAACCAAAGGGCCAATGGCCCTGGGGCTTGGTATGCAGCATTGGGGACGATGGGCCCAATAAAGTTTGAAAATATTATATCCTTCTGTTGACCTTGACTTTTTATCCCCCGACCGATAGGTTTGAGGGATATAGCGATCAGCATAGCGTCCGTCCATCTGTCCGTCCATCTGTCTGTAGACGCATCCTTGTGTGCTCCATAACTTTGATACCCTTAGACATATTTTGATAATATTTGGTAGGAATGTAGAGGAGGATCAGTAGCGTGTCTTTTGTAAAAGAGACAGCTCTCACTGTCTTATGTAGTTATCTCCCCTGAAGCCGAAATCTTGTCAGGCTATAACTCCAATTCTGTTTGAGATAATTTGATAATATTTGGTAGGGATGAAGAGGAGGACAAGTAGGCCTGTCGCGTGCCAGAGAGAAAACTTTCACTTTATTTTTTATGTAGTTATCTCCCTTGAACAGAATTGTAGACTTATCCTTGTGCAGTCCATAACTTTGATACTCTTTGACATATGTTGGTAATATTTGGTAGGAATGAAGAGGAGGACCAGTAGGCGTGTCTCATGCAAGAGAGACAACTCACTTTCTTTGTTATGTAGTTATCTCCCCAGAAGCCAAAATCTTGTGCAGGCCATAACTCCCATACTGTTTGAGATAATTTGATAATATTTAGTAGGGATGAAGAGGAGGACCAGTAGGCATGTTGCGTGCAAGAGAAACAACTATCACTTTATTCGTTATGTAGTTATCTCCCCTGAAGCAGAAATTGTAAAACATCCTTGAGCGCTCCATAACTTTGATACCCTTAGACACATTTTGGTAATATTTGGTAGGAATGAAGAGGAGGACCAGTAGGCATGTTGCATCCAAGAGAAACAATTCTCACTTTATTCTTAATGTATTTATCTCCCCTGAAGCAAAAATTGTAGGCTCATCCTTGTGCGCTCCATAACTTTGATACACTTAGACATGCTTTGGTAATATTTAGTAGGAATGAAGATATGGACCAGTAGGCATGTTATTTGCAAGAGAGACAACTCTCACTTTATTCATTATATAGTTATCTCCCCTGAAGCCAAAATCTTGTGCAGGCCATAACTCCCATACTGTTTGAGATAATTTGATAATATTTGGTAGGGATGAAGAGGAGGACCAGTAGGCGTGTTCCGTGCAAGAGGAACGACTCTCACTTAATTCATTATGTAGTTATATCCCCTGAAACAAAAGTTGTAGAAACATCCTTGTGCGCTCCATAACGTTGATACCCTTAGATCAGGGCTCGGGAAAACCGGAAAAATAGCCGGTCTGGACCGAAATTAAGAATTCTGGACCGATTTCAAACACCCCAAAACGCTAATAAATCGGTCCAACATTTCCCAAACCAACCAATTTTCACAAATCAATGATGTCTAAAAAATCACAAACGGTCAAGTCTTTCCAAACTGACAACGTCTGCGCACCTTTTAAATGCGATATTATGGCAGTTAAAAGGCTCTAAACGGTCATTTGACATGTATATTGGAGAGACAGCTGAATAACGGCAACCTACCCGCAGCACAAATCAATTACGTCATTATCCAAACATTGTCAAAAAATCAACACTTCACTGACCTTTGTGCGGTAAACAAGCGATTAACACGAATCATCAGTAACGGTAGTCTGATAATTAATCCGTTTGTGTCACACGTGTGAATACACTGAGATTGCAAAACATCCAGGTGCAGTCGGTGTGTCCAAAAGATCAAAGGTCGCTTTACTGAGAGTGATAAAAGAATGCACCGCTTGAACGCACCGTTTTGATCAACACGGTTTGTCGGTCCCAGATTCGATAAATGAATTCCCAAACCGTGTACGTCCTGATCAGATGTCGCATACAACGGCGTCTGATCTGGGTATAATTGATTGCTTCTTTTTTTTTTTTTGATGATTGCCGTAACACGCGAGTATAATTCAAGGTAGATTTCACAGTAAAAATAATGCACCACTTGCGCTAGGCAAGATTGGTCAGTGCTTAAAATTTAAGCAGTCTCATTAAATCTTGAAACACTGAAAACTGCAAAACCGCCCATGGCGCAGGCTTTTTTTATTAGACCTAATTAGGTCCATGAAAGTCGTTTCGTTCCGTCTCTCCTGTTTCCCGCTGTCTTCGCGCTTATACAAGACGGGAATCAGTTGTTTATAAATAGTTTAGGAAAACCCTGCGGAGGTAGAAATAACAACAAAACCGTTTTTTTTTTTTTCGTTTTTTTTTTTTTTTTTTTTTTTTCTTTTTTCTTTCTTTTTACATACCTGACTGTATTTATTGATGACACCAGCTTTGATCATGCTCGTTGTACCCGGACTTCCGTCATATAACGGAGTTGAGGTGTATTATTTAAAAGGAGTTTTAGGACTGCCAATTGTCATTAGTTTTCACGACAGGTGATATACACATTTTTTTTTTTGGAAATGGGCTCATTGATGACGTCATCGTCATCGGCTGGACCGATTCAGATTTCAAAATTTCCAGAGCCCTGCCTTAGATATATTTTGATAATATTTGGTAGGAATGTAGAGGAGGACCAGTAGGCATGTCACATGCAAGAGAGACAACTCACACTTTCTTCCTTATGTAGTTATCTCCCCTGAAGCTGAAATCTTACTCCCTTACCCGTTTGAGGTAATATGACAATTTTGGTAGAGGTGAAGAGGACGACCAGTAGGCATGTTGCATGGAAAGAGAGACAACTCTCACTTTCTTTGTTATGTAGTTATCTGCCCTGAAACAAAAATCTTTTAGATGCAGCCTTGTGCACTCCATAACTTTGGTATCCTTCGACATATTTTGATAATATTTGGTAGAAATGAAGAGGACCAGTAGGCATGTCATGTTAGGAGAGACAACTCTCACTTTCTTCATTATATAGTTATCTCCCCTGAAGCCAAAATCTTGTGCTCTCCATAACCTTGTTACCCTTAGACATATTTTGATAATGTTTGGTAGAAATGAAGAGGCAGACCAGTAGGCATGTCCCATGCAAGAGAGACAACCCTCACTTTCTTCGTTATATAGTTATCTATCCTGAAGCTGAAATCTTGTGCAGGCCATAACTCCCATACTGTTTGAGATAACTTGATAATTTTTGGTCGGGACATATATCAGGTCAAGAAGGTGTGTAGCATGCAAGAAGGACAACTTTACTCTGTTATTTTTTCACCCCAATAGACATACAGCAAGTTCCTTTACAAGGCTTTTATTATTGCTATTATTTCTGAATAGGTACACTCACAAATTCAGAGTATTTGCAAATATTGTGTATCCTGTACAAATTATCACATCAGAGGTAACTATTAGATGATTTTGATAAAAATAAAATAAAAGAACACACAAAAATAAAATCATTAACAGTATACCTATTATTACTATTTTGGTCACATTTCATACTATCTTTGCATCTTTTTTGCTCTGTTTCAATATTTCCATGATATCGATTAAAATACATTAAATTTAGAAATGGCAGTTTGGTCGGGGTATTGTCATCTCTTCTGATGGCTTTTTTTTTTTATGGAAATGTCAAATGTTTTTACATAGACTCGTACAGGCAAAACTTTAAAAATCTTTTTGTCTGAAACTAGAAGGCCCAGGCCTTTGAATTATTTGGTATGTAGCTTTATCTTGTTGACATCTACCGAGATAGATTATCAAATTATTGCCCCGGAGTCAAAAATGGCCCCATCCTAGGAGTTACTTGTTTTTCATAGACTCATATTGTAAAAATGTTTCAGACATCCTCTCCTCATTAACCACTGGGCCAATGAAAGCCAAATTTCATGTGGTGCCTCAGTGGGTAGGGGAAACAAACATTTGTTCACTGCATCTGGGTCACATGACCAAGATGGCAGTCACATCCAATTATGGTAAAAAAGACTTTAAAAATCTTCTCTAGAACAAAAGGGTCAACTGGCCTGGGACTTGGTGTACACCATTGGAGAGGTAGGCCCAATAAATTTTGAAAAAATGATAACCTTGGGTTGACCTTGACTTTTTTATGGAAAGTTCCTTTTTTTTTTCTCTCTACAACTACAAATCAGCAAAACTTTTATAAATCTGCTTGTCTGAAACTAGACGGCCCGGGGCTTATATATTTGGTATGTAGCTTCATCAAAGCCATATTTAACCCATTGTAGTCGGGATACCCGTAAAAGAGTAATTGGCAAACAGTGCAGACCCAGATCCAATGCCTCCAAATGTGGCGTCTGATCAGGGTCTCCACTGTTTGCAATTAGTTTAGCCATTTTTCTCTAGGAATATGTAAATCTCATAGCTGGATGTACCTAAAATTGAAATTGGACTCTTCCAATATATAGTGTGGGAGAGTCTATTCAGTCTACAATAGGTTAATGTGAAGTGTCTATTTGATTTTTTTTAAACCAATGAATAGAATAAAACTTTTTGTCCATAGATAGTTAATTGTGACAAAAGGTTTTGCATTAAATCATCACGAAACTTTGCTATTTCACTTCTGTGTAAAGCGCCAGGCAAAAAATGACTTTCTGGAAGATGTCAAAAGCAGAGATGCCATGTTCTGTGGGGTCTGAACTGGCTTGACACTGCTTGCTCCCATTATGAAAACATGCCTATTCAAATATATAGAAAATTTTACCTCCAAAAACTGAAAATTTTCAGATAAAAACTCTGATATTTTTCATATTTCTGCTCAAAAACATAGATTGTGGGTACTTGTATCCCACAGTGACCTCTTATCATAGGTTTGTTCTATTTTTGGTCCAAAAATTCTATTTTAGTGCTAAAACAATAATATAATGGCAATGTTCCCGTCAGCTTGTCATATAATCTTTTTGTTTCCATTATTACATTAGCATTTTTTGTTATTTTTTCAAACTGGCTTTAACACTTCGCATGGCAGGTAAAATTTTCCACAGAGAGCATTTTGATATTTTTCTTATTTTTTCCAGAAAAATCAAGGTCTGCACTGTTTGCCACTCACCTAGCACTATTTTAGATACAGCAACAGGTAGTAAAATACCGTATACGACCTAGTAACCACACTATGCGCTTAGGTTTTTCAAAATTACTTGGAACACTCAGTTGTATATACCTTATATGGATACACTATAAAAAAGATCAGAAAAAGGACTTATTTGATGATGATTATGCGATTTTTTCTGATTTTCTTTATAAAAGCATATGTTGTGAGTACTCATTTGAATTATATCGACAAGTTGGTGCAATTCAAATGAGTTCACACAACATATGCCTTTATAAAGAAGTAAAGAAAAAGTACACTGCCTGTAATCTGAAGACTACAAAATTTCTTGACTGTGCGCTAATAGGGATATGTGCGGTAATTAAATCAAATATGGTAGACTTTTTTCAAATTTTTGGAAAAGTATGTCCCAAACTTAGGGTAAATAAGGTACCTGCTGATGTGTCTAAGAGTTGCTGTATGAGTGGCAAACAGTGTAGACCCTGTAGACACAGAGAGAATATTGATCTGGATCTACACTGTTCAGATTTGTCTGTCCCAATACTAAGGTTAAACCCTTGTCCTGCTGAATAAATTAAGATGCCATGCCCATTTCTAATTTTCAGCCAGTCAGATTACTCGATCCAAATTGTTGATATAAATTCCCACACTTAATTGCAAACAGTGTAGATCCAGATCATTTGGCTTCTTCAGAAGCCAGCTGATCTGGATCTACACTGTTTGCAAAGACACGGTATATCAGGTTACAGCAGGACAAAGGTTAACATCTAGCATGCTATGGGCAAATTCAACGAAGAACAAATCGATATTTTTCTTATTTTCCCCAGCAGATATGATTTGGCATTTCATGCAAATTGTCTCTTCAGATGACAATTTGCATGAAATGTCAAATCCTGTTAAAAAAAAAAAAAAAAAAATCAAAATTCATTTCCTGAAATTTTTAACCAGCATGGGCAGCATTAATACTGTAAGCCAATAATTGTTGCTATAATTTAGGCTGACTTTTGTTACTTTTGAACCAAAATATATCTTCTCACTGTGATTAGTCTGCTTCTCTTTGTCCCAAATGCTGTTGATAAGACATTAAAACACAAAATGCCAAATCTTAACCCTTGTCATGCTGAATAAATTAAGATGCCACACCCACTTCTGATTTTCAGCCAATCAGATTGCTTGATCCGAATTGTTGCTATAAATTTATATACTTAATGGCAAACCGTGCAGATCCAGATCAGTTGGCTTCTTCAGAAGCCAACTGATCTGGATCTACACTGTTTGCAAAGGCTGGGTATATCTGGGTTCAGCAGGACAAGGGTTAATCTCTCTAATAAATAGTGAAAACTTCATTGTAGGAAAGTGTCTGGTTGGCCGAGTGGTTAGCTGCGCTCCAGACTTCAGATCACAAGGTCCAGGGTTTGAATCCCGCTGGACGCTGAATTCAGCTCATGACTGTATGGCACTTTATGGCACACAGCCTTTCATTATCATCCCTCCATCATCTCAATACGACTTAAATAGTGTTGAAAGGGACGTAAAATACAAAATCATCATCATTCTTCATTGTTGTGGGATCTGATGTTCCATATTACAAACAACAAACATCAGTTTCCATCTGAAGATCCGGTGACATTGTATGAAGACCTTGGTAGGAAGCCACATTCTGCAGCAACTGGTCTCAACCCATTGTAGTCGGGAGACCCATAAAAGGGTAATTGGCAAACAGTGCAGACCTAGATCAGACACTGCAGAATGCTGATCAGGGTCTCCACTGTTTGCAAATAGTTTAGCCATTTTTCTCTAGGAATATGTAGATCTCATAGCCGGACGTACCTGAAATTGAAATTGGACTCTTCTAGAATATTGTGTGGGAGAGTCTATTCAGTAGACAATGTGGGTCTGCAAACTCTCTAGAATTATGCGCTATAAGCCATCTACATTTGTCTCCCTTGTATTAAGCATGGGACAAACATGAGGTCACTCTGGTGCTCCAAATTTGTTAGAATGGACAGACTTATTTCCCTTTAACTTCATATGCTGCAACTGAATGATTGTTCATGTTTAAAAGTCCCATTAAAGGAATTTAAGTCATTTTTGGGCATTAGTGAGCTGATATTTGTTTGTGTTTAGGTTTTACGGCCAAGTCAATCCAATGGGGTCATGTTGAGCATGGTCAGTTTACCTAACCACACATTTACTGGGCAGGCTTAGTCCTCTAAGCGGTTAACCAGTATTGTGCACATTCTTTCGCCAGAAACTGACAACTGCCCTTCTTGAAACAGCAGAAGGGAGAGAATGACCGTAGAAAATATTTCATGATCAATCTCTACGAAAGAATATTGCTGACCTCAGCGGGGGTTGAACCTGCGACCTCCTGGTCTCCAGTCGGACGGCACATCCAACTGAGCCAGGTGATAACATGATAAATCCTGTGTGCAAAGGAACACCACACAGTCATGAGAAGAATTCTGACAGAATGGGATTCGAAACCATGACCCTGAATAAATAGTTTGTGTTCTTGCCTGGTAAAAATTTCAGTGGACAACATTTTAAATTTTCCCATGGTGACAGTTGACCTTCAACACTCACTGGGCAAATTCAGTAGATGACAAATTGGTGATATTTTTTCTTATTTTTCCCAGAAAACAGGATTTGACATTTCATGCAAATTGTCTACAATGGAGACAATTTGCGTGAAATATCAAATCCAGTTTTCTGGGAAAAATAAGAAAAATATTTCAAAAAGTCATCTGCTGAAAATTTTACCCAGAGTGCTAAGAGTTGAAGGAAAATGGATCTAAGGGAAGCAAAATTGTCATGACCTTATTTCTGAAAAGGGGTCTACACTAAAAAGAAAGAATTAGTTCCTTTTAGTTTACACTAAAAGGAAAGAATCTGGTCCCTATGATGTATTCTAAAATAATTGTTGGATTTTAAAGAATACATACCCCACCCCCCCCACCCAACCCTTCCCCCCTCCCCACATGGTCATGGGTCATGGTCAATGATCACATGATTTATTGCATCACAATAATCATGATCACTAAATTGTAGGGTTCCCACTTTTTTTTTAGCTCACCTGAGCCGAAGGCTCATGGTGAGCTACTGTGATCACTCACCCTCCGTCGTCGTCGTCGACGTCGTTGTCGTCGTCCGGATGTCCGTCTGTCCACAATCTTTAAACAACATCTCCTCCTAAACCACTGGTGGGAATTTGTCCAAACTTCACAGGAATGATCCTTGGTTGGTCCTCTTTCAAAGTTGTTCAAATGGTTCCGGTTCATTGCATATCTAGGTCACAGGAGCTAAAAATAGATTTTTTAATTAAAAACATAAGAAATCTTCTTGTCCGAAACCACTGGACCAATTTCAATATAATTTTGCAAAAATGTTCCTTTGGTGATCTTCTACCAAGATTGTTCAAGCCATTTGGATTCGTCAAAAAACATGGTCACCAGGGGGCGGGGCTTATTTTCCCTATATATCTATATAGAAAACTTTAAAAATCTTCTTGTCCGAAACCACTGGACCGATTTCAATATTATTTTGCAGAAATGTTCCTTTGGTGATCCTCTACAAAGATTGTTCAAGCCATTTGGATTCGTCAAAAAACATGGCCGCCAGGGGGCGGGGCTTATTTTCCCTATATATCAATATAGAAAACTTCAAAAATCTTCTTGTCAGAAACCATTGGACCAATTTCCATATAATTTTGCAGAAATGTTCCTTTGGTGATCCTGTACCAAGACTGTTCAAGCCATTTGGATTCATCAAAAAACATGGCCGCCAGGGGGCGGGGCTTATTTTCACTATATATCTATATAGAAAACTTTAAAAATCTTCTTGTTAGAAACCACTTGACCGATTTCAGTATAATTTTGCAGAAATGTTCCTTTGGTGATCCTCTACCAAGATTGTTTGGATTCGTCAAAAAACATGGCTGCCAGGGGGGGAGGGGCTTATTTTCCCTATATATCTATATAAAAAATTTAAAAACTCTTCTTATCAGAAACCACTGGAACAATTGCAATATAATGTGGCAGAAATGTTCCTTTGGTGATCCTGTACCAAGATTGTTCAAGCCATTTGGATTCGTCAAAAAACATGGCCACCAGGGGTGGGGCTTATTTTCCCTATATATCTATATAGAAAAACTTGAAAAATCTTCTTGTCAGAAACCACTGGACCGATTTCATTATAACTTGGCAAAAAAGTTTCCTTGGTGACCTTCTACCAAAATTGTTCAAGTAATTGTGATTTGTCAAAAAACTTGGCCGATAGGGGGTGGAGCTTATTTTCCCTATATATCTACATAGAAAACTTGAAAAAATCTTCTTGTCAGAAACCACTGGACCGATTTCATTATAACTTGGCAGAAATGTTTCTTTGGTGACCCTTTACCAAGATTGTTCAAGCCGTCATGATTTGTCAAAAAACATGGCCGCCAGGGGGCGGGGCTTATTTTCCCTATATATATCTATATAGAAAACTTGAAAAAACTTCTTGTCAGAAACCACTGGATCGATTTCAATATAACTTGGCAGATATGTTTCCTTGGTGACCCTTTACCAAGATTGTTCAAGCTATCATGATTTGTCAAAAAACATGGCTGGTAGGGGGCGGGGCTTATTTTCCCCGTATATCTACATAGAAAACTTTAATGATCTTCTTGTCAGAAACCACTGGACTGATTTCAATTAAACATTGCAGAAATGTTTCTTATGTAACCCTCTATCAAGGTTATGCAAGCCATCATGATTCATCAAGAAACAGGGCCGCCAGGGGGCGGGGTTTATTTTCCCTATATATATATAGAAAAACTTTAAAAGTCTTCTTTTCAGAAACCACAGGTCCAATTTCATTACAACTTGGCAAAAATGTTTCCTTGGTGACCCTCTACCAAGATTGTTCAAGTAACCATGATTTGTCAAAAAACATGGCTGCTAGTGGGTGGGGCTTATTTTCCCTATATATCTATATAGAAAACTAAAAAATCTTCTTGTCAGAAACCAATGGACCAATTTCAATATAACTTGGCAGGAATGTTTCTTTGGTGACCCTCTACCAAGGTTGTTCAAGCTGTCATGATCGTCAAAAAACATGGCCGCTACGGGGCAGGGCTTATTTTTTTCTATATGTCTATATAAAAAACTTTAAAAATCTTCTCGTAAGAAACCGTTGGACCAAGCTCAATGTAGCTTGGCAAGAATGTTGCTTTTGTGACCCTCTACCAGGATGGTTCAAGCCTTCATGATATGTCAAAAAACATGGCCTCCAGGGAGGCGGGGCTTATTTTCGGTATATATCTGTATAGGAAACTTTAAAATGCTTCTTGTCAAATACCTCCTGACCAATTTCAATAATGCTTTGGTGACCCTCTACCAAGAATGTTCAAGCAATCCTGATTTGTCAAAAAACATGCCTGCTAGTGGGTGGGGCTTATTTTCCCTCTATATCTAAATAGAAAACTTTAAAAGTCTTCTTGTCAGAAACCACTGAACCGATTTCAGTTTAACTTGGCAGGAATGTTCCTTTGGTTACCCTCTACCAAGTTTGTTCAAGCTGTCATGATTCGTCATGGTTATAAAATTTATACATAAAATTTTAGATCAGTGAACTTGGCTGAAACTTCAACATTAAGTATGCAAATCTGTTTGCTCAGGTGAGCGATATAGGACCATCATGGTCCTCTTGTTTATTAATAATTTCATTATTTATGAATTCTCAAAAGACCTGGCACAGTGACTGTCTCTTCATCTTGCCCATAGTTGTCATGCCGAAATTAAGATGCCACACCCATTTCTAATTGTTAGCCAATCAGATTACTTAATCCAGTTTGTGGATATACCTTTCTTTTTAGTGTAGACAATAGGAACAAGTACTCTTTCCTTTTAGTTACTGAATGACAAACAGTGCAGATCCAGATCAGTTGGCTTCTTCAGAAGCCAACTGATCTGGATCTTCACTGTTTGCAAATGCAGGGTATATCCGGATTCAGCAGGGGTTAAGGGGAACAGTTCTTTTTTTATCGCACCTGCTTGTAGCAGGGTGCGATATAGGCGTCCGATTTTCCCTCCGTCCGTCTGTCCGTCCGTCCGTCTGTCAACATTTATGTCGACGTTCGACATTTATGTCAAAGTTAGTATTCTAATCAACTACAAGACTAAACAACCATCAAACCTTGCATGAAACATCTCCCTGACCTCCTGACTTTGCAACATAGGCGTCCGCTTTTCCGTTTGTCTGTCCATTCGTCCGTCAGTCTGTCAACATTTATGTCGACGTTAGACATTTATGTCAAAGTTAGTATTTTAATCAACTACAAGACTAAACAACCATCAAACCTTGCATGAAACATCTCCCTGACCTCCTGACTTTGCGACATAGGTGCCCACTTTTCCATTCGTCTGTCTGTTTATCTGTCTGTCGGTCCGTCTGTCTCTTAACAGTTCTGTTACATCGAAGTTCGACATTTATGTCAAAGTTAGTATTCTAATCAACTACAAGACTAAACAACCATCAAACCTTGTATGAAATATCTCCCTGACCTCCTGACTTTGCGACATAGGTGCCCGCTTTTCCATTCGTCTGTCCGTTCGTCCGTCTGTCTGTCTCTTAACAGTTCTGTTATGTCGAAGTTCGACATTTACATCAAAGTTAGTATTCTAATCAACTACAATTCTACAACAACCATCATACCTTGCATGACACATCTCCCTGACCTCCTGACTTGGCAGATATGTTGACCCAGTGACCTTGACCTATATTTTGCGCTCCATTGACTTTGACACAATTTACGTTGACGTTCCAGATCTTCTCAACTATAAGGCGTACAACTACCAAACCTTGCATAGTGCTTCTCCTAGAGGTACAGACTTGGCAGGTACCTTGACCCGGTGACCTTGACTTATATTTTGCGCTCCAGTGACTTTGACATATTTTGCGTCGACATTCAATATCTCCTCAACTATAAGGCCTACAACCATCAAACCTTGCAAAGTGCTTCTCCTCAATGTACTGACTTAGCAGATATCTTGACCTGGTGACCTTGACCTATATTTTGGCTGCAGTGACTTTAACATAATTTACGTCAACGTTCCAGATCTCCTCAAGTGTAAGACCTCTAGCTACCAAACCTTGCATAGTGCTTCTCCAATTACTGACTTGGCAGGTATCTTGACCCGGTGACCTTGACCTATATTTTGCGCTCCAGTGCCTTTTACACATTTTACGTCAACGTTCAATATCTCCTCAACTATAAGGCCTACAACCATCAAACCTTGCATAGTGCTTCTCCTCACTGTACAGACTCTGCAGGTACCTTGACTGGGTGACCTTGACCTATATTTCATGCTCCATTGACTTTTACACCGTGTACGTCACCCTTCCATATGTCCTCAACTGTAAGACCTTCAACCACCAAACCTTATATAGCACTTCTTCTCGATGTACTGACTCGACAGGTACCTTGACCTGGTGACCTTGACCTATATTGTGCACTCCAGTGACTTTGACACATTTTATATTGATGTTCAGTATCTCCTCAAATATAAGACCTACAATCACTAAACCTTGCATAGTGCTTCATCTCATTGCACTGGCTTGGCAGGTACCTTGACCCAGTGACCTTGACCTATATTTGACAAATTTTACGTTGATGTTTGATAACTCCTCAACTATAAGGCCTACAACCACCATACCTTGCATTGTGCGTCTCCTTGATGTACTGAATTAGCAGGTACCTTGACCCGTGACCTTGACCTAAATTTCATGCTCCAGTGACTTTTACACATTTTACGTCAATGTTCCATTATCATTGGGCTGTATGATACGAAAAGTCAGTGCTGAAGATATAGCCATTAGAGGGAATGGGACTGGCCTGGAATATATGTGCCCCACTTGGCACTTTGTCTACATTTTTTTCAACCCAGTTTTCCAAGTAAGCACTGCTAAGAATGAAATAAACTTATTTAATAACCACATTCTGATTGTGGCTCCTGTGACTTTTGCGCCAGCAGGTGCGATGACGCCTTCCGCGGAATTCTTGTTTTTTCTTAATTTAGATCCCTTTTCAGAAGGGAGGCAAAAACAATGTTGGAGTTGCCTCCCCTGAATATCAGTTCCCCTTATACTTGGTTTGATGTTAGATACTGGTCCAACGATTTGTTCAATGCAGGCCCCACTCCATGCACAGACTCTGAGGTCAGATCACAGACTTTTTTTTACACAATGTCATAATGGACAAGCGGAGTTTCAGACCAGCTTTTCTGTCTGGCAACAGGTCTGACAATCTATTCTTATCTTGTTATTACTTGTAAACTTCTGATTTCACTTTACAATGATAATATTTGGTATACCATATTTGATTTAATTACTGCACTCCCTATAGACCTTTTTAAACACTACGTCCTATACTGAATATCATTTGGAACCTCTCGATCTTTAACGCAGAGTATGTTCTAACCTCGTTCCTGTTGGATGGCAGAAAGTTGTTGTTTACGTTTTTCAGACGGTATATTTGCCAATGATTTTTCAGAAAAATAAAGCAGTTCATTGGTCAAAAGTTTCTTTTCAGAAGAGATTATCATGGAGTGATCATTTAAATGTCATAAACACAAATATTAACATATATTTTGACTATATAATAGCTAAAACTAGGTGTAAAATGGTCGGATACGTGTGTGTGCGCTGATATCGAAAAAATATCATTGGAACATTTGTATTTGTCTTAGGAAATGCAGTCAGATTGCTTCTTAACCCTTGTCATGCTGAACATTTTAAGATGCCACGCCCACTTCTAATTGTCAGCCAATGAGATTACATGATCCAGCTTGTTGATACAAATTCATATACTAAATGATAAACAGTGCAGATCCAGATCAGAAGCCAATTGATCTGGATCTACACTGTTTGCAAAGGCAGGGTATATCCGGATTCAGCAGGACAAGGGTTAAAGCTGTATTTTAAACCACTAGATCTATATACAATTTACGATTAACCCTTGTCATGCTGAATATATTAAGAGGCCACACCCACTTCCAATTATCAGCCAATCAGATTACTTGATCTGCAATTTTGATACAAGTATACACACTTAATGACAAACAGTGCAGATCCAGATCAGTTGGCTTCTTCAAAAAGGCAGGGTATATCCGGGCTCAGCAGGACAAGGGTTAAGTTTGCCTTTATTAGATGGATATTTTGCTTCCATTTTTTTTTGCTTTTTTTTTTTTTTTCATTGGTTCTGAGGCACCAAAGCATACAGTGTGGTAATTAGGTTGAATAGGGTATGTTCGTTTATTAACCTTTGCCACTCTCTGGACTAATTCAGCAGACTACAAATTGATGTTTTTTTTTTTTCTCTTTTTTTTTTTCTCCCAAAAATATGGAGACAATTTGCATGAAATGACTAAACCTGTTAATGGGAAAAATAAGAAAAACTATTTTTAAATGTTGTCTGCTAAAATTGTACCCAGAGTTCTAAGCATTAAGCATGTCTGTTTTATTGTGTGGATGTAGTGCAATGGGTTAAGTGCTTAGCATTCCCAAATTCTGGTCATGATGTCCTGGGTTTGAATCCCATTGGAGACAGAATCTAGTGTGTGACTCAATGGCGTTTCACTGCACTAACCATTTCATTGTAGCCCTCCCACTGTCTTCATGTAATTGCAATACTCCCACTGTCTCCTAGTCTGGCCCCAGACCCTTTCTTTATTTTCTTTTCTTTCTTTTTCTTCTTTTTTTTTGAGGGGACACAACACTTGTATAGCTTGTAGAATTTTTGTTTACTTCAGTCCCTTGGCTAGAAAGAAAGTTTCCAGGAGGAGCTAGATCATTTTAATACTGAAATTACTAACATGTGTATTTCAAATAAATATGTTTTGTTGATGGGAGATTTTAATGCCAGGACCTTCAATAAACCAGATTTCCTTGAGGAAGATGAATTTTTTAACAATCATTTTAATTATGATGACAACATGACTGAATTTTTTAATGTGTCTTCATTACTTAATAATTGCAAATTATCAGAGTTGCGTACATCTCAAGATCAAATGGTAAATAATGATGGTAATCTGCTTCTTGATATCAGCAAATCAAATAATTTACTTATTCTTAATGGTAGATGTGGCTCAGACAAAAATATTGGTGCAATGACTTTTCGCAACCAGTCAGTTATTGATTATTCTATTGTCTCTTACCAAGCATTGCATTTTGTCAAAACGTTCACTATATCAGACCTTGATGCTTTATTTTCTGATGGCCATGCACTAATTAGCACAACTTTACAATTACAGCAAACTTCAGCAATAGAAAATAAAACATTAAAACGGGCCATTAAAAGAAGACCAAAACTGCCAGAAAATAGGAAATTTGCTTTTGTCGAAAATCTAAATAGATCTAAAATTCAGGAATTAAGCTCATTAATAAATGAAACCAGTGTAAACCAATCCTTAATATGCAAGACTAAAATTAATTGCATATGTCTTCAGTTTTCAGAAATATTCAGTGAGTCTGCAAAACTGAGCATTTGTGATAAAAGAGATTATAAGATAGGCAAAAAAGTCTGGTTTGGCACCCAGTGTGAAAATGCATGCAAAAAGTATCATTCTGCAAAGTCTAAACATTCAAGAAACCCAACACCCTGTTCAAAGTCTAACCTCATACAAGCAAGCAAGTATTATAAGAAAAAAATGAACTTCTACATAAATAAACACAACAAAGCCACCAAAACTAAACTGAGAAATTTAAAAAGTAAAAATCCAAAAGAATACTGGAAAATCATCAATAGTATTGACAATAAGAAACTGGACAGCAACATTGAACTTGACTCTCTTTATTCTTTTTTTAGAGACCTTAATGCAGAACCTGGTTCAGAAAGCCACCAGACAATTGATAATATGAATATTGATGATGATGATGAAGTTCTGAACTCACCAATTACTGACTGTGAAATCTTGAAATGCATTAAATCTCTAAAAAATAATAAAACTTGTTCAAATGATCAAATAATTAATGAATATATAAAGAGTACATCTGAGATCATGCTCCCATTATATAATTCATTTTTTAATCTAATTCTTGAAACCGGTATATTGCCTGATTCTTGGCTTGAAGGAATTATTAAACCCATATACAAGAATAAAGGTGACCCTCTCCAGCCCCAGAATTATCGGCCTATAACAATACTAAGCTGTTTTGGTAAACTCTTTACAGCTGTGCTTAATTCAAGATTAAATAAATTTCTGAACTGTCATGATATTTTAGAAGAAAACCAGGCAGGCTTCAGAGCAGGCTATTCAACCACTGACCACATTTTTGTCCTTCATGCCCTCACCGAAATACTGAAATCTAAAAAGTTAAAGTTGTTCTGTTCCTTCATTGACTTCAGTAAAGCATTTGATTCTGTTTGGCGAGTGAGGCTGTGGTCAAAATTACTTAAAAATGACATTAATGGAAAGTTTTTCCGTATTATTTATAACATGTACCAAGGAATAAAGTCTTGTATCTCTTTTAATGGCAATCAGTCTAGCTTTTTCCAAAGTTTCAGAGGGGTTCGGCAAGGGGAGAACTTGTCACCTGTTTTGTTTGCATTGTTCCTGAATGATTTAGAGTTTTTTCTCACAACCAGAAATTGTTCCGGTATTGATCTCGAGTTTACTTCTGATGATGTAAATATGTACATCCAACTTTTTGTCTTGTTATATGCTGATGATACAGTATATTTGGTACAGATGAAACAGAGTTCCAAAACAATTTAAATGCCTTTTATGAATATTCTAAAATCTGGAGGTTAGATATTAATTATGACAAAACAAAAATATTGATCTTTGGTACACGTAATGATGATTCATTTGATTTCAAAATGGGTGAGAATAAAATACAAATATGCAAAGAGTTTAAATATCTAGGGACAGTTTTTACTAAAAGTAGAAATTTTAACAAAGCCAAAAAACATAACTATGATCAGGCAAAGAAGGCAATATATCTTTTATACAAAAGAATACGTAATTTGAATTTACCTGTTGATTTACAGCTGTTATTGTTTGACCAGACTATACTCCCAGTAGCCCTTTATGCTTGTGAAGTATGGGGATTTGAAAATATCCAACTCATTGAAAAACTTCAAAATGAATTTTTAAGACACATCACAAATTCTAAGAAAAGTACACCAATATATATGTTGTATGCAGAACTTGGGCGCAAACCTATTGCTATCAGTATAAAAAACAGAATGATAGGATACTGGCTTAATATTATCAACAGTAAAAACAGTAAATTATCGAACCTGTTGTATAACACTTCTACATGAATATAATGCAGGAATCTTTCAACATAAATGGATTCACTGTATAAGAGAAATACTCATTTCAGTTGGACGTATAGATCTCTTCAATAAAGTTAATGTCGAAAATACAAAATCATTAAAAGCACAAATTTCAAGAGCCCTGGTTGATTAACATATACAGGAATGGTTTTCTAAAATTGAATTGTCCTCTAAAGGAAAAAATTATTATTTGTTTAAGCAGGATCTAAATTTTGAAAGTTACTTAATAAATCTAAGTACGAAACACTACGGTTCACTACTTAGATTTAGACTAAGTAATCACAGGCTTCCTGTTGAAACAGGCCGTTGGGGAAAATACCCCACTAGATGAAAGGAAATGTAATCTGTGCCCAAAAAATGATATTTGGGATGAATTTCATTACCTTTTCACATGTGACTACTTCCATTCAGATCGGAAACAGTTTTTAAAATCTTACTTCTACAAGAAACCCAATGTTATGAAGTTCAAAGAGCTCTTTTCTACCAAAGATATTCAAACACTTATCAATTTGGCTAAGTATGTTGACATTATTATGAAGAAGTTTTTGACTACAAACTAAGTTATATATATATATATATGTATGTGTACAGCTTAGTGAGGGGTGGGGTGAGGTGTGAAGGGTGAAGATGAGCCGGTTTGCTTGTGGTAGTGATTTGTTCCCTCTAACGGTTTCGCATTTGTTCATGACAGGAAGTCAATGTCCTGGTGGACAAGTGTGAGGCCGGTGGAGGGGAAAGGAATTTGTTGTGTGTGAATTGTTTTTCCTACTTATATATTGTGTATACATGTGTATATGTACCTGCACACATGTACATGCGATGCATGTGAGTATGTATGTGTGTATGGTATGTAATGTGTACAATGCTTGTTTGTTCTAATAAAGTTTTTGTTCAGCAATAGGTAACTTGAAGTTGGATTAAAGAGGATCATGATAAAAAAATAATGTAGAGAAAGAGAGAAATAGATATAAAACAAAAATGACTGGAGCCAGTCTAACTGTCTCCATGTAACTGAAATACTGTTGAAATGGCTGTTAAATTTGGTCAGATTATTTTTATTTATTATTATTATTTTTTTTTTTTTTTCTATTTCAGGTAAGTTTTGCATTTATTACTCCAGTGTGAGACAGGTTGATGAGTAGAATCTTGTTTGACCTTCACCTTGTTACAGGCTAGAATTAATTCTGAAAGCGCCACTCACAACTGCAGCAGACGACACTTAAATACATGTTTTTATTTTTCTTAGAAAATAAGTCTTGATATTTCCTGTGAATTGTCTGCCAAGCAAACGATTTACATGAAATTACAAGGCTTATTTTCTAAGAAGAATAAAATTTTTTAAATTGTCGTCTGCTACAAATTTTACCGCTGGCCTCGGTGGCTCAATTGGATGCGCCATCTGACTGGAGACCAAGAGGTTGTGGGTTCAACCCCCGCTGAGGTCGGCAACATTCTTTCGCGGAGATTGATCATGAAATACTTTCTACGGTCATTCTCTCCCTTCCGCTGATTGAAGAAGGGCAGTTGTCAGTTTCTGGCAAAAAAATGTGTACAATACTGGTTAACCGCTTAGAGGACTACGCCTGCCCAGTAAATGTGTGGTTAGGTAAACTGACCGCACTCGACATGACCCCATTGGGTTGACTGGGCCGTAAAACCTCAAAACAAACAAACAAACAAATTTTACTACGTGATTTAAGGGTTAACAGAAATTTTAATAAAGTAGTCATCCAAACATATGGTTTGGCTTGTCATTCAGATTGCCTTATTTTAATGGTTTTGAAGAAAACAGCAAGGTAATTGTTTTAAAGCTTATTTTGCCTGCTGCAGAATAAAGGTTATGAAAAATTTCATAATATGCTAATTTTGCTGAGGTCATGCTAAACATGATAAAAGTTAAATTCATATACCACGTCCACATCTAATTTTCAGCCAATCAGATTACTTGATGCAGGTTGTTAATACAAATTCAAATACTTAAAGGCTCCAAATTCCTCAAAAATAGACATATATTTTTATCCAAGATAGGTTTAATAAATTGATACATGGTATTAATATGATCATAAACGGTGGCATCTGACAGCCTGTAAAATTTCAGTTAGTCTCTCGTTTTTGAACTGGATAAAAAATTAAATGATTTTTTATCGTTATCTCTGAATTAATGTTGTCAACATAAATTCAGAGATATGATAAAAATCATTTCATTTCAAGAACGGGATATTAACTGAAATTTTACATGCTGTCAGGTGTCACATTTTATGATTATATTAATACCATATACCCAATTTATTAAACGTTTCTTGGATAATAAAATGTCTATTTTTTAGGAATCTGAAGCTTTTAATGACAAACAGTGCAGATCCAGATCAGCTGATCTTGATCTACACTGTAAAGGCAGGGCATGTCCGAGTTCAGCAGGACCAGGGTTCAGATAACTTAGCTTTAGGCTTATCCCCCTTTCTTCATTAGAAAATGAAGTTTACCCAGTTGAAACATATGACACTCCCAGGTTGATTCAACCCCAACTCATCATCATCATCATCATCATCAGCATCAGCCCTGTCTTCTTTTATAATGATGTTATAGCTATACAAACTTTCTGTACCAAGAAATCTTCTGGTTGTTTAAGTACATATTTCTGAGAGAATTGATTTCTTGCCCGCCTGAGAAAAAAATTGGATGAATATGGTATTATGGCATGATATTCATGCATTATTCAGAATTCTCGTGGGCTTAGATAATTCCTCACATGAAGCGGTTCCTTTCCTGATTGATGTCCTTGTTGGACAACATCATGTCAGCCTGTTTCCTTTTTTGTACCATTTTTTTATGATTTATTTGGTCAAACCTTGGATGCTCCAGTAATCATGTGGACATAAAAACAAAGGAAATGAGTTGAGAATCAGGTCTCCTTCAGAAAATAACCACTCCAGATAAGGTGAAAATTGTGGTTATAATTGTTGATATTTTTTTAACTTGCAGGGACTATGTCTCTGGAGAGCTTATGTTGTCACCCAGTCCTTGGCGCCAGTGTCTGTCCGCGTCTGCATCCGCGTTAGCACAATACTCAAGTTTTCAAAGGTGTGCATAGTTTTTTAATTATTTAAGGTACTGCTTTCATATTTACACCTACCTTATGGATAGCATACACCCCAATTCCCAAGTTAGACCTCTATATGTTAAGGTCAGTTCACACTTTGTCATTTACACCCATGTTTAAGTTCTGTAAGTTTTGAAAAGTGTATGAAACTGCTGAAGTATTGAAGATACCGCTTTAATATTTGGCCCACACCTACCTTAGGGTAACACTTTCAATAACACACACCCCTTTCTCAGTTTGATCTTCTGCCTAGATCAAGGTCAGGACATAGTTTGTCATTTAAACCCATGTTCAATTTCTACATTTAAGTTTTGTAAAGTTAATGTTTCTGCTAAATTATTCAATATACCACATTAATATTTGGCCCACACCTACCTTAGAGTAAGACCTTTCAATAGCACAAACCCCATCCTCAGTTTGACCTTCTGCCTAGGTCAAGGTCAGGTCATACTTTGTTATTTACAGCTGTGTTAGATTTTGAAAAGTGTACATGACTGCTGAAGTATGTAAGATATAGCTTTCATATTTCGTCCACACCACATTTCCGGCGAGCTGCGTCGTCTTCTGACAACTCTTGTTGTTATTTTTGCTCGCAAAAATATTTTGTGGGTACTCATTGGAATTGCCTCATTGAGGCAATTCCAATGAGTATTCACAAGCTAAGTTTTTGTGCAAAAAATATTTTCTGCATACTCCCTAGATCTAAAGCTGTGTTATACATGCTGGTTATATTCTTCACTAATCATTACTGTGTATTGATAGCTCCACCTTAACCCTTGTCTTGCTGAATAAATTAAGATGCCATGCACACTTCTAAATTTCAGATTACTTCATCCAGATTGTGGATATAAATTCACATACTCAATGGCAAACAGTGCAGATCTGGATCTACACTGTTTGCAAATGCAGGGTATATATAAGGTTCAGCAGGACAAGGGTTTACAGTAATGTTTAATTTACTGTAATAACCCTAAGTATTGGGACAGACAGACAGACAAGCCTGAGCAAATAGTGTAGACTCAGATCAGATGGTCCTATTACAAGTTATAGGACAAGACTTAGTATGGTAAGGTGTTATGGTGGCCCAGTATTTAGAGTACATACATAATTTTTGTAGAAGTTTTATGCCATAATAGCAAAAATGATCTTTCATTCATCTGGAGCTCAGAGCATAGCTCTAGATAAGAGGCGTATTTCTGGCCACACAAAAGTTACATTATTTACCCAAAGTATTATCTGCATACCATACTTTTCCTAAAATTTGAAATAGTCCATTCTACTATCTTAAGATGTGTCTTAAAAATTGCTGTAGGTATGACAAACAGTATGGACCCTGATTAGATGCCACATTCTGTGGCATCTGATCTGGGTCTACACTGTTTGCAAAAGCCAATACTTAGGGTTATCATGGTAGGTGGTGTCCAGGTGACTGAGTGGTAAATGCTCCTGACATCAGATTTTGAGGTTGCGGTTTGAGTCCCACTGGAGGCGACTGTATAGTGCTTCATTGCACCGAGCCTTTAATAATGTTAACCAGGAATGTTTGATACCAAATCATCAAAGACTGGTCTGAGTGGCTCTGGTAGCATGTTCTCTTAAAGACTGGAAGGTTGTGAGTTCAATCTCCAGCCAGATCATAGCTACATATTAACCCTTGTCCTACTGAACCCGGATATACCGTCCCTTTGCAAACAGTGTAGATCCAGATCATTTGGTTCTGTAGATGCCAACTGATCTAGATCTGCACTGATTGCCATTATGTATGTGAATTTATAGCAACAATCAGGATCAAATAATCTGATTGGCTGAAAATTAGAAGTGGATGTGGCATCTTAATTTATTCAGCAAAAATTAGAAGTGGGTGTGGCATCTTAATTTATTCAGCAGGACAAGGGTTAAGACTTTCTGTTACTGATTCTAGTTGTTCTTTCACTTTTCAGCATTAGGAAGGACTGGCTGCACTGGCATTAGTATATTTGCATGTCAAACAAAAAATGCCTTCAAGCCTGGAATGTGCAGATTCACATCATCCAGCATATGCATAGTCTTATCCATACAATAATTATTGCTCTCCACTGAAACATTGCAGCTTCTAACCCTAGCCCCAGCCCATTCAATGATTTAGTTAGTGGACAGTGAAGGTCCTGATCAGACTGGGCAGATGCACAAGTTGGTCTGGGCCTTCACTGTCTGCATGTGCCTAAAGGCATGTTTTCCCATATTGTATCAATTGATCATTTGTGTCTGGGGCATGGTACTGCAGTGAGGCAATCATAACCCAAAGATTGTTGGCAGTGATGTTAAACTTTGGCTCAAAGAAACAAATTTATGCTGTAGTTTAACCCTTGTCGTGCTGAATAAAGATCCACGCCCACTTCTAATTTTCAGCCAGTCATATTACTTTATCCGGGTTTTTGATAAATATTCACATATTTAGTGACATACAGTGCAGATCCAGATCAGTCGGCTTCATCAGAAGCCAACTGATCTGATCTACACTGCTTGCTAAGACAGGGCATGTCGTGTTCAGCAAGAGAGGGGTTAAGACATTGACCAGATTTTGTAGATGAGTAAGGCTTCGTAATGTTCCTTTGGTGATGCTCTACCAAGATTGTTCAA
Source organism: Anodontia alba (assembly GCA_964016985.1). Lineage (NCBI taxonomy): Eukaryota > Metazoa > Mollusca > Bivalvia > Lucinida > Lucinidae > Anodontia > Anodontia alba. The sequence continues at coordinate 60,355,920 of OZ024833.1, read as the reverse complement.
GCCATTTGGATTCGTCAAAAAACACGGCCACCAGGGGGCGGGGCTTATTTTCCCTATATATCTATATAGAAAACTTTAAAATTCTTCTTGTCACCACTGGACCGATTTCAATATAATTTTGCAGAAATGTTCCTTTAGTGATCCTCTACCAAGATTGTTCAAGCCATTTGGATTCGTCAAAAAACATGGCCGCCAGGGGGCGTGGCTTATTTTCACTATATATCTATATAGAAAACTTTAAAAATCTTCTTGTCTGAAACCAATGGACTGATTTCAATATAATTTTGCAGAAATGTTCCTTTGGTGATCCTCTACCAAGATTGTTCAAGCCATTTGGATTCGTCAAAAAAACACGGCCGCCAGGGGGGCGGGGCTTATTTTCCCTATATATCTATATAGAAAACTTTAAAAATCTTCTTGTCAGAAACCACTGGACCGATTTCAATATAATTTTGCAGAAATGTTCCTTTGGTGATCCTCTACCAAGAATGTTCAAGCCATTTGGATTTGTCAAAAAACATGGCCACCAGAGGGCGGGGCTTATTTTCCCTATATATCTATATAGAAAACTTTAAAAATCTTCTTGTCAGAAACCACTGGACCAATTTCAATATAATTTTGCAGAAATGTTCCTTTGGTGATCCTTTACCAAGATTGTTCAAGCCATTTGGATTCGTCAAAAAACATGGCCGCCAGGAGGCGTGGCTTATTTTCGCTATATATCTATATAGAAAAGTTTAAAAATCTTCATGTCTGAAACCACTGGACCGATTTCAATATAATTTTGCAGAAATGTTCCTTTGGTGATTGTCTACCAAGATTGTTCAAGCTATTTGGATTCGTCAAAAAACACGGCCGCCAGGGAGCGGGGCTTATTTTCCCTATATATCTATATAGAAAACTTTAAAAATCTTCTTGTCAGAAACCACTGGACCGATTTCAATATAATTTTACAGAAATGTGCCATTGATGCTCATTTACTAAGATTGGTTAAGCCATTTGGATTTGTCAAAAAACATGGCTGCCAGAGGGCGGGGCTTATTTTCCATATATATCTATATAGAAAACTTTAAAAATCTTCTTGTCAGAAACCAATGGATCAATTTCAATATAATTTTGCAGAAGTGTACCTTTGGAGATCCTCTACCAAGATTGTTCAAGCCATTTAGATTCGTCAAAAAACACGGCCGCCAGGGGGCGCGGCTTATTTTCCCTATATATCTATATAGAAAACTTTAAAAATCTTCTTGTCAGAAACCAATGGATAAATTTCAATATAATTTTGCAGAAGTGTACCTTTGAAGATCCTCTACCAAGATTGTTCAAGCCATTTAGATTCGTCAAAAAACACGGCCGCCAGGGGGCGCGGCTAATTTTCCCTATATATCTATATAGAAAACTTTAAAAATCTTCTTGTCAGAAACCACTGGACCGATTTCAATATAATTTTGCAGAAATGTTCATTTGGTGATCCTCTACCAAGAATATTCAAGCCATTTGGATTTGTCAAAAAACATGGCCCCCAGGGGGCGGGGCTTATTTTCCCTATATATCTATATAGAAAACTTTAAAAATCTTCTTGTCAGAAACCAATGGACCAATTTCAATATAATTTTGCAGAAATGTTCCTTTGGTGATCCTTTACCAAGATTGTTCAAGCCATTTGGATCCGTCAAAAAACATGGCCGCCAGGGGCGCGGGGCTTATTTTCCCTATATATCTATTTAGAAAACTTAAAAAATCTTCTTGTCAGAAACCACTGTACGGATTTCAATATAATTTTGCAGAAATGTTCCTTTGGTGATCCTCTACCAAGATTGTTCAAGCTATTTGGATTCATCAAAAAACATGGCCGCCAGGGGGCGGGGCTTGTTTTCCCTATATATCTATATAGAAAACTTTAAAAATCTTCTTGTCAGAAACCACTGGACCGATTTCAATGTAATTTTGAAGAAATGTTTCTTTGGTGATCCTCTACCAAGATTATTCAAGCCATTTGGATTCGTCAAAAAACATGATCGCCAGGGGGCGTGGCTTATTTTCCCTATATATCTATATAGAAAACTTTAAAAATTTTCTTGTCAGAAACCACTGGACCGATTTCAATATAATTTTGCGGAAATGTTCCATTGGTGATTGTCTACCAAGATTGTTCACAACATTTTTATTCGTCAAAAACAACGGCCGCCAGGGGGCGGGGCTTATTTTCCCTATATATCTATATAGAAAACTTGAAAAATCTTCTTGTCAGAAACCACTGGACTGATTTCTATATAACTTGGCAAAAATGTTTCCTTGGTGATCCTCTACCAAGATTGTTCAAGCCGTCATGATTTGTCAAAAAACATGGCCGCTAGGGGGCGGGGCTTATTTTCCCTATATATCTATATAGAAAATTTTAATGATCTTCTTGTCAGAAACCACTGGACCTATTTCAGTATAACATTGCAGGATTGTTTCTTTTGTAACCCTCTACCAAGATTGTTCAAGTCGTCATGATTCATCAAAAAACATGTCCGCCAGGGGGTGGGGTTTATTTTCCCTATATATCTATATAGAAAAGTTTAAAAATCTTCTTGTCAGAAACCACTCGACAGATTTCAATATCACTTGGCAGGAATGTTTCTTTGGTGACCCTCTACCCAGATTGTTCATGCCGTCATGATACATCAAAAAACATGGCCGCCAGGGGGCGGGGCTTATTTTCCCTATATATCTGTATAGAAAACTTTAAAATTCTTCTTGTCAGAAACCACCTGACTGATTTCAGTATTACTTGGCAGGAATGTTTCCTTGGTGACCCTCTACCAAGATTGTTCAAGCAATCATCACTCGTCAAAAAACATGGCTGTTAGGGGTGGGGCTTATTTTCCCTATATATCTAAGTAGAAAACTTTAAAAAATCTTCTTGTCAGAAACCACTGAACCGATTTCGATATAATTTGGCAGGGATGTTCCTATGGTGACCCTCTACCAAGTTTGTTCAAGCTGTCATGATTCGTCAAAAAACATGGCCGTTAGGGGGTGGGGCTTATTTTCCATATATAGCTATATAAGACATTTTAAAAATCTTTTTGTTAGAAACCACTGGACCGATTTCAATATAACTTGGCAGAATTGTTCCTTTGGTGACCCTCTTTCAAGATTCAGTTCAAACCATCATGATGCTTGAAAAAAACATGGCCGCTGGGGAGTAGGGCTATAAAATTTATACAAAAATCTTAGAGCAGTGAACTTGGCTGAAACTTCAGCAGTAAGTATGCAAAGCTATTTGCTCAGGTGAGCGATATAGGACCATCATCATGAAAACATACCTATATAATTTTGACCCCCTTAAACCCCACTTGTATATAGTAAAACTGGGGTTTACAGGGGTATACCTTATTTTTCTTATTTCTGCTTAAAACACAGATTGCGGGTACTCGTTAGAACCGCCTCGTCGAGGCGGTTCTAACGAGTACCCACAATCTATGTTTTGAGCAGAAATTTGAAAAATATCAGAATTTTTTATCTGAAAATTTTCATTTTTTGGTGGTAAAATTTTCAATATATTTGAATAGGCGTGTTTTCGTAATGCATGGTCCTCTTGTTTTCTGAAAAGCAATAGGAAAGAATGTGTGCTACAGTTTTGCTTAGTACTTTAACCTTTATCACTCTCTGGGCTAATTCAGCAGACGACAAATACAATTAATTGGTAATATTTTTCTTATTTTTCCCAGAAAACAAGATTTGGCATTTTATGCAAATTGTCTCTATCCTGTTTTCTGGGGAAAAAAAAAAAAAAAAAAATATGTTTCAAAATGTCATGCGCTGAAAGTTTTAACTGGAGTGCTGATAGTTAAAGATTAAGGTAGAATACATCAATATTGAATTAAGGGAGGATCAGCCGAATGACTTTGTAACATATCTGCAGCTTGGACAAAACGTCTGGCCTAATCTGGATCCAAACTGTTTAACACTCTGATGGTATTCCAGAAAGATTTTTTTGAAAAAGTTAATTTTAAAAAATATCCGCAGACGACAAAAAAAGCATGCAAAATTACCCAGCATGCAAAGAGTTAAAACAAAGATGAACGCTAGCAATGTGCTATTTTACAAACTTACAAAAACTTTCCAAAACCAAATAGAAGCATCTGGCTGGCTGAGTGGTTAGTGCTCCCGACTTCGGATCACAAAGTCCTTGGCCAAGTTGCTCATAACTAATGATGTTGTTAGTTAACGTGTCGTTAAAACTTTGATATTTAAATATGGCGTTAGCCTAGCTACTAGGCCAATATATAAGTATGTTTGTCACTTTTTGTTTACTTATTATTATTTTTTTTTCATTTACATTCTACTTTTTGAGTCAATGTTTAGCTAGTCTATGGGTGAACTTTTCTTCTATGGTTGTCTCTGAAATACAGAAATCCAGACCATATTATCTGTAGACTAGCCACAGAGCTCAATAAGCCAAAAAATATATATGTATATTTCTAAGCCTTGGGCAAGGCTAATATGGCGTATACTCTAATAATATTTTCACAGAAAAAATGTGATAATCTTTTACATTTGCAAAAAGGCTACTCATATTTTAACAGCAAAAATACCTGTGAATTAGATATTGTACTTACTAGAACAGTTAACATTATGACCACTAATAAGCTCGTTAAGCTAACAATGCTTTGAAAAACTGGGCCCTGGGTTCAAACCAGGCTGGAGGTGGAATTCAACTCACTTGAAAAGGACATAAAACACCAAACCGTCATCATCATCTGAAACCATCACGAAAACATTCCTATATAATTTTGACCCCCTTAAACCCCACTTTCATTTAGTAAAACTGGGGTTTACAGGGGTATGCATTATTTTTCTTATTTCTGCTTAAGAACATAGATTGTGGGTACTCATTAGAACCGCCTGGGCAAGGCGGTTCTAACGAGTACCCACAATCTACATTTTGAGCAGAAATATGAACAATATCAGAATTGTTATCTGAAAACTTTCTGTTTTTCGTGGTGAAATTGTCAATATATCGTATTAGACCTAATTACCGCACATACTCCTATAAGCGCACAGTCAAGCGATTTCATAGTCTTAAAGATTACTGGCAGTGTACTTTTTAGCTCACCTGAGCTGAAAGCTCAAGGTGAGCTTTTGTGATCACTCACCGTCCGTCATCGTCGTCCGTATGTCCGTCCGTCCGTCCGTCCACAATCTTTAAACAACATCTCCTCCTAAACCACTGATTGGATTTTGGTTGGTCCTCTTTCAAAGTTGTTCAAATGGTTCCGGTCCATTGCATATCTAGGTCACAGGAGCTAAATTTTCCCTATGTATCTATATAGAAAACTTTAAAAATCTTCTTGTCCGAAACCACTGGACCGATTTCAATGTTATTTTGCAGAAATGTTCCTTTGGTGATCCTCTACCAAGATTGTTCAGGCCATTTGAATTCGTCAAAAAACATGGCCGCCAGGGGGCGGGGCTTATTTTCCCTATATATCTGTATAGAAAACTTTAAAAATCTTCTTGTCCGAAACCACTGGACCGATTTCAATATAATTTTGCAAAAATGTTCCTTTAGTGATCCTCTACCAAGATTGTTCAAGCCATTTGGATTCGTCAAAAAACATGGCCGCCAGGGGGCGGGGCTTAATTTCCCTATACATCTATATAGAAAACTTTAAAAATCTTCTTGTCAGAAACCACTGGACTGATTTACATATAATTTTGCAGAAATGTTCCTTTGGTGATCCTCTACCAAGAGTAGTAAGGGCTGTCGCTATGTTAGTACCCATAGCGACAGCCCTTACTACTACCAAGATTGTTCGAGCCATTTCGATTAGTCAAAAAACATGGCCGCCAGGGGGCGGGGCTTATTTTCCCTATATATCTATATTGAAAAATGTAAAAATCTTCTTGTCCGAAACCACTGGACCTATTTCCATATAATTTTTGCAGAAATGTTCCTTTGGTGATCCTCTACCAAGACTGTTCAAGCCGTTTGGATTTGTCAAAAAACATGGCCACCAGAGGGCAGGACTTATTTTCCCTATATATCTATATAGAAAACTTTAAAAATCTTTCTGTCCAAAACCACTGGACCGACTTCAATATAATTTTGCATAAATGTTCCTTTGGTGATCCTCTACCAAGATTGTTCAAGCCATTTGGATTCATCAAAAAACATGGCTGCCAGGGCGTGGGGCTTATTTTCCGTATATATCTATATAGAAAACTTTAAAAATCTTCTTGTCAGAACCACTGGACCGATTTCCATATAATTTTGTAGAAATGTTCCTTTAGTGATCCTCTACCAAGATTGTTCGAGTCATTTGGATTTGTCAAAAAACATGGCGGGGGGGGGGGGGGGGGGGGGGGGGCTTATTTTCCCTATATATAGAAAAATGTAAAAATCATCTTGTCCCAAACCACTGGACCGATTTCCATATAATTTTGCAGAAATGTTCTTTTGGTGATCCTCTACCAAGATTGTTCAAGCTGTTTGGATTTGTCAAAAAACATGGCCGCCAGGGGGCAGGGCTTATTTTCCCTATATATGTATCTATATAGAAAACTTTAAAAATCTTCTTGGCAGAAACCAATGGACCGATTTCAATATAACTTGGAAAGAATGTGTCTTTGGTCACCCTCTTCCAAGGTTGTTCAAGCCATCATGATTCTTCAAAAAATATGGCTGCAAGGGGGTGGGGCTTATTTTCCCTATATATCTATATAGAAAACTTGAAAAAAAAATCTTCTTGTTTTCCCTATATATCTAAATAGAAAACTTTAAAAATCTTCTTGTCAGAAACCACTGAACAGATTTCAATATAACTTGGCAGGAATGTTCCTTTGCTGACCCTCTACCAAGTTTGTTCAAGCTGTCATGATTTGTCAAAAAACATAGCCGTTAGGGCGTAGGGCTTTATATCTATATAAAACTTTTTAAACCACTGGACCAATTTCAATATAACTTGGCAGAAATGTTCCTTTGGTGACCCTCTTTTAAGATTCAGTTCAAGTTGTCAAGATTTGTAAAAAAACATGGACGGGGGTGTGGTGGAGGGGGGTGGGGGTGGTTAGTGCTATGAAGTTTATACAAAAATCCTAGAGCAGTGAACTTGGCTGAAACTTCAACAGTAAATATGCAAATCTGTTTGGTCAGGTGAGCGATATAGGACCATCATGGTCCTCTTGTTTGTCTACTTCTTTATAAAGGCATATGTTGTGGGTACTCATTTGAATTGCATCCACTTGTCGATGCAATTCAAATGAGTACCCACAACATATGCATTTATAAAGAAAATCAGAAAAATTGCATAATCAATATCAAATAAGTCTTTTCTGATCTTTTTTTTATACTGTACCCTTAGTAGGTACATATTTTACCACGAATGAGTGTTCCCAGTAACTTTGAAAAACCTAAGCGCACTGTGCGGTAATTAGGTCGAATACGATATTAGAATAGGCATGTTTTCATAATGCTAAATAAGGTATCATTTTACTTGTTGCCAACCAGATGTCTACATCAGTTTGCGAAAAACAGTGGCAGGCAAAGATAGAATCAGTGAATTTAAATCTAATTAATTTATCTTGAACTTCGGAAATAATTTGTCTTGAACTTTGGAAGTAACTTTGTTTTCCAGATAGAGAATAACTGTCAAAGATAGTGCAAGAGAACTTTATATTTTAGAGAACCTTTATTTTTCTTCTTTCGAAAACAAATCGGCCACAACATGAGAAATTGTACCTTAACCCATTTATGTCAAGTGTACTCTTCTTGCACACCTTTTTGGACCAGTCTATTTCTAATAGCAGGATTGTCTGGGTAGTTTTTATTATTAGCTCACCTGGAGCTTTGCTCCAGGTCAGTTTATGCAGTGGCCTGTTTTCCGTTGTGTGTCTGTCCATCAGTTGTCTGTCGTCCATCTGTCCATCAACTTTTTCTCATTTTCGACATCTCCTCCAGAATCATAAGTCAGATTGAATTGAAACTTGATGGGAAGCACTGGGGCTACATAGAGATTCAGATTTGCTTAAGTCTTTGCGTTCGGATATCCAGAATGACTGCCATGGTGGCCATCTTGAAATTGTTCAAACATCTCCTCCCAAATCTTAAGTCGGATTGAGTTGAAACTTGATTGGAAGCATTGGAGCAACATGGAGATTTAGAACTGCTAAAATCACGGTGGCCATCTTGAAAAAAATGGCGGCCATCTTGAAATCTTCAAACCACATCTGCTCCCTATCCCTAAAGGGGATTAAGCCCAAACTTGGTGGGAGGCATTTAGGCAACTTGGAGATCCAGAATTGCTAAAATCCTTCCATGCTGATATCCAAGATGACTGCCATCTTGAAATTCTTCAAACCACATCTCCTCCTAAACCTTAAGTCAGTTTGAGCTTAAACTTGGTGTGAGGCATCGGAGCAACGTGGAGACTCAGAACTGCTAGAAGAGTTCCATTCTGATATTAAGCCAAAACCTGGTTGGAGGCATTGGGGAGACATGGAGAATCAGAACTGCTAAAATTGTTCCGTTCCAGTAACTAAGATGGCCACCATGGTGGTCATCTTCAAAGTCTTCAAATGGCATCTCCTCCCAAACCATAAAGTGGATTGAGCCGAAACTTGATGGGAGTGACATAGAGATTCAGAATTGCTAAAATCCACCACAGAGGCCATCTTGAAAATCTTCAAACCACATCTGCTCCCAGATGTTATTGGATTAAGCAGAAACTTGATGGTAGGCATCAGAGCAACATAGAGATTCAGAATTGCTTAAAACAGTCTGTTCCCTTATCAAAGATCTTCAAATCGCATATACTTCCAAATGGTAGGTCAGATTGTGGGAGCATTGGGGTGAAATGGAGATTCAGAATTGCTAAAATTGTTTTGTTATGATATCTTGAAAATCTTTATTTGTTATCTGCTCACGAATGGTAAGTTAGATTGAGCGGAAACTTGGTGGAAGGCATCAGGGCAACATAGAGATTTAGAACTGCTAAAGTTGTTCCATTCAGAAATCCAGGATGGCCACCATGGCGGCCATCTCGAAAGGTAAGTCTGATTGAGCTGAAAGTTGGTGGGAGGCATTGGGGGGATGTGGAGATTCATAACTTCTAAAATCATTCCGTTCCAATATCCAAGATGGCCACCATGCAGCCATCTTGAAAGTCTTCAAACGGCATCTCCCAAACTGTATGTGGGATTAACTTGAAACTTGAAAGGAGGCATTGGGGTGTTATGGCGATTCAGAATTGCTAAAATCATTCTATTCCGATGTCCAAGATGGCAGCCATGGGGGTCATCTTGAAATTCTATGAACCACATCGCCTCCCAAACCGTGTCAGGTTGAGCCAAAACTTGATGGGAGGCATTGTAGTGTTCTGATATCCAATGTGGCCTCCATGGTGGCCATCTTGAAATTCTTCAAACGAGATCTCCTCCCAAACTGTAAGTTGAATTGAGCTGAAACTTGATGGGAGGCATCAGGGGACATGGCGATTCAAAATTGCTAAAAATGTTCAAGAAGACAGGGTAAAAGTCCCTCTTACAGTATCTTGTGCACAACACCCTCCTCTCTGCAGAAACATCATTTTAATCCTAAGTCAGATTGAGCTGTTCAGAATCTTAACCCTTGTCCTGCTGAGCCTGGATATACCCTGTTTTGCAAACAGTGTAGATCCAGATCAGTTGGCTTCTGAAGAAGCTAACTGATCTGAATCTGCACTGTTTGCCATCAAGTATGCAAATTTATAGCAACAATCTGGATCAAGTAATCTGATTGACTGAAAATTTGAAAAGGGCGTGGCATCTTAATTTATTCAGCAGGACAAGGGTTAATGGGAGGCATCAAGGCAGCAGGCAGATTCAAAATTCCTAAAGGCAATCTGATCTGATGGCCAAGATGGCCACCATGGCACAATGTAACATATGATCAGCCTAATCCAGGTGAGCAATTTCTGGTCCATTTGGGCCTCTAGTTACTATGTTTTGTAGAAATTCCTGTAGTTAATGCAAACACAGACATGAAGTGTCAGAATTTATTTTCTGCAAAAAATAAGAAAAATATCATCTGTCATCTGCTGAAATTGCCCATAGCATGGTAAGTTTTTTTTGTTTGCTCATCATAAAATTGGCAGATGGCATTTATTTCACACAAAATAGGGCTTAATATTCCATGGAAAAGTAGTTTAAAATGTCTTTGGATACTTGAAGTTAGTATATTAGAGGAATCCAATTGTACTTACTTTGGTCTTGGTGATAAATCTGGTTATTATTAAGTTTATCTTCCTGACTGATTGGTTAATGATTTGTTTTGTCTGGTATGATTTCCCTGGAGTTGACAAAGAAAATTCTTTATTGTAAAAAGTTACTTACTCTCCAGTCTCATGGATGACATCATAGCTGTAGCTAAGCTGGGGTATCCATATAATATTGTTCTTATTTCTCCAGGAAAACTATGTTGTGGGTACTCATTAGCAGCGACTCACCGAGGTGCTTCTAATGAGTACCACAACATAAGTTTCGTCAAGATATAAGAAAAATATCAATACTTTGCAGTTGGAAAAAGTGCCTTACCTGGAACTACGTGTGTTTTTGTTTTATTCAGGGCACGGCATTCCCTACAAGATGGTATGTCTGCCAAGCATTGACTCCGATCAAATGCACAGGCTGAACAGACCCAGCAAACAAACGTTGTAATGACGTTGTTGCTACTTTGTGTGTTTGCTGGGCAGCCAAAGGTTCAAACTTTCTTTAGCTGTACAACAGAATTTCATGGAATGTACAGATGCACAGGCTGATCTGAGTCCTTGCTGGACGCACAAGTGATCTTGTAAGAAATGGTGTGCCCAGGCTCATATATCAGTAACTTGACAATGTGCAGGGTGATAATTTCTCTGACTTTATAATGCTTGCTGTGGGGAAACCAGCCAGCAGGCATTCTAATCCTTTCACCTCTGAGTTTCTGTAGTAGACTCTTCTATCTCTGCATTTGGCCAAAATCCATTGTTATAGATAGGGGTGTCATTCAAAAATCTAAAATCGAATGGCAAACAGTGTAGTTCTGATGAGAAGTAAAAAGAAAATAGAATATCCTAAATTATCTTTACACTTACCAACTTATCTGGAGCTATGATTTGAAATTGATTAACCTTAAATAATTGTTGGCTTTTGGGCTTATTTTGTCATTAGTTCTGTTCTTAATGAAGCCATGAGTAATGTATTTACCCTAAGTATTATGATACCTCAAGTCCTTACCATACTTGTTCTAAAATTTGATACCCAAAGTTGTGTTTAAAAATTGCTGGATGAGTGGCAAACAGTGTAGACCCTGATGAGATGCTGCTTTCTGTGGCATCTCACCTCGGTCTACACTGTTTGCTCAGGCCTGTCAGTCTAAATACATATAGTAAATATGGTAATTCTGTTCTAAATGAAGCAATGGCTATATTTTCCACTTATTTTTACAAACCTTAGAAATAAAAACCTGGAGAAAAGCATTGATTTTTGTATTGTTTAGTATTGTATTTACCCTAAATTAGAAATACCCTACCGTATTTGACCTAATTATGGCACTGTGCACTTAGGTTTTTCAAAATTACTGGGACAACTGTGGTAAAATTTGTATCCACCTACACTAAGGGTACACGTTAAAAAGATCAGCGAGACTTCAAATGATGCTTATGCAATGTTTATGTGTGTGTGTGTGTTTTGTTGGTTTTTTTTTGCCTGATTTACTTTAAAAAAGCATATGTTGTGGGTATTCATTTGAATTGCATGGACAAGACAATGCAATTCAGTTCAAATGGGTACCCACAACATATGCCTTTATAAAGAAGTAAACAAAAAGTACTCTGGCTGTAATCTGAAGACTTGATTAGGTCAAATACGGTAACTCCTTTTGTACTTGTCCTAAAACTTGGATAACTCCATTTTACTAATAGGTGAGTGGCATTCTGCAGCATCTGATCTTGTTTTTATAAAGGAATGCAAAAATAGCAGACTTGGTTTTATTTCAAATCTGTTCATGAGCAACAATGTAATGTGCATGCCTCTTAGCTCCAGCTTAAGTAGTATTCTGTTTTTGTTCCCCAACCTACAGGTAGGAGGAGTTGGGGTTGGTGTTGGCATTGGGATAGGCATCAGCATTGATGTGACACTTTCTTGTCTGCACAATATCTTGTGAACCAATGGTTTTTCATGGATACATAATTAGGACCTAACAGATTAGATTTTGGTAACGACCTATTTTTCAAGGTCACAGCAGTAGAAGAACTGAAAATTCAAGGTAGGGGGACATCTGTTTTCTCTGAAAACACTGATACCGGTTTCAAATTATTGCAAATGGGCTTACTTATGCAAAAGTATCAGAAAGTATAAGCTAAACTATGATGAAATACAAGATGTTTTATGAATGACCAATATGCAGCATTTAACACAGCTGTAGTAAAGCTAACTTCTGAAAAGGAATCCTTTGAGAGCAAAGAACACACTAAAGAACATGAAAATAGCAGATTGTTCAGTTGCCTGAAATAGCAGACTATTCAGTTGTCTGAAATAGCAGACAGTTCAGTTGTTTGAAATAGCAGACTATTCAATGTTCTATAAGTAACAGACTGCTCAGTTGTCTCAATTAGCACACTATAAAGTTGTCTGAAATAACAGACTGTTCAGTTGCCTAAAATAACAGACTGTTCATTTGTTAGAAGAAGCAGAATATTCAGTTGTCACAAATAGGAAACTGTTCAGTTGTCTAAAAAATAACATTCTTTTCAGTTGTCTGAAATAGCAGACTGATCAGTTGTCTAAAATAACACAATTTTGTTGGCTGAAATAGCACGCTGTTCAGTTGTCTGAAATAGCACACTGTTCAGTTGTCTAAAAATAACAAACAGTTCAGTTGTCTGAAATAGCAGACTGAACAGTTGTCTGAAACAACCGACTGTTGAATTGTCTGAAATAGCACAGTGTTCATATGTCTGAAATAGCACTCTGTCCATTTGTTTTAAAAAACAAACTCATCAGTTGTCTAAAAAAGACTGTTCAGTTGTCTAAAATAGCAGACTAATCATTTGTTTGAATCAACAGACTCTTCAGTCTTCTAAAAAATAACAGACTATTTCAGCTCTTTGAAACAACAACAGACTCTTCAGTCGTCTAGAAAATAACAGACTATTTCAGCTCTTTGAAATAACAGACTGTTCTATTGTCTGAAATAGCAGACAGTTCAGTTGTCTGAAATAGCAAACTGATCAGTTTGTCTGAAATAACAGACTCTTCAGTTGTCTTGAATATCACACTGTTCAGCTGTGTGAAATAGCAGTTTAGTTGTCTAAAATAACAAACTGATCAGTTGTCTGAGAAAATAGACTGTGTGAAACAACAGACTGTACAGTTGCCTAAAAATAACAGACTGTTCGGTGGTTTGAAATAATGGAATGTTCTCTTGTCTGAAATAGCAGATAGATCAGTAGTCTGAAATAACACACTGAACAGTTGTCTGAAATAGTTGGCATTTCAGTTGTCTGAAATAGCAAACTGATCAGTTGTCTCAAGTAGCAGACAGATCAGTTGTCTGAAGTAGCATGCTGATGAGTTGTCTGAAATAGCAGATGTTCAGTCATCTAAAATAACAGACTGTTTAGTTGTCTAAAAGTAACAGACTGGTCAGTTGTCTGAAAAAAACACACTGTTCTGGTTTCTGAAATGGCAGACTGATCAGTTGTCAGAAATAATAGACTGTTCAGATGCCTGAAGTAGAAGACTGATCAGTTGTCAGAAATAGTAGACTGTTCAATTGTTTGAAAATAACAGACTGTTTAGTTGTTTGAAATAGTAGACTAATCAGTTGTCTGAAGTAACAGACTGTTCAGTTGTCAAAAATAACATTCTGTTCAGTTTTCTGAAATAGCAGACTGTTCAGTTGTCTGAAAAAAAAATCCAGATTATTCTGTTGTCTGAAATAACACACTGTTCAGTTGTCTGAAATAGCAGACTGTCCAGTTTTCTGAAATAGCTAGCAGACTTTTCAGTTGTCTGATAAAAAAAAGCAGACTGATTAAATGTCTGAAATATCAGATTGTTCAGTTGGCTGAAATAGTTGACTGATCAGTTATCTGTAATAGTAAACTGTTCATTTGTCTAAAAGTAACAGAATGTTCAGTTATCTGAAATAGCACACTGTAAAGGTGTCTGAAATAACAGACTGTTCATTTGCCTAAGAAAATCCAGACTGTTCATTTATCAGTTGTCTGAAAAAAGCAGACTGTTTAGTTGTCTGAAATAGCAGACTGGTCAGCTGTCTGAAACAACAGAGTGTTCAGTTGCCTAAAAATAGTTCAGTTGCCTAAAAATAATAGACTGTTTAGTGGTTTGAAATAACAGCCTGTTCTCTTGTCTGAAATTGCAGATTGATCAGTGGTCTGAAATAGCAAACATCAATTGTCTGAAATAGCAGGCATTTCAGTTGTCTGAAATAGCAAACTGATCAGTTGTCTCAAATAGCAGACAGATCAATTGTCTGAAATAGCATGCTTATGAGTTCTCTGAAATAGCTGACTGTTCAGTTGACTGAAATAACACTGTTCAGTTATTTGAAAATAACAGACTGATAGGTTGTCTGAAAACAAGAAGACTGTTCAGTTGTCTGAAATAGCAGACTGACCAGTTGTCTGAAATAATGGACTGTTCAGTTGTCTGAAATAGCAGACTGATCAGTTGTCTGAAATAGCAAACCGTTCAATTGTTTGAAAATAAGAGACTATTCAGTTGTCTGAAATTGCAGACTAAACAGTTGTCTGAAGTAACAGACTGTTTGGTTGTCAAAATTAACATTCTATTCAGTTGTCTGAAAAAGCTGACTGTTCAGTTGTCTGAAATAGCAGACTGTCCAGTTTTCTAAAATATCTAGCAGGCTGTTCAGTTGTCTTATTTTAAAATAGCACACTGGTCAGTTATCTAAAAATAACAGATTGTTCATTTGTCTGAAATAGCAGACACTTCAGTTGCCTAGTATAGCAGACAGTTCAGTTGTCTGGTATAGTAGAAAGTTCAGTTGTCTGAAACAACATACTGTTCAGTTGTCTAGAAAATAACAGACTGTTCAGTTGTTCGAAATAACAGACTGTTCATTTGTCTAAAATAGCAGATTGGTCAGTTGTCTGAAATAGCGTACTGATCAGTTGTCTTAAATACCAGACAGTACAATTGTCTGCAATGGCAGACTTACCAGTTGTCTGAAATAACAGACTGTTCAATTGTCTGAAATAGCAGGCTGTTCAGATGTTTGAAATAGCACATTGTTCAATTGTCTGAAATAGCACTCTGTTCAGTTGTCTGAAAATAACAAAGTGATCGGTTATCTGAAATAACAGATTGTTCTGTTGTCTGAAATAGCTGACTGTTCAGTTGTCTGAAATAGCAGACTGTTCAGATGTCAGAAAGAGGCAACTGTTCAGTTGTCTGAAATAGCAGATTGTTCAGCTGTCTGAAATAAGCAGCTGTTCAGTTGTCTCATACAAAAGGTTTCCTCATGATGCACAGTTGATGTCTGCTCAAAACTGGAAATACTTGGTCTGCTGGCCAGTTTTGACTGGCTCCTCTGTTGATTTCAGTGAGAATTAGCACTGTTGACTTAAATGTCACTTATGTACACTGTACCACCCCTAAAATAACTACACCACAACCTCTTTATAACACTATTGTTGGAGTCCATAACATAAACTGTGTTAGTTATACAACCGTGATATATCCAAACAAAAATGTATAGATTATATTGAAAAATGACCATTTACGGTCATTTTTCAGTATAATCTATACATTTTTGGGATCCATCTTAGAACCGTGTTATATCCAAAACCATGTTATAACAAACCGTGTTATAAAGAGGTTGAAGTGTAGCTACAGTTCTGGTAATGTGTCAGATTGCAGACCCAGGGGTCACAAGTTTGAATCCAGCTCAGCCATATAACTTTCATGGAAGTTGATCGTGAAATCATTTCTGCCCCTTCTGCTGATTCAAGAAGGGCAGTTGTCAGTTACTTGAAATTATTAGCACAAAGTTTTGGTCAGCTGCTTAGAGAACTAAGCCTGCCCAGTAGCAGTGTGAGCAGGTTAACAAACCATGCTCAACATGGCCCTAGTGGGTTGACTGGGCCGTAAAACCCAAACTCAAACTCAAAAGAGCTTCAACTCTTTATTGGAACTGTGTGTTCAGTGACAGAATCAAATTAAATGCTCTTTTGGTCTGTCAGTTTGATGGCTGAGAAATTATGTATTTTTGCACTTGTCTGCTTGGAAAGTTTATTAGGGCTTCCTTTTAACCTTTAGCCATTTCTGCAGGCAAATTCAGCTGTCGACAAATTGGAGAATTTCTTTTATTTAGTTTTATGCCCCCCAACTTTTTCCAAATGTTGAGAGGGCATCTTGCTTTTCCTTTATTCATTTTTTTGCCTGGTCATCCATTACGCTTTGTCCATTTGTTGGTTTGTTGCACTTTTAACGGTCTCGTAACTAATTAAGTTTGTATGCTAGGGTATTGAATTTCTTAAGGAAAATTAGCTGACCTATATTCTATATTGTTTTCTTTTCTGGCTGACCTATATTTTAGGATTTCATGCTCATGTTTTTAGAAAAAAAAAACAACAACAAAAAAAAAAGAAAACAAAAAAAAAAAACAACAAAAAAACAAAGCTTTATGTACAAGATATCTCAGAAAGTATTAGCGCTAGAGCTTTGATATTCGGTAATGGGGTTCACTCAAAGAGGAGCAGATCACCTGATTATGGGTAACTTTTGAGAAAAAAAAATTAGACTAATTTTATGAGAAATATGACCATTTTCAAATTTGGCATTAAAATCTCTCTTATACTGAACCCTTGTCATACTGAACAACTTAAAATACCATGCCCACTTCTAATTTTCAGCCAATCGGATGACTTGATCCAGGTTGTTGACAAGAATTCAAATACTGAATGGCAAACAGTGCAGATCCAGATCAGTTGGCCTCTTTAGAAGCCAACTGATCTGGATCTGCACTGTTTGCAAAGGCAGGGCATATCCGAGTTCAGCAGGACAAGGGTTAAGTAGGGCTGGACACATGGGTCTAATGTTTTACAAACCCACATTTGTAGTTCTAAGAAAATCGGATTTAATTTTCATGCAGATTGTCATCAACCTTTCTGAGAGGCTCAGCTGGTAGAGCCTCCCATTTTGAATCTGGAGGTTAAGGGTTTGATCCCCAGTCGGATCATACTAAAATTGGTTTTGTCTAAAATTGGTTTTGTTTGTGTTGAGGTTTTACGGTCCAGTCAACCAAGTGGGGTCATGTCGAACGATCAGTTTACCTAACTACACTTTTACTGGACAGGCTTAGTCCTCTAAGTGGTTAACCAGTATTGTGCACAATCTTTCGCCAGAAACTGACAACTGCCCTTCTTGAATCAGCTGAAGGAAGAGAATGACCGTAGAAAATATTACTTGATCAATCTCCATGAAAGAATGATGCCGACCTGGCCGGGGTTGGGGGTGGTTGGGTGAGGCAAAGATGTGGTGTATCTTGCATCACCGGGGTGTCCAGTAGATATTGGCTTACAGTTGGGCAAGGCCTGCTATCCTTTCAGCAGGTATGGGTAGAGGGGGAATGTTTTTATTTCTTCTGTTTCTTCACTTTCATTCATTTTCTTCTTTCTCCCCTGTCCCTCTCTTTCATCTCCTCTACTATCTCTTCTATCTCTTTTCTCCCTTTCTCTGGGAGATGACACAAAATGATCCAGAAGGGTTGACGTGTCACAATCAATCAAGTGAACCCTCAACCTCCTGATCGTCAGTCGGACACACATCCAATTGAGCCACCTAGGCCGGCCCTCCTAAAATTGGTACTAGCTGCTTTCACTTTGTGCTAAGAATCAGAAGAAGACCTAGAACTGGTCACAATGTGACATGTAAGTTCATCTGAGGCATTATATTACAGTGAGGTGGGGCTATAAAAGCATAGCTCCAGATATGGTACGTTTCGATTACGAAAACATGCCTATTCAAATATATTGAAAATTTTACAACCAAAAAGGGAAAATTTTTAGATAAAAAGTTCTGATTTTTCATATTCCTGCTCAAAACATAGATTGTGAGTACTCGGTATAACTGCCTGGGCAAGGTGGTTCTAACAAGTACCGACAATCCATGTTTTTTTTAGCAAAATAAGAAAAATAATGTAAACCCTGTAAACTCCAGTTTTACTATATAAAAGTGGGGTTTAAGAGGGTCAAAATTATATAGGTGTGTTTTCGTGATGTCAAAGAAAAAACAGATATTTTTCTTATTTCTCCACAAAAAACATATGTTGTGGGAACTCATTAGAAGTGCCTTCACAACGCTAAGTGAGCATGGTGGCCCATGGTCCACTTGTTCATTTTTTCTCATCTTAGGGGCAAACAGTCAGTTTGTCAAATAGCAAAAATGAATTTTATGAATTAAAAATCGCACCAAAAGAGTGTGAATTTCACTATTTATAGTTTTAGAGGTTTTTCAAAAAAGTGAATATTTCTGAAATATTACCCGTTTGCCTGTTTGACTTTTTGACTGACAGCTAGACTGACCTTCACTGCCAAGGTAAAGTACTCAAACTGATCTGGAAACTCTCAGGGCCTCAGTGGCTAAATCATGAAGCCTAATGCTGGAAAAATGTCTGAAGTCATTACTGATTCATTTGTGTGGATATATGGATATTAATTGAAGAGACTGCTTTAGCTACTGTGACAATGATATATGCATTTTCTTAGAATGTTTTATGGAAACTTATTTGATTACCATATTTTTTGACAGGGGCTCCCCTGGGGATGCCTTGTTTTCTAGGTTTAGACTGGTATATGAGTGTTTGATAGACAGGCCAGTAGATTTGAGCTTTGAGCAGTATATGGTAGGCTGTCTTCAGACTCTGTCTTTTCTTTTATACCTACAAGTTGCTCTCTTGATCTCGACTTCCCTTATCTCGAATAACTCTTTATCTCGAAGTGAAAATCTGGTCCCTGTTTCCAAAATGGAAATCTAACAATACATAAAAAATTATTGTGGAAAAGAGAAGAAATTGCTCCTAAGGAGCAATTTTCTCCTCTTTTTCATAATATTTTCAATATATCTCTTAAACTTCAGGAGCCAAAATTACATATTCATTTGTGAAATGTGGTTGTTTGATTTATTGTCCCCCGCCTTTTCGAAGAAAAGTGGAGGGACACTGTTTTTGGTTTTCCGTGGGGCGTAGTGCGTGGCGCGTGGTTCCGAGTTTTTAGTAGGTACTTTGTCCCCTTAACTCCTCCCACAGTTTTTGTCCGATCCTTTTGAAACTTTACAGGTGTTTTAAGGATGGTCTGAAGATTTGCATGTGGTTTTTTCAGAATCCTGAAATAATTTTTTATCACTTTTTCCGCATTTTTAACTTAGACATTTTTTGAGTTCTAATATTACAGAAGTCTATAGGGAGTAGGTACCTTGTCCCCTTAACTCCTCCCACAGTTTTTGTCCAATCCTTTTGAAACTTTACAGGTGTTTTAACCCTCTAGTGCCCCGCGTATCATATATGATACATGACATATATTTGGTACCGTGACCAGGATATTTCAATATATTGTTGATATTTAATGCTATAAAGTATGTCAAGATGTGAGGTCATTAGAAAATACAGTTGATTATTCTATGGTTTAACTTAAAATATTTTTTTTCAGCCATCAAAGAGAAAAAAGTTGGATGTATCATATATGATACACTGGGCAAAATTTTTGCTAAAAATGAAAAATTCCCCTGCCAACCACCTTTTTAGAGAAAAACTTGATATATATTTTCCAAAAGAATCTTTTTAATAAATGCAAATATTGAAGGCACAAATAAATCCTAAAAGATTTTTCATTCTGGAGATATTCACCCTTGCTTGGGAACACTTAATGCCCAGTGTATCATATATGGTACATACGTATCTCCGTGACCTTTGACTTCCCAAAAATTTCATGTGTAGTTTTGTATTATACTTCCCAAAATAAGTCACTGTGGGTAGAATGGAAGTTTTTGGACAATGCTTTCTAGGGTTGGGCACTAGAGGGTTAAGGATGGTCTGAAGATTTGCATGTGGTTTTTTCAGAATCCTGAAATAATTTTTTATTACTTTTTCCGCATTTTTAACTTAGACATTTTTTGAGTTCTAATATTACAGAAGTCTAAAGGGAGTAGGTACCTTGTCCCCTTAACTCCTCCCACAGTTTTTGGCCGATCCTTTTGAAACTTTACATGGACTTTTAGGATGGCCTGAAGATACGCATGTGGTTTTTTCAGAATCCTGAAATAATCTTTTATCACTTTTTCCGCATTTTTAACTTAGACATTTTTTGAGTTCTAATACTACAGAAGTGTATAGGGAGCAGGTACCTTGTCCCCTTAACTCCTCCCACAGTTTTTGGCCGATTCTTTTGAAACTTTACAGGTGTTTTAAGGATGGTCTGAAGATGTGCATGTGTTTTTTTCAGAATCCCTAAATTAATTTTTATTATTTTTTAGACATTTTGAACATAGACATTTTTTGAGTTCTAATATTACAGAAGCGTATAGGGAGTAGGTACCTTGTCGCCTTAACTCTTCCCACAGTTTTTGGCCGATCCTTTTGAAACTTTACATGGGCTTTCAGGATGGCCTGAAGATATGCATGTGGTTTTTTCAGAATCCTGAAGTAATTTTTTATTACCTTTTCCGCATTTTTAACTTAGACATTTTTTGAGTTCTAATACTACAGAAGTATATAGGGAGCAGGTACCTTGTCCCCTTAACTCCTCCCACAGTTTTTGGCCGATCCTTTTGAAACTTTACAGGTGCTTTAAGGATGATCTGAAGATATGCATGTGTTTTTTTTCAGAATCCTGAAATTATTTCTTATCACTTTTTACATGTTTTGAACTTAGACATTTTTTGAGTTCTAATATTACAGAAGTCTATAGGGAGTAGGTACCTTGTCCCCTTAACTCCTCCCACAGTTTTTGTCCGATCCTTTTGAAACTTTACAAGGGCTTTTAGGATGGCCTGAAGATATGCATGTGTTTTTTTCAGAATCCTGAAATAATTTTTTACTACTTTTTCTGCATTTTTAACTTAGACATTTTTTGAGTTCTAATACTACAGAAGCGTATAGGGAGTAGGTACCTTGACCCCGTAACTCCTACCACAGTTTTAAGCCGATCCTTTGAAATTTTACAGGTGCTTTAAGGATGGTCTGAAGATATGCATGTGTTTTTTTTCAGAATCTTGAAATTATTTTTTATCACTGGTTTCCTGCTTCAATACTTAGGTAATTGATACAGGACCAATGGTCCTCTGGTTAACTTTACCATTTTTAACACCTCAAATAAAAATAAGGTGGGGGACATAAATTCCCCATGGAATTTGCTTGTTTTTTCTCAATTCTGCAACTCTGATATGTCGAGGTACAGATATCTGGAAGTATTTCAGAGAGTTCCTTGGACTTTGGGATAAGGAGAGTCGACTGTATTTGTCTGTTTTGAAGGTGTACAATCTAGTTAAGCTTCAAATTTTCAAACCAGTTATGTCTCTTATTTTGAAAATGGTGAAAATGGATTAGAGACACAAGATTACAGGAAGTGATAGAAAGAATGACATAAAAAGACAAGTGTAGAAACAAATGAAACCAGTCTTTGGAAATGGATGCACTTAACTACTGCCATTTGTTGTCAAAGGGAGACAACTTTGCAGATACAGATTTACAGTCGACTCTCGTTATCTCGAATTCCAAGGGACTCTCTTAAATACTTCGAGATATCTGTACCTCGACATATCAGATTTGCAGAATTGAGGCAAAACTAATTCGATTAACCACATTTAACAAATATATATGTAATTGGACTCTTGAAGTTAGAGGTATATTGAAAATATTGTGGAAAAAAGGAGAAATTGCTCCTTAGGAGCAATTTCTCCTCTTTTCCACAATATTGTTTTACATGTTAGATTTTCATGTTTAGGCAGGGAACATATTTTCACTTTGAGATAAGCGGTTATTCGAGATAAGCGGTTATTCGAGATAAGAGAGTTCGAGATAACGAGAGTCAACTGTAGTTCACTAGTACTTGAAATCTTTATAAAATGGGGGCTACATAGCTTTAGTTAAACCGCTTGCCTCCTTAAAAAGTATTGATATTTTCTTATTTCTGCACGAAAACATACATTGTGGGTACTTGTTTGAAGTGCCTGGCCAAGGCACTTCAAATGGGTACTCACAATGCATGTTTTCATGCAGAAGTAAGGAAAATATTATCAGGATACCCCTTCTTATCTGGAGCCCTCCAATCCCCCAGTCAGAAGTGAAGTAAATATTTGCTTGTCAGGGTTATTTCTCTTCAAAGTGTATCAATTCGTCTTTAAAGAAACATTACCAAAAGAACACTATTTGGCTTCCTTTTAACCTATTAAAATGTTTGATAAAAGAGGAACAGAATTCTTCTAACTCAATTCTGATAATGAATTTGTTTTAAGTGCTACTGAAAATAGCAAAATATGCTGCAGTATTGTAAAATATGATCCAGTATGATCCTTCTCGGACAGAAATTTCAGTTGTATCAATAAAGTTGCCTATTGAAGCATTCATTATTGCTAGAATTACTTCCTGAATTATTTGTAGGGTTGGACAGTATGATATTACTATTCAAACAAAGATTGTACTGAATTTATGGACAATTTGAGCCGCAAATCAGAAAACGTTCCTTTGGACATGTGTGCCCAGGAAAGATTTAGATCAGCCTGAGCATTTGGGCAGTCTAATCAGAATCTTCACATTTTGGATAGTCAAGGATTCAAAATTTCTTCATGCAGACAATGAAGACTCTTATCAGACTGCACAGCTGCACAGGCTTTCAAGAGTCTTTGTTTGGTACACATAGTCTGAAGGTACATTTGTTAGTAGACTGGCTCCAGTCTCCAGTGACTAAATATTTTTCTCATAAGCGTGTTTAATAATCCACTAAAATAAAACCAAAGTAATATCATGACTATAAAGGCTGGTCACTTTGGTTTTATTTAGTGACCAGCCTTTATAGTCATGATATTACTTTGGTTTTATTTTCGTGGATTAAGGAGACCAGGAGGTCACGGGTTCAACCCCCACCGAGGTCGGCAACATTCTTTCGTGGAGATTGACCATGAAATATTTTCTACGGTCATTCTCTCCCTTCCGCTGATTCAAGAAGGGCAGTTGTCAGTTTCTGGCGAAAGAATGTGCACAATACTGGTTAACCGCTTAGAGGACTGAGCCTGCCCAGTAAACGTGTGGTTAGGTAAACTGACCGTGCTCGACATGACCCCATTGGGTTGACTGGGCCGTAAAACCTAAACACAAACAAATAATAAAAAGGGTTATAAGACAACAATATTTAGTCACTGGAGACTGGAGCCAGTCTAATTTGCTGACATGTTGGCTCATTTGGTTTCCAGACAACAACTTGCTTTCATTTAGCTTATCAGCTAAGCATAATGCTCTAGCAAATATAATATTTTACCTACTGTATTTATCCTAAGTATTGGGACACCTCAACTCCTTTCCACACTTCTCCTAAAATTTGAAAAAGGTCTGTTCCACGACCGGCTGATGTGTTTAAAATATTGCTGGATGAGTTGCAAACAGTGTAGACCCTGATCAGATGCCACGTTCTGCGGCATCTGATCTGGGTCTACACTGTTTGCTCAGGCCTGTCTGTTCCAGTACTTAGGGTTTATTATGGTAGTTACTGTATTTACCCCATGTATTCGGTCAACTAGACTTCAGGAAAAAGTGTAGAATACAGCATCTGATCAGGGTCTATACCTAAGTTTCTTAACTTGTCCTAGCATTTGAATGTCCATATTCTCATTGATGTATCTAAAAGGCAAACAGTGTAGACCTTGATCCGATGCTATGCTGCTCAGGCCTCTCTGTCCCAATGCCAAGTTGTTACTGTTGTAAGTAAAGGGCAAAAAGTTTAGGGACAGAATTCATAAGTAGAAAGGCAAATAGTGTAGACGCTGATGAGATCGCTTTACAAAGCCCATTGCCAGTTTGGTTGTTTTGAATGAAGAGTCAAAATAAATAGACATAACATAAGAGAGTTTCATAAAGGTAAAAGGAACAAACATTTTGATATATTTATCTTCAGCCTAACAACTTATCTAATAACTTGTCAATTTAAGATGTAGCCACAACTTTCTGTCTCCTGTCCACCATCTGTTTGTGTTTTTTCAGATGCCATTTTAGCTCTTAGCATGCTGGGTAAAAATTTCAGCAGACAGTATTTTGAATTTTTTTTCTTATTTTGTCCAGACAATAGGCTTTGACATTTCATGCAAACTGTCTCCTTGGGAGACAGTTTGCATGAAATATTAAAGCCTATTTTCTGAGAATAATAAGAAAAATATTGTCAATTTGTAGTCTGCTGAATTTGCCCATAGCATGGTACGTATTACAAACTGCCTTTCAATTAATTAAAACTTTCCAACTTTCCTTCATTTCTATATCTACAGTAGTTGTGCATTTTTGGGTTGATCGTTTACAATACAATCGAGCCAGAGTATACATACACCAAAATTTCCTTAAGGTTGTTGTCCACATGATCATCATTGACCAATGAAATCAAACCACACCTTTGTACGAAATCCAGATCATGATTATTTATAGCTATGCTATATTCTTGTCACTATGACATCAGAGTTCCATGTAAAGAGGGTTATCAGTGAAACCTGGACTGGAACATTGGCAAACAATGCAGAACCAGATCAGACCCTGCAAAATGTGGGGTCTGATCAGGATCTGCACTGTTTGCTTAAATTACAGGAAGTTAAGGATTAAATGAAACAGTCTGAAGTCCCCATTCAGGACCATTTTCCCAGCCAACACTCAGAGACCATTGGCCCACCAGTGCTGTCAGTGCTTTGATTAGATTTACCTATTCCTGCATTGTTTAGCTTAACTATATCTGCATTTATTGCTATACCTATTTTTACTTTCAACATCCCCTCCTTCCCCTACTTGGACATTTGCACCATTTTCATGAAATTTCAGAGGTCTGTAGCATAGTGAGATAGTTTCATGGCCTGGAAATGCATGTCCATGCATTTACATACACACACACATGCACCCATGATTTTAAACCTTGCAGCAAAACTTGGGGCAAAACTGTAGCAAAAAATAAATAAAGAAAAAATAAAATAAATAAATAAAAATAACATTTTTTTTGAGAAAATAAGACTTGGCATTTCATGTGAATCATCTGCCTGGCAGATGATTCACATGAAATGTAAAGCCATATTTTATGAAAAACAAAAATAAAAATATTGTCCGCTACAGTTGTGATTAGTAGATTAATATGACATACTATTTGACCAATGAAACAGTTTGTTGTGTTTTTGGTTACTCTCTTAAATGTGCTTTTATTGACCAATAGAGTACCAAAACAAATGTACGAAAAAACAAAAACACAGTTGCTGTCACACACTCAAAAAAAAAAAAGAAGAAAAATCTGTGTTACAACAGTAATCTCTGTTTTGGTAAATAAAATTATAGCCTAATCTGGCTGGTGTCTTTTTACCAATATGGAAATTAACAAGATGATCAGAGAATAAACAAGAATGGTTTTGAGGTTTGCGTGTCATTCTAATGTTGTTTTTTCAATAATGATGGCAGTACAGCCACAGCAGTAAGCATAGAGACCAGAGGAATAGCCACATTTTCCTTATTCTCCATGAAAACATTGTGGGTGCACAATAGAATAGCATAGTGTTCTAAGGAGTACGGTACACACAACATGATTTTGTGGTAAAATATGAAAATGGTAAAAAAAGGTCTAAACATTGCTATGTAAATTGAGCAGAAGACAAACTGATATTAGTTTTCTGATTTTGCCCAGAAAATAGGGTATGACATGTTACAAAGATTGTCCTCAAAGAAGTCAATTCGTATGAAATGTCAAATAATTTTCTGGAAAAAATATTTTGAAAATATCATCTGTAAGTTGATATTTTTCTGATTTTGTCCAGAAAAAAGTGTTTACATTTCATGCATTTTTTTTCCAAAGGAGACAGCTTGCATGACGTGTCAAACCCAATTTTCCATGAGAAACAAGAAAATTATTTCAAAATGTCATCTGCTGAATTTTTTACCCAGCATGCTTATTGGGTTAATCTAGGGCATGGCAAGTGTTTGGCTTCATTCTTCGTTCTGCATATTGAGGACTGGCTTTATTTTTTAGTAATTACTTCCTGAAAAGCGACAGAAATCTTAGGAGATTCGCAAGATAAGACTCACATTTGGTTTTGTTTTTCTTTTATTGGTATGCCTATTGTTGACTCTGCATGACGAAAACACGCCTATTCAAATACATAGAAATTTCACCTCCAAAAACTGAAAATTTTCAGATAAAAAACTCTGATATTTTTCATATTTTTGTTCAAAACATAGATTGTGGGTACTCAATAGAACTGTCTCAGTGAGGCAGTTCTAATGAGTTCCCACAATCTATGTTTTTGTGCAGAAATAAGAAAAATAATGTATACCCCTGTAAACCCAGTTTGTATGAGATGTTTAGTCCTATGTTCTAGAAAAAATAAGAAAAACATTATTAGTTTGTCAACTACTTAAATTTTTACTCAGAGTGGTAAGCATTAAGAAGCATTTTTGGTGATAATTCTTGGATTTTTCTGATTTTTCCATCAAACATATGTTGTGAGTAATTATTAAAAATGCTTCTGTGAGGCACTTCTAATGAGTACCCACAACATATGTTTATTATGTAGAAAATGAAAAAAACATATCATAGAATTATCACCAAATGCTCCTCCTTAACAAATCCTCTGGACAATTTTATGATGAAGTTTGATGGACGGAAAGAAATATGAGAAAATAAGGTGTCTGTGAAAACTGATATTGAGTGAATTATGACAGCAAAAAGCTTACATAACAGAGAATATAAATTAATTAGTTTCGAAATTATAGAGAAAGGATGAGTTATTGAACATTTAGTGGTTATTTTCTAGTTATTGGAGACTCTGGTATTACTAGGAGTGTACTTTATGCGAGTTCATAATAATTATTACCACTTAGCATTACAGCAGAAAACATTTTGAAATATTTTTTTCTTATTTTCCCAGAAAATAGGGTTTGATATTTCATGCAAATTGTCTCCTTAAAGACAAAATTGGCATAAAATTTCAAAAATAGGTTGCAACAGGGATATTATGTCTTCAAATCTACACGACATTGAGCTCTTTACTTTGTTTCACAGTTTGTGATTTTGTGTGTATTTCAAATCTTATTTTCTGGGGAAATAAGAAAAAAATATCCTCAGTTTGTCATCTGCTGAATTTGCCCACAGCACTGTAAGTGATACTGTGAGTGTAATATATGAATTTGTAATAGAGACAGTGGAAAGTCTGGTGTTACTACAAGTGTACTAATTTTATTGGAGTCTGTGGTATTACTTTTGAGTATACTAAGCAAGTTATTGGAGTTTGTGGTATTACTTTTGAGTATACTAAGCAAGTTATTGGAGTCTGTGGTATTACTTTTGAGTATACTAAGCAAGTTATTGGAGTCTGTGGTATTACTTTTGAGTATACTAAGCAAGTTATTGGAGTCTGTGGTATTACTATGAGTATACT
This sequence comes from Anodontia alba, assembly GCA_964016985.1. NCBI lineage: Eukaryota > Metazoa > Mollusca > Bivalvia > Lucinida > Lucinidae > Anodontia > Anodontia alba. The sequence continues at coordinate 60,328,266 of OZ024833.1, read as the reverse complement.
AAGCAAGTTATTGGAGTCTGTGGTATTACTTTTGAGTATACTAAGCAAGTTATTGGAGTCTGTGGTATTACTATGAGTATACTTAGCAAGTTATTGGAGTCTGTGGTATTACTATGAGTATACTAAGCAAGTTATTGGAGTCTGTGGTATTACTATGAGCATACTAAGCAAGTTATTGGAGTCTGTGGTATTACTTTTGAGTATACTAAGCAAGTTATTGGAGTCTGTGGTATTACTATGAGTATACTTAGCAAGTTATTGGATTCTGTGGTATTACTATGAGTATACTAAGCAAGTTATTGGAGTCTGTGGTATTACTATGAGTATACTAAGCAAGTTATTGGAGTCTGTGGTATTACTATGAGCATACTAAGCAAGTTATTGGAGTCTGTGGTATTACTATGAGTATACTAAGCAAGTTTTTGGAGTCTGTGGTATTACTATGAGCATACTAAGCAAGTTATTGGAGTCTGTGGTATTACTATGAGTATACTAAGCAAGTTATTGGAGTCTGTGGTATTACTATGAGTATACTAAGCAAGTTATTGGATTCTGTGGTATTACTATGAGTATACTAAGCAAGTTATTGGAGTCTGTGGTATTACTATGAGTATACTAAGCAAGTTATTGGAGTCTGTGGTATTACTATGAGTATACTAAGAAAGTTATTGGATTCTGTGGTATTACTATGAGTATACTAAGCAAGTTATTGGATTCTGTGGTATTACTATGAGTATACTAAGCAAGTTATTGGAGTCTGTGGTATTACTATGAGCATACTAAGCAAGTTATTGGAGTCTGTAGTATTACTGCAAATTTTCTATGCAAGTTATTGCTGTCCGTGGTATTCCAACCAGTGTACTTGCATATGCAAGTTGTAGGAGATTGATCATTAAATATTTTCTATGGTCATTCTCACCCTTCTGCTAATTCAAGAAGGGCAGTTGTCAGTTTCTGGCAAAAGAATGTGCACAATACTGGTTAACTGCTTAGAGAACTAATCCTGCCCAGTAAAAATGTGGTTAGGTAAACTGACCGTGCTAGACATAACCCTCTTGGTTGACTGAGCCATAAAATCTCAACACCACCACCAAGTTATTGGAATCTGTATTACTATGAGTGTACTATGTGTGTCATTGGAGTCTGTGGTATTACATACAAGTATTCCGTGTAAGATTGTAATAGAGATAGTGGAAAGAACAGCCTTGATTAGATGAATTAATGCAATAAGCCCACAATAATATCTTTAAGAAGTGAAGTAGTTGCTGAAGTGAATTAGATGACAATACATCAATGTGCGTTGCAAGACAATTATCCTTAAAATGCTAAAATTAAAACATTTTAGCAGATGACTGTTTCAAATGTTTTAAGTCTTATTTTTCTAGGGAAATAGGTCATAACGTTTCATGAGAATCTTCTCTTTACTTATCCTAAGTATTGGGACAGAAAGGCCTGAGCAAACAGTGTAGGGCCGGCCTCGGTGGCGCAGTTGGATGCGCGTCCGACTGGAGACCAGGAGGTTGCGGGTTCGACCCCCATCGAGGTCGGCACCATTCTTTTGTGGAGATTGATCGTGAAATATTTTCTACGGTCATTCTCTCCCTTCCGCTGATTCAAGAAGGGCAGTTGTCAGTTTCTGGCGAAAGAATGTGCACAATACTGGTTAACCGCTTAGAGGACTAAGCCTGCCCAGTAAACGTGCGGTTAGGTAAACTGATCGCGCTCGACATGACCCCATTGGGTTGACTGGGCCGTAAAACCTCAACACCAACCAACAAACAGTGTAGACCCAGCTCTGATGCTGCAGAATGCACTGTCTGATCAGTGTCTGTACTCTTTCCCATTTATTTGATGTGTCGTTAAATCTGAACTCATCATCATCATTTCCCATTCATGCAGCAGTTTTTAGACACATAATCAGGCAGTAAAAAGGAGTCCCAATATTTAGGTTGAATATGATATATGTTAACATCAGTTTGAAAGCACCTATGAGAAAATAAGAAATATAAGGGATTTCAAATGTTTATGAATAAATTCTGTTGTGTCAAGAGGGATATTCTTAACCCTTGTCCTGCTGAACCCGGATATACCCTGCCTTTGCAAACAGTATAGATCCAGATCAGTTGGAAGCCAAAAAAACATGTATTGTGAAGTGCTGCAATGAGGAGTTTCTAATGAGTACCCACAATATATGTTTTTTGTAGAGAAAAAAGTCAATACTTTTTTTTAACCCTTGTCCTGCTGAACCAGGATATACCTGCCTTAAGAAACAGTGTAGATCCAGATCAGTTGGCTTCTGAAGAAGCCAATTGATCTGGATCTGCGCTTTTTGCCATTCAGTATGTGAATTTATATCAACAATCTGGATCAAGGAATCTGATTGGCTGACAATTAGAAGTGGGAGTGGCATCTTAATTTATTCAGCATGACAAGGGGTTGAAAAAAAAAAAGTGCTTTATCCGGAACTATGAAATTAACCTTTAGCACTCTCTGGGCAGATTCAACAGATTGGTGGTATTTTTCCTAATTTTAACCCAAAATGGAATTTGACATTTCTTTTAAAGAGACAGCATGCAATGTCAAAGCCCATTCTTAGAAAATAGGGTTTGACATTTCTCTCTAGGAATCAGCATGAAATGCAAAACTTTTTTTTTATCTGGAAAGGATAAGAAAAACAATATTTCAAATTGTTGCTTGCCTGAATTTTTTTACCCAGCATGCTAAGCTTTAATATTCTGTATAACAATGTAACATAATGAAAGGAAAATAAGCAGCAACACCTTTACAAAGTTATGTCTTGAAGTTAATGGTATTTCTGCTGTTCTATCAAGTAAACTCTGTAAATACTCAAAATATTGGAACAAAAGTGTTTGACCAAACAGTGCAGACCCAGATCAGACTGCTCCTGAAGGAGTAGTTTGATCTGAGTCTGCACTGTTTGCCACTCATTCCACCAGGTAGTAAATTTGCTGCAATACAATTTTAGGATAAGTATGGTAATTGGTTGTGATGCCAGGATAATTGGAGAAATTATGGTAGTAATATTGCCATGACAAGAGGAGTGCTTGTGTAACATTGATTCTGTCTGAAAAGCATGAATTTTATTGAAATCACAATGTTTATTTTGCATTCTTAACCAATTTTGAGTTTATAACAAGAATTATATTGACATATTGGAACAGAGGCCATAAAGCATTGCAGAAAATGAATTATAGCTGCAAGTGCAGGCTAGACTGACCCCATTCATTTCTTCACTTGTCTTTTTTATACCATTATTTGTATCAGTTATGGCTTTATTTGTCTCTTTAATCCCTTTTAACTCCTTTGCTGCAGCTAAGGGATATAACTGCCCTGCATGGATGAATTGAGTCTTAGTAGCACTGCTTTGGGAATGCTTGAAATTCTGCCAGCCATCTGTTTATTTGTTTGGGTTTAACACCGAAATTATGATTTTTTTGGCACGGTTTACCGCCACCAGACTTACTATACTGCATTTCTACTATCCGTTCAGCTGAAAAATACCTACTTAATAACTACCTAAAATCACTTCTAAAAAAATAGATCCCTGCTACCGCTGATAGTGCTAAATTCTACATTTAAACATATTAGCTCTATACACGCCGATGTTTATAAATAGCAAATAAATGAACAAAAAGAAAAAAAAACATCAAACTTTTTTAAGAAATAAGATTTTGATCATATTGAGTACAATATCGGACTATTATGAATACTCCAGTACTCTAGTAAAACACACCAAATCAACAGCACAGCGTTGTCTAACAATCAGAGATGATTTAGGAATTTGCAAAAGAGGATGAGCTCTCCCAATGAGACACAGAGTTGGGGTGGGGAAGGTCAAAATCCACAAGGCATTAACTCACTTATTAAGTATTCTGCATGTCTTCATTTCTTTCTACTTATCTAGTGCCCTGGTAAAAGCTACGCGAGAGTATTGCTCAAACTGACCAACTTGGCCCATATTTCTCGGTAATAAGCGGGACGTTTTGTAGATCATTTCGTACCCTTATAACAGTTCGCCTAAATTCTGCTTCAGAACACGCAAACAGTCACAAAATAGTCCTTAAAATACTTACTTTCTACCATTATTATCAGAATAAAATATCTAAAGAATATGACTGGCATTTCCTGCCAACATAATGCTGTCTGGTGATGGAGTTGTTTCCCTTGTATAGCCTCAGTAACTTAAAAGCTGAGTTGTTTCCCTTTGTAACATGTAAAGCAACTGATCCATACACTGATATGATGAGCAATATCATAGAATTTTTATCAATAAATTTGATACCTCATTTTCATGTCAGAGAAAAATGAACGAAAAACGACTTCTTGAATACTTTAAGGTCTGGAAAAAAATGAAAATCACAGAGAAAATTGCAGGAATCTTCATTTTTTTTTTTTTTTTTTTTTCACTAAATCATGCCCCCATCCAGTACATTAAACCGTGAGACGCAACCAGAAATCAGTGCAAATTCTGCACTCTATAGTAATCTCTGAAAAAAAACAAAACAAAAAAAACATACCCTAGCAGTGGTCCTACTAACCACAGAAAAAAAAAAGGAGAAGGGGCTATTCTCAAGCTGTCTTTTGGCACAACAAAGATGGCGGACTATGTAAATGAAGTTTATGTTTGCTTGTTTGTAACCAAAAATATGAGGAGAGATGATGTGAAAGCTTGAGCAGCTTTAACGGATTCCTTTTTGTCATCTCTAAGGGGGGATGGGGGGTGGGGTAGGTGCCATCCATCACATCGGTATTTGTAACAGGTGAACTGTGTGCATGTAAAAATTGGCGAGGGAGGTAAATCAGTTTCCAGTAAGTGGAGTGAATAGAGATATCTCTATTTCAGTCATAAATACATGTATCTCTAACTGAAATGATGATATCACTAATTGAAATACAGATACATGTTTTTAATTTCAAAACTCTCATTTCAAATACAGATATACGCATTTTAACTAGAGATACCTGTATTTTGAATGCAGATATCCAGAATCCAGCTTAATTTGAGATCTTTAATTGAAATGTAGATATCTCTAATTGAAATGCAGATCTATATTATGATCGAAAATAGAGATGTGCATTTTGTTAGAGAAATCTCTAGTTCAATTACATATATCTGTATTTCAATTAAAGATATCTGTAATTCCAAAAATCTCATATAACTGTATTTATTAAAAGAAATATCTGTACTTAAAATGCAGACATCTGCATTAAATAGGTAAAACCCCAAAGGGGTTGCCATTATTATTATGTATTGTTTATATATTGCTTTTTTTTATAATTTCAACATAAATCCCAATCAGTTCAAGAGTTCAGGCAATCACCTCCATCAGCACTCTCAGTGCTTTGATTATATTAGGCTACCACACTGGTCAACTTCCTCAGCTTCACCCCAGTGTACTGCCCTTAAAATTACATGTAGGTTACTAAGATCTACTTCTGAAGAAATGGAGAATGGTCTGCCTTTTTGAGGGGATCAGGCTCATATCTTTTCCCCAATGTGTGACTGTCACCTTGAACTGCCTGCATTTTACCACCCAGGTTATTTTCCATTGAAATTGGGTCACCATGACCTACTTTTTACAACTATCATCATTCAGTCTGGTTTTTCAGGATGAATTTTGTATTTTCACTCCCAGCCAGCATTTTCAATTTTACCACAACCTGCATTCCATGAGCTTAAAAATTCCCACAAAACTAGGACATTGCCCTATTTTTGTGAAAAGGTAGATCCTTAGTCAGGTTTCAGTGGCTGAGATAAAACTCAAATACACACAAATCTCCACAAACTTCATCATTGTGTGCATCCTAGTAACACAAAAACATTATTCATTTTTGCAAAAAAATATATCTGGTCAATTATTTGAGGGGGTGGGGTAGGGGGTGGGGGGCAGGGGGTGGGTGGGTGTGATATCAAGTATCCACTACTTTGTGAGCACCCTCAGATTTGGACACTGCATGCATCTCACCATTCCAACTCTCCTCCCATGAAACTAGGTCACCAAGATATTTTTTTGGTAAAAATTATCCCTCTGGACATTTTATTTTGGTCTGACTTGTATGTGTGGTTACAAGAGCTCCTCATATGACTGCAGCATGATCATCAGCTCCTCATATGACTGCTACATGATCATCAGCTCCTTATATGATACTGTCATGATCATGAGCTCCTCATATGACTGCAACATGATCATGAGCTCCTTATATTTTTGCAGCATGATCATTTCATATGACTGCAGCATGATCATGAACTCATATGACAGCAGCATGTTCATGAGCTCCTCATATGGCTGCAGCATGATCATGAGCTCCTCATATGACTGCAATGTGATCATTAGCTCCTCATATGACTGCAGTATGACCATGAGCTCCATATTTCACTGATCATGAACTCCTCATGTGGCAAAAACATGATTATGAACTCCTCATATGATCTTACCATTATCCCCAGGACCTCATATGACTGTAACATGATCATTAGCTCCTAATATGACTGTAGCATGTTTATGAGCTACTTGTGTGACTGCAACATGATGATGAGCTCTTCATATGACTGCAACATGATCTCCAGCTTCTCATATGACTTCAGCATGAGCATGGGCTCCATATATTACTACAGCATAATCACAAACTCCTCATATGACAGCAGTATGGTCACAAGCTCCACATAGGACTTTAACATGATCATGAGCTTCTCATACAGCTTCAGCATGATCATGAGCTCCTCATATTACTGTGGCATGATCATGATCTCCTCATATGACTGCAGCATGATCATTAGTTCTTCATACAACTGCAGCATGATCATGAGCTACTCATGTGACTACAACATGATGTTGAGCTCCTCATATAACAACAGCATGATCATTAGCTTCTTACATGACACCACATGATTACCAGCTCCTGATGTGACAGCAACATGACTATGATCTCCTCATTTGGCTGCAGCATAATCATGAGCTCCTCATATGATTGAACATGATTATGAGCTCCTCATATAACTGAAACATGATCATGAGCTACTCATATGACTGCAACATGGTCATGAACTCCTCAATTGATTTAAAATGATCATGAGCTCCCCATATGACTGGAACATGATCATAAGCTCCTCATATGACTACAGCATGATCATAAGCTCCTCATATGTCTGCAGCATGATCATAAGCTCCCCATATGATTGTAACATGATCATAAGCTTCTCATATGACAGCAACATTATCATGAACTCTTCAGATAGCTGCAATATGATCACAAAGCTGCAACATGATCACAAGGTCTTCATATAACATGGGCAGGACCTACTCATATGACATGATCATGAGCTCCTAATAGGACTGCTAAATGGTCACTAGCTCCTCATATGACTACAGCACAATCATAAGCTCTTCATATGACTGCTACATGATAATTAGCTCATCATATGACTACAGCATGATCATGAGCTCATATGGCTGCAACATGATCATGAGCATCTCAAATGATGACAACATGATCATGAGCTCCACATATGATTGTACAATGATCATGAACTCCTCATATGACTGCAACATGACCAGGAGCTCCTCATATGACTGCAACATGATCATTAACTCCACATATAGCTGCAACATGATCACAAGCTTCTCATATGACATTGTCATGAGCTTCTCATATGACATGATCATAAGCTCCTCATATGACTGCCACATGATGATCATGAGCTCCTCATATGGCTGCCACATGATCATTAGCTCCTCATATGACTGGATCATTATTGTGAATCCAACATATGACTGCTACATAATCATATGCACCTCGTATGACTGCAGCATGATCATGAGCTCCTCATATGGATGCAGCATGATCATGAGCCCCTCATATGGCTGCAATATGATCATGAGCTCCTCATATGACTGCAGCATTATCATGGACTTCTCATATGGCTGCTGCATGATCATTACCCCCTCTTATGACTGCAACATTGCTGTGATTGCAGCATGTTCACAAGCTCCTCATATAGAATGATCATGAGTGCCTCATATGGCTGTGGCTGCTACATGATCATGAGCTGCTCATATGATTGCAGCATGACCATGAGCTCCAAATAAGACTGCATCATGATCATGAGCTACTTGTGTGACTGCAGCATCATCATGAACTCCCCATATGACAGCAACATGATCATTAGCTCCTCTATGACTATAACATGAGCATAAACTCCTCATACGGCTGCATAACCAAAGGCTTCTCATATGACTGCAGCATGATCACAAGTTCATATGACTGCGCGATAATCACAAGCTCTTCATATGACTTCAGCATGATCGCATTAGCTCCTCATATGACTGCAACATGATCATGAGCTCCCAATGTAACTGCAACATAATCATGAGCTTCTCATGTGACTGCTATATGATCATGAACTTCTCATATAGCTGCATGATCAGAAGCTCCTCATATAACTGCAGCATTGTTCACTAGCTCCTCAAATGACTGCAGCATGATCACCAGCACCTCATATGACTGCAGCTTAATCACAAGCTCCTCATATTGCTGCAACATGATCACTAATCCTACACATATTTGCAACATGATCACAAGTACCATGACTGAAACATGATCACAAGTACTATAACTGCAACATTATCATATGCTCCTCAAATGACTGCAACATGATCATATCTCCTCATATGACTGCAGCCTAATCAGAAGCTCCTTATATGATTGCAACACGATCACAAGCTCCTCATATGACTGCAGTGCAGCATCATCACAAGCTCCTCAATTGACTGCAGCATGATTAGGAGCACCTGGTATGACTGCAGCCTAATCACAAGCTATTTATATGACTTCAAAATGATCACTAGCGCTTCAGGGCTTCAACATTATCACAAGTGCCATGACTGCAACATGACCATGTGCTTCTCATAGGACTGCAGCTTAATCAAAAGCTCCTCATATGATTGCAACATTGTCACAAGCTCCTCATATGACTGCAACATGATCACAAGCTCCTTATATGACTGCAGCATGATCACAAGCTCCTAATATTACTGCAACATGATCACAAGCCCCTCATATTACTGCAACATGATCACAAGCTCCTCATATTACTGCAACATGATCACAAGCTCCATATAGGACTGCAACATGATCACAAGCTCCTCATATGACTGCAACATGATTATAAGCTCCATATAGGACTGCAACATGATCGCAAGCTCCTCCTATGACTGCAACATGACCACGAGCTCCTGGTATGACTGCAGCCTAATCACAAGCTCTTTATATAATCACTAGCTCTTCACATGACTGCTACATGATCACAAGTGCCATGACTGTAACATGATCATGTGCTCGTCATATGACTAACATGATAATAAGCTTCTGGTATGACTTCAACATGATAACAAGCTCCTCATATGACAGCAGCATGATCATAAGCTTGTCCATGTGGTATCAGCGTGATCACAAGCTCATCATCTGGTTCAGTTGTGATAAGGCATTCTGTTGTTTTGTGCCAGAAAACACTGTAAGGGACATTTTCTCACATTGGGTCTCATATAATGTCTTAAATGCTCATATCAATAGCCTGGCTAAGCTTACCATACTAACCCAAAATATACATCATCACTCCTTACCGTACTTGTCCTAAAATTTGAATGTGCATTTTACTATATGCTGATGTATCTCAAAACAGCTTAATGTGTGGCAAATCATGTAGACCCTGATCAGATACTGCAGAATGCTGCATCTGATCTGGGTCTAAGCTGTTTGCTCTGGCTAGTCTGTACCAATAGGTAGGGTAATTACTGTAACACTAATTAACTGTGGGATTTGAACATAGCTCCAGATAAGAGGTGTTGCCAGGTGATAATTTTATCTTATTTCTCCACAAAAGCTTATGTTGTAGCTACTCACTGAAATTGGCCTTGTGTGAAAATTACGGCGAATACCCGAGAAGGTATGTCTTGTGGGGAAATAATGATATTGATACTTTTTTGATGAAATTAACGTCTTATCTGGAGCTATCCTTGTTCATCTACTATGGATAATATTATGTTATTTAACTCTTTGCATGCTGGGTAATTTTGCATACTTTTTGTCTGTGGATTTTTTTTTTTTTAAATTAACTTTTTCAAAACAAACCTGTCAGGAATACCAGTAGAGACAAACAGATTGGATCCAGATCAGGCCCGACATTTTGTCGTGCCTGATCTGGGTCCATTCTGTTTGCAAAGGTTATCAGCAGACGACAAAAGTTGCCACTAGTGGGTAAAGAGTTACCGCTCTGCATGCTGGGTAAAAAATTTCAGTTGACAACATTTTGAAATATTTTTATTATTTTTCCTTAAAATAGGCTTTGACATTTCATGCAAATCTATGTCTCCTTAGGAGACAATTTGCATAAAATATCAAATATTATTTTCTGGCAAAAATAACAAAAATATTTCAAACTGCCATCTGCTGAATTTTTTACCCAGCATGATAAGGGTTAATGCCTTTGTCTTAACAAAGCTTCTGTGGACTTTGATTCTTTCGAAATGGTGATTTCCTAATTAGGCTTATAGTAAATGTCCTAAAATTTTGTACTCTAACTTGTCTGATAAAATGGCATGTGCAAGCAGTGCAGACCCAGATCAGACAGCTCCTGAAGTAACAGTCTGATCATGTCTACACTGTTTGCGTTTTGTGGAATAAATTCATGAGAAAAACAACAAAATTTAGACAAAAAAAGTATGGCATAAAGTGTTTGAAATTTTTGGATGTTTCTAGATAGAGGACTGTATCTTGAAAAGTGTTTTTCTTGTTTTCCACAAACACTTACAGTGGGTACTGACTTGAATTACCTGTATGCATACCCAGAACATACTATATCATGGAAAAATAAGAAAAAATAATTAATAATACTGAAGAAAGTGTCTTACCATGTATTTACCATAAATATTCTGACAAACAAGTTTGAGTAAATAGTGTAGACCAGAATGTGGCATCTGATCAGGGTCTGCACTATTTGCCATTCAGTCAGTAGTTCAATGGCTTGCTCAATTTCTGGAATAAGTATGGTAAAGAGTTACAGTGTCTGAATATTGCTGGTAACTACAGTACTTAGGAATCAGATGGTAAACTTGTGATATTCTTCTTTCAACAAAAATAAACTATTCTTAATAGTTATCAGCTAATATTAATGTTAAAACAGTGTCATAAATTGTAACACTCAGCAGTCTCAAAGACATGAAATGAACTACTTAGATTCATTCGTAAGTGGTGTCCGAATCATAGGAAGTGATATTTTTTTTTTTACAACATTGTCTGCTAGTATTTTAGAATTAAAGCAGTGTCACAATTTGTAACACTCAATCATCTTGAAGACATGAAATGAACTACTTGGATTCATAAGTAATGTCCAATTGATAGGAAGTGTTTTATTCTTATGAGATGACATGTTAAAACAATAGACGTGCTTGGAATATTATATTTTGAACCCTACATTTTTCTGGTTTAATAAGCTCTAAATTATATCTATATCAGAATAAGTTAAACACTCAGCATGCTGTGTAAAAATTTCAGCAGATGCTATTTTAAATATTTTTCTTATTTTTCCCAGAAAATAGGCATTGACATTTTTTTGCCTGAAATGTCAGAGCTTATTTTCTGGGAAAAATAAGAAAAATAACATCACTATGTCATCTGCTGAATTGGCCCGTAGAGTGGTAAAGATTGAAACAAGTGACTATTTAATGAGGATTCAGTTAAGATTGTGAGATGTAATAATCTACAAAAAGTGCGAAGAAGATGGCTAATGTTCCGATGTGTTCATGTATTCCACGAGCAAAGTCGTCATTTTCAGTGGTAAGTTTTGTCTTGCCTTTTACCGTATTTATCTAAATAACTAGACACCTTCTCCTTACCAGAAGCATCTTGGTGGCTGAGTGGTTAGCACTCTGGGCCCAGTTGTTCAAAGCTAACAATGCTTTGAACAACTGGTCTGTGGTCTTTGGAGTACAAGGTCCCGGGTTTGAATCCTGCTAGAGGCGGAATTTAGCTCATGACTGTATGGTGTTTCATTGCACACAGCCTTTCATTATCATCCTTCCATTGTTTTGATGTAACTTAAAATAATGTTGAAAGGGACGTAAAACAGCTGACCATCATCTTAACTGGGTACCATACTTGTCCTAAAGTTTTAACAATAAATTCTAAACGGAATGATCTTTGTGAGCAATAAACAAAATCACAAAACTGAAAACAAGCTTAACCTTTAAAGCGCCAAGCAAAATTTGTAGCAGATGACATTCAAAATATTTTTTTTTTTTTTTTTTCAGAGAAAAGTCTTGGCATTTCATGTGAATTGTCTGCCAAGCAGATGATTCATGAAAAAAAAAAATGTCGTCTGCTGCAGTTGTGATTGGCGCTTTAAGGGTTAAATTTCACATTTTCAGGGATAGTAAGCTAGTTTTGGTCTTTACCCTTAAAATGCCAAGAAAATCTGCATCTGAAAATGTCGTCTGTTTATGTCTGTTGTCTGCTGAATATTCTTGCAAACTTTTCAAACCTATTTTTGCATACAAGTAAACAGTGTGGACCCTGATCAGACTGCTCCTAGAGGAGCAGTCTGATCCGGCTCCACACTGTTTGCAAAAATGACTTTTAAAATCACAAGCAGATGGCAGTTGTTGTGATAGGCAGTTTAAGGGTTAGGGTAGAAAGTAAACAGTGTGGACCCTGATCAGACTGCTCCGAGAGGAGCAGTCTGATCTGGCTCCACACTGTTTGCAAAAATGACTTTTAAAATCACAAGCAGATGGCAGTTGTTGTGATAGGCAGTTTAAGGGTTAGGGTAGACTAGCTACTAGATGGATATCAATATTATTTTCATCAGTCAATTATATTAATTTACTTTAATGAACTAAGGGCCATCTCCTACTTATTTTTTGCCTCACCTCTTTGATAGCAGCAACTAATCTTGGAGATATCCTTGATGTCAGAGACCAACTATTAGCAGCTAGCTATACAAGCTGTCATACATAAATTTGAATCAGCTTATAGTAAGGAGTAATAAAACATGACATCAAGGTCTAGGAGCTAGTTTAGGGTTAGGGATCGTCAGTGACCATCACATAAATTTTCAGAAGTCTGGGAATGGCCTCAATGATCACAAAGGACTAGAAAATATAGTAATAAGTATATTTTACTACTTGCTATTGTGTCTAAAAACTGCTGGATGGGTGGCAAACAGTGTAGACCCTGATCAGATGCTGCACTACAGAATCTGATCAGGGTCTACACTGTTTGCTCAGGCTTGTTTGCACCAATACTCAGGGTAACTAAGGTATATATGTAAAAAATTTTACATTCTGTGTCCTGACAATATGCCTGTTATAATATATCATCTATCCAGACAGCAAAGGTCCAGACCAACCTGACAAATCTGGGGCAAGTACTAAAATGATGAGTGGAGAGGTGGAGTGGAGGCTGGAGTCAAAAATGGAGTGAAGAATGAGTCTGGTATAAACAATATAGCTCCCCTCCTTTAGCTAAAAAAAATAGGGTGAAGAATCTTCACCTCATCTAAGCTTGCAGAAGACATATGAGATGCTGATGACCCAAAATGGGCATGTTCTTGCACACACACATACACACTTATTGATTACACTTGGCTTAATTTTTGAATGTCAATTCACAGGACTTGTTAAGGAGTAGTATTTGATGATAATTCTAGGATAGTTTTTTCTCATTTCTCCATAAAAACATATATGTTTGTTGTTGATACTCATTAGAGTGAGTATAGACCAACCAAATTGACCTGTCACTTTGACCTTTATATTTCCTATTCCCCAAGATTCCTCCGCTGTAAAATTTAGGCATGGTAGTTAGAAAATCATGCATTCCACACGAGACAGGTATTTGCCCACCTATACAGGTAATACATGTTTACACCATATCCATATATTTATGCCCCCAGCTTTGAAAAAAGTTGGGGACATATTGCCTCTGACTTGTCCGTTTGTTTGTTTGTTCATTCATTCGTTCTATCATCACGCTTTCTTGTGCATAGCATAACTTTAGAACCATGTATGCTAATGTTTTGAAATTTCATATATGGATTCCTCATGAAAAAATAGGTGACCCTTAAGTAGTATAAGGCACCCTATTCTACTCCCTTATTTTTTTTCTTATCTGAATTATCTCCCATTTTAGAGTTATTTCCCTTTTGATAAATAACATTGAAATCTGGTTAGCAGGATATCTCAAAAAGTATTTGAGCTAGAGCCTCTATATTTGGTGTACTGATTGAGACAGTGGAGGAGATCACCTGATTAAATTTTCAACCAATTTAATGAAATTTTGTTGGAAATGGCCCTTTGCAATGTTTGGCCATTTGTTGCTTTCATGTGCATAGCATAAGTTTAGAACTATGTATGCTATTGTTTTGAAATGTCATATATGGATTCCTCATGAAAAAATAGGTGACCCATATTTTTTTATCCAAATTATCTCCCATTTTAGAGTTATTTCCCTTGTAATAAAATATCATTTAAATCTTGTTAGCAAGATATCTCAAAAAGTATTTGAGCTACATACAGCCTTGATATTTGGTATACTGATTAGGACTGAGGAGGAGATCACCTGACTAAATTTTCAACCAACTAAATGAAATGTTGTTGGAGTTATGGCCCTTTGCAATTTCTGGCCATTTAATGTTGTTGCTGTCTTTTGCATAGCATAACTTTAGAACCATGTATGCTAATGTTTTGAAATTTCATATATGGATATCTCATGAAAAAATAGGTTACCCATATTTATTTATATTTATGTTTTGAAATTTCATATATGGATTCCTCATGAAAATATAGGTGACCTATATTTTTTTCTTATCTGAATTATCACCCATTTTAGAGTTATTTCCCTTTTAATTAAATAACACTGAAATCTCGTATATTTGTACTGTTATAACCGTCATGGGCAAGCAGTGTTGGAGTCAAGCAGTGTTTGAGTCGGGCAGTTTGGGGCATAGTGTTTTACAAACACCAGCTCTAGTTATAAATATTATAATCAAAAGGTCAGAGTGACAGGTTTTTATGGAGAACTGGAGTACATATTCCCAGAATTATCATCAAATACTCCTTAATAAGTCTGTAAAATTATTTAAACAGGGATACCTTTTTTATATCTTAGACAATATTTTGTAGAAATATAGATAAAATAAATATGTATTCTTAACTCTAGTCCTGCTGAACCAGGATATGCCCTGACTTTGCAAACAATGTAGTCCCAGAACAGTTGGCTTCTTTCTGGATCTGCACTGTTTGTCATTATCTGTGTGAGTTGGCTCAAATAAGCTGATCGGCTTAAAATTAGAAGTGGATGGGCATCTTAATTTATTCAGCATGGCAAGGGTTAATAAGGTAATACTGTAAACAACCAGTGTATTTGATGTTCTTCTTCTGGTGGGCCCTTTTAGGCCTGCCAATTTTCTGATTTGACTGAACTGGTGAAGATTCCCACAATATCCCAGACATTCTGGTATGAAAATACTGGTAATGCTGACACTCATCATATTGTATTTACCTAAGTATTAGGACACTAGGATATCTACTTAACCATACTCATCCTAAAATTTGAAATATTCCATTCTAAAACATTGCTGCATGTATGGCAAACAGTGCAGACCCTGATCATATGCAGTGTTCTTTGGCACGTGATCTGGGTCTACTGTTTGCAAAGGCCTATCTGTCCCAATACTTAGGGTTATTATGGCATGCTATTTTCTTTGTTTTTTTTTTGTTGTTTGCTTTTTTTTTTAATAAAAAAGTATTGATATTTTTCCAAGAAAACATAATTTGTGTGTACTCATTAGAAGAACCTCAACATATGTTTTTGTTGAGGAATAAAATATTTATCTGCGTAGTTGTCTAATCTTGAGCTAAAGCAGATGGTCAAGATTACTAAGTTAGCTGCAATTGTTGAAAGTAGTTATTGCTGATGAAAAAGTTGAGAGCATTCCCCAAGGAACAGATATGACACAACGAAAATATGCTTAATATGACTGACTATTTGTTGATCTCTTAGAAAGTCTCCAATGATACTTAGCTACTCGTAAAACTTCCTCTTTTATAAGCGGTCCATGTCAGAGAAAAAATGATCTTTCAGTATAGGGAATACTGTATTTACACTAAATGTTCGGACATTTTGACTGCTTACCTGAACTGGCATTAGTCTATTGAATTAACCCATTGTAGTCTGGAGACCCTAAAAGGGTAATTGGCAAACAGTGCAGAGTGAGATCAGACACTGCAGAATGCAGCATCTGATCAGGGTCTCCACTGTTTGCAAATAATTAAACCGTTTTTCTTTAGGAATATCTAAATCACATGACATACCTTAAATCAAATTTAAAGCTTCCAATATATAGTGTGGGAGAGTTCATTCAGTCTACAATAGGTTAAACAAGACTCCATTAAAATGCATTATCTGTACTTACAGAATCATATGATAATTATCTTTTTCTCTCCTAGTTTCTCTTCTGGTAGTGAAATCTAATAGTGACTAGGGCCCAGTTGTTCAAAACTAACAATGTCATTAGTCAACGTATTGATAAAACTTTGATCATTAAATATGGCATATATGCTAATATTTTTGCTGAAAAAAAAAAAATGTGTTGCTTTTGCATTTGCAAAAGCTACTCACATTTTTCAGCTAAAATACCTTTAAATTTGGTATTGTACTTACTAGAACTGTTAATATTTTGACCCACTAACGAGCTCATTAAGCTAACAATGCTTTTCACAACTGGGCTTTTTATAATAATGATATCATTTTTGGTTTTATTTTAGTGGATGTATCAAACAAGATTAAGAATAAATATTTAGTCACTGAAGACTGGAGCCAGTCTACTGCTTACCATGCACATCCTAATATTTGAGTGAGTCCATTTTACTAACTGTTGATGTGTCAAAAATGCTGGATGAGTGACAGTGTAGCAGACTTAGCATTCTGAGGCATCTGATCTGGGTCTATACTGTTAGTTAGGCCTGTCTCCCTGAATACAAAGAGTATGTATCATATTTACCCTAATTATTGGGACACACAGGCCTGTGCAAATACAAATGTAGTGTAGACTCAGATCAGATGCCACAGAATATGGCATGTGATCAGGTCTACATTATTTTGCCACTCATTCAGCAGATATTTAGACATATCAACAGGAAATAAAATGGACATACTCAAGTTTTAGTGTAAGTATGGTAAGGCATTATTGGAAACGATGGACTACCCGATGGACTACCCGCCTAGCATTCTATATAAATCTATAGCGGGCCGTTATCGGCCCATCAGGTACCCTGATGGGCCGATAACGGCCCGCTATAGATTTATATGGAATGGGTAAATATAGTAAAGCACAGTGCAGAGACCCCCAAATCCAGATAAGATGCTTTTTTCTGCGTATAAATATAGATATACCGTATTCGACTTAATTACTGCACATACCCACATGCACAGTCAAGCAATTTTGTAGATTTCAGGTTTCAGCCCATGTATTTTATCTACTTCTTTATAAAAGCATATGTTGTGGATACTCATTTGAGTTGCCGCAACAAGTCAAGGCAATTCAAATGAACACCCACAATATATGCTTTTATAAAGATAATCAGAAACTAATATTGCACAAGCATCATTAATAATCCTCTTATGACGTTCTCTGCTAATCTTTCTTTGTTTAAAGTGTGCCCTTATTAGGTGCATATTTATGCCCCCTCCATTCAAAGAATGGTGGAAGGGCATTAAGTTTTACCCCTGTCCGTCTATGCATTCCTTCCGGGCTCCTGACTCCTAAACCATATGGAATATATTCATGAAACTTTACAGATGACTAAATCATATCAAGACGATGTACCTTGAATAAGGAAGACAACTCTGGCTGATTTGGTTTCTTTCCATTTCTGGGCCATAACTCTTTACCCCTGTCTGTCTGTTCATGGCACTTATGTGCGTGATAGAAAATTTGTGTCCAGGCCATAACTCCTGAACCCTATGGAATATATTCATATAACTTCACAGATGATTTAATCATATCGAGACAATGTGTCACAAACAATGATGAGAAATCTGGCTACTTTGGTTTTGGAATTATCTCTGCTTGCCTAAAACCTATTTACTATTACATAATGCTGAAAATTCATGTCCGGCCCATAATTTCTAAACAGTATAGAATATATTCATGGAACTTCACAGAAGGCTAAATTATATTGAGATGAGTGCCGCGATAAAGGAAGACAACTCTGGCTAATTCAGTTTCTGGGCCATAACTCTTCACCCCTGTCCGTCTGTACATGCCTGCATGCTAAAAAAAAATTATGTCTGGGCCATAACTCCTAAACTGTATGGAATATATTCTTGAGACTTCAAAGATGACTTAATCATATCAAGACGATGTGTCATGAACAATGAAGAGAATTCTGGCCACTTTGGTTTTGGAATTATGCCCCCTTGCCTAAAACCCATATAGTGTAATTCTGATAATTCATGTCTGGCTTATAACTCCTTAACAGTATTGAATATATTCTTGAAACTTCCCAGATGGCTTAATCATATCAAGACGATGTGTCGCAAACAAGGAAAACAACTCTAGGTAACTTTGTTTTTGAATTAACACCCCTTGCCAAAGACCCATGTAGGGTAGATGCTTTCTTCATGTCCTGCTCGTAACACCAAAACCACATGGAATATATTCATGACACTTCACAGACGGCTAAATCATATTGAGATGATGTGTCGGGAAGAAGGAAGAACTCTAGCTAATTCAGTTTTTGAATAAACTCCCTTGCCTAAAATCCATGTAATGTAATGCTTTCTTAGTATATGGCTCATTCCTAAACCATATGGAATATATTCATGAAACTTCACAGCCTCATTTCCCACTAGAAGGTTGGACCCTGAGGTTGGGATTTTCCCATCCCCATTTGAACATCAGTGATGGATTCTATTGTCTTACCTACAAGATCTCTATTATGTGTTTGTATAATCTCCCTGGCCCACCACTCTTGGCCTTGGCCCAGTTGTTCGAAACAAACGATGTCGTTAATTGATGTATTGTTAAAACTTTGTTCATTAAATAAGGCATATATGCTAATATTTTTGCTGAAAAAAGCTTATCACATTTTTTCAGCAAAAATACTTGTGAATTAGATATTGCACTTACTAGAACAGTTAACATTTTGACCACTAACGAGCGTGTTAAGCTAATGATGCTTTGAACAACTGGGCCCTGTAATTTAAGCATTGTGTGAAACAAAGGGCACCGGGCAGGAGCATCCATGTCCCATTGACATTTTTCTAGTTTACTAAAAGGTTTTCCCAGTAATTTTGAAAAATCTAAGTGCACTGTGTGTAAAAAGATCGGATGTGGTAATTTCTAACTTCTCACTGAAAACAAATGTGAGGTGCTTCTAATAAGTACCCACAACATATGTTTTTGTGGAGAAATAAGAAAAATATTTATCTGATACCCCAGCTTATCTGAAGCTATGAGACCCAGATTTTCAGTGTGGTCTTGGTCTAACTGCAAGGATAGCAGGCCTTACCCAACTATAAGCTAATATCAGTTGGATGCCCCACAACACTTTTGCCTCACCCAACCACCCCCAACTTCCCATAAAGCAACAATTTGTATAAAATGTCTAACCCTTAAAGCGCCAAGAAAAACTGCATCTGAAAATGTAGTCTTTTTATGTCCTAAAGGAGCAGTCTGATCTGGGTCTACACTGTTTGCAAAAATGACTTTTAAAATCACAAGCAGATGACAAAGCAGATGACAATATGTGTGACTGGCGCTTTAAGGGCTAACCTAAAAAAGGAAAGTTTCAGTTTGCCTTTTCCTTCTTCAAGAAGTATTAGTAGCCCTGGACTGGCTCCAGTGACTAATCAAAGGGCTGAATAGCCCTGAAATGACAGATTCTATGAGAACTAATAAATTCCAGGTATCATTCTGTTCTCCATTTAAGTATGTGAGACGCTTCTTTGTCGAAAAAAAAAAAAACATGAGCTACAGCGAACAACAAAGACGCTGATCAGCCTGCTCGGACTCGCAGGCTGATCTGCGCCTTTGTTGTTCGCACATATATTAAGGTGGGTTTTCTCAGCAACTCTCACCATAGATCACGCACAAGTTGCACTACTTTTGTATGGACAGCTCTTCAATGGCGTACTAATATACACACATTGAAACATTGGGTCTACTTTTGTGCGCGGATGAATACGAAATTGAATAGTAGTCAAAGTCACTTTCTCTAAAACCGTGCGTGGCAACAAAGAATGACAGATAGAATCTGTCATTAAAAATCCTGTTTGATAATCCACTAAAATAAAACCAAAATAATTATGACTATAAAGGTTGGTCACTAGCCACACACACAGTAAGGTCCAGTGGTCATGCAGGAACCACCTGGCCTTACTGTGTGTGTGGCTAGTTGTGTTTTTTTTAATGTCTTCATTACTTAATAATTGCAAATTATCAGAGACGCGTACATCTCAAGATAAAATGGTAAATAATGAAGGCAATTTGCTTCTTGACATCTGCAAATCAAACAATTTACTAATTTACTTATTCTTAATGGTAGATGTGGCTCAGACAAAAATATTGGCGCAATGACCTTTCGCAACCAGTCAGTTATTGATTATTCTATTGTCTCTCACCAGGCATTGCACTTTGTCAAAATGTTCACTGTATCAGAACTTGATGCTTTATTTTCTGATGGACATGCACTAATTAGCACAACTTTACAATTACAGCAAACTTCAGCAATAGAAAATAAAACACTAAAACAGGTCATAAAAAAGACCAAAACTACCAGAAAATAGGAAATTTGCTTTTGTTGAAAATCTAAATAGATCCAAAATTCAGGAACTAAGCTCATTAATAAATGAAACAAGTGTAAACCAGTTTTCAGAAATACTCAGTGAGTCTGCAAAACTGAGCATTAATGATAATCTTAAAGGAGATTGCAAGATAGGCAAAAAAGTTTGGTTTGGCACCCAGTGTGAAAATGCACGCAAACAGTATCCTTCTGCAAAGTCTAAACATTCAAGAAATCCAACACACTATTCAAAGTCTAATCTCATACAAGCAAGCAAGTATTATAAGAAGAAAATGAATTACTACATAAATAAACACAACAAAGCTACCAAAACTGAATTAAGAAATTTAAAAAGTAAAAATCCAAAAGAATACTGGAAAATCATAAATAGTATTGACAATAAGAAAGTGGACAGCAACATTGAACTTGATTCTCTTTATTCTTTTTTCAAGGACCTTAATGCAGAACCTGATTTCGAAAGCCACCAGACAATTGATAATATGAGTATTGAGGATGATGATGAAGTCCTGAACTCTCCAATTACTGACTGTGAAATCTTGAAATGTATTAAATCTCTTAAAATAATAAAGCTTGTTCTAATGACCAAATAATTAATGAATATATAAAGAGTACATCTGAGATCATGCTCCCATTATATAATTCATTTTTTAATTTAATTCTTGAAACAGGTATATTGCCTGATTCTTGGCTTGAAGGAATTATAAAACCCATATACAAGAATAAAGGTGACCCTCTCCAGCCTCAGAATTACCGGCCTATAACAATATTAAGCTGTTTTGGTAAACTCTTTACAGCTGTGCTTAATTCAAGATTAAATAAATTTCTGAATTGTCATGATATTTTAGAAGAAAACCAGGCGGGCTTCAGAGCCCTGACCATATTTTTGTTCTTCATGCTCTCACTGAAATTCTGAAATCTAAAAAATTAAAATTCTTCTGTTCCTTCATTGACTTCAGTAAAGCATTTGATTCTGTTTGGCGTGTGGGACTGTGGTCAAAATTACTTAAAAATGACATTAATGGAAAGTTTTTTCGTATTATTTATAACTTGTACCAAGGGATAAAGTCTTGTATCTCTTTTAATGGTAATCAGTCTAGCTTTTTTCCAAAGTTTTAGAGGGGTTTGGCAAGGGGAAAACTTGCCACCTGTTTTGTTTGCACTGTTCTTGAATGACTTAGAATTTTTTCTTTCAACCAGAAATTGTTCTGGTATTGATCTCGAGTTGCTGATGATAGTGATATTTGGTACAGATGAAACAGAGTTCCAGAACAATTTAAACGCCTTTTATGAATATTCTAACATGTGGAGATTAGATATTAATTATGACAAAACAAAAATATTGATCTTTGGTACACATAATGATAATCGTTTCGATTTCTAAATGGGTGAGAATAAAATACAAATTTGTAAAGAGTTTAAATATCTAGGGACAGTTTTTACTAAGAGCAGGAATTTTAACAAAGCCAAAAAACATAATTATGATCAAGCAAAGAAGGCAATGCATCTTTTATACAAAAGAATATGTAATTTGAATTTACCTGTTGATTTACAGCTATTATTGTTTGACCAGACGATACTCCCTATAGCCCTTTATGCTTGTGAAGTATGGGGGTTTGAGAACATCCAACTCGTTGAGAAACTTCAAAATGAATTTTTAAGACATATCACAAATTCTAAGAAAAGTACACCAGTATATATGTTGTATGCAGAACTTGGGCATAAACCTATTAATATCAGTATAAAAAATAGAATGATAGGATACTGGCTTAATATTATCAACAGTAAAGACTGTAAATTATCAAAACTGTTGTATAATGTACTTTTACATGAATATAATGCAGGAATCTTTCAGCATAAATGGATTCACTGTATAAAAGAAATACTCATTTCAGTTGGACGTATAGATCTCTTCAATAAAGTTAATGTTGAAAATACAAAATCATTGAAAGAACAAATTTCCAGAGCCCTGGTTGATTTACATATACAGGAATGGTTTTCTAAAATTGAATTGTCCTCTAAAGGAAAAAATTATTATTTATTTAAGCAGGAACTAAATTTTGAAAATTACTTAATAGGTTTTCTAAAATTGAATTGTCCTCTGAAGGAAAAAATTATTATTTATTTAAGCAGGAACTAAATTTTGAAAATTACTTAATAAATCTAAGCAAGAAACATTATAGTTCACTACTGAAATTTAGACTAAGTAATCACAGGCTTCCTGTTGAAACAGGCCGTTGGGAAAACATCCCATTAGATGAAAGGAAATGTAACTTATGCCCAAAAAACATTATTGGGGATGAATTTCATTACCTTTTTGCATGTGATTACTTTCATTCAGATCGGAAACAGTTTTTAAAATCTTACTTCTACAAGAGATCAAATGTTATGAAGTTTAAAGAGCTCTTTTCTACCAAAGATACTCAAACACTTATCAATTTGGCTAAGTTTGTTGACATTATTGTGAAGAAGTTTCCAGTGATGAATTAGGTTATATATATGTATATAATTTAGTAAGGGGTGAAGTGAGCCAGTTTGCACGTGGTAATGGTTCAATTCCTCTACTGGTTTCATATTTGTTCATGGCAGCCAGTTAACCTCCTGGTGGATGAGTGTGAAGCTGGTGGAGGTGATAGGATATTGTTTGTGTGTGAATTGTTTTTTTTTTTTTTTTTTTTTTTTCCTACTTACTTATTGTGTGTACATGTATGCGTGTACCTGCAAACATGTATATGTGTGTATATGCATGTGTGTAGGTGTAGACAGTATGTGATGTATACAATGTGTATTTGTAAACTTTGTTACTTACTTTGGTCATTATGTAGTTTTTTTTTGTTTGTTTATTTTTTTTTTGTTTTTTTTCCCTTCTCTTACACTTCCTGGGTGTGGCCTGAGAAGTAGTTAGATTAATAAAGTTCTATTCTGTTCTGTTCTGTGAAAGTCTGGAGCAACCATTAAAAAAATAAAATGGTTTTTATCTATCAAACCATTCTGTCAAATTTCAACTTTACAACATCACCGGTTTCTGAGCTATGATCAACAAAACATTGAAATAATTTTCCTTTGACCCCTACTCCACAGCCAAAACTCTAGTGGCCCACCCCCTAGCCCCACCCAAGTTGTATGACCAACTCTGCCCCCTCCCCCCGAACCAAGTCGATGAGAGTTGTGGGGACAAGACAATAAGTGTGCCGACAAGATAACAAGATAATAAGTCGTTAAGGTAGTATCTTGTGTGGACAAGATATTATCTTGTGCAGACAAGATAAGAAGTGCTTAGAAAAACATGTTGTATTAAAAAAAAAACATATTGTATAAAAAAATGATACTATCTTGTGTGGACAAAATATTATCCTGTGCAGATAAGATATTATCTTGTGCAAATAAGGTATTAAGTTGTCCAAACAAGATGTTGTTTTCCGATCTTTTTTGCACAAAATGATATCTTGTTCGGACGACTAAAACCAGTAAAACTAGCATGTCCCTTCCTCATCCTGGGTTCTGTCCTAACATGACTTTAGCATGAGAAAATATTTTAAATATTATAAACTGTCACCTGCTGCTATTTAAATTCAACCTGTTAAACATTAAACCATTACAACTTTACATGCTGGGTAAAAATTTCACCAAACAACATTCTGAAATATTTTTTCTTATTTTTCCTAAAAAAAATAGGATTTGACATTTCATGCAAATTGTCTCTTTAGGAGACTATTTGCATGAAGTGTCAGAACCTGTTTTCTCTTGAAAAACTAATAAAACTATCATTAGTTTGTCATCTGCTGAATTTGTTGCATGATAAATGTTAAATAAATATGACAATAAACATGTTTATTCACCCTGGAGTATGTCATAAATATAAATAAAATATTTATTTTGTAATTGTCCAGCTGGTAATGACAGTTAGCAGGTAAACTGTCTTCTCTCAAGAGAACACTTGCACTTGCATGTCAAGTTTCCCTGAAAACAGAGTGACATGATTGGAATGAAATGCCAAGCCCTATTTTAAAGAGAAATAATTACCGTAAAAATTCAAACTCTTTCACTCTGAAAGACCCAAGCAAAATTTGTAGCAGACAACCTTCCTGAAATTTCTATTTCATTTCTTTTTTTCTTTTTTTTTTCATAGAAAATAAATTGACATTTCATGTGAATCTTCTGCTTGGCAGATGAGATTATTCATATGTATCTGATGATTCACATTAATGGTCAAGACTTATTTGCTATGAAAAATAAAAAGAAAGTATTATTGTGTTGTCTGCCGCAGTTGTGATTTATGCGCTTTATGGGTTAAATACTGTGTTTACTCTAAGTATTGGGGCAGATATCACAAAAACACGCCTATATAATTTTGACCCCCTTAAACCCCACTTTTATATAGTAAAACTGGGGTTTACAGGGGTATACATTATTTTTCTTATTTTGCTAAAAAACATAGATTGTGGGTACTTGATAGAACTGCCTCGCCAAGGCAGTTCTAATGAGTACCCACAATCTATGTTTCGAGCAGAAATATGAAAAATATCAGATTTTTTTATTTGAAAATTTTTCTTTTTTGGTTGTAAATTTTTCAATTTATTTGAATAGGCATGATTCTAGAGCAAATGGTGTAGACATGATCAGACATTGCAGTACTCAGTCTGCACTGCTTGTCATTAATCGAGCAAGAACAAAAATGGATTTTTTTTTTTTTTTTTTTTTTTTTTGAAATTTAGAACTAGCAGACAAACTGATGTTTTTCTTATTTATCAAAAAAAAAAAAAAAATGGTTTTGACATTTCATACAAAATGTCAGATTCTATTTTCAGGGAAACAATACAAATATTTCAAAATGCTGCCTGCTGGAATTTGTTTCCCAGCATGCTAAGTGTTAAGGTAAATATGGTAATTAGTAGTCCTTTAAGTCTGCAGCAGGGCTAATTTCTGTATGGGACAGTGGTAAACCAATATTAACACACTTCTTATAGGGTTATATTATTAATCCTTAAAGCACCAAGCAAAATTTGTAGCAGACAACATTCAAATTTTTTTTTTATTTTTCAGAGAAAACAAGTCTTGACATTTTGTGTGAATCATCTGCCAAGCAGATGATTCACATGAAATGTCAAGACTTGTTTTCTCTGAAAGGCAGATGATTCACACAAAATGTCAAGACTTGTTTTCTCTGAAAAAAAAAAAAAAAAATTGTCGTCTGCTGCAGTTGTGATTGGGGCTCTAAGGATTAATAGAATGTTAAAGGCCAATCAACTTGATCTGTCCTGATCTTTGCATTTAATTTTCATCAGGATATGTCCATTGTACAGAGCCTTTTATTAATAACCTTCCAGCTTCTCGATATGACTTAAATAATGTTGAAAGGGATGTAAAAGATCAAATCATCGTCAGCATTGTCCACTGTACAATTTAGGCATGACAATCTGAAAATATTGCATTCTATGGGAAATGGGTATTCACTCACCTTTATAGGTTATAAATAACCGTTTACACAGTAAACAGTAAACATACTTATAACTATTATTATGTAAAGGTCAAAGTGACAGGTCAATTTGGGCGGCCTATATAGGCCGCCCAAATTGACCTGTCGCTTTGACCTTTGGATGACTATATTTATAAGTAATTGTTTACTGTATAAATGGGTACTATGTGTACAGGTGAGTGATTTGCTGTTTCACGTGGAATGCAGGATTTTCTTACTACTATACCTGAAGTGAGCAGTTAGAGAAAATAATACTTGATGTTTCCTGTGACTTGTCTGCAAACCTTATTTTCTCTGAAAAAGAAGGGAGAAAAAATGAAAAATAATGATAATAAATAGATAAAAAATAAGTCATCTTCTGCAGTTGTGGATTAAATTATCTCCCTATCAGCTACTTTCATATCAACCTACATATATATTGATATCACTGTGTCTGGTGTGGATAAGTCATATAAAAGTACAATAAATCATGTTTTGAGTATATGGTCATTATCAGACTTTAAACACATAATAACTTTTGAATCATTAAATAGGTTTGTTTTTGTGTTATGTTGGACTTTGTCAAATTTAATAATTTCATTTGTTTTGTGTCTTAATTGTGTATCTTAAATTTCTTCTGGATACAGATGTGTTCATTTATGAAATTGCTAAAGTGACTGTGATGGAAATTTGTTCGAAGAAGAATTTACTGTTCCAGTGATTGTGTTGATCGAATATTTTATTGATACTAATATGATAGTGACTTTGTTCTTGGATGGTGTATAAGCATGAAAAATAAATTGTGTGTTAATGAATCTGGCAACAGATATAAATCTTGATGAAACAGCTTATCTGGATCCATAGCTCCAGATAAGATTTTTTCCAAGAAGTTTTCATGATCACTGAAAACATGCCTCTATAATTTTGACCATCTTCAGCCCCACTTTTATATAGTAAAACTGGGGTTTATAGGGGTATACATTATTTTTTCTTATTTTTGCTTGGAAACATAGATTGTGGGTACTCATTAGAACTGCCTCACTGAGGCAGTTCTAATGAGTACCCACAATCCAGGTTTTGAGTAGAAATATGAAAAATATGAGTTTTTTTTTATCTGAAGATTTTCAGGTTTTGGAGGTGAAATTTTCTATATATTTGAATAGGCGTGTTTTCGTAATGAGCTATATTTCTCAATAAAAATGCATGTGGATCACCCTATTTCGCCAAGGCGATTCCGGTGATACCCACAACATCATAGCTCCAGACAAGGATCTTTCTTCAACCAAAAAATACTGATATTTTTCTTATTTCTCCACAATAACATATGTTGTGGGTACTCATTAGAAGCACCACACTAAGTTGCTTCTAATGAGTACCACAACATATGTTTTTGTGGAGAAATATGAAATTATAAAGTGGTTACCCCCTCTAATCTGGAAGTATAATGGAGAAATAAGAACTGCCATATTCGACCTAATTACCACACAGATCCTATAAGCGCACAGTCAAATAATTTCTTAGTCTTCAGTTTACAGATCGTGTACTTTAATTTATTGCTTTATAAGAGCATATGTTGTTGGTACTCATTTGAATTGCCTCCCCTTGTCGAGGCAATTCAAATGAGAACCAACAACATATACTTTCATAGAGAAAATCAGAAAAAAAATTGCATCAACATCATTAAATATGCTCTCATTCAGTTCCTTGCTTATCTTTCTTGTAAGGTAGATATTTTACTACGGTAAATGTCCTAAAATTTCGAACACTCTAAAATTTCAAACACCTAATATTTTTGCCCAAAATAATTTCTGGAAATGTCCTAAAATCTCGAACAGTAGCAGTTTTGTAGAAAGGGGATTTCTAAAATTTCGAACACAGCTTTCTTCAAGTATTTTTTTTAACGGCACATTCTAATTTCGGTAACGTTTTTTTTTTTTTTTTTTTCCGCCGTTACGGAACCGGAAACTAAAGTAGTAATGTGTTGAAAGCCACCGCAAAACGTAAATGCACACGGCAGTGTCATAACGAATTTTATGTACATAAATGGCATGGAAACCGTATTTTAATTTTATACAGACCCAGGAGATACTGACTGAAAATTCCCAAGAAAAAAAAAAAAGAGACTTCCATCACAATGTTAACCATTTCCACGCGACAGTCACGTGGATGTCCGTGTGATAAGGTTAGATTATGAGCAGGCGATCTAGAACTGTTTTTACCTTATGGCAGACATGATAAATATTCCTGTTGAAAAACGAAGGCCAGGATAATCTATGGATCCACGCTGTACGATCTGACTATTTGCTGTTTATTTGTATATATCACCACTACTTCGTATGTCTTATTGCTATACCTACGTAGATTTTCATGGGTCTGCTCAGATACGCCATGCACCGGGCGACGACTCGCAATTCTAGGACAGTCTCATTTCCAGTATAGATTACAAAAATATATGTGAAAATACAGAAAATGCAACAGTCACATTCCCTTGCCCTGCATGAAGAAACCGCATGCTCGTAACGGTAACATCACGAGAAATCGTAGCGGAAACCCCTAAGAGGGAAAACACTTATGTTCGTTAAATTACAGAGCATTTTTTTGTCAGAAATGCATATGAAACTGACAGGTATTAAAAATAGAACCTAAGTATTGAGACAGGCCTATGCAAACTGTAGACTCAGATCAGACGCCGCAGAGTAAAAAGGAATGAAACTAGTTAGGGGGAGGGGGACATAGAACAGAGATTGCGAATCTTTGGTTAAAACATCACTGTTTCAGTGATGGTTTTACATTCGTTCTGCGGCGTCTGATCTGGGCCTACACTGTTTGCTCAGGCCTGTCTGTCCGAATATGTAGAGTAAGTATGGAAATTCGATCAAATCTAATCCCTTCAGCAGTCATCCTGCATCCACCCCTGATTAATTAAAAAAATGTTGGGTCCGACTCGTAATATTCATCAAGGCATATGCAATTAGCTCCCTTTAAACAGTAAACACCTAAAGCGTGAGGACCTTACTCCGCATTTAACAGGGTATAAATAAATATTAGTACTGTTATTCTTTTACATTATGTATATATTGAGAACATTATAATTATTAAAATACCCAGAAAATGAACAGTCACAAAGCAACATTTCCCTTTCCCCCCGCATTAAGAAACCGTGTGCTCGTAGCGGTATGTCATGTGAAATCGTGGCGGGAAACCTCTTCGAGAGAAAAATAAACTTATTTTATTGAGTCTTTTCTCGTTAGAAACGTATACGAAACTGGCACATATTAAAAATTTAAAGAACCTAAATATTGGAACAGACAGGCCTATGCAAACAGCGCAGACCAGACGCCAAAGAGAACAAGGGAATGAAACTAATTTGGGGGATTGCGTTTTCAAGATCGTCCTCCGAGAATATTCGTTTCTTAATTAAAGCCAGTATTGGTGTCTTCACAGGTATTCCTGTACTTTTCACGGATATTCTGGTATTTCGGTAGTATTCCGGTATTTGGTAAGTCGTGTGACAGCTATACCAGAATTCTAAAGTTGATCTGATCATTTCAGCAAAGCGTGACGCACATGTGATAATAAGAATGCGCTACAAGCGAAATTGTAAATTAGCATGTGCATCCGCGCATTCTGATCTGGGTCGTTCCTGCTCGTCTGTACACTGTGTCCTTCGATAATATCTGCCGCTAATATTTAAGTTTAGCGTGCCAAAGGTATCAATAAGCACGCCGAAAACGTTTTTGTCGTGGGGATTAACGCCTCCAGCAAAATATTTCCTGTCTGACCGCGTGATTGTCATGATATGCTCAGTGCATCCTATTTGAACAGGTAATGGTCCCAACAGAGATGATAGGTCCCAACAAGCCAAAATGAACCTAATCATTTGTTACAAATGTGATCAGTCTGTGCACTTGCTGGAGACTGCGATTCTTGTATTACAGTGTTTTGTACCAATGATCTATCAGCGAATTGAGTAGACACCATTCTGCACTAGACTGCGTCTCGCACTCTGATGTGACTTACACATATACACAAAGGGACATTTTCGCCTTAACAGAGATCTATTGAAAGGATTACTATTGATGACATATATTCTTGCAATAAGTTTCGGTACCGAATTCTAAATGACAATACATTTTTTAAAGAAAGAAATATTGCGAAAAACGATAATTGCATTTCACAGGTTTGGCATACGTAGTTCAGTTTGGTGTTGAGCTAAAATCTTTGATCTTGATCAGGCTGCATTCAGATCTAGCTGGTTCTCAGAGACCTGGTTGTCCGTACAACTGTTCGTTTATGTATGAGTCCTTTCCAATAGAAACGACCTTATGACATTTGAGACCGGCATAGACAAAATCAACTTGCGCATCCGCGCAGTCTATGTTTCGGGGCGGTCTGATCTGGGTCTACGCAAATCGCCAACAGAATGCATTATGTCAGCAAGCAGTGTGAATACTGCGCTGCAAAACGGAGGAAATTCTAATCAGTCTGCGCTTTTCACATTAAAACTACGTACACTTCACCTTTGAGGAAAGGGACTTTTGTGTTTCTGTAGTGGCTCAAACAAGAAGTATTTTGGTCAGCTTATGTATCTCAGTGCGGCAAAGGGAAGAGGGTTGTTACGTAAGAAGACAGTGGACTAAGCCAACCTATTTTAAGAAAGTGGCACATTCCCGGAGTGCCGAACAAACGTATCTGGCGATTAATTAGTGTACCGGATAATTAATTGTTTTGTTACGAGAAACATTATTCGACATAGAATTAACCGGATGGAATTGAAAACAAACATCAGTGTGGTAATTATTTATTAGTTCATACAATTTCACATTCAGTTTACCAATCAGACATAGCAAATAAGAAAACCCTTTCGCCGTGAAGGTCCTTTTTTGTCGTTTTGGGTATCCGAAAGCGTCCGATAGCCAGGTCAATTTTGGCTGTAAGTGAATCTGTCCTAAAATTTCGAACAGTAAATTTTTTAGCAAATCATAATTTCTAAAATTTTGAACAGCAAGAACTGAAATTATTTAATTTTGTTCGAAATTTTAGGACATTTACCGTACATGTTTTACCAGTAATTTTGAAAAACTTTAGCGCATGGTGCAGTAATTAGCTCAAATATGGTATTTGTTTGGATACCACATACCACTCTTATCCAGAGCTGTGGGATCTGCACTGTTCAGAGGGCTCTAGGTTTGAAATGGTCTTGTTTCAGGACATTATTATGTGCCAAGCAAAATTATAGCAGATGAAAGTCTAATTTTTTTTAAACTTAAAATTCAGAGAAAATATGGCTTGACATTTCATGTGAATTGTCTTCAAGGCAGTTGATTCACATGAACTGTGAAGCTTTTTTTTTCTCTGAATAAATATAATACATATTTTTCAAAATATCATGATTAGCAGGTCTTTCACTCCTCCGCTAGTGGCGACTTTTGTCGTCTGCTGATAACCTTTGCAAACAGTTTGGACCCAGATTAGGCCCAACAAAACATCAGACCTGATGTGGATCCAAACTGTTTGACACTCTGATGGTATCCCTGACAGACTTTTTTGAAAAAGTTAATTTGAAAAAGAAATCCACAGATGACAAAAAAGTATGCAAAATTAAATTACCCAGCATGCAGAGTTAAGGGTTAAAAGCTGTAGCATTGTTGGATTTAGCACTTCGCACTCTAGCTAAACTTTTCAGCAGACTACAAATTAAATTTTTTTTTTTTTATTTCTCCCTGAAAGCAGGTTTTGACGTTTCATGCAAATTGTCTCCAGACAATTTGCATGAAATGTCAAATCCTGTTTTCTAGGAAAAATAAGAAGAATATCAATATGTCTTCTGCTGAATTTTACAATACCCACAGTTTTATATGCATTCCTAAATATGGCTGTTGTAAAGATATACTATAGTAATAATAAGAAAAGGTTGGTGGTATGTTTAGCACAATTTTTGTACCAAAACTTAATTCTTAACCGTTACTACTTTATAGGCTAATTCAGCAGATGACAAATTGATGTATTTCTTATTTTTCTTAGAAAATAGATTTTGACATTTCATGCAGTCGGCCTCGGTGGCTCAGTTGGATGCGCCGTCCGACTGGAGACCAGGAGGTCGTGGGTTCAACCCCCGCCGAGGTCGGCAACATTCTTTCGTGGAGATTGATCATGAAATATTTTCTACGGTCATTCTCTCCCTTCCGCTGATTCAAGAAGGGCAGTTGTCAGTTTCTGGCGAAAGAATGTGCACAATACTGGTTAACCGCTTAGAGGACTAAGCCTGCCCAGTAAACGTGTGGTTAAGTAAACTGACCGCGCTCGACATGACCCAATTGGGTTGACTGGGCCGTAAAACCTCAACACAAACAATTGACATTTCATGCAAATTTTCTCTTTGGGAACAATTTGCATGCAGTGTTAAAGCCTTTTTTCTGGGAAAAATTTAAAATATTTCATATTTTATAAATATTTCAAACTGTCAACTGCTGAAATTTTTGCCAAGCATTAAGAGTTAACATGTCCTCTGGAGACTTTGTTTGAAGATTTAACAATGACTCAAAACTAGGTTTCCTTGCATGACAGTTTTTTATTTGAAAATTATTTTTAATGTGCAATTTAGCATGTCTTAATCAGGAGGGAAAATATCGAATAACATTGTTTCTTGTTGTGTGACTCATTGGCTTCCTACAGGATTATGATTCTTAACTTTTAGCATGCTATAGGCAAATTCAGCAGACAGCGAATTTATTATATTTTTCTTATTTTCCCAGAAAATACAATTTGATATTTCATACAAATTGACACAATTTGTATAAAATACTGAATCATATTTTTTGGGGAAAATAAGAAAAATATTTCAAAATATTTTCTGCTGAAATTGTTACCCAGCATACAAAGCTGTCAGAATTGCCAGGCAATGTTTAAGCAGACTAGACATGGCGATATGTTATAATTTGGATTGATATCTCACTATAATATGTAAGGGACTTAGCATTATGGAATGCAGAGGGCTTGTTAACCCTTGTCTTGCTGAATAAATTAAGATGCCACACCCACTTCTAATTTTCAGCCAATCAGATTATTTGAACCAGATTGTTGATACAAATTCACATACTTAATGCCAAACAGTGTAGATCCAGGTCAGTTGGCTTCTTCAGAAGCCAACTGATCTGGATCTACACTTTGGTAAAGGCAGGGCATATCCGGGTTCAGTAGGACTAGGGTTAAAAGGAGTATTTGGTGACAATTGTGGCATAATTTTCTCCAGTTCTCCATAAAAACATATGTTGCAGGTACTCATTAGAAGTGCCTTGTGCGCTTCTACAAGGCACTTCTAATGAGTACCTACAACATAATTTTACATAATTATCCCACCACATTCTGTGGGAGTGATACGGTATTTATGATAAATATTTGGAAATGTAAACTCTTTATAATACTTGTCCTAAAATTTGAACAAGTCCAACTACTGTATTTACCCTAAGTATTCGGACACCTCAGCTCCTTACCATACTTGTTCTAAAATTTGAACAAGTACAATTTACTATCCAATGTTGTGTCTAAAAATTGCTGGATGAGTGGCAAACAGTGTAGAACCTCATGCGATGTCACATTCTGATCTGGGTCTACATTGTTTGCTCAGGCCTGTCTGTCCGAATACATACGGTAAATATGGTATTTGTTAGTGTGTCTGAAATCTGCTGGCTGCGTGTCAGACAGTGTAGGGCCTCGGTGGCTCAGTTGGATGTGCCGTCCGACTGGAGAACAGGAGGTCGCGGGTTCAACCCCAGCCGAGGTCGGCAACATTCTTTCGTGGAGATTGATCATGAAATATTTTCTACGGTCATTCTCTCCATTCCGCTGATTCAAGAAGGGCAGTTGTCAGTTTCTGGCAAAAGAATGTGCACAATACTGGTTAACCGCTTAGAGGACTAAGCCTGCCCAGTAAACGTGTGGTTAGGTAAACTGACCGCGCTCGACATGACCCCATTGGGTTGACTGGGCTGTAAAACCTCAACACAAACAAAATCAGACAGTGTAGACCCTCATCAGATGCCACATTCTACTGCAAATCATAGCTCCAGATAAGAAGATAAGAGGCTGAGCCAACTGCCCTTTTAGGGGTCTCCCCATTAAAATGGCAGAGGAATTGTTAAGGAGGAGTATTTGGTGATAATTCTGGGATAATTTTTCTTTTCTTCTTTCTACATAAAAATATATATTGTGGGTACTCATTAGAAGTGCCTCGAGGCACTTCTAATGAATACCCACAACATATGTTTTTATGCAGAACTGGAGATAATTATCCCATAATTGTCACCAAATACTCCTCCTTAACAATTCCTCTGAATGGGATAAGTGTTTCACTGAGGCATGGTTAGACTGGCATCAGTCTATTGATTTAAACAATGACTGCATAAAAGTGCATTAATTGTACCTATAATATCAAATGAAACCACATTTTTCTCTTCTCATTTCTCTTCTGATACTCAAATCAATACCACGCTCTGCAATAATGATATAATATTGGTTTTGTTAGCTCACCTGAGCACGAAGTGCTCATGGTGAGCTATTGTGGTCAGTCAATGTCCGTCGTGTGTCGTGCATCGTGCGTCGTCCAGCATCAACAATTGCTTTAAAAGCCTACACCCCTGGGCCAATTGACTCGATACTTGGTAGGAAGCATCAGGGTGACCTGCCATGGCTACCATCTTGAAAATCTATTTTTGGCTTCTTCTCCTGAACCGAAAGGCCAATTGACTCCAAACTTGCTAGGAAGCATGGGGGTGATGTGTAGATCAAAAATAGCTCAAATCGTGCCAATCGGAAATCCAAGATGGCCGCCATCTTGAAAATCTTTTTTTTGCTTCTTCTCCTGAACCGAAAGGCCAATTGACTCCAAACTTGCTAGGAAGCATCGGGGTAACTTGTAGATCAAAAATAGCTAAAATCGTGCCGATCGGAAATCCAAGATGGCAGCCATGGCCGCCATGGTGGCCATCTTGAAAATCTATTTTTCACTTCTTCTCTTAACCCCAAATGCCAGTTGACTCGAAACTCGTAGGAAGCATCGGGGTGACTTGTAGATCAAAAGTAGCTAAAATCGTTCTAATCAGATATCCAAGATGGCCGCCATGGTCGCCATCTTGAAAATCTATTTTTCTCTTCTTCTCCTGAGCCGAAAGGCCTATTGACTCCAAACTTTGTAGGACGCATCAGGGTAACGTGTAGATCAAAAGTAGCTAAAATCATGCTGATTGGAAATCCAAGATGGCCATCTTGAAAATCTTTTTTTCGCTTCTTCTTCTAAACCCAAATGCCAATTGACTTGAAACTTGGTAGGAAGCATTGGGGTGACTTATAGATTGAAATTGGCTAAAATCATTCTGATTGGAAATCCAAGATGGCTGCCATGGCAGCCATCTTGAAAATCTGTTTTTCACTTCTTCTCCTGAACCAAAAGGCTTACCGGTATTGACGTTAAACTAGGTAGGAAGCATCAGGGTGACCTGTAGATCAAAAATAGCTAAAATTATCCCTATCAGAAATCCAAGATGGCCGCCATGACAGCCATCCTGAAAATCTATTTTTTGCTTCTTCTCCTGAACTGAAAGGCCATTTGAATCGAAACTTGGTAGGAAGCATTTGGGTGACTTGTAGATCTAAAATAGCTTAAATTGTTTGATTGGAAATCCAAGATACCAAGTTCATTGAAAGTAACGAGGTGATTTGTAGATCAACAGTAGCTAAAATCATTCTGATTGGAAATCTAAGATGGCTGCCATCTTGTTTATGTTTATTATATTTCCCTGCTACTGTGCTGTTTACATGTATAAAATCATATTTCTTCAGAAACCAATTAGCCAATTGCCTCCAAATTTCATATTGATCCTACTGTTGACATGTGATTGAGAGTTTGTTCAAATGATAATGCTCCATTGACTGTCATGCCATATATAATATTCTTCTTCAAAATTAAGAACTGCTTGAAGGTTGATCTTTTCATTAGCTACGATGACAGGACCGGAAAAATGTCTGCATATCTGCAGTGGCTATGTCACTCAGGTGAGCGACCCATGGCCCATGGGCCTCTTGTTTTAGTGGATGTATCAAACAGGATTTAAGAATAAATATTTAGTCACTGGAGACTGGAGCCAGTCTAAGATTTAAAAAGGACTGTGTGCACTTGGTAGTTTTTCTGCCATCTTTTATGACTTCCTGTTTGCTTTCCTGCACACCAAGCACCAATACCCCTTTTCAGAAGGGAGGCAAAAACAGTTATGACTAATTGCCTCCCTTGAAAGTGTATCCATTCTTAAGCCACACAGTTATGTATCCACCTGTGTGTAAGATACCACCATATCTAGTGTGTAAATGTAACACCATGCTATGGGAAAATTCATCAGCAACTTATGGTATTTTTCTTATTTTCCTGGAAATAGGATCTGACACATCATGCAAATTGTTTCCTAGTCAAATCCTATTTTCTAGGAAAAATAAATAAAATATTTCATAATGCCATATGCTGAAATTTTTACCCAGCATGCGAAAAGTTAACTGGCATAAATCATGACAAATGGATCCTGATGCCATCAATCTAACTGGTTCAGAGAAAGATTATTTAGTATCAGTACTTGTTATTTATGGCTGGTCTGAATAATGCCATGGTCTAGACCAACAAACCAATTTGTCTCCTTTTGGGAAACAATTTAACAATTTATCTTACTCATGAGATACACAGTCCACTCTCCTGACTTCAGAGCACGAAGCCCTGAGTTCGAATCCTGGTAGAGGCAAACCAGCTCATGACTGTATGGTGCTTCATAGACTGGCTCCACTCTCCAGTGACTAAATATGTTTTCCTTATAACCCTTTTCATTAATGCACTAAAATAAAACCAAAGTAATATCATGACTATAACGGCTTGTCACTAGTGACCAGCCTTTACAGTCATGATATTTTTTGGTTGTATTTTAATGGATTATCAAACAGGATTATGAGAAAAATAGTTAGTCACTGGAGACCGGAGCCAGTCTAGGTGCTTCATTGCACAAAGCTTTACATTGTCATCCTTTCATTGTCTCAGCATGACTTAAATAGTGTTCAAAGGGATGTAAGTTTGGTATGTAAGATAGTTTATAGGTGAGCCCCAAAAGTGTTGTATTCTAGCAAAAATTTACAGATTATATAGTCAAATTACCATTTATGTTCATTTTTCTTTTTAATACATACATTTTTGTTTCAGTACAACAGGGTTGCTCAGTTAACATGGTTTTTGTTTTGGATCTTAACCCTTGTCCTGCTGATCCCGGATATACCCTGCCTTTGCAAACAGTGTAGATCCAGATCAGTTGGCTTCTGAAGAAGCCAACTGACCTGGATCTGCATGTTTGCCATTCAGTATGTGAATCTATATCAACAACCTTGATCAAGTATTCTGATTGACTGAAAATTAGAAATGGGTGTGGCTTCTTAATTTATTCAGCAGGACAAGGCTTAAAGAAGTGGTGGTGTGGTATACTTTTTTTTTTTCAGTTTAAAAGACCCACTTCATCATATAACAGTGTATAATGTTATGCCATTCAGTGTCTCTGCCCCTGTGTCCATAAGTCCATCTGTACTTGATTTCTTGTGGTAATGAGTATTTATTCACAGATTTCATGCAAACTTTTGCAAACATGTTAGTATCAGGGATGAGTGATTTAGTTTTGTCATTTTTGAGAGAGTTACAGCCTTTTTCAGTGTCTTAGCATTGGTTTTTGGTCTCTGGTTCCTTTACTATACAGA
Source organism: Anodontia alba (assembly GCA_964016985.1). Lineage (NCBI taxonomy): Eukaryota > Metazoa > Mollusca > Bivalvia > Lucinida > Lucinidae > Anodontia > Anodontia alba. Next base: position 60,290,163 of record OZ024833.1, on the reverse strand, counting down.
ATATCTGGATGAAACATCAAAGACATGTAGTGGTACTGAGGCTATACATTATCATCAAGGACAGTTACTCTGTCTGGTGGAGTTCTTGAGTTATCTGCACTTGATATATCTGAAAAATGGACTGGCCTATAGTTCTTTCATAACAGAAAATGTAACATCTGGATGAAATTTAAAAGTGTAGAGTACTATGTGCTATACATTCTGGCCAAGGATTGCTATTCTGGCTGTTCCAATTCTTGAGTTATCTGCCCTTGGTGTATCTGAAAATGAGATGGACATATGCAAGCCCTCAAATATCTGAAATATGGATATTGTCTATAGTAGTGGGGTGGGATGTTTTTTGTTGTTTTTTTTTTCATATGTTTCTCAATGTATGTTGCAGATGATTAGAATTACTTCAGTTTGTTTATTCTAATGAATACTCACAACATTAATTATGGTCCTATCTGAGCATCATTGGTAGAAAAGAGTTCTTTGGGCTTCATAACATTGGGTTTCTTGTAGATATAAGGTTTTAAAAATAATCATTTGCAAAAATATAATGAAATTCATCCCCAATATCAGCTTTTTAACATACATTACATTTCCTTTCATCTAGCGGGATATCTGTTGATGTGTCTTGGCAGCTGCTGGATGACTGGTAAATAGTGTAGATCCTGTTCAGATGTTGCATTCTGTGGAATCTGATCTGGGCCTACATTGTTTACTCAGGCCTGTCTGTCCCAATACTTAGGGTTATTATGGTGTCCAGTGACTCTATATGTGGGCTGCAAAGACTAACACTTTGCATGCTGGGTAAACATTTCAACAGACAACATTTTCAAATATTTTTTCTTATTTTTCCTAGAAAATAGGATTTGACACTTCATGCAAATTGTCTCCATAATAATTATCATAATCAGACTTTTGATTAACGTGCAGGTATAGTGGCAACATCCACATCAGTGGGCCCCCTTCCAGATAGATGGCTTGCTGCACGCATGGCAGATCTCACACCAGATCTCCACATACTTCTATCATGAGGGTTGATAGCCGAGAGCTTCCACTCTCTGCAATCCCTCTCTGTCAGCTGCTTCCATGTCATCTTGGGCCTCTCAAGCCCATACTTTCCCTCAGCCTGTATGTGAAAGGCTGTCTTGACTGCACCATTAGAGTGTTCCACATGTCCATACCAGCGGAGCCTTCTCTCCTTCAGAATGAGGACCAGATCCTCAATGCCAAGCTGTGCAGGTAGCTCATTGGACCTGGTTGTGATAACATCTTGCAGCCTGATGTTGCAGATCTGTCTGATCATTGCCCTGTCATTCCGCTGCAGACATTGGAGGTTTGACCCCGTCAGCGGCCAAGCCCCACCAGCACAGAGCACCGCGCCCCGCACACAAGAACCGCACATGCATCCCGATAGAGAGGTGGCACAAAGAGAGGACCCGCAGCAGCCTGGGCCCCGCTGAAGGAGACAATTTGCATGAAGTGTCTGATCCTATTTTCTAGGAAAAATAAAAAAAAATATCATCAGTTTATCATCTTCTGAATCTGCCCATAGTGTGGTAAGTGCTAATCAGATAGTGTAAATTTGCAGGCTGACCAACATATAAGCTCCAGACAAGGCACATTTTTCAACCCAAAAATATTGATATTTTCTTATTTCTCAATGAAAACATATGTTGTGGTACTCATTAGAAGTGCCTCTGAATTTTTTTCTTATTTCATCATGAAGACATAGGTTAAAGTATTCATTAGAAGCAAGCTACTGAGGTTCTTCTAATGAGTACCAACAGCACATTTGTTTTTGTGCAGAAATAAGAAAACATTTGTATAATACCCTACCCCACCACTCCTATGTGGAGCCCCAAGGAGCTTATGACAGCTCTTAGAGCCCTCATGTGCCCTCATGTGCCCTGAAGGCAATTTTTCATTAGGTGCAGGTCATTTATCTTTTGGTGAGGTTTTTATCCCATTACATGCAATTGATTTTCCCCCACAGACATAAAATTAGCTTTTTCATATAAATACTTAATGATCTATATGGTAGACTTGCTTCTTACTTAATAGCCCACTTTGAGGTTGTTTTTTTATGGGCTTATTCTATTAATTCCCTAGCAAGTCCTTCTGTCCTTCTGTATGTTGACCCAAACAAAATATGTATGGAATAGCTCCCAAGAATGACTGTAGAAAATATTTCATGATTGATCTCCATAAAAAGAATGTTGACAGATCCATTGGGGATCGAACCTGTTCCTTCCTGATCATCAGTCAGACACCCATCTGACTGAGCCACAGAGGCTGGCTGGTCTGCCTTGTGCCTCCACAGCAGATTTTCATCCATGCAGGTTGAAATCACTTCCCCTCACCTCCCACCCCCACACACCCAACACACATACAGTTTGAAGCCAGCGTCTTGATAAGAACCAGATATCAGGTCTAGACTGTTTGCCGTTCATCCAGCAGATTTAGGCACACCAACAGACCTTTTTAAGAAAGGTCTGGGTGTGCAAGAAAGCAAGCAGGAAGTCATAGAAGTTGTCTCCCTTGTAAGTATATTCAGTCCCTTAAATAAGAATACAAAAATTGCATATATATAATGGGACAGATAGTTAACCATTGTCCTGCTGAACCCGGATATACCCTGCCTTTGCAAACAGTGTAGATCCAGATCAGTTGGCTTCTGAAGAAGCCAACTGATCTGGATCTGCACTGTTTGCAATTAAGTATGTGAATTTATAGCAATAATCCGGATCAATTAATCTGATTAGAAGTGGGAATGGCCTCTTAATTAATTCAGCAGGACAAGGATTAAAACCTTTGCATTCTGTGGCGTCTCATCTGGGTCTATACTGTTTGCTCAGGCCTGTCTGTCCGAAAACATACTGTATATATGGTACTCTCTTTGCTCAGGCCTGTCTGTCCCAGTACTTGGGTAAATAGGACATTTCCCTCTGGGCTAGTCTATGTGTGAAATAACCAGTAGCTGTGTATTTTCTTCATTGGAGATGCAACATGCAAAAAGAAGCTTTAGAGCCTATGTGAGAATTGATGGCCCTAACAGCATTTTTGCAATTCTTCATTTTGCTTTTCATTTATAGAATCCTTGGTACTGAAGAATCTTTTTGCAAAAAGTGAAGACCCTGATCAGACTGCATGAATGCAGAGGCTGAGCTGGGTCTTTGATATTTGCATATGCATTAAGTGCCTTTTTCACTTATACAACCCACTTCTTGATTTCTAACTGGCTTATATATTTTATCTATATCATCTGAATGTTCTGACTGCAGGTTTTAATTTCTGGATGAGGCAAGTTAGAAATTCCATCCATGTCAAGGTTACTCTTTCATAAACACTGGAAATGTGGAGATTATTAACCCTAGTCCTGCTGAACCCAGATATACCCTGCCTTTGCAAACAGTGTAGATCCAGATCAGTTGGCTTCTGAAGAAGCCAGCTGATCTGGATCTGCAGTTTGCCATTAAGTATGTGAATTTATATCAACAAATAATTTGATTGGCTGAAAACTAGAAATGGGAGTGGCATCTTAATTTATTCAGCTGGACAAGGGTTAAGCTGATCCTTGGATTTAATGATTTCATTTACTATCAAGTGCAGTTCATTTGAGTAATATCGAAAACTAATAATTTTGAGTTTGGATAATTATTCTTGGCTTCATGTTTATAAGGAAACTTGTATAATCTGTGTCTTGGTATTTTTAAGTTCAATATATTCCATGAAATATGAAGATATAAAGTGATTTATATGCTCATAATGGTAAAAGTTGCAATAAATGTCTGATATCTAACATTGGTGATGGTTTTCTATTGATTGTCTCCTCAAGCATTGGAGAATATAGATTTGTAGTGAAACAAAAAAAGGCAAATGCAGATATTTTGTTACCCAGAAATTTGGATGTTAAATTTGGAGCTCATCATTCTTTGTTCACATTGGAAAGACTACTGTATTTACCCTTAACCCTTGTCATGCTGAATAAATTAAGATGCCATGCCCACTTCTAATTTCCAGCCACAGATTACTTGATCCGGGTTTTTTAATAGAAATTCACATATTTAATGACAAACAATGCAGATCCAGATCAGTTGACTTCTTCAGAAGCCAACTGATCTGGATCTACACTGTTTGCTAAGACAGGGCATGCCGTTTTCAGCAAGAGAAGGGTTAATATTGGGACACCTTAACTCCTTACTTTAGTTCACCTAAAATTTGAACAACTCCAAAAGACAACCTGTCGATGAGTCTAAAAATAGATGGATGAGTGACAAATAGTGTAGACCCTGATCAGATGCTGCATTCTGCAGCATCTGATCTGGGTCTACTCTGTTTGTTTAGGTCTGTCTCAATACTAGGGTAATTATGGTATATGTTTGTTGCTTACGCAAGCAGCAGACAACATTCATTGTTCTGAGAAAATTAGGCTAGTTATGTAGATGATATCAATCCTTATTTTCTCAGAAAAAAAAAAATGTATATTTTAGGAATTTTACTGCTACAATTTACGGTTTAGACTGGCTCCAGTCTCCACTGACTAAATATTTTTTTTCTTATAATCTGTTTAATAATCCACTAAAACAAAACCAAAGTAATGTCAGGACTATAAAGGCTGGTCACTAGAGAGACTCTAGTGACCAGCCTTTATAGTCATGATACTTTTTGGTTTTATTTTAGTGGATTATCAAACAGGAAAATGAGAAAAAATATTTAGTCACTGGAGACTGGAGCCAGTCTGTTTTCAGTTGTGCTTTAAGCGTTAGTTATATGTAGTCAGAGAAATAAGGGGACACTGGCTAAGCAGATGAATCACATGAAATGTGAAGAGTTGTTTTCACATACACACAAAAAAAAAAAAAACAAACAAACAAAAAAACACAAACTTTACAATTTTAACTGCTATAATTTTCAATTGTGCTTAAGGGTTTAATTGTTATTCAGTAGTTTGTTTCTGACATTCGAATATATCGGACAAATTATTCATGATGTCTTCAGGTTAACGTGTAAATATTTCTCTTATTTCTGTTCAAAAAGAAAATTGTGTCAGTACCGTATTCGACCTAATTACTGCACAATGCGCTTTGGTTTTTCAAAATTACTTGGAAAACTCATTTATGGTAAAATATGTATGGCTAGGATACACTATAAAAAAGGTTAGAAAAGGATTTATTTGATGATGATTACGCGATTTTTAGCTCGCCTGTACGAAGTACAAGGAGAGCTATTGTAGTCACCCCGGTCGTCCACGTTTGCGTTTGCGTTTGCGTTTGCGTTCCCGTTCCCGTCACACTGCGTTAAAGTTTTTCAAATGCTTATATCTCAACAGTCACTCCTCACAGAGGCATCAAATTTGGAACTTAGGTACCTTGGAGGGTCTTCTGAGATTCCAAGAGAATAAACCCCTGGGTTCATGCCCCTGGGTGGGGCTAGGGGTCAGAATCTAGGACACCTTTGTAATACTGTGTTAAAGTTTTTCAAATTCTTATATCTTGACTTTCACTCCTCATAGAGCATTCATATTTAGAATTTGGGTACCTGGACGAGTCTTCTGAGATTCCAAAAGAACATACCCCTGGGTTCATACCTCAGGGTGGGCCTTGGGGTGGGGCTAGGGGTCAAAATCTAGGACACATTTGTAAAATCTTATATGCCTACAGGTTATAGACACAACTGGTTATACATCAGCTAACTATGTGACATCGGTTTAAGTGTAAGAGAGTGAAGGTCATGGTGACCTACATTTTACGGTCCAGGTAACCTAGATTTCACGGTCCAGTGATTTTGCCTTATATCTTGAATACTATTTGTTGGATAAATGTCACACCTGGGATATTACTTCCATGTGACCCAATGAATGACCACTTACTATATCTAGGTCATTGTGACCTATATTTCATGGTTCAGTGATTTTGCCTTATATCTTGAATACTATTTGTTGGATAAATGTCACACCTGAGATATTAGTTCCTTGTGACCCGATTATTGACGTCAAAATATATCTCTGTTGGTGTGACCTATATTTCATGGTTCAGTGATTTTGCCTTATATCTTGAATACTATTTGTTGGATAAATGTCACACCTGGGATATTACTTCCATGTGACCCAATGAATGACCACTTACTATATCTAGGTCATTGTGACCTATATTTCATGGTTCAGTAATTTTGCCTTATATCTTGAATACTATTTGTTGGATAAATGTCACACCTGGGATATTAGTTCCTTGTGACCCGATTATTGACGTCAAAATATATCTCTGTTGGTGTGACCTATATTTCATGGTTCAGTGATTTTGCCTTATATCTTGAATACTATTTGTTGGATAAATGTCACACTTGGGATATTAGTTCCTTGTGACCCGATTATTGACGTCAAAATATATCTCTGTTGGTGTGACCTATATTTCATGGTTCAGTGATTTTGCCTTATATCTTGAATACTATTTGTTGGATAAATGTCACACCTGGGATATTACTTCCATGTGACCCAATGAATGACCACTTACTATATCTAGGTCATTGTGACCTATATTTCATGGTTCAGTGATTTTGCCTTATATCTTGAATACTATTTGTTGGATAAATGTCACACCTGGGATATTAGTTCCTTGTGACCCGATTATTGACGTCAAAATATATCTCTGTTGGTGTGACCTATATTTCATGGTTCAGTGATTTTGCCTTATATCTTGAATACTATTTGTTGGATAAATGTCACACCTGGGATATTACTTCCATGTGACCCAATGAATAACCACTTACTATATCTAGGTCATTGTGACCTATATTTCATGGTTCAGTGATTTTGCCTTATATCTTGTATACTATTTGTTGGATAAATGTCACACCTGGGATATTACTTCCATGTGACCCAATGAATGACCACTTACTATATCTAGGTCATTGTGACCTATATTTCATGGTTCAGTGATTTTGCCTTATATCTTGAATACTATTTGTTGGATAAATGTCACACCTGGGATATTAGTTCCTTGTGACCCGATTATTGACGTCAAAATATATCTCTGTTGGTGTGACCTATATTTCATGGTTCAGTGATTTTGCCTTATATCTTGAATATTTCTTGGATAAATGTCACACCTGGGATATTAGTTCTATGTGACCCAATGAATGACCACTTACTATATCTAGGTCATTGTGACCTATATTTCATGCTTCAGTGATTTTGCCTTTTATTTTTATTACTATTTCATGGAGAATTGTCATACCTGGATTATTATATCTCTGTGACAAAATGATTTACATACAAATACATCTAGGTCAGTGTGACCTATATTATATGGCTTAATGATAAAAATGTTACAATATAAAATGTACCCAGCAGGCGAGCTCGCTGTCCTCCGACAGCTCTTGTTTTTTCTGATTTTCTTTATAAAGGCATATGTTATGGGTACTCATTATGTCCCCCACCATAGGGACGGGGACATATTGTTTTTAGTGCAGATCCAGTCGGCGATGGCGTCAGCGTAGCATCTTGTCTGCACTCTATCTTCTTAAAGCCCCTGTCACACCAAGCCGCATTTCCTCTGCGTTGGCACGGAGTTGTTTAATTCTACGGAGCGCTGTGAGATCGCAAGAAAACCCTGATATTTTTCGTGAAAAAGGGCCTGTCATGGCGTCCTGACAGCGGCCAAGGCATTGTTATGGAGCTCGCATGGTGTTCTATCCCATTCCTACGGAGTTCTTGTTGGCGATTCTCTGCGCTCTCACGATGCTTTCACTGCCCTTTCACGGCGCTCACAATGCATGCACTGCGCTTTCACGGCATTCGCACTGCACTGACGGCATGTTGAAGATGTTCGTTTGCACAACAGAACGAAGTCGTCGTCAGTTGTATGTTTGTTCTCGAAGTTGAAACCATGCCCGCAAAAAGAGGAAGGAAGAAGGAAGGGAAAGAAAAATGCCAAAAAGAAGCAAAAGCAATACCACCACCATCACCGCAAGAGGAAGCAAGTCCACCGCCATCACCTCATCAACCACGGGATGAGTCACCTGAGTCACAGCCTTCTCGGGGGAGTACTTCATCAAATTCTGCGTCCCAGTCCTACCCAGCCACAAAAGAAAGCCAAGACTATGATAGATCTCACTATGGCCCAAGAAGAAGACATGGCATCATGGCTAGAGGAGAATGAACTTCTGTATGACAAAAAGCTTAATGCCTATAGCATTTTGTTTGCTTTTGTCATAATTGTTTGCATATCTCATTTTTCAATCTTTTTTGTTTGCTTTTGTCATACAAACGCCGATGGGCGCAGTAAAAGCTCCAAGGGAGCGCAATTATTGCCATGACAGCTTCTTACAGTCGTTGTAAGAGCGCAGTAAAATAAATGGCACTCCGTATAAGCGCCGTAGACGCGTTGTATAAGCGAGTTTAAGACGCAGTGACATCTTAAAGAACACTGTACAATCTCCGTGTAAACACCACGGACGACCAAGGTGTTTGCACAACGACCCTTGTGCGCCCCCGCGGAGCTCCTATTGCATTGTAGGAGACCTTACTGCGCGGCTATGGTGACCTTACGGCGACCCCACTGCAGTCTTATTAGAACGCCAAGCGACGAGGGTTTGTTTTGAGCATGCCCAAAGTGCGCGCCATCGCTCGGCATTCTATGCATCTACTGGCAATGCCACTGCGTTGACGTGGTGATGCTTGTGATTGTACTGCGCGCACCTCAGCATTCTGCATTTTTCTTGGACGCCGTGGGATCACCGCGAGAACGCTGCTCTGGTATTACAGGGGTTTAATAAATGGATGGATTTTGGCCAAACTTACACAAATTTATCATTGAGTGGGGGAAAAATGCTGATTTGATTTCGATGACCATGACCCCATTTTCAAGGTCACACAAGGACTTAGATTGTTGGAAAAAGCTGGAAAATTGCTTGTCCTCACCCTGTCTCCTGAAGGAACAAGTGGATTTTGACCATACCTGCACATCTAGATTGTTGGGATATGTAAAAGAACTGATTAAATTTTGGTGACCTTGACCCCATTTTCAAGGTCACATGATGGCTTAAATGGTTGGAAAATGGCTTGTCTGCACCCTATCTCCTGAATGAATGGATGGATTTTTACCAAACTTGTACATCTGTATTGTTGAGACATGGAAGAGAACTGATTAGATTTTGGTGACCTTACCCCATTTTCAAGGTCACGGGGCTCAGATTGTTGGAAAATAGCTGCACCCTATCTCATGACGGAATAGATAGATGGACAACTATACTGCTGTGACATGAAAAAGAACTGATTAGATTTTGGTGACCTTGACCCCATTTTCAAGGTCACACAAAGGCTTAGATTGTTGGAAGATGGCTTGTCTGCACCCTATCTCATGAAGGAATGGGTGAATTTTGACTAAACTTGCACAACTATATTGTTGTGACATGCAAAAAAACTGATTAGATTTTGATAACCTTGACCCCATTTTCAAGGTCACAGGAGGGCTCAGATTGTTGGAAAATGGCTTTTCTGCTCCCTGTCCAGAATGAATGGATGGATTTTGACCAAACTTGTACAGCTGTTTTGTTGACACAGGACCAAGAACTGATTAGATTTTGTACAGCTATATTGTTGAGAAAGGGACAAGAACTGATTAGATGTTGGTGACCTTGACCCCATTTTCAAGGTCGTGGGGGGAGGGCTTGTCTGCACCCTGGGGGGAGGGGGGGGGGGGGGGGCTTGTCTGCACCCTATCTCCAGAATAAATGGAAGAATTTTGGCTAAACTTGTACATCTATATTGTGACATGGAAAAGAACTGATTAGGTTTTGGTGACCTTGACCCCATTTTCAAGGTCACACAAGGGCTTAAATTGTTGAAAAATGGCTTGTCTGCACCATATCATGAAGGAGTGGATGGATTTTGACCAAACTTGCACAACTGTGTTGTTGTGACAGAAAAAGGGCTGATTAGATTTTGGTGACCGTGACCCCATTTTCAAGGTCACAGGAGGGCTCAGATTGTTGGAAAATGGTTTTTTTTGCACACTATCTCCAGAATGAATGGATGGATTTTGACCAAACTTGTACAGCTGTTTTGTTGACACAGGACCAAGAACTGGTTAGATTTTGGTGACCTTGACCCTATTAGATTTTGGTGGCCTTGACCCCATTTTCAAGGTCACACTAGGGCTTAGATTTTAGAAAATGGCCCCCATCGACCACATACACACACAAAAAAAGATAAATTATAGCTACAATTAACCTTTTTCAACGATAGGTCTGTCTGATAGGTGGGGGACATACGTTTTCCTCCGAAAACACTGTTCTAGTTTGAATTGTATTGATAAGTCGATGCAATTCAAATGAGTACCCACAACATATGCCTTTATAAAGAAGTAAAGAAAAAAAAATACACTGGTTGTAATCTGAAGACTACGGAATTTCTTGACTGTGCACTTATAGGGGTATGTGCGGTAATTAAATTGAATACTGTAATTTTTCAGCAAGAATCAATACCTTCAATATATGAGCAGAAAACACATCACAAAACATACCTTTGGACATGTGCACCCAGCGAAGAGTCAGATCACCCTGCGCATTGTCACAGTCTGATCAGAATCTTCACTGGGCTTATTTTGGATAGCCAAAGATGCAATGTTACTTCATGCAATGAAGACTGATCAGGCATTGCAGATGCGCAGGCTGATTTGAGTCTTCGTTGAAGGTATGTTTTCTCACATTATGTCATATTTTTTGCCCAGAAATCAGAAAAATATCAATAACTTTTGGTTAACCCATTGTAGTTGGGAGACCCGTAAAAGGGTACTTGGCAAACAGTGCAGACCCAAATCAGACGCTGCAGAATGTGGCGTCTGATCAGGGTCTCCACTGTTTGCAAATAGTTTAGCCATTTTTCTCTAGGAATATGTAAATCTGACAACCAGATATTCTGCGGCATCTGATCAGGGTCTCCACTGTTTATAAATAGTTTAGCCATTTTTTGCTAGAAATATGTAAATCTCATAGCCAGACGTACCTAAAATTGAAATTGGACTCTTCCAATGTGTAATGTGGGAAAGTCTATTCAGTCTACAATGGGTTAAAAGCAAGCAGCTGATCTGGAGCTGATGGCCAATTATGTGTTGGTGTGAGAGGATTTTCTCAGATTTCCTGACCCAGTCTGCAAGTATCTCTGGATAACAGACATTATTATTCTCAACATTTGCATAAAAAAAAGTTGTTGTTTTGATATATGTAATTATCCTAAATATTTAAATGCTTTTACTCCTTTGATTGTTGATGTGTTTAATCCTTAAAGCGCCAATCACAACTGCAGCAGACGACATTTTGAAATATTTTTTTTTAATTTTTCAAAGAAAACAAGTCTGCTTGGCAGACGATTCACATGAAATATCAAGACTTGTTTTCTTTGAAAAATTAAAAAAATAAAAATAAATGTCGTCTGCGGCAAATTTTGCTTGGGGCTTTAAGGGTTAAAACCTGCTGGATGAGTGGCTTTGTACACTGGGGGGTGGGGGGATTTCTGTTCTGTGGACAGCCCTCTGCTCACATGTGTTCAAGGATTTTAATAGAATTAATAAGTTTAGAACTAAAACTCATTGTTATTTGCAGAAACCATGAAACTTTGATAGTTTTAAACTCTAAAGTCTTATAAAAATGAAAACTTTACTTGTACGGTTTCGTCAAAAATGTCCAGTTTCATCAATGACGGACTTTATTTTATGGCGAAACCACCATTTTTTCACGAAACCGTACAATTGATGCTTTTAATTTTAAAATATTTAAGAGCATTAATATATCGAAACTGCATGTTTTGTAGACAGAAAGGTAATATTTCTGTTCCCTGTTAACTAAAATATAAAATAAATCACAGAATAGTTCATATTTTCAAAAACTTCTAAGATTTGATTTGTTTATGGTGACACCGGCAGAAGGACAAAACCCAATAGTGCCAGTGTGCATGCTTAGTCCCATGTAGTCTATCCAGTCTAGGATAGCTTAAAATCTTCTAATCAATTATGTCCCTTAGTTCAGAAAAATACTGCGACAAATATGGCTACAGAAAGTAATAGAAAGATGGCATGTATACATATATAGGTTATTGCATAGTTTTAGATTTCACGCTGTCAGGCGAGAAATTTAAAACTATGCACTAACCTATTTGTCGCAATAATCATTACAACCATTCTTTAAAGATGCCATAATGAGACTGACCACAGTGTACACCGACCATGTATTTTATCAAGGATATCACATACCATTTAATTAATGACTTATTGCAACAAAGACGTGCAAACAAGTGCAGACATAAATTAAGCCAGACTAAGCCCCTTCTAAAAATGGTCTACTATATATGACTCAACTTTTTGCTCCAGGTATAGTATAGATTCTTCAAACCAGGTCTTCAGTTTAGTTATCTGACCCTCTATATTACAGATAATCCTTGATAAGGTGCTCCAGTATTTGAGGTAACTATGGTAATAAATAAGGCAAGTAGCAGAGTATGATAAGCTCTTTGTAAGCTGAAATAGTAAACTGAGAAGTACATTTGAGTGACCCAGAGCAGTTGTTAAGGAGGAGTGATGATGATTTTGGGACAATTTTTCTTATTTCTCCATAAAAAAACATACGTTGTGGGTACTCATTAGAAGCTCCTCACTGAGGCGCTTCTGATGAGTACACACAATGTACGTTTTTTGGAGAACTAGAGAAATTATCCTAGTATTATCTTTAAATACACCTCCTTATTAAGTCCTCCATATTTCTATGGTATCCTTGATCTCAGAAGGTTATTAATCCACCTATCTTGTAAAGATTACCCACTTATCATTTATAGATTACTCCTGCAAGTGTGCTTGGCCAATATTCTGATTTAGATATTTCTCCTTGAAAACATAAACATACATTATGACGTTTCTTTGGTCAGTATGGTAGAATTCTTTTTCTAGCCAGAAGTGCTCGATTCCGTAATGCAGTTGGAAGGGGGTCTGACAACAGATCCAGGGGTTGCAAGTTTTAATCCCAGCTTGGCCACATAACTTCCATGATCATGAAATAATATCCATAGTCATTCCCTGCTTCTGTTGATTCAAGAAGGGCAGTTATCAGTTACTGGTGAAAGTATAATATGCTCAAAGTACTGGTTAATGGCTTATATTAGAGGACTAAGCCTGCCCAAGAAAAGTATGCAAAGTATAAATGACTGGCTAAACATGACCTTAACCCTTGTCATACTGAATAAATTAAGATACCACGCCCATTTCTACTTGTCAACCAATCAGATTATTCAATCCAGATTGTTGACATAAATTCACATACTGAATGACAAACAGTGCAGATCCAGATCAGTTGGCTTCTGCAGAAGCCAACTGATCTGGATCTACACTGTTTGCAAAGGCAGGGTATATGCCGGTTCAGCAGGACTAGGTTTAACAGTGTTGACTGGACCGTAAAACAAATCAGACCAAATTCAGCAAAAAATATTCATATTTTTATATTTCTGTTGGAAAAAATATGTCATGGTACTCAATAGAATTGCCTATTTGAAGCAATGCTAATGAGTCCTATAACATGTTTTCATCCAGAAATAAGCAAAATATTTAAAATTATCATTCTGTTTACCTACCAGTCTTTTTAATCAGGTTGAATGAGTTTGTTTATTATTGTTTACAGCAAAAGATAACAAAAAATTTGTTTTCCTACCTGCCAAAAAATTTTAACCTTCAGTTTCCTACCTACCAAAAAGTTTTACCCTTAAGTTTGCAGTGTTATATTTGACCTTGAAAAAAGGGTCTGTTTTACTCGTCAGCTCATTATTGGAATGAAACACATTGCACTAATGTGATATTTTTAAAAAAAAAAAAAAAAAAAGAGAAAAGAAATCACATCTTATCTTTAAGTATTGGGACAGACGTTCCTGGGCAAACAGTGTTGACCCAGAGCACATGCCACAGAATGCAATGTCTGATCAGGGTCTACACTGTTAACCACTCATCTGGCAGATTTTAACTACCGTATATACCATAAGTATTCGGACAGACAGGTCTGAGCAAACAGCGTAGACCCAGATGAGATGCCACAGAATGTGGCATCTCATCAGGGTCTACACTGTTTGCCATTCATCCAGCAATTTTTAGACACAACATTGGGGAGTAAATTGTACTTGCTCAAATTCTAGAACAAATGTAGTAAGGAGTTGAGGTGTCTGAATACTTAGGGTAAATATGGTTCATCAGCAGTTGTTAGATGGATGTTCAAAATTTAGGATATATATGGTAAGGAGTTCAGGTTTGACAATATTTAGGATAATACGATAGCACTCAATTTTTATCGTCTGCTGATTTTGTCTGTTGAGTACGATGGAGTTGGATATCTATAGAATCAGCTCAGATCCCAACCCCTTCCAAACGGCCAGAGAAATACAGGTGATGCCCAGAGTTGTAACGCTTAGCACTCTGGGTAAAACTTTCAGCAGACTACATACTGAAATATTTTTCTTTTTCGTCCCAGAAATCAGGTTTTGACATTTCATGCAAATTGTCTTCAGTGGAGACAATTTGCATAGAATGTCAAATCCTGTTTTCTGTGAAAAACAAGAAAAAATGTAATCAATTTTTCGTCTGCTGAATTTGCCCACTGAGTGTTGGAGTTTAAGACAGGACTTGAGGTCCTATTTCATCTTGGGGTTGGGTACATGTCCTACATATTAGGAGGCAAAGGCTAAACATGACTGAAATATCGTAGTCCTATTTTCTTCTCCATAGTTTAGTTGGCATCATTTCAAGGCCATACGTACTTTTTAAACCCAGTAATAAATCAACTTTAAAAAAAATATCTGCTGCTTCAGAATAGGCATAATGAGGCTTAACAAGTGAAAAAGGTCTTCCAGCCGCAGATCCAGACGAGGCGCTTTTTTTTTCCACCAAAAAATATTAATATTTTTCTTATTTCTCCTTGAAAAATAATGTTGTGGTACTCATTAGAAGTGCCTCGTCGAGGCACTTCTAATGAGTAGCCACAACATGTTTTGATGAAGAAATAAAACAAAATATTTACTTGATACCCCTCTTATAGTTTACTAGACTTTTACAGTCTATGGCATACCATATTTGACCTAATTACCGCACTGTGCGCTTAGGTTTTTCAAAATTACTGGGAACACTCAGTTGTGGTAAAATATGAATCTGCCTACAAAGGGTACACTATAAATAATCAGAATAGGATTTATTTGATGATGATAATGTGATTTTTTTCTGATTTTCTTTATAAAGGCATATGTTGTGAGTCCTCATTTGAATTGCATCGACAAGTCGATGCAATTCAAATGAGTACCCACAACATATTCTTTTATAAAGAAGTAAAGAAAAAGTACACTGGCTGTAATCTGAAGATTATGGAATTTCTTGACTGTGCTTATAGGGGTATGTGTGGTAATTAGATCGAATACGGTATGTTCTTTTCTGCCCACTGAATGAATCACTGGACATTTTAGAATAAGATAATGAGAACCAAAGACCCTGATCAGACTAGACAGATGTGCAGGCTGATCTGGGTCGTTGTTTACGTATGCTTCAGAGTCCTTTTCCCGTGTCATCTCTCAGATATTTTCTGGAATATTTCCAGTAAATGCATGTTCTCTGGCATGTAGTAGATATTGCTGCAGTTATAATTGTGTGTATGTGTGAGGGGGGTGGGTGGGGGGGACCTTACTCTTCTTTGGCATCTGATCTGGGTCTACACTCTTTTGCTGTAGTTATAATTGTGTGTGTGTGTGTGAGGGGGATGGGGGGGGGGGGGGTGTATGTGGGTGGGGGTGGGGGGGGGAGACCTTACCCTTCTTTGGCATCTGATCTGGGTCTACACTCTTTGCTACTCATCCAGCAATTATTAGACACATCAGCAGGTAGTAAAAAAGTTTGTACTGAATTTTAACCCGTTATAGTCAGGCGACCCATAAAAGGGTAATTGGCAAACAGTGCAGACCCAGATCAGATGCTGGCATCTGATCAGGGTCTCCACTGTTTGCAAATACTTTAGCCATTTTTTCTCAAGGAATATGTAAATCTCATAGTCGGACATACCTTAAATTGAAATTGGACTCTTCCAATATATAGTGTGGGAGAGTATATTCAATTTACAATGGGTTAAGCATGGAAATGAATACCGTATTTATTCTAATATACACCCAAGGGGCATTTCAATTCATTGCTGATAAAGGACAGTATTGAGTTCAAATCTGGGCCAAAAGTAAGATATTTTGATGGTCTGAACTCAATTTTGCACTGGTGTGGTAATGCTTTTCTCTTAGAAAAGTAGGAAGGGGCATTTATTAAAGAGGGGGGCTTATATTAGAATAAAAATGGTAAGTGAATTTTAATCCAATTTTATTTACACATTTATCTTTACTAAAATTCATTGATATATTAAATAATAATGGTTACATATTTGTTGCTAAAATAATTGTTACATATTTGTCTCAGTATCATGCAGTTATATTGGTTGTATATTTTTTTTCTCATATTCATGAAAATAATCAAGTCTGTGAGTCAGTAAAAAAAAAAACAAACAAAAAAAACAAGACTGTGGCATTGGTGATATGAAAAAGCACTAAAAATCTATAAAGACCTAGATCTGAGACACTAGGGAAGGCACTTCTTCATCATCATGTGATTATCTTCTACTTGGAAGTTGTGTCGTTTATGACAATTCTTCGATTAAATGATTTAACGCTTAGCACTCTGGGTAAAATTTTCAGCCGACAACATTTTGAAATATTTTTCTTAATTTTCCCAGAAAACATGACTAGACATTTCATGGAGACAATTTGTGCAAAATGTCAAATCCTGTTTTCTGAAAAAATCAGAAAAAAAAATGTCACCAAATTGTTGTCTGCTGAATTAGCCTGGAGAGTGGTAACGGTTAATGCAGACATATTTTTTTGTATTCTGGTGCAAATAGGAGAACAGTCATGATGGACCCTGAGCTCTGGGAATTCTTGTTTATGCATTATGCAAATAATTTCCGTTCGTTCAACTCTTTAAGTGCCAAGCAAAATTTGTAGCAGACGACATTCTAATTTTTTTTTTTTTTTTTTTTTTTTTCATAGAAAATAAGTCTTGACATTTTATGCAAATCATCATAAGTTTTTTTAAATGTTGTCTGCTGCAGTTGTGATCCAGGCTTTAAGGGTAGTAACTTCACCATTTTGTTTTGAGATGACATTTGTTTATGCTGCTGTATGTCTTTCTTTTCTGATCTATCATTCTTTGTATTTTTTCATTGATTATTGGTGTTTGTTAAACAAAGCTTGGACTAAATATTAACCTTAACCTTTACCACTCTCTGGGCTAACTCAGCAGACAACATATTGGTCATCACGAAAACACGCCTATATAATTTTGACCCCCTTAAACCCCACTTTTGTATAGTAAAACTGGGGTTTACAGGGCTATACATTATTTTCCTTATTTCTGCTCAAAACCATAGATTGTGGGTACTCGTTAGAACCGTCTCGCTGAGGAGGTTCTAACGAGTACCCACAATCTATGTTTTGAGCAGAAATATGAAAAATATAAGATTTTTTTTATCTACCGGGTAAAAATTTTCCTTTTTCGGTTGTAAAATTTTCAATATATTTAAATAGGCATGTTTTTGTAATGGATATTTTTCTTAGGTTTCCCAGAAAGCAGGATTTAACATATCATGCAATTTGTCTCCAATGAAGACAATTTGCATCAAGTGTCAACTCCTGTTTTCTGGGAAAAGTAAAGAAAATTATTTCAAAATGTTGTCTGCTGAAAATTTTACCCAAGGTGCAAAGTATTAAAGTGCCAAGCAAAATTGTAGCAAATGACATTCTGAATTTTTTTTTTTTTATTATTATTATTTTGCAGAAATAATAGGCTTGACATTTCATGTGAGTAGACTGCTTAGCAGATGATTCACATGAAATGCCAGGTGTTGTTTTCTCTGAAAATATTTTCTCTTTGCATCTATGGTATCCTTAAACAGTATTAACCCTTAAAGTGCTAATCACAACTGCAGCAGATGACATTTTGATTTCTGTTTTTGTATTTTTTACAGAAAAAATAAGGCTTGACATTTCATTAATGCAGCAGTTGTGATAGGTATTTTATAGGGTTAAGTAGGAATGATCATATATGCATCACTCAGGACCCTTATTCCTAACTTAATAGTGTCCCAAATATGCTTGGGGGATGTGTTGGGTTGGGGGAAAAACTGCTGAAATGAAATGTTAGGGTCAGCATACCATATTCTACCTAATTACCATACTGTGTGCTTAGGTTTTTCAAAAATACTGGGAAAATATGTGGTAAAATAAGTACCTACCTATACTAAGGGTACACTTTAAAAAACAAGAGAATCGGTGAAACCGAAGGATGCTCCCCGAAGATGCGCAGTAGTGGGAGGGTTATGTTAGTGAAAGGGTAAAATACTTCAAGAGATATGCTACGGACAAGCTTATTATTGCAAAAATTAAGATGGGAAGTAACTCAGTAATTACTTGTAACAGAGTTACATTTCTTGCACTCTGCACTATCTGATGGCCATCTCTCAATGTATCAAGTTTCATTTGCCGGCCTCAGTGGCTCAGTTGGATGCGCCGTCTGACTGGAGACCAGGAGGTCGTGGGTTCAACCCCCGCCGACGTCGGCAATATTCTTTCGTGGAGATTGATCATGAAATATTTTCTACGGTCATTCTCTCCCTTCCGCTGATTCAAGAAGGGCAGTTGTCAGTTCCTGGCGAAAGAATGTGCACAATACTGGTTAACCGCTTAGAGGACTAAGCCTGCCCAGTAAATGTGTGATTAGGTAAACTGACTGCGCTCGACATGACCCCATTGGGTTGACTGGGCCATAAAACCTCAACACAAACAAACAAATCAAGTTTCATTTGATTTTCTTTTATATTTTCAGAGATATGCACCAGACAAATTTAATATTGCAATAATTAGGAAGGGAAATTACTCCATATATACCGATGATAGGGTTATGGTTTTTGCATACTACACTTCCCCTTATAGCCCTCTATCACAGTATCAAGTTTCATTTATTTATCTTCAATACTTTTAGAAATATGCTCCGGACAAGCTTACTATTGCAAAAATTAGGAAGGGAAATAACTCTGTAATTACTTGTGATAGAGTTATGGTTCTTGCACTCTGCACTTCCTCTGATGGCTGCCTGTCAATGTATCAGATTTCATTTAATTCCCCTCTATACTTTCAGAGATATGCTCCGGTTAACCTTTTTTTTTTTTTCGCAAAAATTAAGAAGGGAAGTAACTCCATAGATACTGGTGATAGGGTTATGGTTCTTGCATTCTGCCATTCCCCTCATGGCCCTCTATCAATGTATCAAGTTTCATTTATTTATCTTCAATACTTCGAGATATGCTCCGGACAAGCTTACTATTGCAAAAATTAGAAAGGGAAATAACTCTGTAATTACTTGTGATAGAATTAGGGTTCTTGCAAACTGCACTTCCTCTGATGGCTGTCTGTCAATATATCAAGTGTCATTAATTCCTTTCTGTACTTCCAGAGATATGCTCCGGACAAGCTTTTTATTGAAAAAAATTAAGAAGGGAAGTAACTCTGTAAATACTGGTGACAGGGTTATGGTTCTTGCATTCTGCAATTCCCCTCATAGCCCTCTATCAGTGTATAAATTTTCATTTATTTTTCTTCAATACTTTTAGAGATATGCTCCAGACAAGCTTACTATTGCAAAAATTAAGAAGGGAAATAACTCTGTAGTTACTTGTGATAGAGTTATGGCTCTTGCACTTTGCACTTCCTCTGATGACCATCTATCAATACAACAAGTTTCACTTAATTCCCTTCTATACTTCCAGAGATATGCTCCCGACAAGCTTTTTATTGCAAAAATTAAGAAGGGAAGTAACTCCATAAATACTGGTGACAGGGTTATAGTTCTAGCATTGTGCAATTCACCTCATGGCCCTCTATCAGTGTATTAAGTCTCATTAAATTACCTTCAGTACTTTTATAGATATGCTCTGGACAAAAATGTGACGGACAGATGGACAAAGCGGCGACTATATGCTCTCCCTTTAGGGAGCATAAAAAAGATCAGCGAAGGATTTATCAAATGATGCTTATGCAATTTTTTTTTCTGATTTTCTTTTTAAAAACATATGTTTGGGTACCCATTTGAATTACATCGACAAGTCGATGCAATTCAAATGGGTACCCACAACATATGCTTTATAAGGAAGGAGACAAAAAGTATTCTGGCTGTTATCTGCAGACTATGGAATGGCTTGACTATGCACTTATAGGTCTGTGCAGTAATTAGATCGAATACGGTACTTAGAATAAAATTCTAACTAGTATCCAGATAAATAGTTTTCTTATCTCTCCATGAAAACATAGGAGTTGCAACATCAGAAACGCACCCAGCAAAGATTCAGATCAGCCTACGTATTTGCCAGGCACATTTCAGATAGCCAAGCACGCAAATTTTCTTCATGTATACACTGAATACTCTGGTCAGACTGAGTAGATGCACAGGCTGATTTGAATCTTTGTTGGGCGCATGTCAGAAGGTACATTTTCACACACTGCGGCTCATATATTGTGGGTATTCATTAGAAGCATCTCGCCGAGGTGCTTCTATTGAGTACCCACAAGAGGTTTTCATGTAGAAATAAGAAAAAATATTAACCATTGTTATGCTGAATAAATTAAGATGCCTTGCCCACATTTAATTTTTCAGCCAATCAGATTACTTGATCCGGGTTTTTGATACAAATGCACATACTGAATGACAGACAGTGCAGATCCAGATCAGTTGGCTTCTGAAGAAGCCAACTGATCTGGATGTACACTGTTTGCAAAGGCTTGATATATCTGGGTTCAGCAGGACTAGGATTAATACTTTTTTGGCTAGGAAAAAGCATCTTAACCTGGCTCTAGGAATTGAAGATTGATCTAATTGATTGGATAAAGTAGCTTTTTGATTTTATAACCTTGCATTTTATTGATTTTTTTTTTTTCAAATAAAGGCTCCCCTGCCTGATTCCCATGCAATACTGCATGTTTCATGGCTTTAAATCTTTATCTTTCTCTGGGCAAATTCAGCTGACGACAAATTGATATTTTTCTTATTTCCCCATACAATAGGCTTTGACATTTTATGCAAACTGTCTCCTTAGTAGGAGACAGTTTGTATGAAGAGTCAAAGCCTATCATATGAAGAAAAAAAAAGAAAAGAAAAGGAAAATATTTCAGTTTGTTGATTTTTTTTCGCAGAATGCTAAGCATTAAAATATAAATACTGTATCTAACCATAAATATAAGGAGACCTTGACTCATTAACCTTACTCATCCTAAAATTTGAAGAAGCCCATTTTTGCCACCTGTTGATGTGTGAAAAAACTGTTGGATGAGTGGCAAACAGTGCAGACCCAGATCAGATGCCATAGTCTGTGGACTCTGATCTGCACTGACAGTTTCTTTAGGCATGTCTGTCCAAATAAGTATGTTTAAATATGGTATGTTTGATCTTTTCAAATAGTTGGTGATTCAATAGCTGACATTTATTTTTTTCATTTCTTTGCAGTTTAACATACATTACAGGATTATGCAAAGTGTTTAACCTATATTTTGGTTGCATTCCAAGGCAGTTAGAAATTGAGTTTCAGTTCATCTGGTTCGTTTGGAATTTTTAATTTCTGGCTCTTCTGTATCTTAGAAGTTAATCATTAAAGAGCTAATCACAATTGCAGAAGACAACATTTTGATTTTTTTTATCAGAGAAAATAAGACTTGACATTTGATGTGAATCATCATTTAGTTAGTTTGGATCTTTTGATTTAAAACTGTGTTATTCCTTATAAAGTTCTGATCACAACTTAAGCAGACGACATTTTGAAATTTTTTAAAAAATATTTTTAAGAGAAAATAAGGCTTGATGGAGAAAATAAGACCTGGCATTTCATGAGATGATTTTTATGAAATGCCAAGTCTTATTTTCCCTGAAAAATAATAACAAATTAGTATGTCATCTGCCTGTTTGACCACAATTCAAACCAAAATGATACCATGACAGTGAGTATAAAGGCTGGTCACTAGTGACCAGCCTTTATAATCATGATATCATTCTGGTTTTATTTCAGTAGTTTATCAAACAGGATTATATAAAAAAATAAAGAATAGTCACTGGAGACTGGAGCCTGTCTTAAGAGAGTTCTGTGTTACAGGAAAAATTATGACTTTTTTTTTCTTTGTTGAGCCCTTAAGCACAATCTAAGCACAATCTAAAACTGCTGTCTGAATTGCAGATAGAATATATATTGACCTCAGTAGAAGTGCTGTATTTTCTCTAAATATTGGGACTGATGGGCCTGAGAAAACCGTGTTGACCCAGATTATTTGCTGCAGAACACAGCATCTCATCAGGTTCTACACTGTTTGTCACTCATCAAGCAGGCTTTAGATGCATTGACAGGTAGTTAATTGGACTTGACGTGTATCACAGGTAAGGAGAATAGGTGTCCCGGTGTTTTGGGTATTTACAGTATTGTTTCTTTTCATATGCTGAGGATGAAATGAACACCAAATCTCATTGGATTAACCCTTAAAGCCCTAAGCAAAATTGTAGCAGTCAACATTCTTATAAAGTTTTTGGGGGGTATTTTTTTAGAGAAAATAAGACTTAGCATTTAATGTGCAGACAATTCACATGAAATGCCAAGTCTTATTTTCTCTTAAAATACAAAAAAAAAAAAAAAAAAATCAAAATGACATCTGCTGCCATTGTTGGTTAGCGCTTCCAGGGCTAAAGTGCAAAATGTCATGATCAGATTATACAAGTTTTCATTATTTGTAATTGATTTTTCCTGTGCTGAAGTGATGTCATTTCAAGCCAAAAAAAATCACCTTTGATTACATTTAAGTGAAAGTCTAAAGAAATTGATTGGTTTACCTACTTCACTTATTTTGTCAATCTGTACTTATATATCCCAGTGGATTTCTTTTTCCTCTGTTATTATGGGACTTAACTGAGATTTCGTGCTGATCATCTCTGATGATGTTTTTGTTATTTTTCCCAGAAAATAGTCTTGACATGAGATGCCATGTCTTTTCAGTGAAAAATAAATATATCCTCAAATATTGTCAGCTAATATTTAACCCATTGTAGTCTGGAGATCCCTAAAAGGGTAATCAGCAAACAGTGCAGACCCAGATCAGATGCTGCAGAATGCGTCTGATCAGGGTCACCACTGTTTGCAAATAGTTCAACCATATTTCTTTAGGAATATCTAAATCACATAGCCTGACATACCTAAAATCAAAATTAGAACCTTCCAATGTAATATTGTGCTGGGGTCAGTCAGTCTGCAATGGGTTAAAATAAGCAGGTTAATAGGTTTTATGATATAGTTAATCATAGATCTGTATAAGGCACTTTTTCCAACTGAAGAGTATCGATATTTTTCTTATTTTATCCATAAAATCATAAGTTGTGGGTACTCATTAGATGTGTCTCATTTCTAATGGTTACCATTAACAAATACTTTCATGGAGAAATAATTAAAATATTGCTAGGATATCCTATCTTAAGTTGTGGTTAATGTCTCAATCTTTAGTTAATCCTTAAAGCGCCAAACAAAATTTGCAGCAGTCCACATTCTAATTTCTTTTTTTTTTTTTTAAATGTCTTGACATTCCTCGTGAATCATCTGCTGGCAGATGATTCAAAAGAAATGTCAAGACATGTTCTTTGAAAAATAATAAAAAAAAAAATTCAAAATGTCGTCTGCTCAGTTGTAACTGGCATCAGCTGCAGTTGTGATTTGTGCTTTAAGGATTCGGGCAAAAAGTTCTGAGAAACTGTAAGTAAACAGTATAGAAGCCAAGTAGAAGTGATTTTTCTGAGGAAACAAATAAACCTAGTACCACGTTACCCTTAGTATTGGGACAACTTAACTCATAACCATACTTGTCCTACACTTTGAGGAAGTCAATTTAACTATTTCTTATTATATTTTCTTATTTCTCCATACACTCATATATTGTGGGTACTCACTAGAAGTGCCTTGCTCGCTGAGGTGCTTCTAATGAGTACCCACAACATATGTTTTTTATCGAGAACTGGAGAAAATTATCCCAGAATATTATCAAATACACCTCCTTTAACAAGTCCTCTGAGCCAAGAAGCGTTTTTTTTTTCGGAAGAACCAAATAAACCTAGTATTCTTACCTGTGAATGATAAACATGCATTCTTGAGTGATTGGCACTAGAACTTATAGAAGGAGACATCTCATACCTAAGTGAATGTGCAGAATTAAAAACTGTGTAATTGTTGCTTACACAAGGGGAGCAAAGGAATAATTAAACATGGATTCATTACGTAAGAAAAAGATGAGTGCGCAGGCAAAAAGAAAATTATTTGTGAAAGGAAAGACATTGGATTATGGAGATTTACCAGGAGCAGCAAGAAAAAAGGTATTTTCTCATTGTCTGTCTAGATAAGGCTTTTTTTTTTTTATTCGTCAGGTGGAAAATTTCCCCATGAAAACATATGTTGTGGGTACTCATTAGCAGTGCCACCCTGAGGCACTTTTATTAACCCATGTCATGCTGAACCTGGATATACCCTGCCTTTGCAAACAGTGTAGGTCCAGATCAGTTGGCTTCTGAAGAAGCCAACTGATCTGGATCTGCACTATTTGCCATTATGTATTTGAATTTACAGCAACAATCAGGATCAAGCAATCTGATTGGCTGAAAATTAGAAGTGGGTGTAGCATCTTTTATTCAGCATGACAAGGGTTAATGAGTACCCACATGTTTTTATGGAAAAATAAGAAAAGTATTACCTGCATACCACCTCTCATTTGGAGCTGTGGGCTCATCTTCTGCTTATAATAAGACAAGGAGTACCCAGATAAATATTTTTCTTTTTTCTCCATGCATTTCGAAAACATGCCTATTCAAATATAGTGAAAATTTCACCAAAAACTGTAAGTTTTCAGATATAAATTCTGATATTTTTCATATTTCTGCACAAAAAACATAGATTGTTGGTACTCATTAAAATTGCCTCGCCAAGGCCGTTCTAACGAGTACCCACAATCTTTATTTTTGAGCAGAATAAAAAAAATAATGTATACCCCTGTAAACCCCAGTTTTACTATATAAAAGCGGGATTTAAGGGGTCTAAATTATATAGGTATGTTTTCGTGATGAAAACATATTGCAGGTACTCATTAGAAGTGCTGACCAAGGCACTTGTGATGAGTTGGAGCTATGGTTGAGGCTATAAAAATTGACTTTTGTATTTTGACACAGAAGGGAATTCCCATGCTAAAAATAACTTTAATAACAAAAACACACACAACAAACACACACACAATGAATAAATGTAACATATTGTGACTTTGCAGAAAAAAAGTAAATAATTTTAAAACACTTTGTATGCTGGGTAAAAATTTCAGGAGATGACTTTTTTTTTTTTATATATATATATATTTTTCCTAGAAAATAGGATTTGACACTTCATGCAAATTGTCTCATAAGGAGACAATTTGCATGAAGTGTCAGTTCCTATTTTCCAGGAAAATTTAGAAAAATGTCTATTTGTCATCTGCTGAATTACCCATAGCATGGTAAGTGTTAGTTGTTATAACCTGCCATCATTTGTGAAAATGAATATGGTGGACAGCCATGCTGTAATTAATTATTTTGCATTCCTTTATATTTTCAGAAGTACATTTGCACAAACATAGAGTTACAGAACAGATTATTGTTTTAAACAAAACACACACACACAAAAAAAAAAAAAACAACAACAAAAAACAACAACAAAAAAACAAAACAAAAAAAACTACTGCCTTTATGCTAAAAATTGGTATACCTCAACAAGAAAGGTGGGTTAGTCTGTCTCCAGACTCCATCTTTTCTATCATTTTCTCTTTTCTTTTCAAAGGTATACAATCTAATACAGTTTATATGATTTAATGAGTTAAGCCCCTTTGTGGAAAAGATAGTTTCTGTAGTAAAACTGTAAGATGGAATTAAAGAGACAAAATTTGCCACAGCTACAGGAAGTGATAGAAAAAAAAAAAAAAAAACAAGTACAGAAACGACTGGAGCCAGTCTAGCTGGTGGGTGCGGTTTATCGTTTCACCATTTTATTTGCAGTAATGGAATGAATGTAGCAGTTGCAGTAATGAAAATGAATGTTTTTGCCATTGCAATAATGAGCCCTTTGAAGTTGCAATAATGAAAAGGAATGTCCTTTGCAGACTGCAAAAATGAATGTCCTTTGCAGTTGCAATAATTAAAATTAATGTTGCTGTTGCAGTGATGATAGTGAATGTCCTTGAAGTTGCAATAATGAAAAAAAATGTTATTTGCAGATTGCAAAAATGAATGTCCTTTGCAGTTGCAATAATTACAATTAATGTTGCAGTTGCAGTAATGATAGTGAATGTCCAAACTTTGCAGTTGCAATAAAAAAAATTAATGCTGCAGTTGCAGTAATGAAAGTGAATGTTACAATAATAAAAATGAATGTTGTAGTTGTAGTATTGAAAATGGAAGTCCTTTGCAATGAAAATGAATGTTTTTTGCAGTTAAAATTATGAAAATGAATATTACAGTTGCAGTAATGAAAGTGATTGTACTTGGCAGTTTCATTTATGAAAAAATATTGCAGTTCAGTAAGGAAAATGAATGTTACAGTTGCAGTAAAGAAAGTGATTGTTCTTTGCAGTTGCAGTAATGAAAATGAATGTCATTTGCAGTTGCAATAATAAAACTAAATGTTGCAGTTGCAGTAATGAAAGTGATTGTAGTTTTTAGTTGCAATAGATTTTTCTCATGGAGAGATAAGAAAAATACCAATACTTTTTGGTTGGAAAAACAACAACAACAACAACAACAACAACAAAAAAAAACCTTATCTGGAGCTGTGTACATCTGCTTTGGGGTATTGTACCCATTCATCAGAATTATTGTAATCTGAGGATTTCTGAGCTGTCCAGGAAATTGATAACAGATGTAACACATTTTTACTAGGAAAAAGGTAGATTCTGTGTCGTACAGTATTTACAGGTAATATTTATTTGGATACCTCCTTAAATTCATTCTGACCCTTCCTTCCCACACGTGTTCTAAATCACATCAGACTACCTGTGGATGTGCCTCAAAATGCTGAATCAGTGATAAAAGTGTGGATTCTGACATTGTGCAGTGTCTTATCTGGGTCTAAACTATTTACTCAGGGCAGTCTATCCAATTATTTAGGGTAAATGCAGAAACATTTTTAGATTCCTTCATAACTCCAGATAAGAAGGGTTATCCACAATAGAAAGATACTCATTAGAAGCATCTTGGTGAGAAGCTTCTAATGAGTATCCAAAACATTTTTGTGGAGAAATATGAAAAATACCAGGGCCCAGTTGTTCAAAACTTAACGAAGTCGTTAACTAATGTGAGTTTAAAATTCCTGTCTTGTAATAATACTGCACATACATTGATATTTTTTGCTGAAAAACAATGTGAGTAGCTTTTGCAAAAGCTACTCACATTTTTGCAGCAAAAATATCAATGTATTTGAAAATACCTTAGCTACAACAGTTAACCAGTTTGTCATGAACGAACTTGTTAAGCTAAAGATGCTTTGAACAACTGGGCCCAGTATTTTTGCTTGAAAAAAAAAGTGCCTTATCTGGAGCAATGTGCATCCTCAGGACCTAGACTTGACCTTTGACCTGTTATAGGTGCAGATTGGAAGGCAAAGCTCCTGAGTACTATAATGAAAGTTTTCTTGGAGAAATAAGAAAAAGCAATACTTATTGGTTCAAATAAAAGCACCGAAAGCATGTTACCCCGCCATAGGAATTATTTGTTTATGTATTAAAGTTATCATTGCGAAAATGTCTGGAAAGAAAATGACGGAGGGACAGATAATCAGATCTTGATAATATCAATGCATATAGCAAGTTTGGTTAAAATGCCTTGTTATTATACTCGTTATCATCCAGAAATGAAAATATGGGAGTGTCTTGGGCAGATAACTCTGTAAAAACTTGACGAAATTTGCCCATTAGCAATTCCAAACCAGATCTCCTTAATGTCAATACATATAGCAAGTTTGGTTAAAATCCCTTGTTATTTACTAAAGTTATCGTCCGGAAACAAAACTATGGGCGTGTCTTGGGCAGATAACTCCATAACAATTTGACGAAATTTGCCCATTAGCAATCCCAAACCAGATCTCCTTAATGTCAATGCATATAGCAAGTTTGGTGAAAATCCCATGTTATTTACTCGTTATCATCGGGAAACGAAAATATGGGCGTGTCTTGGGCAGATAACTCCGTAAAAATTTGACGAAATTTGCCCATTAGCAATTCAAAACCAGATCTCCTTAATGTCAATGCATATAGCAAGTTTGGTGAAAATCCCTTGTTATCTACTCAAGTTATAGTCCAGAAACGAAAATATGGGTGTGTCTCTGGCAAATAACTCCATAAAGATTTGACGAAATTTGCCCATTAGCAATCCCAAACCAGATCTCCACAATATCAATGCACATACCAAGTTTGGTGAAAATCCATTGATGTTTACTCAAGTTATCATCCGGAAACAAAAAACCGATGGATGGACGGACGGACGACGGATGGACGGACTCACGGATGACCCACATGAAACCATAATACCCCGTCACTGTTCTGTGGCAGGGTATAAAAAGGTCTTGTTAAAAGATGTGCTTAGGTGACACTTTTTTACAGAAAATGTTGTTGCTTCATTCAGTGTGTCAGAGGGTGGGTGGGTGCAGGGGAGTGTGTGGGTGGATGGGGTGTGGAGAGGGGTGGCGAAAGAAAATTATTATCTCACATTGCTGTCTTCACTGCTCTTGGGCATAATAGATGACAACATTTTACCATTAACCTTTACCACTCTCTGGGCATTTTCAACAAAATATTTCAAAATGTTGTCTGCTGAAAATTTTACCCAGAGTCCTAAGCATTAAAGCAGTCGTAACTTTCTATAATATATAATATTCAAAAAAATGTAAAACAAAAAAAAATAATTGACATTTCATGTGGAGCACTTGTCTCAATTTCTCAGAAATAACAGAATGATATCATAGTTCTCAAGTAATAGATGGGTTTTCAGGTAATGATTTCTCCACAAAGCCATAATTATGTTGTGGGTATTCATTAGAAGCACATCTCACATGTATCCACAACATATTTTTCTGGGAGAAATAAGAAAAACATCATTGCTTTTTGGTGGAAAAAAGTGCCTTAACTGAAGCAATGGAATGTTATCTTCTACAATATTAAATGGCATTTTAGCAGGATATGCCCTGTCTTTGCAAACAGTGCAGATCCAGATCATTTGGCTAGGCCAACTGATCTGTATCTGCACTGTTTGTCATTTAGTATGTGAATTTGTACCAAAAATCTGGATCAAGTAACCTGATTGGCTTAAAATTAGAAGTGGGTGTGGCTTCTTAATTTATTCAGCATGACAAGGGTTATAGGTTAAATTTGTTTCTCTTCCTGTAAAAAGGTTTTGCATTTCATTGAAATGTGAAGATTCCAACAAATTCCAACCCTTTTTTTCTGCAAAAATATAAATAATTATGTTATCTGCCAACAGTCACTTGCTACAGGGTAATTGTCATGTCTGCTATACTATCTGATTTTGCTTGATTAAAATCTGAAGAAATTAACATACGATTCCCAACACACCAAAAGGCCCTTTTGCAATTTGTGGACAACGCAGGCCCTGAGCAGCCTGCACATTCACACAGGCTGATCTGTGCCTTCATTGTCTACTAACAGAATGAGTAGATACTGTAGTATATAGTATATATGTCAACTGACAGAGAATGTCCATCAGACTGCACCGATGCAGAAGCTCATCTGGACCTTTGCTCTTCGTATATGGCATAAGGGCCCTTTTCCCACATTGCTATTCATATTTCATAGCACTAGATAAGAAGGGTGTCTGAGATGAATACTTTTTCTTATTTCTTTACCAAAACATATGTTGTGGGTACTCATTAACCCTTGTCCTGCTGAATAAATTAAGATGCCATGCCCTTTTCTAATTTTCAGCCATTTAGTTTACTTGATCCAGATTGTTCACAGTCATAAATTCACATACTGAATGGTAAACAGTGCAGATCCAGATCAGTTGGCTTCTTCAGAAGCCAACTGATCTGGATCTACACCGTATATCCGAGTTCTGCAAGACAAGGGTTAAAAGGATTGCAACAAGGTGCTTCAGTTGAGTACCCACAAGTTACCGTAATTATCCTAAGTATGTGGACATCTAAATTCCTTACCATAATTGTTCTTAAATTTGAACAAGTGTAATTTACTACCCAATGTTGTGTCAAAAATTACTGGATGAGTGGCAAACAGTGTAGACCCTGATGCGATCTGCGGCATCTCATCTGGGTCTAAACTGTTTGCTTCCACGTAAATACTGTAAAATTTCACTGGGAATAAGAAAAATGTCAAAATGTTTGGTTGAACATAGGTCCCATATCTGGCATTGTTTTATGGCTGCTTGTAGCAGGTAAGGGTAGAGGGGGTGGGGGGGGGGGATGTTTTTATTTCTTCTGTATCTTCACTTTCATTCCTTTTCCACTTTCTTCCCTGTCCCTCTCTTTCATCTCATCTACTATCTCTTTTATCTCTTTTCTCCCTTTCTCTGGGAGACAACACAAAATAATCCACAAGGGTTGACGTGTCGTTAAACCTCAACACAATCAAAACCAGATAGGGTGAAATTTTGGCAATATTTCTTTTTTTTTGCACCAAAACTGTGAACATTTATTAGAATCACTACACTTAAGGTTATTCTAATTAGTACTCACAACATACTTTCTGTAAAAAGTAACAAAAGAATACCATTTTCATACATGTATCTCTTTTTTTTATCTAGAGTCATCACTATTTTCTCCCAAATAATGTCTCAGGGTTGCAATTTCTGGAGGGGGCATATATTTTATTGCAAAATATGACATAAACTGGTAATCATCTGTTCAAAATTTAGCTGTTTAGTTAAGTTTATGTCTTTCTGTCAAGTGAAATGGTGCTAAGGAGTATTGATAGACTTGGAACATTTTTTGTCATTTATGCCAAGGGAAACAAATTTTGTGACTTCCTGTTTGCTTTACTGCATGGTAAGCCCCTACTGAAAAGGGGTCTATTCTGTAAGGAAAGAATTTGCTCCCGGAGGGAGCAAATTCTTTCCTTAAATAGTAGACCCCTTTTTAGAAGGGGACCAAAACAATGTTGACAGTTGTCTCCCCTTAAGGCTTTGCATGTTGGGAAAAAAAAAATGTCAGAGGACATTCTAATCATTTTTCTTGTTTATAAGAAAAATGACACCAATTTGTTATCTGATGAATTTGTCCAGCGAGTGCTTAAGTTTAAGAAAGTGAAGAGTTTTGTTTTGTGATTTAATTTGTTTGGGTGCAGCTTAATAAGACAAAAAAGATGGACTTTTAACTGTTTAAACCTTAAAAAGCCTTGCAAAATTGTAGCAGGCAACATTCTCATTTGTTTTATTTTTCGTAGAAAATAAGGCTTGACAGTTCATGTGAATCATCTGAAAGGCTTCTGGATCATTGAATATACAAGTCTTAATTTAATTTCACAGAAAAAATAAACACCACAAAAAAAAAATAAATAAAAGAAAGAAAAAAATCAGAATGTCATCAGCTGCATATGATTGGTGCTTTACCATTTTCTGAGTTACTTCAGCAGATGACAAACATTTTTTCTTATTTTTCCACGAGAACTGGATTTGATATTTCATGCAAATTGTCTCCATAGGCATGGAATATCAGAGCATAATTTCTGGGAAAAATACTTCAAAATGGCATTTACTGAAAATTATCCCCAGCATGCTAAGTATTAAGTGTTAATGTTGGTCCTTGTTGAGTCAAGCACACTGGATTATAAGATTGTCTTTTCTATTTTCAGGTAAGTCAGAGCTTGTTTCTTGATGTCAGCAGAACCAATGAAAGTACAGGGTAAAATTTTCTTTTTTTAAGGGGCCTTATCTGGAGCTCTGTATGTGGTTTAGTGAAAGTTTTGAGGATTAGCGCAATGGAAGTTTTACAGATAGATGTATACAGATTAGTGTTGCGACTGATGATCGATTATAATTGATCGTCAGTCACTTTTGTCTCTTTGTGACTGATGAACGTAAAGATGTTTTATAGTCCACTAATCGGAAAATTCTATTTTTAGAAACATATTTTCCTCACATTTTATTTTTATAGGCAAGTTATGAAGAAATGAAATTCAAAGCTGTCTATTCGCTGGGTCATTTTAGATTTGTGGTCAATAAAATAGGAAAAATTTGAAAAAATAGCCTTAAATAAGTCAACCCAAAAGTACTGATATTTATCCCCATGCTTTTTTAAAAAAAAGTGATGGGCATATTATTAATGCGTCCTTCCGTCTGTCACCCTATCTCCTCCTAAACCACTGGGTGGGATTCTACCAAATCTGCTACATCACTTCCCCTCATGGTAAGGGTGTTCAAGAGCAGCATTATTTTTCTGTGCGTCAGTCTATCCGTCATCCGTCCATTTGTCTGTCCCACTTTCTCTGCCCATTCGTGCATCCGTCGTCTGTCCATTTGTCTGTCACACTATGTCCCCCTAAACCACTAGGTAGAATTCAACCAAACTTGCTACATCACTTCCCCTCATGGTAAGGGTGTGCGAGAGCAACATTTTCTTTCTGTGTGTCAGTTGTACATCCATCTGTCCGTCACACAGTTTCCTTCTAAACCACTGGGCGGAATTCAACCAAACTTGCTACATCACTTCCCCTCATGGTAAGGGTGTGCGAGAGCAACATTTTTTTCTGTGATCTGTCGTCTGTCCATCCGTCTGTCACGCTATTTCCTCCTAAACCACTGGGCAGAATTCAGCCAAACTTGCTACATCACTTCCTCTCATGGTAAGGGTGTGCAAGAGCAACATTTTTTTCTGTGCATCCGTCTTCTGTCCAGCTGTCCGTCATGCTATTTCCTCCTAAACCACTGGGCGGAATTCAACCAAACTCGGTGTATCACTTCCCCTCATGGTAAGGGTGTGCGAGAGCAAGATTATTTTTCCGTTTGCCTGTCTGATGTCTGTCCATCTGTCTGTCACGCTATCTCCTCCTAAACCACTGGGCAGAATTTAACCAAACTGGCCACATGACCTCCCCTCATAGTAAGGGTGTGGGAGAGCAAGTCCATCCATCAGTCATGCTATTAGCAATATTAGCAATGAGCATGGGGATTTGCGATGGCGCGCCATCGATTGCACATTCTAGTTATTCTTATTTCACCATGAAAACATGTGGGTACTCATTAGAAGTGCCTCACAGAGGTGCTCCTAATGAGTACCCACAACATATGCATGAGGCACATCTAATGAGTACCCACAACATATTTTCATGGAGAAATAAGAAAAATATTATCTGGATACCCCTCTTGTTGATATGGAGCAATGAATAAGTACCTGAATGAGGTAAATTGAGAGTGAATATATTTTCTACAAGTCCATTACAAATCGATGTTCAGTTGGTTTTTAAAAACCCATGATGGCCGATTCCCAATACTAGTACAGATACAGTATGGAGTTGTGTATACATGTTTATGCCAGTGTGTAGCATGTCTGACTGCAGGTTTGAATCCTAGCTCAGCTACTTAATTTTCATGCAGATTGATTATGACACAATTTTTACTGTTATTTTATCCCTTCCGCTGATTCAAGAAGGCCAGTTGTTAGCTACTGGTGAAATGATGAAAAGTAATGTGACAAAGTACTGGTTAACCACTTCGAGGACTAAGAGGACAAACCTGCCTAGGAAAAGTGAGTGTAAATTAAATGACTGGCTGGACTTGACCTCAACAGGGTTGACTGGGCCATAAAGCTACAAATCAAAGTCAATTTACATTTGCATGCATATCTACAGCCTTACACTCATGGATGTTTTAAACCCATATAGAGCCACTGTCCACTTTTGAATATCCACTTTGAGCAAGTTCAGTATGGGCTTCTTGTACTAGTGGTTTGAAAATTTCTTGGCTGGAGCAGGGATTCAGATCTACAATCTCTGCATCTTATATCCTCCAATCTCCAGACTCCAAGTCAGACAATTTAATTATTAAGCCATCCAATTCATTTGTTCTTTTTGCATGATGAAAAGGAAATGATATTTTTATCTCCTAAACAACAATTTATTTATAGGGCTTTATTTCTGTAATTAATATCCTTAATACACTTGTATTAAATACAATTAAGGATGCCATAGTTACAGATAAGGCACTGTTTGCAGTAGAAAAGTATGGATATTTTTCTTATTTTTCCATGTAAACCTATGTTGTGGGTACTCTTAGAAGCACTTCAGTGAGACACTTCTAATGAGTACCTACAATACATGTTTTCATGGAGAAATATGGCAAATAGTAGGTGGTTACCACCTCTTATCTGGAGCTATGGGAAGCCCTCTTGATGTCATTGATAGTCAAATTAAAAGATTATTGTATGATTTGCATGCTGAATTTGAATTTGGTGGATGCCAAATTAGTGAATTTGACCAACTCTATTTTATTATCAGTCAATGTGTCTAAAACAGTGTAGACCATAATCAGATGCTGCTGCACTGTTTGTTTCAGTCTGTCTATCCCAGGCAGCCAGCCTCGGTGGCTCAGTTGGATGCGCCATCCGACTGGAGACCAGGAGGTCGCGGGTTCAACCCCCACAGAGGTCGGCAACATTCTTTCGTGGAGATTGATCGTGAAATATTTTCTACGGTCATTCTCTCCCTTCCGCTGATTCAAGAAGAGCAATTGTCAGTTTCTGGCGAAAGAATGTGCACAATACTGGTACAGCTTAGAGGACTAAGCCTGCCCCGTAAACGTTGGTTAGGTAAACTGACCACGCTAGACATGACCCCACTGGGCTGACTGGGCCGTAAAACCTAAACACAAACAAAACTATCCCAAGCAAGGCCTGCTATCCTTGTAGCAGGTAAGGGTAGAGGGGAAATGTTTTTTTTTTTCTTCTGTTTCTTCACTTTCACTCCTGTTCCTCTTTCTTCCCTGTCCCTCTTTTTCCTCATCTACTGTCTCTTCTATCTCTTTTCTCCCTTTCTCTGGGAGATGACACAAAATGACCCACAAGGGTTGACGTGTTGTTAAACCCCAACACAATCAACTGTCTGTCCCAACCTAGGGTAACTGGGGTATATTGTCCAGAAAATAGATGTTTCTTGTAAATCATTTCCTAAGGAGAGAGTTACATGAACTAGAACCAAACTAGAACCTTCAAGCTCTATTTTTAATGACAGATTCTATCTGTCATTCCTTGCTGGCATATGCGTTTTCAAGTTGCATCCGGCTTTCACTAGCATTGAAATATATGCCCGCTCAAAATGTAGTCCGATGCTGTTAATATCTTTATAGTGCCGTGCAATTTTTAAAGCAGACGACATTCAGAATTCTCCCTTATTTTGCAGAGAAAACCAGACTAAGCATTTCATATGAATTATTTGCCAGCGGATGAATTGCATAAAATTCTCTGATAAAATAAGAGAAAAAATGAAATTGATATCTGCTACAGCTGTAGTATGCAGTTTAAGGGTTACCATATCAACATACTTGTGTATCAATACGCCTGCGCTGGACTAAAGGTGTGGTGCGAGAAACTAGAATGTAAGCTGCTCTTATCAGCAATATAAACACTGTCTAATCAGCTATTACTGTCAAAATTTAATATAGATTCTGAAGATTTTTTATGCTTGATAATAAAAGAAAAAAAAAGGCTGTGCTCATAATCATGCTGCAAAGTGTTTTCTTCGATATTAGCTGAGTGCGTTAGATCGGTTGTAAGGTTGATCTGCGCATTTTGTTGTTAGCAGGCGCTGCCTCATGACCTGCGTGTCAAAAATTAACCTGGACAAATTCAGCAGATATTTTTACTGTAAAACATAATTTGACATTTCATGCAAATTGTCTCAAAAGAGGAATCAGTTTGCATGAAATGTCAAATGCTGTGTCCTTGGGAAAATCAAAAAAAAATAAAATATTTCAAAATATGGTATGATAAAACTTTTATGCAGAGCACTTGCCCATTTGTTTGACATGTGTAAAGAAGTTCAATACTGTCAGATTAAAGTAGGGCTTTAGTCAAACATTACAAGATGTTTTTCTCGCTGTTGTTGATTTGCTTAACATTAAAATATTTTAGCTGCGGCATTTTAATAAAAAAAGGATGCTTGGGTTTAAAGTGTAACTATTTGTCAGAAAAAAAAGGAAAGTGTTGAAAACCTATATTGCTATCTGCAACGCAACATTAACTGCTCAAGATACTTCAGTTATTTCCTCTTATTGAATGCTCGACTGTAAAAGCGAAAGTAGACAACAAGTTGGCTTCTTTAAAAAGAACCCAACGAAAGGTCCACATCTTGTTTTTAAATTTGCAGGTTTGCACAGCAAATTTAATGACGTCATTTGCAGCCAATTTTTAAGTACAGGTATGAACTTATTGAAGAAAGTTTATCACAATTTTAGCTCTATATTGTATGTGATAACTGGCTTTTTGCAACAGTTTGATAAAATATTTCTTTTGAAACTTCAAAAACATCAATTGGAACGTCATAGCACTATATATATATATATATATATATATATATATATATATATATATATATATATATATATATATATATATATATATATATATATATTATATATATAATTATATATATATTATATATATATATATATATATATATATATATATCTCCAAGCATTTGATAACTGAATTTCTGAATTTCAGAATTTATAGTACTACATTTTTTAAACAAATTTGAAACCTTTTTATTGGACGGGTTTTCGAAAATCCGTCCTTTAAAATAGCGAAGTCCAGCAGGTTTACCTTTCGGTTGATCTTTCTGATAAACCCGTCCATAATGGCATTAGGCATTCTTCTTGTAACGGTTTTATACAAATTATGATTTTTAATTTTTTTTTTTGATGCATTTCTGATAGAATCTGTCATTTCAGTGCCTTTGGCGCTTTGATTTTAACCCTTGTCCTGTTGAACCCGCATTTCCCCTGCCTTTGCAAACAGTGTAGATCAAGATCAGTTGGCTTCTGAAGAAGCCAACTGATCTGGATCTGCACTGTTTGGCATAAAATATGTGAATCTATATCAACCAACTGGATGAAGTAATCTGATTGGCTTAAAATTAGAAGTAGGCGTGACATCTTAATTTATTCAGCATGACAAGGGTTAAAAGGTGGATGCCTGAACCACTAACCTAGGTTCCTTTTTTTTTTTTTATCTGAAAATACTGTTTAGAAATGAAATTTAGTTGCCCATAGTTCACTATAAAATGCTGCTGAGGACTAGATAATAAACTATTATGGGATAAAATATTGTCTAAATAGACAGTTTGCTAACTAGACTATGTAACCAAGTAAGGTCAAGGGTGACAGGTATGTTATCAGATAAAATTAGTGATTATGATCTAAAGGTTTTAAAAGCTTTGTAGTATTTTTGTGTTATATCTTTTTATGATATTTAACCCTAATCCTGCTGTTCAGACAACCTCTACCTTGGCAAACAGTGTAGATCCATATCAGATCTGATCAGGATCTACACTGTTTGCCATCAAGTTTGTGAATTTGAACGAAAACATTACATCATGTAATCTGATTGGCTGATAGTCAGAAATGGGTGTGGCTTATTCAAATATTCAGCAGGATAAGGGTTAAAGCATGTATAATTTTTTTTCAAAATCAGTGTAGATTCTTCAGAACTCCGCAGATTCTTCAGAATTCCATTGAGAGCACATTTTTTTTTTGTGTGAAACTTTAAATATCAGAACACTCATTCTAATTAATTATACAGAGAATATAATTCTCAACCAACAGTCTGGGAAAAACAGTTTGGAACAAAAGTGAAGCTCCTGTGATTTTTTGTTATATCAAAAGAAGACACATAACTCCAGATTAACCCTTGTCATGCTGAATAAATTAAGATGCCGCACCCACTTCTAATTTTCAGCCAATCAGATTACTTGATCCAGATAGTAGTTATAAATTCACATACTTAATGGCAAACAGTGCAGATCCAGATCAGTTAGCTGAAGAACCCAACTGATCTGATCAGTTGGCTGAAGAAGCCAACTGATCTGGATCTACACTGTTTGCAAAGGCAGGATATATCCAGGTTCCGCAGGACTATAGGTTAAGATGAACTCTAAAGTAGCTCAGGTAGGAATCTTTAAAGTGACATCATTCTGCTAATATTTTCATTTAGCATGTAAAGTGTTAAATGCCAGAAGAATGTTCTTTTGATACTATTGATGATTAAATTAGGTTTTATTTAACAAAGTAGAATGTTGATTATTCAGAGGATGCTGCATTTAGTTATCATGATCAAATTCCAGCTGACTGTTAATTAAGCCTTAAAACGGCATGCAAAATTGTAGCAGACAACATTCTGATTTTTAGCTCATCTGAGCATGAAGTGCTCAAGGTGAGCTATTGTGATCACCTTTTGTGCGTCGCCAACATTTATGTTGTTCACCCTCTAGAAGCTACAGTTTTGCTTCAGTCTTCATGAAACTTTACCAGAATGTTTGACATCCATGATATCTTGATCAAGTTTGAATATGGGTCATGTCAGATAAAAAAACTAGGTCACTAGGTCATTTTTTTTAAAAACCTTGTTCACTCCCTGGAGGCCAGTTTTGCTTCAATCTTTATGAAACTTCACCAGAATGTTTGTCTGGGTGTTATCTCAGTCTAATGCGAATATGGGTTATGTCAGGTAAAAAACTAGGTCACTAGGTCAAATGTCTTTAAAACCTTGATCACCCACTAGGACTTTACTTGTCTGGATGATATCTCGATCAAGTTTGAATATGGGTCATTTTGGGTAAAAAACTAGGACTTTAGGTCAAATTTCTTTAAAACCTTGTTTACCATCTAGAGGCCATAGTTTTGCTTCGGTCTTCATGAAACTTTACCAGAGTGTTTTCTGGATGATAATTATCTCAGTCAAGTTTGAATATGGGTCATGTCGGTCATGTCAGGTTAAAAACTAGGTCACTAGGTCAAATTTCTTTAAAACCTTTTTTACCCTCTAGAGGCCACAATTTTGCTTCAGTCTTCATAAAAGTTTACCTGAATGTTTGTCTGGATGATACCATGGTCAAATTTGAATAAGGATCATGTCAGATCTAAAACTAGGTCACTATGTCAAATTTCTTTAAAACCTTGTTCACCTTCTTGAGGCCACAGTTTTGCTTCAATCTTCATGAAACTACACCAGAATGTTTGTCTTGATGATATCTTAGTCACTTTTGAATATGGGACATGTCAGATCAAAAACTAGGTCAAAAGGTCAGATTTGTTCTAAACCTTGTTCACCATCTAGAGGCCACAGTTTTGCTTCATCTTTATAAATTTTTACCAGAATGTTTCTCATGGTGGTATCTCGGTCAAGTTAGAACATGGGTTATGTTGGGTCAAAACTAGCTCACTAGGTCAAATTTCTTTACAAACCTTGTACACCCTCTAGAGGCCACAGTTTTGCTTTAATCCTCATGGAATTTTACCAGAAAGTTTGTTTTGATCATATCTTGGTCAAGTTCGAATATGGGTCATGTTGAGTTAAAAAGTAGGTAACTAGGTCAGATTTGTTTAAAACCTTGTTCACCCTCTAGAGGCCTATGTTTTGCTTCAATCTTGATAATTTTTTACCAGAATGTTTGTCTTAATGATATCTTGATCAAGTTTGAATTTGGGTCATTGTGGATCAGAAACTAGGTCACTAGGTTGAATTTCTTTAAAACCTTGTTCACCTTCTCGAGGCCACAGTTTTTCTTCAATCTTCATAGAACTTTACTAGAATGCTTGACCTGATGATATCTTGGTCAAGTTGTTGGAATATGGGTCATGTCGGATCAAAAACTAGGTCATTGTGTCAGATTTCCTGACATAGCCACCTTGTAACTGTCTATAAAGAAATTTTTAGGACTGTATACTTGAGATTTGTCTGAAAGGATAAAACTTCCCTGTGAAATGGTAAAATTACACCTAAAGACATTTCAAAATTTTTTCAATTCTTTGTGTGTGTTCATTGCTCTCAAGCCTCATTCCTTTTAGTATCTATTTATATCTCTAATAATGGTAATATAGTAATGGTTTTAAAACAACATTACACAATGGTCAATTGGCAATGAATATTTCATAAAGTCAGTACCATAATAATCCTATATATTATGACAGACAGGCATTAACCCATTGAAGTCAGGAGACCCGTAAAAGGGTAATTGGCAAACAGTACAGACCCAGATCAGACGCCGCAGAATGCGGCATCTGATCAGGGTCTCCACTGTTTGCAAATAGTTCAGCCATTTTTCTCTAGGAATATGTAAATCTCATTGCTGGACGTACCTAAAATTGAAATTGGACTCTTCCAGTATATAATGTTGGAGAGTATATTCAGTCTACAGTGGGTAAAGCAAATAGTATAGACCCAGTTCAGATGCTTATCAGGATCTACACAGTTTGTTATTCATCCAGCAGTTTGTTTGACCCATCAACAGGTAAAAAAATGACTTGTTGTAATTTTAGGATATGTATGGTAAGGATTCAGAGTGTCCCAATATTTAGGGTAAAAACTGATGTTGATGCCTGTAAACACCTTTATCCCATTGTAGACTGAATAGACTCTCCCACACTATATATTGGAAGAGTCCAATTTCAATTTTAGTTACGTCCAGCTTTAAGATTTACATATTCCTAGAGAAAAATGGCTAAACTATTTGCAAACAGTGCAGACCCAGATCAGACGCCGCAGAATGCAGCATCTGATCTGGGTCTGCACTGTTTGCCAATTACCCTTTTACGGGTCTCCCGACCTCAATGGGTTATACAACAAATACTGACAAGATTATGTATTAGGCTCACACACATGACAGAAGTAAACAAACACTTTGACAAGTTCATTATGTACATACCATAATTATGTACCTATTGCACCATCCTGCTACCTTATTAAAATCAATAGACTGCTCTCTACACTGTCTGTTAGTAGATTCAGTCCGGCTCACAAGGTTCAGAAAGCTCCAGAATCATTTGACCTCCTCATCATTCAGGGGTGTTATTATAACTGTACATTAATAGCTTCACTTTCTCATGATATCTTTGGAATACTTTAATGAGTTTTCTGCTCTACAACTGTTAGCATATACTACCTTAAAGGATCATTATCAGATCTGCAGCGAAGCATTTGTTGACTAGAGGCTGTAATTGCCACTGTGTGAGGAAGACAGGAATAAAAAAAAAAAAGAAAAAAAAAAAAAAAAAAAAAAACATGTAAAGAAATTCATAGAATTTATTCCATATATTCTTATATCATCACATATATTTTACCTTTTGTTCTGTTTTTATGCACTTGGCAAACTGCTATATTCAACATGTACAGAAATACAGAAACATTTTTATGAAAAAAAAAAAAAAAAAAAAAAATGTTTCTAGTGTTTGAACTGATGCAAGAGAAAAGGATCAAATGCCTGATTTCAGGTTGAATACAAAGCACCATAAAAATTTATTTATTTGCAATTTACGGCCCTTTCAGGATTATTTCAATTATTTTGAGTTGATTCAGTCTGTAAGGTGGATTAAAATTGAAGTACTCGGGGAAAGTCGCCGAAGAGTTTGGTGTGGGTCGCTCATAATTCGAAGAAATGATGAAATATGGCAAACAGCGTAGATCCTGATCAGACACTGCGTTCTGCGGCGTCCGATCTGACGCTAGAGTCCGCGGCGTCTGATCTGGGTCTACACAGTTTGCAAAGGGCTATCTATCCCAATACTTAATGTTATTATGGTATACTTCTGAATACTTCTTGAGCAAACAGTGATTTTTATTCTAAAAATTTATCAGAATAAACAATATATAATTGTTATTTTGGACAATTTGGTATGTTACAGGTAATAACTAAATAGAGGATATTTATTTTTTTGCTGTGAATACCAAAAATATTTTCATCGAGTGTAATGAAAACATCAGTATTTTCACGAGTGCGAAGCACGAGTGAAAATGTAAATGTTTTCATTACACGAGATGAAAATGTTTTTGGTGTTCACTAAAAAAAAGAGTAAATTTTCTTTTTATTTTATTGTTTACACGTCAATGCACGTTTCTGACATCATAAATAACGTCACCAAACATAACAAGAACGTCATGGCGTCGTCGCCCAGTGCTTAACATGTGAACAACTGGAGAGACAAAAACAACTAAAGGTTCGGCGATTCAGAATAATTTTGATACCAAAATGTTCCTTGCATTCTAACTAAGAAAATGCATACCAACACTTGATAGTTTAGTTCAGAAACAAAGAAGTTAGAGCTGTTCAAAAATCTGAAGTGGAGGTAACATCGACTTCTGAAACAGTGAAGAAAAGCGAAGTCGTCCAAAGCGAGGAGTGAAAATATAAATCGTATCAGTCACTATAGTGAAATGATAAGATATCAATTCACTAGTGATTGATACCAATTTTATTTTCACCAGATATACACTGATTTCACCGCTGACAATAAAATATATATATATATAGATAGATACCACTATGCTGAATGAGTATCATAATTATATTGTGTATTTCACTAACAGCCCACCATTTGGGCTATATCAGTCCTCCAGCTGTCTCAAAACTGCCCATGAGTACCTCTGCTGAGCAGCCACCTCCATTAAGCAGCCAAAATTGACCATTCCCCTTGGTGGCTGCTTAGTAGAGGTTCCACTGTATTTAGTTACATGTATATACATATGTTAATCCTATTCACTGCAGTGTGGAAAAAATATGCTGCTTAAAACATTTACACAGTTACACTTACACAAAAGCTTTTATTTTATTGTTAGCGGTGAAATCAATGTATATCTGATGAAAATAAAAGTGGTATCAATTACTAGTGAAATGATTTCGTATCATTTCACTATAGTGACTGATACGATTTATATTTTCACTCCTCGCTTTGGGCGGCTTCGGTTTTCTTCATTGTTTCAGATGTGGATCTTACCTCCACTTCAGATTTTTGAACACCTCTAACTTCTTTGTTTCTTAACTAAAGTATCAAGTGTTGGTATGCATTTTCTTAGTTAGAATGTAAGGAACATTTTGGTATCAATATTATTTTGATTTACCGAAACTTTTTGATTTTGTCTCTCCAGCGTTTCGCATGTTAAAGACACATTTTGGATTGCATAACATGCTAATGACCATAAGGAGTTTAAGATAAGAAATTCTTGGTGACTTTGGCCACCCTTACAGGTAGGGGCCTGATAAGGGGAAATTAGATTTGATATCAGCAAAGTTTAAGATGAAGATAGAATGACAGATAAGGTGGGTAATTTGGTGATAATTTGAAGATTTTTTCTGTTTATTCAATAAAATATAACTGGTTGATATTCATTAGAACTGCCTCTCCTAGGCAGTTCTAATGACTACCCACAACATGTTTTATGGAGAAATACAGATAGTTATGCCTATATGCTAATTTTATCATCAAATACCCTCTTTATCTGGTTTTTTTTTTTTTTTTTTTTTTCTTTAATCAAATACAGAAAATTAGTAAGATAGATAATATTTACTTATTTATTTATTTATTTATATTTAATTAATTAAACTTTCTATTTTATATTTCTATTTCAGTTTATTTGTATTTTTCACAATACAAGAAAAAACAACACTTTTATATTTTTGAGAAAAAAAAAACTATCAAAAATAAAAAAAAGAAAAAAATAAATAAAGTGATACAATACAAATCAACAAATTAAATGCAAAATTTGCAAATGAATTTATTTAGTTCTTATGTAACATATTGAATACTGCTCAATTACATGAATTAACCCTTATAGGGCCCCACCTTAGGAGGCTTAACATCCTTATAATGGCTTCATAATCACTTAGATAAGATAAGCCTTTGGTGTGCGCTCTGTTATCAGGACTGTATATTGGGGGTGATCATGAAGGCGGGGTCTACCCAAAGAAGGAAAAAAATGTGTCTTTAAGCATTGAACGTCGACGCCATGACGTTCATGTTTTGTTTGGTGACGTTAGATATGACGTCAGAAACGTGCAGTGGCGTGTCAAAAATAAAATAAAAAGAAAATTTACTCTTTTTCAGTGAATACCATAAAATTTTCATCTCGTGTAATGAAAACATTCAAATTTTTACTCGTGCTTCGCACTCGTAAAAATACATGTTTTTCATTACACTCGATGACAATATTTATGGTATTCACAGCAAAAGAGTAAATATCCTCTATGTATGCAATTATTCATAAGGCAAATAATCATTGAAATTGCCATGTGCAGAGGTAAAGAATAACCATTCTGTGGCTATAACATAAATACATATACTGCCATTAAAAAAAAATGGGCAAAAACTGACCAAAGCGTGCTTTTTTAAAAAAAATCTTTTTTATCCTAAAATGTAAATGGAATTAGTTATGTACAAGATAAAAATACAAATGCCATTTACTCTGCAAAAATTTCATTATTTGTTTCTGAGATAATAAGGAAAATGTCATTTTATCATTAACTGCAGATTTTTTTTTTTTTTTTATTTTTCATGCAAACAGTGATTACACGTCACATTTTGCTGCATATGATTTGGGCCTGCACTGTTTGCCTATGCCCCTTTTTGGGATGCTA
The DNA here is from genome assembly GCA_964016985.1 of Anodontia alba. Lineage (NCBI taxonomy): Eukaryota > Metazoa > Mollusca > Bivalvia > Lucinida > Lucinidae > Anodontia > Anodontia alba. The sequence continues at coordinate 60,245,411 of OZ024833.1, read as the reverse complement.
GGCATAAAATGGTCAATTTCCCCTTGTTACTCTTTAAAGTCAAAAATAAAAGGTTCAGTTTGGTGGGTTTGTAGTCTTCAGTGTTAAATGCAACTAGATTACTGAAATTTATGTGACATGTATATATCTGGGCAGTTTTTTAAAGTATGGATTGCTAATATATACGAATCTATGCACAATAATATTTGCAACAGACTATTGCATGTAATATTGCAAGACCTGCAAAACCACATGACCTCTCAAATTCTATTAAACGCCCAATAGAAAGGCTAGCCTTGGCCAAGGCTTAAAAATATTCATATATATTTTTTGACTTATTGAGCTCTGTGGCTAGTCTACAGATAATATGGTCTGGATTTCTAATATTTCAGAGACAACCACAGAAGAAAAGTTCACCCATAGACTAGCTAAACATTGAATAAAAAAGTAGAATGTAAATGAAAAAAAATAATTATAAGTAAACAAAAAGTGACAAACATACTTATATATTGGCCTAGTAGCTAGGCTATAGAAAGGCCAGCACATACTGAACACTAATTAATGTAAATACCTTGCATGATAAAATTATTTTCAGTTCGCTTTTGAGAGGCGCCATGCAAAAGGGTCCTTGGGTATTGACTGTGCTTAAATGAGCTTGTGTAAAAGCGTAAAACCCTGTGCACAATCTTTAATTGGGTGCATCTTTTAGGTAATTTCAAAAATGCTTAAACAAAACACCCTCCACCCCTTTCCTCCTTCGCCCCCTCCCTTCCCCCACAAAAAAAGTAAAAATAATCAAAAAACAAAAACAAAAAACAAAAATGGATTTTGAGGCTAACTTTAGGGGTGTATCTCAGTTCTGGTGAAAAAACTCCATGATTTTGAAATAACTTGCCCAACTAAGTGGATCCTAAATCAACACCAATCTCCACCCTTACAAAAATGCATCCGTGCACTGGCCTGCATTGACAGTTACATGTTAAGTACGATGTCTGTTGATGACCATTTCTAGAATCATCATACGACTTTGAATAAGTAGTTTTTTACCCAAATTTCGGAAATCCAAATGATCAAATTCTGTTTTGCCCAATCACAAGTCAAATTCTCAACAAAAAACATCATTTGTTTTACTGTATCGATGCACATTATCTTCAAGATTTGAGCATTAAAACTGATGTATGTACTCTGAATGTCTCTCTCTCTCCTAGCCAGATACTAGTTGCTCCACTTTACTTCACTTCATTCTCTTCTTAACCTTGTGGGTCGTTGGGGCACAAATGATAACTTTGAGCTAGTTTCTCTCCATTTTAGCCTGTCTTTAACAGTTAAATGTTTTGTGGAGCGCTGTGGTGCAGTGGTAAGTAGAGCGCTGTGGTGCAGTGGTAAAGCGTCGGACTCGAGATCGAGAGGTACCGGGTTCGATCCCTACTAACATCAAGTGTTGGTTTCCTTGAGCAAGAAACTTTATCCACATTGCTTAGAACTGGTTTCTATCCAGGAAAAAAAGAGGATCACATGGAAGATTAGTACTAGTTAACTAAATGTGTTACCCTCTATAAATAAAGTTGATTATTATTATTATTATTAGTTATTTCTTCGCAGGTGTTGATGTTAAGGGTCGTTTCGTTCTGGCACCAGCCTGAGGAGTATCCTCATTTCCTCTCTTCTTTGATTCTACCATCTCGGAGACCACCGGTAAAGTCTCTATGGATGAAAAATGAGCATCTGGCCTGAAGTCATATTCAATGTGGCAATCTTTTTTCACCAGACAGCCTTTGCCAAGGAAGTCTGGAACTGAGGTCTGGAAGCTCTTTCTCATGAAAACCTGCAATCAGCAGATAATCGATCTGCAGCTGAACAATGTCAGCCAACCGGCGAATAGCAGATTCTGGTGGAAGCCATCTTTTTGGGTCTTTTGTAGTCTGCCCAGTAATGGAAACTGAACTCTTCTTGCCAATTGTTAATGCTCTGACCTGATCAAAGCTTAAAGTGTTTGGGTCAAACTTCTTTGGACAATACAAATCTTTCACGCAGCCTACAAAGCAGTCCTTATTGATAGTGATGGTGTCGTTGTCAAACATTAGTAATGAGTTTATCATTTTATTTTATACCTAGAAGAAGTGAAATCACGCTGAATATCAATTAAATAAAACTTATATCAGTCACAAGTTAAAAGATACTGTATCAGTTCACATCTGATTGATGATTTATATTTTCACTGTGGTAAACATTGAAAAAAAATCTAGGATAAAATGGTTTTGGAATGGTTTAATATGTAGAACACTTTTCAAAAATAATGCTCCAGATACCCACACATACTAGTTCGAACCGAGGACGTGAGATAATTTTGAAGCATGTTCTGACGTGCGTAATTTCTACTTAAAACATAAGAAATAAAGAAAAATACATTTTTGTAGGCGAATACCAAAGATATTTCATCTCGTATTGAAAACAGAATAATTTCAACTTGTGCTACGCACTCATGAAAATTCTGATGTTTTCAGTTCATTCATATTTCATCACATGTTTTGAAAACTGATGCCACTCGTGAAAATTGTGTTTTCAATTCATTTAATGAAAAAAGAAAATTCCTCTATATATTCTTGCATTAAAGGCAGTGCAAAAGTATCATAGCATTACATGCCCAATTAGGGCCCTTTTTAATGACGGATTCAATCTGTCATTCCTTGCTGGCATACGCATTTTCAAGTTGCATTCGGCTTTCACTACCACTGAAATATGTGTCCGCTCAAAATGTAGTCCGATGCTAGTAATATCTTTATAGCGCCGTGCAAAGTTTAAAGCAGACGACATTCAGAATTCTCCATTATTTTGCAGAGAAAACCAGACTAAGCATTTCATATGAACTATTTGCCAGCGGATGAATCGCATAAAATTCTCTGATTAAATAAGAGAAAAAATGAAATTGACATCAGTATTCTGCTACAGTCGTAGTATGCAATTTAAGGGTTAACATATCAACATACTTGTGTAACAATTAGCCTGCGCTGGACTAAAGACGTGGCGCGAGAAACTAGACCGTAAGCTACTGTTACCAGCAATATAAACACTGTCTAATCAGCGATTACTGTCCAAATTTAATATAGATTCTGAAGATTTTTTTTATGTTTGATACTAAAAGGAAAAAACGGCTGTGCTCTTAATCATGCTGCAATGTGTTTTCTTCGATATTATCTGAATGCGTTAGATAAGTTGTAAGGTTGACCTGCGCAATTTGTTGTTAGCTATTAATAGAACAGGCACTGCCTCATGTAAAAAATTAGAAGATATTTTACCGTAAAACATAATTTGACATTTCATGCAAATTGTCTCAAAAGAGGAATCAATTTGCCAATTTACCTTTTGGTTAACCTTTCTGATACACCCGTCCATAATGCCGTTAGGCGTTCTTCTTGTAAAGGTTTTATACAAATTAAGATTTTTTTTTTTTATGAATATCTGATAGAATCTGTCATTTCAGTGCCTTTGGCGCTTTGATTGATCTAGTTGGAATGGAGAAATTGTATCGTTAGACATATGTGTAAGCACGCGGGGGGCGGGGCAGAGGATCTTATACATGTGGCTATTTTATGATGAATTTTTGAAAAGTTTTGTAACTTTCATATCTAAAGGCCACTTGTTGGAGATTCTGATTACCATGATCTATTTTTTATGTGTAATAATTATTGGAGAAAACTTTGTTGAACATTGATTACATTTCACCTTGTGATATTGAGTAATTAACCCATTTACACCTAATAACACCCGCCCCCTTATAACTTTAACAAGATGTAAGTTTTCAAATTTTATATTTAGAGGTTTATTCTTTCTTTTTTTTTTTTTTTTTTTATCAGCAATGACTATATATTACAATGCAAACAGTGCATACAAGCTTTGATCATACACTACGTTCTACCATTTATGATCAGGACCCACGCACTTTTTGCCAACATCACTTGCAGGAAAGCGGGTAGTTATGATGTTACAGTTTAGAAATTAACTTTTTTCGCAAGTAGCAAGTAGTTGCTACCTGGTCTGAAAGTATGTAGCAAAATGCATCTACGTGGTAGCAAAAGGTGTAACAATGCTCCCGTGGCATGGGTTAATTAACCCTTAAAATGCCAAGAAAACCTGCATCTTAAAATGTTGTCTGTTTATGTCGTCTGCTGAATATTCTTGCACACTTTTCTAACCTATATTTGCGTACAGGCAAACAGTGTGGACCAAGATCAGCCTGCTCCTAAAGGAAGGAGCAGTCTGATCTAGGTCCACACTGTTTGCAGAAATGACTTTTAAAATCACAAGCAGATGACAAAGCAGACAACAATTGTTATGATTGGCAGTTTAAGGGTTAAACCTTCAAGCACTAAGCATATTTAGCAGACATATTTTCAAAGTATTTTTTTCTTATTTCAGCAAAAATGAGGCTTGACATTATATGTGAATTGTCTGCTTGGCAGATGATTCATATGAAATGTCACGTCTAATTTGCACTGAAGACATTCACAACACAAAGCTGATAGTGTTCAGGGCACTATACCAGGTAGCACCTTTTTGCTACCAACAGTTTGACTAGGTAGCAAACTGAATTTTCAGATAGCAAATTTGCTACTTGCTACTGTTAATTTCGAACCCTGCGAGTGAGTGTTAGCGAGTCTTTCATATCATGATAAGTGTTGCATTTCTGTCTGCTGAAATAAAGTAATAAAACAATAAGAAAATAACTTAACCATTGCTTCTGTGTGTCTTGCATCATAGACTGCTATCCTGTGCTTTCAGAACAGTTCTAGTCACAGTGAAACATATTACAATAACAAAAAGTTAAATAAAAGTTTTTTTTTGGTTTTGTTTTTTTGTTTTTATTTTTTTATTTATTTATTTTTTTACAACTTAAAAGCATCAACAAGCAAATAAGAAGAGCTACATGTATGAGAGTTGAAAATGAAATGAATAATGTACTCTGTAAATTCAGGACAAAGCAAGTATAAACAGCACTTCTCAATCTGAATGAAAGTTTGTTTATTTTACTGCAAGACTGGAAGGAGTTCTGAAACATAAACTGATAAAGGGACCATTATGGGAATCTGGCTTATGCTAGTAATGATTGATACCAAGATAGCTCTGGAAAGGTCATTGTGAAAATATTGCACACTCTCAGACCCTTGTGAGCCGGACTGGATTGAGTTACACAAAGGTTTACACCTATGCTCTACAGTTACTGGCTGTAAGAATGTCAGACAGCAGATTTTAACCCATTGTACACTGAATAGACTCCCCCACACTATTTATTGGAAGAGTCCAATTTCAATTTCAGGTACGTCTGGCTATAAATTCATGGGCTATAAGATTTAGATAATCCTAGAGAAAAATGGATAAACTATTAGCAAACAGTGGAGACCCTGATCAGCCAAAAAAAGGCAAAATTTAGTCTAAAAGGCAAAATTTAGTCTAAAAAAAGTATCATAAACTTTTAGGACATTTACTGTAATTTCAAAGTGTCACCAGCTGCAATTGTGATAAATTTTGCCTTTTCTGTAGTTATTTCTTAAAGTGATCTACATAGTGGAATGACAAACAGTGAAGACCTGATCAGACTGCTTCTTCAGGAACTATGTACTTCAAGAAATAACTACATGAAAGGCAAAATTTAGTCTAAAAAAGTAATACATAAAAGTGTTCGAACTTTTAAGACATTTACTGTAATTTCAAAGCATCACCTGTTGAGATAAGCACTTCAAAACACTAATCAAAATGGTTGGAGAGGACTTTCTAATTTTTATTGGACAGGTTTTTAAAAAGATTTGTCCTTTAAAATAGTGATGTCTGGGTGGTCGTGCGGGCAGGATCCCAGGTTAACCTTTCGGTTAACATTTTTATCAAAGTTACATGTTACGTACCTTTATACTTCAGAGAATTACTTTCATATTTGCTAGGGATGAAGAGGAGGACCAGTAGGTGTTGCACATGCAAGAGCAACAACTCTGTCTTCATTCATTAAAAAAAAAAAAAAAAAAAACGTCTAGAATGCGGTTAGGCATTTTTCTTGTTATTATTATTTTTCAGAGAAAATAAGATTTGGCATTCATGTGAGCTGTCTGCTAGTCTGATGATTCAGATGAATTGTCTACAGATTATTCACATGAATGGTCTGCAGGTGATTCACATGAAATGTCCTTAAAAATCTAAAAGGTGGCCTTTGGAAACAAAGAACACACAAAAGAACAAGCCTTATTTTCACTGAAAAATAAAAAAAAAAAAAAAAAAAAAAATCAAAATGTTGTCAGCCGCAGTTGTGATTAGCACTTAAACCCAAGTCCTGCTGAACCCGGATATGTCCTGCCTTTGCAAATAGTGTAGATCCAGATCATTTTGCTTCTGAAGAAGCCAACTGATCTGGATCTGCACTGTTTGCCATTAAGTATATGAAATTATATCAACAATCAGGATCAAATAATCTAATTGGCTGAAAATTTATTCAGCTTGACAAGGCCAGTAGGTCGCGGGTTCAACCCCCACCGAGGTCGGCAACATTCTATCGTGGAGATTGATCATGAAATATTTTCTACGGTCATTCTCTCCCTTCCGCTGATTCAAGAAGGGCAGTTGTCAGTTTCTGGCGAAAGAATGTGCACAATACTGGTTAACCGCTTAGAGGACTAAGCCTGCCCAGTAAACGTGTGGTTAGGTAAACTGACCGTGCTCGACATGACCCCATTGGGTTGACTGGGCCATAAAACCTCAACACAAACAAACAAACAAGGGTTAAGGATTGATTAAATGTTGATACCTGAGCTGCTTTTGATAAAATCCTTTTTCTTTTTTTTTTTTGTCTGAATTACTAGATTATTTACAAGTGAAATGTAGATGTCTGTACTTTGATTAAAAATGCTACATGTACTATTATATGGACATGTTATCAGTTTATATATCAGTGTAGAAAATATCATTTAAATGGGTACATTGTATTTTGCTTATTTAACAAGCCTCTGCAGCAAGATATGGTTACATTATTAATTAAATAGAGGTTAGGACATAAAATTTGAGTTGCATTCATTAATTTCATGATATAAATACATATTTATTTCATACCGAGTTTCTAGAGTCTACATTATGCTGTTCTCAATAGAATCACCATGCTGAGGCAGTTCAGTTGATTAACCCTACTCTTGCTGAACACGACATGCCTTCTTAGCAAACAGTGCAGATCCAGATCAGTTGAAGAAGCCAACTGATCTGGATCTGCACTGTTTGTTATTAAGTATGTGAATTTCTATCAAAAACCCAGATCAAGTAATCTAATTGGCTGGAAATTAGAAGTGGGTGTGGCATCTTAATTTATTCAGCAAGGCAAGGGTTAATTAACTGAAAGAGTTGTGTATATTCATTGCCTTGTTGAGTCAACTCTGATGTGTACGATACCGGTTTTTGTGGAAAAAGTGGAAAAAAAAACACTTTCATGGTAGGAAAGAAATCTAATATTAGTCCTGAAGGCCTCATAATACTGAAATGACTACCTATGATCTGCACCCCATACCCCTTGGTAGATTTGTTTTATTTTCTTAAAAACAGGAGAAATTTTTTAAATGCCTGTTAGTACTTAAATTCAGCAGGTTAAGTAAATTAAGCAGGTTAAGTAAATTCAGCTGGTTAAGTATATTCAGCAGGTTAAGTATATTCAGCTGGTTAAGTATATTCAGCAGGTTAAGTAAATTCAGCAGGTTAAGTATATTCAGCAGGTTAAGTATATTCAGCTGGTTAAGTATATTCAGCAGGTTAAGTAAATTCAGCAGGTTAAGTAAATTAAGCAGGTTAAGTAAATTCAGCAGGTTAAGTAAATTCAGCTGGTTAAGTATAGTCAGCAGGTTAAGTAAATTAAGCAGGTTAAGTAAATTCAGCAGGTTAAGTAAATTCAGCTGGTTAAGTATATTCAGCAGGTTAAGTGAATTCAGCAGGTTAAGTAAATTAAGCAGGTTAAGTATATTCAGCAGGTTAAGTAAATTCAGCTGGTTAAGTATATTTAGCAAGTTAAGTAAATTCAGCAGGTTAAGTAAATTCAGCAGGTTAAGTAAATTCAGCTGGTTAAGTATATTCAGCAGGTTAAGTAAATTCAGCTGGTTAAGTATATTCAGCAGGTTAAGTAAATTCAGCAGGTTAAGTATTTTAAGCAGGTTAAGTAAATTCAGCAGGTTAAGTAAATTAAGCAGGTTAAGTAAATTTCACTGGTTAAGTATATTCAGCAGGTTAAGTAAATTCAGCAGGTTAAGTAAATCAAGCAGGTTAAGTAAATTCAGCAGGTTAAGTAAATTCAGCTGGTTAAGTATATTCAGCAGGTTAAGTAAATTCAACAGGTTGAGTAAATTAAGCAGGTTAAGTAAATTCAGCAGGTTAAGTAAGTTAAACAGGTTAAGTAAATTCAGCAGGTTAAGTAAATTAAGCAAGTTAAGTGAATTAAGCAGGTTAAGTAAATTCAGCAGGTTAAGTAAATTCAGCTGGTTAAGTATATTCAGCAGGTTAAGTAAATTCAACAGGTTAAGTAAATTAAGCAGTTAAGTAAATTCAGCAGGTTAATTAAATTAAGCAGGTTAAGTAAATTCATCAGGTGAAGTAAATTAAGCAGGTCAAGTAAATTAAGCAGGTTAAGTAAATTCAGCTGTTTAAGTATATTCAGCAGGTTAAGTAAATTCAGCTGGTCAAGTATATTCAGCTGGTTAAGTTTATTCAGCTGGATAAGTAAATTCAGTAGGTTAAGTAAATTCATGGCGAAATACCGTAATCGACCTCATTACCGTATTCCTATAAGTGCACAGTCAAGCAATTCAGTAGCCAGTGTTATCTACTTCCTTATAAAAACATGTTGTTGGTACTCATTTGAATTGCCTCAAGTCGAGGCAATTCAAATGAGTTCCAACAACATATGCTTTTATGAAGAAAATCAGAAAAATATTGCTTAAGTTTCATTAAATACGTCCCTCATGAAGTTCTCTGCTGATCTTTCTTTAAGTGTACCCGTATTAGCAGGCTATTTTACTACAAGTTTTTTCAGTAATTTTGTAAAACAAGCACACAGTGCAGTAATTAGAGTGAATAAGGTAAATTTGGCTGGTTCGGTAAATTTGGCTGGTTCGGTAAATTCAGCTGATTAAGGTTATATTATTGTATTTACCCTATTACTAATCCCCTTACCATATTTGTTCTAAAATTTTGTTTTGGTGCCTCTTGTTGTGTGAGTCAGTGCTGGTGAGTGACATCTGATCTGGGTGTACACTGTTTTCTTCGTAGCTCTGTTGGATGCGCGTATGACTTGTGTTAAGGATGTCCCAGGCTGGTTCCCAACCATGTCCGGTGGAGATTGAGCATGAAATATTTCCTACGGTCATTCTCTCCCTTCCCAAATCAAGAAGAGCAGTTGTTAGTTTCTGGTGAAAGATTGTGCACAAGTACTGGTTAACCACTGAGAGGACTACGCCAATCCAAGGTAAACTGACGGTGCTCGACATGACCCTAATGGGTTGAATGGGCCGTAAAACCATTTCAATCAATCAGTCAATTAGACCTGTCTGTCTGAATACTTAATTAGGTAAATAAGACTATAACACAGCCCAAGATAAGAGGGAAATTCCACACAGTGTTATTCTTATTTCTTAATTCACAGAAAAATATGTTGTGGTACTCATTAGAAGGGCCTCAGTGAGGCGCTTCTAATGAGTACCAACAACATATATTTCATGGAGAAGTAAGAAAAATATCAGTACTTTTAGTTGCCTTATCTAGAGATATGATATAACCTATTTGGGAAACTGATCACGTTTTTGTGTGGTTACTGTACCCATTACTGTTTATTATTCTTTTTTCTCTCTTTTACACATCCTGTGTTGAAACTTTAAAGATGAACACAAAAGTGTCTCAATTCTATCAAAATCATATGGCTTAGCACTGTCTTTGTCTAGAAATCACTCCTTGGATTATATCTCAGTGGGATTAACTGATATTACAGAAGTCTTATCCAATTTTCTGTCACTTTGGGAATTTTTGTGAGAAAAGTGACTGTGTCTTTTAACTTTATTGGCTTTTTAACTCAAAATCAATATTTGGGACAAAATTACAAATTGGATCAGTGTATCAACTCATTCACTGACTCAGCTGCCAAACAAAGGAGTTTGAGTTCCAAAAATTTCTTTCTTGGTAAGTGTTGTTTCATGTTTCTTACCTTCTTATTTTATTGCATAATTCACTCTAAATATGTAGATATATCATACTGTATGTACTCTAAATATTTACCCACTTCCTTGACGCCTTACCATACTTGTCCTAAAATTAGGACAACAATAGCACCAGATGAAATGGGATTTTTTTTTTATTTCTCCAAGGAAACATATGTTGTGGGTACTCATTAGAAGTGCCTTGTTGAGGCGCTTCTAATGAGTACCCACAACATATGTTTTCATGGGGAAATAAGAAAAATATCAACACTTTTTGGTTGAAAAAAAGTGCCTTATCTGATGCTTTGAATTACAATTCAGTTTTCATTGTTGGTAGGGCTAAAATACAGTGGAGGCCAGGTCAGGTGCAACAATCTAAGTCAATATTGTTTGGTCTGACCTGCTTCCCTAAGTCTTGAGCAAACAATGCTGCTCCAGATCAAATACCAGAGAATGCCATGTCTGATCAGGGTCTACACTGTTTGCTACTCACCTAGCAGTCTCTGCTAGCAGTTTCTGGATGACAATAGACAGTAAGAACGGGATTGTTCAAATTTAATGAAAAGTATAGGTAACGAGTTAACTTGTCTAGCAAGATTTGAAGCAGATTGACTCTTTTTTTTTTTTTTTTTTTTTTCATAGCAAATAACCCTTAACATTTCATGTGAATCATCTGCAAAGCAGACAATTCACATGAAATGTTGACATGTATGAAAAAAACAATAAATAAATAAAAATGTTGTCTGCTGCACTTTAAGGTGCTCAGATATTTAGGGTGATTTTATCAGTGATGATATGGCAAGCAATGTGGACTATGATCAGCTTGATTTGGGTCTGCAGGGCTCCATAGTGCAGTCAATAGTGCACCTGACTGCAGAACCAGGGGTTGCAAGTTTGAACCCCAGCTTGGCCACTTTCGTGGATATTGATCATGAAACCATTTCTATGATTCACTGATTCAAGAAGGGCAGTTGTCAGTTACTGGTGAAAGTATATGCACAGATACTGGCTAACAGCTAGACTGGCTCCAGTCTCTTCTTTTTGATTTGAAATGATTGCATACAAAAAGATAGTGAAATTCGTCACCAATGTCATTTTTATGTCCCGCCACCAAAAAGTGGCGGGGTATTATGTTATACCCTCTGAAATTTTGAGTGTCCGTCCGTCAGCGCCCCCCACCATTCGTCTGCCCGCAACTCCTCCTACAGTTTTAGGCCAATCCTTTTCAAACTTTACAGGCGCTTTTAGGATGGTCTGGAGATATGCATATTGTTTTTTCAGAATCCTGAAATTATTTTTTATCACATTTTTTTTCATTTTTAACTTAGACTTTTTTCGAGCCCTAATACTACAGAAATGTATAGGGAGTATGTACCTTCTGCCCGCAACTCCTCCTACAGTTTTAGGCCAATCCTTTTCAAACTTTACAGGCGCTTTTACGATGGTCTGAAGATATGCATATTGTTTTTTCAGAATCCTGAAATTATTTTTTATCACATTTTTTTCATTTTTAACTTAGACTTTTTTCGAGCCCTAATACTACAGAAATGTATAGGGAGTATGTACCTTCTGCCCCGCAACTCCTCCTACAGTTTTAGGCCAATCCTTTTCAAACTTTACAGGCGCTTTTACGATGGTCTGAAGATATGCATATTGTTTTTTCAGAATCCTGAAATAATTTTTTATCACATTTTTTTCATTTTTAACTTAGACTTTTTTGAGCCCTAATACTACAGAAATGTATAGGGAGTATGTACCTTGTACGCGCAACTCCTCCTACAGTTTTAGGCTAATCCTTTTGAAACTTTACAGGCGCTTTTAGGATGGTCTGAAGATATGCATATTGTTTTTTCAGAATCCTGAAATTATTTTTTATTACATTTTTTTTCATTTTTAACTTAGACTTTTTTCGAGCCCTAATACTACAGAAATGTATAGGGAGTATGTACCTTGTACGCGCAACTCCTCCTACATTTTCAGGCCGATCCTTTTGAAACTTTACACATGCTTTTAGGATGGTCTGAATATATGCATATTGTTTCTTTTCAGAATCCTGAAATTATTTTTTATCACTTTTTATTGTATTTTTAACTTAGTCTTTTTGGTGTTTTTTTTTTTTTTTTTTTTTTGGAGTTATGAAATAACTGTTTATTGCATCTCTTCATGGTTAACTTAAATTGTTTTCAGCCCTTATACTACAGAATGCATAGGGAATATGTCCCTGTGTGGCGGGGCATGGTGCATGGCTTGCAGTTTTATTTTCACAAAGGACACACTTTCTTTCATCCAGAGGAGTGTTTTCCCAGCTCAGTTTCAACTGGGAGCCAATGGTTACTTAGTCTGATGCAGAGTAGTGCGGGTACCCAGTAGGAAATTACTCCCTCTGACTATATATCCCCAAATTTATCACTGTCATAGATGCATAGCTCCAGACAAGAGGGGGTAGTCACATAATAGTTTTCTTATTTCTCTATAAAAACATGTTGTGGTACTCATTAGAAGCACCTTGCCAATACGATTCTAATGACAGACATGTTAAGTTTTGAAAAATAAAATGTGGGAGACAGCGCAATCGAGCCAGATTGGTGAGCGCCGTGAAGCTAGCGGCGGGGGGTCCAGCAGCATGTTCCCCCAGAAAATTTTTAAGAAATTGGTTAAACTGGTGTATTCTCAGAGCTATTTATAGCGCTTTTGCTCATTTTTTTTAAACACAATTCTTAGGAGATCCTGTCCTCTAGCTAAGCCTTTTTCTTGTTAATCACTGTCAATGACCGGAGCTTCATTATACTTATAGCATTCCATACTCCAGTTGTAACAGAAGATATTTATTTATTGAATTAATATGTCATTCTTCTTTGATCTTTCTGTTGATGTCGTCATCAAGGCATATATAAATGTTATGTCCTGGAGTCTGAGAAGTCTAGGAAAAAATTAATAATGGAGCAACAGTCATGTGCCTTAGGTAAAAATAAAAGTATTAATAAAAACAGCAATTTGTTTATTTTCTTTTTATTGAGAGCTTCCTTTACAATAATTAAATAAACTGCATATTGTGCAGTATGCTTTGAGAGCCCTCTATTTTTTTTTTCACCGTCATACATTTTCTTGAATACGGAACTGTAACTTGTGTTGTGGCAAGTTTTAGACCCTACTTTGTTTTTTTTTTTTATTGCAAGCCCCTTGTGACCGAAATGGGTTTGACAGAAAGTGAGTTTTATGTTCGCGCAGATGCTTTTTAAATTGGGGTCATCCCGATTGGCGGTTCATTCGCATCGCCATTTTGATTTAACTTGTCAACAAGAAATAGATTGTTTTATTTCTGTTTTTTCCCTTCTTCTAGGATCTTGAAGATGGGTTACAGTGTTTTAGTTTATTGTAACATGTTTCATCAGTGAGCAAAGCCCCGGAGATGCCGATCTTTTTGCCATTTTGGACAACATCATCATATATCATAATTGGATTTTTGATTAATGTGCAGGTACAGGGGCAACATCCACATCAGTGGGCCCCCTTCCAGATAGCTGGCATGCTGCACGCATGGCAGATCTCACACCTGATCTCCAGGTACGTCTATCATGAGGGTTGATAGCCAAGAGCTTCCACTCTCTGCAATCCCTCTCTGTCAGCTGCTTCCATGTCATTTTGGGCCTCCCAGGCCCACGCTTTCCATCAACCTGTATGTCAAAGGCTGTCTTGATTGCACCACTGGAGCGTTCCACATGTCCATACCATCGGAGTCTTCTCTCCTTCAGAATGAGGTCCAGATCCTCAATGCCAAGCAGCACAAGTAGCTCATTGGACCTGGTGGTGACAATGTCTTGCGGCCTGACATTGCAGAGCTGTCTGATCATTGCCTTGTTATTTCACTGCAGACGCTGGAGATTCGGCTTTGTCAATGGCCATGTCTCGCTGGCATGGAGCATTGCGCTCCGCACACAAGAGCTGTACATACGGCTACATGTTTTGAAAGAGAGGTGGCATGAAGAGAGGACTGGCAGCAGATCCTTGAACTTCTTCCAGGCGGTTTTCACACGTGTTGTGGTTGAAAGTTCACAGCCACCTGCTGCTGAGAGCATGTCTCCTAAGTAGCAAAAGGAAGCTACCACCTCAAGCTTGTCAGGTCCGACCTGGACTTCCTTCTGTGGTCTGCCATCCAAGGGGCGTGCAGTTCCCTGGCACCGTGTACATCTGTAGTCAGGGTCCTTTTTCAAGCGCTTGAGCCCACTGCATTTCTTGTGCACCCAGTGCTTGCAGCCATTGCAGAAGATGCTGTTGCTGCCCACTCCAGTGCGACAGACAGCACATGAAAACTCACCTGAACTCTGCAGGAGGTCCAGTCCCGTACCGCAGATCATGATCTTTGTCTTTCCTGCATTTACTCTTAGTCCTTTCTTATCCATTGCTTCTTTCCAAGTCAAGAGCCTCCTGACACATTCCTCAAGCGATTCAGCGATGATAACAAGGTCATCGGCATAGAGGTCCTCCCAGGGGACCCCAGAGCGGAACTCTCATGATAAGGCTTCAAGCAAAATGATGAAGAGCAGCGGGTCGAGTACTGATCCTTGGTGAACACCAACCTTCACTTCGAAGTCTTCACTGTACCCCTCACCAACACGGACACGGATCCGTGTATTTGCACCAGTCGCACAATCCTCTCCTCCACACCAAGTTTTCTCAGCGCCCACCAGATGACCTTCCGAGGTACTCGATCAAACGCCTTCTCAAGGTCTAGGAAAGCCATGTAGAGTCTCTTATTGGCAGCTAGATACTTCTCTTGCAGCTGCCTGACAACAAAGATTGCGTCTGTAGTGCCTCTGCCTGGGACGAAGCCAAACTGGGAATCGTCGATTGACACCAACTGTCTGATGAGACCGTCCACAATCCTCTCTAGGATTTTCATAACCTGCTCTGTCAGCTTGAGACCGCGGTAGTTGCCCCTTTCCAATGCGTCCCCTTTTCCTTGTAGAGGCAGACAATGAAACTCTGCTCCCAGTCAGAGGGTACCTTGCCAACACTATCCCACAATGGAATAACGCTATCAAGACACTTTGTTTTTCATGTTTAATGCGTTTCCCTCATTCAGTCCAAGCGTTTATGTGGTTTTGATTGATATTTGGTCTACTTTGGATTGATATTTGGACTACTTTGGATATATAAGCGTAGCTTTTTAAAAAGTTTCGACCCAAAGTCGGGATTTTCGTTTTTGTTTTTTTTTTGAGATTTTTTAAAAATTTCATGAGGCGTGAGAAAAGCTGTTTTTCCGTGACCCTCCCGTGATTTTTGGGAGACTTGTCTGCTAATGAGAACCAACAGCATATGCTTTTATGGAGAAATAAGAAAAATATCAGTATTTTTCTGTTGAATAAAGCACCTAATATTTGGAGCTAGTATGTGTTCCCTCTCCAAGGCATGATGTAGTGTATCCCATACTATAGTGGGTCACTGTGAAATATAATTATGTTGACCTGACCTGACCTGGCCTGGTGTCTAAGTGGTTCAGTTGTTAGAAGGCCAAGGCGCTTCTAATGAGTACCATAACATACACCACAGCCTCTTTGTAACACTATTGTTGGGGTCCATAGCATAAACGGTGTTAGTTAAACAACCATGTTAATTAAACAACCGTGTTATATCCAAACAAAAATGTATAGATTATTGAAAAATGACCATTTATGGTCATTTTTCAATATAATCTATACATTTTTGGGATCCATCTTTGAACAGTGTTATATCCAAAACTGTGTTATAACAAACCATGTTATAAAGAGGTTGTAGTGTACATTGTTGTGGAGAAATAAGAAAAATAATTTTCTGATTACTCCATTTTTCTGGAGGCATGGTTGTTCCAATAAAATCTAATGATTCTTCTTTATCTTAATGTCAGATGGTAATGATAGTGGTTAAAGATCAAAACCTTCTTGAAAAAGAGAAATATTATCAAGCTGGGTATCAAGTAGGTGCAACCATTGGAAAGTAAATAGAAGTGTGTAATTTTGTTTGATTTATGATTTGATCAAACTATGTTAACCCTAGTCCTGCAGAACCCCCAATATATCCTGTCTTTGCAAACAGTGTAGATCCAGATCACTTGGCTTCTGAAGAAGCCAACTGAACTGGATCCGCACTGTTTGCCATTAGGTATATGAATTTGTATCGAAAACCTGGATCAAGTAATCTGATTGGCTGAAAATTAGAAGTGGGTGTGGTATCTTAATTTATTCAGCATGACAAGGGTTAATAAAAGATCAAAATTTTATTGGCAATCAGTGTGACTTGCACATACTTCCAGATAAGATGCCTTTTCCATCCTAAAAGTAATGATATGTTTTCTTATTTCTCCACAAAAACATACGTTGTAGTACTCATTAGAAGCACCTCACCGAGGTGCTTCTAATGAGTACCCGGAACATGTTTTAGTGAAGAAGAAAGAAAAATATTATGTGCATGCCCCCTGTATGGAACTGGTTGTAATAATACTAAGACACTGTTGAGTACAGAAACTTTAAGATAAACTGACCATGCTTGACAGGACCCCAATGGGTTGACTGGGCCGTAAAACCTCAACACTAACAAACAATTTTGTCTTCTAATATAACAACAACATAGTCCTGGCATTGGCCAGTGGAATTTCGGCCTGGAGTTGTTAAGGAGGAATATTTGTAGACTAGTTACTAGACCTTGATGTCATGTTTTATCACTCCTTACTATAAGCTGATTCAAATGTATGTTTGTTACCTTGTATAGCCAGTCTCTAATAGTTGGTCTCTGACATCTGATATCTCCAAGATGAGTTGCTGAGCACTATCAAATAGATGAGGCAAGCAGTATGCAGTAGATGGCCTTTAATTCATTAAGTAAATTAATAATAATTATTCATTGATGAAAATAATATTGATATCCCACTAGTAGCTCATCTAGAATATTTGGTGATCATTCTGGGATCATTTGTGTTGTGACTGCTTTAGCAAGCAGGAGTGACTAGAGATCAATTTCCAGCATCGTTATTGGCATTGGCGTCTGCATCAAAAAATGTGACATCTCCGTTTCTCAAACACCAAACTTTATACACACATCTGCCATGATGCACCCTGCCCACTGTCATCGACAGTTATTGACCTTGACCTACTTTTCAAACAAAACAAAAACATAATGTGGGTACTCACATCTTATATTTTTATGAAGAAGTAAGAAAAATGATCCCAGAGTTAACACCAAATGCTTCTCATTAACAGAACAGAAAGAGTAAAACATAATTTTATGGATGATAAACTCAGGCCACATGCAGGTGGGGTAAGTCATACAATACAAACAGACAAACAAATAGCATGTAATAAACAAACATGTCTAAACATGCCATATTCAACCTAATTACCACATATACCCCGTTAAGTGCACAGTCAATAATATCGTAGTCATCAGGGCCCAGTTGTTCGAAGCTAACGACATCGTTAGTTAACGATTCGTTAAAATTTACATCGAGTGATACTCAAATATGCTGAAATTTTTTGCTGAAAAAATGTGAGTAGCTTTTGCAGTGCAAAAGCTACTCACATTTTTTCAGCAAAAAATATCAGAATATTGTATATTGAATCCGCTAAAACAGTTAACGAAATGACCCTTAACGAGCTCGTTAAGCTAACGACGCTTTGAACAACTGGGCCCAGATTACAAGTCGAGGCTATTCAAATGAGTACCCACAACATACTTTTATAAAGAAAATTAGAAATAAATAATGCATAAGAATTGTTAAATACGACCCTAATGAAGTCACCTATTGATTTTTTGTTACAGCGTGCCCTTATTGGGTGGACATTTTACCACAAGTTCTTCAAGTAATTTTGAAAAACCTTTGCACACAGAGTGCTAATTAGGTCAAATACAGTAAGCAAATGCAACAATGAAAAGGAAACAAAAGTATCATATTACCACACCTATGCAAAATAACAAGATTTTTCCCCCGCAGTAAAAATGAAAAATTTCAGATGGAAAATTGTGATTTTCCTCCTATCTCCACCCCAAGCACAGACCTTGAGGCAGTTCCAGTGAGCAGCCACACTCCACGTCCGGAGCAGAAATAAGAAAAATAATGTATACCCCTGCAAACACCTCTCCTCCCTATTTGAAGTGGGATCTATGCACCTCTGTGCAAGAGGCACAGAGGCACCTCTGTAACTAATTTACTTAACCCTTGTCCTGCTGAACCCGGATATACCCTGCCTTTGCAAACAGTGTAGATCCAGATCAGTTGGCTTCTGAAGAAGCCAACTGCATCCAGATCAGTTGGCTTCTGAAGAAGCCTGATCTGGATCTGCACTGTTTGACGTTAAGTATGTGATTTTAAAGCAACAATCCGAATCAAGTAATCTGATTGGCTGTAAATTGGAAGTGGGCATGGCATCTTAATTTATTCAGCAGGACAAGGGTTAATGAATTAAAGGCCATCTACTGCTTACTGCTTGGGATCTATGCACCTTCCCTTTGTGTTTATTTTTGTCAGAGTTTTGCTTGATGTAAGTGCAGTGGTGGGGCAGGGTGCAGTGCATGCATCACTTTTATTAGTTAATTTGGTTAAATAATTTTCGAAATTGACATCATATTTGAAAAAATTACAAGTTTTTCCTTTGGAGGATGAAGATACTTTTGTATGCCCCTCTTTGATATATAGATCAGACAAAGTTTAGAAATTTGCATTTTGATCAATTTAGAATTTTCAATGACTTCTTTATGTAAAAGAAGATCAATACATCCTACACTGTAAATTCATTTATGCTGATAAATGCCACCATTATATTAGCCAAGGAGAAACTGGTATAACAGTTCTGATAATTTAGTTTCCTTACTATTTACTATGTTCAGCCAAAAGCAAATCATTCGGGTTTTGATTTTAACCCTCGTCCTGCTGAATAAATTAAGATGCCACGCCCTTTCTAATTTTCAGCCAATCAAATTACTTGATCCAGGTTGTTGATATAAATTCAAATACTGAATGGCAAACAGTGCAGATCCAGATCAGTTGGCTTCTTCAGAAGCCAACTGATCTGGATCTACACTGTTTGCAGAGGCAGGGTATATCCGGGTTCAGCAGAACAAGGGTAATATACAAGTCCTCTGTTGGATAGTTGAAATTACATAAGTGAAATTACCATTGATCAAATTTCGATCTGTTCGATGACTGAGAAACATAATGAGAGATAGCAGTACTTTTTCCTATTATCTCCCTTGCCTGATAAAATGCAAGGTAAACCAAATACAAACTAGATCCTTCTAATTGGAATACTCTGATTTTTTCATAGATCCTCAGTTGAATTTAAATGATTTTTAATTTTAATTTTTTCCATATCCACATAAAAAAGATACTAACATCATATATTTTATTGCACAAAAATGTTTCTGTTTGATGTTTGGAAGCTTTATTGGCATATGACCATAATTAAATTAGATTTCCCCAGGCCTCCCATTGCTGGATATATATTTTTTTGAATTAAGCCGCTTTGAACTTCCTGTAACAAATTTATGTATATTACCTTAACTATAAAACCATGTATTTCTTCATGAAATTGCATAGAAGTATTAACCCAAATTGGACAACATGCAGGATGCAAAAAGCTTAACTCTTTGATTTGCTCTGGGTCTACACTGTTTGCACAGGACTGTCTGTCCGAATATTTAGGGTAAAATATGTCAGTTTTTTCATTATATTAAAAAGTGAAACAGAAGATAGTGTTCAATGGAGGAGTATGGTTAATGCATAGCACTCAGGATGAAAACTTTCAGCAGACAACATTTTAAGATATTTTTCATATTTTTTCCCAGAAAACGGGTTTTGACGTTTCATGCAAATTGTCTCCAAATTGTCTCCAGTTTGCATAAAATGCCAAAACCCATTTTCTGAGGAAAATAAGAAAAAATATCAATTTGTCGTCTACTGAATTAGCCCAGAGAGTGGTAAAGGTTAATAATTTTAGAAAGCATCTGATATAACAATGATAAGTTTTGATACATCCTCTATGTAAATTTATGTAGCTGTGATGCCCTTATTTTGACAAAGGTGATTTATCTGAAATATTTATTTTTCCAGCATAAGCTCACTAGAATCTGGTCAAGTTTTTTTTTGTTATTTTTTTTTTTTTTGATTTGAGTTTTACGGCCCTTTCAAGAATATTTCACATATCGAGCCAATTGTTCATCAAAGGTGGGGGAAAACCGGAGAACCCGGGGAAAAACCACCTGACCATCCGTGAGCAGAACTTGCCCACAAGTGACCCGAGCAAGGCTTGAACCACAACAGTGAGAAACCTGATGGATTAAGAGCCGGCTCTCTTATCCACTAGGCTACTAGATTGTTCAGCAATGTTCAATAATGTTTATTTGTACTTACCCATACCAGTATATAATTGGAAGCCACCAATAAGAGGTTATTCTCCACAATAATACCATAATGATCCTTATTATTCTGACAAACAGGCCTGAGCAAACAGTGTAGACCCTGATCAGATGCCGCAGAATGCGGCACCTGATCAGGGTCTACACAGTTTGCCACTCATCCAGCAATATTTTGCACACTTCAAAAGGTAGTAAAATGGACAGGTTCAAATGTTAGTATAAGAATGGTAAGAAGTTAATAATATTTAGGATAAATATGGTAACTTCTCTGGGGCCTCATATATGTAAATATTATTTTTGCCTGGTTCAAACACTGGGCAAGGTTCATACAATGACTGACCACTGACAGTTCTGATTATATTTCAGGAAACAAATAGAAATACCGTATTTACCATATGTATTCGGACAGACATGCCTGAGCAAACAGTTTAGACCCAGATGAGACGCCACAGAACGTGGCGTCTCATCTGGGTCTACACTGTTTGCTACTCATCCAGCAATTTTTAGACACAACATCGGGTAGTGAATTGTACTGGTTCAAATTTTAGAACATTTACAGTAAGAAGTTGAGGTGTCCAAATATTTAGGGTAAATACGGTAATAGGTTATTGGCTCCTGTGTATATGTGCCATGAAAAAAAGGTACATTGTATTTGGAGACAGTTTCTTCATAGCTCCAGATAAGGCACTTTTTTCACCTGGAAAGTATGGATATTTTTCTTATTTTTCCACTAAAGCATACGTTGTTGATACCCAACAGAAGGACCTGTTCGAGGCACTTCTGTGATTGAGTATCCACATGTATGTTTTCATGGAGAAATAATTTATATGGTTACCCCATCTTATTTGAAGCTATGTTTATTGGGTCCTTTATATACTTAGCATATTTACCCTCAGTATTTGGACACCACATCTCCTTAACATTCTTGTTATAAAATTTGAACAAGTACAATTTACTACCTGATGTTGTGCAGTGATTTTTTTACCTGCGCATCCCGAGTCCCGTACTCACATTTTTGCTTTGGGACTCACATTTTAAATCTCAGTGAGTCCCAGGACTCACAAAGTTATAGTGGAAAATTCTGTAATGGACGCAATGATTTTCTAGTAGGACTCACTTTATATATCTCAAGCGAGTCCTGGGACGCTTAGGTATAAAATTGTAAATAAATCACTGGTTGTGTCTACAAATTGGTGGATGAGTGGCAAACAGTGTAGGCCCTGATGAAACACTGCGTTCTGCGGCATCTCATCTGGGTCTACATTGTTTGCTCAGGCCTGTCTTCCTGGATACATATGCCAAATAAGATACTTAAAAAAAAAAGGAAGGAAGAAAGACATATTATACTTAATCTTGTTCGTCTGTCATTACTGCCAATGACCAATCCTAATCAACTGTGTGATGTGTTATTATTTGTGTGTTCTAAGATGGCTGATGAGACCAATCTTAGCTCTAAACTGCCTGTTGCAGATAGAACAAGAGAGGTCTGAGGAAGAAAGCTCTGTTGGTGATGTCTTAGCTCTGGCTTTTCGCTGTGCATGTTTCTGCTTGGCTTCGCTGATTCTTTTTGCTTCGTATTCACCAGCTCCCCTTTTTATGAGGCCTTGACACTTTGTACGATCTTGTGCAATCTGTTCCCATGACTCAGTTGGTATGTTGAAGTCTTTAAGGGAGGCTTTGAGGGTGTCCTTGTATTGCTTCTTCTGACCACCATGGGAGCGTTTTCCTACTTGAAGTTCTTCATAGAGGATTTTCTTTGGCAAACGTTCATCAGGCATTCTGGTTACATGGCCTGTCCATCTGAACTGTGCCAATTTCAGAAGAGTATGTATACTCTGCATCCCTGCCCTTTTCAGGACTTCTGTGTCTGGAATCCTGTCTTACCACTTGATCTTTAGAAATTTTCTAAGACAGCTTGTATGGAAGTGGTTCAGTCTTTTGGCATGCCATTGGTAAACTGTCCAATTTTAGCATGCGTATAATAGTGTTGGCAGCACTACCGATCTATATACTTTCAGCTTTGTGTCGAGTCTGATTCCACTTCGGTCCCAAATACTTCCACGTAGCCGGCCAAATGCTGCACTAGCTTTGGCAATTCTAGCATTGACTTCATCATCAATGTGCATAACTCTAGACAATGTGCTTCCAAGGTAGTGAACTTGTCTACCACTTGCAGTCGTTGACCTTTCACTGTGATGGTAGGCTCCTTGTAAGGCTTTCCAGGTGCTGGCTGATATACTACCTCAGTCTTTTTGATGCTGATTGTGAGATCATAGCTGTCACATGAATCAGATACTTGATCCACACCTTTTTGCATTTTCTCTTCTGTTGCAGCACCCTTTGCCATGTCATCAGCAAAGAGGAACTCGTCTAGCACCTCTGTCTGCACCTTAGATTTAGCTTGCAACCTTCTTAGGTTGAAAAGTTTCCCATCAAAGCGATACCTAATAGGTATACCATTGTCACCATCCTGGAAAGCATCTGTAAGCATTGCAGAAAACATCATGCTGAACAGTGTTGAAGCTAGTACACAGCCTTGCTTAACTCCATTTGTCACAGGAAATGGATCAGAAAACTCGCCATCGTTTTGGACACTTGCAAGCATACCATCATGGAATTGCTGCACCATTGCTATGAATTTGGTAGGACAACCAAACTTTGCCATAATTTTCCAAAGTCCCTCACGACTGACTGTGTCAAATGCTTTGGTAAGGTCGACAAAGGTCATGTAGAGGTCCACATTCTGTTCCTGGCATTTTTCTTGAAGCTGTCGTGCTGTGAAGATCATATCTATTGTTCCTCTGTTTTTCCTGAATCCACACTGGCTTTCTGGTAGAAGCCCTGACCATTCCAGGTGTACATTCAATCGGTTCAGTAGGACCCTAGCAAGAACCTTCCCAGCAATTGACAATAAAGAGATGCCTCGATGATTGTCACAGACTTCAGGATTCCCTTTCCTTTTAAATAGGTGGATAATTGTTGCATCCTTGAATTCTTGAGGGATGGCTTCTTTTCTCCACATAATGTGAAATAACTCTGTCAGTTTCACTGCAACTGGAGGACCTCCTGCTTTGTAGATCTCTGCAGGTATTGCATCTGATCCTGGAGCCTTGCCAGATGACAGGAGTTTTATTGCTTTCACTGTTTCAGAGATGGTTGGGAGCTCATCAAGCAGCGGATTACATTCCACCTGTGGTAGTCTATTGATAGCTTCATCATTGATAGATGATGGCTGATTAAGGACACCATCAAAGTGTTCAGCCCATCTTTTCAAGATAGCTTCTTTATCAGTCAGAAGACTAGTTCCATCTGCACTAAGGGGTGGGGTGGTTCCTGAGTTCTGGAGACCATATACATCTTGAGTGCATCAAAGAACTTTTTTCATGTCCTTTCTGTCTGCAAAGGACTGGATTTCATTAGCCTTTTTTCTCAGCTTGGAGTCTTGCATGTCTCTGAGCCTTGTCTGAACTGTCTTGCATATGTTTGAATAGGCAGTCTTGCTAGATACTGAGCTGGTATTTCTGAGGTAAGCCTTGTGTTTTTGGTGTTTCTCTTCAAGGAGTCCCTGAATTTCTTTGTCATTCTCATCAAACCAATCTTGGTGTTTGCGAGATACTGGTCCTAGGGAATCCATTGCTGAAGAGTGAACGGTGTCTCTGAAGACTGTCCAGCTCTCATCTACATCTTCTGAACTGTGTTCCAGTGCATCTAAACAGCTGCAGAGATTGTTGACGAATGCTTGCCTGACAAGATATGGTAGCATTTATTGGCTGTTCAGCATATACTCATAAAAAGTTAACTAGGAAACTAATAATGACAGAGTTGTGGTTCTTGTAAAGTACACAGTATCTTGTTGACTGTTTTCTGGGAAAAGGTGAAAAATATCAATTTGTCATCTGCTGAATTTTCCCAGAGTGTGCTAAGTGTTAACCCTTAGGCTGCTAGAAAAAAAATGAATCATGCCTGTAAGAGGGGGTACCTCTACTCGAGAAGTCATTACTCCCATAATTTTGCCTCAAATTACATGGAATTTTCACATACAATTTGCCGATCGTAGGTGGCCATTTTACCGGAGAAGGGATGGTCATGTATAAACTGGGAACCGTTTAAGACACTTAAAAAAAAAAAAAAAAATGTTACAAGGGACCAGCACCTACTGTGTACTATTGCGAATGAAACAAGTGACATACAAAGGTTCTACTGTTGTTCCTACTTCTTCCTCACTGGAAATGATTCAGGTGTTATGGGCTTTTTTTCCAGAAAGTTGTGATCAATCTGTTGAAGTGAGTGCTGAAATTAATGGCAGCTTGATATTTGGTATTCTCGGTCTGTTTTAGTGGGGGTAAAATCCAGCACCTGACTATCTAATGAAAAGTGGCATGTTTGTATGAAAGTAGGTTCACTCCTGTATGAGAACACTTGCTCTGAATGGTTGCATGTGGTATATAGTAAGCTTGACAGGCTTTAGAGTTGGCAGACCCCTCCAGCGCGACAATAGTCGTGATTAGCAGCCTAAGGGTTAAATAGTCGTAGTGGTTGAATGTGGTGGTGGAACAGTAGACTGGCTCCCGTCTAACTGATATATAAACATAAAAACTATTTATATTTTACAAAAATCCAATCTTTAGGAATGTCCTTCTCTCTGATTTGGCAGATCAGTTAGTTTCTGACAGGTAAGGGAGATGATATGTGTAGAAAATAATCTAGGAGGAGTATTTTACCTTTGTCAGATTAGAAATGTAAAACTCACAGCGTGGTGCCAGGCTAGTGGAAAAGGAGTGTATTACCTGTTACCAGAAATTATTTCTTTGTCACATATAGTTTAACCTTTACCACTCTCTGAGCTATTTCAGCAGATGACACATTGATATTTTTTTCTTATTTTTTCCTAGAAAACATGAGTTGACTTTTTATGCAATTTGTCTTTAGGAGACAGTTTGCATGAAATGTCAAAACCTGTTCTCAGGGAAAAAGAAGAAAAATGTTTCACTATGTCATCTGCTGAAAATTTTACCTGCAGTGCTAAGTGTTAACCCTTGTCCTGCTGTATAAATTAAGAAGCCACACCCATTTCTGATTTTCATCCATTCAAATTACTTGATCCAGGGTGTTGATATAAATTCACATGCTTAATGGCAAACAGTGCAGATCCAGATCAGTTGGCTTCTTCAGAAGCCAACTGATCTGGATCTACACTGTTTGCAAAGGCAGGGTATATCCGGGCTCAGCAGGACAAGGTTTAAAGGGTCATCTTGTAAACAATGTCATAAAGATGTTGATATGTTCCAGATACATTAATAATGATGATTTTATCCTTGGGGACTATTTATTGAGATGTAGTTTCACAATACATTCTGTTTACAGTGGACAAGAAGTCATATTTATTACTGTATTGATTAGATTAATGCATTTTAACTCTTAGCATGCTGGAAAAAACTTTCTGCAAATGACATTTTGAAATGTTTTTATGCCCCAGCATCGGATGTTGCCGGGGGCATACAGTTTTTTGGTTTTCCGTACTAGCATACGTGGGTACGTGCATACATGCGTACGAATGTATGTCCGTCTGTACGAATGTGTGTATGTACGTACACATATGTACGTGATCTCGTTAGACTCAGGTTAAGGCATTTGTACCAGGTAGAATTTTGCAGTTTTATAGCCCGGTACCCAACAGCAGGGGCATCTGTGTACAGTGGATACATTTGTAGTTCTTTTTTTTTTTTTCCCCAGAAAGTAGGCTTTGATATTTCATGCAAATTGGAGACAATTTGCATGAAATGTCAAAGACCATTTTCTGGCAGAAATAAGAAAAAGTATATTGTCTGTCATCTGCTGAATTTGCCCAGAGATCACTTTATCCAGGTTTACATACAAGGCACTGATCAGATCACAAATGTGCCAGTATTTGGTGTTATTTTATAGTTTAACATTCTATCAATAGTAGTTCAGTCATTTAGAACAGAACAGAACAGAACAAAACTTTATTAATCTAACTACTTCTCAGGCCACACACAGGAGGCGTAAGAGAAGGAAGAAACTACATAATGAACAAAGCAAGTAACAAAGTTTACAAACAAACATTGTTCGCGTTACATTCTGTCCACACACATAAATACATACATACACACATGTGCATGTGTGCAGGTACATACATACAGTAGTGCCAAGACCAAAGGCTACACCCAGCGCACCAGGTGTCAACTACGTCCAGACATGGAATGAACACCACGTCTAAACGCAGCCAACCCCATGCCCACCAGGGTGCAGCCCCATGTACACGCAATAACTAAGTAGGAAATAAAACAAAAAAAAAAAAAAAAAAACCCACACATTATCCTATCCCCTCCACTGACTTTACACCAGTTCAACAGGAGGTTAACCATCTTCCATGAACAAATATGAAACCAGCAGAACTGGACCGAACTGAGCTAAACATTATTTGACTAAGTTCAGGCCACACATGGCTTAAAAGAACATATATACAATGCATACAAACATACAAATGTGTAAACTAAAGGAGAAATTGAAGAATACACACACACAGACGCACCCACCAAAAAAAAAAAAAAAAAAAAAAAAAAAAAAAAAAAAAAACACATACACAGTACTTAAATGACAGATGAAAACTTTTTCATTATTATATCTACAAATTTAGATAACTGAATAAGGTCTTTTACATTATCAGTAGAGAGCAGTTCTTTAAATTTAATGACATTAGGTCTCTTGTAAAAATATGATTTCAAAAACTGCTTTCGTTCGGCTTGAAAATAATTACATATGAAGAGATAATGGAACTCGTCTCCAATGTCTTGTTTTGTACATAGATTACATTTTCTTTCATCGAGTGGAGTATTTTCCCATCGACCTGTTTCAACTGGGAGTCTATGGTTACTCAGTCTATATTTCAGTAGTGCACTGTGCTGCTTTTTATTTAACTTTACTAAATAGTTTTCTAACTTGATATTCTGTTTGTAAAGGTAATAATTTTTTCCTTTAGAAGATAGATTTACTTTCTGATGCCAATCTTGAGTATGCAGATCAACCAAGGTTTCAGAAATTTGCCTTTTAACAGATGTTGGATTTTCAATTATTCTTGTATTAAAAAGATCAAATCGTCCAACTGATATAAGTAATTCTTTTATGCTATGAATCCATTTATGTTGGTATTCTCCACTGCAGTACTGGTGATAAAGTATGTCATACAATAATTTAGATAATTTTGATTCTTTGCCATTAATAATATTCATCCAGAAGCCAATCAAACGCGTTTTAATGGTTACATCAATGGGTCTGCGACCAAGCTCTGCATGTAGCATATACATTGGGGTGCTCTTTTTTGAGTTTGTGATGTATCTCAAGAATTCATTATGAAGATTTTCAATTAGTTGAGCTTTTTCAAATGCCCATACCTCACAGCCATATAGGGCTATTGGTAAAATAGTGTGATCGAATAATTGCAGTTGTAAATCAATAGGAAGATTCAAGGACCTGATTCTTTTGTGTAAAAGGTGCATAGCTTTCTTTGCCTGGTCATAGTTGTGCTTGATAGCCTTTGAAAAACTTCTACTTTTGGTGAAAACTACACCTAAGTATTTGAAGTCCTTACATATTGAAATTTTGTTTTCACCAATTCTGAAGTCAAAACGATCATCATTACGTGTTCCAAAAATTAAAATCTTGGTTTTATCGTAATTGATGTCAAGCTTCCATAATTTTGAGTATTCATGAAACACATTCAAACAGTGCTGGAAACTTTTTTCATCAGTGGCAAAAATAACTGTGTCATCTGCATAGAGTAAAACAAACAACTTCAGGTAAAAATAAACATCATCAGAAGCAAATTCTACATCAATACCAGGACATTTCTTAGACACAAGAAAGCTTTCAAGATCATTCAGAAATAAGGCAAATAAGACAGGTGACAGATTTTCACCTTGTCGGACTCCTCTAAAACAATGGAAAAAATCTGACTGATTACCGTTGAATGAAACACATGATTTAATTTCTTGGTACATGTTAAAGACAATACGAAAGAATTTCCCATTAATATTGTTTGCCAGTAATTTTGACCACAATCCTACACGCCACACAGAGTCAAAAGCTTTGCTAAAATCTACAAAAGAGCAGAATAGCTTTAACTTTTTGGATTTCAAAATCTCACTAAGAGCATGTAGAGCAAAAATATGATCGTTTGTAGAATATCCAGCTCTAAAACCGGCTTGATTTTCATTCAAAATATCATAAGTATTGAGAAATTCATTTAGTCGTAAGTTGAGTACTGCTGTGAAAAGTTTGCCAAAGCAGCTTAAAATTGTTATTGGTCTGTAATTCTCAGGCTGTGAAGGATCTCCTTTATGCTTGTAAATGGGCCTTATAATTCCTTCTAACCAGGCATCTGGCAAAATTCCAGTTTCAAGAATCAAATTGAAAAAAGAATTATACAATGGCATCATTATATTAGAAGTACTCTTTATGTATTCATTTATGATATCATCATTTCCACATGCTTTATTATTCTTTAAAGACTTGATGCATTTTAAGATTTCACAGTCAGTAATAGGTGAGTTCAAAACTGGATCATTATCATCAAGTGAAATCTTTATATTTTCATTCTGTTGGTTTTCAGAATCAGACTGTTTATTTAAACCTTTGAAAAAGCTGTATAATGAGTCAAGTCCAATATTACTACTGTCTTGTTTTTTACTATCAATGCTGTTAATTATTTTCCAGTACTCCTTCGGATTTTTATTTTTCAAATTCCTAAGCTTAATTTGAGTTTGTCTGTTATGTTTATTTATGAAATAGTTCATTTTCTTTTTGTATGCTTTGCTTGCTGTTACTAGACTTGACCTTGAGGAAGTTGATGGACATCTTGAAAATTTTGTTTTAGCCAGATGGTACCGTTTGCGTGCATGTGCACATTGTTTACCGAACCAAGGCATTTTGCCTTTTGTATGATTTGGGTATGATTTATCAGGAATACAAGTTTGTGCTGATTCATGAAAAATTTCAGAAAACTTAAGGCACATGCTATTTATATTATCCTTATTCACTGAGTTATAGTTTTTACTACTATCTTGAATGAAGTTGTATAGGTCATTTAATTTAGAACGATCTATGTTTTGGACAAATATATTTTTTTTATCTTCTGTTAATTTTGGCTTTCCTTTAATATTTTGTTTGGGATACTTCTTTGTATTCAATATAGAACTTTGAGAGAAACATAAGGTTGTACTTAGTAATGAATGGCCATCAGAAAAAAGGGGGTCGACTTCTAAAATTTCAAACATATTAACTAATTGCAATGCATGCTGTGATACAATTGAATAGTCAATAACAGAGAGATTACGAAAAGTCATAGCACCAATGTTTTTATCAGTTCCACACCTTCCATTGAGAATAAATAAATTATTTGATTTACAAATATCAATGAGCTTGTTTCCTTCATTATTGATAACCTTATCTTGTGATGTACGCTTTTTTGGTAGTTTACACTGGTCAAGAACTGAGGAGACACTGAAGTGACTTATCATATCTTTATCAAAATCAAAGTATTTTATGAAAAAATTATCCTCTTCAAGAAAGTCTTGTTTATTTTGAGTCCTTGCATTGAAATCGCCCATTAAGAGAACATATTTATTTGAAACACACATATTTGTGATTTCAACATTAAAATTTTCTATTTCATCAGGGTTGTAAAATTTTGAGTCATTTGGAGGAATATATATGGCTCCTACATAAATATCCTCATCAGTATTAAAGACTTTCTTGCTGATACTAAGCCACAAGACATAATCAGAATCAGATTCAATGTGAGAAACATGTGGAAACAATGACTGCTTTATAAAAACTCCAATACCCCCACTTTTGCGGATATACTTCTGTTTTCTACACTGAGAGAAGAAAACATAACCAGGCAGTTCAATAAGATCATATCTGTCAAGTTTTGTTTCACAAACAGAGAGCATGTCATAATTATTAACTAAACTGCTAAACTCGGGATATAAGACTTTGCGTTTCAAACCGCAGACATTTAAAGATGCAAATTTGAGTGACTTGTCATTAAGATTGTCATCAAGCTTTGCTGTATCATTATTTCTACTATTCATTGTAAAACAAGATGGTTGTAAAGTACTAGTTTCATTATCTTCAATGACATTTGTTTGTGCAACAGACTGAGTTGAGCCAATGCAATCATAATTATTACTAACAGATACATTCATAACAAATGACATTGATTGGTCTGAAATTGTTTCACATATACATGCATGTTGGTTGCAGTCTACACAAACAGTCAACAACAGATCATATGAATTAAAGGTAGATATTGGAAATGGTATACTGGCATATTTGCCTTTGTCCTATATATTGTAGCACAAACCAGTTGAGTCTTTATGTCCATACAAGTTACATTTGTGACATTTCACTTGTGTCTTGTGTCTGCAATTGTAAGTTTCATGATTTGTCATGCCACATTTCAAGCAACGTGCTTGTAGACCACTATCAGAAGTTCCATTTCCAGTAGATTGAAATAATGATAAAAACCAGGTTTACTGTGTTGCTAAAAATTTAGAATGTCTTCTGCTACAAATTTTGCTTTGGGCTTTAAGGGTTAATAGATTGTGTGGCTTTACTTTGGTTATCTGGATCTTTGCCCCAAAGGTACCTTTTCTCATAGTGTGACCTATTTCTGTTCTATGGCTGATCTTTTGGCATTCTATTATTTTCGGTCTGTGTATTGGAAACCATTTGTCTGCAGTGACAGGCCAGGGCAGAATTAACTACTGTTTGCCTGTTATTATGATCAGAATGTTGCATTGTTTGAATCTATTTGTCAGCCATGTCAGACTGGATTTTACATTGTTTGTAAATAATGGTGTGTTAAGACAAGAATTTTTCAGCAAATTGAGTGGAAGTGGTCACTTGCATGAAAGATCTGTATTGGTTTTTTTTTTTTTAAGTCCCACACTGGCCTGCCGTCAATCTATCCATCATTCTGTCCTTCAATCTCTGTCTGTTAGAGATCTTGTGCAGAGCAAATCACTTGTACTGTATGGCCAGTTTCAGTTGTACAAGTACATTTTATTGGAGATGTGTGTCACATAACAAAAGTCTGTCACTTGGACCTATATTTTGACCTGACCTTCACAATGCAAACAACGAGGACAACAATAGTAATAACAACCATGCCTGATGCATATCTTATGTATTGGAAAGTAGGCTTACTGGATTTGATTTATAGATAAAGATATATAAAGACAATGGATCAGATGTCAAAAGAAGGTCACTATGACCTATATTTTGACCTGACCTGCTGAATACAAATAAATTGTCTGTGGTGTATTTCTTACTATATGCTTACCAAATTTGGTGTATGGGTACATCTATTAAAGATGGTTGTTTTATATCTACTAAGTGTTGGTCACTGCATCCTATATTTTGATGTGATCTACTTTACAGAACAACATGTCCATACTTTATGGCCTACGCTTACCAAAATTTGATGTATATACATCTACTAAAGTTGCTGTGTCTTGTGCAAAAGGTAGGCCTCTGTGACCTTTATTTTGACCTGATCTACTTGATCATACAAAAAAAAAAAAAAAATTGTCTGATGGATAACTTCAGTATTGTACTGTGTAGGCCTACCAAAGTTGATTTATGGGCAAATCTAGAAAAAGAAGGTCAGTGCAGCCTATATTTTGACCTGACCTACAGTTATGCAAAAAGTAAACTTGTTCAATACATGTCTTCAGTATTTTATGCCCTTGGCTGAACAGATTTGACATACAGAGGACTTATTAAAGAGAAGTATTTGGTCATCAAAATTCTGGGATATTTTTTTCTTATTTTCCCTAAAAATTTATGTTGTGGGTTCTCAATATAAGTGCCTCGATGAGTATCCACAACATATGTTTTTATGGAGAAAGAGAAAATATCCCAGAATTTATCATCTGATACTCTCCTTAACAAGTCCTGCATAGTGTTACATGTATGAAGATTGTGTGTCGCATACAAAATATAGAGCATGTGTCATATACCAAATATGTATCCGTGTAATCTATATTGGCTTAACCTACTTTGTACAAAAAAAAAAAACTAGAGCAAGTCGATGGCACACCATCACATATCCTTGTGTCAGCGCCATCGCATATCTCTGCGCACATCAAAATTTGTTCCTCCAGTCCTCATCCTTAGGGCTATAAGGCCTAAAAAAATACATGTTCTGTTTCCGGTTTCATCACCAATTTTGTCATAGGGTCGGTAGGTTGGCAGCTTTGTTTTTTTTTCTCTTCTTTTTTTAGCAATTAAGTCAAATTATGGTCGGTGAATCATATTTTTTTTTTTTTAATGGAATCTTAAAATATTTTGACTTCTCTTACTAAACATTTGACTGTTTTTGAATACTGATGATAAAGGGACCTGTGTTAAACAGCTTTTATTTTATTTTAGGGTGAGATGTGGCTGCACGCTTCGAAATAAACTGCACTAATGTGCTCTGTTTGGCTTGAAAGGGTGCCGCCATATTGGAAATAAATAAACGAACGATGAAGACCGACAATATCCAAAAATTGGTACGGACAAATTATGTAAGGAAAGTATATAAAAACCAGGATTGTCAGGGGTTGGTCGCAGATTAATTTTGTTTTCTTCATGTGCAAAAAAAAAAATATATATATACATAATGGCGCGTTTGTTGACAGTCGGTTGGGAAATCGGAAACAAAATTTTTTTTTAGGCCATACCTAAAGTTTCAAGTGACAGTTTCAAGGTTAAAGCTCAAAAAGCCTAGGAGGAGCTGTGTGACAATAATAATAAAAAAAGGACCCAAATTTTGACCTCAGGTGACCCCCAGACATGCCCCAGGATTAAAACTTTTGCACCACTATGTTCTACTCTTCATTACCTTTGATTTGATATGCAACATGACTATGTTTGTGCAAAATGGATTTTGGACCCTTCGAGGCCACACCCCCGTGGCCCTGCCCCCAGGAGTTACATCAAAATTCCGAATGTGTTTCTCCAGTCCTCATTCATAAGGCTATCGCCTGTGAAATTTTTGAGATTCTAGCTTAAATGGTCTTGGAACAGACGGATGGCCGGCTGGATGGCTGGACAGCAGGACAGACGGAGGGGTAACACAATGCGCGGGGATAAAAAATGTCTCAAATACATCTGTTATGTTTGGCTTAGACTAACAAGATTTTATGTATGGGTACATCTGTTGAAGATAGTTAATTGTATACCAGAAGTAGGTCAGTGTGACCTGTAATTTTATCTCAGACCTGCTTGATTATGTAATGAGAAAAAAATATTGAACTTTTATTGTTGTTTTCAGCCAGATAGAAAAAATAAAAGGGGAAAGAGTGTGGTAAGTTCAGAGTGCTTTCTCTTATTAACAAACAGAATTTGAACTTAATTCACCTTTTCAGATAATTTAAGAAAAATCCATCAGGGGTTTATTTGTGGCCTACAGAATAGATGTTAAAAAATGTTGCCTGGTAACAAGATTTTGTGAGGAGGATATTTAGAGAAAGTGAATCTTTAGTACCCTATAGGCAAACTCACCATATGGCGGATTGATGGCTCCCAGAAAATAAGGTTTGACTTTCTAAGCAAATTTACCCCCAAGAAGAAGACAGAAATGTCAAACCCTGTTTCTGGTAATTAAAAAACAAAACAAAATAAATACAATAATATCAAAATGTAATCTGCTGAAATTTTTAACCAGCGTCTCTACATGTCTAAGCAGAAACAGAAATTTGGGATCTTGCAGCATAAGAAGGGCTTTCCGAAATCCCACAACATAAGGTTTTGAGTGAAAACTGAATATTTGATATTATTAACCCTTGTCCTTCTGAGCACAGCTATGCCCTGCCTTTGCAAACAGTGTAGATCTAGATAAGTTGGCTTCTAACTGATCTGGATCTGCACTGTTTGCCATTAAGTATGTAAATTGTACCAACAACCTGGATAAGTGATCTAATTAGCTGAAAATTGGAAGTGGGCTTGACATCTTAATTTATTCAGCATGACAAGGGTTAATATTGTTATATTCATACCAAGCAGAATTGCCGCAGATAATTTTTAGCTCACCTGCTCCAGGTCAGCTTATGTCATGGCCTGTTGTCTGTCATCTGTCTGTCGTCCGTCCATCCTTCCGTTGTTAGCTTTTCACATTTTCGACGTCTCCTCCATAACCATAAGTTGGATTGAGCTGAAACTTAGTGGGAGGCATTGTAGCAACATGGAGCTCCAGAATTGCTAAAATCCTTCCTTTCCGATATCCAAGATGGCCGCCATGGCAGCCATCTTGAAATTCTTTTAACAACATCTCCCATCTCCTCCCAAACCATAAGTCAGATTGTGCCAAACTTGATGGGAGGCATCGGGGAGACATAGAGATTCAGAATTGCTAAAATTTTTCTGTTCCGATATCCAAGATGGCCACCATGGCAGCCATCTTGAAATTCGTCTAGCGACATCTCCCAAACCGTAAGTCGGAATAAGCCAAAACTTGATGGGAAGCATCACAGTGACACAGAGATTCAGAATTGCTAAAATCCTTCCTTGCTATATCCAAGATGGCCGCCACAGGGGCCATGTTGAAATTCTTCAAATGATATCTCCTCCCAAACTGTAAGTCAGATTGGGCTGAAACTTGATGGGAGGCATTGGAGCATTACAGAGATTCAGAATTGCCATAATCATTCTGTTCTGATATCCAAGATGGCTGCCATGGTGGCCATCTTGAAATTCTTCAAACGACATCTCCTCTCAAACCTTAGGTTGGATTGAGCCAAAACTTGATGGGAGGCATTGGAGCGACAGAGATTCAGAATTGCTTAAATTGTTCCTTTTGGCTGTCCAAGGTGGCCGCTGGGCAGCCTTCTTGAAAATCTTGAAACTACATCTGTTCCCGAACCCGAAGTCAGATTGAACTCAAACTTGGTGGGAGGCACTGGGGCCACATGGAGATTTAGAATTGCTAAAGTCATTCTGTTCCAATATCCAAGATGGCCACCATGTCAGCCATCTTGAAACTCTTCAAACAACATCTCCTCACAAACTGTGTTGGATTGAGGTGAAACTTGATGGGAGGCATTGTAGCAACATAGAGATTCAGAATTGCTAAAATCATCTCGTTCTGATATCCAAGATGGCCCCCCTAGTGGCCAGCTTGAAAATCTTCAAACCAAGTCTGTTCCCAAACGTTAAGTCGGATTGAGCCTAACCTTGGTTGGAGGCATTTGGGTAACATGGAGGTTTAGAATTGCTAAATTGGTTCCATTCCAATATCCAAGATGGCGGCCATAGTCGCCAGCTTGAAAATCTTGAAACGACATCTGCTCGGGAACAATGTCAGATTAAGCTGAAACTTGGTGGGAGGCATTGGGGAGACATGGAGATTCAGAACTGCTAAATTTATTCCATTCCGACATCCAAGATGGCTGCCATGGGGGCCATCTTGAAATTCTTCAAAAGACATCTCCTCCAATACCTTAATGCAAATTGAGCCCAAACTTGAGTGGCACAGAGATTCAGAATTACTGAAATAGTTCTGGTCTGATATTTGAGATAGCTCCCCAAGGTGGAGCTCATCTGCTTCCGAATGTTAAGTCAGATTGAGCCAAAACTTGGTGGGAGGCATTGGGGTGACATGGAGATTCAGAATTGCTAAAAATATTTTGTTACCATATCCCGATGGCCATCACAGCAGCCATCTTGAAGATCTTCTATTGTTAGCTCACCTGGAGCTTTGTCCCGGTCAGCTTATGCCATGGTATGTTGACCATGGTCCTTCCTTCATCCGTATGTCCGTCAGTAACTTTTCACATTTTCGACATCTCCATCAGAATCCATGGCGGCCATCTTGAAAGTCTTCAGTTGTTATCTGCTCCCGAACAGTAAGTCAGATGGAGCATAAACTTGGTGGAAGGCATCAGGGCAGCATGGAGGTTTAGAATTGCTAAAATGATTCCGTTCTGATATCCAAGATGGCCACCATGGCAGCCATCTTGAAAGTCTTCAGATCACATCTGCTACCAAATGGTAAGTCTGATTGAGCTTAAACATGATGAGAGGCATTGGGGTGTTATGGAAATTCAGAATTGCTAAAATCGTTCTGTTACAGTGTCCAAGATGACTGCTATCTTGAAATTCTTCAAACCACATCTCCTCCCAAACAGTAAGTCAGGTTGAGCTGAAACTTGATGGGAAGCACCAGTGTGACATGGAGATTCAGAATTGCTAAATCGTTTAGTTCCAATATCCAAGATGGCAGCCATGGTGGCAGTCTTGAAACTC
Organism: Anodontia alba; assembly: GCA_964016985.1. Taxonomy (NCBI): domain Eukaryota; kingdom Metazoa; phylum Mollusca; class Bivalvia; order Lucinida; family Lucinidae; genus Anodontia; species Anodontia alba. Next base: position 60,208,539 of record OZ024833.1, on the reverse strand, counting down.
TTCAAACGACATCAGATTCTGAATTGCGAAAGGCAATCTGATCTGATAGCCAAGATGGCCACCATGGCATAATGTAACATATCATTATCAGCCTAATCCAGGTGAGCAATTTCTAGCCCACTTGGGCTTCTAGTTACATTTTTTTTTCAGAGAAAATGAAGCACTGCTTGAAATGGCAGACCTTATTTCCTGGGAATTATCAATTTGTTATCTGTTGAATTTGTCCAGAGAGTGCTTAAAGGTTAAATTTGTCATAGCTCCAGAAGTTGCATTTTCAGCCAAAAAGTATTGATATTTTTCTTATTTTTCCATGAAAACATATGTTGTGGGTATTCATTAGAAGTGCCTCAGTGAGGTGCTTCTAATGAGTACCCACAACATATGTTTTTATTGAGAAATAAGTAAATATTTATCCTCATCTGTAGCTATGGTTTATAAACTATTTGAAAAGAGCAGGCACTTGGCACAAACCCATCTGATCAGGTCAGTGACTGTACATCACATTTAACAACTTAATTGAGTTTGAGTGAAATAATTAAAATTTTCTTCATATTTTCAAGTGTCTTTTTGATAACTTCACCTTTGCCCTTTTAATATTTATAGAATCAGCTGTTGAGTTTTTGGTGGCCTAAAGTTTCATGGTTGTTTAAAAATGAGCATATTCCATCAATCCGTCTATCCATTCACATCTAGCTGCATCCAAATTTTCTTTCTTTTAGCCATTCTTTAATTCATTTCCCCATCCACCCACCTTCAGTCCATCAGCCCAGCAAGTCATCTTTCTGTCCGTCCATCTATCCAACATTCCATCCCTTTGGCCACCCATTCGTCTATCTGTCCATCTTTCCATTTGATCATCCGTCCATCCGTCTGACTACCCACCCAACTACCCATCCATACCACCCATCCACTCATCCATCTGTCCATCCATCCATCCATCCATCCAGCCATCCAGCCACCCCTACATCCATCTGTCCATCAACTGATCCATCCATCCAACCAGAAGTCAGTCAGCTAGTCTGTCCATCCTTCCATCTATCCATCAAAATCATCCAGGCAACAATCAGCCAGATATCAGGCAATCAAGCAATTCATCAATCAGCAAGTTTGTCATTCAGACAGTCAGACAGTAAGTGCATATGGGTAGCAACATGAGAAAATGTACCATGTTGTTTGTGCCAGTGGAGACGACCACATAGTTTTATCAGTCTACACTTTTGCCTGAAGAAGCCTGCAATTCTTACTGCCAAGGGCCCAGTTGTTCAAAGCATTGTTAGCTTAACGAGCTGGTTAGTGGTCAAAATATTAACTAATATTAATTAGTAAGTACAATATCTAATTCACAAGTATATTTGCTGAAAAATGTGAGTAGCTTTTGCAAATGCAAAAGCTACTCACATTTTTTCAGCAAAAATATAAGTGCATATTATGCCATATTTGATGATCAAAGTTTTAATGATACGTTAACTAACAACATCGTTAGTTTTGAACAGCTGGGCTCAGATATGACTGATCAAACTGAGTGGATGCAAGGCTGATCTGAGTTTTTGCTCGGTGCACATGTCAGAAGATATATTTTCTCAGTAACTATTCATATACACAAGTATTTTTCAGAAAATGGTGGAAGCTAACCCTGAAATTGCCAGTCAGAGTAGTAGCAGATGTCATTCTAATTGTTTTTTGGGTTTTTTTGTTTTTTTTTTGTATTTTTCAGAGAAAATGTGGCTTGAAATTTTGTTGAATTATCTGCTAGCATTAAATATTAATCACATTAAATGTTAAAAAGCCTTAGTTTCTCTGCAAAACTAAAAATATGTGTGTACAGTTTGTTTGTGTTGATGTTTTATGGCCCAGTCAACCCAATGGGGTCATGCTGAGCATGGTCAGTTTACCTAGCCACACATTTACTGAGCAGGTTTAGTCCTCTAAGCGGTTAACCAATATTGTGCACATTCTTTCACCAGAAACTGACAACTGCCCTTCTTGAATCAGCAGAAGAGATTGAACGAGTGTAGAAAATATGATCAAATCTCCACGAAAGAATGTTGGCGACCGGGTGGGGGTCGAACCTGCAATTTCCTGATCACTAGTTGGATGGGCATTCAACTGAGCTACCGAGGCCGGCTATATATATAGTGGAATGTTGTTGTCTGCTACAGTTTTTAATGGTGCTTTAAGGGTTAATGCTGTTTTCTTGTTGTATCAACTTTAATGGCTGCTTATAGCCACACAAATGGACCAGTTGTGTTTTCTGATGTTCAACATGAACATGGAAAGACAAGATATGTTTGCTTCAGTAAAGACTGTTTTGCATACCGATTTGCATATTTAGGAGTGGTTAAAATCTATGCCACTGCATATCAGTTTGATGGGCTAATCAAGAATAGTATGTTAATCTGTTTTTAACGCTTACCAAGGCAAACTCAGCAGACAACAAATTGATAATATTTTTCTTATTTTCCCCAGAAAACAGATTTGACATTTCATGCAAATTGTCTCCACAATATGCATGAAATGTCAAATCCTGTTTTCTTGGGAAAATATGAACAAATATTTCAATATGTTATCTACTGACAATTTTACCCAGAGTGCTTAGCGTTAATCCCTGCAATAAAAAGCAAAAGATATGCACATCTCACACATTAACAAACCTGTAAAGTGCAAGTCACAAAGCTGCAGACAATATTCTAAAATATATTTTCCTTTTTTTTCTTTTCATAGAAAATAAGGCTTGATATTTGATGTGAATTAATTCACTTGAAATGTCAAGCCATTTTTCCTAGGAAAAATAATATTTTTTTAAGAATGTGGTCTGCTATAATTTTGAATGGCAACTTAAAGATTAAATGGAATATGTGATTTTCATTATTTAACAGTTATTTTTGCTTATGTGAAACGAAGGAGCCAGGTAATTTGTTAACTCTTAAAGCCCCAAACACAACTGCAGCAGACAATATTTGATTTTTTTATTTTTCAAAGAAAAAATACTCTTGACATTCCATGTGACTTGTCTGCCAAGCAGACAATTAACATGAAACCTCAAGACTTATTTTCTCTTAAAAATAAAAAAAATATAGAATGTCTTCTGCTATAAATTTTGCTTGGTGCTTTTAGGATTAAACTGTTTTCAGTATGAACATAGCTCCATATAAGAAGGGGTATCCACATATCTCAAAAGAAACATGTGTTGTGGTACTCATTAGAAGTACCTCTGGGAGGCACTTCTATTGAGTACCACAACATATGTTTTTGTGGAGAAATAAGAAGAAAATATCAGTACTTTTCAGTTTTAAAAAAAAAGATACCTTATCTGGAGTATGAAATTATCCAGACTTCCTGTGATCATTATGCTTTGGTCATTTACAAACATGCCTCTCTCCCTCCCCTCCCCCCCACCACCCCACTCCTTTGAATAGCTGGGACTTGATCAGCCTTGTTTACCTGCAGAAGCCATGGATCTGGCTGCCAGTAAATTACTGAACCAAGACTGATCCGATTCTGCATAACTCCAGATACGGTGCTTTTTCTTTTAGCCAAAAAGTACTGATATTTTTCTTATTTCTCCGTGAAAATCAGGTAAAAAAAACATTTCTCTGCAAAACCATATGTTGTGGGTACTCATTAGAAGTGCCTCATTGAGGCACTTCTCTCCACAAAAACATATGTTGTACTCATCAGAAGCGCCTCACCAAGGCACTTCTAATGAGTACCCACAACATATGTTCCCCTCCTATCTAGCACTATGGACTATGATGATGTACAGGCTTATATGTTTCTTTTCCAGGTGCATATTATAAGGTTCGTCATGTTACAGCTTACTTAAAGCAGTAATAAATAATTTAAAATTCTCATCATTATAACCTGGATCATATAGCTCTAGATAAACTGCATTTTTTTTTTTAAAAATCAGAATTACCATATTCAACCTAATTACCGCACATACCCCTATAAGGGCACAGACAAGCAATTCCGTAGTCTTCAGATTATAGCCAGTGTACTTTTTGTCTACTTCCTTATAAAGGCATATGTTGTGGGTGCCCATTTGAATTGCATCGACTTGTGGATGCAGTTCAAATGAGTACCCACATGCTTTTTTAAAGAAAATCAGGAAAAAAAACACACACACAAAAACATAGCCTAGCTACTAGGCCAATATATAAGTCTGTTTGTCACTTTTTGTTTACTTATTATTATTTTTTTTCTCATTTACATTCTACTTTTTGATTCAATGATTAGCTAGTCTATGGATGAACTTTTCTTCTGTGGTTGTCTCTGAAATATAGAATATTAGAAATCCAGACCATATTATCTATAGACTAGCCTCAGAGCTCAATAAGCCAAAAAATATATATGTATATTTCTAATCCAGGGCCCAGTTGTTCAAAGCATCGTTAGCTTAACGAGCTCGTTAAGGGTCATTTCGTTAACTGTTTTAGCAGATTCAATACACAATATTTTTATATTTTTTGCTGAAAAAATGTGAGTAGCTTTTGCACTGCAAAAGCTACTCACATTTTTTCAGCAAAAAATTTCAGCATATTTGCGTATCACTCAATTAAAATTTTAACGAATCGTTAACTAACGACATCGTTAGTTTTGAACAACTGGGCCCAGATTGCTAAATATATATATATTTTTAAGCCTTGGGCAAGGCTAACAAAAACATTGCATAAGCATCATTTGATAAGTCCTTCGCTGATCTTTTTTGACGTATAGGTGGATACATGTTTTACCAAAGTTGTCCCAGTAATTTTGAAAAACCTAAATGCATGGTGCGGTAACTATTTATATATTTACGGTATATTATATTATTTACAGTATATTTCTTTGTACGCCAAGAACATATACCTTGTCCCTACCAATTTGAATGCATATGAATTAACATCGGCAAATAAACAAAGGAATTTTTATGAGTATACACAAGATACGTTTTTCTGGTCAGGTGAAAAGAATTTCTTTCTTAATATCTGGAGCTATGACAGGTCTTAGTCATTGGTTCCGGTTATAGAAAATATAAATAGGAATCTGAAATCAATTTGCCACCTGATTAAGCCAAAGGACAGAAAGCAATTTACCAATAATACCATAAAAATTCTAATTATCTCCCAGACATATATTAGAACCATAATCTTTCATAAAAAATGAGGTGGGCATTTATTAAAGGCTACAGTGTTTGATAACAGTTGGAAAAACTTCGAAATATTCAAGTTTTCCTCCGATGACTGCTAGAAACAGAATCAGAAATGGAAGTATAGTATAGACTAGCATTACAAAAGATGTGTCAGACTCTCTAGGACAATCGTAGTACCTGGCGGAGGACTAAAAATCCCATGTTCATATCTTTTAGTTGGACCAAGAAAGAAAAAGGAACTTGTTTGTTTGTTTATTAACCCTTGTCCTGCTGAACCCGGATATACCCTGTTTTGCAAACAGTGTAGATCCAGATCATTTGGCTTCTGAAGAAGCCAACTGATCTGGATCTGCACTGTTTGCCATCAGGTATGCAAATTTATAGCAACAATTTGGATCAAGTAATCTGATTGGCTGATAATTTGAAGTGGGTGTGGCATCATAATTTATTCAGTAGGACAAGTGTTAAACAGTAGATTCAGATTATAACTGCATGAGGTAGTAGCAATATTTTTTTTTTAAATTGACTGATTAGGTGGTATTTCCGAGAAAAATGATTGGGGGATGGGTGTTTATTAGAGCATGGACGTTTGTTAGAATTCTTTCGGTGCTCTGACGCCTTATTAACATACTTCTTAGATTTGAACAGGTCCAACTTATATGTTGATGTGTCTTAACCCTGGTCCTGCTGAACCCAGATATACCCTGCCTTTGCAAACAGTGTAGATCCAGATCAGTTGGCTTCTGAAGAAGCCAACTGATCTGGATCTGCACTGTTTGCCATTAAGTATGTGAATTTATATCAGCAATCTGGATCAAGTAGTCTGATTGGCTGAAAATTAGAAGTGGGCGTGGCATCTTAATTTATTCAGCATGAGAAGGGTTAAAACTTCAGGATAGGTTGAAAACTGTGTAGACTCTGATCAGAAGAAGCATTCTGTTTGCTCAGGTCTGTCTGTCCCAATACTTAGGGTAAATATGGTACCTTCTCTGGGTATTTAGATTAAAAGGTTTCCTCATAGCACATGCTTAACATAAAAACCCTAAGTATTGGGACAGATAGGCATTTGCAAACATTGTAGACCCATATCAGATGCCACAGAATGCAGCATTTTATCAGGGTCTACACTGTTTGCCAAACATACAGCAGTATTCTAGTCACATCAAGCGGTAGAAGAGTGGACTATTTCAAATTTTAGGACAAGAAGATAAGGTGTCACAATACTAAGATGAAATATGGTATATTATTTCTTCGTCATTAGTGCATAAACTTGCAGAATCTCTCTGGTTTCCTTTTAGGAGATGATTCTTCTAAATAAAGATTCTACAAAATGTGTTTTTGTTGAGGAGTAAGAATTGTTTGAAATACATCACAACGTGTTTATAATGCTCTTGCTGGGATCCAAAGCAAACAATTCATAGGTCTAGATAGGAGTGGATATCAGGTTAATATTTTTAGCTCACCTGAGCATAAGCTCAGGGTGAGCTATTGTCATCACCCTGTGTCCGTCGTCCGTCGTTCATCGTCAACAATTAGTTTGTTAACACTCTAGAGGTCACAGTTTTGACCCAGTTTTGATGAAACTTGGTCAATATGTTTGCCTCTATGAAATCTAGATCAAGTTCGATACTGGGTTACTTGGGGTCAAAAACTAGGTCACCAGGTCAAATCAAAGGAAAAACTTGTTAACACTCTAGAGGTCATAGTTTTGTTAACTCTAGAGGTCATAGTTTTGACCCAATCTTGATAAAACTTGCTCAAAATGTTTGCCTCTATTAAATCTAGGTCAAGTTCGAAACTGGGTCACTTGGGGTCAAAAACTAGGTCACTGGGCCAGATCAGCAGAAAACCTTGTTAACACTCTAAAGGTCACATTTTTGAAGCAATCATCATGAGTCTTGCTCAATATGTTTGTTTTGATGATTTCTAGGTCAAGTTCGAAACTGGGTTACTTGGGATCAAAAACTAGGTCACCGGGCCAGATCAGCAGAAAACCTTGTTAATACTCTAGCGGTCACATTTTTGAAGCAATCATCATGAATCTTGCTCAAAATGTTTGTCTTGATGATATCTAGGTCAAGTTTGAAACTGGGTCACTTGGAATAAAAAACTAGGTCACCTGGCCAAATCAGCAGAAAACCTTGTTAACACTCTAGCGGTCACATTTTTCAAACAACCATCATGAACCTTGCTCAAAATGTTTGTCTTGATGATTTCCAGGTCAAGTTCGAAACTGGGTCACTTGGAGTCAAAAACTAGGTCACCGGGCCAAATCAGCAGAAAACCTTGTTAACACTCTAGCGGTCACATTTTTGAAGCAATCATCATGAATTTGGCTCAAAATGTTTGTCTTGATGATTTCTAGGTCAAGTTCGAAACTGGAACACCTGGGATAAAAAACTAGGTCACCTGGCCAGATCAGCCTCAAATCTTGTTATCACTCTAGCGGTCACATTTTTCAAGCAATCATCATGAATCTTGCTCAAAATGTTTGTCTTGATGAGTTCTAGGTCAAGTTCGAAACTGGGTCACTTGGAGTCAAAAACTAGGTCACCGGGCCAAATCAGCAGAAAACTTTGTTAACACTCTAGAGGTCACATTTTTTAAGCAATCATCATGAATCTTGCTCAAAATGTTTGTCTTGATGATTTTTAGGTCAGGTTCCAAACTGGGTCACCGGGGTAAAAAACTAGGTCACCTGGTGAGATCAGCAGAAAACCTTTTTAACACTCTAGTGGTCACATTTTTCAAGCAATCATCATGAATCTTGCTCAACATAATTGTCTTGATGATTTCTAGGTCAAGTTTGAAACTGGGTCACTTGGGGTCAAAAACTAGGTCACCTGGCCAAATCAGCAGAAAACCTTGTTAACACTCTACCTGTCACATTTTTGAAGCAATCATCATGAATCTTGCTGAAAATGTTTGTCTTGATGATTTCTAGGTCAAGTTTGAAACTGGGTCACATGGGGTCAAAAACTAGGTGATCTGGCCAAATCGGCAGAAAACTGTTAACACTCCAGAGGTCACATTTTTGAAATAATCATCATAAATATTGCTCAAAATGTTTGTCTTGATGATTTCTAGGTCTAGTTTAAAACTGGGTCACTTGATATCAAAAACTAGTTCACCTGGCCAAATCAATGGAAAACCTTGTTGATGCTCTAGAGGCCACATTTTTGAAGTGATCATCAGGAATCTTGCTCAAAATGTTTGTCTTGATGATTTCAAGGTGATGTATAGTTTTCTGTCCAGTGACTCTCTTAAGTTTTTCCATTTAGGTCAGTTTCTCAGTAATTATTGGTCCTACAGAGTGATATTTGGTGCTTGTGAAGTGTTTGTGTTTAGGTCAGTTTCTCAGTAAGTATTGCTCCTACAGCCAGTGATACTTAGTACATGCATACATCTTAGCATGGCCTCTTGAGTGCAGTCATCTATATTTGACCTTGACCTTTATTTCACAGTCCATTAGACATGCTACATTGTCTTACTTGTTAATCATTTTGAACTTTGATCAGAATGTTTGCCTTGATCAGTTCTAGATCAGGCTCTCAAAGTGCTATGTTGCTCAGGTGAGCGTTACAGGGCCATCATGGCCCTCTTGTTCTTATTACTCCACGAAAACATATGTTGTGGGTATTCAGTAGAAGCACCTCTGTGAGGCACTTCTAATGAGTACCCACAGCGTATGCTTTCGTGGAGAAATAAGAAAAATATCAGTACTTTTGGATTGAAAAAAGCATCTTAACTAAAGCAATGAATTCCTTAACTAAAGGAATGAATTAACATTGTGTTAAAGAAACAACCATTTTGTGCTCAAACAAAATTGTATAGATTGATTGGAAAAATGACCACAAATGGTTATTTTTCTATAAAAACTGTGCATTTTTGTTTGGACACATCATTTTTGGGGTCCATCTTTAAAGTGTGTTATATCCAGAACCATGCAACATAAATATTCTTATAAAGAGGTTCCTCAGTATATTTGAAATCAAAGCCATAAAATTTTATGCATCTATCAGTGCTTTCCCCTTGACTTGGGTGGCAGGGATATCCTGGGGATTAGACAGCAAAAGCATTCCAGCCCTTGGGAATTTTACAGACCACTGAAAACTAGGGGTGAGTTTTTAGATACCTGAGCTGGAAATTCTTCAGGAAAATAAGTAAAAAAAAAAATTGGAGCCCACCCACAGGATTTTTTATGCAAAATTAGAACTTAGGGGTAAGGTATTAGACATAAATTTTTCAAAATTGTCTAATACTCACGGTGGTAATTTCGCCACCCCTGACCGCAACCCCTTCACTCTTGTGGAAAACAAAGATAGGTGCATAATACCAGGATGATGACTACACTTTAGTGTAGGATGAGCAAAATTACTTCTTGAAATTAAAGTTTATTTTCTTGCTTTCTTTTTCATGTGCTGTCTGATGGCTGTTGTGAAATTAGGTGAGTAATATTTATTGTATTGTTAGACTGCAGTTTTGAAAATGTCCTATCTTTCAGTGCAGATTCTAAGTTGTGAGAAATCTCTTAATAACCTTCTAACCTATACCTAGTTTTGGTCATGACCCTTTTCTGCAAGGGAAAGCTTTCATAGCTGTCATCTTACTACATAAATCATGTTTTATGTGGTTCTTAAATTTTACAAATCACCCACGCATGCAATAAAAATCATGTGAAGTAAAACCTGTTCTACTCAGCAGGTAAGAAATGAAGCTATACTGTCCTAAATATTTTGACAAGACATAAAAAAGCATATTCTTGTTGATTACTGCTTTTCAGCAGTTGATTTTGTTGTTAGATGGTTTTAGCAGTTGCTTCAGTTGTTTACTGGTTTTCAGCAGTTGCTTCTGTTGTTTACTGGTTTTTAGCAGTTGCTTCTGTTGTTTATTGGTTTTTAGCAGTTGCTTCAGTTGTTTACTGTTTTTTAGCAGTTGCTTCTGTTGATGACTGCTTTTCAGCAGTTGCTTTTGTTCTTAAATGGTTTTAGCAGTTGCTTAATTGTTTACTGGTTTTCAGCAGTTGCTTCTGTTGTTTACTGGTTTTCAGCAGTTGCTTCTATTGTTTACTGGTTATCAGCAGTTGCTCCTGTTATTTACTGGTTATCAACAGTGGCTTCTGTTTGCTGGTTATCATCAGTTGCTGCTGTTGTTTACTGGTTGTTGTTTTACTGGTTATCAGCAGTTGCTTCTGTTGTTTAATGGTTTTCAGCAGTTGCCTCTGTTAGTTACTGGTTATCATCAGTTGCTTCAGTTGTTTACTGGTTATCATCAGTTGCTTCTATTGTTTACTGATTTTCAGCAGTTGCTTATGCTGTTTGCCAATTATCAGCAGTTGCTTCTGTTGTTTACTGGTTATCATGAGCTGCTCATGTTGCTTACTGGTTACCATCAGATGCTTCTGTTGTTAACTGGTTATCAGCAGTTGGTCCTGTTGCTTACTGGTTCATCAGCAGTTGATACAGTTTTTAGCTCACCTGAGCTATGCTCAGGATGAGCTATTGTGATCATTTTTCATCCGTCGTCCATCCGTCCGTCCGTGCGTCGGTCGGTCCGTCCATTAACATTTTCAAATGACTTCTCCTCTGAAGCCTCTGAACCAATTTTGCTCAAATTTCATATGGAGCCTCCTTAGGATGGGGGAACGAAAGATTGCTAAAATGGTTGCAGTCCTTTGACCAAGATGGCCACCATGCCCATATATGGTAAAAACCTTTAAAAATCTTCTTCTCCATAACCGAGGATGCCTTGGGGCACGAATCATTGGGGATGGGAGGTCTACCAAAGTTGCTGAAAGAATTGTCGTACGTTGACGTTTGACATTTTTACGGCAAGGTCAAGTTCACTTCCCTATGCATTTGTATGAGCCCTATACATTTGAATGGGAAAATTGTTGAGAATTTCAAACGACTTCTCCTCTGAAGCCTCTGAGCCAATTTTGTTTAAATTTCATATGGAGCCACCTTAGGGTAGGGAAACAAAAGATTGCTAAAATTGTCGCAGTCCGTTGACCAAGATGGCCGCCATGCCCATATATGGTAAAATCCTTTAAAAACCTTCTTCTCCAGAACCGAGAATGCCTTAGGGTGAATCTTTGCACAAATCATCGGGGACAAGAGGTCTACCAAAGTTGCTAAAAGAATTGTCGTACGTTGACATTTGACTTTTTTATGGCAAGGTCAAGTTTGCTTCCCTATGCATTTGTATGAGCCCCATACATTTGAATAGAAAATTGTTGAGAATTTTAAATTACTTCTTCTCTGAAGCCACTGAGCCAAATTTGCTCAAATTTCATATTGAGCCTTCTTAAGTTGGGGGGAACGAAAGATTGCTAAAATGGTCGCAGTTCATTGACCAAGATGGCCGCCATGCCCATATATGGTAAAACCCTTTAAATATCTCCTTCGTCAGAACAGATGATGCCTTGGGGCTGAATCTGTGCACAAATCATCGGGGACAGGAGATCTACCAAAGTTGCTAAAAAGATTGTCGTACACTGACATTTGACCTTTTTACGGCAAGGTCAAGTTTGCTTCCCTATGCATTTGTATGAGCCCCATAACATTTGTATGGGAAAATTGTTGAGAATTTCAGACGACTTCTCCTTTGAAGCCACTTAGCCAAATTCGCTCAAATTTTTAGCTCATCTGAGCATGAAGTGCTCATGGTGAGCTATTGTGGTCAGTTGATGTCTGTCGTCCGTCATGAGTCGTGCGTCATGCGACATGCAGCGTCAACAATTGCTTTAACCCTTGTCCTGCTGAATAAATTTAGATGCCATGCCCACTTCTAATTTTCAGCCAATCAGATTACTTGATCTAGGTTGTTGATACAAATTCAAATACTGACTGGCAAACAGTGCAGATCCAGATCAGTTGGCTTCTTCAGAAGCCAACTGATCTGGATCTACACTGTTTGCAAAGGCAGGGCATATTTGGGTTCAGCAGGACAAGGGTTAAAAGCCTACTTCTCCTACCCCCTTGGGCCAATTGACTCGATACATGGTAGGATGCATCAGGGTTACTTGTAGATCAAAAATAGCTAAAATCCTTCCGATCGGATATCCAAGATGGCCACCATGGCTGCCATCTTGAAAATCTATTTTTCGCTTCTCCTGAACTGAAAGGCCAATTGACTCCAAACTTGCTAGGAAGCATCAGGGTGACTTGTAGATCAAAAATAGCTAAAATCGTGCCGATCAGTAATCCAAGATGGCCGCCATGGCAGCCATCTTGAAAATCTATTTTTCGCTTCTACTCCTAAACCCAAAAGCCAATTGACTCCAGGGGGTGGTCGGGTGGTGCGAAGGTGCTGTGTATCTTACATCACTGGGGCGTCCAACTGATAATGGCTTACAGCTGGGCAAGGCCTGCTATCCTTGTAGTGGGTAAGGGTAGAGGGGGAATGTTTTTATTTCTTCTGTTTCTTCACTTTCATTCCTGTTCCTCTTTCTTCCCTGTCCCTCTCTTTCATCTCCTCTACTATCTTCTATCTCTTTTCTCCCATTCTCTGGGAGACGACACAAAATGACCCTCAAGGGTTGACGTGTCGTTAAACCCAACACAATCAATCAAAAACCAATTGACTCCAAACTGGTTAGGAAGCATTGGGGTGACTTATAGATAAAAAAATAGCTAAAATCGTGCCGATTGGAAATCCAAGATGGCCGCCATGAAAATCTATTTTTCGCTTCTTCTCCTGAACCGAAAGGCCAACTGACTCCAAACTTGCTAAGAAGCATTGGGATGACTTGTAGATCAAAACAGCTAAAATCGTGCCGATCAATAATCCAAGATGGCCGCCATGATAGCCATCTTGAAAATCTATTTTTCGCATCTTCTCCTAAACCTAAAAGTCAATTGACTTGAAACTTAGTGGGAAGCATCAGGGTGACTTGTAGATCAAAAATAGCTAAAATCATTCCGATCAGAAATCCAAGATGGCCGCCATCTTGAAAATCTATTTTTCGCTTCTTCTACTGCACCGAAATGCCAGTTGACTCGAAAGTTCGTAGGAGGCATTGGGGTGACTTGTAGATCAAAAATAGCTAAAATCGTGGCAGTCGTAAATCCAAGATGGCCGACATGGCGGTGGCCATCTTGAAAATCTATTTTTTGCTTCTTCTGCTAAACCCAAATGCCAATTGACTGGAAACTTGGTAGGAAGCATCGGGATGACTTGTAGATTAAAAATAGCTAAAATCATTCCGATTGGAAATCCAAGATGGCTGCCATGGCCGCCATCTTGAAAATCTACTTTTCACTTCATTTCCTGGGCCAAAAGGCCAATTGACTCCAAACTTGGTAGGAAGTATCAGGGTGACTTGTTTTTACTTATGGCATTTTGAAAATTTCAGCATTTTAACCTTGTAAGCAAGATATCTCAAAAACTGTTTAAGCCATTGCCTTGTCATAAGAGTACTGGAAAAAGGTTGCATGCCATCTGCATATGTGCAATGGTGGTTTCACTCAGATGTGCAAGTTGTGGCCCGTGGGCCTCTTGTTTACTGGTTATCATCAGTTGCCTCTGTTGTTTTCTGTTTTTCAGCAATTGCTTATGTTGTTTACTAGTTATCAGCAGTTATTTCTGCTGTTTACTAGTTATCAGCAGTTGCTTCTGTTGTTAGCTCACCTGAGCACGATGTGCTCATGGTGAGCTATTGTGGTCAGTCAATGTCCGTCTTCCGTCGTGTGTTGTGCGTCGTCTGTTGTGCGGCGTCAACAATTGCTTTAAAAGCCTACTCCTCCTACACCCCTGGGCCAATTGACTTGATACTTGGTAGGAAGCATCGGGGTGACTTGTAAATCAAAAATAGCTAAAATCGTTCCGATCGGAAATCCAAGATGGCCGCCATGGCTGCCATCTTGAAAATCTATTTTTCGCTTCTTCTCCTGAACCAAAAGGCCAATTGACTCCAAACTTGCTAGGAACTATCAGGGTGACTTGTAGATCAAAAATAGCTAAAATCGTGCCAATCAGAAATCCAAGATGGCCGCCATGGCCGCCATCTTGAAAATCTATTTTTCGCTTCTTCTCCTGAACCGAAAGGCCAGTTGACTCCAAACTTGCATCGGGGTGACTTGTAGATCAAAAATAGCTAAAATCAATGGTGGTTTCACTCAGATGTGCAAGTTGTGGCCCGTGGGCCTCTTGTTTACTGGTTATCATCAGTTGCCTCTGTTGTTTTCTGTTTTTCTGCAATTGCTTATGTTGTTTACTAGTTATCAGCAGTTATTTCTGCTGTTTACTAGTTATCAGCAGTTGCTTCTGTTGTTAGCTCACCTGAGCACGATGTGCTCATGGTGAGCTATTGTGGTCAGTCAATGTCCGTCGTCCGTCGTGTGTTGTGCGTCGTCTGTTGTGCGGCGTCAACAATTGCTTTAAAAGCCTACTCCTCCTACACCCCTGGGCCAATTGACTTGATACTTGGTAGGAAGCATCGGGGTGACTTGTAGATCAAAAATAGCTAAAATCGTGCCGATCGGATATCCAAGATAGCCGCCATGGCGGCCATCCTGAAAATCTATTTTTTGCTTCTTCTCCTGAACCGAAAGGCCAATTGACTCCAAACTTGCTAGGAAGCATCAGGGTGACTTGTAGATCAAAAATTGCTAAAATCGTGCCGATCGGAAATCCAAGATGGCTGCCATGGCCGCCATCTTGAAAATCTATTTTTCGCTTCTACTCCTAAACCGAAAAGCCAATTGACTCCAAACTTGGTAGGAGGCATTGGGGTGGCTTATAGATAAAAAATAGCTGAAATTGTGCCTATGGAAATCCAAGATGGCCGCCATGGCAGCCATCTTGAAAATCTATTTTTCACTTCTTCTCCTGAACCGAAAGGCCAGTTGACTCCAAACTTGGTAGGAAGCATCAGGGTGACTTGTAGATAAAAAATAGCTAAAATCATGCCGATCATAAAACCAGGATGGGCGCCATGGCAGCCATCTTGAAAATCTATTTTTTGCTTCTTCTCCTGAACCCAAAGGCCAGTTGACTCGAAACTTGGTAGGAAGCATTTGGGTGACTTGTAGTTCAAAAATAGCTAAAATCATGCCAATCGTAAATCCAAGATGGCCGCCATGGCGGCTATCTTGAAAATCTATTTTTCGCTTCTTCTCCTAAACCCAAAAGTCACTTGACTCGAAACTTAGTAGGAAGCATCAGGGTGACTTGTAGATCAAATATAGCTAAAATTGTTCTGATCAGAAATCCCAGATGGCCACCATGGCCGCCATCTTGAAAATCTATTTAGCTATTTCTCCTGCACCGAAAGGCCAATTGACTCCAAACTTTGTAGGAGACATTGGGGTGACTTGTAGATCAAAAATAGCTAAAATCCTGCAATCGGATATCCAAGATGGCCGCCATGGCAGCCATCTTGAAAATCTATTTTTCGCCTCTTCTCCTGAACTGAAAGGCCAGTTGACTCGAAACTTGGTAGGAAGCATTGGGGTGACTTGTAGATCAAAAATAGCTAAAATCGTGCCGATCGTAAATCCAAGTTGGCTGCCATTTAAAGTTTGTTCAAATGATCACGCTCAATTGACTGGTATGCCATATATCTTCTTCTTCAAAATAAAGAACTGCTTAAAGATGATCTTTTCATTAGTTGCGATGACAGGATTGGAAAAATGTTGCTTAACATCTGCATATCTGCTGTGGCTATGTCACTCAGGTGAGCGACCCGTGGCCCGTGGGCCTCTTGTTTACTAATTATTAGCAGTTGCCTCTGTTGTTTATTGGTTATCAGAAGTTGCTTCTGTTGTTATTGGTTATCAGGAGTTGCTCCTGTTGTTTATTGGTTATCAACAATGGATTCTGTTATATACTTGCTATGAGTAGTTGCTCCTGTTGTTTATTGGTTTTTATTAATTGGTCCTGTTGTTAGCTCACCTGAGCAAGAAGTGCTCATGGTGAGCTATTGTGGTCAGTCAATGTCCGTCGTCCGTCGTGCGTCGTGTGTCGTGTGTCGTCCGTCGTCCGTCGTGCGGCGTCAACAATTGCTTTAAAAGCCTACTCCTCCTACACCCCTGGGCCAATTGACTTGATACTTGGTAGGAAGCATCAGGGTGACTTGTAGATCAAAAATAGCTAAAATCGTTCCGATCAGAAATCCAAGATGGCCACCATGGCCGCCATCTTGAAAATCTATTTTTCGCTTCTTCTCCTGAACCGAAAGGCCAATTGACTCCAAACTTGCTAGGAACCATCAGGGTGACTTGTAGATCAAAAATAGCTAAAATCGTGCCGATCGGAAATCCAAGATGGCCGCCATGGCCGCCATCTTGAAAATCTATTTTTGGCTTCTTCTCCTGAACCAAAAGGCCTTTTGACTCCAAACTTGCTAGAAAGCATCAGGGTGACTTGTAGATCAAAAATAGCTAAAATCGTGCCGATCGGAAATCCAAGATGGCCGCCATGGCCGCCATCTTGAAATATATTTTTCGCTTCTTCTCCTGAACCGAAAGGCCAGTTGACTCCAAACTTGCTAGGAAGCATCAGGGTGACTTATAAATCAAAAATAGCTAAAATCGTGCCAATCGGAAATCCAAGATGGCCGCCGTGGCCGCCATCTTGAAAATCTATTTTTCGCTTCTTCTCCTGAACCGAAAGGCCAGTTGACTCCAAACTTGCTAGGAAGCATCAGGGTGACTTGTAGATCAAAAATAGCTAAAATCGTGCCGATCGGAAATCCAAGATGGCCGCCATGGCTGCCATCTTGAAAATCTATTTTTCTCTTCTTCTCCTGAACCGAAAGGCCAATTGATTCCAAATTTGCTAGGAAGCATCAGGGTGACTTGTAGATCAAAAGTAGCTAAAATCGTGCCGATCGGAAATCCAAGATGGCCGCCATGGCGGCCATCACGGCGGCCATCTTGAAAATCTATTTTTTTGCTGTTTCTCCTGAACCGAAAGGCCAATTGACTTTAAACTTGCTAGGAAGCATCAGGATGACTTGTAGATCAAAAATAGCTAAAATCGTGCCGATCGGAAATCCAAGATGGCCGCCATGGCCGCCATCTTGAAAATCTATTTTTCGCTTCTACTCCTAAACCCAAAAGCCAATTGAATCCAAACTTGGTAGGAGGCATTGGGGTGACTTATAGATCAAAAATAGCTAAAATCGTGCCTATCGGAAATCCAAGATGGCGGCCATGGCAGCCATTTTGAAAATCTATTTTTCGCTTCTTCTCCTAAACCGAAAGGCCAATTGACTCCAAACTTGATAGGAAGCATCGGGGTGACTTGTAGATCAAAAATAGATAAAATCATGCCGATCGTAAAACCAGGATGGGCGCCATGGTCGCCATCTTGAAAATCTATTTTTCGCTTCTTCTCCTGAACCCAAAGGCCAGTTGACTCGAAACTTGGTAGGAAGCATTTGGGTGACTTGTAGATCAAAAATAGCTAAAATCATGCCGATCGTAAATCCAAGATGGCCGCCATGGCAGCTATCTTGATAATCTATTTTTCGCTTCTTCTCCTAAACCCCAAAAGTCACTTGACTCGAAACTTAGTAGGAAGCATCAGGGTGACTTGTAGATCAAATATAGCTAAAATCGTTCTGATCAGAAATCCCAGATGGCCACCATGGCCGCCATCTTGAAAATCTATATTTAGCTTCTTCTCCTGCACCGAAAGGTCAATTGACTCCAAACTTCGTAGGAGACATTGGGGTGACTTGTAGATCAAAAATAGCTAAAATCGTGCCAATCGGATATCCAAGATGGCCGCCATGGCAGCCATCTTGAAAATCTATTTTTCGCCTCTTCTCCTTAACTGAAAGGCCAGTTGACTCGAAACTTGGTAGGAAGCATTGGGGTGACTCGTAGATCAAAAATAGCTTAAATCGTGCCGATTGTAAATCCAAGCTGGCTGCCATTTAGAGTTTGTTCAAATGATCACGCTCAATTGACTGGCATGCCATATATCTTCTTCTTCAAAATAAAGAACTGCTTAAATGATGATCTTTTCATTAGTTGCGATGACAGGATTGGAAAACTGTTGCATAACATCTGCATATCTGCAGTGGCTATGTCACTCAGGTGAGCGACCCGTGGCCCATGGGCCTCTTGTTTACTGGTTATAAGCAGTTGCTTCTGTTGTTCACTGGTTTTCAGCATTTGCTCCTGTTGTTCATTAATTAGCAGAAGTTTGGTCTTGTTGTTTACTGTTTTTTTTGGCTGTTGCTTCAATTGTATGCTGATTATCAGCAGTTGCTTCTGTTGTTTACTGGTTATCATCAGTTGCTTTTGCTGTTTACTGGTTTCAGCATTTGCTCCTGTTGTTTATTGGTTATCAGCAGTTGCTTCTGTTGTTTATTGGTTATCAGAAGTTGGTCCTGTTGTTTAGTTGTTACCAGCAGTTGCTTTAGTTGTTTACTGGTTATCAGCAGTTGCTTTCTTTTTTGTTTTCATGTATTATGTTTTCTTATTCTGATACTAGCTTTGAGATCACCTTAGGTTCTGCCCACTTTTATTCCTGTTTGTGCTTTGATTGTTTTATATATATTGTGGTTCTGTTGTTGGTTCTTAATTAGGCTTAGTGGCTGCTCATTGTGGTGCTTCATTTTATCTTTTTCCTCATTTGCTGTCTTATTATTGTGTTGGATGGGTCTTGTCTGGCAGTGTGATGACCTTTTTGGGGAAAAGGAAGCTGGTTGGTATCATTGGTAGGCAATGCTCTTCCTGGACAACCTATTATGGTAAATGTCCTAAAGTTTCATACATCAAAGTGTCTGGCAAAATGGCATGCAAACAGTGTAGACCCAGATCAGACTGCTCCTGAAGGAGCAGTCTGATCAGGGTCTTTACTGTTTGCCATTCCACTAAGTATATTTTAGAAAAAAAAATGCATAAAAAGCAAAATTTAGGCCAAAAAAGTATGGAATAAAGTGTTTTAAATTTTAGGACATTTACCGTACTTATTTTTCTGAAAATGGTTAAGCTATTAGGCTGTTTTATTTATTGGATGGACTTCATTGTTTAAGACTTCTTCTCCATTAGCTTGTCAAATACCACTAATGGATGTACATCTGCTGAAGTGCTGATAAACATAAAATCAGGCTTTGTCTCAACATTGTCAGGTTTGAAGTCTTTTTAAGACTGATCACTCTTGGTATTAACCCTAAAAGCGCCATGCATATTACAGCAGACAACATTCTATTTTTTTTTATGATTTTTCGCAGAAAAATAAGGCTAGACATTCCATGTGATTTGTCTGCTAAAAGCAAGATAATAGCATACCATATGCTGTTTTTTTTTTCCATTATTATTTTCAGAGAAAATAAGGCTAGACATTTCATGTGAATTATTCTCTTGAAATGTCTAGCATTATTTTCTCTGAAAATGAAAAAAAAAAAAAAAAAAAATCATAATGTTGTCTTAAGGGTCAGTGCTTAATAGGAGACTTTTTTCAACCAGGAACTGTTGATATTGTTTGTATTTCTCCACAAAAACATACGAAAATCGTAACACATATTTTTGTGGAGAGGCTTATTTGTATACCCAGTCACTAGAATCAGACAAGGTACTCTTTTCAGTTGTAAAGTACTGATAGTGTTCTCTCTCCATGAAATGGAGCCATTTCTTTTCTTGTCAATGAAAGTTCTCTTTAAGCTTTTCCATTCAATGGTCTAATTCAGAATGACAAATTGATATTTTTCCTTTCTTCCCAGAAAAAACAAACAAAAAAAAAACATTGACATTTCAGGCAACTTGTCTCCAAAGGAGACAATTTGCCTGAAATGTCAAAACTGTTTTCTGTGAAAAATAAGAAAAATGTTTCAAAATGTTGTCTGCTCAAATTTTTACCCAGCATGCTTAGCATTAACACTGGTCGATTTTATTTTCTGAAGGAATGCCTTTTCTAAGCAGATAGTGTGCTCCCTTTATGTATTTTCGCGTTAAATTCAATCTCCCGGTAGACTGGTTTCTCCATGAAAACAAATGGCAGTGCCACCTAACCCCAGTAATACTCCTGAAATGTTTTAGGGTCACACTCAACTTGGCAAGACTTGGTTTAACCCTTAAACTGCCAATCACAACAATTGTCGTCTGCTTTGTTATCTGCTTGTGATTTTAAAAGTCACTTTTGCAAACAGTGTGGACCCAGATCAGACTGCTCTAGGAGCAGTCTGCTCTGGGTCCACACTGTTTGCCGGTATCAAAAATAGGGTTGAAAAATTTGCAAGAATATTCAGCAGACGACATAAACAGACGACATTTTCAGATGCAGGTTTTCTTGGTGTTTTAAGGGTTATTGTGTGAATTACATGTAGAAAGGAAAAATCTAGACCAAACTGAAAACAGCTTGTAGTGAATGTTACACCCATATTCCTTAATAATCCACTTTTCAAGCCTAGACTAACTTATTTTTTTTTATGAAAATGCCAAAACTAGGGCATCAATACTTTGTTTTGAAAGTGGCCAAAATTTGCAAAGACCACATTAACATGGTAATCATGTGATAATTTCCTGCAGAAATTACAAATAATATGAAGTCACATGACTTGGTTCACAATGGCGGCGATATGAATGGTCTGTCGTATAACAAAACAGAACAGCCTTATTTGTACATAACATAAATGTGCAAGTATTAATTCAGATGGCTCAAGGATTATTTTGAGCATTTGCATCTGTAAGTAGTTATGTTGGCACATTTTACCTAGACTGGTTCCAGTCTCCAGTGACTAAATATTTATTCTTATAATCCCGTTTGATCCTTTAAATTGAAACCAAAATAATATCATGACTGTACAGGCTGGTCACTAGTGACCAGTCATGATATTATTTTGGTTTTATTTCAGTGGATTATCAAACAGGATCATAAGAATAAATATTTAGTCACTGGATAGCCAGTCTACGTTTTACCTTTAGTAATGCGAAAATACATGACACCGGGCTTATGCAGTTACTGTAAACCTTGGGACAGACGGGTCTGAGCAAACAGTGTAGACTCTGATAAGATGCCCCAAAATGCAGCATTTGATCAGGATCAACACTGTTTGCCACTCATCCAGTAGTATATAGACACATCAACAAATAGTAAGATGGAATTGTTAACCCTTAAAGCACCAAGCCAAATTTGTAGCAGAGGACATTCTAAAATTTTTATTTTTTTATTTTTCAGAGAAAACAAGTCTTGATATTTCATGTGAATTGTCTGCCAAGCAGACGATTCAGATGAAATGTCAAGACCTATTTTCTTCAGAAAAAAAAAAAAATCAAAATTGTTGTCTGCTTTAGTTGTGATTGGTGCTTTAAGGGTTAACATTTTAAGACATCGGCAGTATTGTGTCTGGACCCAGTTGCTCGAGGGACACCATCAGCCCTTATATTTTTAAAGTGTCATTTTATATTTTAAGAGGGACCGCCATACATGAAATATAACAAAGCAGTTGATTTTTAAGGGTCACCTGGGCTGCAAGGGACCATGTAGATTTCAACATGTAGATTTTGCAGCAGATGACAGTCTGAATTTTCTAAAATTATTTTTCAGAGAAAACAAGAGTTGACATACAAGCAAAGATAAGTTTTGTTATGTATGGTTTCTCAAATAAATATCTCAGTAAAACAAAACTCTCAAGCTGTTGCCCTAAACTGCGATGAAATAACAGAAGTTCAAAATAAATGTCTGAAAGTATCTTTCAGCTGTTTCAGGGGAACTAATCTATCACAAAGACTATTCTCTTCAAACCTTCTCCAATTACATTATACCATAGTTACCCTTAATGCTCACACATCTTAACCCTTGTCGTGCTGAATAAATTAAGATGCCAGGCCCACTTCTAATTGTCAGCCAATCGGATTGCTTGATCCAGCCAACTGATCTGGATCTACACTGATTGCAAAGGCAGGGTATATACGAGTTGAGCAGGACAAGGGTTAACTCATAAAGTGCCAGTCATAGCTGCAGCAGACAACATTTTAATTTTTTTTTATAGTTTTTTTAGGATAAATAAGATGGCATTTCATGTGATTGTCTTATTTTCTCTGAAAATTAAAAAGAGAAAAAAGACTGTTGTCAAGTGCTAATTTGCTTGCTGCTTTAGGAGTTAACGCTTTACCACCAATGCATTGCTGTAGAACACTGATCAGACTAGATAAGTCGGGGCTAAATAGATAAATAAAATTCTTATTTCTCCTTTTTATTTAATAGTTTAACCCTGATCCTGCTGATCCTGGATATATCCTGCCTTTGCAAACAGTGTAGATCCAGATCAGTTGGCACTGATCTGGATCTACACTGTTTGTCATTAAGTATGTGAATTTTATAGCAACAATCCGGATCAAGCAACTTGATTGGCAGAAAATTAGAAGTGGGTGTGGCATCATAATTTTTTCAACATGACAAGGATTAATATTGTTAACAAGGCTTCTATATCATGAAACATAATGCTGGGCATAAGCACATCTGGAGGCAGACCCAGGGTCGCAAGTTTGAATGCCAGATCATGAAATAATTTTTAAGATAATTCTGCCCCTTTCACTTATTCAAGGAAGGTGGTCTAAGTACCGTATTCGATCTAATTACCGCACATACCCCTTTAAGAGCACAGTCAAGAAATTCTGTAGTCTTCAGATTACAGCCAGTGTAATTTTTCATTACTTCTTTTTAAAAGCATATGTTGTGGGTACTCATTTGAATTGCATCAACTTGTTGATGCAATTCAAATGAGTGCCCACAACATATGCCTTTATAAAGAAAATCAGAAACAATCACATAATCATCATCAAGTAAGTCCTTTTTCTGATCTTTTTTACAGTGTATCCTTAGAAGGTAGATACATATTTTACCACAAATGAGTGTTCCCAGTAATTTTGAAAAACCTAAGCGCACAGTGCGGTAATTAGGTCGAATACGGTATGTATACAAGTACTGGTTAAGTGCAGTTGCCAGTTTACCACTTAGAGGACTGAGCTTGCCCAGTAAAAGTGTAGTTAAGTAGACTGACTCAGTCCTTGTCCAGTAAAAGTGTAGTTAAGTAGACTGACCATGCTCGACACGACCCCACTGGTTTGACTGGGCCATAAAACCTCAACACAAATAAACAAACAAAGCTCCAGATAAGGTGCTTTTTTCAACCAAAAAGTATTGAAATTTTTGTTAAATCCACAGTGTATGTTTTTTATGGAGAAAAAAGAAATCTGGATGTTCCCTAGAAGTTAGAGCTCTGATTAAGAAGGGCTCACCTATATATAAACTGACTGGGAAGATCCTGGCCAGACTTTAGACTGTTTGCATGCAGAGTGCTAATTCAAGGAAGACAACTCAACAAAGTTTAAAGTCATTATCTTTTGCAGTTGTTGGCCTTGATCATGTACTGAAAGTGCACCTGTGTATTGTTCGGGTTGTTGTATGGTAGGTGACAAGTCTCTCTCTGGGTGTGTGTGTGTGTGTACTCATAGAGACTTCTCTCCTCACAATCCATCCCCTGTCAAAATGTGGGCCCTCTTAAATGTCATGCTGTAGTGTTTAATCTTTACTACTCTGTTGGCAAATTTGGCAGACCACAAACTGGTGATGTTTTTTCTTATTTTTTCCTAGAAAATAAGCTTTGACATTTCATGCAAATTGTCTCCTTAGGAGACAAAAGTCAAAGCCTGTTTTCTGGGGAAGTTAATAGAAAACAAATACTATTTCGAAATGTCTTCTGGTGAAATTTTTATCCAGCATGTTTAAGGTTGATAAAAGGACCACTTCTTTGCCAACATTCACATTGTCCCAATAATTTTATGTACAGTTTTGTTAAGTATTCGGACACCTCAACTCCTTCCCATACTTGTTCTTTACCATCATTTCCCCTAAAATTTGAATATGTCCTTTGGACTGCTCAACAGTGTGTTTAACTCTTTCACTGCCACAGGCGATAATAATAGGCTTTCGCAAACAGCATAGATCCAGATGAGACGGCTCAATGAGCCGTCTCATCTAGATCTACACTGTTTGACATTCAGCCTTTCAACTTGACATATGAACGTCTTTCCAAATGATAGTTTTTTGAAATAAAAAAAGCAGATGCCATATGTTGTCTGAAATTTGGCGCCAAAAGAGTTAATGCTTAGCATGTTGTGTAAAATTTTCAGAAGATGAAAGTTTTAATATTTTTCATATTTTCTTCCTAAAAATAGGGTTTGACATTTCATGCAGCATGTCTTTTCATGGAGAAAATAAGAACAAAAAAAACACACACACAAAAAAACCCTAAAAAGAACCTGCGCCTTTGATTTAGATTTACACTCTTTCTCCAGGCTTGTTGGGCTGAATTTGTAAGGTAAACAGAGGTCGATAGCAAACTGTTTCCAACTAATGGTATTACTGAGTAACCCTAAATATTGGGACACCAGTCCTTACCATATGCTGCCGTTAAATTGAAACAAACCTATGATACCACCTCTTGATGTGTCTACAAACTTCTTTATAAGAAGCAAACAGTGTGGACCCAGATCAGCTGCATTATACAGCATCTGATCTGGGTCTACACTGCTTGCTCTGGCCTGTCTGTCCCAATACTTACGGTAAATACAGTATCTTATTCATCGATTTAGAATCGTACATTAATGAACTCATTATTAACTAAACATACCTCTGTAGCTATAGTAATAATCTGAACGGATGTTGTAATATTCTTTTTTGTATCCTTAATTCTAAAGTAACTAAACACTCCAAACAGGGTAATGACTCGGAAGCAGAGCAGATGAGCGGCTTCAGTTATTGATGGTGTCAGTTTTTAGCTAAGTACTAATCACAGCTGCAGCAGAGGAGATTTTAAAATATTTTTTATTATTTTTCAGAGAAAATAAAGCATAACATTTCATGTGAATTGTCTGCTAGGCAGACAATTCATATGAAATGTCAAGCCTTATTTTTATCTGAAAAATAGTCATAAAAAATCTAGACTGTTGTCTGCTACAGTTTTAGGGGTCCAGATGAGGCGATACTAGAAGCACTAGCTTAGAATGTGTTGTTAATTTTCTGTCTGAAAGTGTTCACATTTGAAACGCCCGTCCCTTGGGACCCAGGGATAGCGGGGTACATAACTGTGCTTAAGCACTGTGATTTAACCTCCGATGAGTTCCGGCAGTGCCTTAGATATGCCGGGGTTTGATTTTCTGCTAAAATGGCCAGGAGAACAGTGGGGCTTTGAGCCAGAACAAAATGGTGAAAAATAAAAAGTTCAACAAAATCAATTAATTTTGTTACCAAAATGTTCATTTTATTTCAACTACAATGCGTACTCACACTTTATGTTTTTGTTCACAAATAACGAAGTTGCAAGTGCTTGAAATTTTCAATTGCCGGCTGCAAATGTAGAAACCCGATGTCATCCCATAATAATTTGGAATGTCCTGATGTCAACATCGCATGTGAGCTGTCCCATATATAGCAACGCTTATCCCACAAGGGCACTGATATGGGATCGATTTTGCCACTGACAGAAAGCACAAGGATTTCTCGATCCCATATACATGGGTATGTGAGAAAGGTTAATCCTTATGGTAAATGTTCTAAGATTTCGAACACCAAAGTTTCTCATAAAATGCCATATGCAAACAGTGCAGACCTAGACCAGACTGAAGGAGCAGTCTGGTCAGGGTCTTCACTGTTTGCCATTCCACTAAGCATTTTAACCCTTCTCTTGCTGAACACGGCATGCCCTGTCTTAGCAAACAGTATAGATCCAGATCAGTTGGCTTCTGCATTGTTTGTCATTAGATATTTGAATTTGTATCAACAACCTGGATCAAGTAATTTGATTGGCTGAAAATTGGGAGTGGGTGTGGTATCTTAGTTTATTCAGCATGACAAGGATTAAGAGACAAATGTATAAAAAAGCAAAATTTAAGCCAAAACAGTATGGAATAAAGTGTTCGAAAATTTTAGACATTTACCATGCCATACATGTCCTAAAGTTTGAACCAGTCCATTTTAGATTGCCCTAAAAAGCACTGGGTGAGTGGCAAATAGTGTAGATCATGATCAAATGCTGAGGTCTCTGATTTGGGTCCAAGGCTTATCTATCCTATATTTAGGGCGAATTATGGTAGGTGTCTAAATATACACCTGAAAAAAAAAGTTAACCCTGAAACTGACAATCACAACAATTGTCATCTGCTTGTGATTTTAAAAGTCATTTTTGCAAACAGCGTGGACCCAGATCAGACTGCTCCTCTACATGACATTTTCAGATGCAGGTTTTCTTGGCATTTTAAGGGTTAAACACCTCGCTTTCAAAATTGTGGTGAAATTTCATGGAGGTTCTTCCAGGGGTAATTAAGGACAATATATGCTGATTCAAGAAAGGCATTTGTCAATTTCTGGCAATAGAATCTGCAGAAATACTGGTTAACTACTTAGAGGGGGTGGTCGGGTGGTGCGAAGGTGTCATATATCTTGTGTCACCGGGGCGTCCAACTGATATTGGCTTACAGTTGGGCAAGGCCTGCTATCGTTGAAGTAGGTAAAGGTAGAGGGGGAATGTTTTTATTTCTTCTGTTTCTTCCCTTTCATTTCTGTTCCTCTTTCCTCCCTGTTCCTCTCTTTCATCTCTTCTACTATCTCTTCTATCTCTTTTCTCCCTTTCTCTGGGAGACGACACAAAATGACCCACAAGGGTTGACGTGTCGTTAAACCCCAACACAATAAACAATTAACTACTTAGAGGCTACCCAGGCAATGAGTGGTTAGGTAAACTGACCAGCTCGGCATGACCTTAACCCTTGTCCTGCTGAATAAATTAAGATGCCACGCCCATTTCTAACTTTCAGCCAATCAGATTACATGATCCGGATTGTTGTTATAAATTCACATACATAATGGCAAACAGTGCAGATCCAGATCAGTTGGCACTGTTTGCACAGGCAGGGTATATCCGGGTTGTTAATAGTGATGACCATGGCATTAAACTCAAAAATAAACCAAAATTTAAGACATATAGGGTTCAGTTGGCCTTGGAAAATCTTAGATGGATTTTGCATTTGTAAGATGGCTTTATTACCTGTTACCTGAAATTAATGTATTAAGTTCTGGTTTTATTATACATCTGTCAACAATACTGTTTATATGGTTTGAAATTTGAAACCTCACAGGATTTTGGCTAGGTGTTTACATTAGCTGCAGGTTAACTTTACTCAGCTGCAGGTAGAAATAAACGGACAGCAATATTTGTTTTGAAAATCATGGAAGTTCAGTTAAACTGCCATTCCCTGGGCATATTCTGATAAGTTCGGTTAAAAAGCCAAGCTGTTATATCATCTTTTACATGAGATGTCGATAATGTACTTTAGAGAAGAAAAAAAATAACAGTTTTCATAATAACCATAGCTCTTGATAAGATGCTTTTTCAGTCCAAACGTATTGATATTTTTCTTATTTCTCCACAAAAACATAGTTGTGGGTACTCATTAGAAGGGCTTCACCACAAAGTATAATTTTGTGGAGAAATACTGAAAAATATTTACCTGATACCCACTCTTATGTAGACCTATGATAACGACTGAAAAAGTATCCAGGTGACTAAGTGGTAAGTGCTCCAGACTTCGGATCACGAGATCACAGGTTTGAATGGCGTTCCTGCTGGAGGCGGAATTCTGCTCATTACTGTACGGTGCTTCATTGCAAAGAGCCTTTCATTATCGCACTTCTGTCATCTCGGTGTGTCTTAAATAATGTTGAAAGGGACGTAAAACACCAAATCCTCATCTTAAAACATGGTGTGGTATCACATATCACCTGACTGTTCATGCATTTATGATGATGATGGTAACGGATGTGCTTGGGTTTCACTGTATTGTCAACAGTACCTGGGTTACATTCGACCTAATTACCGCACATACCCCTTTAAGCACCCCTTTAAGCACACAGTCAGGTAATTCCGTAGTCTTTGTACATTTTTTGTCTACTTCTTTATAAAGGCATATGTGGGTATCCATTTGAATTGCATCAACTTGTTGTACCCACAACATATGCTTTTATACAGAAAATCAGGGGAAAAACACAAACCATAGCATGAACACCATTTAATAAGTCATTAATTTTTGCTGATCTTGTTTTGAAAGTGTAAATTTATATAGGTGGATACATATTTTAACAGTTTTCCCAGTAATTTTGAAAAACCTAATTGCACGGTGCAGTAATATTAGGTTGATTAGATCGGACTTGCATTTTTGTATAAAATATAACTGCATTTGTACAACTTGTACAACATTGCTTCCATTATGTTCATGACTCAACTTTGTGCACCCTTAGTGCTGCAATCTGTATACTTTGACTTTGTCTCTCAGCAAGGTTAATTTGGGGCTTTGTTGGGCATGTCACATGATGTTGTGTCCTTTTAACCCCTAAAGTCTTAATTACAACAGCTGCACACTTATTGACATTCTAAAGTTTTCTTTTTATTTTCAGCAGATGAATCACATGAAATGCCAAGCCTTATTTTCTCTGGAAAAGAAAATATATACAGTGGAACCTCGGTAATTCGAACGCCAATTTTTCGAAACTACCGGATTTTTCGAAGACGACTGATGGTCCGGAATTTTTTCACTATAATTTATTGCAAAAATATCACCGATTTTTCGAATTTCAATTTTTCGAAAAAATCAATTTTTCGAACAGATTCGTCGGTCCCAAGCAAAGAAATTCATATTAAAATCCCCTGCTAAATTCGAAATTCCAAACTGCCAATAAAGGTCACGCATGATGATCATGATTTCTTTGTGCGGCGAGTTCGATTGTTACACTCCCGAGTGATTTCACGGGTTTATTCGCTACAGGTAACTGACACCGGATTAACGGTGAATATTCCGAACAGATTCGTCGGACCCAATCAAAGAAATTCCTTTTAAAATCCCCTGCCAAATTCGAAATTCCAAACTGCCAATCAAGGTCACGCACGACGATCATGATTTCTTTGTGCGGCGAGTTCGATTGTTACACACCCGAGTGACTTCACAGGTTTATTCGCTACAGGTAATTGACACCGGATTAACGGTCACACTATTGAGTGATGATCCTTGATTGAGTAAAGGGTGTCTTTATTTGAGATCGTTAGCAATGATGTCTTATTTGATGTTTTTTTTAAGTATGGGTCATTAATGAACTTTAATGATTTTAAAGATCAGTGATTCATGTAACGTGTAAATACGAATGATCTGTAATAGTACGGTTACAGCAAAAATAACAATTCTGAGACGAATTTCCTGAATATTTATGGACGTTTTTTAAAGTGAAAGTAGGGGCAAAAAGGCGAAACAAAATTGGCTAGAAACGTGGAGTTTGCCCTTTCAGGTCTGCATCAGCCAGTTTCTTTGCAGACTAATACAAAACTACGCTATCTGTCAACGTTTGTCTTTTTTGTACCGGTTTTGCAAGGTTAAATATTTCGTCAGTAAATTGGTTCATTACTTTACATTTAACCTTCGTTTTCGTTATTGTAAATAGCTATAAATAAAACTGTAAGTTCATGTTTTCTTTTTTTATTTTCTGGTTACGTACGTAGGCCTGTCAAGCGATTAGCTCAACCTTCAAGCAACTCATTATTTTTAATGCTTAGGCAGATGTTCCCATTACTTCAACGATATTAAATTAAAAAAATCCGAACATATCCGAACACTACCGATTTCGGAAATTCGAACTACCGATAATTCGAAGAAATTCCTGCAGTCCCTTGCACTTCGAATTATTGAGGTTTTACTGTATATATATTGTCATCTGTTGCAGTTGTGATTTGTACTTTAATTTGGGTTAAATTAGGTGAAAACTGTCTGAATATTTTTGTCCTTCTGTTTCTGTCTAAATGTGTGATTTGATTCTTTTTTTTATTGTAACTGCCTCACAGGGGAAATTTTAATGAGTACCAAGTGCTATTGCATATATTTTCATGGAGAAATAAGAAAGTTATTTGGCTTGACATAGCTACAGATAAGAGGAGATATCCACTTAATAGTTTCCTTATTTCTCGACCAAAACATTCATTGAGGTACTCACTTGAAGTGCCTCATTGAGGTGCTTCTAGTGAGTTCCATAACATATGATTTTGTCTAGAAATAAGAAAAATATCAATATTCTTCAGTTGAAAAAGCGCCTTATCTGGAACTATGCAAAAGTTGAATTGCCCTCTTATCTGTGTGACATATTTGTGTTACTGGCAGGAATCCAGGTAAGTTTTAAAGGTAAAAAAGATATCTTTCGTGTGTATAACAGTATGTTTACTTTACGCAGAAGAAAAGATCTTTCATTTAGTTATTGGTACGCCTGATGAAATCGGCATCTACCGTAATAACTCTTGATATTGGGACAGACAGGCACGAGCAAACAGTTTAGACCCAGATCAGATGCTGCAGAATGCGGCTTCTGATCAGAGTATACACTGTTTACCACTCATCCAGCACTATTTTAGATATCAACAGATAGTAGATTTTTTTTTCAAATTTTTGGTAAGGAGTTTAGGTGACCCAATTCTTAGGGTTAATACAGTATTCTCGTATATTTGTACAGGAAAGAAAATTTTTAACCCTTAAATCAGGAATCACAACAACAGCTGACTCTCAGAGCTGACTATGTTCTGAATTTTTTTTTCAGAGAAAATAAGGATTAACATTTCATGTGAACTGTCTGCCTACATGAAATTTCAGGCTTTATTTCTAGGCAGATTATTTACAAGAAATCTCAAGCTTATTTGCTCTCAAAAAATAAACAAATAAAAAAAAAAATGATATTGGCTTACAGTTGGGCAAGGCCTGCTATCCTTGTAGTGGGTAAGGGTAGAGGGGGAATGTTTTTATTTCTTCTGTTTCTTCACTTTCATTCCTGTTCCTCTTTCTTCCCTGTCCCTCTCTTTCATCTCCTCTACTCTCTCTTTTATCTCTTTTCTCCCTTTCTCTGGGAGACGACACAAAATGACCCTCAAGGGTTGACGTGTCGTTAAACCCCAACACAATCAATCAAAAGCTTCCTTGATGCAATTACAAGTGGCAAAACCATGGGTACACAACCAGATTAGCCAAGGGTCCAGATATGAGTATAACATATTTGCCCTAAATATTGGGACACTTTTAACTCATTATCATATCTCAGTGTCCTAAAATTTGAACAAGACAATTTTCCGTCTGACTGGAGGCCGAGTTCGCGAACATTCTTTCGTGGAGATTGATCATGAACAGTTTTTTCTACGGTCATTCTCTCCCTTCCGCTGATTCAAGAAGGGCATTTGTCAGATTCTGGCGAAAGAATGTGCACAATACTGGTTAACCGCTTAGAGGACTAAGCCTGCTCAGTAAACGTGTGGTTAGGTAAACTGACCGTGCTCGACCTGATCCTATTGGGTTGACTGGGCCATAAAACCTCAACACAAACAAAGACAATTTTCCTACCTGTTAATGTGTCTCAGATGTTGCTGGATTAGTGGCAAACAGTGTCTGATCTGGGTCTACACAATTTGCTCAGGCTAAATGTCTGTCCCAGTACTCAAGTTATAAGATAACTTTGATGAATTTGTTTTTGCTATTTTTTTTTTTTTTTTTTGCTCCACAACATACATTGTAAAGTCATTGTAGATATTCAGACCCATTAATAACCCATTTTACTTTGGACCAACAAAAGGTAGTTTGCAAACAGACTAGAATGCAGCAACTGATCAAGGGTGGTGTGAATATGTTGTGAGGCCGGGGGGTGGGAGGGGGCTATAATAAAAAGCTAAGGCCAGGGGAGCTGGCTTCAGTGGGTCAGTTGGATGTGCATCTGACTGGTAATCAGGAGGTTGCGGGTTCGACCCCCGCTGGGTCGCTAACATTCTTTCGTGGAGATTTGATCATGAAATATTTTCTACTCTCCCTTCAGCTGATTCAAGAAAGGCAGTTGTCAGTTTCTGGCGAAAGAATGTGCACAATACTGGTTAACTGTTTAGAGGACTAAGCCTGCCTAATAATAGTGTGGTTAGGTAAACTGACCACACTCAACATGACCCCATTGGGTTGACTGGTCCGTAAAATCTCAACACAAACAAACTAATAAAAGTGTGGACAGGTAAGCTGACAGCGCTCGACAAGACCCAATTGGGGTGACTGGGCCGTAAAACACAAACAAAAAAACAAGACCAGAGGAGCTGACACTTGGAGATGGACTAAATAGAACCAGAACAGGTGCTTTTCTCAACCAAAAAAACTGTTGTTATTTTTCTTACTGTCCCCTGCCACTAGCAAAGCGGGGAACATTGATAATAGTAGGAAGATTAGTTTGTTTGATTTGCCCTTGGTTCTGGTACACTTCATTTACAGGGAGGGAGCTGTCTGATCTGGGTCTGCACTGTTTTGCGAGAAACTTTGGTGTACGAAATTTTAGGACATTTACCGTATCTACATTCCCCTGTTAGCTAAAGCTATGAGCAAAGCATCTGGTGTTGAATGACATAGCTCACTGTTATGATCAGTATACTTAACCCTAGTCCTACTGAACCGGGATATACCCTGCCTTTGCAAACAGTGTAGATCCAGATCAGTTGGCTTCTGAAGAAGCCAACTGATCTGGATCTGCACTGTTTGCCATTAAAAGTACATGGATTTATATAAACCGTCTGGCTCAAGTCATCTGATTGGCTGAAAATTAGAAGTGGGCGTCGCATGTTAATTTATTCAGCATGACAAGGGTTAATCAGAATTATAAGCCTCTGACTTTATATTTATCCGAAATAATTGGACAGACATGCTTGACAGCTAGCCTCAGTGGCTAAGTCAGATGGTGATCAGGATATCACGGGTTCGATCCCTGCCGGATCTGGCTACATTCTTTCATTCAGATTAATCATGAAATATTTTCTATGGTCATTCTCTACCTTCCCCTGATTCAAGAAGGGCAGTTTGTCAGTTTTTGGTTAAAGAATGTGCAAAAATACTGGTTAATTGCTTAGAGGACAAAGCCTGCCCAAGAAAGGTATGGTTAGGTAAACTCACTGGCTCAATGTGACCCTAATGGGTTGACTGGATCCTAAGACCTTGACTCAGTCAGTCAAACCCCACAAGAAGGTACTTGGCAAACAATGCTGACTCAGAGCAGATGCCACAGAATGTGGCATCTGATTGGGGTCTGCACTGTTTGTATTAAATACAGGAATTTCTGTAAAACATTGTAATAATAAAAACTAAACAGGCATTCTATTCGAAATAGACCGATCCAAAGAGTTGAGGTGGAAAAGACCACCCAACATAAATGTTAAGCAAGCACTTAGTGTAGACCCATATCAGACTGTTCAGCCAGCAGCCTTCAGACACATCACCATGGAGTCAGATGGGCTTGATCAAATTTTAGAATACGAGAAGAATTTAAGGCATCTAAATATTTGGGGTAGTAATTTACTTTGATTTTCTTGTCAGATAAGATTTGAAACTTTGCATGCCCTATATGGCCAGTTAGGATTTGCAAGTTTGCATGCCTTTTATGGTGTGTTTGCCTTAATCCTAGTCCTGCTGAACCCGGATATGTCCTGCCTTTGCAAACAGTGTAGCTCCAGATCAGTTGGCTTCTGAAGAAGCCAACTGATCTGGATCTACACTGTTTGCCATATAATGTATGTGAATTTATTTAAAAAATCTGGACCTAGTAATCTGATTGGCTAAAAATTAAATGTGGGCGTAGGTAGCATCTTAATTTATTCAGCATGACAAGGGCTAATTTCTTGTCACTCCATCAGATTCCTAAAATGACTCAAATACTGTTAGCACACATTAACTAGAAACAGATATGCACCTAAACTTTGGCCCAGTTTCGACATACATGTACATAATTATACAGCAAGTAATACAAGGAATATGTTGTAGAAATGTGAATGAAAACTGTTCATAATTAGTTGCTTTTTGGGTCAATTATTTACATTCGAGCCATAGTATACAAATGCCAAAATTTCCTTAACCCATTGTATACTGAATAGACTCTCCCACACTATATATTGGAAGAGACCAATTTTAATTTTAGGTATGTCCGGCTATGAGATATACATATTCCTAGAGAAAAATGGATAAACTGTTTGCAAACAGTGGAGACCTTGATCAGATGCCACATTCTGTGGCGTCTGATCTGGGTCTGCACTGTTTGCCAGTTACCCTTTTACGGGTGTCCCGACTACAATGGGATAAGGGAGTTGTCCCTGTGATTTCATTGACCAATGTAAACAGCGGGTTAGATGAAATCTAGGTAACGGTTATTTATAGCCACGCTATTTTTGACGCTGTGACGTCGGAGTGTTTTTTTGTGTTTTGATAGAGGATTTTCTTTAAAGCCTGGACTGGGACATCTGGGACATTGGCAAATAGTGCAGACACAGATCAGGGTCTGCTTTTCTGCTTAAATTACACGAAGTTAAGGTTAAATGAAACACTTGTAAGCCCCCTTTCAGGATCATTTTCCCAGCCACACTCAGAGACTGTCGAGTTGACCCACCAGTGCTGTCTGTCTTGAATTGCACTTTGTAGCAATGTATAGATAGTGCATTTCTGCTACGTGTGCATTTCTTTTTCATTTCAGTACATTTGTTGTGAGGCATTATTTTATCATAGCACTCTGGGTAAAAAAATCGGCAGGCGACATTTTAAAATAGTTTTCTTATTTTCCCAGAAAGCGAGCTTTTACATTTTCATGCAAACTGTACTCATTGGAGACAATTTGCATGAATATCAAAACCAGTTTTCTGGGGAAAATAAGAAAAATATCATTTTGCCATCTGCTGAATTTTTTACCCAGAAAGTGGTAAAGGTTATTCAACTGTTTTAATTTTATGTGTTGGCACTGGCTGCAAACATTCATTTGCATCAATGTCTAATATTGTATGGATAATTAAAGCGTGTCCATTCATTTTCTATTGATTTTAAATCTTATTTTCAGATAAACAAGGTTCTTAACTGTTAAATTACCAGCAACAAATGCAGCAGACGACACCTTTAAATATTTTCTTTGTATTATTTTTCAAAGAAAATAATTCTTGACATTACTTGTGAATCATCTGCTTAACAGATGATTCACATGAAATGTCAAGACTGTTGTTCTCTGAACAATAAAAAAAAGAGAGTCATCTGCTGCAAATTTTGCTTGGCATTTTAAGAGTTAAATCAAAACGTTTCCGGTGAATTTGCTGCTATGACAAAACTACCATGTTTATCCTAAGTTTTCAGACAGACAGGCCTGAGTAAACAGTGTAGATCCAGAGCAGATGCCGTAAAATGTTGCATCTGATTTGCTTCTACACTCATCCAGACATTTTTAGACACAACAGCAGGTAGTAAAGTGGACTTACTGCAGCTTTAGGACAAGTATGGTAAGGAATTAACACTTGGCACTCTGGGGTAAAAATTTCAGCAGATGGCATTTTGAAATATTTTTTTTCCAGAAAATAGGCTTGGAAAAATAAGAAAAATACTACCAATTTGTCGTCTGCAGAATTGGCCTAGAGAGTGTTAAAATGTTTAAGGTTTAAGTGTACAAATAATTAGGGTAAATATGGAATTGCTTGTTTCATGGCAAATTGTGCTAATATCAGAAACTAAATGTCTTTTGGAAACTTAAAGGCTTTTTCTTTATTTACCCCAGATTTGCTCCTGTCTAATTGATATTTGAATCAGCATAAAATAATTTATATTTTACAAAAATCTTATATTTTACAAAATTCTTATCTTTTAAAATGTCCTTCTTTCTGATTTGGCTGATCAGATGAGTGTCTGCCAGGTAAGGGAGATAATATGCTTAGAAAAATAGTCAGGGAGGAGTAATTTACCTTTGTTTGATTAGAAAACTTATTTTAATAGCTTTGGGGCCTCCTGAGGCTTTACTTACTTTACCCCTGCAGGATGGAGTGGAGGTGGGTTTGGATGGATAATAAGAGTGGGTGGTGGCACCAACTGTTTACACTTTGTAGATTTTCTGGCAGTTCTATAAGGGAGATAACTTGTGATTTCCTGTTTGCTTTCCTGAACACAAATCCTCTTATGAAAAGGTGTCTACTCTAAAAGGAAAGAATTCATACATGCCATATCTCACACTGTGAGATAAAATCTCACAGAATTTGGCCCATCTGGAAGGCAAGTCCCACAAAAAAAATCAAAATTCACAGAATGTTCAGACCATTTTACAACTGATTTTATAAAGATATAAACATAAATCACACACTGGTGTGGTTTTCACAAGTTTCTTACATGAAAAAAAGACCTTAATCCTTGTCCTGCTGAATAAATTAAGATGCCACGCCCTTTTCAAATTTTCAGCCAATCAGATTATTTAATCCAGATTATTGATATAAGTTCACATACTGAATGGCAAACAGTGCAGATCCAGATCACTTGGCTTCTTCAGAAGCCAACTGATCTGGATCTACACTGTTTGCAAAGGCAGGGTATATCCGGGTTCAGCAGGACAAGAGAAGCTATATTGGGAGAGCTCCAAAGTGATGTTTAAGAAAATCTCGCAGAATTTTGTCAAATCTCCCTTAAGATTTTGCCTTATCTCACAGATTTTAGTCCACAGCTCATGGCATGTATGAGAATTTGGAGAGCAAAATTTAATGCTTTTATTTTAGAATAGAAGGGATTTAAAACAATTTTGACAGAGTTGTCTCCCTTGAAAGTATAACAATTCCCCTTAACCTTTATGCAGTTTGTTTTCATTTCTCCATAATATGGGCCGCACTATGTGAAAATGTGTCTCCGGGCATTTTCTTTTGTGTTGAGGTTTTACAACTCAATCAACCCAATGAGGTCATGTTGAGAACGGTCAGTTTACCTAAACACACTTTTACTGGGCAGGCTTAGTCCTCTAAGCAGTTAACCAGAATTGTGCACATTCTTTTGCCAGAAACTGACAACTGCCCTTCTTGAATCAGCAGAAGGGTGAGAAGGAATGAAGGGTGAGAAGGACCATAGAAAATATTTCATGATCAAATCTCCATGAAAGAATGTTTCTGACCTGGCAGGGGTGTAACCCACAACCTCCTGATCCTCAGGCTCATCAGGCATATGCGGCCAGTGAAGGTCCAGATCAGCCTGCGCATCCGCACAGTCTGATCAGGGCCTTCACTGTCCGCTAACAGAATCATTGAATATTACAAAATGTATGAATGGAGAGCAAAGGCCAGGATGATACTTTGTGCATTTTAAAGCAGGATGATCTGAATCTGTGCATTTTGTACATGTCTGAAGGCACTTTTTCACTTGACACGGTCCATATGCTATGGGTACATGTTCAAAGCACCTTGGGTTTTAGTTTCTCCATGTAAACATAAGCTGTGGGTACTCATTAGTCCATTTACATTGAGTGAACTCTTCTACCACAACTCTTTGGACCAATCTATTTCCAATTACTATATTTTATAGAAATTCCTGTAGTTAATGCAAACAGTGTAGACCCTGATCAGATGCCAGATTCTTTGGCATCTGATCTGGTTCTACACTGTTTGACAATAACCCTTTTAGGGGTTTCCTGACTAGAATGGGTTAGAAGAGCCTCAGCAAGGTACTTAACCCATTGTAGACTGAATTAACTCCCCCACACTATCAATTTTAGGTAGGTGAGGCTATGAGATTTAGATATTCCTAGAGAAAAATGGCTGAAGTATTTGCAAACAGTGAAGACCCTGATCAGACGCCACATTCTGCGGCATCTGATCTGGGTCTGCACTGTTTGCCAAATACCTTTTTAGGGGTCTCCCGATTACAATGGGTTAAAGTATCACAGTGTTTCCATGGAGAAATAAGTAAAAAAAAAAAAACTCCTTACTTTTTAGCTGAAAAAAAAAAATCCCCTTGGCTACAACTATTGATTATTTGGGCCCTTTTATGGCATTTTCTTTAAATTTATTAAAATATGTTTGGTGGTAAATAGATTAATTTATGGGTTGACTTAGGTCACCGTATTTAACAATTACCACTCTCTGGGCTAATTCAGCAGACGGAAAATCGGTGATATTTTTCTTATTTTTCCAAAAAAACAGGATTTAACATTTAAGCAAATTGTCTCCTTTGGAAGCAATTTGCATGAAATGTCAGAACCTGTTTTCTGGGAAAATGTATATTTTTAGCTCACCTGAGCTCTGCTCAGGATGAGCTATTGTGATCACTTTTCGTCCGTGCGTCCGTCCGTGCGTCCGTCCGTTAACATTTTCAAACGACTTCTCCTCTGAAACCGCTGAGCCAGTTTTGCTCAAATTTCATATGGAGTCTCCTTAGGGTGGGGGAACGAAAAATTGCTAAAATGGTCGCGGTCCGTTGACCAAGATGGCCGCCATGCCCATATATGGTAAAAACCTTTAAAAATCTTCTGTTCCAGAACTGGGAATGCCTTGGGGCTGAACCTTTGCAGGAATCATCGGGGACGGGAGGTCTACCAAAATTGCTAAAAGAATTGTCGTACGTTGACGTTTGACCTTTTTACGGCAAGGTCTAGTTTGCTTCCCTATGCATTTGTATGGGAAAAACCTTTAAAAATCTTCTTCTCCAAAACCGAGCATGCCTTATGGCTGAATCTTTGCATATATCTTTGGGAACAGGAGAGCTACCAAAATTGCTAAAATAATGGTCGTACA
Source organism: Anodontia alba (assembly GCA_964016985.1). Lineage (NCBI taxonomy): Eukaryota > Metazoa > Mollusca > Bivalvia > Lucinida > Lucinidae > Anodontia > Anodontia alba. The sequence continues at coordinate 60,169,849 of OZ024833.1, read as the reverse complement.
TTGACATTTGACCTTTTTACGTTAAGGTCAATTTTGCTTCCTTATACATTTGTATGGGAAAAATGTTCAGAATTTCAAACAACTTCTCCTCTGGAGCCTTTGGGCCAATTTTGCTCAAATTTCATATGGAGCCTCCTTGGATAGGGGGAACAAAAAGATTGCTAAAATGGTCACGGTTCGTTGTCCAAGATGGGCGCCATGCCCATATATGGTAAAAACCTTTATAAATCTTCTTCTCTAGAACCGAGGATGCTTTGGGGCTGAATGTTTGCATAAATCATCGGGGACTGGGGGTCTACCAAAGTTGCTAAAATAATGGTCATACATTGACATTTGACCTTTTTACAGCAAGGTCAAGTTTGCTTCCTTATGCATTTGTATGGGAAAAAACATTTAAAAATCTTATTCTCCAAAACCGAGGATGGCTTGTGGCTGAATCTTTGCATATATCATCTGGAACGGGTGGTCTACCAAAGTTGCTAAAATAATTGTCATACATTGACATTTAACCTTTTTACGGCGAGGTCAAGTTTGCTTCTGTATGCATTTATATGGGCCCCATACATTTGTATGGAAAAAATGTTGATAATTTCAAATGGCTTTTCCTCTGAAGCCTCCGGGCCAGTGTTGCTCAAATTTCATGCGGAGCCTCCGTGGGCAGGAGAATGAAAGATTGCTAAAATGGGTATGGTCCATTGATCAAAATGGCTGCCATGCCCATATATGGTAAAAACCTTTAAAAATCTTCTTCTCCATAACCAAATAAGCCCTGGGTCCTAATCTTTGCACAAATTACGGGGGACAGGAGATCTACCAAAATTGCTCAAATGATGGTTCTATGTTGACATTTGATCTTTTAGCCTCCAAGGTCAAATTTGCTTCCTTGTTTGTGTGGGCCATATACATTTATATTGAAAGTATCAAAGTGACTTTCACTCAGGTGAGCGAATCGTGGCCCGTGGGCCTCTTGTTTTAAATGTTGTCTGCTGAAATTTTTACCAGAGTGCTAAGCATTAGTCATTTTTGACCTTAGTCAGCCCATTTGAGTCAGTAAAAATCTTGGTCAATCTGGTCCTGCTTAGCACTTAGAATGGATAAAATTTTCAGCAAACGACATATTGAAATAATTTTCCCAAAAAACAAGTTTTGACATTTCTTGCAAATTATCTCCATTGGAGACAATTTGCATGAAATGTCAAATCCTGTTTTCTGGGAAAAATAAGAAAACTGATCTATTTGTCGTCTGCTTAATTTGCCCAGAGAATGGTAAAGTTTAATAATGTATTAACCCTTTTTATTAACCCTAGTCCTGCCGAACACGGATATACCCTGCCTTTGCAAACAGTGTAGATCCAGATCAGTTGGCTTCTGAAGAAGCCAACTGATCTGGATCTGCACTGTTTGTTCTATAAGTTCATGTCAATCTGGATCAAGCAATCTGATTGGCTGAAAATTAGGTGGGTGTGGCATCTTAATTTATTCAGCATGACAAGGGTTAACCATAATTGTCTTTTTTTTTTTTTTTGAGCTTACGACCAGCAGCTTTTCTAAAAACTACTGGAAAATGGGGAAACAGAATAGACCCTGATCAGATGCCTCATTCTGCAGTGTCTGATCTGGGTCTGCATTATTAGCTCAGTGCCTGTCCAGGGTCAGATCCAGGATTATTCTGTTGGGGGTCTGATTCAATCAAATTACCATACTAGCTCTAGTATTTACAGTATTCACAGACAAGCCTGAACAAACAGTGTAGACACAGATCAGATGCCACAAAATGTGGTGTCTGATCTAGGTCTACATTGTTAGCCACTCATCCCACAATCATCAAAGCATTCATGGGTAGTAAAATGAACTTGTTGAAATTTTAGAAGTGCAAGCTAAATATGCAAATATTAAGGGTAAGTACAGAGCCGGGTGGAAGGGCTGTGCTAGGTAACCCCATCCCTTCTCCCCAAATGCTTCTGGATCTGCAAAGGCAGGGTATATCCGGGTTCAGCAGGACAAGGGTTAAGAGCTAACCCATTTTAGTCTGGAGATCACCAAAAGGGCAATTGGCAAACAGTGCAGATCCAGATCAGAATGCAGTGTCTGATCAGGAGTCCATTTGATGTAAATGGGTTAAGGTAGCCTTGCCCAAGGCTAGGAAATATACATATACATGTATATATATTTTTTTTGGCATTGAGCTCTGTGACTAGTCTATAGATAATATGGTCTGGATTCTAATATATTTCAGAATTTCAGAGACAACCACAGAAGAAAAGTTCACCCATAGACTAGCTATACATTGAATCAAAAAGTAGAATATAAACGAAAAAAAAATATAATAAGTAAACAAAGAATGACAAACATACTTATATATTGGCCTAGTAGCTAGACTAGGGTTAGGTACCTCAATATCTAGGGTCTATGTAGTACTACTTATCTGGCTGACCTTGGTGGCTCAGTTGGATGCACGTCCGACTGGTGATCAGGAGGTTGCGGGTTTGATCCCCGCCAGCTCGGCAACATCCTTTTGTGGAGATTTGATCATGAAATATTTTCTACGGTCATTCTCTCCCTTCCGCTGATTCAAGAAAGGCAGTTGTCAGTTTCTGGCAGAAGAATGTGCACAATACTGGTTAACCACTTAGAGGACTAAGCCTGCCCAGTAAGTGTGATTAGGTAAACTGACTGCGCTCGACATGACCCCATTGGGTTGACTGGGCCGTAAAAAAAACCTCAACACAAACAAACTACTTATCTGGATCTCGGAAAATTGATATAATTGAATTGGGGAATCCCCTCTTAAGGCTATTTTTGCTACTTCACAATTTCAGTGTTTATGTCCAATAATTAGCACTGGCCTATGTGGCAAAATTCAGCTTTGAAAAGTGAGAAACTGTGTAATTGATAGTAATTGGGTCACTTATATTTTGAAAGCTTTTTGAAGTAGTCTCTTGTGTGTATTTGATAGATTATCTGTTAAAGGGGTAATCACAAATGCAGCAGACAACTTTTTAGATTTTATTTAATCTGATTTTTCAGAGACAATAAGGCTTGACATTTCTAACAGACAATTCACATGAAATGCCAAGTCTTATTTTCTCTGAAAATAAACAAAAATGAAATGAGAATGTGGTCTGCTGCACTACTGCTTAGTGGGTTAACTGTTCAGGACAGTTTGCAGGGCACTAGATAGAACAGAGTTTACAGGTTAATAAAATTCTCTTATATCAGGATTCTGTCTCTCCTTAAAATTGATCTGGCTGAAATTCCTAGATATATTGAGATCCCATAACATAATTTCAAGGAGAAATAAGGAAAAAAAAAACCTGTTTATTTTCAGCTCTTAAAAGTAACAAACTATTCTAGAGCTCTGGCAATTTGCTGGGTGAGTTTATAAATAGCTTTTGAATAAAACCTAGTGTCAGAGCTCCAGATAAGAGACACAGATGCTTATTTTTCTTATTTCCGGACAAAAAATGTAGCTCATTAAAGAGCTACCTATTGAGGCAATTCAAATTTAACTTATGGAATGGAATACAAAGGACTCAATTTTTTGGGAACAGTGTGAGAAATGTCAACATTAAAGCATCTTATCTGGAAACATGGTTGGTAAATCAACCATGCTTGTGGAAAAAATGTGTATTGCATTGAGGTTAACTTGGAGAATCTTTTAGAGTGGCAGACAAAGAGATTTTAATTCATTGAATTAGGACATTGATGTAATGAAATGGAACTCTGAACTTTGCTATGGTCTTGTAAGGAAGTCATAGTATTGATCAAGTTTTTTTGATGTCTTCTTTAGCTGCAGTAGATCCAGTTGTAACTGGTGAATGAATTAGTGGAAAAAGCTAAATGAAGTGTGTGTGGCGGGATGTTTAGATTCTCTTTCCCAGTAGCACAAAATGGGAGAGCATGGAAAATACAGGCATGAACTTGGACTTCAACCCTGACTGTGACTTATTTAATTTTTTTGTTATCAGTGTGTAAAGGTATGAAAGACGACTGGTTGTCATAAGAAATGATTAGTTTTTCTTATCATTTTTCATGACGTGTAGTGTGTCATGATACGTCCTAAGGAAAGGTTGTATGTTGTATGCATAGCCTTAGGGTAAAAATTTCAGCAGACGACATTTTGAAATATTTTTTAATTTTCCCCAGTAAACAGGTTTTAACATTTCATGCAAATTAGGAGACAATTTGTATGAAATGTCAACTCCTAGGGAAAAGTAAAAAAAATATAAATTTGTCATCTCGTGAATTAGCTCAGAGAGTGATAAAGGTTAAAGCTTGCAGGATTAGGTTGTGGAATAAAAAAATTACGAAAAAAAAATTGCAAACAGAAGGTGAGTCTGATTACAACACGGTACTTTTGAGTGTACGAGTACTTTCGAGAGCTAACGTTGGAATTATTGGGTTACAATATATTTAAGATGCCCTCGTTTTCTAATGTCTTTGAACTTTTCATTGGGAAAAAAAAAAGTAATTTATTATGTGTGGAATAATTACTAATTCTTTTTGATACCAATGGTAGGAAAACACGTTTTTAACACATTTAATAAACATGTAATATTGCCTGATTATACAGAAATTTTATATTTTATCTCTGACAGTGCTGACCGACATTAAATTTATAAGGTGTAAGATTACTCGCCTGTTACTATTGTACCTCTTGAAATTTATTGCACAGAAAAATTTAAAGCAAAATGGGTCAGAAGAATTGATGAATAAGAGTTGCAGGACAAAATTTGTTTCCCTAAAGTAAATATTTTTTTTAAATTAGCGTTTAGGAAGTAAAGTCAGTTTTGTGTTTCACTTAATGGAAAATAAAGGTGATTCTGTGTTTCGCCGATTCAGCTATTTTGGAATGGTTTTGCAAAAATAATATTTGTGATCTGGAATAGTTTTGTGTTATTGCACTGGATTATTATAATTCATATTCAATATGAGACCAACCAGGACAAGATCAAGTTCATATCGGGAGCCAAGGGAGCTAAAGGAAAGATTTAAGGTAATTAGTAAAGCTCAGGTCTCTTTTATAGCTGTATACTGTGCAGAAATCCTAAACCGAGCACATGCGACCCCACCCCTCTTTTCCCAATAACAGCCTAGCTTTGGTTGATCCTGGTGGTGGGGTGGTGTAATTGAGGAGGTTTCTTTATAATAATTTACAAAGATATTTGACCTTATTCATAGCTCCAGATAAGGTGTTTTTTTTTCAGGCTTTTTAGCTCACCTGAGCACAATTAACATGCTCGGGGTGAGCTATTGTGGTCGCCCTGTGTCCACTGTCCGTCGTCCACAATTTGCTTCAAATGACATCTCGGTAATTACTGGGTGAATTTCAACCAAAGTTGATAGGATTGTTCCTTTGAGGGTCCTCTACCAAAATTGCTCAAATCGTTCCGCTCCGCTGCACAAAATGGCTGCCAGAGCTAAAAATAGAAAAAACCTTTAAACAACAACTCCTCCTAGGCCAGTGTCCCTATTACAAAATAATTTCACAGAAATGTTCCTTAGGTGACCCTCTACTAAATTGCTAAAATGGTTCCGCTCTGCTGAACAAAATGGCCACCAAAGCTAAAAATAGAAAAACCTTTAGACAATGGCCCGATTTCAAAATAATTTCACAGAAATGTTCCTTGGGTGATCCTCTACCAAAATTGCTAAAATGGTTCTGGTCTGTTGAACAAAATGGCTGCCAGAGCTAAAAATGGAAAAACCTTTAAACGAAAGGTGAGGGTGGCCTTATGTGCATGCAGGGTTGCTATGACCCCACAGTGCTGGGAAAGTCCCGAGGTTGTGATTTTGCTGCAAAATAGTGGGGACTACTAAGATTTTATATTTACCTAATTCTGGGCTTTTACTATCCAGTTGTCCCCTCAGTGCAGTGTATTTAGCATGGCTGTGATGGAAGGAAAGTGGTTGTCCCCGCAGTTCCCTGTTGGGGTGCAGTGGATACAAATGACTGGTGCATACGAGGGTTGTGCAAAAAGTTCTGTCACTAGTAGGCTTCCTAAGTTTTATCCCAGGTATATTTTAAAATGCTTCACTGCACTTGAATGGTGTTTTGAATAGCTATCGATACCTGTTTATTTCGTGCAAATTGCTTTCCAACTGACAAAGATATTTCAAATTGAAATAGATGCAGTCATATACACTGACCAATTTACTTGTTACATTGGAACATGGACCAGAAGACTGAAATTCATAGCTATATCAAATGCCGCATTAAGCTTAATATACATTCAAAGCAGATATTTAATGAATTGTGTGGTATATATGGACCTCAGACCATTTCAGTGGGCACAGTTTTTAGGTGGGTTAAAGCTTTTAAAGCTGGGAAATTTTCTGTTGAAGATGATACCCATCCTGAAAGGCCTAAAACCTCTGTTACCAAGGCTAACATCGCTGCTGTAAAGATTGTGGTCGAACAGGATGCGCGATTGTCTGTCAAAGATATAGCTAGTTGTACTGGCATATCAGAAGGCAGTATGCAAACAATTCTGAAAAACGTTTGGACCTGAGAAAGGTTTGCCCTAAGTGGGCACCTCATTTGCTCATTGAGGAGCAAAAGACACAATGCCTGAAATGTGCCCGGGAACTTTTTAAAACATACAAAGGCTGTAATAGTCGGGTTATTTCTAACTTGCTAACAGGTGATGAAACCTGGGTGCACATGTTTGAGCCACAAAGAAGGGCTATTAATAAGCAATGGAAGCGAAAAGAACAAAAACGCCCATGTATTGCCAAGAGAACCATAAGTTCGAAAAAGATGTTGTACGCAATTTTCTTTAATTCAAGTGCCTTGTCGATCTGGTCATACAGTCACTGGCCGATTCTACAAGAATTCTGTACTGAAGAAAGTGCAAGAGTTGTACAATTTAAGAAACGGCCAAGCAAAGGATGGCCACCTTTTACAGGACAACGTCTCCTCTCATAAGTGTGAGGTTGTTAAGTCTTTCTTGGCTTCTGAAAAGGTGAAAGTTTTAAACCATCCACCTTATTCGCCTCACCTGAGTCCCTGTGACTTCTTTTTATTTCCAAGGCTTAAGAAAATGCGTTCTGGAAACTTCTAGATAGAAGTTCTCTTGGCAGCGCTATTTATCAGTGTCTCCAACAGATACCAAAAGAAGACTATTTATCTGCTTTTCGCAACAGATACCAAAAGAAGACTATTTACATCTGCTTTTCGCGGCTGGGTAAAAAGGTTACAAACATGTGTTTCAGTAAAGGGGGAATACTTTGAAGGTTTGTAATAAAAATATGTTTGATAAAACGTAGCACTGAAGTAATCCGAACCCAGTGACAAAACTTTTTGCAGGACCCTCGTAATAATTAAGACCACTATTCTTGAAAAAAAAAAAAAAAACAACAACAGAAAAAAAAAATATGTACTTTGATGTGTACATAAACTTTTGTTTTGTTTAAAATCTTAGACCTACATGTGACAAGACCATCAATGTTTGTTTGGATGTTGTGGTTACCCACATGTTCTGATAAAAATAGTCCAGATAATGGGAATATTCATGAAATTTTTTTATATATATTTGTATTTATCTCATTTTGCACCATCATGTTGTTACTCATTGGAAATGCTTTGGCAAGGCAATTCCAATAAGACCACAAAATATTTTCTGCTTCTAAACCCATAAAAAAGTATCTTAAATTTATCAACTCAGTTATCACCTTATCTGGAGCCAGGTATTGATAAGAAACCACAAGGTCATATAGGATTAAAAGGTTACTGTTACCTGATAAGTCCAGTGTTGATTGAAGGTTTTTAATAGACAACTTAAAACCATTCTTGTTTTTGTGAAAATAATGGAACTTATGCAAACAGCAACAACTCAGATTAGAGTTAGAACCTGCCATCAAGGGCTTCAGAAGCCTCATATCTTGCAGGACTAGTAGTAAGAAAATCCCACTGCCCATATGGCAAACAAACATTTTACTGCAATGTACCATGAAATTTCAGCAATCAGCAGACTGATGTAAGCTATACCAACTACATGTACCAGTTTCCACTTAGTAAACTATGCATCCATGTTTACTCTAGAAGAAACTGCCCTACAGATGATCTATTCAAATTTGAACTTTAGCTGGTGGTTTAGGAACAATTTCATTTTATTTCTGTTCTTGCAGTGAATTTGTTGCATATATTTGTACCTGTCGGGTGAGTTTTAAGTAAGTTTTTACTCCCCCTTTCAGTACGTTTACTCACCTGTACCAGTGGAATTTTCCACGCCTGACCTATATTAGCTCCTTACCATACTTGTCCAAAAATTTGACATCACGAAAACATGCCTATATAATTTTGACCCCCTCAAACCCCACTTTTATATAGTAAAACTGGGGTTTACAGAGGTATACATTATTTTTCTTATTTCTGCTCAAAAACATTGATTGTGGGTACTCGTTAGAACCGCCTCGCCGAGGTGGTTCTAACGAGTACCCACAATCTATGTTTTTGAGCAGAAATATGAAAATTATCAGAATTTTTTATCTGTAAATTTTCATTTTTTTGGTGGTAAAAATTTCAGTATATTTGAATAGGCATGTTTTCGTAATGACAAGTCCTTATCACTATCTGTTGATATGTTTAAGTAACAGTGTAGACCCTGATCAGAATATGCATTCTGTGGCATCTGGTATGGGTTTACATTGCTTGCTTAGGCCTCTCTGCACACTCATGGTGAATATGGTACTGGAGATAGGTAAATGTCCTAAAAATTCAATAGAGTTTATTTGGTTAGTTGGATTGATTACGGAGAAATAATTCACTAGTGTTCTAAGGCTTGCGCATAAAAAACGAATGAGCGAAGCACCTTCTTGAGGCGCTTCTAATGAACACCCATAACATGTTTTCGTGGACAAATAAGAAAAAAATTATACTCTGCGGAGCTATGGGAGGGCCATATCGCTATTCCTGTTTGTAGGACTGGTGTTACAGTCATTTTTTACTTGGTACAGCTCAAATCAATTTGTAATGTATCGTAGTGATGCCATCTAAATTAAGTTGCACAACAAAACTGGGCTATCTTGATACATGTATTATTAACCTTTTAACACTCTCCAAGTGACTCCAGATGTTGAAATTTTAGGATAAGTATGGTATGAAGTTAAGGTTATCCCACTATGTAGGGTATTTAAGTTGTGTGGATCACAGTGACCAATTTTTGGTTGGCTTGTTTGTCTTTTCCTGCTGAATTAATTAAGATGCCACACTCTTTTTAAAGTTTCAGCCAACCAGATCACTTAATCCAGATTGTTGATATAAATTCACATACGGAATGGCGAACAGTGCAGATCCAGATCAGTTGGCTTCTGATCTGGATTAACACTGTTTGCAAAGCAGGGTATATCTGGGTTCAGCAGGATTAACAGCCCAGCCCTATCAGCAGCATTTCACTCATGTCAAGCAGTCTCCCAGAGTGAGAGAGAAGGATGTGTAGATAAGAAAAAGACCACAACTCCTATCTCCTGTCTCGCTTCAAGTGGGGCAAGAATCTTCCTGCTAAAAGCCATTAATAGCAGCACCAACCCTCTGAAAGTCTCAGCAGGAGGGAGCATCACCCAAAGCAGTTTTCAGTGTCACTCATAATCTTCCTTCACCAGATTTTGCTAACCCTTGTCATGTTGAATAAATTAAGATGCCACGCCCACTTCCAATTTTCAGCCAATCAGATTACTTGATCCAGGTTGTTGATACAAACTCACATACTTTATGACAAACAGTGCAGATCCAGATCAGTTGGCTTCTTCAGAAGCCAACTGATCTGGATCTACACTGTTAGCAAAGGGAGGGCATATCTGGGTTCAGCAGGACTAGGGTTAAGTCTCAGCAAGTAGCATGCATATTCTTATATGCCACTTGGTCTCAGCCATAGAGTATGGGAGATATTCTCCAAACAGGTTTTTCTTTCATAGTGTTGGTTAAAGGTCAGTGTGATAGTATGAGATAATGTTGGTCAAAGGTCAGTGTATGTTCGTCAAAGGTCAGTGTGTAGGTTGCAGTGACCCACTTTTGATATTTGACAGTCTTCACTAGTGATATTTACACACCATATTTTATCAGTGTAGGACATATATTGCAAGAGACATGATCCAGGCAAGGACTCAGTAGGATGGATGGTGTGCAAACCTATACATGTAGTCCCGCACTCCACCCACTCACATACACCAGAGGGCATATCTGCAGATAAGAAGCTTTTTCTTTCATAGAAAAGTACTGATATTTTCTTATTTCTCCACAAAACATATATTGTTGGTAGTCATTAGAAGCACCTCAGCCAGGCGTTTCTAGTGAGTACCCACAACATATGTTTTCGTGGATGAATAAGAAAAAATATTATAGTGTTACCTCCTTATTTGGAGCCATTAGAGGACCAGTGGGAAACTAATATATAGGCAATGGTGTCAAGACATCTTGCTGAATGGGTGGTCGGGTGGTGCGAAGGTGTCATGTATCGTATGTCACCGGGGCGTCCAGCTGATATTGGCTTACAGTTGGGCAAGGCCTGCTATCCTTGTAGCAGGTAAGGGTAGGGAGGTGATGTTTTTATTTCTTCTGTTTCTTCACTTTCATTCCTGTTCCTCTTTCTTCCCTGTCCCTCTCTTTCATCTCTTCTGCTATCTCTTCTGTCTCTTTTCTCCCTTTCTCTGGGAGACGACACAAAATGACCCACAAGGGTTGACGTGTCGTTAAACCCCAACACAATCAATCAATCAATCAATTTGCTGACTTTGCATTTATGACCTGCATTATTTTACACTACCAAGACTAATGACCAGTATTAATGTTAATTTCGTGTTACTATTTGTGGTGATGAATGATACATCATAAGATGTATTTTGGTGGTAAAAGTATTAATAATTTCCAAGGGAGACATTTCTGATGATTAATTCCATATATTATGGCAGTTATTTAGCTCCAGATAAGCTGCATTTTTTCAGCCAAAAAGTATTGATATTTTTCTTATTTTTCCATGAAAACATATGTTGTGTGTACTCATTAGAATTGGTGAGGCACTTCTAATGAGTACCCACAACATATGTTTTCATGATGAAATAGGAAAAATATATTTATCTGTTACCACCTTATCTGGAGCTCTGCAGGTAGTTTGAACCAGCAGAGTAGGGATCCACACGAGAGGGTGTTCAAAGAGAGTATTTGATAATAATTCAGGGATAATTTTCTCAAGATCTCCCTAAAAACGTCATCCTAGCATGTGATGCAGTTATGTACAGTAAATGTCCTAAAATTTCGAACATCACAGTGTCTGAAAAAATAGCATAGGCAAACAGTGCAGACCCAGATCAGACTGCTCCTGAAAGAGCAGTCTGATCTGGGTCTACACTGTTTGCCATTCCACTAAGTATTTTAAGAAACAACCTCACCGCTTAGAGGACTAAGCCTGCCCAGTAAACGTGTGGTTAGGTAAACTGACTGCGCTCGACATGACCCCATTGGGTTGACTGGGCCGTAAAACCTCAACACAAACAAACAAACAACCTCATAAAAAGCAAAATTTAGGCCAAAAGATCAAGTTTGAAGTGCAATGGATAAAAATCAATACCAGTATACCAAGTGTCCCATGGGTTGGGGGAAAAAAAATCTTCATAGTGGTTCATGTTCTAAGCACATGAGGGAATTATACAGCTAAGGTTGAAATCCCTCCACTGGTATAGGTGAAATCCCTCCACTGGTATAGGTGAAATCCCTCCACTGGTATAGGTGAAATCCCTCCACTGATACTTTTGGAGATGGAGAAACAGACAGAGGGATGGATGGACGGATGGATGCAATATCAATATACCCAAATTTTCTTTGGCAATTTTGTGTTGTGTGTAGGTTTTCTTTGGCAATTTTATGTTGTGTGTAGGTTCTGTTGGGGTAGGTTTTCTTGGAGCATTAGTAACAATTATTTCAAAATTACCACCAAATAACTCTCCGCAAGAAGTGGCGCAAGAAGTGGCGCATTAAAGCTGGAGCTTTGAAATATTTCAAAATGTCATTTTGCCAAAATGTTTACTCAGCATGTTGAACATTTACATCATCATTTTGAAAGGAAAATTAGGCCTGCCAATCAGGTGGCTATTCTCTTATTATTTGTGGCCCTTCCTTTTCCAATATGTCAGAGGAAGTAATTTGTTTGAAGTCTATTTATGCACTGTTTGGCAGCAAATTTTGCCAAAATCCTTAGAGACTTCTCTGTATTTTGTATAAATGGTGCTGAAGAAGTGGAACTTATTTGTGTATTTTACAAGTTATTGATTTGCAGCCATTATACCGTAATAACCCTTAATATTGGGACAGACAGACCCCACAAAATGCGGCATCTGATCTGGGTCTACACTGTTTGCCATTCATCCAGCACTATTTTAGACACATCAACAGGTATTAAAAAAGACTGCTTCAAATAAAGGATATAATTTGCATGAAGTGTCAGATCCTATTTTTTGGAAAAATAAGAAAAATATCATCAGTTTGTCATATCCGCTGAATTTGCCCATAGCGTAAGTGCTACAGTTTGAACAAATCCACTACTCGAAATCCACTGCAATGTCTCAGAAACTGCTGGATGAGTGACAGTATAGACATTGGCGTAGGGCTCATTACGCACATTACGCATGTGCGTAACATGCGTAAGAAAAATGTTTATAATAATGTAGTTTTAACATAAAATATTTTGCTTCTTTACCATAGGGGCTGCTCTTTAAGGAAAGAAATTTGCTCCCTCTGGGAGCAAATTCTTTCCTTTAAGAGAAGCCCCTATTTTGGAAGCAATTCTAGGTAACATTTCAAGATTTTTCCTGCGTGTGCGTAAAAATTATTCCGTTTTGGCTACACCAGTGGTAGACATTGATCAGATGCCCTGTTTAGTGGTGTCTGATCTGGGTTTACACTGTTTGTGAGATGGCCTGTCTGTCCCATAAATAACTTTTATCACTTTCTAGGCTATTTCAGCAGAGGACAAATTGATGTCATTTTTCCCAGAAAACAGGTTTTGACATTTCATGAAAAATTGTCACCATTGGAGACAATTTACATGAAATGTCAAAATTGATTTCTGGGAAAAATAAGAAAATAATTTCAAAATGTCATCTGCTGAAATTTTTACCCAGAACACTTAAGTGTTAATGATCCATTCTGCCGTTTAACACATTTTCTTATCGCATGATCTATGAACTTGTGTTTAGTTATCAGATTACCATGTAATCGGATCTCAGAACTCCTTACAAATAAAATGTGCTTTTTTGTATAGACAGTGTACACCACAACCCAAAACATATGTTTTGATGGAGAACTGGAGAAAATTATCCCATAATTATCATCAGATACTCCTACTTAACCCATTGTAGATGGAATAGACTTTCCCACACTATATATTAGAAGAGTCCAATTTCAATTTTAGTTACATCCGGCTGTGAGATTTACTTATTCCTAAAGAAAAATTGCTAAACTATTTGCAAACAGTGGAGACCCTGATCAGATGCTGCATTCTGCAGCATCTGATCTGGGTCTGCACTGTTTGCCAATTACCCTTTTATGGGTCTCCTGACTACAATGGGTTAACAATTCCTCTGAAACTTGTACTAAAGTTTTCACCTAATAAGGACAGCTTTAAAAGAAAGATCAGCAGAGGACTTTCTTTTTTTCACATTTTTCAGCAAAAATACCTGTGAATTAGATATTGTACTTACTAGAACAGTTAACATTTTGACCACTAACGAGCTCGTTCAGCTAACAAGGCTTTGAACAACTGCAGGGCCCAGGACTCCATGATATTATGAGTGAACTCTTAGAACTCTGGTCCATCCTCAGTGGCTCAGTTGGATGCCGTTCGACTGAAGATCAGGAGGTTGCAGGTTCAACCCCCTCCTGGTCGGCAACATTCTTTCATGGAGATTGATAATTATTCTCTCTTCGGCTGATTCAAGAAGGGCATTTATCAGTTTCTGGTGAAAGAATGTGCACTATACTGGTTAACCGCCTAGAGGACTAAGCCTGCCCAGTAAAAGTGAGGTCAAGTAAACTGACCGTGCTTGACATGACCCCATAGGGTTGACTGGGCCTTAAACCTTAACAAAAACACAAAACTTAGAACTCTGAGTAAAAATTTCAGCAGATGACATCTTAAAATATTTTTCTTATTATAAAAATATCATCAATTTGTCTTCTGCTGAATTAGCCAAGAGAGTGGTAAAGGTTAATCATGAGAACCCTCTGGCTAATGCAGCAGACGACAAATTTATCATATTTTTCTTATTTTTCCCAGAAAACAGGATTTGACATTTCATGCAGATTGTCTCATCAAAACCTGTTTTCTGTGAAAAATAAGAAAAATATTTCAATTTGTCGTCTACTGAAAATTTTACTCAGAATGCTAAATGTTAAATTATCACCTGAATTAATGCCTTATCTGGAGCTCCTGTAAGTGACATATGACAAATTATATCTGTATCCCCCATGTTAATGTCCCCAAGGTGCACCGACATGATCTTCCTAGCGCTTAGCATTCTGGGTAAAAATTTCAGCAGTCGAAACTTTGGAACATTTTTCTTATTTTTTCTGGAAAACAGAATTTGACATTTCATGCAAATTGTCTCCATTGGAGACAATTTGCATGAAATGTCAAATTCTGTTTTGGACAATTTGCATGAAATGTCAAATTCTGTTTTCCAGATAAAAATAAGAAAAATAGCACCAGTTTTGGCTGAATTTGACGAGGGAGTGGTAAAGGTTAATGTAGCTTGGAAGAAGATCTATAGCTCTAAATAAGGCTCTTTTTTTTTTTTTTTTCATCCCAAACGTACAGATATATTTCTTATTTCTCCGTGAAAACATATGTTGTGGTGCTCACAAGGGCCTCATCCAGGGGCTTCTAATGAGTACCCACAGCATACATTTTCATGGAAGAAAAAAGAAAAATATTTTGTGGATACCCCTCTTATCTGAAGATATGAGATCTTTATTTCTTTTTTTTTCACATGATTTACTTTAAAGATTTCAGTCAATTAGGCAGTTGCAAGGACCAAAATAATCTTTTCTTCTGCTTGGCTTGAGCCTTAAAGCCCTAATCACGAGTGCAGCGGATGACATTTTGATTTTTTTTTTATATTTTTTCAGAGAAAATAAGATTTGGCATGTCATATGAACTATGAATGGGTATTTCATGTAAATCATTCATATGAAATGCCAAGTCTTATTTTTTCTGAAAAATAATAATAAAAAAAAAAATGTATTATGGTATACCCTCCCAGGCCTGTCTGTCCGTCTGTTTAGCCGGCCTCGGTGGCTCAGTTGGATGCGCCGTCCGACTGGAGACCAGGAGGTCGCGGGTTCAGCCCCCACCGAGGTCGGCAACATTCTTTCGTGGAGATTGATCATGAAATATTTTCTACGGTCATTCTCTCCCTTCCGCTGATTCAAGAAGGGCAGTTGTCAGTTTCTGGCGAAAGAATGTGCACAATACTGGTGAACCGCTTAGAGGACTAAGTCTGCCCAGTAAACGTGTGGTTAGGTAAACTGACCGCGCTCGACATGACCCCATTGGGTTGACTGGGCCGTAAAACCTCAACACAAACAAACAAACTGTCCGTCTGTTTGCACTTCGTTTACGGATAAATCCTCCTACAGTTTTCATAGGATCGCATTTAAACTTGGTGTCGGTTAGACCATAGGGTGGTTCAGCACATATTGTTTTGATTTTACTATACAACAAAGTTTGATAAGAGTTATTACACATCCTTCTGTCCGTATTTTGGTTTCCAGACAATAAATTGAGCAAATATTAATGGACTTTCACCAAACCTGGTATGTGCCTTGATGTTATGGTAATAAGATTTGGGATTGCTGAGGGGCAAATTCTGTAAATTTATGACAGTTATCTGCCCATGATACATCTGTATTTTTGTTTTCGGACAATAAATTGAGTAAATGTCAATGGATTTTCACCAAACATGGTATGTGCATTAAAAGTGTGAAGATCTGGTTTTGGATGGGTAAATTTTATAAATTGTTGACAGTTATCTGCCCATAACATCTCTGTATTTTCATTTCTGGACAATAACAAGTAAATGTCAATGGATTTTCACCAAATGTGGTATGTGCATTGATATTGTGGAGATCTGTTTGGGATTGCTAATGGCCAAATTTCATCAATTTTTTTTGCCAGAGTTATCTGCTCATGACAGGATAGTGGTGGTGTATTATTGTTTCATGTTTTATTATTGTTTAATAATATCTGCTATACATAAGTGGGATATCCAGATAAATTCTTTTTTCTTCATGAAAACATATGTAGTGGATTCCATAGTGTACCAACCAGTAAAGCCACAGTCACGTATTGAGGTCAAGGTTTTACTACGTTTTTAAAAGGCAGTAAACCTAGTGAAACACATTACATACAGCTATAATGGCTACATACATGACCCAGCTGCATTTGGTATGAAATTTTCAAAACATACATGGCATTTTGATATACATATATAGCTTATACCAAGCAAAAACTTAGTAAAACATACTAAAATGTAGACAAAACATATTCAAAATGTACAAAAATGTAATAAGCAATATACGTGGAAGTCCTCTACATATCACTGCGCATTATCTACGGTTTCCTTACTATGTTTTGCTACATTTTATTCTACCTTTTATTACCGGTACGTTTCAGTAGGTTTTGGTAGGTATTGCTAGGTATCGCTTTGTATTAGTACGCACTAGTATGAGTAGCTGTTTCACTACGTTTGACAATGTTTTTGGTGGCATCATGAACTAGATGCCAACATAGACTATCAATTCATACATGTACAGATTCTGATAATGATGGCCCTTTGTGCTGCCTTTCCTTCCACCTCAACATGAAGTCATCCTGCAATCGAATGGTCATAACAGCTGATCACCTTTGGTATTTTGTGACTACAGGTCCGTATTATTTCGTCGCGGGTATTTTTGACCACGTAATTATCCATCTCAGACACTACCTAGTAATCCCTATTTAAACGTACTGAATCGTAAGGAAACATATCGAAACGTAACAGGCACCTAGTAAAATGTATCGAAACATAGAAGGCACCTAGTAAAACATACTCATCCCTTGTAAACGCATGACACTGAGCCATTTGATAACTGGGTAATACACAGTTAATTGTAGTTAAATGTATTGGAAAGGGGGTAAAACCTAAATCCCTACAAAAGGAAGCGGGGTGGTCGGGTGGTGCGAAGGTGCTGTGTATCTTACATCACCGGGGCGTCCAACTGATATTGGCTTACAGTTGGGCAAGGCCTGCTATCCTTGTAGTGGGTAAGGGTAGAGGGAGAACGTTTTTATTTCTTCTGTTTCTTCTCTTTCATTCCTGTTCCTCTTTCTTCAGTGTCGCTCTCTTTCATCTCCTCTACTCTCTCTTCTATCTCTTTTCTCCCTTTCTCTGGGAGACAACACAAAATGACCCTCAAGGGTTGACGTGTCGTTAAACCCCAACACAATCAAAACCCTACAAAACGAGGCAAAATTTTGGTCAAATGTAGGGATGGGAAATGCAGTAAAACGTAGCCCTCAATACTTGACAGTGCCATTGGGGCTTAAGATGGGGGAATAAGAAACTCTATATGGATATGCCGTAATTACTGTATGTATTCAGACAGACAGGCCTTAGCAAACAGTGTAGACCGAGATAAGATGTGTCCAAACTGTTTGCCATTCATCCAGCAATTTATGGACACAACATCTGGTAGTGTATTTGTTCAAATTTTAAAACCAGTATATAGTAAGGAGTTGAGGTGTCCTAATACTTAGGGTTATTTGGCTGTAAAAATAAAGTGCCTTATCAAGAGCCATAAACCCTTAAAGTGCCAATCACAACTGCAGCAGACGACATTTTTTTTTATTTTTCAGAGAAAACAAGTCTTGATATTTCATGTGAATCGTCTGCTTGCAGACGATTCACATGAAATATCAAGACTTGTTTTCTCTGAAAAATAAAAAAAATATTTTGAATGTCGTCTGCTACAAATTTTACTTGGCACTTTAAGGGTTAAATATCATGATAAACAAGTACTTTCTAGGCCACCGGGTTATTATTCATTGTTGGTTAGTAAATACCTGAACTATACGCTACACATGTGTTCTTAAATTGTAATTGTTTTTGTCCTACACAGCAGAGACACAAATTTGTTATATGTTTCCAGAAAAATAGGGCTTGACATTTTATTTTTTTCATTTTCCTGGGTAAATAAGCAAACACCTAAGGGAAAGCCAAAAAGTGGTTGCTTAAGACAGATGCTTGCACATACAAGAACATTTACAACTGGATCTGAAAATATGGTCTCCTAATACAGGTGATTGCTTAATACAGATGATTGCTAATACAGGTGATTGCTTAATACAGGTGATTGCTTAATACAGTTGGCATACCCTTGTCCTGCTGAATAAATTAAGATGCCACACCCTTTTCAAATTTTCAGCCAATCAGATTACTTTATCCAGATTGTTGAAATAAATTCACATACTGAATGGCAAACAGTGCAGATCCAGATTTTCTTCAGAAGCCAACTGATCTGGATCTCAACTGTTTGCAAATGCAGGATATATCCGGGTTCAGCAGGACAAGGGTATATATCATGATAAACAAGTACTTTCTAGGCCACCGGGTTATTATTCATTGTTGGTTAGGAAATACCTGAAGTATTCGCTACACATGTGTCCTTAAATTATAATTGATTTTATCCTACACGGCAGAGACACAAATTTGTTATATGTTTCCAGAAAAATATTTATTTCATCTCCATGGGTAATTGAGCAAACACCTAAGGGAAAGTCAAAAAGTGGTTGCTTAAGACAGATGCTTGCACATACATTTACACCTGGATCTGAAAATATGGCCTTTTAATACAGGTGATTGCTTAATACAGGTGGCTTTCTGGCAGAACAATGTAGACAGTACCTGTTAACCACTTAGAGGACTAAGCCTGCCCAGTAAACGTGTGGTTAGGTAAAATGACCACTCGCGACATGACCCCATTGGGTTGACTGGGCTGTAAAACCTCAACACAAACAAAATACAGGTGGCATTTAACCCTTGTCCTGCTGAATAAAATAAGATGCCTCACCCTTTTCAAATTTTCAGCCAATCAGATTACTTCATCACGTTGAAATAAATTGACATACTGAATGGCAAACAGTGCAGATCCAGATCAGTTGGCTTCTTTGGATCTACAATGTTTGCAAATGCAGGATATATCTGGGTTCAGCAGGACTAGGGTTAAGACAGATTTGACTGTATTAGAAATTAACAAGCCTTATTTTGTTGGAAGAATAAGGAAGTATCTTATAATATACAAATGTGGGGGTGGTTGGTTGAGGCAAAGGTGTCATGTATCTTAAGTCGCAGGGGCGTCCAACTGATACTGGCTTACAATTGGGCAAGGCCTTCTATCTTTGCAGCAGATAAGGATAGAGGGGGAATGTTTTAAGTTCTTCAGTTTCTTCACTGTCATTCATTTTTCTTTCTCCCCTGTCCCTCTTTCATCTCCTCTACTATCTTCTGTCTCTCTTCTCCCTTTCTCTGGGAGACAACACAAAATGACCCACAAGGGTTGACGTGTTGTTAAACCCCAACCTCAGTCAATCAATATTATATACAAACACACAGATTATGGTTATATATATATATATATATTTTACACAGAAATTAATGCTTGACATTTCATGTAAATTGTCAAGCCTTAATTCTCTGTAAAAAAAAAAAAAATGAAAAAATAGAATGTCATCAAGGGTTACCCTTCAGCATGCCCTTGAGAAGGGTCTGTGTGGCCAAGTGCTTAGTGCTCCCAACTTAGTAGCATGATGGCCTGGGTTTTAATTCAGCTCATGACTGTACAGTGCTTCATTATCACCCTTCCATCGTCTCAATATGAATATGACTTTATAATGTTGAAAGGTGTGTAAAACACCAAATCATCATCATCAGCATGCCCTTGGCAGTAGGTATCATGTTTATTCTCAGAAAACCCTCATGAGGAAAAATGAAAAAAAAAAAAAAATATTTGAAAATTTTGCTTGCTGAAACTTTTTCCTAACGTTTTTAATATTAAACATATCCAGAAAGGAGAGGAATTGAAGGAAATGTGGAGTGGGAAAAACAAGGAAATAGTGTCATTTTCTGCTAATATTTAAATTCACCAGTTTGATTGTTAATTCATTGCTCCAGATAAGATGGGGTATCGAGATAATGTTTTTCTTATTTCTCATACATTATGGGTACTTATTAAAAGTGCCTCAAAGTATTGTCTGCTAATATTTAAATTCACCAGTTTGATAGTTAATTCCTAGCTCCAGATAAGAGGGGTTAAGTCTTATTTCTCATACATTGTGGGTACTTATTAGAAGAGCTTCAGTGAGGTACTTCTAATGAGTACCAGCAATGTAAATTTTCATGAAGGAACAGGAAAAAATATACAGTATAACCTTGATGGCTCGAACACGGATGGCTTGTTTACCGTGGATGATTCTAACTCATTTTTGAGTCCCTAGGAAATTCTTCGATAGCTAAAGAAAACAAATACATTGTATTTTGGGATTTTAATGGAAATTATCATGAAATGTATGTTGTGTGTACTCATTAGAATTGCCTCATCCAGGCAATTCTAATGAGTACACTCAACCTACCATTATTTTATAGAAGATGGAAAAGACATTCCTAGATTATTCTCATTTGCCTTCTGACCTTGCACTATGATTTACCCTGCAGTGGCTCGAATTACCCATGTCTGGAACAAATTTCCTTGGTTCCAAAGATGTTTGAGCCATTGAAGTTCGACTGTAAATGCTTTTCAGTTTTAAAAAGCTGCCTTATCTGGAACTGTGAGGTTATGTACAGAACAATGCCATTTAGATGGCCTGTTGTTTGTTATTAGGACATTATGCTTCTGTACCAGAAACCCCTGGGAAATTCAGATTCCCAATATTTTATTAGGTTTCATAGCTCAAGATAAGATGCTTTTTATTATTTTTTTTTAGCTCACCTGAGCAAAAGCTCAGGGTGAGCTATTGTCATCACCCTATGTCCGTCGTCCGTCTTTTGTCGTCAACAATTAGTTTGTTAACACTCTAGAGGTCACAGTTTTGACCCAATCTTAATGAAACTTGGTCAGAATGTTTGCCTCTATGAAATCAAGGTCAAGTTCGATACTGGGTTACTTGGGGTCAAAAACTAGGTCACCAGGTCAAATCAAAGGAAAAACTTGTTAACACTGTACAGGTCATAGTTTTGACCCAGTCTTGATGAAACTTGCTCAAAATGTTTGCCTCTATTAAATCTAGGTCAAGTTCGAAACTGGGTCACTTGGGGTCAAAAACTAGGTCACCGGGCCAGATCAGCAGAAAACCTTGTTAACACTCTAGCGGTCACATTTTTTAAGCAATCATCATGAATCTTGCTCAATGTATTTGTCTTGATGATTTCTAGGTCAAGTTCAAAACTGGGTCACCTGGGGTCAAAAACTAGGTCACCTGGTTAGATCAGCAGAAAACCTTGTTAACACTCTAGCAGTCACATTTTTGAAGCAATCATCATGAATCTTGCTCAAAATGTTTGTCTTGATGATTTCTAGGTCAGGTTCGAAACTGGGTCACTTGGGGTCAAAAACAAGGTCACCGGGCCAGATCAGCAGAAAACCTTGTTAACACTCTAGCAGTCACATTTTTGAAGCAATCATCAGGAAACTTGCTCATTATCTTTGTCTTGGTGAATTCTAGGTCAAGTTTGAAACTGGGTCACCTGTGGTCAAAAACTAGGTCACCGGGCCAGATCAGCAGAAAACCTTGTTAACACTCTAGCAGTCACATTTTTGAAGCAATCATCATGAATCTTGCTCAATATGTTTGTCTTGATGATTTCTAGGTCAAGTTCGAAACTGGGTCACTTGGGGTCAAAAATTAGGTCACCTGGCCAGATCAGCAGAAAACCTTGTTAACACTCTAGCAGTCACATTTTTGAAGCAATCATCATGAATCTTGCTCAAAATGTTTATCTTGATGATTTATAGGTCGAGTTTGAAACTGGTCACTTCGAGTCAAAAACTAGGTCACCGGGCCAAATCAGCAGAAAACTTTGTTAACACTCTAGGGATCACATTTTTGAAGCAATAATGATGAATCTTGCTCAAAATGTTTGTCTTGATGATTTCTAGGTCAGGTTCAAAACTGGGTCACATGGTGACAAAAACTAGGTCACCAGGCCAAACCAGCAGTAAACCTTGTTAACACTCTAGTGGTCACATTTTTGAAGCAATTATCATGAATCTTGCTCAAAATGTTTGTCTTGATGAGTTCTAGGATATATTTGAAACTGGGTCACTTGGGGTCAAAAACTAGGTCACCGGGCCAAATCAGCAGAAAACTTTGTTAACACTCTAGTGGTCACATTTTTGAAACAATCATCATGAACCATGCTCAAAATGTTTGTCTTGATGATTTCTAGGTCAAGTTCGAAACTGGAACACCTGGGGTCAAAAACTAGGTCACCTGGCCAAATTAGCATAGTTATCACTCTAGTGGTCACATTTTTCAAGCAATCATCATGAATCTTGCACAAAATGTTTGTCTTGATGAGTTCTAGGTCAAGTTCAAAACTGGGTCACTTGGTATCAAAAACTAGGTCACAGGGCCAAAACAGCAGAAAACTTTGTTATAATCATTTTGTACTTTGATCAGAATGTTTGCCTTGATCAGTTCTAGATCAGGCTCTCAAAGTGCTATGTTGCTCAGGTGAGCGTTACAGGGCCATCATGGCCCTCTTGTTTTTTTTTGCAATCAAAAAGTAAAAAATGTTTTTCTTATTTCTCCATAAAAACGCATTTTGTGGGTACTCATTAGAAGCACCTCACTGAGGCATTTTTAATGTGTATGCACAACATAATGTTTTCATGGAGAAATAAGAAAACAGTTTACTTACCCTGTCTGCCTCGGTAGCTCAGTTGGATGTGTGTCCGACTGGTGATCAGGAGGTTGTGGGTTTGACCCCCGCCGGGTCGGCAACATTCATTCATGGAGATTTGATCATGAAATATTTTCTACAATCATTCTCTCCCTCCTGCTGATTCAAGGAGGGCAGTTGTCAGTTTCTGGTGAAAGAATGTGCACAATACTGGTTAACTGCTTGGAGGACTAAGCCTGCCCAGTAAAAGTGTGCTTAGGTAAACTGACCGTGCTCGACATGACCCTATTGGGTTGACTGGGCGGTAAAACCCCAACACAAATAAATACTTGATACCCCCTACCTATAGCTGTGAATTTGTTGTGAAGAATGCTCTCATAAAAAATCAGAAGTTATTAAATTATACAGAACAAGATTTATGGGAGGAGTTCAAAAAATGTGCTATACCATATATCATTTTTTAAGTCTGATTTTACACTAGCACTCTGGGTAAAATTTTCAGCAGACAACAAATTGAAATATTTTCCTTATTATGTCCAGAAAACAGGTCTGACATTTTATGCAAATTGTCTCCAGTGGAGACAATTTGCATGAAATGTCAAATCCTGTTTACTAAGAAAAATAAGAAAAATGTTAAGCAATTTGTCATCTGCTGAATTAGCCCAGAGAGTGGTAAATGTTAATATTCTAAACTGCTCCATTACATAAAGATTACTCAATCATTTTTAACAACTTAACATAAGGTCTAGTGAAATGATTATTGCTGTTAAAAAGCCTTTAACCCATTGTAGTAGGGAGATCCATAAAAGGGTACATGGCAAACAGTGCAGATCCAGATCAGACACCGCAGAACGCGGCATCTTATCAGGATCTCCAATGTTTGCAAATAGTTTAGCCCTTTTTCTTTAGGAATATGTATTTCTGGCGAAAGAATGTGCACAATACTGGTTAACCGCTTAGAGGACTAAGCCTGCCCAGTAAACGTGTGGTTAGGTAAACTGACCGCGCTCGACATGACCCCATTGGGTTGACTGGGCCGTAAAACCACTACACAAACAATTAGGAATATGTAAATTTAATAGCCAGGTGTACCTACATGTAAAATTGAAATAGGACTTTTCCAATATATAGTGTGGGAGAGTCTATTCAGTCTACAATGGGTTAAAAAAGTATCCAGTTTAGCTCTAACAGCTTTAGATCACCAGATCCTGAGTTTGAATCCAGCTGGAGGCAAAATTAAACTAATTCATTGCACAGAGCCCTTCATTATCACCCTTTTATTGGCTCCATATGACTTAAATAATGTTGAAAAGGATGTAAAACACTAAATCATCATCATCATCATAAAAAGCCTTTAAGAGAAATTGATACACTTTCAGGGGAGATAACTGTCAAAATTGCTATGTTTACCCTTCAGAATCCAAAAGAGAATAATTTTTTCCCAAGGGGAGCAAATTCTTTTCTTTTAGAGTTGACCACTTCTCAGAAGGGGTTTGGTGCACAGGAAAGCAAACAGAAAGTTATAGAAGTTGTCTCCCATCGGAAAAATGGCAGAAAATTAGGCTGGTGTACCCAGTCCTAGGCATCTAGTTTTGTGGCATTGCCTTGGAGATAACCTGTAAGTTTCGTTTCCTACATGATAAAAACACCAGATTGTATTATATCCCCACACCTATGGGGAGGGGGACATATTGATTTTGGTGCGAATCCCGTTGGTGTGGCACTGGCATGATACCTTTCTTGTCTGCACAATATCTTGTGAACCAGTGCTTAGATTCCTACTTAATTTTCATGAATATATAATTGGGACATAACAAAGAACTGATTAGATTTTGGTGACCTTGACCTAATTTTCAAGGTCACAGCAGTAAAAAAATTGAAAATTCATGGTAGGGATTGGGGGAATCTGTTTTCTCTGAAAACACTTACTAGTTGATACTTGCTGTAAATGTTTGTTCATGTATCAGAGGATACTGAGTTATTCCCCTGAATTATTAAAAATAACTTTCTCGAAATACTCGATAAGGATTACTCAAATTTAAACAATATTTTATGAACATATCACTGACAATTGTGTGATAAAAAAATTAATAAAATTTTGTAGACATGTTATTGACCATAGTGTGATAATATTTTTTGATGAGAGTGATAGAAACCATGTGTGATAATATTTGCAGAAGTTTAATAATCCATAAATCATAGCTCCAGATCAAATAATTTTTTTGTTCGTTGATATTTTTCTTCTGCACGTAAAACATATGTTGTTGGTATGCATTAGAAGTGCCTCACAGGTGGACAGACATCAATAGGCTGCATCACAATTTCTCTGAAAAAAATGTGGGGATAATTAAATCGCTAGAATATAATTTATTTTCTTCTTTTCAAGTCTAGTAAATAATGTGTCAGGTTTCAGATATCAGTCTAATGGAGAGCTGTGTCTAGTAATAATGGAATTTTTTTCCTTGGAAAAAGTTATTTTTTTAGATTTGATCTATATATATTAATAGTACAGTACAAATATTTTGAGCTAAGAATATTTTAAAAGCAAGGTAGATATGAAAAAAAATATCTCAATAAAAGTTCCTCCTAAAAGAGCATTCATAACGCAAAAAAAGAAGTGATATTAAACCCTAAAGGTTTTGAATTTCTGACTGGAAGAAATGAGACAGAAAAATACATAAGAACTTGGTTATTAATGGTAATCTCCAAAAAGATTGTGATCCTTAATTAATTCAATACGTCTAGATCTTTTCAAATTTTGTCCCAAGATTGATTTTCTCTGTTAAATAACAGAAAAAAGATCTATATGTCAAGGCTATGTACTGTTAAGTTGTTTGCCTGGTTTAAGTGAAAATGAGCACATCGGGCAATTCAGGAGAGTATTGGTAAATGCAAACTTGAGCAGATGTTATTTGAGATGCAACATAAAAAAAAATTTACCTTCGGGCATGCTAGCCGGCCTCGGTGGCTCAGTTGGATGCGCCATCCGACTGGAGACCAGGTCATGGGTTCAACCCCCGCCGAGGTCGGCAACATTCTTTCATAGAGATTGATCATGAAATATTTTCTATGGTCATTCTCTCCCTTCCGCTGATTCAAGAAGGGCAGTTGTCAGTTTCTGGCAAAAGAATGTGCACAATACTGGTTAACTGCTTAGAGGACTAAGCCTGCCCAGTAAACGTGTGGTTAGGTAAACTGACCGCGCTCGACATGACCCCATTGGGTTGACTGGGCCATAAAACCTCAACACAAACAAACCTTCGGGCATGTATGCATTTGTGCAGTCTGATCAGAATCTTCACTGGGCACATTTTGAATAGCCAAGGATGCAAAGTTTCTGCATGCAGACAAAAAGACTGATCAGACTGTTGATGCACATGCTGAGTTGAGTCTTCATGCATATGTTAGAAATAACATAGCAACAGATAAGGCACTTTTTTCATCTGAAAACTGCTGATATCTTTCTTATTTCTCAATGAAAATTTATGTTGTGGGTACTCATTAGAAGCGCCTCGCCGAGGCACTTCTAATGAGTACCACAACATATGTTTTTGTCGAGAAATAAGAAAATATCATGTGGATATCCCCTCTTATCTGTAGCTATGAATAATGATTCATTTCAGAGGAATTGTTAGGGAGGAATATTTGGTGATAATTCTAAGACATTTTTTTTTTATTTTCTCCATAAAAACATATGTTTTGGGTACTCATTAGAAGTGCCTCACCCATATGTTGTTGGTACTCATTAGAAGCACCTCGGCAAGGTGCTTCTAAAGAGTACCCACAACATACGTTTTTATGAAGAATGAGAAAATTATCCCAGAATTGTCACCAAATACACTTCCTTTACAATCCTCTGCATTTTATGTTACTTTACAGTCTTCAGCTGCAGAGTTATTTTCATTCCCTCCTGTTTATTACCTATTCTGGCTTATTTAGCTTTCTGATCACCTCACTTTGGGAGGAGGGTTCTGGTTACTTGGCTGGTCATTTAGTTATATGTTCTGGCTCTGTCTATTTTAGTTTGTTCATTCTTCCTCACTGCATTGGAGGTAGCCTGTGATCTTTAGTTGTGGCTTTTCCCCGAAGTTCTTCATTAACCTTTACCACTGACTGGGCTAATTCAGCAGATGGCAAATTGAAGATTTTTTCCAGAAAATAGGCTTTGACATTTCATACACATTGGAGATGATTAAAATGCATTGAATGTAAAAGCCTTTTCCCAGAAAATAGGCAGGCTTTGACATTTTATGCAAATTGTCAAAGCTTATTTTCTGGGAAAATGTAAGAAAAAGTATTTCAAAATGTCTTTTTTTACCATAAAATCCTAATAAATGACTGGTCATCAGTTAGAATCATCCTCCAATGACAAGAATGTGATATGCAATTAGAGGTTATATATTCTGTGGATGGGTTTTCACCTGCTGCACATGTGGAAGTAAAACAAATTATAAGTTGCAGGGCTGTTCCTGGTATGGTTTATGTTTGTGAGATCTATAAGTCCTAAAAGCCTCCAAAACAACAGTTTGTCTGATAGTCAGGACTGCACATGTCCGGTATTTCTGATAATCTGGCTGATACTTTATCTTGGTTACTGATACAAAAGCTTTGCATGTTGGCACCAAGGGCAGAACTCCAGAGCCTATAGTTAACTCTCTGCTGTAGTGCAGAAAGTACTGAGGAAGGGTGGGGAAGGCAACAAATCCCCTTTGTATTTTATTTTGAATAATGGAATTAAAATGTCTGCTTAAAACTTCACTTGATTGCTTGATCATTTTGCAAAATTTAAATTCAGTTTTCTGCTGCAAAATGTGTTTCTGTACTGGTGATGGTATAGAAATTCATGTTCATATCATTTATTCTTACTCTGTAAAAAAGGACTTGTTCAGGTCATGATTGAGCAAAGGTTCAGAGGCTTTCGCAGTGGGTATTTATTAGCCCTTAAACTGCCAATCACAACAGTTGTTGTCTGCTTTGTCGTCTGCTTGTGATTTTAAAAGTCATTTTTGCAAAAAGGGTGGACCCAGATCAGACTGCTCCTCTGTTTGCCTGTATGCAAAAATAGGTTTGAAAAGTTTGCAAGAATATTCAGCAGAGGACATTAACAGATGACTTTTTCAGATGCAGGTTATCTTGGCATTTTAAAGGTTAGAAAAATTAATGTGACCCTGAAATGATCATTATTATTTGAATTTTTATGACAGTATCTGGGATAGTCAACTTGCAGTTTTCGATAAGAAAACTCCAGATAGTTGTGTATTCTGGTTATATTTATTTTTTTTTATTGCCTGGCAATTCTTTTGCTTATGCTCAGTATATGCATTGCTAGAATAAAAGATGATAATAAATATACCAATCCAAGTGGCTCAGTAACTGTTCTTAGCTGATCATCATCCTTTGGATCGATGTAAAATACTGAATCATTATCATTCTTTGGATTGTGAAGTTGTGGGTTTATCTCCAGCCTGGTCATACGTGTATTGAAGACTTTCTAAAACTGTTACAGGCTACCAAATATTTTGATTGGCACTTAAGAATAGAGAAGGAGAGCTGGGACTGGTTGCACTGGTTTCGGTATAATGTTGACTGGTGGTAGTATTATGTCAGTGTGTCTGTAGCATTGTAAGGGAGCTTCAGTTCCCTCTAACCGGCCTTGGTGGCTCAGTTGGATACGCTGTCCGACTGGAGACCAGGAGGTCGCGGGTTCAACCCCCGCCGAGGTCGGCAACATTCTTTCGTGGAGATTGATCATGAAATATTTTCTACGGTCATTCTCTCCCTTCCCCTGATTCAAGAAGGGCAGTTGTCAGTTTCTGGCGAAAGAATGTGCACGATACTGGTTAACAGCTTAGAGGACTAAGCCTGCCCAGTAAACGTGTGGTTAGGTAAACTGACCGCGCTCGACATGACCCCATTGGGTTGACTGGGCCATAAAACCTCAACACAAACAAACAGTTCCCTCTTCCATCACATCCAGAAACCATCACAACATGACTGAAAGATTGTTGACAGTGCCATTAAACCTCAGCCCAAACTAAAAAAAAAAACAAAAAAAAAAATAGAACTCCTACTGAGTATCAGCAATCATCCCCATATCTAGAGCAATAGAAATAATCTGAATATCTGTCTTGTTAGAGTAGTTCATTTATTTCAATTTCATCACATGGCATAAATCCAGATGAGGCACTTTTTTCAGCAGAAAAGTTCTGATATTTTTCTTATTCCTCCACAAAAACATATGTTGTGGGTACTCATTAGAAATGCCTCAGCCAGGTGCTTCTAATGATTACCCACAACATATGTTTTCGTGGAGAAATAAGAAAAATATTACGTGGATACCCCTAGTTATCAAGAGCTATGTCGTGGAATCAAATTGTCAGTCACAAAAGACATTTTTTTTTTCATGTGTTTAAACTACGGTTAACAGAACCCATAGGAACAAGTTTATTTGATTAAAAAAAAAGCTTGCTATAAAATGTTGTCACTTTTATTTGCCTCACAAGTTTCCAAGTGACAAAATAGATTTTCTGGGATCAGGCAGATGGAAATAACCTAATAATATTTGCTGGAAGAAACAAAATCTCTTCTTTAACAGCTTCAGGTAAAAAGATTTTACAGAAGAATTTTCATATCTCCAGATGAGGAGTACCAAGATAAATATGAGCTGGGACACAGCATTTCCTACAAGATTGCATGTACACTCAACAAAGACTCAGATCAGCCTGTGCATCCGCACAGTCTGATCAGAGTCTCCGCTGTGCCTGAAGACTTTGGATCCTTAGCTATCCACAGAGTGCACTGAGAAGACTGACCGGACTGCCCAGATACACAGTCTGAGTCTTAATTGGGTGCACTTGCAGTCTTGCAGGAAAAGCTGTGCACATGCAGTCTTGAAGGAAATGATGTGCACATGCAGTCTTGTAGGAAATGCTGCGCACATGCAGTCTTGCTGGAAATGATGTGCACATGCAGTCTTGCAGGAAATGATGTGCACATGCAGTCTTGTAGGAAATGCTGTGCACTTGCAGGCAATGCTGTGCACATGCAGTCTTGCAGGAAATGATGTGCACATGCAGTCTTGTAGGAAATGCTGTGCACATGCAGTCTTGCAGGAAATGCTGTGCACATGCAGTCTTGCAGGAAATGCTGTGCACATGCAGTCTTGCAGGAAATGATGTGCACATGCAGTCTTGCAGGAAATGATGTGCACATGCAGTCTTGCAGGAAATGCTGTGCACATGCAGTCTTGCAGGAAATGCTGTGCACATGTAATCTTGCAGGAAATGCTGTGCACATGCAGTCTTGCAGGAAATGATGTGCACATGCAGTCTTGTAGGAAATGCTGTGCACATGCAGTCTTGCAGGAAATAATGTGCACATGCAGTCTTGCAGGAAATGCTGTGCACATGCAGTCTTGCAGGAAATGATGTGCACATGCAGTCTTGTAGGAAATGCTGTGCACATGCAGTCTTGCAGGAAATGCTGTGCACATGCAGTCTTGTAGGAAATGCTGTGCACATGCAGTATTGCAGGAAATGATGTGCACATGCAGTCTTGTAGGAAATGCTGTGCACATGCAGTCTTGCAGGAAATGATGTACACTTGCAGTCTTGTAGGAAATGCTGTGCACATGCAGTATTGCAGGAAATGATGTGCACATGCAGTCTTGCAGGAAATGCTGTGGCACATGCAGTCTTGC
This sequence comes from Anodontia alba, assembly GCA_964016985.1. Taxonomy (NCBI): domain Eukaryota; kingdom Metazoa; phylum Mollusca; class Bivalvia; order Lucinida; family Lucinidae; genus Anodontia; species Anodontia alba. Next base: position 60,139,224 of record OZ024833.1, on the reverse strand, counting down.
AGGAAATGCTGTGCACATGCAGTCTTGCAGGAATTGATGTGCACATGCAGTCTTGTAGGAAATGATGTGCACATGCAGTCTTGCAGGAAATGCTGTGCACTTGTGATCTTGCAGGAAATGCTGTGCACATGCAGTCTTGTAGGAAATGCTGTGCACATGCAGTATTGCAGGAATTGATGTGCACATGTGATGCATGAAATGCTGAGCACATGCAGTCTTGCAGGAAATGCTGTGCACATGCATTCTTGCAGGAAATGCTGTGCACATGCAGTCTTGCAGGAAATGATGTGCACATGCAATTTTGCAGGAAATACTGTGCACAAGCAGTCTTGCAGGAAATGCTGTGCACATGTAATCTTGCAGGAAATGCTGTGCACATACAGTCTTGTAGGAAATGCTGTGCACATGCATTCTTGCAGGAAATGCTGTGCACAGCAGTCTTGCAGGAAATGATGTGCACATGCAATCTTGCAGGAAATGCTGTGCACATGCAGTCTTGCAGGAAATGCTGTGCACATGCAGTCTTGCAGGAAATGCTGTGTACTTGTAGTTTTGCAGGAAATGCAGTGCCTAGGCTCAATTTTGTTTGTACTTCTCCTCAATTTTATATAGTGTATGTTGTGGGAAATCATTGGAATAGCTTGGACAAGCAATTCAAAGGGGTAACACGTGTCTTCATGGACAAATAGGAAAAATATCAGTACTATATTCGCACTAAATAGTTGAACCACTATACTTAAGCAAATGATGAAGACCCTGATAGAAATGTCTAAACATAAAAAGCAATGTTTTTCATTCCATCAGTACTTTTTAGACACTTTTCTAGTTTTCAAATGTGCTTCCTCAGGTTTTAGACTAAGTATGATTGATAATGGATACGCCAGTTACGTTGTCCCATTATTAAGGGTATATATGGTATGAAATGTATTTGTCCGGATACCCTATAGTATTCATTTCATGTGATCTCAATGGACTTGTTAAAGGGCTTGAGAACGGGCCCCCGTAGCCTAGTGGATAAGAGAGTTGACTCTTGATCCATTAGGTTTCTCACCGCTGTGGTTCGAGCCTGGCTCGGGTCATATGTGGGAAAGCCAAGTTCTGCTTACAGATGGTCAGGTGGTTTTTCTCCGGGTTCTCCGGTTTTCGCCCACCTTCGATGAACGATCGGCTCGATATAAGTGAAATATTCTTGAAAGGGCCGTAAAACCCAAATCAAAAAAAAAAAAAAAAAAAAAAGGGCTTGAGAACTTGGTAATTCTGGGAAATTTTTCACCAGTTCTTCATAAAAACAAGCTGTTGATACTTGTTAGCCGCGTTCTGAACAGTACCATAGCTTAATAAGGGAATATTTTCATACATATATTTAGAAAAAAAAATACTAATCAGTTAAAAAGGGCCTTATTTGGCGCTATGGACTGTCCATATTATATTTTAATGGAGAAATCAGAACAAGTGTCCAAGAAAACTCCTTCTTTTCAAGTCCTCTGGATCCAAGACTGTAGATAAGAGAGTGTTAGGTGAATATTTTTCTTATTTCTGCACCAACACATACATTGTGGGTACTCATTAGAAGCGCCTTGCAGAGGCGCTTCTAATGAGTACCTACAATGTATGTTTTGGTGTAGAAATAAGAAAATATCCGTATTGTTTGATTGCAAAAGTCATCGTAGGGTATCTGGAACTATGGGATCTGTAAAATAGTCTTACAGTTATCATGCTTCATCTTGGTGAGAAAATGTCTGGCTTCAGTTATATAATCCTTGTTTCTTGGTTTCATTTATTTTGTTTCTTCTTCACTGGAATAGTTTTTTAATGGCATTGACATTTTCTATAAGCTCCAGATAAAACACTTTGTTTTCAACAAAAAATTTTTTGTTTTAAAATTTCTGCATGAAAACATGTTGTGGGTACACAATTTGGTGAGTTTTGATTGACAATGTAATTTTGTGGAGAAAAAAAAGTGCGAACATATAAGAACTGTTTGTTTTTTGCCAAAACACAGAAGCTAAGGTCAGCCTTTACCATGCCCTGGGCGAATTCAGTAGATGACAAATTTATGATACTTTTTTATTTTTCTCAGAAAATGTGTTCTGAAATTTCATGTGTTGTCTTCATTGGAGACAATTTGCATGAAATATCAAATCCTGTTTTTTTTTTGGAAAAATAAGAAAAAAAATTTCACAATGTTATCTGCTAAAAAATTTGCCCAGCATGCTAAGTCTGTGACAATAAGATTGAGGGATAAGGCGTTTCATTTAGATGGAATCTGCAATGCTTCAGAACTACATGGATACTGTATTTACCTTAAATATTGGGACACCTTAATGTCCTACCAAACTGATCCTAAAAATCTGAAAAATGTTTAATTACCTGTTGATGTATCTAAAAATTGCCAGACACCATGCTCTTGGAAATAGACCAGTAGAAGAATCCACTGTAAATGTAAACATGAATCTCTGTCCTCTAATACTTTCCCACCCCCTCTTTAAATTTAATGTCTGGGTGTTTATGAGAACTTTTACCAAATTTGCCCCAAATGTTTTGACTAAACATTGTAGACTTTGTTTGTGTTGAGGTTTTACGGCCCAGTCAACCCAATGGGGTCATGTCGAGCGCGGTCAGTTTACCTAACCACACGTTTACTGGGCAGGCTTAGTCCTCTAAGCGGTTAACCAGTATTGTGCACATTCTTTCGCCAGAAACTGACAACTGCCCTTCTTGAATCAGCGGAAGGGAGAGAATGACCGTAGAAAAAACATTGTAGACTAGATCAAAACAGTGTGACCTGGGTATTTTAGCAAACTGCATAGACCCTGATCAGATGCCTCCACAGGATGTGGCATCTTATCAGTGTCTACACTATTTGCCACTTGTCCAGCAGTTTTTAGACATTGATATGTTGTTCATTGAGTTCTGGGCCCAGTTGTTCAAAACTTAACTAAGTTGTTAGCTAACCTGATGTTAAAATTTCTATCTTGAAGTATTGCTAAAACATTGATACTATTTCTGAAAAAAATGTGAGTAGCTTTTGTATTGCAACAGCTACTCACATTTTTGCAGCAAAAATATTAATGCATTTGAAAATACCTTAGCTACAACAGTTAACGAGTTTGTCATTAACAAGTTTGTTCATTAACATTTTTAGCTTGTTAAGCTAAGGATGCTTTGAGCAACTGGGCCCAGATTTTAGGACAAGTATGTTAAGGTGTCCGAATACTTAGAGTAAATACAGTAGATGACTTCATTTTTATTTGCTGAAAAAAAACCTAAATTACCCTTAGTATTCGGACACCTCAACTCCTTACCATGCTTGTTCTTATAGTTTAACAAGTACAATTTTGTACCCAATATTGTGTCTAACAATTGCTGGATGAGTGGCAAACAGTATAGACCCATTCTGTGGCATCTTCTTTGGGTTTACACTGTTTACTCAGGCCTGTCTGTCCGAATACATACAGTAAATATGGTACCAAGACCTGTATCCACTAATAAACAATCAAACAAACAAATAAAAAGAAAAGACATTTCACTGAAAAAAAACAAAAATAGAAAAAAAGCAACAAAGAAATAGATATTTCAAAAAGTAATTTCACTAAAAACAAACAAACAAAAAAGAACATATTTCAAAATATATTTATCTTTGCCAAAGGTGTCAGGGTTTAATAGGTTATTGGCCTTGCTGTTTTGACAGTAGATAGCTATGACCTTGATCATTTTTGTGTAAATAGGCAAGTTGTTGCTTTTTGGCTTGCTTTGGCTAATGGCATTGGGTCAGTTTTCTAATTCTAATTTGTCTAGGAGCAATAAATGTGCGCTTTAATTACCCAGCTCAATATTTGGGTTTGTTTGGTAACTAGATGCTATAATTTGTTGGACTAGTTCCTTACACTTTGGGGCTTCTGGTTTTAGCAGCTGTGCTGTTTACTCCTTTTCACTATTTTTTCTATAGCCCTGTTCAATATGAATAATATTAAATTTTGTCATCTGGCTATTCCTTGGCAGCCAAATGATCATAATAACAACACACTCTCAAATATTCCCAGAATCCAGCCTTTTCTATCCAAGCCCGACTTTGCAGTGATATCACTGTTAGCATCACATTAGACTGGCGTCAGTCCAAGAGAATACTCCAATTTGATTTTATAGTTGAGCAAAATAAAACTAACTATCATCATACCTATCATTGCAAAATGTTGAAACCTACATTGCCCTTTGCCACCAACTCAAAATGTAGAAAATTTCTTCAATTTGTTTTGACATCAACACAAGTGTTAGGGTTAATGCAAAATGAAAAAAAATTTACATTTTGCATTGTAACATAGATCACACTTGACCCTTGAGCACATAATCATAGACACAAAACATTGTTTAAATTAACTCAAGGCTATCACCTAGTTGCTTGACATATTGCCATGACCATAGTGGCGGGACTGCTGTTGGCCATGTTTTGAGATGATTCATGCTTCAATATGTTGTAGAAAATAAATGAAAATCAATGAAACAAAGTGAACAGCTGTTGATTATTATTATCAGCCATTAGCAGTGGGTTAATTTGTGCATTTCATCATTTTATTGAATTAATTGTTACACAAAATACAGTTACAAAGAAATGTTCAGCAACATGAGAAAATGTACCTTCTGACATGTGCGCCCAAGGAAGACTCAAATTAGCCTGCACATCCACGCAGTCTGATTAGAGCCTTCATTGTCCGCATGTAGAAACTTTGTATGTTTGGCTATCAAAATGCGCCTAGTGAAGATTCTGACCAGACTGTGTGAATGCGCAGGCTGAGCTGAATCTTCACTGGGCACACATGCCTGAAGGTACATTTTCTGATGTTGCGGTGCAAATGATTTCATGAATTTTTAATGCTTAGCATGCTGGATAAAAAATTCAGAAGGCTGCGTTTCGAAATATTCTCTGTTTTTTGTTTGTTTGTTTTTTTTGGCCTGAAAGGTTTGGCATTTATGTAGTTTGTCTGGTAATGAGAAAGTTGCTTGGAGCTTTAGGGTTAAATCCAGATTAGGAGAGCATTTTTTTTTTTTTTTTTTTGTACCAAAACATGTTGTCCATTATAGCTCAGAATGAAAAGAGTATTCAGAAAGTATCTTTTGGCTTCAGCTGTTACGTTTTTGGTTTCGTTTTACATTTTTCAGTATTCTGTTGGTCATTAAAAGCACACTTAGCAATCTACATAATACTATTTCATTGGTCAAATAGTATGTCATATTGAAATCTGTATTCAAACTTTGCATCATAGGTAGTCTGGCTATTTCTGTAATAAGTACAATCATGTTTATACCAGTTCTTATGAGTACAATCCGGGTTTACTTAACATGGGCACAAACATTATAATAAATAGGTTTATTAGGTTGTACACAGATAGGATGAAAAATCTTCTTACAATCTTTTTTCAAGTTGTATAAAATATCATGACAAGTATGATAATTATAACTTATCTTTCTATTTGTTCATCATTATCATAATCTGATCATCATCATCAGATTTTTTATTAAGGTGCAGGTACAGGGGCAACATCCATATCAGTGGGCCCCCTTCATGGAAGCTGGCTTGCTGCACACATGGCAGATCTCACACCAGATCTCCAGGTGTGTCTTATCATGTGGATCGAAGCCAAGAGCTTCCACTAGCTGCAATCCCTCGCTGTCAGCTGCTTCCATGTCATCTTACGCTTTCCATCAACCTGTATGTCACAGACAGTCTTGAATGCACCGTTGGAGCCTTCCACATGTCCATAACAGCGGAGCATTCTATCCGAAGGCCTTGAAATTTGATTAGCTTATTGGGGCTGAGGAGTGGATCACCTTATTAACTTTTGAAAACAATCAGATTAATTTTGGCATTTTGTCTGAACAAGCATGTAGTTGGTGTCATAGTGTTTTACAAACACATTTCTAGTTGTTGTTTGGTAATATCACTCACCAACATTAGAAGTGAAGAACAAATGTTTTTTTCTCTTCATTTTTTTTTCTATATTCTATCCAAGAACATTTAGATTTTGGCAGCCTGGCGTCAAGCAGCTTCCAAAAATATATCCTTTGTTATGCTGTTGATTAAACAGGTATTTCCAGATTATTAATGAAACAAAAAATCAGATGGTGTTGAGAGTATTTTTCCTGATGTTCAGATAATACCACCAGATAAACAGATAATTTAGGTGATAACAGGACTGGATACCCTTGGTAGTTTCTGCCATTTTTTACTGCAAGGGAGACAACTTTAGTGACTTTCTGTTTGTCTTCCTGCTCACAAAGCCTCTCTGAAAAGGGGTCTACTCTAAAAGGAAAGAATTTACTCCTATAAGTGAGCAAATTCTTTCCTTTTAAAGCAGACCCCTTTTCTGAAGGGGCCAAATATAATTTTGGTAGTAGTCTCCCCTGAATGTGTATCCATTCTGCTTAAAGATAGTGTTTTCTTGTTTTGTATTGTCTACCAAGACGTGTTGTGGGTACTCACAGCAGAATTTCCTTGGCAAGGGCAGACAGTTCTGAGGGCAGTTGACTTGTAAAGTACAAATATTTAGTGATTATTTTGGGATTTTTTTTCCGTAAAAAACATACTTGTATATTGTGAGTACACATTAGAAGCACCTCACAGAGTGGGTATAAAGTAAATATTTTTCTTAGTTCTTATGAAAACATATGTTATGATTACTCAGTAGTGCATCTAATGGGTACCCAAATTTTTTTTTCTGGAGAATCTCAGAAATAAGAAAAATGTCAATACACTTATAAGATGGTTCATTATAAGATGGTTACAGATATGAGGCATTTTAACCCTTGTCCTGCTGAATAAATTAAGATGCCATGCCCACTTCTAATTTTCAGCCAATCAGGTTACTTGATCCAGAATGTTGCTATAAATTTGCATACTTGATGGCAAACAGTGCAGATCCAGATCGGAAGCCAACTGATCTGGATCTACACTGTTTGCAAAACAGGGTATATCCGGGTTCAGCAGGACAAGGGTTAAAGGTGAACCCCAAAAGTGTTGTATCAAAAAAAAAAATGTATAGATTATAAGAGAAAAATGATCAGTTATGGTCATTTTTCTATATAATTTATACATTTTTGTTTGGATAGCTAACGTGGTTTTTGCTTTGGACCCCTGCAGTCACATTATATTGTTATATTGTTACTACATAATGCTTTCAGGGGACACAACTCTGTCAGAATTTTTTGTTTGGATACAACACTGTTGTTTAGCTAACACAGTTTGTGCTTTGAATCCCAGCAATAGTTATAAAAAGGTTGTAGTGTATTTTCTGGTTGGAAAAAAAAGTGCCTTATCAGGAGCCCAAGAATTAACATTTTGTCTACTAACACATTTAACCCTTGTCCTGCTGAACCCGGATATGTCCTGCCTTTGAAGAAGCCAACTGATCTGGATCTGCACTGTTTGCCATTAAGTATGTGAATTTATATCAGTAATCTGGATCAAGTAATCTGATTGGCTGAAAATTAGAAGTAGGTGTGGCATCTTAATTTATTCAGCAGGACAAGGGTTAAGACACACACATTACCAGGTAGTCATAAACACCTTTAAGTGTCATTATGACCTCTTCCCTGGTGACATGGTACATATGTTTTGAGATATAAGATACAGTATTCAACCTTTTTACCGCACATACCCCAAAAAGCGCAGACAAGTAATTCCGTAGTCTTTAGATTACAGCCAGTGTACTTTTTGTCTAATTCTTTACAAAGGCATATGTTGTGGGTACCCATTTGAATTGCATCGACTAATTCAAATGAATATCCACAACATATGCTTTTATAAAGAAATCAGAGAAAACAAAACAAAAAAAACTGCAAAAACATTGCATAAGCTTCATTTGATAAGTCCATCATTGATCTTTTTTAAAGTGTATCCATAGTATAGGTGGATACATATTTTACCACAAGTTTTCCCGGTAATATTGAAAAACCTAGTGCACAGTGCAGTAATTAGGTTCAATAAGGTAGTTCCACATAGCTCTTGAATGTTTGTGTGGCTCACTGGTTAGTGCTTATGAAGTCCCAGATTCAAATCTTGCTGGAGATGGAATTCAGCTAACAACTGTACTGTGCTTCATTGCACAGAGTCTTTCATGATCACCCTTGATTGGTACTCATTAAGGGGACTACTGTCCTTTCGACATCTTTCAGAAAGTCATTTTTTGCTTGGCGCTTTAAACAGAAGAAGTAAATTTACAAACATTTGTCATGATTTAATGCAAAACCATTTGTCGTAACTACCTATGTGCAAAAAGTTTTATTCTAGTCAGTGGTTTTTAAAAAATCCAAAATTTTCCCTTTTTCCCATAGTAAAAATGAATGAAAATTATGCAGAAATTTGTAGGGTAGATAAATTGGAAGCAGTTTTTCAACAAGTTCTGCTTGTTCAATTTTTCTGAAATTTTCACAATATTGTTGTGAAACATCAATAATTCAAATTCAGCAAAGAAAAGTCAAAAATATTTACTAAGACAAAAATTTAAAAAAAAATCACTTTACTATAGAAATTGCATAGGTCAGACCAACTTTTGGCGATAAATTTAATTTTAGGGTACATATTTGAGAACAAAACACAGAAACAGAAAAGACAAATGGTTTCTGATAAGATATAGTCAATCAGAACAAAATATTTTCATTTAAGATAAAACGCCAAGCAAAAAACGTCTTTCCGAGAGATGTCGAAAGGACAGTAGATACACTTTCAGGGGAGGGGAGATCATTCTGTCAGAAATTTTTGCTTTCCTTCTGAAACGGGATCTCTATAAGAAGAAAGGGATGGGAGCAAATTCTTTCCTCTTTTCAGAAAAGGCTTGTCGAGCAAGAGTGCAAACAGGAAGTCAGAAAACATGTCTTTGTAACATTGATGGAAAACCTGTCCCCTTAGAATTGTTACGTGATACTAGTGAGCATCTACATTTTGGTATTAAAAGTACAAAAAAATATTGCAGAAGTATCGTCTTGTCTGTTGCTGTGGGTAGCAGAGATGCCAAGTACGCTTCTTGTAATTAACCCATAAGGCACCAAGCAAATTTGTAGCAGACGACATTGTTTTTATTTATTTTTTTTTTTCAGAGAAAATAAGCTTTGACATTTCATGTGAATCCTCTGCTTGACATATGTTCACATGAATTGTCAGTTCTTATTTTCTCTGAAAAATAATAATAGTGAAGAAAATAATCATAGTGTTGTCTGCTGCAGTTTTATGATTGGCGCTTTAAGAGTTAATATCAATTACAATTTTTTATGACCAATAATTTCTAGATAATGTTGCTTAATAATGATTTGTTAGTGATGGAGAAGAAGCTTGTCTGCCGGATCATCATATACCATACTTAAGCTAAATACGTGGACACCGTATCTCCTTATGATACTTCTCCTAAAATTTGAACAAGCTCATTTGATTACCTTGTAATGTACCATGTCTAGCTGACTGGCAAACACGACAAACCTCAAAAAAGGAGACAGTATGCATGAAATGACAAAGCCAATTTTCTGGGAAAAATAAGAAAAATATCATCACTTTGTTGTCTGCTGAATAAGCCTAGAGAGTGATAAAGGTTAGAGGAGGAAGTACAGCACTCTTTATTGCATACAGCCTTTCATGATCACCTATTCATCCTCTCAATATGACTTAAACAATTTGAAAGAGACGTAAAACACTAATCATCATTATAGAAGAATTGTTAAGGAGGAGCATTTGGTGATAAGTCTGGGATAATTTTCATATTTCTGCATAAATACATTTGTTGTAGGTACTCACAGAGGCGCTTCTAATGAGCTCCCACAACATATGATCTAATGCAGAACTGGAGAAAATTATCCCATAATTATCACCAAATTCTCCTCTTTAACAATTCCTCTGTCATTTTCATTTGATCTGGGTCTACACTGATTGCGCAGGTATTATACATCTAAATATTCAGGGAAAATAGCATTTTGGTTACAACAGCATTTAGTCATCTGCTAGTAAATATGCACTTTTCTTATTTCTCGGTAGTGAAGTTGCAGATATCATCATACACCATGAGTTGTTGTCTTCCTTGCGGAGATTTCCAGTACAATGTTACTGTATCACAGCTCCAGCACCAACTTTGAAGATTCATCCAAAAAGTGTTGACCTTTTTTTTTTATTTCTTCACAAAATCATATGTTGTGGTACTCGGCAAGGTGCTTCTAATGAGTACCCACAACAGATGTTTTCACGGAGAAGTAAAAAAACTGTTAACTGATACCCCTTCTTATCTAAAGCTATGCGGTTGCAGATATCATCATGCACCATGAGCTGTCTTCCTTGTAGAGATTTTCAGAATTAATGTATCATAGCTCCAGACATTCGAAAAACTAGTGGGTCACAAAGCTTCAGCAATTGCATGTGTGTGTGCTTATATCGCACATAATGGCATATGTATCAAAATTCATTGAACTAACCTAAATGGCTCCAAGTTTTGGTTCACTCCGATCTGTCAAGTTTACCTCTGATATGTACACAAATAAGAGGTGCCACAGTCTTTGTTGACAGTTACTTTTATCCTACAGTTTTTCAACATTTTGACTACAGTATATCACTGAGATAGTATTACAAATCTGGCTACACGTTTTTACATGCTTTCCAGTTCTTGGGGTCCCAAATCTTGCCTTACTCCAGGACTGGACACACCAATCCTTTATAAGTTGCTCCTTTAATGTCTTGATGAATTCTCGTAGCTTGTTGAAGCATAATTTCATTTGAAGGCGAAATTGGTATGGAAGTAAACGATCTCATTAATTGTATGCCTGAAAGAGGCCATAATTGGATAATTAAACATTCTGTTCTATTCATTATCAGATGCACAACCACTATGTCAACAGTCTTGGTAGCTACTTCCACTTAAGCTGGGTTCGGTATAATTCCCATATTGGATATGTGATTAGCATAACTACTGTTTATGCGGCTACCTGCAATAAGGCACTTTTTTTTCTTCAAAAAAGTGTTAATCTTTTCTTTATTTCTCCACAAAAATATATTTTGTGGTACTCGTACCCATAACATGTTTTCATGGTGACATAAGAAAAATATTAACCTGATACCACTTCTTATCTAGAGCAATTTGAAGTTGTAGATATCATCATACACCATGAGTTGTCTTCCTTGAAGAGATTTCCAGTTTGATTTAATCGTCATGGCTGAGGACCAGAATAAGGCCCTTTTTTTCAGACAAAAACTACTGATGTTTCGTCATTTTTTCAGGAAAACATTTTGTGGTACTCACAGGAAGTGCCTCAATGAGACACTGCTAATGAGTACCCACAACATATGTTTGATGAAGAAATAAGAAAAATATAGATAGTTGGGAGAAATTTATGAGAAAATACAAAAGATATAATGTGGATACCCCCACCCCACTCTTTTTAAGAGCTATGAATTGTGTTTAGTAAGTAAGTAAGTAAGTAAAGACTTTACTTAACGAGGGTGACAACATTTAGCAAACAAACTAATCTTCCATGAGGCCCTCAAATATATGATACAAATATATGTTACAATATTTTACAATTTTTACAGTATAAATGAAGCATAGGACATTTGACTGCTTTGAATACCAGATTTAACCTTTACCACACTTGGCTAATTTAGCAGATGACAAATTGATGATATTTTTTTCGTATTTTTCCCAGAAAAAGGGGTTGACATTTCATGCAAATTGTCTCCAATGGAGACAGTTTGTATGAAATGTCAAACCTGTTTTCTGGGAAAAATAAAAAAAAAAATATTTCAATATCTTGTCTGCTGAAATATTTACCCAGAGTGCTAAGTGTTAACACAGGGTACCCTTCTGCTGATTCAAAAAGGGCAGTTGTCAGTTTCTGGCAAAAGAATGTGCACAATACTGGTAACCACTTAGAGGACAAAGCCTGCCCAGTGAAAGTGTGATTAGGTAAACTGACCTCACTCGACATGACCCAGTTGTACTGATTGGGCCATAAAACCTCAGCAGAAACAAATAACACAAAGTACAGCTGCTATATCTTGAGAAATTCTTGATAAATATGTTGTTGTTTTCCATCAGAATATTGCAATGCAAATTTATTCTCCTTTGGGTGCTGAGAAATTGGAAATTGAAACTGATTTGAATTGTGTTGAAAAAAAAAAAATTGTCTGGCATCTCCAAAGATCGTTGATCAAAGGAAGCAAATCTTTCAAAATTTGCCTTTTCATGGAGAAATAAGCAAGGGTTCCAGATACTGTACTTACCGTAAGTATTGGGACACCTTAACTCCTTACCATACTTGTTCTAATATTATTTAGAGTCAGTTCTACCACTGTGCGGCATCTGATCTGGGTCTATACTATTTGTACAGGCCTGTCTGTCCCAATGCTTAAGGTTATTATGGTAACTTTTGTTGTACTGGCTTCTTGTGTCTTTGTAAAAGTATGTAGGCATAGCTATAGACTAGCTCCTAGACCTTGATGTCATGGTTTATCACTCCTTCCTATAAACTGATTCAATTTTATGTATGACATCTTGTATAGCCAGTCTCTAATAATTGGTCTCTGACATCATATCTCCAAGATTAGTTGCTGCTATCAAAGAGGTGAGGCAAGCAGTAAATAGTAGATGGCCCTTAGTTCATTAAGTAAATTAATAATTATAATTGATTGATGAAAATAATATTGATATCCGACTAGTAGCTAGTCTAGCATAGCTACAGATAAGTGTTTTTTTTTGTTCTTTTTTTTACTGTCCCCAACAAAATTGTTTTGGGTGCTCATTATCAGCACCTCATTTAGGAGTTCTAATGTACAACATGTTTTCAAGGAGAGACAAGATAGAGCTTTTTTTAACTGAAAAGAACATATTTTCTTATTTCTCCATGAAAACATTTGTTGTGGGTACTCTTTAGGAGCACCTCACTATGAAATTCTAATGCATATGTAAACATGTTATGGAGAAATAAGAAAACTATTATCTGGTTTATCCTTAATCTGATGCTATATAAGAAATAAGAAACATTTACCCTATTCAACAGCTGGCCTCGTTGGCTCATTCAGATGCACGTCCGACTGGTGATCAGGAGGTCGCAGGTTCGATCTTCACCAGGTGAGGCAGCATACTTTTGTAGAGATTGATCATGAAATATTTTCTACGATCATTCTCTCCTTTCAGCTGATTCAAGAAGGGTAGTTGTCAGTTTCTGGCGAAAGAATGTGCACATACTAGTTAAATGCTTAGATGACTAAGCCTAATTAGGAAAAGGTTTGGTTAAGCAGGGATCAATTTTAGCACTTGCTAACTTGCTAAATGCTAGTTAATTTCCTCAAAAAGCAAGCTGCAATTTCCATCACTTGCTAATTCTAGCAAGTTGGAAAGATTCTCTTTAATTGTGGAACCTGAGGCACTGTTGCTAAAGTATTGCAATTTCTTTTTCAAAAGCAATGACTATACTTTTTTTTTATTTTTCCCAGAAAACAGGTTTTGACATTACATGCAAATTTGCATGTAATGTCAAAACCTGTTTTCTGGGAAAAAATAAGAAAAATATTTTAAAATGTCTGCTGAAATTTTTACCCGGAGTGCAAAGGTTTAAAGCCACATTTAACAGTGTTTATAAGTATGAAAAAGCAAGTGGCTGAAAGGTTTAGTAAGTAAAAAATAATGCTACTTGCTGATTTTAGCAAGCTGTCAGGAAAGTTAAATTTGAACCCTGGTTAAGTAAACTGACCATGCTCGACATGACCATTGGGTTGACTGGGCAGTATAACCTCAACAAACAAACAAACAAAACTCCAATCAACAATTCAACATATATATTTATAACCCCTACTCCCGCACAAACTGTGTTTGAATGTGTGTTTGTATATTTTGGGGAGAGGGGAGGGTATACTGTTTTCATGTTGTCCATCCATCCATCGCCTTTACATCCATCTGGATTGAATATCACACCAGGGCCCAGTTGTTCAAAACTTAACAAAGTTGTTAGCTTATGTGATGTTAAAATTTCTATCTTGAAATATGGCAAATACATTTATAGTTTTTGCTGAAAAAATGTGAGTAGCTTTTGCATTGCAAAAACTACTCACATTTTTGCAGCAAAAAGATCAAAGTATTTGAAAACACCTTAGCTATAACAGTGAACAAATTCGTCATTAACAAGCTTTTTAAGTTAACAATGCTTTGAACAACTGGGCCCTGGTGATCTGGATGTTGTATGGCAGCAAGGCATAACCATGAAAAAGAGTGTTTGATTTCAAATGTCAACTTCTTCAATGGCTGCCCACTTTGCTTCTGTTCTTTTTCTGTTTGTACTCTAATGGTTTCCATATTGTTGTGTTAATAATGTGTGTTCCTACTTCAGGAGATGGGTGAGGTTTCAGTCAAATAAAACTTAAACTTTTAGCACGTTATGGGCAAATTCCGCAGATGAAAAATTGATATTTTCTTTATTTTGCCAGAAAATAGAATTTGGCATTTCATGCAAATTGCAAATTGTCTCCCTAGGAGACAATTTGCATGAAATGCCAAATCCTATTCTCTTGCAAAATTAAGAAAAATATTTCTATCCAGGGTTGTTCCTCTGTTGTTCCTCTGTTGCCAGTCTTCTCTGCTTATATAGCATTTACCACAACCATGTCATGTGAATTGTTGTTGTGTGTTCCTCATTGCTTCTTTCGGTGTCCCGGGGAAGGCTGTGCTTCCTGATTGTGGTGTTTCCTGGGAAACTTCATTGACATTTTTTTTATTATCAGAAAGCAGACACCATTGTCATTGACTTAAACATTGCAGGAAGTGACCGTAAAACACCCTGGCATAAAGCACCATAGCTAAAGATCAGGGCTCAGTTGTTCAAAGCCTTGTTAGCTTAACAAGCTCATTAGTGGTCAAAATGTTAACTGTTCTAGTAAGTACAGTATCTAATTCTTAAGTATTTTTGCTGAAAAAATGTGAGTAGCTTTTGCAAATGCAAAAGCTACTCACATTTTTCAGCAAAAATATTAGTGTATATGCCATATTTGTCGATCAAAGTTTTAATGATACGTTAACTAATGACATCGTTAGTTTTGAACAACTGGGCCCAAGCTCTTAACCTTTACAACTCTCTAGCAAATTCAGCAGACGACAAATATATGATATTTTTCTATTTTCTCCAGAAAATTGGATCTGATATTTCATGGAGACAATTTGCATGAAATGTCATTCTTCTTTCTGGGAAAAATAAGAGAAATATTTCAAAATGTCATCTTCTGAAAAATTTTCCCAGAGTGCTAAGAGTTAAGTATTTATATTTTTCTTATTTCTCCATGAAAATGTATTGTGTGGGTATTCATCAGAAGCAACTTGTCAAGGCTTTTCTAATGAGTACCCACAGCATATATTTTCATGGAGAAATAAGAAAAATATTTACTTGGATATATCTCTTCTCCGGAACTATGAAGTACATATGTGCTCTTCCAATGGTTATGTAGTTAACCTTTACACTGCTGTAGGCGACCTTATGCACCCAGGAGGGGTCTGCCAACTCTAAAGCCTGTCATACTTACAATATACCACATGCAACCATCTCATACAGGAGTGAACCTACTTTCATACAAACACGCCACTTTTTATTAGATAGTCGGTTGCTGGATTTTACCCACACTAAAAAAGACCGAGAATACCAAATTTGAAGCTGCCATTAATTTCAGCACTCACTTCAACAGATTGATCACGATTTCCTGGAGAAAAAGCCCATAACATCTAAATCATTTCCAGTGAGGAAGAAGTAGGAATAACAGTAGAACCTATGTATGTCACTAGTTTCATTCGCAATAGTACACAGTAGATGCTGGTCTCTTGTAACTTTTTTTTTTTTTAAAGTGTCTTAAACGGTTCCCGGTTTACACGTGACTATCACATGACTTTCTAGTCACGTGACCATCCTCTTGCCGGTAAAAAAGCCACCTATGATCAGCAAATTATATGTGAAAATTCCAGGTATATTGAGGCAAAATTAAGGGAGTAATGACTTCTCGAGTTGGGGTACCCCCTATTACAGGCCTGTTTCATTTTATTCTCAGCACGCTAAGGGTTAAGCAGCCATTGTTATAAGCACTTAGCATATTGTGGCAGATTCAGCAGACAACACATTGATGATATTTTTCTTATTTTCTCCAGAAAATAGGCTTTGACATTTCATGCAGAATTATTGTAGAAAAATAGTTCATATTTTCATATGCTGAAATTTTTACCCAGCATGCTAAACATTAGATATGAGTGAGGCTATGAGAAAAGATGTCTTTGATCATCTCTGGATTGCACATGCCCAGATCACGTGCGGTCTGATCAGAGTTTTCAGCCTCTGTGGCTCAGTCTGATGTATGTCCGACTGGTGATCAGAAGGTTGCTGGTTCGATCCCTGCCAGGTCCGGCAAAATTCATACATGGAGATTGATCATAAAATATTTTCTGTGGTCATTCTCTCCCGTCGACTGATTTAAGAAGGGCATTTGTCAGTTTTTGGTGAAAGAATGTGCATAAGTACTGGTTAACCACTTAACAATTGCTGGCCAAGAAAAAGTGTGGTTAGGTAAACTGACCAGCTCAACATGACCTTGTCAGTTTCTGGCGAAAGAATGTGCACAATACTGGTTAACCGCTTAGAGGACTAATCCTGCCCAGTAAACGTGTGGTTAGGTAAACTGACCGCGCTCGACATGACCCCATTGGGTTGACTGGGCCGTAAAACCTCAACACAAACAAACAACATGACCTTAATAGTGTTTACTGGGCCGTTAAATGCTAAACCAACAAACCAACAAATCAGAGTTTTTTGAAGCATTATAACCCTGGTCTGCTGAACCTGGACATGCCCTGCCTTTGCAAACAGTATAGATCCAGATCAGTTGGCTTCTGAAGAATTTGTACCAAAATCTTGGATCAAGTAATCTGATTGGCTGAAAGTTAGAAGTGGGCATAGCGTCTTAATTTATTCAGCATGACAAGGGTTAACATGTACCAAAGCCCATAATCAGGCTATATGCATAACTCTAGGTAAATGGGGGTGAGAGGAGTGGATCCAAATAGTACTTTCTTATTTTCTAATGTCACAGAGGCGCTTTAAATGAGCACAACATACGTTTTCATGAAGAAATGAAGAAATAAGAAAAAATATTAGTACCTTTTGTTAGAAAAAAAAAGTGTCTGGAACTGTGCAATATGGCAGCTTCACTGTTCTTTGAAATTTTTACTTTCACTTGTATTCTGAATACAGTATTTACCCTAGGTGTCAGGACACCTTATCTTCTTACCATACTTGTCCTAAAATTTGAAATACTGTATTCGATCTAATTACCGCACATATCCCTATAAGTGCACAGTCAAGCAATTCCGTAGTCTTCAGATTACAGCCAGTGTACTTTTTGTCTACTTCTTTATAAAGGCATATGTTTTGGGTACTCATTCGAATTGCATCGACGTTGATGCGATTCAAATGAGCACCCATAACATATGCCATTATAAAGAAAATCAGAAAAAATCGCATAATAATCATCAAATAAGTCTTTTTTCGATCTTTTTTTGTAGTGTGTCCTTAGTAGGTAGATACATATTTTACCACAAATGAGTGTTCGCAGTAATTTTGAAAAACCGGAGCCCACAGTGCAGTAATTAGGTAGAATATGGTAGGTCATTTTACTTCATCTTGATGTGTCTAAAATTTTGCCGCATGTATGGCGTAGACTGATCTGGGTCTCCACTGTTTGTTCAGGCCTGTCTGTCCCAATATTTAAGGATATTACGGTACTTTCACTTGTATCCTGAATAAGCATTTTCTTCTGATGGGTCTCCAGGGCAGACTTATTGTCACACTAATGCTGTCTGTTAATGGCTAAATGCAGGAACCTTGTCCCAGAATGTGTCTGTTTAAAGTTAAAACCTTTGTTTGAACAGGATGCCATGTTAATGCAGGGATTTATCTTTGTTAACCCTTGTCCTGCTGAACCCGGATATACCCTACCTTTTCAGGGGTGGTCAGGTGTTGCGAAGGTGTTGTGTATCTTACGACACAGGGGCGTCCAACTGATATTGACCTACGGTTGTACAGTTGGGCAAGGCTTGCAATCCTTGTAGCAGGTAAGGGTAGAGGTGAATGTTTTTATTTCTTCTGTTTCTTCCCTTTCATTGCTGTTCCTCTTTCTTTCCTGTTCCTCTCTTTCATCTCCTCTGCAATCTCTTCTATCTCTTTTCTCCCTTTCTCTGGGAGACGACACAAAGTGACCCACAAGGGTTGACGTGTCGTTAAACCCCAACACAATCAATCTATAGACAACAAATGACATAGCTCCAGGTAAGAGGGTTGTCCAGATGAATATTTTTCTTTTTTTCTCAAGGAAACTATACTGTGGGTACTCATTAGAAGTGACTTGGGGAGGCACTTGTAATGATTACCCATAAATGGAGAAATAAGAAAAATATCAAATATGTTTTGGTTGAAAAAAATGCCTTATCTTTGATGAATGATTTGTATATTGCTTGACATTTCGTTCAAATTGAATCAAATGTCAAGTCTGTTTTTCTGTGAAAAAGGAAAATGTTTTAAAATGTCATCTGCTGATATTTAAAACACATCTCCAGATAAGAGGGGAATCTGGTGAAATATTTTACCAGTCTGTTCATAAAAAGTGTATGATAAAATTATGGCAAGTACCAAGTGGAAGTTGTATACCCACAACATATATTTTTGTAGAGATGTGAGAAAAACATCAGCATATTTTGGGCAGAACCCCCACCCCCTTAAACAAAAATCCCACCTAATCTAGAACTATGTTTTAGGGCTTTTTGGCCATATTCAGTAGATAAAAATTGTTGATATTTGTAGCCATAAGAGCAAGTAGGTAAGTGAGTAGAGACTTTATATAAGTTGGTGGGTTGGTGGGTTGGTAAAGCTACAGGTAAACCTCCAAGAGGCCCTCATTTTGATCACAATCTCTCTGTCAATTCACAATTTTACAATCCAATTTTTTATCACCCTCATCCACACACCACTCATCCTGCCTTTTGCATGTTTAAAGTCATGAAATAATCTGTATAAAATTACACTTGTGATCTTTATGAAAATCACAACAAAAATGCCGGCCTCGGTGGCTCAGTTGGATGCGTGCCGACTGGTGATCAGGAGGTTGCGGATTCAACTCCCACCGGGAGGGCAACATTCTTTCATGAAATATTTTCTATGGTCATGGGCTCCCTTCCGCTGATTCAATAAGGACGGCCAAAGAATGTGCACAATACTGGTTAACCACTTAGAGGACTAAGCCTGTACAGTAAAAATATGGTTAGGTAAACTGACTACGCTGGACATGACCCCATTGGTTTGACTGGTCCGTAAAACCTCAACACAAACAAACACAACAAAAATGAGCAAAATGCAAATTTATGCATCTTGTCTGCCTCTGCTCCTTGACTACATACCATTTTCCTAGGTTCTCGGGTGAGCAATACGGGATCATTATGGTCCTCTTGTCTCTATCTGTAGTACCAAAAAAAAAAAAAAATTCTGTTGTTGTTTTTTCCTTATGTTTGTTGCTCCAGGTAAGCAGCTTTCTTCATCCGAAAGTATAGATATTTTTCTTAATTTTCAACAAAAATATATTATGTGGGTACTCAGCAGAAGTGCTTCACTTAGGCTCTTCTAATGAGTACCCACAATATATGTTTTTGAAGGGAAATAGGAAAAATATTTATACAGATACCCTCTCTTATCTGGAGCCACTCTGACCCAATGTATAGATTTTATTGAGGAATGGATGTATGGATGGTGTGTTATTGAGAATTTTTTTGGAGGAACGTGCTTCAGATCAGATCAACAGTTGTCTGACACTTGTTCTTGAAAACTTTCCAGTTGGTAGAAAGTGGGACACAAAAAACTTCAGTATTAACTAGAATCATAGTTCTAGATAAGGAGAGGTATCAGGTAAATATTTTTCTTATTTCTCCAAGAAAACATGTTGTGAAGAAGCACCTCCCTGAGGCACTTCTAATGAGCACTCAAAGTATATGTTTCTGTGGAGAATTAAGAAAAAGATAAGAAAGTGCCTTACCTTGAATATGATTTAGACCAACCATAATATCTTCAGGTGGGTTGTTCCAGTTAGCAGGGCTTGAATTCTTTAAAAAAAAAAAGTCAGTGGAGGGAACACAAAATCAGTACCAATTATCCAGGGTGTCCGAGCCATTACAGTTCTAATATGTTGTGGTACTCATTGAAATCTCGTTGTCGAGACCCACCTGGTGGTGCCAGTTAGTATCCACAACATGTTTTTTGCACAGAAATAAAAAAAATAAGAATCAATAGCTTTTGTTTCATATACTGCACAAAAACCACGCAGGTTTTTTTTGGGCACGTTTTTTTCTCCGTAACAGAAACAGATGTAACAATTAAAATATATAAGGAATACTCTAAAATGGACTGAAAAAGAATGAAACAAATGAAACAGACCAATAGCAGTTCTCACTGATGGTCTGTTTCATTCGTTTCATTTGTTACGAAACAGGATGTAACAGTGCAAAAGACTTGTTCAAAGCTCGTTACGAAACAGGGTGTAACGAAATGTAACAATGAAACATCATCTTTTTTTTTTTTTTTTATAAACCCATTTCTGTTTCGTAACAAATGAAACGATTAAGATATATAGGAAAAACTCTGAAACAGGATGTAACAGTGCAAAAGACTTGTTCAAAGCTCGTTACGAAACATGGTGAAACGGAATGAAACGATGAAACGTACATCTTTTTTTTTTTATAAACCCATTTCTGTTTCGTAACAAATGAAACGATTAAGATATATAGGAAAAACTCTGAAACAGGATGTAACAGACCAAAAAATTTAAAATAATCTTCATTTCACCCTGTTTCGTAACGAGCTTTGAAGAAGTCTTTTGGTCTGTTACATCCTGTTTCAGAGTTTTTCCTATATATCTTAATCGTTTCATTTGTTACGAAACAGAAATGGGTTTATAAAAAAAAAAAAAGATGATGTTTCATTGTTACATTTCGTTTCACCCTGTTTCGTAACGAGCTTTGAACAATTCTTTTGGACTGTTACATCCTGTTTCAGAGTTTTTCCTATATATCTTAATCGTTTCATTTGTTACGAAACAGAAATGGGTTTATAAAAAAAAAAAAAAGATGATGTTTCATTGTTACATTTCGTTACACCCTGTTTCGTAACGAGCTTTGAACAAGTCTTTTGGTCTGTTACATCCTGTTTCAGAGTTTTTCCTATATATCTTAATCGTTTCATTTGTTACGAAACAGAAATGGGTTTATAAAAAAAAAAAGATGATGTTTCATTGTTACATTTCGTTACACCCTGTTTCGTAACGAGCTTTGAACAATTCTTTTGGACTGTTACATCCTGTTTCAGAGTTTTTCCTATATATCTTAATCGTTTCATTTGTTACGAAACAGAAATGGGTTTATAAAAAAAAAAAAAGATGATGTTTCATTGTTACATTTCGTTTCACCCTGTTTCGTAACGAGCTTTGAACAATTCTTTTGGACTGTTACATCCTGTTTCAGAGTTTTTCCTATATATCTTAATCGTTTCATTTGTTACGAAACAGAAATGGGTTTATAAAAAAAAAAAAAAGATGATGTTTCATTGTTACATTTCGTTACACCCTGTTTCGTAACGAGCTTTGAACAATTCTTTTGGACTGTTACATCCTTTTTCAGAGTTTTTCCTATATATCTTAATCGTTTCATTTGTTACGAAACAGAAATGGGTTGATAAAAAAAAAAAAAGATGTTTCATTGTTACATTTCGTTACACCCTGTTTCGTAACGAGATTATTTTAAATTTTTTGGTCTGTTACATCCTGTTTCAGAGTTTTTCCTATATATCTTAATCGTTTCATTTGTTACGAAACAGAAATGGGTTTATAAAAAAAAAAAAGATGTACGTTTCATCGTTTCATTCCGTTTCACCATGTTTCGTAACGAGCTTTGAACAAGTCTTTTGCACTGTTACATCCTGTTTCAGAGTTTTTCCTATATATCTTAATCGTTTCATTTGTTACGAAACAGAAATGGGTTGATAAAAAAAAAAAGATGATGTTTCATAGTTACATTTCGTTACACCCTGTTTCGTAACGAGATTATTTTAAATTTTTTGGTCTGTTACATCCTGTTTCAGAGTTTTTCCTATATATCTTAATCGTTTCATTTGTTACAAAACAGAAATGGGTTTATAAAAAAAAAAGATGTACGTTTCATCGTTTCATTCCGTTTCACCATGTTTCGTAACGAGCTTTGAACAAGTCTTTTGCACTGTTACATCCTGTTTCGTAACAAATGAAACGAATGAAACAGACCATCAGTGAGAACTGCTATTGGTCTGTTTCATTTGTTTCATTCTTTTTCAGTCCATTTTAGAGTATTCCTTATATATTTTAATTGTTACATCTGTTTCTGTTACGGAGAAAAAAACGTGCCCAAAAAAAACCTGCGTGGTTTTTGTGCAGTATCTATTTTGTTTGAACAAGGAAAAAAACAAGAACCAAAAAATATATATATATAAAAAAAAATACTTGATATACAATACAATCTAAACTTGTATCAATCAAGCACCTAAGGGAAGAAAGCAAAGAAAAAAACAAAAAAAAAAACAAAGAGTTGCTTAAGACAGGTGCATACTTAATACAGGTGAGTTTACACTTATTTCTCCTTTTTATGGGACCTGAAAAACTAGCCTTTAAATATAGGTGATTGCTTAATACAGGTGGCCTTTAGACTTGTTTGATTGTATATTCCACATCAGCAAAATATGGTTTGACATTTTTCACAAGAAATGTCAAGACATTTTCTTAGATATTTTTCACAAAGTGTGCAAATGCAGTTCACTCTTTGAAAGTATTGATATTGTAAAATGATCTAGTTTGCAATTTTGCTGCTGGTGACATCTTAACCCTTGTCCTGCTGAATAAATTATGATGCCCTGCCCATTTCTAATTATCAGCCAATCAGATTACTTGATCCAAGATTTTGGTACAAATTCTTCAGAAGCCAACTGATCTGGATCTACACTGTTTGCAAAGGCAGGGTATATCCGGGTTCAGCAGGACAAGGGTTAAAAGCAAGCTAAGTTCATTCCAATAACAGTGGTTTGAGCTGACAGAAATTTACACAGAATGTTTAAATTAATGAATATCTTGAAATCAACCTGTGTCAAATAAAAACCCGTTTTTTATGGGCAACCCATGACAGCAAGGCTGGAAAAAAGTGCAGACATAACATATTCTTTGCTGCCTTTGTATTTCATAGCTGGGAACTTAAAGTTTAGCACTCAGGGTAAAATTTTCAACAGACAGCATTTTAAAATATTTTTCTTACTTTTCCCAGAAGATGGGTTCTGACATTTCATGCACATTGTTAGCTCACCTGAGCACGAAGTGCTCATGGTGAGCTATTGTGGTCAGTCAATGTCCGTCGTCCGTCGTGCGTCGTCCGTCGTCTGTCCTGCGGCGTCAACAATTGCTTTAAAAGCCTACTCCTCCTACACCCCTGGGCCAATTGACTTGATACTTGGTAGGAAGCATCGGGGTGACTTGTAGATCAAAAATAGCTAAAATCGTTCCGATCGGAAATCCAAGATGGCCGCCATGGCCGCCATCTTGAAAATCTGTTTTTCGCTTCTTCTCCTGAACCGAAAGGCCAATTGACTCCAAACTTGCTTGGAACCATCAGGGTGACTTGTAGATCAAAAATAGCTAAAATCGTGCCGATCGGAAATCCAAGATGGCCGCCATGGCCGCCATCTTGAAAATCTATTTTTCGCTTCTTCTCCTGAACCGAAAAGCCATTTGACTCCAAACTTGCTAGGAAGCATCAGGGTGACTTGTAGATCAAAAATAGCTAAAATCGTGCCGATTGGAAATCCAAGATGGCCGCCATCTTGAAAATCTATTTTTCGCTTCTTCTCCTGAACCGAAAGGCCAATTGACTCCAAACTTGCTAGGAAGCATCAGGGTGACTTGTAGATCAAAAGTAGCTAAAATCGTGCCGATCGGAAATCCAAGATGGCCGCCATGGCGGCCATCTTGAAAATCTATTTTTCGCTTCTTCTCCTGAACCGAAAGGCCAGTTGACTCCAAACTTGCTAGGAAGCATCAGGATGACTTGTAGATCAAAAATAGCTAAAATCGTGCCGATCGGAAATCCAAGATGGCCGCCATTGCCGCCATCTTGAAAATGTATTTTTCGCTTCTACTCCTAAACCCAAAAGCCTTTTGACTCCAAACTTGGTAGGAGGCATTGGGGTGACTTATACATAAAAAATAGCTAAAATCGTGCCTATCGGAAATCCAAGATGGCCGCCATGGCAGCCATCTTGAAAATCTATTTTTCGCTTCTTCTCCTGAACCGAAAGGCCAGTTGACTCCAAACTTGGTAGGAAGCATCGGGGTGACTTGTAGATCAAAAATAGCTAAAATCATGCCGATCGTAAAACCAGGATGGGCGCCATGGCAGCCATCTTGAAAATCTGTTTTTTGCTTCTTCTCCTGAACCGAAAGGCCAGTTGACTCGAAACTTGGTAGGAAGCATTTGGGTGACTTGTAGATCAAAAATAGCTAAAATCATGCTGATCATAAATCCAAGATGGCCGCCATGGCAGCTATCTTGAAAATCTATTTTTCGCTTCTCCTCCTAAACCCAAAAGTCACTTGACTCAAAACTTAGTAGGAAGCATCAGGGTGACTTGGTAGATCAAATATAGATAAAATCGATCTGATCAGAAATCCCTGCTGGCCACCATGGCCGCCATCTTGAAAATCTATATTTAGCTTCTTCTCCTGCACCGAAAGGCCAATTGACTCCAAACTTTGTAGGAGACATTGGGGTGACTTGTAGATCAAAAATAGCTAAAATCATGCCAATCGGATATCCAAGATGGCCGCCATGGCAGCCATCTTGAAAATCTATTTTTCGCCTCTTCTCCTGAACTGAAAGGCCAGTTGACTCGAAACTTGGTAGGAAGCATTGGGGTGACTCGTAGATCAAAAATAGCTATAATTGTGCCGATCGTAAATCCAAGCTGGCTGCCATTTAGAGTTTGTTCAAATGATCACGCTCAATTGACTGGCATGCCATATATCTTCTTCAAAATAAAGAACTGCTTAAATGATGATCTTTTCATTAGTTGCGATGACAGGATTGGAAAAATGTTGCATAACATCTGCATATCTGCAGTGGCTATGTCACTCAGGTGAGCGACCCGTGGCCCGTGGGCCTCTTGTTTCCATTGTTGGGAAGTTGTGAATAATTTCTTAACCTGTTTGAGGCAATTGCTTAAGTTATTGTTGATAAATTCCTCTAAAAGATTTGTTAATAATAGAACTGGGATGCTCTTGTTTTGCACAGGAGTAGTATATGAAGGTGATGACTAATTTGAAATTGCTTTGTCTCTATTGATTTGTAACAGTAACATTCCAAGATTTTCTAAGAAAATTGACAAGGAAGTTCTCAACACAGCAGTGAATTTGAATAGTGCAACTGCAGCATCAACAGGTCTGACAATCATTTTGTAATGAAAAATTGTGGTCTCTCAATATAATTTTTTCATGAAGACATGATCCTTTAAATGCACTTACATGAAGGAATGATCCTTTAACATGTTTATTTTCATGAAGGAATGATCATTTTTGTATGTTTACATAAAGGAATGATCTTTAACATGTTGACATAAGGGAATGAGCTTTTAACATGTTTACATGAAGGAATGATCCTTTAACGTGCTTACATGAAGGAAGGTCCTTCAGCATGTTTACATGTGGTACTGATCCTTTAATATGTTTACATAAAGGACTGATCCTTTCAAATGTTTACATGAAGGGATGATCCTTTAAAATGTTTACATGAAGGACTGATCCTTCAAAATGTTTACATGAAGGGGTTATCCTAAAAAATGTTTATATGAAGGAATGATGTTTTAGCATGATTACATGAAGGAATGATCCTTTTACATGTTTACATGACGGAAGATCATTCAACATGTTTTCATGTGGTACTGATCCTTCAATATGTTTACATGAAGGACTGAATCTTGCAAATTTTTACTTGAAGGGATGAGCCTTTAAAATGTTCACATGAAGGACTGATCCTTCAAAATGTTTACATGAAGGCATGATCCTATAAAACATTTACATGAAGGAATGAGCTTTTAAAATATTTACATAAAGGGATGGTCCTTTGAAATGTTTACATGAAGGACTGATCCTTCGAAATGTTTAAATGAAGGGATGATCCTATAAAATGTTTACATGAAGGAATGATCCTTTAAAATGTTTACATGAAGGGATGATCCTTTAAAAGGGTTGATCCTATTAAATGTTTACATGAAGGAATGATCCCTTTTAAATGTTTACATGAAGGGATGATCCTATAAAATGTTTCCATGAAGGGATTCTCCTTTAAAATATTTACATGAATGGATGATCCTTTAACAAGTTTACATGAACGAATGAGCCTTTAACATGTTTACATGAAACAGTAAGACAAGAATCAATGTTACTCTACTTGCAGTAGAGTGACCTTGACAGAGAGAGAGAGAGAGAGAGAGAGAGAGATTGGAACACACACACACACACACACACACACACACACACACACACACACACACACACACACACACATGTAGACAAGGTCAGCAGCTGTCAAGTAAAGTTGTCAAGTATAAATCAAAGTTTAATTCCTTACTTCGACTGGGTGATTGACATCACCTATGCCTTACTACTGATAGCAAAATTAGACGATACATTTCTTATTTTTGGTTTTCCTATAGGAAGAAAATGGGGCTTGACAGGTCATTCCTGTATTCTTCTGCAGAGCAGTTTTCACAAAAGCATCAAGCCTCATCTTCAGGAGAAAGTGTGTAAGAATAAAATCATTTTAGAGGAGTTATCTACTAATATACCATATTTACCCTAAATATTCGGACACCTCAACTCCTTACCATATACGTTCTAAAATTTGAACCAGTACAATTCACTACCCGATGTTGTGTCTAAAAATTGCTGAATGAGTGGCAAACAGTATAGACCCAGATGAGACGCCGCGTTCTGCGGCGTCTCATCTGGGTCTATACTGTTTGCTCAGGCCTGTCTGTCCGAATACATATGGTAAATACAGTAGTTAAATTTAGCCAGTGAAGGGTTTAATGCTTAGCACTGCGTAAAATGTTCAGCAGACGACATCCTGAAATATTTCTCTTATTTTTCCCCTGGAAAACAGGATTTGACATTTCGGCAAATTGGAGACAATTTGCAAGAAAAGTCAAATTCTTTTTTCAGGTAAAATAAGAAAAATATCACAAATTTGTCATCTGCTGTATAAGTCTAGAGAACAGTAAAGGTTAAATTTAAAGGCTTGGAAGTCCAGATAAAGGGTGTAGTCATCCAGAAGACAGTTTCTGTTGCGTTTGCATGAAAACATTATATGGATACTGATTGGAACTGCCTCGGCTAGGCAATTCCAATAAGTTCCCACAATATTTTCTTTTTTCATATTATCCTAATATCACCTTGGTAAACACCTTATCTGGAGCTAATAATAGGCAGAAGGCCTAAGACTTTCAGAGATCCAGATAAAAGATGTACCAAGATAAAATATTTTCATATTTCTCCACAAAAACATATGTTGTGGGTACTCATTAGAAGTGCCTCACTGAGGCACTTCTAATCAGTACCCACAACATATGTTTTCATGGAAAAATAAGAAAAATATCAATACTTTTTGACAGAAAGAAGTCCTTATCTGGAGCTGTGGAAGTAAACTGCCACTTCCTCTTGCCAAGGGGCTGTCCCTTGGCAAAAAAACCTTAAAGCATAACATTTAAATATCAGCGGACAACATAAATAAAGTATTTTTCTCATTTTTCAGGGAAAATTGGAATAGACATTTCATGTAAATTTTTCATATTTTTTTTTTTTTCAAAAAATAAGGAAAAAAAAGCATATCACAAATTTGCCATTTGCTGTTGGCATGATAAAAAAAAAATTGCGAGTGTTAAGAATGGAGGTTGTCATATTCAGCCTGTGATGGAGTACTAACGAAAAGGCCATCAGTTACTGCATGTCGTTGCTCTTTCAGACATTACTATTTTAGAATTTGTTGGTATTGGATAAGTAGTCAGTTTTCTGGTGTGAATATTTCTTTACTTCTCTTGGATATTTTGTGAATGAGGCTATTTTCATTTCTGTTGGATCTTTTGTGAATGAGGCTACCAGTATTTTCATTTCTATTGGAGGCTATTTTCATTTCTGTTGGATCTTTTGTGAATGAGGCTATATTTTCTTTTATTATCTTCTGATAGATCTTTATGAAAGAGGCTATTTTTATTTCCTTGGATTTTTTGTGAATGAGGCTATTTTTATTTCTGTTGGATCCTTTGTGAATGAAACGTGAAATTTGAATAATTTATAATCTAGTGAAGGATACTTAATAAAAGGAAGAAAAATTATGTATCTGTATGGTAAAAAGAGTTGATAATGCATATATATTATGAAAGAAAATAGATAGTTTTTGTTCTGTTACAATTACATTAGCATTTTTGCAATTGAAGCACATACAAAGTGGCTTAATCCATAAAGTGCAAAGCAAAATTTGTAGCAGCCAACATTTTTTTTATATTTTTCTTAGAAAAAGTATAGAATTTTCATGTGAATCAGCAGATGATTTACATGGAATGTCAAGACTTAATTTCTATGAAAAAAACAGCATGTTGTCTGCTACAAATTTTGCTTGGCACTTTAAAAGTTAAGTTTAAAAAAAACAACAACAAAAAACACACTGTTCTGGAAAAAAAAAAGCAAAAAACAACAAAAAAAAAAAAAAACCCAAAAAAACCCACACTGTTCTACTGTGATAATGTCATCAAAATTACACCAGTACTTGCTCTCACAGCACATAGAGAAAAAAAAACTTCAGCGCTCATACAGTGACAAAAATGAGAGAACTGGACTTTATGAACGGGAACCGGACAGAGAAAGGAAACGGAGTTGGATTTTTTTTATGAATAGCAAAAGAAGAAATAGTCAAAAGGATCATGTAAGATAGTATTGTCTTAATTTTTTCTTTTTAGTACAAGGTTCTGCCTAAATATTAATGCTAAATATTCAGATTTTACAGTACTTGTCCTAAAATTTATACATCTATTTTACTATAGGGATCAAACATGGTTTTTCATGCATTAACATTCGCCAGGTCTGTAGGTAAGGGTTGAAAACCGAGGTCGGAGGCCACGGTTTTCAACACCTCCCAAGGGACCTGGCAAATGTTAATGCATCGAAAAACCATGTTTGATCGCTATTTTTGCATAAAAGGTGAAAACATTTGCTACATTTCGCGTTATTTCTTGCACTGTTTTGTTTCGCCTTTTCACTGATGTCTAGCAAGTGCAATTTCCATGGACTATGCTCATTCTAGGGCCGGGCAGTACACATCTCGTAATGGCAGAAAATCTCTGGTCCTGGTACGACCATATTAAAAGTTGCATAGCCGTGCATTAACAGCGTGTGAATTGCCTTGTTAACACGGCTTTTCGCTGGTTAATGCACGGCTGTTAATAATGTGCAACACTGCTTTTTATGCAAATAATACCTTTTGATGTGCCAAAAAAGGCAGTTCAGCATCTGATCTGGTCAAGACTGGATGCTGTAAACTGTTACATTTTGCTCCTTTTGTAGGGGTGGGTTCTAATAAACACTGCTTATTCATAGTAACAGATAAGGCGCTTTTTTTCATCCAAAAAATGCTGATATCTTCCTTATTTCTCAACAAAAACATATGTTGTGGGTACTCATTAGAAGCGCCTCGCCGAGGTGCTTCTAATGAGTACCCACAACATATGTTTTCATCGAGAAATAAGAAAAATATTATGTGGATACCCTCTCTTATCTGTAGTTATGCTTATTAACATCTATTTTTGCTCTTGCCTGCCTGTATGAATACTTACAGTAAATGTTAGGTGCTTGGTAAATAATTTTCGTAATGGTTTTGGTGCTGTTAGAAAAATGGAAGTTTTAGGACAAGTATGGTAAATGGTTAAAAATAAGGTAAATAAGGTATGTTATAACCCTTGTCATGGTGAATAAATTATGATGCCATGCCCACTTCTAATTTTAGCCAATCAAGTTACTTGATCCAGATTGCTGATATATAATAGATTCACATACTATATGGCAAACAGTGCAGATCCAGATCAGTTGGCTTCTTCAGACAGATGCCAACTGATCTGGATCTACTCTGTTTGCAAAGCAGGGCATATCCAGGTTCAGCAGGACCAGGGTTAAGATACCTACAGTGACTGTCTTCAGGGAAAAATAAGAAAAACATGATTCCTTCATTATCTGCTGGCTGGGCACCATAGTGCAGTTGGTAGCTCATCTGACTGCAGATCCAGGGGTCACAATTGTTTGAACCCCAGCTTGGCCGCATATCTTTTGCGGGGATTGATCATGAAATCATTTCTATAGCAATTCTCCCCCTTCCACTGATTCAAGAAGGGCAGTTCTGAGTTAGAGGCAAAAGTATGTGCTGAAGCCTGTGAATAGGTGAACTGACTGGCTTGACAGGACCTCAGCAGTATTGACTGGGTCATAAAACTCCAAATCAAGCAAATCATTGTCTGCTGATTACACCTTATCATTGCTGATTATTTCCTCAGCATGAAAACAGATACCTTTTATTGTTTTCTGTTTTATTGTGTTTTATACAAGTTTTAGCTTTGTTAGAACACATGTGACACACCACCAGTGTTTTTAGAACAAGTATTTTGACATGTTTGATTAACAGGATTTATTCATTCTTTATAATATTTGAATCAATTTACACCATTAGTAAGGACAATACCTATCTCATAGGTTCCTAATTGCAATACAGATAATGGATTTCTCCAAATACCGCATTTACCATAAATATTTGGACAGCTTAACTCCATAACCCATTTTAGACTGAATAACAAGACATGTTAAGTCTCCCGAAAATAGCGGGAGGGTCATGGAAAAACAGCTTTTCTCACGCCTCGCGAAATTTTAAAAAAATCTCACGAAAAAACGAAAATCCCGACTTCGGGTTGAAACTTTTTAAAAAGTACCCTTGTGTATTTGAAAAACTCTGGCTCAATCCAAATGCTTGGAATGAATGGGGGAAACACATTAAACATGAAAAACAAAGCGTCTTGATAACGTTGTGGGATAGCGTTGTCCAAAATGAGGAAAAGATCGGCATCTCTGGGGCTTTGCTTCCTGAAGAAACCTGTTACAATAAACTAAAACACTGTAACCCATCTTTTAGATCCTAGAAGAAGCCTGGAGAAACCAGAAATAAAACGATCTGTTTCTTTTTGACAAGTTAAATCAAAATGGTGATGCGATTGAACCGCCAGTCGGGATGACCCCATTTTAATAAGCATCTGCGCGACCGTAAAAATCACTTTCCGTGAAACTTTCTTCGGGCACAAGGGGCTTGCAATAAAAAAAAAGTGGGTTCTAAAACTCGTCACAACACAAGTTACAGTTCGGAATTTGAAAAAATGTATGAAAAGGCTCTCAAAGTGTACTGCAGAATATGCAGGTTATTTAACCCTTAAACTGCCAATCACAACAATGGTCATCTGCTTTGTCATCTGCTTGTGATTTTAAAAGTCATTTTTGCAAACAGTGTGGACCCAGATCATACAGCTCCTCTAGGAGCAGTCTGATCATGGTCCACACTGTTTGCCTGTATGCAAAAATACGCTTGAAAAGTTTTGCAAGAATATTCAGCAGATGACATAAACAGAGGACATTTTCAGATGCAGGTTTTCTTGGCGTTTTAAGAGTTTATTATTGTGAAAGGAAGGTCTAAATAAAACGAAAAAAGACAAACTGCTGTTTTTATTATTACTTTTATTTTTACCTAAGGTGTATGACTGTTGCTCCATTATTAACCCTTATCTTGCTGTTCGCGACAATAGTCGTGCTGGAGGGGTCTGCCAACTCAAAAGCCTGTCATATTTACAATATACCACATGCAACCATTCAGAGCAAGTGTTCTCATACAGGAGTGAACCTACTTTCATACAAACACGCCACTTTTCATTAGATAGTCAGGTGCTGGATTTTACCCACACTAAAAAAGACAGAGAATACCAAATTTCAAGCTGCCATTAATTTCAGCACTCACTTCAACAAATTGATCAGGATTTTCTGGAAAAAAAGCCCATAACACAGTGATTTATTTACAGTTTGGCTCTAGTGAGTCCGAAGGACTCTCATGATTGAAATTCATTGAGTCCCATGATAAAATCATGAAAAAATTACATGTTTTAGAGCAGTTTTCTGCTGTATTTTGTGAGTCCAGGGACTCGCTTATATCATATTTGTGAGTCCCAGAGAAAAAATATGAGTATATGAAGCAGGACTCGCAGCTAAAAAAATCACTGATAACACCTGAATCATTTCCAGTGAGGAAGAAGAAGGAATAACAGTAGAACCTATGTATGTCACTCGTTTCATTCGCAATAGTACACAGTAGGCGCTGGTCTCTTGTAATTTTTTTTTTTTTTTAAGTGTCTTAAATGGTTCCCGGTTTACACATGACTGTCACGTGACTTTCTAGTCACGTGACCATCCTTTCTCCGGTAAAATGGCCACCTAGGATCGGCAAATTATATGTGAAAATTTCATGAAAATCGAGGTAAAATTAAGGGGGTAATGACTTCTCAAGTAGAGGTACCCCCTCTTACAGGCCTGATTCATTTTTTTCCGGCAAGAGAAGGGTTAATAGAAAGCCGGACAAAAAACTAGAACCCAAAAAGTTAGCCCGAATTTGACGTTTTGGGGTTGTATTTGACACAGAAAATGCAAAACCACATTGTTTATTTTTTTCTAGTTAACTTTTTCCGAGACTTCTCGGACTCCAGGACATAACATTATATGCATTGACGGTGACATGAGTAGAGAGATAAAAGAAGAATGACATATTACTTTAATAAATAAATATCTTTTGCTATTTCTGGAATATGGAATGTTATAGGTTTGTTTGTGTTGAGGTTTTAAGGCCCAGTCAACCCAATGGGGTCATGTCCAGCGTGGTCAGTTTACCTAACCACACGTTTACTGGGCAGGTTTAGTCCTCTAAGCAGTTAACCAGTATTGTGCACATTCTTTCGCCAGAAAAATGCTGTAAGTACAATGAAGCCCTGGTCATTGACTTTGATTAACAAAAAAAAGGCTTAGCTAGAGTACAACATCTCCTAAGAAGGTGTTTAAAAAAATGAGCAAAATTGTTATAAATAACTCTCAGAATGCACCATTTTACACCAGTTTCTTAGAAATTTTCCAGGGGAGCAAGTCCACGGATCCCCCTAGCTTGGCTTCGCGCCTTTGGCGCTCGCCAACCTGGCTCGACTGCGCTGTCTCCCTCATTTTATTTTTCAGAACTTAACATGTCTAGAATAAACTTCCCCACACTATATACTGGAAGAGTCCAATTTCATTTCAGGTATGTCAGGCTAATGATTTAGATATTCCAAGAGCAAAGGCGGCTGAACTATTTGCAAACAGTGGAAACTCTGATCAGATGCCGTATCTAGGATGCGGCATCTGATCTGGGTCTGCACTCTTTGCCAATTACCTTTTTTTGGGGTGGGGCCTTTTTTCTCATCTGTCGCATTCTTCTTCTCTTTTCTCTTTCTCTGGGAGATTGCTTGATATGACCCAATAGAGTTGACTGGGCCATTTTAACCTCAACACAACAACTGCTGTTATTCCAGGCATCCAAAACATAGAAAACTGAAATTAACTGTTTAATTATGTCACTTCTAACAGTCAGGAGCATAACCTCCACAAGAACTTTTTTACCTTAAGAACCATCTAACAGCTTCTCATATTTGGTGGATGAATATGCCACCTCTACACATCATCATGAAATATCAAAGAAAATCACAAGTGAAATGCGTGTCTCAAGAATTTAACTTACTACTTCAATGCCAAGGCATATCTAATGGTTGTTATGCCCCCAACTTCAAAGAAGTTGGAGGGGCATATTGCTTCTGGGTTGTTCGTCCGTCCTTCCGTCCGTCCGTCCGTCCGTTCATCACGCTTTTTGATGCATAGCATAACTTTAAAACCGTGAATGCTACTGTTTTGAAATTTCATATATGGATTCCTCATGAAAAAATAGCTGACACATATTTTTTTTTTTCTTGACAGGATTATGCCCCTTTTCTGAGTTATGGCCCTTTGAAAAAATATGGATGCAATCTTGTCAGCAAAATATCTCAAAAACTATAAAAGCTAGAGCCTTGAAACTTGATGAATAGACTGGTAGTGATGAGTAGACAACCTGATTAACTTTTGAAGAAATTTTGAAAAATACTTCTTGAGTTATGGCCCTTTGTAATTTTGGGCAATTTTACCTTGTCAGCAAAATATCTCAAAAACTGTTAGAGCTAGAGCCTTGAAACTTAGTAAATGGATTTGTAGTGATGAGTAGATGACCTGATTAACTTTTGAAGAAATTCTGAAAAATACTTCATGAGTTATGGCCCTTTGTAATTTAGGGCATTTTTAACTTGTCAGCAAAATATCTCAAAAACTATTGAAGCTAGAGCCTTGAAACTTGATGAATAGACTGGTAGTGATGAGTAGACAACCTGATTAACTTTTGAAGAAATTTTGAAATATACTTCTTGAGTTATGCCCCTTTGTAATTTTAGGCATTTTTATCTTGTCAGCAAAATATCTCAAAAACTGTTAGAGCTAGAGCCTTGAAAATTAGTAAATGGATTTATAGTGATGAGTAGATGACCTGATTAATTTTTGAAGAAATTCTGAAAAATACTTCATGAGTTATGGCCCTTTGTAATTTTGGGCAATTTTACCTTGTCAGCAAAATATCTCAAAAACTGTTGGAACTAGAGCCTTGACACTTGATGAATAGACTGGTAGTGATGAGTAGACAACCTGATTAACTTTTGAAGAAATTTTGAAATATACTTCTTAAGTTATGCCCCTTTGTTATTTTGGGCATTTTTATCTTGTCAGCAAAATATCTCAAAAACTATTAGAGCTAGAGACTTGAAACTTGGTGAATTGATTGGTAATGATGAGTAGATGACCTGATTAATTTTTTTGTAAATTCTGAAAAATATTTCATAAGTAATGGCCCTTTGTAAATTTGGGCATGTTTCCCTTGTGAACAAAATATCTCAAAAACTATTGAAGCTGGAGCCTTGAAACTTGATGAATAGATTGGTAGCGATGAGTAGATGACCTGATTATGCCCCCAGTTTCGAATGAAATTGATGGGGCATATTATTTTGCCTTCATTTGTCCATCCGACTGTTTGTCCGTTCATCAAGCTTTTTTTGTGCATGCCATATCTTAAGAACCCTGCACGCTAGGGTTTTGATATTTTATATTTGGGTTCCCAATGAAAAAATAGCCGACCCGTATTTTGTTTCTAGTCTAGCATGTTTATTTAAAGTTATGCCCCTTTGAAAAAAATCAGAATTAAATCTTGTGAGCAAGATATCTTGAAAAGTATTTAAGCTGGGTTCTTGAAATTCGATACAGTGAGTGGGAATGATGTGTACATTACCCGATTATATTTTGAGAGAATTCCATGAAAATATTGATAAAGTTACGGCCCTTTCCAGTTCTGCTCATTTTGACCTTGTCAGCAAGATTTCTCGAAAAGCACTTAAGCTAGGGTCTTGAAATATTATATGCTGATTGGGGATGATGTGGAGATTACCTGGTTTGTTTTTTAGGGAATTCCATGAAAAATTGATGTAGTTATGGCCCTTTGTAGTTCTAGGCATTTTGACTTTTTCAGCAAGATATCTCAAAAAGTATTTAAGCTAGAGCCATGATATTTGGTATACTGATTGGGATTGAGGAGGAGATCACCTGAATAAATTTTGAACCAATTAAATGAAATGTTGGAGTTATGGCCCTTCGCAATTTCGGGCCATTTAATGTCGTTGCTTTATTGTGTATAGCATAAGTTTAGAACCATGTATGCTAATGTTTTGAAATTTCATGTTTTGATTCCTCATGAAAAAATAGGTGATCCGTATTTTTTTCTTATCCCAATCATCTCCTATTTTAGAGTTATTTCCCTTTGATAAAATAACATTGAAATCATATATTTGTACTGTTGTTACCGTCATGGCTAAGCAGTGTTGGAGTCAAACAGTGTTAGAGTCAGGCAGTTGGGGGCATAGTGTTTTACAAACACCAGCTCTAGTTAATAGATAAAAATACATTTATGAAAAAACTTACCTTCTTGCACAAATTCAAACAAGCATATTCCTTTTCTTTTTTATGAATACAAAAAAATACGAACGTCAGTTTGTTTCACAGTGTTCTGTTTAATGCAGCCAAGAATTAAAATATCCAAATTTATTCAAATAAAAACAATATGTGTAATTTGTCAGTACCCAGGTACCCAAACTGATACACAAAACCAAAATATTGTCCATACATGTATATAATGGACTAGATACCGCTTCGTATTCTATCTGCATGTGCAAGGGGGGCTGCTATTAGTAAATTATATATGTACAGTTAATGTACATTGTATAGAGCTGTATGAAAAGCCTACTTTGTACCCAAAATATGTTCTTGTTTGAGTGAAATTTTTTATTAAAATTTTTAAAAGGCTTTATCTCCTGAACCTCCAGATGGAAGTAGTTCGTGCTTGCCTTGATGTCAGATACTGGTCTGAAGTTCTATGCAGTACCATCCCAACCCGACCCACAAGTGACCTTGAGGTCAAGGCCACAGACTTAGAAAAAATTTATGTTAAAGTTCTTTTGATCAAAGTTATTAGAGGAAAAGTGCAATAAAGGCAAGATATGCTGCCCTGCAACAGCTTTTATCATTGTTATTTTTCCCAGCATCCCATTGTAGACTGAATAGACTCTCCCACACTACATGTTGGAAGAGTCCAATATCAATTTTAGGTTTACTATGATGTCTGGCATTTATTGGACACAGTATGTAGTGTGGGAGAGTCTATTCATTCTACAATGGGATGCTGGGAAAAATATTAGATATTCTTAAAGAAAAATGGTTGAATTATTTGCAAACATTGGAGACCCTGATCAGACGCCGCATTCTGTGGAGTCTGATCTGGGTTTGCACTGTTTGCCATTTATCCTGTTAGCAAGGGTCTACAAACTACAATGGGATAAGTTAAGAAAGTATCCAGATAGATTTTTTCCCTGTTTCTCCAAGAAAACAGAGACTATATGTACTCAATAGAAGGGCCTCAACATAGAGAAATACACCACAACCTCTTTATAACACTATTGTTGGGGTCCAAAGCATAAACCGTGTTATTTAAACAACCCTGTTATATCCAAACAAAAATGTAAAGATTATATAGAAAAATGACCATTTATGGTCGTTTTTCTGTATAATCTGTACATTTTTGGGATCCATCTTTGGACCGTGTAATATCCAAAACCGTGTTCTAATGAACCATATTATAAAAAGGTTGATGTGTAAGAAGATAACCTAGTTTTGGGTTGAAAAAAAGGGACTTTCTGGACCTATTGTTACCAACTCCAGATTGTAAGGGGAGAGTACCCACAAGATGGTTTTCATGGAGAAGTGAGAAGAATTTACATCACGAAAACATACCTATATAATTTTGACCCCCTTAAACCCCACTTTTATATAGTAAAACTGGGGTTTACAGGGGTATACATTATTTTTCTTATTTCTGCTCAAAAACATAGAGTGTGCGTACTCGTTAGAACCGCCTCACTGTTTTGAACAGAAATATGAAAAAAATATTCGAATTTTTTATCTGAAAACTTTCAGTTTTTGGTTGTGAAATTTTCAGTATATTTGAATAGGCGTGTTTTCGTAATGAAGTGCTCTATCTGGAGGAGGAACTGATAAAGTAAATAAAAAATAGATGGAAAAGTGATCAGAAAAAAAAAAAAAAAAAAAAAACTAAATTGGGAAATTCTCTGTAAACAAGCATGAAGTCTGAAATCAATGCTGACCTTGATCTGAACTTCTGGAATCATCAGGAGTGAAATTAAGCAGATTAATATAAAGAATATGAAACCAAGTCATATTGGATCACATCAAAAGTATTTGTGATGTCCAGATGAGATCCCAGAACATGTCATGTGGGAAATGGGAAAAATATTGATAGTTTTGTTTCTGACATTTGCAACATATCTGGCCCTCTGTTATCCAGTGACCTTGGCACACTTATACACATGTACTTTTTTCTTTATAAACTTTGACCTGCTTCATTTATAGTTTAGAATGCTGGGTAAAAGAATCAGCAGACAATATTTACAATATATTCTTAGTTTTCCTAGAAAATAGGATTCAATATTTCATGCAGATTGTGTAAAAAAAAAAAAGAAAAAAATATATACAAAATCTCAACCTCTCTTTACTGAGGAAACTTAAAAACTATAAGAAAACTTCACATGTATTACTAATTTTCCTTCTGCTGAAAAATAAACAAAAAAAAAACAACAAAAAAAAACAAAAACAAATCTTCACACAAAAAAAAAACAAACAAAAAAACAAACAAAAAAAACAAAAAACAAACAAATCTTCATGTTTTTCTCATGTTAATGCTAATTTCACCTTTGGTACACACACAGTTCACTTGGACATGTTGATGAAATTTGATAGTCATATAAAAACAAAATAAAAGAAGTTTTAAGTTCAAGGAGTTAGTAAGATCTTGTTCCATATAATAAGTTCAAAGGTCATGGCTGCTCTGGAAGGACATGTAACATTTTTTGCACTTTTCATAGATTGGAGTTCTCCACCTGATATAATTAGAATGAATAATATAATTAGAATGAATAAATTGAAATGAAACCCCAATCAGTTGATAATTTTATCTCATGTAATTAACATATTTGGTAGAAAGAATAAAATTTCAAAGCTATTGATTTCAGTAACAGGGGAAAGGTGTGTAAAACTGAGAAAATGGACAAAGTTGATGTTAGAGCAGTCATAAAGTCCCCGCCCTCCCCCCCATCCCCCCCCCCCCCACACACACACACACACACACATACACATCCGCCCCGCCCCCCACCCAAAGGAAATTCATAACAACTTCATTAAAAGCCTTAGGGACGAGTCTCCTTCTTAAGCTGGGTGAAGAAATGGGCTGCTGAATTTAGAGAGGGAGGGGAGAGCATTGACGATTATGAACTGTCCTGGCACCCTAAACAGACTACTACAGTAAAAAAACGTTGAGCTTGTGCACAGTCTGATCATGTGTGATTAGAAGAAACCTGCGTGATGTAGCTAGACAACTAGGCATAAGTTTTGGGCAGTTCAGTCTATCTTGATCAATAGCTTAGGGATGTCCAAGGTCTCAGCTAGATGTGTCCCCAGAAAGTTAACCAAAGATCAGAAGAAGAGTGGGCTTGATATTTCTAAATATCTCCTGTCTCTCTATGGAGATGACCC
Organism: Anodontia alba; assembly: GCA_964016985.1. Classification (NCBI taxonomy): domain Eukaryota; kingdom Metazoa; phylum Mollusca; class Bivalvia; order Lucinida; family Lucinidae; genus Anodontia; species Anodontia alba. The sequence goes on along the minus strand of OZ024833.1, from coordinate 60,099,749 downwards.
CTAGGAATTTATGCATCCAGTTGTGACCCAAGATGAGACTTGGGTCCATCACCTTGATTCTGAGGCCTAAAAGCAGAGTATATAATGGAAGCACCCTGCGTGACCCCCTCCTAAGAAATTGAAGAGAGTTTCTCCAGCAGCAAGGTGATGGCCTCTATCTTTTGGGATAGTCAGGGAGTTATCATGATGGATTGAGGAAGGTCACACAATAAATGGTGCATATTATGCTGAAGAACAGAGGCAGCTATGTTAGGAGATTGTGAAGAAAAGAAGAGGAAAGTTGACTCAAAGTGTTCTGCTCTTGCAAGATAATGCACCAGCTCACACCTCTCAAGTTGCTATGGCTGCTCCTACAAAATGCAGCTTCAAGGTCCTTCCTCATTCCCCTAATTCTCCAGATATAGTCCCTTTGGATTTCTATTTGTTTCCAAATTTTTGTGGTAGGAATTTTGGAAGCAATGAAGGGGTCATAGAGGCTGTATAAAGGTGGTCATAGAGGGGGACCAGGAAGAAGGCTTCTGTTTTGGAGTGTCACGATTTGTAAAGTTGCGAGTATCAAGTTAAAATTGTCAAATTCGAATTACAACTGTCGAGTATCAAGTTAAAATTATCGAGTATCTAGTCAAAACTGTCGAGTATCGAGTTAAAATTATCGAGTATAGAGTTAAAATTGTTGAGTATTGAGTTAAGTTGGTCGAGTATCAGGTAAAAATTGTTGAGTATAGAGTTAAGTTGGTTGAATACTGAGATAAAATTATTGAGTATCAAGTTAAAATGGTCAAGTATTGAGCTAAAATTGTCGAGTATCGAGTTAAGCTGGTCAAGTATTGAGTTTAAATTGTCGAGTATTGAGTTAAATTGGTTGAATATCGAGTTAAAATTGTCGAGTATTGAGTTAAGATTGTCGAGTATCAAGTTGAAATTGTCAAGTATCAAGTTGAAATTGTAGAGTATCAAGTTAAAATTGTTGAGTGTCAAGTATAGAATCAAGTTGGTCAAGCATCAAGTTGAAATTGTCAAATATCGACTAAGTCGAGTATCTTTGTTTTTTTTTTTTTGTTTTTTTTTTGTGAAGAAATAAGAAACACACCACAACCTTTTTATAACATAAATGGTCATGTTTATCGCACCTGCTTGTAGCAGGGTGCGATATAGGCGTCCGATTTTCCGTCCGTCCGTCTGTCAACATTTATATCGAAGTTTGACATTTATGTCAAAGTTAGTATTCTAATCAACTACAAGACTAAACAACCACCAAACCTTGCATGAAACATCTCCCTGACCTCCTGACTTTGGGACATAGGCGTCCACTTTTCCGTTTGTCTGTCCGTTTGTCCGTCCATCTGTCAACATTTATGTCGAAGTTCGACATTTATGTCAAAGTTAGTATTCTAATCAACTGCAAGACTAAACAACCACCAAACCTTGCATGAAACATCTCCCTGACCTCAAGACTTTGCGACGTAGGTGCCCGCTTTTTCATTTGTCTGTCCGTTTGTCCATCTGTCTGTCCATCTGTTAACAGATCTGTTATGTCAAAGTTCGACATTTATGGCAAAGTTAGTATTCTAATCAACTACAAGACTAAACAACCATCAAACCTTGTACGAAACATCTCCCTGATCTCCTGACTTTGCGACATAGGTGCCCGCTTTTCCATTCGTCTGTCTGTCGGTCTGTTAACAGTTCTGTTATGTCGAAGTTCGACATTTACGTCAAAGTTAGTATTCTAATCAACTACAATTCTACAACAACCATCATACCTTGCATGACACATCTCCCTGACCTCCAGACTTGGCAGGTACATTGACCCAGTGACCTTGACCTATATTTTGCGCTCCATTGACTTTGACATAATTTACGTTGACATTCCAGATCTTCTCAACTATAAGGCGTACAACTACCAAATCTTGCATAGTGCCTCTCCTAGATGTACTGACTCGGCAGGTACCTTGACCCAGTGACCTTGACCTATATTTTGCGCTGCAGTGACTTGGACACATTTTGCGTCGACGTTTGATATCTCCTCAACTAAAAGGTCTACAACCATCAAACCTTGCAAAGTGCTTCTTCTCAATGTACTGACTTGGCAGATACCTTGACCTGGTGACCTTGACCTATATTTTGGCTGCAGTGACTTTGATATAATTTACGTCAAGGTTCCAGATCTCCTCAAGTGTAAGACCTCTAGCCACCAAACCTTGCATAGTGCCTCTCCTAGATGTACTGACTTGGCAGGTATCTTGACCCGGTGACCTTGACCTATATTTTGCGCTTCAGTGCCTTTTACACATTTTACGTTGACATTCAATATCTCCTCAACTGTAAGGCCTACAACCATCAGACCTCGCATAGTGCTTCTCCTCAATCAGGATGGCCACGCACTCTGGAAAACAGGGAAAATGGTGAAAAAAAAATCCCTGCAGGGAAAAATCAGGGAATTTGAAATTTTGCTGAAAATCAGGGAAAAATCAGGGAATTTCAAAAAATCTTATCTTTGTAAGGTCAAAATATTCAAATTTTATAGCTGTTCAGATGTGGCTACTGGTGGTTTCTTTCTTTTTTTGACTACCATGAAAGTAAATTAGCACATGTACATCATATTTTAGGTAAATTTTCATTTAATTAAGAATATTGTGACAGCATTGTGTATAAACATGTCACCTGACAGCATTTGAATCAGTATATGACTTCTAAAAGTAGGGGCCATTGCGATCATATTAAGGTTTTTAATCAGGGAAAATCAAATCAAATCAGGGAAAAATCAGGGAATTTGATTGCTAAAAATGTGTGGTCACCCTGTCAATGTACGGACTCCGCAGGTACCTTTACTGGGTGACCTTGACCTATATTTCGTGCTCCATTGACTTTTACACCTTTTACGTCACCCTTCCATATGTCCTCAACTTTAAGGCCTTCAACCACCAAATCTTATATAGTGCTTCTTCTCAATGTACTGACTTGGCAGGTACCTTGACCTGGTGGCCTTGACCTATATTTTGCACTCCAGTGAATTTGACACTTTTTATGTTGATATTTGGTATCTCCTCAAATATAAGACCTACAACCACTAAACCTTGCATAGTGCTTTACCTCATTGCACTGGCTTGGCAGGTACCTTGACCCGGTGACCTTGACCTATATTTGACACATTTTATGTTGATGTTTGATAACTCCTCAACTATAAGGCCTACAACCACCATACCTTGCATAGTGCTTCTCCTTGATGTACTGAATTAGCAGGTGCCTTGACCCGTGACCTTGACCTATATTTCATGCTCCAGTGACTTTTACACATTTTACGTCGACATTCCATTATCATTGGGCTGTATAATACGAAAAGTCAGTGCTGAAGATATAGCCATTAGAGGGAATGGCACTAGCCAGGAATATATGTGCCCCACCAGGCACTTTGTCTACATTTTTTTCAACCCGGTTTTCCAACTAAGCACTGCTGAGTAAGAAATAAACTTATTTGATAACCACATTCTGATTGTGGCTCCTGTGACTTTTGCCCCGGCAGGTGCGATGACGCCTTCCGCGCAATTCTTGTTCTTATTATATAATCTTTACATTTTTTTGTTTGGATACAACAGTTTTGGGGTCCACCTTTAAACCGTCTTACATCTGAAACAGTCTTATATGAACCATCTTGTAAAGAGGTTACAGGGTACCCACTGATACAGAGCTACGAAGTTAACATTTGGTGTGACACCGGCACAGTGGCTCAGTGGTAGAGCGTCCGCTTTGTGACCGGGAGGTTGCGGGTTCGATCCCCGGCCGGGTCATACCAAAGACTTTAAAAATGGTACTAGCTGCTCTTTCGCTTGGCGCTCAGCATTAAGAAAGTAGAGCTAGAACTGGTCAGCTCAGTGTCAGTATAATGTGACTGGGTGGAATATCATGTCAAAGTGTCTGGGGCGTGATATTTCAGTGAGGCAGCACTCTAAAAGTGAGCATTGAGCTCCCTGCCACATCCAGACACCGTCGCGATATGACTGAAAAAGGTTGAAAGCGACGTTAAACCCAAATCAAACAAACAAGCATTTGGTGTGAATGGTTCCCAGAATCCAAAGGAGACCATCAGGGATCAGCATGAAATGTCAAGTATTATATTTGGGGTAAAAAAAATTGGACTGCTCTCAACACTATCAAATTCTGGTTAATTTTGAATTGAAGAGGTAAAACTTTGACAATAATTAATTTGCTGGAGTAATTAATATTTCGTTATTGAACTTATTTGGGAATAATGCAAAGACAAAGATGATCAGGCCTCTGGCATGGGCTCTGGATAAAAATCCCAGAATATGGGAAGTACTACTGTATTTAACAGCAAATAATCATGACAGTAGCCGGCCTCGGTGGCTCGGTTGGATGCGCTGTCTGACTGGAGACCAGGAGGTCGCGGGTTCAACCCCCGCCGAGGTCGGCAACATTCTTTCGTGGAGATTGATCATGAAATATTTTCTACGGTCATTCTCTCCCTTCTGCTGATTCAAGAAGGGCAGTTGTCAGTTTCTGGCGAAAGAATGTGCACAATACTGGTTCACCGCTTAGAGGACTGAGCCTGCCCAGTAAACGTGTGGTTAGGTAAACTGACCGCGCTCGACATGACCCCATTGGGTTGATTGGGCCGTAAAACCTCAACACAAACAAAATCATGACAGTTATAACTTTCCTTTATACATTTCAACATTTTTTATCAGTTGTGTGTAGAGGCACCAGTAACACAGAATAACAATGTAAATATAGTCATACAGTCTTCAGAAATTTCCACAGTGTGTGAAGTGCCCTCATGACCAAGCAGTTATTGCTCCTGACTTCAGATAACCCTTGTCATGCTGAAAAAATTAAGGTACCACACCCACTTCAAATTTTCAGCCAATCAGATTTCATGATCTAGGTTTTTGATACAAATCCCATATTGAATGACAGTGTATATCCAGATCAGTTGGCTTCTTCTGGATTTACACTGTTTACAAAGGCAGGCCATTTCTGGGTTCAGCTGGACAAGGGTTAAATGAGGTTCAGGGTTCTAATCTAGACTGGTATCAGTCTGTTAAATAGAGCAGTTTCATTAAACAAATTCACTAATAAACTGCAAAACATATACACTAATATAATGTTCTCAAGTAATGTCTGTATTTTAGATAAGGGGCAAATAATAATACATATTTCTATAGGTTTACTGTAGTTGTGTACCTTGTTTATTAGAATGACTTAAATGCAGGGCCTGATTGCCAGGCTAGGTTCTAATCCTGCCAGAGATGGAATTCAACTTCTGACTTGTAGAGCACTTCATTACATAGAGCCTTTCATTGTCACATTCTTTGTCTTAATATGACTTAAAAAATGTTGAAAGGGATGTGAAACACATTATTCTATGGTTAACCACTGAGAGGACTAAGCCTAAGACTACTGTGCTTTCGACATCTTTCAGAAAGTCGTTTTTTGCTTGACGCTTTACACAGGAGAAGTAGATTTGCAAATTTTTGTCATGATTTATGTATAAAAAAATTTATTCTAGTCATTGGTTTTTCAAAAATCAAATATTTTCACTTTTTCCCATAGTAAAAATGAAGCCAAATCATGCAGAAATCTATAGGGTAGGTAACTTGGAGCCAAATTTTCAACAAGTTCCACTTGTTCAATTTTTCTGAAATTTTCACAATATTGTTGTAAAACATCAGTAATTCAAATTCAGCAAAGAAAAGTAAAAAATATTTTCTAAGACAAAAATTCAAAAAAATCACTTTGCTATAGAAATTGCATAGGTCAGACCAACCTTTGGCCGTAACTTTAATTTTTGTGTAAATATTTGAGAATAAAACACAGAAACATAAAGGACAAATGGTTTCTGATAAGATATGGTCAACTAGAACAAAATATTTTCATTTGAATTAAAACGCCAAGCAAAAAACGTCTTTCCAAAAGATGTCGAAAGGACAGTAAGTGTGGTAAGGTAAATTGACCTGGTTGGGGTGGTCGGGTGGTGTGAAGGTGCTGTGTATCTTACATCACTGGGGCGTCCAACTGATATTGGCTTACAGTTGGGCAAGGCCTGCTATCCTTGTAGTGGGTAAGGGTAGAGGGGGAATGTTTTTATTTCTTCTGTTTCTTCACTTTCATTCCTGTTCCTCTTTCTTCCCTGTCCCTCTCTTTCATCTCCTCTACTCTCTTCTACCTCTTTTCTCCCTTTCTCTGGGAGACGACACAAAATGACCCTCAAGGGTTGACGTGTCGTTAAACCCCAACACAATAACAATAACAAAAAATTGACCTGGCTTGACATGACCCTTATTAGTGGATGGGCAGTAAAACCTCAACACAAACAAACAGAAGGTTGAAAATGTGTCAGGAGTTTTACTAGTAGCCTTGAACCCTGGATGAACTCTGTACCTAACTGTGTAAACATTGTCTGGTCCAGTGGAGCATATTGTAATTATCCTAAATGTCCTTAATCCATTGTAGTTTGATTGAACTCCCCCACCCTATATATTGGAAGAGTCTAATTTTGATTTTAGGTATGTAATTAAGGCTGTATGATTAAGATATTCTTAGAGAAAAATGGTTGGACTATTAGCAAACAGTGGAGACCCTGAACACACATTTTGTGGCATCTGATCTGGGTCTGCACTGTTTGCCAGGTATCCTATTAGGGGTCTCCAAACTACAATGGATTAACTCATCGCCATATGTGTACTACAACTTGAACAAATACAGTAAATGTCTTAAAATTTCAAACACTGTATGTTTGTTTGGTGATGTTTTTTTTTCCCTAATATTTGTTTTTATGCAGTTATTCCACAAAAGCAAACAGTGTAGACCCTGATCAAACTGCTCTTTTAATAGTCTAATTGGGGTCATTTTATCAGACAATTTTGTGTACAGAATTATTCATCTCATGACTGTTTGGCACTTCATTGCACAGAGCCTTTCATTATCACCCTTCCATCATCTATGGCTTAACCCTTGTCCTGCTGAACCCGGATATACCTTGCCTTTGCAAACAGTGTAGATCCAGATCAGTTGGCTTCTGAAGAAGCCACCTGATCTGGATCTGCACTGTTTGCCATTATGTATGTGAATTTATAGCTACAATCTGGATCAAGTGATCTGATTGGCTGAAAATCAGAAGTGGGAGTGGCATCTTAATTTATTCAGCAGGACAAGGGTTAAATAATGTTGAAAGGGATGTAAAACCCCAAATTATCATGATGTACTAAATTTTAGGACATTTATTGTAAACCTAACTATCTGTCAGTGTGTCGAAAAAAATGCTGGATGAGTAGCAAACAGTGTAGAACCAGATTAGATACCAGGCATCTGATTTGGGTCTACACTGTTTGCTCAGAGCAGTCTGTCTAACTTCTCAGGGTAAATAGTAAATATGGTACCGTAGTTCTCTTAACCTTTACCACTCTATGAAATTATTCGGCAGATGTCAAATTGGCGATATTTTTCTTACTTTTCCCAGAAAACGGGATTCAACATTTCATGCAAACTATCTCCAGTTTGTAAGAAATGTCGAATCCTGTTTTCTGGATAAAATAAAAAAAAAATATTTCAAATTATCCTCTGCCAAAAATTTTACCCAGAGTGCTAAGCATTAAATGTTGAACATTGTTAAATGTTGAACATCGTATTTGTTTAAGTCAAATCCATTTGACTATGCATATTGCGATTTTCCTCTGAATGGCAGGTTAATCCTTGTCCTGCTGAACCCAGATATACCCTGCCTTTGCAAACAGTGTAAATCCAGATCAGCTGGCTTCTGAAGAAGCCACCTGATCTGGATCTGCACTGTGTCATTCAGTATGTGAATTTATATAAAAAATCTGGATTAAGTAATCTGATTGGCTGATAATAAGAAATGGGCGGGGCATCTTAATTTATTTAGCAGGATAAGGGTTAACTTCATCTGTGTCTGCACTGTTTTATTACAGATATCTTTCTGAATATTTAGGTTCAGTATTGCAATACTTGTAATCATCAGAGAATAGGAGCGGTCTGTTCGGGACTGCAGTGTTTGTTTAACATGGCACAGTGGCTCAAGTGATAGAGCATCGGCTTTGAAACTGGCTGAGCCACCAAAGACTTTTAAAAATGGTACCAGCTGCTCTTTCACTTGGCGCTCAGCAGTAACAAAATAGATCTAGAACTGGTCATCCCGGTGGCATTATAATATGACTGGGCAGAATATCATGTTATGTGTCTGGGATATGATATTTCAGTGAGGCAGCGCACTAAAAGTGAGCATTGAGCTCCGTGTGATGTCTACAGACCATAGCAATATGACTGAAAGATTGTTGAAAGTGACTTAAAACCCAACAAGTAAAACAAACAATCCTAAGTATTTAAGCTAAATATGGTAACTGTCTTGTCGATTTAGTGCTCATAAAAGAATTGATTTCGAATAAAGTGGAATGGATCTATTCTGTTTTCTCTGTTTATATAAGCCTCTAGACAAACTGGGCCATGCCAAGTGAAAATGTGTCTTTGAGCATGCGCAAAATGCACAGATTTAGATTCATCTCGCGCATGTGCAAAGTTTCATCTGGGCATTTGCTGTCCATTGATACATTCTATAGTGTCCATTATTTCTGTCAGCGGATAGCGAAGGCCCTGATCAGACTGTACGGATGCACAGATTGATCTGGACCCCCACTGCCCACATATGCTCGAAGACACGTTTTTGCATGGGGCCGCCCAGTTTAGGGATATTTGAAAGTGCCTTATTTACCCAAAATATTCAACACCATACGTCCTTACCATATTTGTTTTGAAATGTTACCAAGTCTATTTTACTATCTGTAAGCTCTTCTACATGAGTGGCTAACAATGTAGATACTGATCAGATGTCATATTCTGTGGCATCTGATCTGGGTCTGCCCTCTCTGCTCTAGTCTGTCTGGCTGTGTACTTAGGGTAAATGGTTATTCTTTTTGCATATACCGTAGTCGATCTAATTACCGCACAGTGCGCTTAGGTGTTTCAAAATTACTGGAAAACCTTTTAGAAAAGGGCACACTTTAAAGAAAGATTAGCAGATGACTTCATGAGAGGTTTATTAATGATGCTTAATTGCAATATTTGTTTCTGATTGTCTTTATAAAAGCATATGCTGTGGGTACTCATTTGAATTGCCTCGACTTGTCGAGGCAATTCAAATGAGTACGCATAACATATGCTTTTATAAAGAAGTAGATACAGATAAATGGGCTGTAACCTGAAGGTTACGAATGTGCGCTTATAGGGGTATGTGCGTTTATTAGGACGAATAAGGTAGTATATTTTTACTAGTACTCTTAAGAATTGTCTGATACTGTATTTACTTACTATAAGTGCACTGGAACCTGGTTTAGATAAGAGTTGGTGTCAGGTAAATAGTTTTCTTATTTTTCCATGATAACATATGTTGTGGGTACTATTTCAAAAGTGAAATGCCAGTATTTGGAAAATACAGTAAAAAACATGTTTCAAAGGAGAAGTAAGAATTTAAGAAATGTATTTAGAAAATGCAGTTAGAAATATGTTTCAAAGGAAAACTAAGAAATGTTAAACTCTATGCCCCCAATTATATGCTTTTCCATGTTGAAATGCCGAAGTTGGAAAGGGGCATAACTCAGACAAAGTCTGATTTTTTTCAGTAGTAAATCAGGTGATCTACTAGCTTAACAAGTTTCAAGGCCAAGTTTCAAGGCCCTAGCTCAAATAATTATCAAGATATCTTGCTCACAAGAAAAGCATTACAAATGCTCTGATGGACGGACGAATGAATCTAGTCACCCAAAAGCAATAAGCCCCTCCAATGCCTTTAAAGATGGGGGCCTGAGATACAACAGTACATAAGTATTATGTCACAAGTCTGTAACTGAGTAACCATAGCTGCAGATGCAGTGTTTTTTGTTGTTGTTTTTTTTCCAACCAAAAAGTACTAATAACTTTCTTAACCCTAGTCTTGCTGAACCCAGATATATCCTGCCTTTGAAAACTTCCCAAGAAGCCAACTGATCTGGATCTGCATTGTTTGCCATTAAGTATGTGAATTTATATCAATAATCAGGATCAAATAATCTGATTGGTTGAAAATTAGAAGTGGGCGTGGGCATCTTAAGTTATTCAGCATGACAAGGGCTAACATAGGTTGTGCCAGCTTCTGTGGCTCAGTTGGATGCGCCGTCCAACTGGAGACCAGGAGGTCGCCGGTTCAACCCCTGCCGAGGTCGGCAACATTCTTTCGTGGAGATTGATCGTGAAATATTTTCTACAGTCATTCTCTCCCTTCCGCTGATTCAAGAAGGGCAATTGTCAGTTTCTGGCGAAAGAATGTGCACAATACTGGTTAACCACTTAGAGGACTGACCGCGCTCGACATAACCCCATTGGGTTTACTGGGCCATAAAACCTCAACACAAACAAACAAACATAGGTTGAGGGTACTGATGGGAAGCACCTCACTGACATGTTTCTAATGAGTACCCACAACATAAGTTTTCGTGGAGACATAAGAAAAACATTATAAGGATACCATCTTATCAGAAGCTATGCGTAACATCCTGGGTTATCTATTGTTCGATGGTTATTGTTATCGGTCTATCCAGTTTCATACAACATGTAATTTTACTTCCTGTTGATAGGTAACCTAAGTTACTTAATGTCTGAATCTAACTTCCTTTTCTTTTTAATTATGACACTTGATTTAAATAGTAAGTACTACATACAGTGTTTGGTTATACAATATGCATGCAGTTTAGTACTATCGAAAGTTTTGTTACCCGTAATCACATTTGTTTATATTCATTACCAGAGTTTTCACTGTGTAAGCCTATATCTATGTTTTCCACTTCTTGGATATAGTCGCAGTAGCATTTCAACAGACTGGTAACTTGACATTTCCTTAAAGCTGCTACTTCGATCGCGCATTAGCATTTCAACAGACTGGTAACTTGACATTTCCTTAAAGCTGCTACTTCGATCGCAATGCAAGTTATGCTCATTATGTACGTTATGCATGTAGCAGATTAAGTGTATTACGCACTGGACTGCATAGTAAGTGTTCTGTGTGACAGAATCTGTACCTCAATTGGTAAATCATTGTTTTTTTTTGGCGAAAGAATGCGCACAATACTGGTTAACCATTTAGACGACTTATTGAAGCCTGCCCAGTAAAAGTGTGCCCAGTAAAACTGATCGTGCTTGGCATGACACAATTGGGTCGACTGGGGTGTAAAACCTCAACACAAATAAACAAAAATTGCTGGGATCCAAAGCAAAAACCCTGTTAGCTGAGGCCTAAAAAAAAAAAATGTTATGTTTCCGATTTCCCAACCAACTGTCAAAAAAATGCATCGACTATTTTTTTGTTTTTGCACACAAAGAAAAAAAAAACCCGCAACCGACCCCGGACAATCCCTGTTTTCATATACGTTCGTTAATAATTTATCCATACCAATTTTCCGATATTGTCCGTCCTCATCATTCGTTTATTTATTTCCCAGTATGGCTGCACTTTTACAAGCTAAACCAAGCACATTAGAGCAGTTTATTTCGAAGTGTGCAGCCACATCTCGGCCTAAAAAGAAATAAAAGCTGTTTAACACAGCACCCCTTTATCATTGGTATTCAAAAACGGTCAGATGTTCGGTAAGAAAAGTCAAAATATTTTAAAATTCCATTGAAAAAAAATTACGATTCACCGACCATATTTTGACTTGGAAAAAAAAAGGAGAAAAAAAAAAAGTTGCCGACCTACCGACCCTATGGCAAATTGGTGATGTAATTTGAAGCAGAACGTTTATTTTTTTAGGCCTAAACAAATGTGTTGTATCCAAACTAAAGTGTAAAGATTATATAGAAAAATGACCATGAATGGTCATTTTTCTATATAATCTATACATTTTTGTTCAGGTTCATCTCTTTTGGGGTTCACTTTTCAACCATCTTATATCCGTATAATGAGCTGCCTTTAAAAAAAGAGGTTCTAGTTCTGAAAACTCAAGCAGAAACATGTTTTCAGATAAGAAAAAAACATGAAGAATTCTTTGAGGGAAACAACCAGGTTTGCAAAGGGAGGCAATTAAGCATATCTCTTTGCAAAATTTGTTATTCCCTATTGCTTCATTGGTGAGTAGAGGTCATACTTTAAGTCTCATTTTTATTTTTTGTTAAAATTTAAATTTTAAGACCATTTACCATATGGTGTATTCTCATTTCAACCATTTTGAACAGCCCACACGGGCAAGCATTAGCTCTCCCTTCTTGTTTGTTTGTGTTGAGGTTTTACGGCCCAATCAACCCAGTGGGGGCATGTCGAGCATGTTCAGTTTACCTAAGTTCTCTAAGCGGTTAACCAGTATTGTGCACATTCTTTGGCCATAAACTGACAACTGCCCTTCTTGAATCAGCGGAAGGGAGAGAATGACCATAGAAAATATTTCATGATCAATCTCCACAAAAGAATGTTGCCGACCTTGGCGGGGGTTGAACCCGCGACCTCCTGGTCTCCAGTTGGACGGCGCATCCAACTGAGCCACCGAGGCCGACTATCTCCCTTCTTGTATCAAGAGATCCCTAGTTTGAATTCTGCAGGCTGGAGGCAGAAGAATTCAGATGACTTTATAACACAGTGCTTCATTGCACAGGGCCTTTCATTATCAACTCATATGACTTACCATAATAACCTTAAGTATTGGGACAGTTAGGCTTGAGCAAATAGTGTAGACTCAGATCAGATCCCACAGAATGTGGCATCTGATCAGGGTCTGCACTGTTTGCCACTTGTTCAGCAATATTGTAGACGCATCAACAGGTAGTAGAATAGACTTGTTGAAGATTTAGAATAAGGATGGTTAGAATTGAAGTTGTGGCAATTCTTAGGATACATACGATAAATACTTTTGAAAGAGACATATTCATCTATTTATTTGTATGGGTTCTGTCTGAGCACAGACATTCTCTTTCTGTAGCTTGACAATTAAATCATTCATTTCTAATTTATTATTGTTGGCATTTTTTACAGTAATTATTCTAATAATGCCCCTCTCGCTAATAAACAGCAAGATCATACCTTAGTCAACCAGCTTCCCAGAATTATCTCTTTGCATGCTGGGTAATTTTGCATGCTTTTTATATATAGACAACTCTTGCTTGTTTGGTTTTTGAATTATCTGCCCTTGACTTAGTTCCAAAACGGGCCATAACCGTATGGAATATATTTATGAAACTTTACAGGTGCATGCATGACATTGAGATGATGTGTCGTGAAAAAGGAAGACAACTCTTGCTTGTTTGGTTTTTGAATTATCTGCCCTTGACTTAGTTCCATATAGTAAACCGTGTGTGGGCCATAACTCCTAAACCATACGGAATATATTTATGAAACTTTACAGGTGCATGCATGACATTGAGGCGATGTCTAATGAATATGGAAGACAACTCTTGCTTATTTGGTTTATGAATTAACTGCCCTTGACTAAGTATGTTCCATACGGTAAACCGTGTGTGGGCCATATCAACCTTAATAATAACTTCATGCTGTACCTGTCACAATTACATATGTAACCTTTTTCTGAATGGCATTTGGCGGGGGCATCCGTGCCCTATGGACACTTTTTCTAGTTTGTCATCTGTGGCTTTTCTTTTTTAAATTAACTTTTTCAATAAAATCTTTCGGGATCATCAGAGTGTCAAACAGTTTGGATCCAGATCAGGCCTGACAAAATGTCAGGCCTGAGCTGGGTCCAGTCTGTTTGCAAAGGTTATCAGCAAATGGCAAAAGTTGCCACTATTGGGGAAAGAGTTAATTCCCCTTCACAGTTACCAAAATCGTTCCTCCACACTTTAAGAAAAAAATTAAAAACTTTGCTGTGGACATGCCTAACCGATATTGAAACCAGCTTGACATGACCTTAATGGGTTGACTGGGCGGTAAAACCTCAACTAAAATTCAAACTGATACTGAGTTTATTTTTCTTAAACAGTTGAACTAAATATGTAAATATGTAAAATCAGAGGCTTATAGTTGTATTAACTAGAATTATAAGCTGCTGATAAAATAAGTACCATATTCAACGTAATTACCGCACTGTGCACTTAGATTTCTCAAAATTGCTGGGAAAACTTGTGGTAAAATGTATCCACTATAGGGTACTCTTAAGAAAAAAAAAAGATCAGCAAAGGACATATCTAATGATGCTTTTGCGATGTTTGTTTTTGTGTTTGTGTTTTTTTTCTGATTTTCTTTAGAAAACATATGTTTTGGGTACTCATTTGAATTGCATTGACAAGTCGATGCAATTCGAATGGGTACCCACAGCATATGCCCTTTTAAAGGAGACAAAGTACTCTGGCAGTAATCTGAAGACTACGTAATTACTTGACTGTGCGGTTATAGGGGTATGTGTGGTAATTAGGTTGAATACGGTAAATAAATTGTAGCAGAGGACAATCTGTTTTTTATAACTTGCCACACAATAGTAGCAGAGTATTATGGTTTCTCGTTGGTCGTGTCATTCTGTGATACATCTTGTCTGTCTGTCCATCTAAATTTTGTCAGCTTGTCGATCTGTCAATTTTTGACAGTTGTCTTCCCGCCATAGGATAGTTGCGGTGATATTATCGTTTCACATTTTTATTCTATTTTATAGAGAAAAAAGCTTGACATTGTCTGTCATTATGCTTATATAAAATGTCAAGCCTTATTTTCTGGGGAAAAGAATAAAAAAAAAAAATGTATTTCAAAATGACATCTACTGAAAGGTTAAAAACTAAGTTTTCTTGTATTAAATAAAAATACTTGATCACTATATAAAAGTGATTGTCAACAGATTTATCTATTATACCTGTGTTGTGTTTCTTTTTTCTGGGACAGTTTACTGTGTACAAATATAAGTCATAATAATTTTTGCGTCATAATACACCTGTGAATATTGACACGTGAACGTATATTTATTGAGTGAACCTGGAAATAAGTGCTAACAGGCTCACTGGGATAACTATAAAAAGGTATGTTTGGGGTTGGTTTGATGAGGGGTGGGGGGACAGAGTAAGATTCAGGTGTTGTGTGAGGTGGCTAAAAGTGTAATAAAAGATATTAACTGGTATATTTTATACTGGTTAGCCTGTAAGAGTCACTTCCCTTGGATGTAGTTTAAATATCAAGGTCACAAGGCTAAAGATAAGAGGATAATATTTTTATGCACAGACAGTTGTAATCCTAGCCCCCATGGGACTTAGCAGGGACATTGATTTTTCAATCTTCAAAGCCTGGATGTATGCCTTGCATTGTGAGGGACAATTTTTTTTTTTTTTTCAAATCCCAGTTAAAATCCCCTGTCCCAAAGGACTACATTCTGTGAATTTGTGTCAATTAAACAAACCATTGACCAAAAGAATATCTGTTTAAATGTATACAGCCTGATATAATGTGAAGTGATTGTCTTTAGAAAAGTTAACCATTACAGCACCAAGCAAAATTTGTAACAGAAGATATTCTAATTTAAAAAAAAAAAAAATCTGGAAAAAAATATTGACATTTCATGTGAATTGTCTAATGATTCACATGAAATGCTGACTTATTTTCCCTGAAAAGTAAAAAAAAAAAAAAAAAAAAATCACATGAAATGTCAAGACATTTTGCCAGAAAAGTAAAAAAAAAAAAAAAATCTAAATGTCATTGCTGTTTTGTAATTGGCACTTTAACCCTTGTCCTGCCGAACCCGGATATGCCCTGTCTTTGCAAACATTGTAGATCCAGATCAGTTGGCTTCTGAAGAAAAATCAACTGATCTGGATCTGCAATGTTTGTCATTAAGTATGCAAATTTGTATCCACAACCTGGATCAAGCAATCTGATTAGCTAAAAATTAGAAGTGGGTATGGCATCTTAATTTATTCAGCAGGACAAGGGTTAAAATTGTGTACTTAAAAAGACACTGTATTTGACAGACATTCCTGGACAAACAGTGTATATAGATCCAGATAAAGGAGGTTTGATCAGGGTCTACAGTACTGATCGTTTTGTTAAGATTATCCCGCCATTTGAGATCGCATTAGATATGCTCAAGTAGATTATTTAAACCCCAGCACACAATAGTGGCTGGGTATTATGGTTTCACATTGGTCGTCCATGTGTTTGTCCATCTGTCTGTCGTTCATCAGTTTCAGGACAAAAACTGGAATGACTGTGAATGGATTTTTACCAAACTTAGTATGTGCATAGATATCATGGAGATATGGTTGGGATAGCTAATGAGCAAATTTTGTTGTTTTTACATAGTTACCTAACCGGGACACATCCATGTTTTCGTTTTTCGGAAGATAAATTGAGTAAATTTCAATGGATTTTCACCAAACTTTGTATATGCATTGATATTGTGAAGATCTAGTTGAGATTGCTAATGGGGAAATTTTGTCAATATTTGACAGAGTTATCTGCCCATGACACATCTGTATTTTTGTTTCAGGACAATAACTTGGGTAAATCTCATTGGGGTTTTTGCCAAACATAATATGTTTGGGATTGCTAGTGGGTACATTTCGTCACTATTGACAGAGTTATCTCCCCATGACATGACAGTGGCAGGGTATTATCTTTTCATTTAATCAGAGTTTAGTATGTTTGGTAAGGGTGTCCAGATAAGAGAGGGTATCACGTTAATATTTTCCCTATTTTCCCACGAAACAATTATTGCGGGTAGTTTCTAGAGAAATAAGGAAAATATCACTTTTTAGGAGGTTGAAAAAAGTGCCATATGTGGAGCTATGGTTTCACTTTTCTTTTTTTCCAGAATCTTAAAAGTTTACACATATATCACTTTGCATGCTAGGTAAAAAATTCAGCAGACGACATTTTCAAAATATTTTTCTTATTTTCCTAGCAAATAAGATTTGAAAAATAGGAGTTGGAGATTATTAAGGAGGAGTTTTCAGAGGAATTGTTAAGGAGGATTTTTTAGTGATAATTCTGGAATAATTTCTCCAGTTCTCCATAAAAACACATGCTGTGGATACCCAGAAGTGCCTCACTGAGGCACTTCTAATGAGTACCCACAACATATGTTTTTATACCCCCGCCATTTTCAGTGGGGGGCATATAGTATCACTGCTGTCGTACGTATGTCCGACCCGTCCCGTAAGTAACAATTTTGGTTTCCGTGCGATATCTTTTGAAAGGATTGGTGTATTGGATTGAAATTTTATACACAGGTATATAAACATAAAATGTAGGCCAAGTTTGATTTAGGGTAAAATCCACCAATTATTTTGGGAGTTATGGCCCTTTTCAACTTCCAAAAATTTTCAACTTTGAAAAATGGTTTCCGTGGGATATCTTTTGAAAGGATTGGTGTATTGGACTAAAATTTTGTACACAGGTATATAATCATAAAATGTAGGTCAACTTCGATTTAGAGTAAAATCCATCTATTATTTTGGGAGTTATGGCCCTTTTTCAACTTTGAAAAATGATTTCCGTTCCATAACTTTTGAAAAGATTAGTGTATTGCATTCATATTTTATACACAAGCATATAATTATAAAATATAGGTCAGATTCAATTTAGGGTAAAATCCACCAATTATTTTTGGAGTTATGGCCCTTTATCAATGTTGAAAAATAGTTGTAAAATGGTTTCCGTTCGATATCTTTTGAAAAGATTAGTGTATTGGATTCAAATTTTATACACAGGTATATAATCATAAAATGTGGGTCAAGTACGATTTAGGGTAAAATCCACAAATTATTTTTGGAGTTATGGCCCTTTTTCACCTTTGAAAAATGGTTTCCGTTCCATAACATTTGAAAAGATTAGCAAATTGGATTCATATTTTATACACAAGCATATAATTATAAAATATAGGTCAAGTTTGAGTTGGGGTAAAATCCACCAATTATTTTGGAGTTACGGCCCTTTATCAATATTGAAAAATAGTTAAAAAATGGTTTCTGTTCGATATCTTTTGAAAAGATTAGTGTATTGGATTCAAATTTTATACACAGGTATATAATCATAAAATATATGTCAAGTTGGATTTAGGGTAAAATCCACCAATTATCTTTGGAGTTGTGGCCATTTTTCAGCTTTGAAAAATGGTTTCCATTCCATAACTTTTGAAAAGATTAGTGCATTGGATTCATATTTTGTACACAAGCATATAATTATAAAATATAGGTCAGTTTTGATTTAGGGTAAAATCCACCGATTATATTTGGAGTTACAGCCGTTTTTCAACGTTGAAAAATAATTTCAGTTTGATATCTTTTGAAAACATGAGTGTATTGAATTCAAATTTAACACACAGGTATATAATCATAAAATAGAGGTCAGGTTCCAAGTAGGGTAAAAACAACCCATTATTATAGGAGTTATGGCCCTTTTTCACTTTCAAAAGATGTTTTCCTTCTGATATTTTTTAAAAAAAAGATTGATTTGTCCCTTTTTTCAACTTCATTTTTTGCAAAATACCTGCGTGTGGTTGAGGATGGCCCTGGGCCAGGGCAACTGTGTCATACTGACACATTTCTAGTTATTGACCTTTGTCTGTGCAACTAGCATGTGTAATTATTATTTCAGTTAACATTTAAAAAGAAAAAATGAAGTCCTGCAGAGGTGAAAGCTATTATCATACCAGTTTCTCAAAGAGAACTAGATTGTATTCCTGATAAACTCTCAGTCAGTAGCCAGTCAGATGATTCGAACCTGCACACTACATGTTGCACACCTATACTGGGGAGCTGATAGCCCTGTTAGTAGAATTATAAGCCTCTGGCACTGCTTATTGACCAGCCTCTGGCACTGCTTATTGACCTGTCTTGTTTTCCACTGAAGATTTATCTTGATGTTTAACCCTTTTTAGTCCGGAGACCCGTAAGAGGGCAATTGGCAAACAGTGCAGACCTAGATCAGACGCCGAAGAACGCAACGTCTGATCAGCGTCTCCACTGTTTGCAAATAGTTTAGCCATTTTTCTTTTGGAATATTTTACATAGCCGGACGTATCTAAAATTGAAATTGGACTCTTCCAATATATAGTATGGGAAAGTCTATTCAGTCTACAATGGGTTAAGAGGCATTGGTACACCTGGTAGATTTTCCAAGATTTTTTTACAAGGGGGACAACTATTGTGACTTCCTGTTTGCATTCATGCACACCATATCCCTTCTGAAAAGGGATCTTTTTGAAAAGGAGAGAATTTGCTCAAAAGAGTAAATTTCTTCATTTTAGAGTAGACCCCATTTTGGAAGGTAAGCCAAACAATTTTAACAGAGTTGTCTGCCCTGAAATGATCAGTGCCCCATAAGGAACTTGATAACTATGTAAATTTATGCCATCTTTTATAAGGAAATGAAGTTTTTTGAAGGCATATTTGATGATTAAGCTGGGATAATCTTCACAGTATATATCTCCATAAAAATGTATGTTGTGGGTACTCATTAGGACACAGGCCTAGATAAAAGTGGGTATCAGGTTAATATTTTTCTTATTTCTCCATGAAAACATATGTTGTGGGTACTCATTAGAAGTGCCTCAGTGAGGCACTTCTAATGAGTACCACAACATATGTTTTCATCCATGAAAACATATGTTGTGGGTACTCATTAGAAGTGCCTCAGTGAGGCGCTTCTAATGAGTACCACAACATATGTTTTCATGGAGAAACAAGAAAAATATCAACACTTTTCGATTGAAAAAAGCGCCTTAACTAGAGCTATGATTAGGAGTGCCCTGCTGAGGAGCTTCAAGTGAGTACCCACAACTTATGTTTTAAGGGAGAAATAAGAAAAAATTATCTGACAATTATCAACAGTATACTTCTTAATAACTCCTTTGTTTATATTTTGTTTTTCAGGACTTAAGTCAGTTTGCAATGCCACTGATGGAGACAGGAGGAGATCCACCTTCACCACTGAACCCCCTAATGGCATCACTTGACAGTGTAGACGGGGAGTTCAGGCCGCGCTCAGGGTCTACGGGTATACGGGGACTATTTTCTAGCAAGGGGAGACACAGAAAAGCCTCGGGCGAGGAACAAGTCTCTAAAGGCAATTCACCTTCCACTTCATCAAAAGTGAAAAACTTCTTCGATTCAATTCGACCACGCTCAAAGTCAGATTTATCTGGTGTTAAAAAACCTAATAAAAAGGCCATTCAGGCCGCTAGGATGCGTATGGATCAATCAATGGACGAGTCATCGTTGAGTAGTGCCTTAAATAATGGTGACGTAAATGTGTCTATACCAACCAATACCGCTGTACCACCGGGGGCACAGGGTAGCGCGACCCCGATGGGACAGATTCTTACCGGACAGCTCACAGTGCCAAATTCGCGGGTCCGGCATCAGTCGGGCCCACCTACAGGAGTGGATCAGTTTTCAACCCGATATCGACCGAGGGCGATGTCAGATTCAAAACAGCAAAGACCCACTAGAAAAGTCTTAATACACCAGGTAGGAATGTTTCTGTTTCAAAGACAGAAGTTACATTAACAAAAAAGTTCATTTAGAGTCAAGAGGACTTGTTAAGGAGGAGTATTTGGTGATAATTCTAAGATACTTTTCTCATTTTCTCCAAAGAAACATATGTTGTGGGAACTTGTAAGAAAAGCCTCACTGAGGCACTTCCAATGAGTACCCACAACATATGGTTTTATGGAGAATTGGAAAAAAATTATCTCAGTATTGTCACCAAATTTTCTTCCTTAATAAGTCCTCTGATCTGAGTCTTTAGGTTCAAATCCCATCAACTTTGGATTTATTCATAATGCTGTATTACATACTCCAGATAAATATTTCCTTATTTCTTCATGAAAACATTATTACATGTATGTTGTGGCAAGAGCTTTTGGTTTTGGGTACTTATTAGCAGTGATTAAGCCGGCCTCGGTGGCTCTGTTGGATGCACATCTGACTGGTGATCAGGAGGTTGGGGGTTCGACCCCTGCTGGGTTGGCAACATTTTTTCATGGAGTTTCTACAGTCATTCTCCCCCTTCCGCTGATTCAAAAAGAGCAGTTGTCTGTTTCTGTTGAAAGAATGTGCACAATACTGGTTATTCGCTTAGAGGACTAAGCCTGCCCAGTACAAGTGTAATTAGGTAAACTGACTGCACTCATCATGACTCCACTAGGTTGACTGGGCCATAAAACCTCAACACAAACAAAATAAGCAGTGATGCTGCTGCAGGATGCTTATTATATAATGAGCACTCACACCATATGTTTTCATGCAGAAATAAGAAAATACGAGGGATGTTCGAAATGAATTGCTTATTGTCCTCTAGCTCGATATCCACGTGAGGCACGATAAAAACCAATACATACCTGTATAGGGCTATTCAATATCTACACAATGGTGTATAAATTTACATGTTAGACTAAGAGTAAGACATAAAATTTGCCATTTGAAGACACGCAGTCATTGACCACTGCAGTAAAAATGGTTGGTAGAAGCGTCGACAAAAAAGATGAAATACAGGCTTACATCAAAGCTTGCTCAAAACTTGGTTGTTCTTTGAAGAAGCTGATGACTGAAATTTCTACTGCTTTTGGACCTTCTTGTGTGTCTTATGACACAGTTCGGCGGTGGAAAAAGAAATTTGAGTCTGGTGTAGAGTCCATCAAAAATGCACCGAAATCAGGTAGGCCAAAATCTGCATCTCGTAAAGAAATCGTTTCCAAAGTAAAGGAAATCATTGAAGGAGATGCCAGATTTACAGTTCGTGATATTGCACGAAAGGTAGGCATATCACTATCAACGGTTCACCTTATTTTGAAGAAGCATTTGAAAGTCAGAAAGATTTCTGCTAGATGGGTGCCACATCTGTTGACTGACGAGCAAAAGAGGCAATGGGTTAAAGTGGCCAAAAAGCTGCTTCAAATGTTTCCAAAATATGACAAAAAGCAGTTTGCCAATGTCGTCACAGGTGATGAAACCTGGGTCCATTATTTTGAGCCCGTCAGAAAGGTTAGCAATAAGATCTGGGCCACTAAACACAGCAAACGCCCAATAATTGCCAAACGTTCTTTGAGTACAAAGAAGGTTTTGTATGCAATCTTCTTCTCTGGTGAAGGAGTCGCAATAAAAGTGCCAGTGAAAAAGGGCAAAAACATCACCGGAAAGTACTACAAAGACGTAGTACTGAAGAAACTGAAAAAGTATTATCAGAAACGACGCCCTGCCACTGGTTTTAAACATGTCCGTCTTCTTCATGACAATGCCCCAGCTCATACCTCCGCAATAATTACGGCGTTTTTGAAGAAAGAAAAAGTAACTGTTTTGCCTCACCCCCCCGTATTCCCCAGACCTTGCCCCATGTGATTTCTTTTTATTTCCGAAATTGAAAGCATTCCTTGCTGGGCGGAAATACCAGTCCTGACAGGCACTTGGATCTGCCATTCATCAGTACCTTATTACTGTGCCCAAATCAGCGTACCGTGACGCCTTCAAGAAGTAGATACATCGGCTGAAACTTTGCATTTCTAGCCACGGGGAGTACTTCGAGGGCATGAAATGAGTACTTTTGGGCTAACTTGAAATTTGAAGTCTCCAGATAGAAATAAGCAATTCATTTCGAACATCCCTCGTACAACAGTTTTATATTGCAAATAGCATCATATCTAGAGCTTTTAACCCTTGACCTGCTGAATAAATTAAGTAGCCACGCCCACTTCTTCTTTTCAGCAAATCAGATTACTTGATCTGGATTGTTGCTATAAATTCAGATACTTAATGGCAAACAGTGCAGGTCCAGACCAGTTGGCTTCTTCAGAAGTCAGCTGATCTGGATCTACACTGTTTGCAAAGGCAGGACATATCTGGGTTCAGCAGGACTAGGGTTAATTTATATAGCCTGTACCTTTTCATACAACCATACTGTGTCAGCTATGAATGACCTAAATGGTGTTTGTAAGTCGCAAACTTGAGTTTTGAACATTAGATTTTGCTCATTTGCTTGACTAACATTAATGGTTTTAACTGGGCTAATTCCACAGATGACAAATAGGTGATTTTTTTTCTTATTTTGCCCAGAAAACAAGATTTGACATTTCATGGAATGTTTTTCTTTTGGAGACAGTTTACTTGAAATGTAAAAACCTGTTTTCTGGTTTCTGGGAAAATAAGAAAAAATATTTCGAATTGTTGTCTGCTGAAATTTTTACCAGAGTGCTAAGTGTTAAAGGGCAAATACGAAGGTTTTAATTCTACTAAATATTTAAGGGCACTTCAGTAAGGAGGTGACTGCCGAAAACCGCATCAAATTATCTTAAACGGTTTCTGAAATATTGCGATTTGAAATTTGATATTTAACATCCAAAATGATTGAATTCAGGCTGCCGCATTAATATTCATGGAGCCCTTTTATGACATCATAAGGGAACAGTAAAATTTTAAACTCTTTTAAATTGCCAATATTTTTTGCTTTTTAATCTGCATCAATTCAGTTTTCACATTGTTTAATTTATTCAACTTCTTTAAACTAATATACATAGAAATTTAACTCTTATTTTCAATTTAAAGTGTTACATTTCAAATTTAAAAATTTCATTTAAATAAGTTAAAATCCAGCTACAATGCTTAATAATTAGCCAAAATTGACTTTTTTGGTATTCATTTATATGAAAATATTATGCACCCAAAATTCACTATTATTAGAAAAAAACTTACGAAAAATTAATATTAGTCAAGTTTTAAACATTTTAAAATTTAGCTTTAAATTTAAATAACTGATTAAATTTTGAGTTAAATTCTCTATTCATGGGCTTATTTGTGGACAGAAACCAATATCAATAATGGTTAAGGAGAAAAACTATGTAGCATATAAGGAAATACAGAATATTCCTGTTTAAAATTTCAATTTAAAATTTAAGTTCCACTATGACATCACAGAATATTGCATTGTGGGCCTTAATCAATACACAATCCAAGGGAGGTTACTCTAACAGGAAAAAAGGTAGGTATCGTAAATTAATCACCATAACTTTTGATTGGATTGGAATTTTTTGATGGGGTTTTCAACAAAATAATTCTCTTAAGGCATTCTATCAACACCCTGAAAACCAGGCATATTTTAAATTTCTTTGTATTTGCCCAAGTTTGGCAGGATTCTTTTTACAAGGTTCAACATCATTTACCTTACACAGAGCCTTAATGATGTTACCTGCTGAACATAAGCCCAGAATGACTGAAATGTTGTTGATGGGATTAAAACAGAACAGTAGCTGTCCACTTTTCCATATTCCGGGATATACTGTTATAAGGGAGATAAGCAATCCTGTCATAATTAGAACTGATTGTGTTGGTTGTTATTATTTCCCTTCTATCACTGAAGCAGGCTAATGACTGTTGCAGTGATAATTGGACAGACATGCCTGTGCAAACAATGTGGACCCTGATTAAACTGCTACTTAGAACATTTTCATTTTCAGAAAGCTCTTTTTAGGCATAACTGGACTTTATATCTCCAGATATGAGGAGTCTTCAGATAAATATTTTTTTATTTCTCCCTGAAAACATGTTGCCTGAGATATTCATCTCCTTTCCCCT
The DNA here is from genome assembly GCA_964016985.1 of Anodontia alba. NCBI lineage: Eukaryota > Metazoa > Mollusca > Bivalvia > Lucinida > Lucinidae > Anodontia > Anodontia alba. The sequence continues at coordinate 60,075,206 of OZ024833.1, read as the reverse complement.
TCATGAAAACATGCCTGTTTAATTTATGTAGTAAAACTGAGGTTTACAGGGGTATACATTATTTTTCTTATTTCTGCTCAAAAACATATATTGTGGGTACACATTAGAACTGCCTTAGTGAGGCAGTACTAACATGTACCCACAATCTATGTTTTGAGCAGCAGTATGAAGAATATCAGATTTTTTTGGGTAAAATTTTCAGTATATTTGAATAGGCATGTTTTCGTAATGCTGTTTCTTGCTAGAATAGGAAAAAATATTTTAAAATTTCATCTGTTCATATTTAAAGGTCAATTATAAAGGTGCTCAATTCTTTAAGAGCAGGACAGGCCATTTTGCAAGGAAGAAAATGCAACAAACTTATCAAATTAACTTTATTTGTTTTGGTGATATAGTGACCTCATTAATATTCATGAGGTCTTTGATGATGTCATACCTGAACATTGAAATTTTAAACTTTTTAAATATTGAAATATCTACTATTTTATAAAAGATATTATTTAAATTGGTATCTTTCTGAAACAGTGACGCTAAAGTGAAGTGAAATGATATGTGCAAACTACCTATAAAGAGCGAGGAATTTAAAATTTAAATAACTTTAAAATTTATTTCAATTTGGATTTTTGCAAAATTAATGTTTAATGGTAAAAAGTGCCGCTAAAAGTGTAAGTCAGTTTAATAGAATTTTTAGTCACCATTTTGGCACCCCTGAATATCCAAAAACAAAAATATTTCAGTTTTAAATAGTTTAACCCTTGTCCTGCTGAATAAATTGAGATGCCACACCCACTTCTAATTTTCAGCCAATCAGATTACTTGATGCAGATTGTTGCTATAAATTCACATACTTAATGGCAAACAGTGCAGATCCAGATCAGTTGGCTTCTTCAGAAGCCAACTGATCTGGATCTACACTGTTTGCAAAGGCAGGGTATATCCGGGTTCAGCAGGACAAGGGTTAAAATTAGCAAAAAAGAGTGTCTCCAAGCTCTAGTTAAGACACCTATTTTAACCAAAAATATTGACGTTTTCAGCTGATTCCTCTTTGAAAATAATCCACCTCAGCTACATTACTTTCATGGAAATGTTGATCATAAAATGATTTCTACAGTCATTCTCCCCTTCGGCTGATTCAAAACAGGCAGTTGTCAGAACAGAATAGAACATAACTTTATTGAAGATAAACTCAGGCCACACGCAGGTGGCGTAAGAGCATAGTATACAAACAGACAAACAAAGGCATGTAATAAACAGACATGTATAAACATGAGCAAATGCAACAATGAAAAGGAAGCAGAAGCATTACACCATCATGCCTATGCAAAACAGTCAGATTTTTATGGCTTTTAAAATGAAGAATTTCAGATGGAAAATGATGATATTCCTCTCATCCCCACCCCAAACACAGACTGCAGGTCCCATCAGAACCGCCTCATTTAGGCAGTTCTAACAAGCAGCAACACTCCACATCTGGAGCAGAAACAACAAAAATAATGTATACTCCGGCAAACACCTCTCCTTCCTACATAAGGTGGGATTTGTCAGGGTCTTAATTACATAGACTTGTTAACACGATGCAAACTGCAAAAAAAAAAAACAGAAAAAAAAAAAGAAACATAATGACAAGAACATGTAATGTTGAATTATGGAAAACTTCGTTAGCATTTGAAAATTTCTTCATAATAATTTCTATAAAACGAGATAATTTGATAAGAAGATTTTCATTTTCAGTAGATAATAATTCCTTGAATTTAATAATAATGGGACATTTGTAAAAATATGGCATTAAAAAGTTCTTTCTTTCTGATTTGAAATGATTGCATACAAAAAGATAGTGGAATTCGTCACCAATGTCATGTCTATTACTGGTGAAAGTCTGTACAAAAGTACTGGTTTGGAGGTCTAAGCCTGCCCAGGAAAAGTGTGAATAGGTGAACTGACCAGCTTGACATGACCTTATAACCCTTATCCTGCTGAACCCAGACATACCCTGCCTTTGCAAACAGTGTAGATCCAGATCAGTTGGCTTCTAAAGAAGCCAGCTGATCTTGATCTACACTGTTTGTCATTCAGTATGTGAATTCATGTCAGAAATCTGGATTAGGTAATCTGATTGGCTGATAATTAGAAATGGGCAGGGCATCATAATTTATTCAGCAGGGCAAGGGTTAACAGCATTGCCTGTTGATGCATCTAAAATTGCTGGATGGATGGTAAACAGTGCAGACCCTGAGTAGATTCCACATTCTGCGGCATTTGATCTGGGTCTACACTGTTTGCTTGGGCCTGTCTATCCGAATGCTTTGAGTAAATATGGTATGTCCCAAAAGTTATGGGATAATGGCAAATAGTATATATAGACCTAAAATCAGACTTGCGCTCCATATCTACAGATAAGATGGGGTATCCACATATTTTCTTGTTTCTTCATGAAAACTTACATTGCAGGTACTCATTAGAAGCATCTCTGTGAGGAGCTTCTCCAAGGTGCTTCTGATGAGTACCCACAATGTATGTTTTCTTGGAGAAATAGGAATAATGTTGGTGCTTTTCGGATAAAACAAAAGGCCTTATCTGGAATGCTCTTAGCAGTATATATAGAGTATCCAGTACAATAAAGTTCCCTGAAGATAACAGCAGTTAATTAGTTTAACCATTGTATACTGAATAGACTCTTCCAACACTATATATTGGAAGAGTCCAATTTCAATTTTAGGTATGTCCAGCTATGAGATTTACATATTCCTAGAGAAAAATGGCTAAACTATTTGCAAACAATGGAGACCCTGATCAGATGCCGCGTTCTGATCTGGGTCAGCACTGTTTGTCAGTTACCCTTTCACGGGTCTCCCGACTACAATGGGTTAAACATATTTTATTTCAAATTTAGTACATGGACAAACATACAATGTCATAACACAACCAGGATTAGAACGGAAGCTTTAAGCTTTAAGCTTATTTTGTTCTTCTCCCTAGAAGTTAATTGAACAGTTGTAATAAGAATAATTAACAAAACGTGACAGATCTGCTGTTTTCTGTCAATGATAGAGATTAAAAGTTTTCCTTGAAGCATTAGGAGTCATATTGCTTAACATCTTGTTTGCGCTATATTTTAAAGCGGTTTGGTGTCTCTCATTGTTGCCTGCCTCTACAGAAGTACGGGGAGTTGTCGTCATAGTCCAAATGTCGGTATCAACATCTGTGCTTGGTAGATAATTCACATGAAATGTTATGACTTACTGTCCATGAAAAAAGAAATGGAATGTCATCTGCTACAAATTTTGCTTAGCACTTTAAGAGTTCCATAGAACAAGTTTTTGAAAATATGGCACAGTCCCTTTAAGATGTTAGATGTGATCAGCTGCAGTTACTGGTATTGATTTATTTTCTAAAAATAGCTTCAGAAAACAAACAAGGTGGTGTTTTCCTGAATCAATGACATAAGCTGATGCTGAGCTCTAGACAAATGGTCTCCATTTTAATGATTTTCTTCTTTCATGTATATGCTTAGTTAGTGCTCATTACACACATTATGCATGTACGCAACATGCATTAGACAAAATATTATTTGCAATAAAGAGACATCAACTAACATAAAATATTTTGCTATTTATCGTAGGGGCTTGACTGCTTCTCCTAAAGGAGACTTTGTTGCTTTCCAAATAGAGGCTTCTCTTAAAGGAAAGAATTTTCCTGCTCCCGAAATAGGGGCTACTCTTAAAGGAATGAATTTGCTCCCTCTGGGAGCAAATTCTTTCCTTTAAGAGTAGCTCCTATTTTGGAAGAGATACTAGGGTTTTTTCTTTTACAAGATTTTTCCTAGGTGTGCGTAAAAATAATTCTGTGAAGGCTATGTCACTGTATTGTGGGCACTCCTGAGATGTGTCACATCTCTGCGAATGCTTCTTTTGTGTGTCTACAAGTCACTGATATGTTTCCTGGAGAAGTAATAAATATGTCAGAACTTGATTACTAAAAAAAAAAAAAAAAAAAAAAAAATGAATCTTATCTATAGCTTGGCTTCCTTGAAACCTGTTTTGACATTTTTATGCCCCCAACTTTGAAGAAGTTGAAGAGGCATATTGGTTTGGGTCTGTCCATCTGTGGTCTATCAATCCATTACACTTGCATACGGTCAGGAATGGTTAAAGCTTAAGGATCCTGAAATTTTATATATAGATTCAGCATGAAAAATAAGCGGACCCGTATTTTATCATTTTTCTGTCGGGTTCTCCTTGCAGAGTTATTCCCCTTTTTCGACTTAGGCATTTGAGGACAGACGGTGGGTACCTTGTGTGCGACAGACGGTGGGTACCTTGTGTGCGCAACTCTCATACGATTTTGTGCGGATCAATTTGAAACTTTGCAGGCCCTTTTGTCATGGTCAGTAGATGTGCATGTGGTTTTGGCATTATCGTCAATTTAATTTCTTGTTACTTTTTTTGACTTTCTGAGATAGCCGTTTTTGAGGCTTAAATATTATTGAAGTGCATTCCTGTGGGTACCTTGTCTGCGCAACTCCTCCTACAGTTTTATACTGATCAACTGGAAACTTTGCAGGCCCTTTTGTTATGGTCTGTAGATGTGTGCATATGATTTTGGCATTATTGTCCATTTAATTTTTGACACTTTTTTTTTTACTTTTGAACTTAGCCATTTCTATCTGTCTATCTGTTACGCTTCACATATGGTCAGGAATGGTTAGAGCTAGGATCCTGAAATTTTATATATAGCATCAGCATGAAAAATAAGCTGACCCTTGCTTTTTTTTATACGCCCGTTTGAAAAACGGGACGTATTATGTTACGGGGTATGGTGTCCGTCCGTCCGTAAACTTTTTCGTTTCCGGCTAACTCCTCCTACAGTTTACATCCGATCAAGCTGAAACTTGGTATATAGTTAGACCATGATGTGGTGCAGCGCATATTGTTTCGGGGTTACAGTCCACCAAATGTTTGCAGAGTTATGCCCCTTAGAAAATTTCTGTAAACTTTTCATTTCCGGTTAACTCCTCCTACATTTTACATCCGATCAAGCTGAAACTTCATATATAGTTAGACCATGATGTGGAGCAGCGCATATTATTTCAAGGTTACAGTCCACCAAATATTAGCAGAGTTATGCCCCTTTGAAAATGTCAGTAGACTTTTCGTTTCCGGTTAACTCCTCCTACAGTTTACATCCGATCAAGCTGAAACTTGGTGTATAGTTAGACCATGATGTGGCGCAGTGCATATTGTTTTGGGGTTACAGTCCACCAAATGTTTGCAGAGTTATGCCCCCTAGAAAATTTCTGTAAACTTTTCATTTCCGGTTAACTCCTCCTACAATTTACATCCGATCAAGCTGAAACTTCATATATAGTTAGACCATGATGTGGAGCAGCGCATATTATTTCGAGGTTACAGTCCACCAAATATTAGCAGTTATGCCTCTTTGAAAATTTCAGTAGACTTTTCGTTTCCGGCTAACTCCTCCTACAGTTTACATCCGATCAAGCTGAAACTTCATGTATAGTTAGACCATGATGTGGAGCAGCGCATATTATTTCGAGGTTACAGTCCACCAAATATTAGCAGAGTTATACTTCTTTGAAAATTTTGATTAATTTTTAGTTTATGGCTAAATCCTCCTACAGTTTACATCCAATCAAGCTGAAACTTCATGTACAGTTAGACCATGATGTGGAGCAGCCCATATTGTTTCGAGGTTACAGTCCACCAAATATTAGCAGAGTTAAACCCCTTCGAAAATGTCTATTAATATTTTGTTTCCGGCTAAATCCTCCTACAGTTTACATCCGATCAAGCTGAAACTTGATTTGTAGTAAGACCATGATGTGGAGCAGCGCATATTGTTTCAAGGTTACAGTCCACCAAATATTAGCAGTTAAACCCCTTTGAAAATTTCTATTAATTATTTATTTCCGGCTAAATCCTCCTGCAGTTTACATCCGATCAAGCTGAAACTTCATAAATACTTACATGATGATGTGGAGCAGCACATATTATTTCGAGGTTACAGTGCACCAAATATTTGCAGATTTATGCCCCTTTGAAAGTTTTTGTAAACTTTTCACAGCATATTGTTTAGAGGTAATAGTGTGCCAAAGGCTCATATAAGCTTATAATATAGCCATGCTTCTGTGGTGTGTTCTCCCTAGAAGCAGTAAACTTCTCCCTTAATTTCTTGGCCAGCTTGGACCCTTAGGTTACAGTTCACCAAATATCAGCAGAGATTATGCCCCAATGAATTTTAAAAAAAAATTTTTTTTTTTTTTTTGTAATTCCACTTACAGTTTATATCCGGAGCACTGAATTATACAGGAGCCAGTTAATGTGCTGCATCTTATAACTTGCCACGGGCGTATAATGCCCCGCTTGGCGGAGCTCTTGTTCTTTTTTCAATTGGAATTCTCCTTGTGGAGATTCCCTTTTCTGACTTAGGCATTTGATGACAGATGGTGCCTACCTTGTGTGAGTAAGTCCTCCTACAGTTTTATACCGATCAATTTGAAACTTTGCAGGCTCTTTTGTCATGGTTTGTAGATTTGCATGTGATTTTGGCATTTTCATCAATTTTAATTTTTGCCACTTTTTTTGACTTTTGAACTTAGCCTTTTTTGGGGCTTAAATACTATTAAAGTGCAGCACTGTGGTGACCTTGTGTTCGCAACTCCTCCTACAGTTTTATATGGATCAGCTTAACACTTTGCAGGCCTGGGCCCAGTTGTTCAAAACTAACGATGTCGTTAGTTAACGTATCATTAAAACTTTGATCATTAAATATGGCACATACTCTATTATTTTTGCTGAAAAAAGTGAGTAGCTTTTGCATTTGCAAAAGCTACTCACATTTTTTCAGCAAAAATATCTGTGAATTAGATATTGTACTTACTAGAACAGTTAACATTTTGACCACTAACTAGTTAAGCTAACAATGCTATGAACAACTGGGCCCTGTTTGTCATGTCTGTAGATGTGCATGTGGTTTTGATATAATCATCAATTTGATTTTTGTCACTTTTTTTTTCCACTTTTGAACTTAATCATTTTTGGCTTAAGTATTATGAGTAGTATAGACAGGCACCCTGAAAAAATCTCCCATACAAAATTCCCATATGGTGTCCCCAATGTGCCTGCCTATACTTCTATTATGGTCAATGAATGTTTAAGGGAAAGCATATAGTTGGGGGCATAGTGTTAGCTGACCCAGTTGGAATACTATCTGAACAAAGCACTTCATTTGTCAGTCCTTGGGGCACCACTGTTAATTTTAAGAATTTTCTCTCTTTTGCAAACTTGCCAAGCTCAGAAACTGGTCCAATCCTTGATGTTTTCCCACATTTTTCTTCTCCTCCTCCTTCTGATCCCTTCAGCTTTGTCCTGCCAAATTGCCTCTTCCATGCCAGGGAAACTAGAGATGTGACTTTAGTTTCTTGACCATGGTAAGGAGGTCATCATGGAAACAATGACATCTCTTGATTTGCCTGCAGCCATCCTCACTGATGATGTGGTCTAAATTTAGACATGCTCAGTAGTTCATTTCCATGGCCTGGATTGTTTTCTTGAGTTCTGCAGTCAAAATTAATGTTCGAGTCTAAACAAGCATAGAGCAAAGTGGATGTAAAACATATCAGCTTGGTTTTTGAATGATATAGAGTAGTTTAATTATCTAGACACTAACTTTTTACCATGTATCCTAAAATCTGAACAAGTTACATTTACAGGTTATGCTGACTGAATTACAGACAGCAGACCCTTATAAAACTACTGTTTGTCGGACTGTTGTCTGACCTGGGTCGATCTGCATTAAATATATCTGTATGAGCTATTAGGTTAAATACAGTAAATAGCACAAACACTTAACCCTTGTCATGCTGAATAAATTAAGATGCCACACCCCCTTCTAATTTTCAGCTAATCAGATTACGTGATCTGGATTGTTTCTATAAATTCAAATACTGAATGGCAAACAGTGCAGATCCAGATCAGTTGGCTTCTTCAGAAGCCAACTGATCTGGATCTACACTGTTTGCAAAGGCAAGGTATATCCGGGTTCAGCAGGACAAGGGTTAACTCCCTGACTGACTTCAACAAATCCAGGCACTCTCATCCCCTTAACCCTAGTCCTGCTGAACTCAGATATGTTCTACCTTTGCAAACAGTGTTGATCCAGATCAGTTGGCTTCTGAAGAAGCCAACTGATCTGGATCTGCACTGTTTGCCATTAAGTATGTGACTTTATATCAACAAGCTGGTAGGCTGAAAATTAGAAATGGATGTTGCATCTTAATTTATTCAGCAGTACAATGGTTAAGATGAAGGCATTCTTTTTTGGTAACAAATATATAAATTAGGGGCTGGAGGCAGTTTAAAACCAGGGGGTTTCAGTAGTATTACACGTAGCTCCAGTGAAGCCAGAATATCCACATAAATTGTTCGCTTATTTCCCCACAAAAACTTGTTATATAGTCAGCTGGTTAATGTTTAAGCTTTTAACTTTGGAACCTCGCTAATGTGCTTGTGCTAAGTTAGGCTCAATCTCTTTTCCATAAGCAGTTTAATAAATCAAAAACGTTACTAAATTGTTTGAGGTATTAAACAGAATCTCAAAGAAAATTTTTCATTTATTCAGAACTTGTGGACTTAATCACTTTATATAGTAAAAAGGGGGAATTTTGGGAGGGATAGAGTAGGGAGGGGGAGAGGGGCCGAGAAATTGTTGAGATCAAACTTTTTCTCTATGGTATTTCCTTGCACAGATCATTTACCATGTTCTCTCTTTATAATCATCTTTAAATGACTGAATTAATGTAAAAGGGACATTTAAACACTCAACTAGAACAAAGTTCTTCTCAAAATTCAAGTTTGCTAAACTGGCACACTGCCACTGAAATCAATCAAATGCAGCCATGGAAAAAACAAAAGAAAGACATTCTATATTGCTTAACAATGCCGTATTTACCCTAAGCATTGGGACACCTTATCTACATACCATACTTGTCCTAAAATTTGAATTAGTCCATTCTACTACCTCTTGAATGTCTAAAATATTGCTGTATGTATGGCAAACTGTGAAGACCCTGATCAGATGCTGCATTCTGCAGTGTCTGATCTGGGCCTACACTGTTTGCAAAGGCCAATATGTTCCAATAGATAGGGTTATTACGGTAATTCATAGCTCTAGCTAAGAGGGGTATCCAGATATTTATTAACCCTTGTCCTGCTGAATAAATTAAGATGCCACATCCACTTCTAATTTTCAGCCAGTCAGATTACTTGATATTGATTGTTGCTATAAATTCACATACTTAATGGCAAACAGTGCAGATCCAGATCAGTTGGCTTCTGAAGAAGCCAACTGATCTGGATCTGTACTATTTGCAAAGGCAGGGCATATCCAGGTTCAGCAGGACAAGGGTTAAATACTTTCCTTATTTCTCCACCATAACATTTGTTGTGGTACTCGTTAGAAATGCCTCGTCGAGGCGCATCTGGTGAGTATCTACACGTTTTTGTAGAAAAGTATTTAATGAAAAATTGATAGCACATACTTTTTAACTGAAAAATTCCTTATTTTTCATCTGGAGCTGTTGTTCTAAATATTTTCAACTTATTTTGTTTCAGAGAAGTGTTAGTCCACCAGCAAGTCCAACAAGTCGTAAGTATTCAACTTTATAGTTTTGTTTTTGTGCAATTCTTTCATTTGCTCAGATTGGTTACCAATTTGACAGTTCTGCTTGTTTCCCCATGTGATGAATGAAACATTCCTATTGGAAATCCCAGTGCTGCTATTTTTAAGATTTCTGATAACCAGAAAGAGGCTGAGAGCTGCATTCTGGGAGGAAAACAAATCATTCCACCTTGACCTTTCCAAACACAGCAAACTGATTGATAAAATTTCAGTGTATAGATTTTATACAATTTCTATTTATAGTAAAAAGGGATGCAGATACAATTTGGATGCAGCCTGGAAAATATTTGAAGTATAAACTTGTGGAGAAAATGAGAAAAAGAAGTGGTTCAGGTTCAGGTTGTATTGATGTTTTTTTCATTGATACATATAGCATGACAGTAATCATTTCATCATCACTTCATATTAAAATAAAATATTATGTAATAGGAGGAGAGAAGGGGGTGGGAGTCCTTGTATTATTTCATTTTGTAACCATGGTCCCTGGAAAATATATCCAGTGGCAGTCAGATTTGTTGGGACTAGTTAGGTGACAGTAAAGCTATCACAGTCACAGGTTTGCTTTTATTGCATCAAGTTAAAACTATAAAGTGCAGTGGGAATAGGGGAGGGGGATGACATGGAGGCTAGAAATTGTTATGAAAATATGTTCAGCTGAAGCCTGGCACTTGAAAGTAGGTGAGAGAGAGGAGTATGATGAATGGCAGGACTACCAACCAAACCTTTACCAGTCCAAAAAAGGGGCAAAAAATCCCTACAAAGAGAATGATCTAACCCTTTCAACCCTGTAGACGGGTACAGATAACTTTTAATGAGCAGTTTCATCGTGGCTCAGTTGGATGCGCTGTCCGACTGGAGACCAGGAAGTCACGGGTTCAACCCCCGCTGAGGTTGGCAACATTCTTTCGTGGAGATTGATCATGAAACATTTTCTTCGGTCATTCTCTTCCTTCCGCTGATTCAAGAAGGGCAGTTGTCAGTTTCTGGCGAAAGAATGTGCACAATACTGGTTAACCGCTTAGAGGACAGCCTGCCCAGTAAACGTGTGGTTAGGTAAACTGACCATGCTTGACATGACCCCATTGGGTTGACTGGTCCGTAAAACCTCAACACAAACAAACAAATTCATCCAGATTTACACTGTTTGCCATCCTGTTAATAATTTTGAATAAATCCCCTATTTAGAATAATGGATGTGCCCAAATTCAAAGATGGAATAGTCTGCTTCAGAAACTCAGGGATGTATGGGTTAATATTGAGTACTAATACAGTATAGCAGTACTCATGAGTACTTTATCTGGAGATTTGGGAGTGGGCTCCCTATATTAATAAACAGGACAGTATTATACTGACATATTATTTGTGGTGTTAAAAATATATTGATATTAATTTGATAATCTTTGACTGATCAGTTTAACATTTAGTATGCTGGGTAAAAGTTTCAATGGACGACATTTTTTTGTATATACATATTTCTTCATATTTATATATATATATTTTTTTTTGTATTTTATTATGTCATATACCTAAGCAGACAGTCAAACCTCAACCTATTTTCTGGGAAATATATGAAAAATATCATCAATTTGTTGGCTGTGAATTTGCCATGGATGTGGTAAAGGATTAAACATTCAGTCAGTTAGTGATCTTTACCATGCTATGTACAGAAGACACATTGATGATAGTTTTCTTATTTTTTACCAGAAAATAGGCTTTGACATTCCATGCAAATTGTCTCCGACTAAGGAGACAATTTGCATGAAATATCCAAGCCTATTTTCTGGGAAAAAAATATGAAAAATATTTCAAAATGTCTGCTGAAATTTTTACCCAGCATGCTAAGCGTTTAAACATTCAGTCAGTGTTACAATCTGGCCATGAACACAAAACCAAATGAATTAAATTTCTTCATTTAACCCTTAAAGTGCCAAGAAAAACTGCATCTGAAAATGTCGTCTGTTTATGTCGTCTGCTGAATATTCTTGCAAACTTCTCAAAGCTATTTTTTGCATACCGGCAAACAGTGTGGACCCAGATCAGACTGCTCCTAAAGGAGCAGTCTGATCTGGGTCCACACTGTTTGCAAAAATGACTTTTAAAATCACAAGCAGACGACAAAGCAGACGACAATAGTTGTGACTGGCGCTTCAAGGGTTAAAGAATTGTTCATATGACAAGTTCAAATCAACTGTTTCCAGATGGTGTTACAAGGCATAATGCAGACGTGACCAAGTTTGCGCATGTTGGTAGGTTATCGTGAAGAACAAACGAAGATCATCAAGTTACAGCATTAGATAACTGTAGATAGAGTATTCAAAAGAATTTTTTTATGTATATATTATTTTTGCTTTGAGCGCTCAATAGAACTTGAGCTCCATTGCATAAAATATTTTTCATTGCTCCAGATTAGGCAGCTTTTAATATTTTCCTTATTTCTTTACAAAAACATACAGTATTCGACCTAATTACCACACCGTGCACTTAGGTTTTTCAAAATTACTGGGAAAACTTGTGGTAAAATATGTATCCACCTATACTTAAGGCAAACTTAAACAAAGATCAGCGAAGGGCTTATCAAATGATGCTGATGTTATGTTTTTTTGTTTTTTTGTGTTTTTTTTTTTTCTGATTTTCTTTTAAAAAGCATATGTTGTGGTTACTCATTTGAATTGCATCGACAAGTCGATGCAACTCAAATGGGTACCCACAACGTATGCCTTTATAAAGAAATAGATAAAAAGTACACTGGCTGTAATCTGAAGACTACCGAATTGCTTCACTGTGCACTTATACGGCTATGTGCAGTAATTAGGTCAAATATGGTATGTTGTGGGTACTCATTTGAAGGTGAGGTGCTTCAAATGAGTACCCACAACATGTGTTCGTGGAGAAATAAAGAAAAAATATTATCTTGATGACCTCTCTCTTATCTGGAGCTATCATGGTTTAACCCATTGTAGACTGAATGAACTCCCCCCACACTATATATTGGAAGATTCTAATTTCAATTTTTGGTATGTCGGGCTATGTGATTTAAATATTCCTAGAGATAAATGGTTGAACTATTTGCAAACAGTGGAGACCTGATCAGACGCCACGTTCTGCGGCATCTGATCAGGGTCTGCACTGTTTGCCATTTACCCTTTTAGGGGTCTGCCAGAATACAATGGGTTAAAAAACAAAAATAACAAAAATTAATCTAAATTATCACCACAGTTGTCAGGGTGTAATGGCATTACAGTACTAAGCAAGATGCTGTATTTTGCTGATAATAATGTACGGTATTTAGCACAAGTATTCAGACAGTGCAGCAAGCAAACCTGAACAAATAGTGCAGAGCAGAGCCAGATCAGATACCACTGAAATGGGCATGTGATCATGTTCACCTGTAATACCCCTATATATTACGACAGACAGGCATGAGCAAACAGTGTAGACCAAGATCAGATGCTGCAGAATGCGGCATCTGATCAGGGTCTACACAGTTTGCCACTCATTCAGCAGTTTTTATTTGGACAAATCAACAGGTAGTAAATTGCACTTGTTCATATTTTTGGAGCCGGCCTCGATGGCTCAGTCGAATGTGTGTCTGATTGTTGATCAGGAGGTCCCGGGTTGGATCCCCGCTGGGTCTGGCAACATTCTTTTGTAGAGATTGATTATGAAATATTTTCTACGGTCTTTCTCTCCCATCCTTTCATTCAAGAAGGGTAGTTGTCAGTTTCTGGCGAAAGAATGTGCACAAATACTGGTTAACCGCTTTGAGGACTAAGCCCGTCCAAGAGAAGTATGGTTAGGTAAACTGACTGGCTCAAAATTACCCTAATGGATTGACTGGGCCGTAACCTCTCAACCCAAGCAATCATATATTTGGACAATTATGAGGAAAATTTAAAGTGTCTGAATATTTGGATAAATACTGTAATACATTTAGTGACACCTTTTTACTAATATACTAGGTCACCTAGCATTAATAGTTACCACCATTTATAACAACCACTTTTTCTGATTTTCCTGGGTGCAGTTTTACATAACATCACCACATCTCACCACAATTCACCTCCTGGCAATAGCCACCACCTCTTAACCCTTCTCTTGCTAAACAAGACATGCCCTGTCTTAGCTAGTCTGTCTCCAGACTCTATCTTTTCTGTCATTTTCTCTTTTCTTTTCAAAGTTATACAATCTAGTACAGCTTATAATGATTTGATAAGTTATGTCCCTTAGTGGAAAAGATTCTGTAGTAAAACAATGAAATGGGATTAAAGAGACAAGTACAGCTACAGGAAGTGATAAACAATGACAAAAACAATGCAGAAACGACTGGAGCCAGTCTGTGTCTTAGCAAACAGTGTAGATCCAGATCAGTTGGATTCTGAAGAAGCCAACTGATCTGGTTTTGCATTGTTTGTTATTAAATATGTGAATTTCTATCAAAAACCTGGACCGAGTATTCTGATTGGATGGAAATTAGAAGTGGGCATGGCATCTTAATTTATTCAGCATGACAAGGGTTAAAGGGAAATGGATACATCTGAAAGATTGTGCTGCAATTTTGCAGAGGAGACAACTTTTGCAGACAGAAAGTTGCTGCCCTTGTATTTGAAACCTTTGGAAGCTGGTGGCTACTCTGAATTCATTTCTTTAAGCGTAGCTCCCAATAAGAAGGGAGGCAGTTATTTCCCTTGATAAGTGTACAGTTGGGGGCATTGTGTTTTACAAACATATTTCTAGTTTCCATCTTATTTATACTTCAATGTTTTGGTTTACTTTCTTACTATACTTCAGTGTTCTGATTTAACCTTCTTATTATACTTCAAAGTGTTCTGCTTTTACCTTCTTATTTTCCCTATATATCTATTATACATAGGCCTAGATAAGAGTGGGTATCAGGTTAATATTTTTCTTTTTTCTCTACAAAAACATATGTTGTGGGTACTCGTTAGAAGCGCCTCAGAAATAAGAAAAATATCAACACTTTTGGGTTGAAAAAAGCGCCTTAACTAGAGCTATATAGAAAAATTTAAAAGTCTTCTTGTCAGAAACCAAGGACTAATTTAAAAATTACTTAGCAGGAATGTTCCTTTGGTGACCCTTTAACAATTCAAGCCATCATGATTGGTGACCCTTGCAGTGACTTATTCACAATTTGGTTCTGTTGAATCGCAAGGACTCACATGATTGAAATTCATTGAGTCCCATGATAAATCATGACTCTGTAACATATCTTAGAGCAGTTTTCTACTGTATTTTGTCAGTCCAGGGACTCCAAAATACAAAATTTGTGAGTCCCAGAGAAAAACTATGAGTATATAAAGCGGGACTCGCAGATAAAAACATCACTGCCCTTATCGAGGCAGTTCAAACGAGTACCCACAACATATGCTTTGATAAAGAAGTAGATAAAAGTACACTGGCTATGATCTGAAGACTACTAAATTGCTTGACTGTGTGCTTATAGGAGCATGTGCGGTAATTAGGTCAATTATGGTATATACTTTGGAAAAAAATGACCAAAAACTATACTCTAAAAAAATCTAAAAGTTACTGCCAAAATCACCCTAATATATATATATATATATCTAAAGTTAAGAATTTTGTTATCTTGGCTGCCTCTACAATATTGTGCCAACATGCTACATCATTGTTCACATTTAGCATGTTTGGTAACAGTTTCAGCCGGTATTTTGATTTATTCTAATCATTCATAGCTCTTGATAAGACGCTTTTTTCCACCAAAAAGTCTCTATATTTTTCTTACTACTGGACAAAAACATATGTTGTAGGTACTCATTAGAAGCACCTCACTGAGGTGCTTCTAATGAGTACCCACAACATACGTTTTCGTCCAATAATAAGAAAACTATTTACCTGATGCCCACTCTTATCTAGACCTATGTCTCATCATTATTATTTTTTGCTGAATACAGGGTTGAGTTTAGCATTTCATAAAAATTGCCTCTACACAATTTCCAGGAAGTTTCCCCAGAAAAAAAAGAGAGGAAAATATCAATTTGCATAGCTTCAGATAGGTGGGAGTACCACATAATATTTTTCTTATTTCTGCACGAAACCATATATTGTGGGTACTCATTAGAATCAGGCCCTTCTAATGAGTACCACAACATGTGTTTTTGTGCATAAATAAGAAAAATATTGGCACTTTTTGGTTGAAAAAATGCACCTGATCTGAATCTATGAATTTGCTGTCTGTAGGTTTGCCCAGAGAGTGCTAGAAGTTGAAACTGTTGCTTAGAAACAGATGAACAAATTTAGATAAGGTAAATGTCCTAAAATTTTATACACCCAAGTTTCTAATGAAATTGCATATGCAAATAGTGCAGACTGAGATAAGACTGCTCCTGATCAGGGTCTACACTGTTTGCCATTTCACCAAGTAGTTTAAGAGACAACTTCATAAAAAGCAAATTTCGGGCCAAAAACATAATGGAATGGTATTTGAAACATTAGGACATTTACCGTACATCATTACCAGTATTAATGCGCTTCTCAACAGAATTGCTAGTAAAACATCATTTTTGGCCAAGAAAAAAACAGAATTGGTATTTTTCTTATGTCTATGAAGTCCTTGTGGGTTTTCATGAGAATTGCCTCGGCAGATTCAAAGATGAATATTTATTGAGTCTCAGCTAGCGAAAAGTAGTCTCCGAGCATACACAAAATATGCAGATTACGGATTGCCTCACTAAGATTCCATTAGCAAACTAGAATGTGTTGTCAGTCCGACTGGTGATCAGGAGGTTGCGGGTTCAATCCCATCAGGGTGTGACAGCATTTTTTCTTGGAGATTGATCATGAAATATTTTCAACGGTCATCCTCTCCCTGCCGCTGATTCAATAAGGGCAGTTGTCAGTTTCTGGCGATGCACAAGTACTGGTTAACTGCCAAGAGGATCAAGCCTGCCAAGGAAAATGTGGTTAGGTAAACTGACCATGCTCAACATGACCATGGGTTGACTGGCCGTAAAACCTCAACACAATCAAACAAAGAATGTGTTGTCCATATATTATAGTTCCAGGTAGATACCAGGTAAATAGTTTCCTTGTTTCTCCACGAAAACATATGTTGATGGTACTCATCAGAAGCTTCTAGCCAGTGCACTTCTGATAGTACCTACAACATATGTTTTAGTGGAGAAATAAGAAGAATGTCAATACTTTTCAGTTGTAAATGTGCCTTATATTATGAACAGTACCAATTGTGCTGTATATCCAGCCACATGTTTGTGGGGTATTTTTCTTACATTTCCACGAAAACCTATATTGTGGGTTCTGATCAAAAGTCTTCTGTACCCACAACATATGTTTTAGTGGAAACATAAGAAAAATGTAGGTACTTTTTGGTATAAAAAAGCTGCCTTGAGCTATTTGGATATTATGTTTGAACTCTAAATGCCCATGTGTCCGTCATACCAACATCCATTTGTTAATGGGCAAATAATTATAATTATTTACAGAGTTACAGCTATTAATTAACCCTTCTCTTGCTAAACACGACATGCCCTGTCTTAGCAAACAGTGTAGATCCAGATCAGTTGGCTTCTGAAGAAGCCAACTGATCTGAATCTGCACTGTTTGTTATTAAATGTGTGAATTTCTATCAAAACCCTGGATCAAGTAATCTGATTGGCTGAAAATTAGAAGTGGGTGAGGCATCTTAATTTATTCAGCATGACAAGGGTAAAGTGTGAAAAAGTGGTTTCTGTGCCATAACTTCAATGTCTTTTCTTGTGTTGGTTTCATGACAGGATTGCGGGTTGACTACAAAGTTTTTGTCTTTTACAAAGGTTGGATCCTCAAACCAAACTACGCAAAAATGCAACTGGTCAGAATTTTTAAAGTTTGAAGTGGCAAGATTTTCCCAAAATGGAACAATATACAAGTAATCAGTAAAAAATCATGTGAAAACAAAAGTGCCAAGACCATAAATAGAAATGTAACTATACATAAGGCCAAAGAAAAAAAAATGTGCGTTTCGTGTAACATTAACCCTTAACGCTTAACTTTCTGCATAAAATTTTCAGCAGACGACATATTGAAATATTTTCTCTTATTTTTTCCCAGAAACAAGAATTGACATTTCATGTAAATTGTTTGGAGAAAAATAAGAAAAATATCATCAGTTTGTCGTTTGCTGAATTAGCCAAGAGAATGGTAAAGGTTAATGTAACCGGGCTCCATAGTGCATGTCTGTAGCAATTTGACTTCAGATCCAGTGGGGTTGTGAGTTCAAACACCAACTCGGCAACATAACTTTCTTGGTAATTGATCATGAAATAATTTCTAATGATTTTCCCCCTTCCACTGATTCAATAAGGGGCAGTTGTCAGTCACTGATGAAGCTATTTGTACAAGTACTGGTTTAATTGCTAAGAGAACTAAACCTGTTCAGGAACTGTGTGAATAGGTTAACTGACCATCTCGACATGATTGTAACAGTGTTGACTGGGCTGTTAAACTCCAACTCAAAAACACAAATATTTTAATGTTTGGCCAAATAACATAACCGAAGAGGTCAGTCTTTTTTTGAGTGACTTCCATCAAGAAAAAAAAATGATTCTAAAGAAAAATTAACATTCTGTCAATCAAAAAGACTAATCTCTCAGAAAATGTAATTACACAGGTAGACACAGAAATTCCTTACTATACTTATTCTAGAATTTTAACCCTTAAAGGCCTAAGCAAAATTGTAGCAGACCACATTTAAAATTGTTTTTTGTATTATTTTTCAGAAAAAATAACTTGGCATGAAATGCCAAGTCTTATTTTCGCTGAAAAATACCAGCTAAAAATATCAAATCGTCGTCTGCTAGGGTTGTGGTTAACACTTTTAGGGTTAACAATTAACAGTGCCAGCTAATTGCCAAACACTGCAGGCCTAATACACCTGTCATAACCACTGCCTTCTTCCCTTCCATAACCCACCGCTACAATATCCCTGCCAGATCACCATTGTTGTAGGGATCTTGAGAGCAAGAGAAAAGTCCAGGGCTTATACTTTTGTGTTGCCAGGGCTCGGATGAAAACTTCAGTGTCAGTAAACAGAATAAAAGCATCAGAGAGCATGATACCCCACCATTGTGAAAAGCTATGTCTCAAGTAGATACGGTATGCCAGTAAAAGAAATATTAATAAGGGGTCATAACTCTTGTTAGTATTGATACATAGTCACTGTTTTACTACTGAACCTATGTTTACAACCCTGTCTCAAGATGGAGATGGAGCATTGTAAATTGAAATAAAAATTTCATTTCGGTTATGGAGTGTGTGGGGGATGGGGTTGGGGAGGAGAGGGATAGTGATTTATTACGTTTTGACAGAAGCATCTTGTACATACTCTTTGTAATATCTTGTGAGAACTCATTGAGATTGAGATGATTCCAACCAAGTACCTTAAATTAACAAAAATAACTGTTTTCGATTATTCTCCTTGTCTATTATGTCTTTCTTTTCTCTCTTCCTCTCCCAGGGATACGGCTCAACATGACTGAAATATTGTTGGCAGGGCTGATAAACCGCAAACAAACACTAACTTTATTTATTTGGATTATTTTTTTTCAATTTTTTTCTGTCATTTCATTCAGATTGGAAATAATGGGAGAAAACCTGATATCTGTTACTATTAAAATTCAGCAGATCAGTGGTTAAAAAGGAAATGATCCTAGACTGTAATTGTATCTAACCAAGCAGAAGTGATGTTTTTTGTAAAGAAATACTTATGTACCTTTATTATATCTTCTGTCAAATTGGATTGCATCATATGTTTAAAGAAACGGAAAAACGTGCTTTGGAGAACGTGATCTACATATGGTTACTTTATACAGCTCCGGATAAATGGAGTATCGGAAGATATGCTTTTGTGCAAAATTGCACAAAAGCGTATCTTGTGGATATTTGCCAAGGCAATTCCAATGAGTAATTGTTGTCTGCTTTGTCTTCTGTCGGTTTCTTTAAAAGTCACTGTTGCAAACAGTGTGGACCCAGATCAGACTGCTCCTCTAGGAGCAGTCTGATCTGGGTCCACACTGTTTGCCTGTATGCAAAAAGTATGTTTGAAAAGTTTGCAAGAAGATGCAGCAGACGACATAAACAGATGACATTTTCAGACGCAGGTTTTCTTGGCATTTTAAGTGTTAACAAAAATTATCCTAAATTATCCTTTTATCTGGAGCTATGTTACAACCAATGAAGATGATATATTGTCGGTAGGTTCATGGATCAGTTCCGCTTGGGTTGTGTCATTGTGTAAATGGGTAGGACAGACTGCATTAAAAAGATTCACTTCTATGATATTGTAGAAATGGGAAATTTTTGTCAATATGATAAATTTAATAGTGAAATAGATTTCATTGACACAGAAGTTATTTCAGTTTTGAATGTTTTTTCCTGTTAAACATTGTTTTTCTGATGGAATTAACAAGAATTTTCTAAGGGAGTGAACTCCTATCATACTGTAAGTGCTGTCTTGAAGGGAGATGACTGTTAAGCAAACTGTTGGTTCTGTAATCAAGGGGCATGATTCTTTTAAGCTTACTGAAACAAGTGAGACATATTTTAAGCAGAAACTATTTACTCTGTCCTCAGCTGTCCCATGTGTTTACCCCGTTCAAACTTTGATGATTGTTTGAAGAAAATTTCTTTTAATTTTTTTTTTCCCCTTTTTTATTTTAACATTCACCATGTTGTATGCAAATTTAGCAGACAACAAACTGATGGAATTGTTCTTATTTTTTCCTGGAAAATAGGATCTGACACTTTTTGCAAATTGTCTTGCATGAAGTGTAAAATCCTATTTTTCAGGAAAAAGTAAGAAAAATATAATGTCATTAGCTGAAATTTGTACCCAGAATGCAAAGTGTTAAAAGTGGTCTAAATTTGTGGCTAATGTACGAGGGTTGTGCAAAAAGTTCTGTCACTAATAGGCTTCCTTAGTTTTATCCTAGGTATATTTTAAAATGCTTCACTGCACTTGAATGGTGTGTTGAATAGCTAACGATACCCGTTTATTTCGTGCAAATTGCTTTCCAACTGACCGAGTTATTTCAAATTGAAATAGATGCAGTCATATACACTGACCAATTTACTTGTTACATTGGAACATAGACCAGAAGACTGACCGTCGCGATATGACTAAAAAATGTTGAAAGCGACGTTAAGCCCAAATCAAACAAACAAACAAACCAGAAGACTGAAATTCGTAGCTATATTAAATGCCGCATTAGGCTTAATATAGATTCAAAGCAGACATTTAATGAATCATGAGGTATATATGGACCTCAGACCATTTCAATGCGCACAGTTTTTAGGTGGGTTAAAGCTTTTAAAAGCTGGGAAATTTTCTGTTGAAGATGATACCCATCCTGGAAGGCCTAAAACCTCTGTTACCAAGGCTAACATCGCTGCTGAAAAGATTGTGGTCGAACAGGATGCGCGATTGTCTGTCAGAGATATAGCTAGTTGTACTGGCATATCAGAAGGCAGTGTGCAAACAATTCTGAAAAAGCGTTTGGACTTGAGAAAGGTTTGCGCTAGGTGGGTACCTCATTTGCTCACTGAGGAGCAAAAGACACAACGCCTTAAATGTGCCCGGGAACTTTTGAAAACATACAAAGGCTGTAATAGTCGGGTTATTTCTAACTTGCTAACAGGTGATGAAACCCGGGTGCACATGTTTGAGCCACAAAGAAGGGCTGATAATAAGCAATGGAAGCGAAAAGATCAAAAACACCGATGTATTGCCAAGAGAACCATAAGTTCGAAAAAGATGTTGTACGCAATTTTCTTTAATTCAAGTGAGCCAGTCGTTCAAGTGCCTTGTCCATCTAGTCATACAGTCACTGGCCGATTCTACAAGACTTCTGTACTGAAGAAAGCGAAAGAGTTTTACAATAAGAAACGACCAAGCAAAGGATGGTCAGGAGTCCACCTTTTACATGACAACGCCTCCTCTCATAAGTGTGAGGTTGTTAAGTCTTTTTTGGCTTCTGAAAAGACGAAAGTTTTAAACCATCCACCTTATTCACCTGACCTGAGTTCCTGTAACTTCTTTTTATTTCCAAGGCTTAAGAAAATGCTTTCTGGAAATAAGTATACGTCTAGAAGTTCTTTTGGCAGCGCTATTTATCAGTGTCTCCAACAGATACCAAAAGAAGACTATTTATCTGCTTTCCGCGACTGGGTAAAAAGGTTACAAAAATGTGTTTCAGTAAAGGGGGAATACTTTGAAGGTATGTAATAAAAATATGTTTGATAAAACGTAGCACTGAAGTAATCCGGACCCAGTGACAAAACTTTTTGCAGGACCTTCGTAGTTCTTCAAAGTGACAATCAGAATAATGTGGCTGAGGATATAAAATTTTCAAAGAAAATGACTGACATTCCATGTGAATTGTCTGCTAGGTTAACATTCCCTAGTGTGATCAAGAGGTCCCCGGTTCAAATCCCACTGGAGTTGGAATTCAGTTCATGACTGTCAGCACTTCGCTGGCCTGGGTGGCTCAGTCTGATGCGCCTCCGACTGGTGATTAGGAGGTCGCAGGTTCAATCCCGGTTGGGTCTGGCAACATTCTTTCATGGAGATTGATCATGAAAAATTTTCTACCGTCATTCGCTCCCTTCCAGAGTTGGTTGCAAGCACTGTTTTTCATTCAGTCTGTGAATTTGTATCAGAAACCCAGATCAAGTCAACCTGTTGGCTGAAAATTGGAAGTGGGCATGTCATCTTATTTTACTCAGCATTTGAAACATACTTTGTAACTTCTCATTTATTTAGTCTCTAGTGTATTTATCTAAAATATGGCCTTACCATACTCGTCCTAAAATTTGATCCATTCAGCTATACGGGATGGTTGGGTGAGGCAAAGGTGTCAGGTATCTTGCATCACCTGGGGCTTAGGGTATTGGCTTACACTTGTGAAAGCCTGCTATCCTTGTTGCAGGTAAGGGTAGAGGGGGAATGTTTTTATCTCTTCTGTTTCTTCACTTTCATTTGTTTTCCTATTTCTCCCCTGTCCCTCTCATCTCCTCTACTATCTCTTCTATCTCTCTTCTCCCTCTCTCTGGGAGATGACACAAAATGACCCCAACAGTTGACGTGTCGTTAAACCCCAACACAATCAGTCACTTTAATATGCAACCAAAACATGTTGATGTGTCCAAAAATTGCTGCATGAGATGCAGATGGTGTAGATCCTGATCAATTAACTGCTGTGTTCTACAGAGTCTGATCTGGGCCTACACTGTTTGCTCAGGTCTGTCTGTCCAAATACTCAGAAAATATATTATCCTTATATTCTGTTTTTGTCTTTTCAAGTTAGAAAAATCTAGTGTAGTTTGCACTATTCTAACATTGCAGTTATGTCCCTTACATGAAAAAATATAGACCTCTATGTTTTCAACCATACTAAGTATATAGCAGAAGACATTCTAGAATTTTTCTTTTATGCCCCAGCCATTCAAAGAATGGCTGGGGCATAAAAGAATATAGTGTTACCTGTCCGTCTGTCCCTCTCTGTCCGCATCCGGTGTTAGCTATTTGCATTTAAGTTTTTCAGTAGAGGACATCCCTGTCCTTTGGACACATTTCTAGTTTTTTTTTTGTTTTTTTTTTTATTTAACAGAGAAAACAAGTTTTGATAACTCATGTGAATAATCTGCCAAGCAGATGATTCACATGAAATGTCAAGACCTGTTTTCTGTAAAATTTTTATGCCCCCGCCATTCAAAGAATGGTGGAAAGGGCATATAGTGTTACATTGTCTGTCCATCCACCTGTCTCTGTCCTCGTCAGAGATGGCATTAGCAATTTGTGTTGAAGTTTTTTCAGGGGTTAGCAATTTGCTTTTGAGTTTTTCAGGCAGGAGTATCTGTGTCCTTAAGCTTTGTACACATTTCTAGTTTTTAAAAAAAAAAAAATTGTTGTCTGCTGAAGTTGTGACTGATAAACCTTACTGGTGTGAATGAGACGCATGAGTTGATGCTTCATAAAACCTGAACACATCATGGTGGTAGGGTGGTTCAATAATTAACCTTTACCACTCTATGGGCTAATTCAGCAGTTGACAAAATGGTGATCTTTTTCTTATTTTTCCCAGAAAACAGTGTTCGAAATTTTAGGATATTTATCTTAGCTGTAATTTGGCATGATAGTCAGCCCTACATGTTAATATTTCTTCTATGCCGTTGTTTGCTCTTTCCCTTCATCGTCCTCTCCCACCAACTAACTCTTCTGTTACTTTTCTATTTCTCTGGGAGATGACACAAAATGACCCACAAGGGTCGACATGTCATTAAACAACAACTTGAAGAAACATAATCAATTTTCCTAAATAAATAAAAAGGAAATGCTTGTCCAGATATGCCATTTTTGTAGAATATACCATTTTAGTACAGTATATAGTTTCTGACAAGATGTAGAGGATATGGCAATTCTAAGGAGACCCCTCCCCTCCCCCCACACCCCACCCCCACCCACCCACCCCCTCCCCTATCCTCTCAAAGATCATGAATTAGAAAAGTATGAATATTATTTCATCCAAAATAATGTATTGTGATTGATTTTGCAGAGTGTGAGACTGACTCACCGCAATATGTTACCTGACATCTATTAGTATCGTTAATATTACCACGCACAGATGATGCCGCAATTCCTGCAGTGGATTGATACAGTAATTTATGTCAGGAGGCCAAATAAACATGCAAGTAACCCATTTCTGCATATTATCTCAGAAAAGGGACCTGGGCAATGATATTTTTCTTATTTTTCGTAGAAAATAGGACCTGACACTTCATGCAAATTGTCTCCTTGCATGAAGTGTCAAATCCTATTTTCTAGGAAAATTAAGAAAAATATTTCAAAATGTCATTGCTGAAAATTTTTCCCAGCATGCAAAGTGTTAATGGTTAACCAGAAGCCCTGATATAAGATATCAGAAATTCATCATAGCATCAAGAAAATTTTAATTGATTTTAATTTTGCAGAATGTCAAAAAGTTAATGCATGTAGTAGTGTCGAAAGTTCAAACAGCAGTCTGCCAAACTAAGACAGAAATAGTTCACTATTTGTAAACCAGTGTCATTTTTGACAGATTATCCAATATTTGTTGAAATATCCTGCCAACCTATCTCAGAAAGATGAACCTTTTTTTCCTAGCATATGAGCCAGGGCACAGCAATTCCTATAATTTTACATGTGTGCCTAGCGAAGACTCTGATCAGTCTGCCCATCTACAGTCTGATCAGTTCTTATTTATCCATAGAATGCATAGTTAAGACTGAGCATAGCCAGCGGCTGTAAGGCGGTAGCAGTTTGAGCCCTACATATGTCTTGGGCAAGGTATATGAAAGGCAGGGCTCAATCCTCTCTTTTTGCTGCCCTTTAAATAATAGCATTCCCTTCACTGCTGGGTAAACTGAGGTCTATCTGAGCCAGGTGCGAATCCTCAACCGTCAGCACCAGTTAAAAAACTCTTAACCCTTGTACTGCTGAACCCGGATATACCCTGCCTTTCAAAGAGTGTACATCCTGATCAGTATCTGCACTGTTTTCCACTAAGTATGTGAATTATAGCAACAATCTGGATAAAGTAATCTGATTGGCTGAAATTTAGAAGTGGGCAAGACATTTTAATTTATTCAGCATGGCAAGGGTTAACTCTATATTCAGCTATATTTATTTACATAAAAATGCAAACACAAAAGCCAGTGAAAACAGGAGAGAGAGATAAAGAGATTGGAGGAATTAAGGCAAAGTGAATGACAGTGCAGAAACAGAGGAATATACTAGTATGTCTGAAGAAGCCAACTGTTCTGGATCTGCACTGTTTGCCATAAAGTATGTGAATTTATAGCAACAATCCAGATCAAGTAATCTGATTGGCTGAAAATTAGAAGTGGGCATGGCATCTTAATTTATTCAGCATGACAAGGGTTAAGTGAGGCTATCCAGATAAATATTTTTCTTATTTTTCCACGAAATTGTGTTATGGGTACTCATTAGAAGTGCCTCAGTTATATAATGAGGTGCTTTTAATGAGTACCCACAATGTATGTTTTTGTGGAGAAATAAGAAAATTATGTTTTCTTAATTGTTAAAAAAAGTGTTCCATCTGAAGCTACAAGTCCCATATCGTGGTTGAGGAATCAAATAGTATTTCAGGGCCCAGTTGTTAGCTTAACAAGCTCGTTAAGGGTCATTTGGTTAACTGTTTTAGCGGATTCAATATACAATATTCTGATATTTTTTGCTGAAAAAATGTGAGTAGCTTTTGCATTGCAAAAGCTACTCACATTTTTTCAGCAAAGAATTTCAGCATATTTGCGTATCACTCGATGTAAATTTTAAAGAATCGTTAGCTAATGATGTCGTTAGCTTTGAACAACTGGGCCCAGATTTCTTAATTTTTCAGGAGAAAGAAAAAACTTTATAGTTTTTGCTGGACTTGACCAATGTTGATGAAATTCGGACAGTATTGTATTTAGTGACATACAAATTCACTCTATAGCTACTCTAATCTTACAGATGAGAATTCATACCATCTCTTGACTAAATCACTTGAGTTACAACATTTTGATACATTTGTCTCTCGACGTACGACATTTAAATGCTTAGAATGCATCAAAACGTATCTCGGTAGAGATTCTATACAAACTATACAAAAATACTGTCTGAATGCTTGTAACTCAAGGTCTAAGGGGATTCTTATTGGCCTAGATGTACAAGAATTTGAGAGAAGATGCGCTGAATGGCAGATATTCCCGCATTGGCAAAAAGTCGTTTTGGCAAAAAATGGAGTTACCGTATTAATCCGCCTATAAGACGGGGATTTTTCCCAAAAAAAAAAGCCCCCAAAAATCCAGACCCGTCTTATAATCGAGGTCTTTGGCCATATCGGTATTTTCGGCAAAGTCCGGTGGTGCCACGTAGTCACGGAAAATGCCGATCTCCGAAACCGGTAGAAGGACATAATGTTTACCTTCGTCCCTTGATAGAAATAGCAGCAAGGTAATTTTTTAAGTGAAGTACCGAATTTTTCTGTGTATTACTCGCACCCGTGTATAACACGCACTGAATATTTGCTAAATAGTTTTGAAATAAAAAAAAAGATGTTCCTATTTAAAACACAAAGAATTTATCCGTGCATTATTTACTAAGTTACCAGATACTAAGTGTGTCAAATTTCACTAGGATTGAGTTGAAAATGGCCGAATTCGGAAGGTTTAGAGTAGAAACAGGCCGAATTTACGATAATGCTAACTGAATTTTCATTGTGCAGCTCTGTTACCATGGGCCTCAGGCAACTTGATGTAGTGTAGGCAGTTCTTTGCTTCCCCACTGCAGACGCTATGACATTAAAAATGTAGTTATTTCTTTTGTGTTCCCATAATTAACACCTTCTTTGTGTCACTTTGTGTCACTTTCTTAACTGAGACGTGAAATTATCAACTCAGTGCCTCAGGGCAATGCAAACAACAACTAAAGTCGACTAGTTGTCATTCTGACTACCAATTAACCAATTAAGTGCACAGATGTATGCTGGTAGTTTTTTTTTTCTTTATCATAAACATTGTTTATTTCAAACAATTTTTTTGGTAAGTTGGAAGAAAAGTTAAAAAAAAAAAAAAAAAAAGATAAACATATGGTAAGAAAATAAAAGATAAAATGCAAATGACCGATCTAACCTACCTCAAAAGCCCAGTTGGTTTTGTTTATTATCAATAATTTTAATAATTGCAAAAAATTAAATACTTTTTTATTTTTTCAATGTATGATCGTTTGTGCCAATATTTATGTTCTACCAAATTTATTTCCTATTTTGAACTACAATAAATCAGTTGTGCAGGCTGATTTATTCAAGTTACGGTGTGAGACTTGTCAAAGTCCGGTAATCAATACAGATTCATATGCATATGCCTGTTTGAGTAGTTTCCCTTTGAAGAGATCACATGATCAGCAGAATAAAAAAGCGTAAACAAAAAGAGCATGGACATGAAAAGGATATCAAATTACTGCAAATCAGATGGAGTTGCTTGTTTTAAGCTGACAGAACCACGGTATGGGCGAGATAGGTATAAAAAAAATCATGAATATCTCCTAGCAATCATTCTATTTCGCATTTTTACCGGGCGATCGTGAATGTCATGAGTTTTCGCGACCGATTATCTTGGCGATTTCTGTCCCGATTTTGGTGTTACTATAAATAATACACATCGGATTTTTATAAACGTTTTCTGGGTAAATAAGGTGCGTGTTATACACAGTTAAATACGGTATGCATGCTTGTAAGTGGTGTTGGAAGTCTTTTTAATTGTACTTTAGGGATTTCTGAGTGGCAGGGAATATCTCCGACAGGCGACTTTTTTTACCCGTCTTATAATTAAGTAAAAGCAAAATCCTGCCTGGGAAGGGCCCAAAAACAGCCCCCGTCTTATAAACAAATCGTCTTATAGGCGGATTAATACGGTACGAGGTTTTGACTCCTCAACGACAATATATCTTTCTTGTGAGGCAATATATTGTAGTGATATCCTGGATTACCTAGTTTTGTAGCTTTGATCTGAATTTTATGGGCATGTTGTCCTTGAAGTTTGTTTGTTTACTAAATAGTGCTTTGGGACAAAAGTTTGCATATAGTGCAAATAACAGAGAACCTTACCACAATCCACCTACCCTAAATATTAGGACAGACACGTCTTAGCATTGTAGATCCTGATCATTTCTGTGATGTCTGATCAGGGTCTACACTGTGTGCCACTTACTCAGAAGGGGCAGGTGGTACAATAGACCTGTGGTAAGGAATGAATGCTAAACACGCTGGGAAAAATTTTCAGCAGACAACAAGTCATATTGAAATATTTTTCTTATTTTTTCCAGAAAACAGGATTTGATAATTCAGATTGAATTGTCGGATCCTGTTTTCTGGGAAAAATAAGAAAAAAGTCACCATTTTGTCATCTGCTGAATTTGCCTAGTGTTATTAAAGGTTGTGTTCCAATATTTAGGATAAATATGGTATGCATGAACAGTTAGTGCTCCAAGATTGAATAATGATGTCCCAGGTTCAAGGCCAACTGGAGGTAGAATTCAGCTGAACTGTCAAAAGCTCTAAGCAAAATTGTAGCAGACGATATTCAAGTATTTTGAAATTATTTTTCAGAAAATAATAGATTAAGACTTGGCATTTCATGTGGATTATTAAATCTAGGAGGATTCAACCTAAGGCTTTGGCATATCTAAATTATTAAAAATCCCTATCAAGCGCTCACATATACTGGCTGGATAAATTAAGAGGCCACACCCACTTCTATTTTTCAGCCAATCAGATTACTTGATCCAGATTGCTGCTATAAATTCACATACTTAATGGCAAACAGTGCAGATCCAGATCAGTTGGCTTCTTCAGAAGCCAGCTGATCTGGATCTGCACTGTTTGCAAAGACAGGACATATCCGGGTTCAGCAGGACTAGGGTTAAGGTTGGTCAAACCAATGTCAGGATGATAATGATGTGACTGGGAGGAGTATCCTGCTCAGGGGGCGTAGCCAGAAACTTTATGAAGATGAAACCTGCTAATAGAATCCCTGATTTCAGCCGAAGTGCAGCATTTCTTACAAGATTGTATGTGAGCCCAGCATTCACCTAAAGAAAGCTTAGATAATTGGCTAAGTAGCGCAAAGCAATGACTCAGATCAGCCTGCGCATTTGCGCTGGCTGATCCGAGTCATTGCTTAGCGGACATGTGGTCTTGTATGCAATGCTATGGCCCGACCCATTTGATGTCATCTGAACAAATTTGAGTTGAAAATAAGGTTAATTTGCCAAATTTTTGTTGAAACCTGGGCTTCATAGCTTCTGCCTGGCTACGTGCCAGCTACTGCTTGTCTAGGCTGAGTATCCTGCAGGCATGATGTCTCGGGGAGACAACCCTATAAAAGTGAGCATTTAAATCACTCACTCAGTTGAGAGAGAGCGAGAGGGAAAGAAGGAGGGAGATTAAAATATGATATGATAAATATTTTTAGTATAAATGGTTGCTTTAACTACAAGTTTAAAGCAGTGATGCCTTTTTCTTTGCTCTCCAGCAACCTTAAACCAGATACCCAAGATTCTAAAGTTCAGTCCAAAGTCCATGCTTTACATAGTTCAAAGTCCAGTCCATGCTTTACAATATGCCCTGGCCACTTGCACTTTTGTATTTTATGGAAGAAATCAACCAAATCAGGCAAAAAGGTGCTTACTATAGAGACCTAGCCTTACCCAAGGCTTAAAAATAAACTGATCTGGATCTACAACTGTTTGCAAAAGCAGGGTATATTGGCGTTCAGCAGGACAAGGGTTAAAAATAGTTTTCTCAACTTGTGCCAATTGCCGGCCTCGGTGGCTCAGTTGTATGCACGACCCACTGGTGATCAGGAGGTTGGGGGTTCGACCCCCGCTGGGTCGGCAACATTCTTTCATGGAGATTTGATCATGAAATATATTCTACAGTTGTTCTCTCCCTTCCACTGATTCAAGAAGGGCAGTTTTCAGTTTCTGGCAAAAGAATGTGCATAATACTGGTTAACCGCCTAGAGGACTAAGCCTGCCCAGTAAAAGTGAGGTTAGGTAAACATACCACGCTAGACATGACCCCATTAGATTGACTGGGCTGTAAAACCAACACAAACAAACCTTAAGAAATTTTAGAAATTAATACCAGTCCAGCAGAGCAGCAATAAGAAAGAAGTGATTTAATATGAAACAGATATTTTGCCAGTATGACATTACGTAAAAATATAATATTTGTAAGCCTTACGCAAGGCTAATGGAGACCCTGACATACCTGCACATTTTGATACTGTATTAGCTAAGTTCCTGATCAGACGGTGCAACTTACTTGTACAGGCTGAATGTCGAGGATTTTTGCTGCTTTGATATATGTTAACCAATAACGCTATGCATGCTGGGTAAAAGTTTCAGCAGACATCATTTTGAAATATTTTGCTTATTTCTGAAAGAAAACAGGCTTTGAAATTTCATGCAAATTGTCTCCTAGGGAGACAATTTGCATGAAATAACAAAGTCTGTTTTCTGGGTAAAATACAAAAAATGTCATCAGTTTGTCATCTGCTGAATTCACCCAGAGAGTATGTGGTAAAGTGTCAGATTCCAGTATTTATAGCAGATGACATTTTAAAATACTTCCCTATTATTTTTTGAGTGTGACTAAATAGGACTTGACATTGCATGTGAATTGATTCACATGATTCACATGAACTGTCAAATCTTCTTTCTCTCTAAAAAAGAAAAATAAGAAATACATCTGAAAAATTGCTTTTGTAAGTCTCCTAAAAGGATAATGTTTTTTGTTGTTTTTTTATAAAAATGTTCAAATTATGACAGAGACATTACTTTTTGTATATTGTAAGGACTTGGAAAACGTTGGTTAATCATGTATTCAAAGTATTGACAGATCTAGCTAACTATTATGTAGTGATGGTAAACACATATAATAGTAATAAATATTGTTTATTTTTCCCTTGTTTTATGCCTGATCCAAATACTTTATGCACATCAAATATTTGGACAGAGTTGTCTGGTCCCAGACCAAACTACTCTTTAAGTGCAGTGGATTCACTTTCAGGGGGGTGATCAACCATTTATGTGTATTTATCACCGGAAGTTGTTTAAGTAGAGTTGGGGCCTCGGTGGCTCATTTGGATGCGCCGTCCGACTGGAGACCAGGAGGTCGCAGGTTCAACCCCCGCCGAAGTTGGCAACATTCTTTCGTGGAGATTGATCATGAAATATTTTCTACGGTCATTCTCTCCCTTCCGCTGATTCAAGAAGGGCAGTTGTCAGTTTCTGGCGAAAGAATGTGCACAATACTGGTTAACCGCTTAGAGGACTAAGCCTGCCCAGTAAAGGTGTGGTTAGGTAAACTGACCGCGCTCGACATGACCCCATTGTGTTGACTGGGCCGTAAAACCTCAACACAAACACAAACAAACAAGTAGAGTTGGCTTGGTTTGCAATGATGTCTGTTTGATCGGATAGGGGTGAGACAGAAAAAATGGAAAAAAAAAGTGAAATTGGTGAAATTTGATTGATTTTAGAGAATTATTGCAACGATTGACCTTGAATACAGACAAAAATTATGAAGGTTTATGATAACGTACATTCTCTCCCCTGTCCGACAACCTAAAACTAAAGGACGGGACTTGTTTCTGGAGGTGCTCTCAAATAGGCCTACCTCCTGAAAGCATGTATATATGCGCATTCCACAGGATAAGGGTTAAAATATTTATTGTATTTTCCCCAGAAATAGGCTTTGACCTTTCATGCAACTTGTCTCCTGAGGAGGTGATTTTAAGCATGAAAATTCAAAACCTGTTTTCTAGGAAAAATAAGAAAAATATTTCAGTATGTCGCCAGCTGAAAATTTTATGTAGCATGCTAAGCATTTAAATGTCAGTGACCTATTATTGTTTAACCCTTCTTAATACTTAGCATGCTGGGTAAAAAATCCAGTAGACAACATTTTGAAATATTTTTGTTATTTTTCCCAGAAATAAATCCTGTTTTCTGGGAAAAAAATAAGAAAAATACCATCAATTTGTTGTGATTGCGTGCTAAGTGTACTTTTGTTGTGTGCTAGTTAGTTTGTGTTTTATTGATCAATTTTTTTCTTTATTAAATGTTAACGACCTCTTTTATTCTTGCCACTCAGATGGGATTCAGCAGCCGACAAATTGATATTTTTCTTATTTTTTGCCGGAAAATAGCATTTAACATTTCATGCAAACTGTCACCTTAGTTTTCATGGAATGTCAAACACTTTTTTATCTAGGAAAAATAAAAGAATATTTCAAAATGTTGTGTGCTCAAATTATTACCCAGCATGCATAGCATTAAATGCTGCTTACCTGGAGGATTCTGGGTAAAATTTTCAACAGATGACATATTGAAATATTTTTCTATTTTTTTCCCCTGGAAATCAGAGACAGTTTGCATGAAATGTCAAATCCTGTTCTCTGGGAAAAATTAGAAAAAATGTCACTTTTTTGTCAACATGGAGGGTTGGTCTTGCTGTCAAAGCCTTTTGGCAGGAAGGGTCTTGCCCCATTGTATTCGGGAGACTCCTAAAAGGGCAATCGGCAAACAGTGCAGACCCAGATCAGACGCCGCAGGACACGGCATCTGATCAGGGTCTCCACTGTTTGCAAATAGTTTGACCATTTTTCTCTAAGAATATCTAAATCTCATAGCTGGACGTACCTAAAATTGAAATTGGACTCTTCCAATATATATATAGTGTAGGGGAGTCTATTCAGTCTACAATAGGTTAAGGAGGTGGGGCCTTTTCTCGTCTACATATGTAAGTGTCCTTAAATTTCAAACCCTTTTTTTTTTTTTTTTTACATAAAATACTTTATTTTTTATTAACTTATTATTATTTATGAATCCACTTATATGTTTGTTTCACAAATTCATTTGCAGGCCTCATTGGCTCAGTCTGATGTGCATCCTACTGATGATAGGAGGTTGGGGGTTCAATCCCTTCACGGTGCTGCAACATTTTTTCTTGGGGATTGATCATGAAATATTTTCTACGTGTCATTCTCTCCCTTCTGTGGATTCAAGAAGGGCTGTTGTCAGTTTTGTTGTCACTTTCTAGCAAAAGAATGTGCACAAGCACTGTTTAACTGCTTAGAGACTATTAGCCTGCCCAGGAAAAGTATGGTTAGGTAATTAAACTAAAGGGCTCGACATGATGTTAATTAGGTTGAATATGGTACTTATGATAGCTTCAGATGAGAGGGGTACCCAAAAAATATTTTTCTTATTTCTTCATGTAAACATATGTTGTGGGTCTCGGTGAGATGCTTCTAATGAGTACCCACAACATATATTTTTATGGAGAAACAAGAAAAGAGTCCATACATTTTATCTGGAGCTGTGAAAGTTTGCATTAATGTTTGTTTGTCTGAATCATTTTATGCCTGGATGGTTGTCAGTAGAGCCCCCTTGTTTTTAAAAAGCTCTTGCTGTTGCTGTACATTTGTATATTGATCGGAACATATGGTAAGTTCGTCTGTATATATCAATATATGGAGATATAATCAGTATTTCAGAAATTGGGATTTACAGTCCATATCCTAAAATTTTAATCATTCAATATCAGAAGTAAACACTAAAGTCACATGGCTTTGATCACATGACAGGATTTAACAAAAGCTTGACCCAATAATTTGCTTTTCCAAGGTCAGCCAGTGGTAAGCTTTTCCTTGCTATGCAAGTGTCTGTACATAATAGAAGTAAGAGAGGGGTGTATGGTAGATTTATATAGCTGGCTGTAACTGAGAAAATAGTGAAAGTTGGTGGAGTAATTTCAGGATTTTTGTAATTTCGGTGTAAGATCGATCCATGAAGTTTGCATGTCTGTGGCGGTTTAAAGTCGCAGATTGGAACTTTAATCACGTTTGTAGCTGCTCTTCATTGGTTGCGGAAACAGAGGCTGCAGAAAAGCTGGGGTCAAACTCGACAATTGAAGGGCTCCATCATCTCACACAACTGCATCCCAGTGCTCTTGGAGGATAAGAGCTCTCAAAACGGGGTCAGATATGCTGAAACGAACTCGAAAGTTGAGCTTACGACTTAAGATGAGTAAGTGTACATTTTCTTTCTCCAGATACAGTTCTGTTTTGTCTGGGTCCTTGTCCCTTGTCATTTTTCTACAAATCAATATCAACCTTTACCACTCCCTGGGCAAATTTCAGCAGACGACATATCAATATTTTTCTTATTTTCCTCAGTAAACAGGCGTTAATGTTTCAAGTAAATTGTCTCCTCAGGAGACAGATTGCATGAAATGTCAAAGCCTGGGCCCAGTTGTTCAAAACTAACGATGTCGTTAGTTAACGATTCGTTAAAATTTTAATTGAGTGATACGCAAATATGCTGAAATTTTTTGCTGAAAAAATGTGAGTAGCTTTTGCAATGCAAAAGCTACTCACATTTTTTCAGCAAAAAATCTCAAAATAATGTATGTTGAATCCGCTAAAACAGTTAACGAAATGACCCTTAACGAGCTCGTTAAGCTAACGACGCTTTGAACAACTGGGCCCTGATTTCTGGGAAAAATAAGAAAAAAATATTTCAAAATGTAGTCTGCTGCAATTTTTACCCAGCATGCTTATCGTTAATATCTCCTGAGACATCCATTATGTCACCCACTATGTAAGAAAGAAGTGTTTTGCCTTAATTAAATCTTTGAAACCTATTGTTTCTTATGCTAGATGAACTCTTTGCAAGCTGATGGGGAATGCAGCAGACAACATTTTGAAATATTTTTCTTATTTTTCCAAAAAAAACAGGGTTTGACATTCCATGCAAACTAACTCCTAAGGAGACTGTGCATGAAATGTCAAACCCTATTTTCTGGAAAAATATAAGAATGAATATTTCAAATGTCTCCTGAAATCATTTTCCAATATGGTAAGCTTTAAGGGGAGGTTGCTATGTTTCTGTTTCTGTTTTTCTGGTGGGCCTAGCTATCGTAACTGCATTGTTTTTTTTGTCTCCCCCCTTTAGGGTTGGGAGACTACTGTTTTTCCCCCAGGTGTCTGCCTGTCTGTCTGTCTGTCACACTCGTGTCCGCTCTATAAGTTGAAAACCATTCAAACTATGTTTTTGAAACTTCATATAAATATCAATCAACATTAGACGACTTGCAGAGCACAAGAACCATAATTCTTGCTTTATACTTTTTGAGTTATTTCCCTTAGACTCGTCACAAAATAGTGTCCACTCTATAACTTGAAAACCATTCAAGCTATCTTCACGAAACTTCATATAAATGTCAATCAATATTAGACAATATGCAGAGCACAGGAACCATAACTCTTACATTTATGCTTTTTGAGTTATTTCCCTTGGACTCATCACAAAATCGTGTCCAGTCTGTAACTTGATAACCGTTTAAGCTATCTTCATGAAACTTCATATAAATATCATTCAACATTAGACAACGTACAGAGTGCAGGAACCATAACTCTTGCATTTATACTTTCTGATTTATTTCCCTTGGACTGGTCACAAAATCGTGTCCACTCTATAACTTGATAACTGTTCAAGCAGCTTCACCAAACTTCAAATAAATATCAATCAAAATTAGACAACGTGCAGAGCACAAGAACCATAACTCTTGCATTTATACTTTTTGAGTTATTTCCCTTGGACTGTCACAAAACCATGTCCACTCCTACTTGAGACCCGTTCAAGCTATCAAATTACTTCCCTTTGAACTTGGTCTTTCACAAAATAGTGTCTGCTCTTTTACTTGAAAACCGTTCAAGTTATCTTCACATTACTTCATTTAAATATCAATCAACATTAGATGATGTGCAGAGCGCAAGAACCATAACTCTTTCTTTAATATTTTTTGAGTTGTTTCCCTTGGACTCTGTCACAAAATCATGCCCACTCTGTAACTTGATAACCATGTAAGCTAGCTTCACGAAACTTCATATAAATATCAATCAACATTAGACGACATACGGAGCGCAGGAATCATAACTCTTGCATTTACACTTTTCGAGTTATTTCCCTTGGACTCTATTACAAATCGTGTCCGCTCTATAACTTGAAAACCATTCAAACTATCTTCACAAAACTTCATATAAATATCAATCAACATTAGACAATGTGCAAATCGCAAGAACCATAACTCTTGCATTTACACTTTTTGAGTTATTTCCCTTGGAACTTTGTCACAAAATCATGAAACTTCATATAAATATCAATCAGCATTAGACAATGTGCAGGGCGCAAGAACCATAACTCTTGCATTTATACTTTTTGAGTTATTTCCCTTAGAATTTTGTCCATCAGAAAATCTGTCTGCTCTGTAACTTCAAACCTGTTCAAGATATCTTCAAGAAACTTCATGTAAATATCAATCAGCATTAGGTGACATGCAGAGCGCAAGAACCATAATTCTTGCATTTATACTTTTGAATTATTTCACTTGGAACTTTGTCCGTCATAAAAAAACTGTCCACTCTATAACATGAAATCTGTTCAAGATATCTTCAAGAAACTTTATATGAATATCAATCAACATTAGATGACATGCAAGGTGCAAGAACCATAACTCTTGCCTTTACACTTTTTGAATTTATTTCCCTTGGAATCTCTTTTAGTAAATACAAATGTTCACTGAATGTAAAATACAATATGACACCAAAAAGTGGGGAGACATCTATGTTTTTGTAGAAAAGCAAATTCTAGTTTATTTTTTAGCTCACCTGAGCTATGCTCAGGTTTAGCTATAGTGATCACTTTTTGTCCGTCATCCATGCATCCCTGCACCCGTTAACATTTTCAAATGACTTTTCCTTTGAAGCCGCTGAGCCAGTTTTGCACAAATTTCATATGGAGCCTCTTGAGTTAAGGGAACAAAAGATTGCTAAAATGGCTGCAGTCCATTGACAAAGATGGCAGCCATGTCTATGTATGGTAAAAACCTTTAAAAATCTTCTGCTCCAGAACAGAGGATGCCTGGGACTGATTCTTTGCACAAATCATTGGGGACGGGAGGTCTACCAAAGTTGCTTAAATAATGGTCTCACATTGACATTCGACCTTTTACAGTGAGGTCAAGGTTGCTTCCCTATCCATTTTTATCGGCGCCATATATTTGTATGGGAAAAATGATGAGAATTTCAAACCGCTTCTCATCTGAAGCCTCTGGCCCAGTGTTGCTCTAATTTCATGTGGAGCCTCCTTGGGTCAGGGGAATGAAAGTTTACTAAAAATGGACACGGTTCGTTGACCAAGATGACCGCAATGCCCATATATGGTAAAACTTTTAAAAATCTTCTCCAGAACAAAGGATGCCTTTGGGCTGAATCTTTGCACAAATAATCGGAGATGGGAGGTCTACCAATGTTGCTAAAATGATGATCTTATATTGACGTTTGACCTTTTTATGGCGAGGTCAAGTTTGCTTCCGTATGCATTAAAATTGTATGGGCCTCATACACATATGTATGGAAAAAAATGTTGATTATTTCAAATGACTTCTACCCTGAAGCCTCTGAGCCAGTTTTGCTCAAATTTCATGTTGAGCCTCCTTGGGACAGGGAATCGAAAGAGTGCTAAAATGGTCGTGATCCATTGACCAAGATGGCTGCCATGCCCATATATGGTAAAAACCTTTAAAAATCTTCTTCTCCAGAACCAAATAAGCCCGTAGCCAGTGGCTGGATTTCAAAATAATTTCACACCGGTGTTCCTCTTATGTCCCTTTACTAAAATTGCTAAAATGGTTCTGCTCTGCTGAACAAAATGGTTGCGAGAGCTAAAAATAGAAAAAAAAGCCTTTAAAGGACATCTCCTCCAAGGCCAGAAGTCGATTTCAAAATAATTTCACAGATATGTCTCTCTTATGTCTTTTTACCAAAATTGCTAAATCAGTTCTACTAGGCTGTAGAAAATGGCACCCAGAGCTAAAAATTGACAAGAAGCAATATCTGCAGGGTCTTCTTTCCCTGCTGGTGCTTCACAGTCTTTCCCTGCGGGTGCATAACATGGTCTCCTTTCCCTGCAGGTGCATCACATGGTCTCCTTTCCCTGCTGGTGCTTCATATGGTCTTTTTTCCCTGTGGGTGCATCACATGGTCTCCTTTTCCTGCAGGTGCATCACATGGTCTCCTTTTCCTGTGGGTGCATCATATGGTCTTCTTTCCCTGCGGGTGCATCACATGGTCTCCTTTCCCTGCAGGTGCATCACATGGTCTCCTTTCCCTGCTGGTGCTTCATATGGTCTTCTTTCCCTGCTGGTGCTTCACAGATTTCCTACTTCAAAGTTTTGCTATGATGACCAAACAAAATGGTCACCTTTAATGGATATATCTCAAGCCATGACACCATCACTTCCACAAGCTATCTTTTTAAGTTATGCCCGTTTGCAATAAATTGCAATGAAATCTTGCAAGCAAGATATCTCAAAAAACTATTTGAGCTATTGTTTTTAAACTAAATGTGCTGATAGGGGATAAGTAGATGACCCAATTAACTTCTGAAAATAAAATCTATTTTTTTTTTTTTACTAATGGCCCTTTGAAAATTTCAGCATTTTGACCTTGTAAGCAAGATATCTCAAAAACTGTTTAAGCCATTGCCTTGAAATTTGACAAGCTGATAGGGAATGATGAGTAAATGACCTGATTAACTTGCAGCAGTTAACTCAGGTGAGCATTGTGACCCATGGGCCTCTTGTCTTTTTTACTAGTAAGTATCAGTAATTTATTTCTCCATGAAAACATATGGTGTGGGTAATTATTAGAAGAAAATTGATTA
Source organism: Anodontia alba (assembly GCA_964016985.1). Classification (NCBI taxonomy): domain Eukaryota; kingdom Metazoa; phylum Mollusca; class Bivalvia; order Lucinida; family Lucinidae; genus Anodontia; species Anodontia alba. The sequence continues at coordinate 60,036,148 of OZ024833.1, read as the reverse complement.
ACCCCACGCTTTAGCAATGGGGATATTGTGAACATCCATCCGTCTGTCCATCCATCTGTCCGTCACGCTATCTCCTCCTAAACCACTGTGTGGAATTTAACCAAATTTGCTAAATAATTTCCCCACATGGTAAGGTTGTGGGAGAGCAACATTACTTTTAGCTCACCTGGGCCAAATGCTCCAGGGGAGCTTATAAGATAGTAGTTCGTTGTCCTTCCATCTGTCCGTCCATCAGTCATCAGCACATTTGACCAGTTATATCACCACAGTCTGCAGGCTGATCTCAATCATTTCTTATATATAGCATGCATCTGGTGGAGCATTAATGACATAAGCTTTTCATGGAAATCTAATGAAAACCTTGGTTGCTATGGCAACCACAAGGTTTCATAGACTTACATGGGAAAATGTTTGTAATCACCATAACTCCTTCAGTTTTTATCCATTGTTCCTGAAACTTCCAGATAAGGTGGACATGGATGAAATCTCGATCAAATTTGAAAACTGGCCAGATCGGATCATTAATCTTAGAGTTAGTCCCCTTGATTGCTAAAAAAAGCCTCTGTTTGACCTTGTCATCAGCATAACTCATTCAGTTTTGATTGTATGTTTCTGAAACTTGCAGATAAGGTGGTCATGGATGATATCTCAGACAAGTTTGAAAATTGGCCAGATCGGATAATTAAACCTTAGATTAATGATGTAACATCCCTTTCATTGTTTAAAAAGCCTCTGTTTGACTTTGTCATCAGCCTAAGTCATTCGGCTTTGATCGGATCTTCCTGAAACTTCAAGATAATGTGCACATGGATGAAAACTTGGTCAAGTTTGAAACCCGGCCAGATCAGATCATTAATCTTAGAGTTACGTCCCCATGATTGCTTAAAAAGCTTCTATTTGACTTTGTCATCAGCATAACTTGTTGAGTTTTGATCAGCTATTCCTGAAACTTGCAGGTAAAGTGAACATGGATGAAACCTCAGACAAGTTCGAAAACTGGCCAATGCCTGATTGGAACATTAATCTTAGAGTTACATCCCCCTTGATTGCTGAAAAAAAAAAAGTTTGACATTGTCATCAGCAAAACTCATGATCAGATCTTCCTGAAATTTGCATGTAAGGTGGACATGGATGAAATCTCGGACAAGTTCTGAATCTGGCCAGATTGGCTCATTAATCTTAGAGTTACATTCCCTTGAGTGCTGAAAAAGCCTCTGTTTGACTTTGTCATCACTGTAACTTATTCAGTTTTGATCAGATCTTCCTGAAACTTGCAGATAAGATGGACATGGATGGAATCTCAGATGAGTTAAAAAACATCAGATTGGATCATTAATCTTAGAGTTACGTCCCCTTGATTGCTCTTAGAGTTACATCCCCTTGCTTGCTAAAAAAGCCTCTGTTTATGTTTGTCATCAGCATAACTTGTTAAGTTTTGATTGGATCTTCCTGAAACTTGCAAATAAGGGAAACATGGATTAAATCACGGATGAGTTCCAAATCTGACCAGATCAGATCTTTAATCTTAGAGTTACATCCACTGATGGCTGAAAAAAAGCCTCTGTTTGACTTTTTCATCAGCATAACTCCTTCAGTTTTGATCGGATCTACCTGAAGTTTGCAGATAAGGTGGATATGGATGGACTCTCAGATGAGTTTGAAACCTGGCCTGATCAGATCATTTGTGTTAGACTTATGTCTCCTTGATTGTTAAACAAAGCCTGTATTTGACTTTATCATCAGCAGAACTAATTGACTGCAGTTTTGATCGGATCATCCTGAAACTTGCAGATAAGGTGGACATGGGTGAAGGATAATTCCGAAAACTGTCCAGATCAAATTATTTATTTTAGCGTTACATTCACTTGTTTGCTGAAAATGCCTATTTTCAACCTTTTTTGTTATTGGCACAACTCCTTCAGTTTTGATCAGATCTTTCTGAGCCTTACATATAAGATGGGGTTGAAACTTGGTGGACAGTTAGACCATGAGATGATACAGTGCATATTGTTTTGAAGTTAAAGTACGCCAAATTTTCCTGAAGTTATGTATATAAATGCAAAGAATTATTTCCTCCAGATTAATGTATGTTACAGACATTGAGTGATCTTGGCCTACTTTTCAGCACAGGTGAGCGTTAAGGACCTTCACGGTTCTCTTGTATGTTATAAGCCACATTAGCACTGAGCCTTGGAATTTTGCAATGGTGTGCCATCGACTGCGCAGTCTAGTTTGATTTGATTTATTGTATTAGACCTACTGTGCGCTTAGGTTTTTCAAAATTACTGGGAACACTCAGTTGTGGTAAAATATGTATCTACCTACTAAGGATACACTATAAAAATATCGGAAAACGACTTATTTGATGATGATTATGAGGATTTTTCTGATTTTCTTTATAAAGGTATATGTTGTGGGTACTCAATTCAAATGAGTACCCACAACATATGCCTTTATAAAGAAGTAAAGAAAAAGTACACTGGCTGTAATCTGAAGACTACGGAATTTCTTGGCTGTGCGCCTGTAGGGATATGTGCGGTTATTAGATTGAATACAATATTTTCATAATTTCATTGTAAGGTGTATAGCTTTAGATAAGAGTACCATATTTACAGGACATATTTTGGACACCTTAACCCATTGTAGACTAAATGATCTCCCCCACACTATATATACAAAGATTCTAATTTTGATTTTAGGCATGTCAGGCTATGTGATTTAGATTTTCCTAGAGAAAAATGGTTGAGCTATTTGCAAATAGTGAAGACCCTGATCAGACGCCACATTCTGCGGTGTCTGATCTGTGTCTGCACTGTTTGTCAAATACCCTTTTAGGAGTTTTGAGACTTCAATGGCTTAACTCATTACCATACTTGTCTTAGAATTGTAAACAAGTTTATTTAACCCTTGTCCTGCTGAGCCCGGATATACCCTGCCTTTGCAAACAGTGTAGATCCAGATCAGTTGGCTTCTGAAGAAGCCAACTGATCTGGATCTGCACTGTTTGCCATTAAGTATGTGAATTTAAAGCAACAATCCAGATCAAGAAATCGGATTAGCTTAAAATTAGAAATGGGCATGGCATCTTAATTTATTCAGCACAACAAGGGTTAACTGCCTTTTGATGTGGATAAGTTTTCCACTGGAACGTTGGACCCTCAGGTTAGGATTTTCCTGTCCCCATCGAACGTCAGTGATGGATTCTATTTTTCTTCACAAAAAACTTATGTTGTGGGTACTCACTAGGAGTGCCTTAAAATGATTAAGAAACGCAGTCATGAAGGGCCAGACCAAGCCAAATGTAGGATTGTTTTAAGCATATGCGGTCAGTGTTATTCTGTATTGTTCAGGGTCTGTGAAAGTATCATAACTACAGACTGATATTTCCCAACAAGGTACGAGAAACATTTTTACTGTATCATTTGCCGGCCTTATTGGCTCAGTTGGATGCGCATCTGACTAGTGATCAGGAGGTTGCGGATTCCATCTCTGCTGGGTCTGACAAATTCTTTTGTGGAGATTGATCATGAAATATTTTCTACGGTCATTCTCTCCCTTCCACTGATTCAAGAAGGGCTGTGAGTTGTCAGTTTCTGACAAAAGAATGCACAGAAGTACTTCTTAACTCCTTAGAGGACTAAGCCTGCCCATGAAAATTGTGGTCAACTGACCATCACAGTGTTGACTGGGCCAAACTCCTAAATCAGCAACCTTGTATCATTCTGAATATCTCTGCAACCAGAACAGGGTCTGTGAAAAGAATCGTAACTTAATATTGTAGTTTTCCGGCAGGCTAAATTGGTAAACATGGAAATTACCGAACACTTGAATAAATTAGCCTGGATGCACTGGAAGTAAATATGCTGAGTAGAGAAATCTATAATATGTGTCAGTGACATAAAGTAGGAAAATGAAATATTGAACTTTATTTTGCTTGCCTGTACAGGAAGAACTATTGCACTGCCCCCTACACTGGTATTGATATTGGTGTTGGAATTGACATCGGCATCAGCTTCCAGTATTAATGTAGTTAGTTTTTAATGCTTAGCATTCTGTGAAAAATTTCAGCAGACATTTTGAAATATTATTTTTGTGTTTTTTAGAAAATAGGATTTGACATTTCATGCATATTGTCTCCTTAGGAGATAATTTGCATGGGGCGTCAAGTCCTATTTTCTAGGAAAAATGAAAAATATAATTGATTTGTCGACTGCTGAATTTGCCCATAGAGTGGTAAAAGTTAAAGATCTACTGGCATAATACTATATCATGGTTGAATTGCAGATAGATATGGATTTTCTGTTCAGTACATGTCCCAGTCCCAGAGTGACCTTGAAGTCAAGGTCTCAGACTTCTAATTTTTTCACAGTTTTGCATACAAATTTATTTAAGATCTGTGTCTCCAGAATGCTTTGATGGTTGTCATTGAAACTTGACCTGATGTTAGATACTGGTCCAATTTTAGTTTGTTTAGTACGAGCACCATTCCAGCCTCACTAGACTTTGAGGTCAAGGTCACAGACTTATGAAGGCAAAGGATTCTCACAAAATGTCATGTCTTATTTTCTCTGAAAAATAACATTCATTTTAGTATGTCTTCTGGTACAAATTTGCTTAGCACTTTAACACTTAGCATGCTGGGTAAAATGTTCAGCAGACAACATTTTGATATTTTTTTTTTCTCTAAGAAAACAGGATTTGACATTTCATGCAAATGTCTCTTTTAAGGAGATGATTTGCATGAACTGTCAAATCCTAATTTCTGAGAAAAATGTTTGTGGTTGGGTGTGGCGACGGTGTCGTGTATCTTTCGTCACCAGGACGTCCAACTGATATTGGCTTACAGATGGGCAAGGCCTGCTATCCTTGTAGCAGGTAAGGGTAGAGGGGAAATGTTTTTATTTCTTCTGTTTCTTCACTTTCATTCCTGTTCTTCTTTTTTCCCTGTCCCTCTTTTTCATCTCCTCTACTATCTCTTCTCTTCCTTTCTCTGGGAGACAACACAAAATGACCCACAAGGGTTGACATATTGTTAAACTCCAACACAATCAAATCAATCTGAGAAAAAGAAGAAGAAAAAAAAAATCATCAGTTTGTCGTCTGCTGAATTTGCCCATAGCATCATACATGTTAAGGGTTCATTCTGATTTGGGTCTCCACTGCTTGCAGTTATGCTATTTGTATATGAAATTTGAGAACATTAAGCATACGTATGATGTCAGAATAGTCTGCTTGGCAAGAAAGGTGTGGAAGTGTAATAACAAGCAATGTATGAGTAATAAATAACACTTAGCATGCCGGGTAAAAATTCCAGCAGACAACACTTCCCAGAAAATAGGCTTTGACATCTCATGCAAATTGTCTCATATATATAATTTGCATGAGATGCCAAAGCCTATTTGCTGGGAAGAATAAAAAAAAAAAAAAATTCAAAGTGATGAAATTTTTACCCATCATGCAAAGCAGATGACAATAGATAATGAAAAAAAAAAAAAAAAAGTCTGCTGTGGTTAGAATAGCACTTTAAGCATTAAGTCTGATCTGGGTCTTCACTGATTGCATATGCTTTGTTGCCAGAAAGGTGTATACGAAATTTTAGGACATTAAGCTACATTTATTTGCCAAGTTTATGATGTGGGAATAATCTGCTTGGAAATGAAGGTGTGGAATTGTAATAACACATGCAATATAAGAGTAATAAATACAGAGCTACAGTATATAAAACATCTTATTTTCTTAAATGATTTAGCAGATTTTTATATGCAGATCAGTAGCTGTAAAGATATTACAGAAAATGTGGACAATATGAACCACAGCTTGAGAAAATATACCTTTTAACCCATTAAAGACTGAATAGATACTCCCACATTATATATTGGAAGAGTCCATTTTCGATTTTAGGTATATCTGGCTATGTGATGTAGATGTTCCTTAAGAAAAACGGTTGAATTATCTGCAAACAGTGGAGAACCTGATCAGATGACATGTTCTGCGGCGTCTGATCTGGGTCTGCACTGTTTGCCAGTTACCTGTTAAGGGGTCTCCAGTGTTCAGTAGGTTAATGTATTCCCAATGAAGACTCAAATCATCCTGCACCTCTGCGCAGGCTAATCAGTCTTTATTGTCTGCATGAAGAAACTTTGCGTCCCTGGCTATCCAAAAGATGCCCAGTGAAGATTCTGATCAGACTGCGGGAATGCATTTTTGAAGGTACATTGCAGATCCTATGATTTAACCCTGAAAAGGCTAAGCAAAATTTTAGCAAACATTCTAATTTTTTTTAAATATTATTTTCAGAGAAAATAAGGTTTGACAATTCATGTGAATCATTTGCTTGGCAGATGATTCACATGAAATCTCAAGTCTTATTTTCTCTAAAAAAAATTATCAAATTATCATCTGCTGCAATTGTGAATAGCGCATTAAGGTTAATGATTTTTATGGATGTCAGTAATAAAATAAATAATTGTCACCATCATGAAATAAAGGAGTTCTGTGATCCCACCTACTAAGTAATAGTACACACATACATGTGCATGTGTAAATAAAGGCGTTCTATGATGCCACCTACTAAGTAATAATACACACTACATGTGCATTGGAGAATTTAACATGTTTTCCCATGGAGAAAAAAATATAGAAGACTCTTCTCCTCCTAAAAACAGGAACAAATAAAAAAAAACGTCAAACTTAACCCTTGTCATGCTGAATAAATTAAGATGCCACACCCATTTCTAATTTTCAGCCAATCAGATTACTTGATCCAGGTTGTTGATATGAATTCACATACTGAATGACAAACAGTGCAGATCCAGATCAGTTGGCTTCTTCAGAAGCCAACTGATCTGGATCTACACTGTTTGCAAAGGCAGGGTATATCCGGGTTCAGCAGGACAAGGGTTAAGCACTGAGTGCTGATGGGGACGGTTGCCTGAAATTCTGTTGGAGACATCTGCTGAATTCACCCATAGAGTGGTTGTTAAACACTTAGCATGCTGAAATCTTTTCCATACTTTTCCCAGAAAACAGTTTTTGACATTTGACAATGGAGACAATTTGCAAGAAATTTCAAAACCTGTTTTCTGAGAAAAAGAAAAATGTCATCAATTTGCCACCTGCTGAATTCACCCATAGAGTGGTAGTTTAAGGAACTTTGCCTCAGTTTATTGTATTTCTTGAAATTGTATTTATTGATCTACTCCATCTAACATCAGTATAGGTGATACAGTGTGACAGGAAGGAATCATTTGCAGAGAAATTTCTTACTTATCATGGCCTCATATTGCTGCAGATAGCAACAGAAAACTTGCTAAGGACAAGTATTTAATGATAATTCTGGGATAAGTTTTCTTATTTCTCCATAAAAACATACATTGTGGGTACTCATTAGAAGCACCTCACTGAGGCGCTTCTAATGAGTACCCACAAAGTATGTTTTCGTGGAGAATTGGAGAAAATTATCCGAGAATTATCATCAAATAGTCCTGCCTAACATTAGTTCTCTGTACAGCAATGCTGCTATTTTCCATTGCTTTGGATATTACTTGGGGGTGATTATAGTGACAATATTTTGAGGATAGTTTTTATTTTTTTATACCAAAACATATGTAGGTATACGTATCAGTGCAGTTTCCTCACAGAGACAAAAAATACCATGATAGGCTTTGGTGCAAAATAACTAAAAAAAAAATATTTTTCCAAGTTTTGTGTGTGTATGTGTCTGTATGTTTTTTTTCGCATGAAATGATAAGCCTTGTTTCTTAAGGAAAATTAAAAAAAAAAAAAGAAATAGAATGTTTTCAGAGGAAAAAAAGGTATTTTTGCTGAAAAAATGTAACTTTTGCAAATGCAAAAGCTACTCACATTTTTTCAGCAGAAATATTAGCATATATGCCATATTTATAATCAAAGTTTTAATGATATGTTAACTAACAACATAATTAGTTTTGAACAACTAGACCCAGTTCTCCATATAAATGTATGTTGTGGGTACTTGATTAGGCAGTTCTAATGAACTCCCTTAACATACATTTTTTATGGTGAAGAAAATATATCCCTGAATTATCGTTAAATATTCCTCCTTAAATGCTAATTTCTAAGTTGTTGATAAGGTTGTCAGCAATGTAAGAAATCTAGTTACTTTTTTGTACTTTTCTTTTTCTTTTTCATGTGTAGATGAAACAGCTGGCATGTTAACAATTCTCGTATTTATTTTCTGTGCAGCCTGTATAATTTTAACCCTTAATGTGCAAATCAAAACTGGAGCAGAAGTCAGTTTCAATTTTTATTTTATTATTTAGAGGATGCACTTAGTCTTGACATTTCATGTGAATCTTCTACTTGGAAGAAGATTCACAAAAAAATGTCCAGATTTGTTTTCTCTGAGAGGTAAAAAAGAAATAAAAGTTTAGAATGTTGTCTGCTACAAATTTATGGAACTAGAAATAAAAGAGGTAATTATGTAGGATTGTTTTTCAACTGAATTGCCATAACAAATAAAACAGGAATCTTATAGCTTGCATTAATAATTGAATAGTCATCTTAATTTGATGTCTGATCAGGGACTCTATGTCCACATGCAACAAATCATGGGAAACTACAAACTGTGACAATTGAAAATCAAACTGCAGATGCTATTTGCTTATTGCATGTGCTTTGAGACGGCTTTTCCCTATATTATGGATATAGATTTTATTACAAAACTTGTTCATAATTATGTGGATTTAAACATAAGTTATATTACCTATAAGGAAGGATCAGTCTCAATAAAATGGAAATCAGATTGTAAATAATTAATATAATACCTTAACCTACCACTCGCTGGACAAGATTCAGCAGACGACAAATTCATGATCATTTTTCTTATTTTTCCTCAAAACTAGGCATTGACATTTCATGCAAATTGTCTAGGAGACAATTTGCATGAAATGTCAAAGCCTATTTTCTGGGAAAAATAAGAAATTATATTTCAAAATGTCGTCTGCTGAGAGTTTTACCCAGCATGCTCAGCATAAACAACAGTTGAATGCTTATATCACACAGCAGCCTCCGGTTGTGGAAAAAAAAGTGATACGATTCTGCAGGAACAAATATTTTTGTAGATGAACAGCAAAGGTTCTGATCTGGGTCTTTGCTGTTTGTTTATGGGTCAGCAGCCCTCTCAGTCTAATAAGGTTCATTTAACTCTGCCTTACTGCAGTTATGAATATGATTAACCCTTATCCTGATGTTCACGACCAGTGTAGATCCAGATCAGAAGCCATCTGATCAGGATCTACACTGTTTGTCATTCAGTTTTTGAATGAAAACATTATATGATGTAATCTGATTGGCTGATAGTCAGAAATGGGTGTGGCTAATTAAATTATTCAGCAGGATAAGGGTTAACACTGCATTCTGGGAAGAAATTCAGCAGAAGGCATTTTGAAATATTTTTATTATTTTTCCCATAAAATAGGGTTTTGCATTTCATGCAAACTGTCTCCTATCATATTAATTATTTACAATCTGATTTCCATTTTATTGAGAAGACTCCTTCCCTACAGGTAATATAATCAAAGTTTAATTCCACATACGAAAAAGAGTTTTATAATAAAATCTATATATACATAACATAGCAAAGATCCATCTCTTTATTTAAATACTGACTGCTGATTTTTGTTGAGCAGGGTTTGACTGTAGCAAAGGCAAAAAAAGTGACAGTAATTGGTGTTAGTTGAACAAGTAAAAACTAAAGTGGGGAACTTTGGAAAAAAATTCTTTGAAATATGGATCATATTTCTGACAACCTGTATGATGTATTAATTATGGAATTCAGTTGTGTATTTGGTATTGGAATGAATTCAGATGGAATAATTATGAAGTATGCATTTACCTGAAATGGATTTTGACAATAACTTGAATATCTAAAGAACTGATTTGTGTGTCTTGCTTGTTGTTTTGTGTCTTGTTTGTTGTTATTGGGTAAGGTAAATGTCCAAAAAGTTTCTGACAAAATACCATTTGCAAACAGAGCAGACCTAGATTAGACTCTCCTGAAGGAGCAGGCTGATCAGGGTCTATCCTGTCTGCCATTCCACTAAGCATTTTAAGAAACAAGTGCATACAAAACTAAATTTAAGTTAAAAAAGTATGGAATAAAGGATTCGAAATTTTAGGACATTTACCGTAGAACTTTTGAAGTGGCATAATTAAAGAAATATATGTATGATATATAGAAACTTTATAATGAAAGAAAGAAACATGGGGAAAACGAAAAAAAACAACAACAACAACAAAAAAACAAAAACAAAAAAATTGTTTAGATAGCTGTTTCCAGACAAATGTATTTTGTGTTTGTTGTTGAGGTTTTTTCTGGCTTACTACAAATATATTTGTAACTATATCATCAGCCTTCAAAAAGAGGTCAAATCAAAGCAGGATATGCAAAAGGTCAAATCAAAGCAAGATATGCAACAGGTTAAATCTAAGCAGGATATGCAATAGGTCAAATCAAAGCAAGATATGCAACAGATTAAATCTAAGCTGGATATGCAATAGGTCAAATCAAAGCAAGATATGCAACAGATTAAATCTAAGCAGGATATGCAATAGGTCAAATCAAAGCAAGATACGCAACAGGTCAAATCAAAGCAAGATATGCAACAGATTAAATCTAAGCAGGATATGCAATAGGTCAAATCAAAGCAAGATATGCAACAGGTCAAATCAAAGCAAGATATGCAACAGGTTAAGCAGGATCATCAATAGGTCGAATCAAAGCAAGATATGCAACAGGTTAAATCTAAGCAAGATATGCAACAGGTCAAATAAAAGCAGGATATGCAACAGGTCAAATCAAAGCAAGATATGCAACAGGTCAAATCAAAGCAAGATATGCAACAGGTCAAAGCAAAGCAGGATATGCAATAAGTCAAATCAAAGCAAGATATGCAACAGGTCAAATCAAAGCAAGATATGCAACAGGTCAAATTGAAGCAAGATATGCAACAGGTCAAATCAAAGCAAGATATGCAACAAGTCAAATCAAAGCAGTACATGCAACAGATCAGATCAAAGCAGGATATGCAACAGGTCAAAGCAAAGCAAGATATGCAACAGGTTAAATCTAAGCAGGCTATGCAATTATCTCAAATCAAAGCAGGATAGGCAACAGGTCAAATCAAAGCAGGATATGCAACGTGGGAAAAGAGGCACTACACCTCATGCAAACAGTAAATGGGAAGGCTTCAGCCAGACTGCAGGTTTTTTTTTGTTGTTTTTTTTTCCAGTTCAATATATGTATGTTTCTGTCATTATATCAGTGCTCTGCCAAGGCCACACCATGGCGCCAAAATATCACAGATTATGCATTAAAAATTGTCCAGGTGCTCCTTCCTGCATGTAAATAATCTGGTGTCTTTGAAAAAGACCTGATGGACAAACAACATTTGTCTCTAATAGTTTTACTGATGATAGCAGAAATTTAATGTAACAACAGTTTTCATTGGTTAGCGATGACCAATTACAAGCAGTTTCAGTTCATCAGCATTTATTGTTAACATGGCAGCTTCATTGCAGAAGAACTTTCAGTTGTGCAGTTTATAAGTCAGTGCCAAAATAAACCAACAAAAAACATTCTTCCTTGTCAGCTTGACACTGAAAGTGTTCAGTTTTGTAATCATAATGCTGACATCATCACCTTAGCCTGGCTCCAGTCTCTAGTGACTATATTTATTCTTATAATCCTATTTGATACTCTAAAATAAAAACAAAATTATATCATGACTAGGCTGGTCACTGGTGACCAGCCTTTATAGTCATGATATTATTTTGGTTTTATGTTGGTGAATTATCAAACAGGGCCCAGTTGTTCAAAGCTAATGACGTCGTTAGTTAACGATTCGTTAAAATTTACATTGAGTGATACGCAAATATGGTGAAATTTTTTGCTGAAAAAAATGTGAGTAGCTTTTGCAGTGCAAAAGCTACTCACATTTTTTCAGCAAAAAATATCAGAATATTGTCTATTGAATCCGCAAAAACAGTTAACGAAATGACTCTTAACGAGCTCGTTAAGCTAACGATGCTTTGAACAACTGGGCCCAGGATTATAAGAATAAATATTTAGTCACTGGAGACGGGAGCCAGCATGTAAGTCACTACCTATTCAGTGAAAACAGCAGGAATATGTGCTCAAGGAAGTAGAGCCCAAATCAACCCAGCTGGCTGAAACTGTCATGAATACCTCTTTGCATTCCAGTGAGAGATATGGATAAGTTAACCCTTCTCTTGCTGAACACGACATGCCCTGTCTTAGCAAACAGTGTAGATCCAGATCAGTTGGCTTCTGAAGCCAACTGATCTAGATCTGCACTGTTTGTCATCAAATATGTGAATTTCTAGAACCTGGATCAAGTAATCTGATTGGCTGGAAATTAGTAGTCGTGGCATCTTAATTTATTCAGCAAGGCAAGGGTTAAATTGCCAGAAAATAACCTGCCTAGGCTTATCCAAATAAGATTTTATAGGGGAGATTGTGTGAAGTCTTTTGCAAAAAAAAGTTTAGGCGAAATAACTGCCCATCACGAAAACATACCTATATAATTTTGACCTCCTTGAACCCCACCTACATATAGTAAAACTGGGGTTTATAGGGGTATACATTATTTTTCTATTTCTGCTCAAAAATATAGATTGTGGGTACTCGTTAGAACCGCTTCGGTGAAGTGGTTTTAATGAGTATCCACAATCTATGTTTCGAGCAGAAATATAAAAAAAACTGAGTTTTTATCCGAAAATTTTCAGTTTTTGGTGGTGAAATTTTAAATATATTTGAATAGGCGTGATTTCGTAATGCCATGTTTGTTGGAGAAAATTCTTGGCAGAGTACTGATACAATCTCAAGTATCCACTGATTCTATAAGTGGGCAAGAACTGCCCTGGTTAGAGTGTGTGAATGTACAGGCTTATCTGAGCCTTTATTGGCCCCATTGGCAATAAGGGCCCTTTTCCCATCTTGTACATCATTTCCTGTAAATATTACCATAGGTCTAGATAAGAGTGAGTATCAGGTAAATAGTTTTCTTATTACTCGACAAAAACATATGTTGTGGTACTCATTTGGAGCGCCTCGGCGAGGCGCTTCTAATGAGTACCCACAATATATGTTTTTTTTTTGAGAAATAAGAGAAATATAGATACTTTTTGGTGGAAAAAAAAGCGCCTTATCAAGAGCTATGATTACCATAATTTTATTTACCCTAAATATTGGGACACCTTAGCACCTTACCATGCTTGTACTGGATGAGTGATAAACAGATCAGACAGGGTCACGTCAAGTGAAAAAGTACTTTTGAATGTGCCCAAAATGCCCATATCAGATCAGCCTGTGTCTGCGCAAAGTATCATCAGGCCTTTGCTGTTTATTCATACATTCTGTCGTATCCAGTGAGTCTGCTAGGAGGCAGTGAAGGCCCTGATCAGACTGCGGGGATGCGCACGCTGATCTGGGTCTTCACTGTCTGCATATACCTAAAGACATGTTTTTGCATGGCGCAGCCCAGACACTGCATTCAAATCTGTTTGTACAGGGTTTGCCTTGGCCTGTCTGTCCAGAGGCTAAGGATAAATACTAAGCATGGTCAAGGTGAAATAAGTTAAATTCTTTGGCATATTAGTTTGTTGTGAAATGCTTGTAGCACAAGTTTCTGTAATCACAGACTTTATTGCCATTTTGTAACATTTTCTGGCGTATACAGCCACAACAAAAGGTTCATGCTTTCTTTTTCAACTGTTTTTTGAATTGTAATGAGGAAAAGAACTGTGTTAAGTGTGACAGCAATACATTGTAATTGGATACTTTTTTTCAAAGAAAATTTGTTCGGTGTGAGAGAAACTTTGTTAGTGTGAAAGGTATCATCACTCTCCTGAAATGTGATTATGAGTATTTGTTAGTCACTCCAGCCACTGAGGCCTTTCTAGTGAGTACGAGACATATTAAATGAGTACCGACAAGGTACAAGTTTTCTTGGAGAAAAAAGAAAAGCTAGTTTCATCATAGTGCATCTTTCCATTGTCTTAGAATCAAGATTGCTTAGCATTCTATGTAAAATTTCCAGCAGACAACATACTAAAATATTTTTCTTGTTAATAATTTTTTTTTTTCAGAAATCAGGTTTTGACATTTTATGCAAATTTTCTCCAGTGGATAACCAATGTTATTTTATTCATGTTGAAAGACTTGCAGTTCAGCCACACTTTTCAAACTGTTGAAAAATCAATCACTGATAAAGTTTAATACCTTTCATACTTCTTAGGAGACAATTTGCGTGAAGTGTCTGATCCTATTTTCTAGGAAAAATAAGAAAAATATCATCAATTTGTCATCTGCTGAATTAGCCCAGAGAGTGGTAGAAGGATCTTTTATTTTATACATTTGGAAAGACTTGCAATTATTACAGCAACTCTTTTCAAAAAATACAATTGAAAAATCAACTACTGATGATATGATTAAAATAATATTGAAAGGGATGTAAAACACCAAATCATCATCATCATCATCATCATCAACATCAAATGCTGCTGTTATGATTTGTTCTAGAGGGTTAATATACTGAGGCTAATATACTGAGGCTAAACTAAATTACAAGTTTGCTGCTTTTATAGTTGTAGGACCAAAAAAACCCAAAAAAAACAACAAGGACACAGTTTTCCAGGTTTAAGGTAATCCAAACATCTGTTAATGTAATCAGTGCTTGAAAAAATCATTAGAGATAAACTAGCATAATGTATTGAAGGAAAGAAGATTAAGGAAAGAGATTAAGTATTGTCATGGATAATTGGAATAGAATGTTCTGAAGATGGAATGTTTCCTACAATGGACAGTGAAAAACTCCAATCAGGGTTAACCTTTGAGCTGCTGAATTTAATTTTCAGCAGAAGACAAATTAAGGAATGAATACATTTTCAGGGGAGGTTACTCATAATGTCAAAAGTGATTTGTCTGTTTCAGAAGGGGATCATTGTGTAAAAATGCAGACAGGAAGTCACAAAAGTTGTCTCTTATAAAAAAAAGTGACAAATTCCACCAAGTTTTTATGGCCCCACCATGCGAAGAATGGTAGCCAAGCCACAAGGCATTAAAATGAATAATATGGATACAAAATCATCTGCTGACCTAATTTTCAAGGTCACAGCAGTAGAAAAACTGAGCTTCTGTTTCTCTGAAAACAATGTCACTAATTATCTTTTAATTTGAACAAAGCCATTTGGCAATCTGGTTATGTATAAAAAAGGCGGCTGATTGAATGTTGCGGCATCTGATGATCTGGGTCTGCACTGTTTTCTCTGACATAACTTGCCAAAATATTTGGAGTAAATACAGTACACTTTAGATTTGGCATAAAAAAACAACAAAAAAAAACAAAACAACAAATATTGAATTGATCTGGAGCTATTTGACATTATAATGGAAAATCAGAGTAATTCCTATAACAAACAGGATGAAAAAAGAAAAGATCTTGACATCCTAATGCGGATTTCTTGATGCTTTCAGCAAAACAAGATTCCAGCAGAGAGCCGACATCGAAAAATGGCACAAAATAATCTGGGCCAACTAGCACTAGATAAGGCACAATTGTTTAGTACTTACCGTATTTACCCTGATTATTTGGACACTCTGCTCACCAAAATTGTCCTAAAATTTGAAATAGTCCAATCTATTACCTCTTGATGTGTCTAAACTACAGTGAAATCTGTATAAGAAAGCCACCTTTGAAATTGACTTTAGTGGCTGATGTGGAAAGGTGGCTGTCTTATAAAGGTACATGTCATGTAATTTTGCTAGCAAAATTACATGACATGTACCTGTATAAGAAAGAGCAAAATTACATGACATGTACCTTTATAAGAAAGACCCTTTTTTTCACATCAACCACTATTTAAAGTCAGTCTCAAAAGTGGTTCTCTTACACAGGTTTCGCTCTATTGCTATATGTATGGCAAACAGTGTAGCCCTGGTCAGATGCCTTATTTTGTGGCATCTTATCGATTCCTCATTCTGCTCCATCTAATCTGGGTCTACACTGTATGCGAAGGTCTCTGTCCCAATACTTAGGGTTATTACGGTAGCTTGCTGGGTAAAATTTCAGCAGACAATGTTTTTGAAATGTTGTTTTTATTTTTTCCAGAAAACAGATCTTGACACTTCATGCAAAGTGTCTTTGTCATAAACAGGTTTTGACACTTCATGCAAATTGTCTCCAATGGAGACAATTTGCATGAAATGTCAAATCCTGTTTTCATGGAGAAGTAAGAAAAAATATCAAATTGTTTTCTGCTGAATTAGCCTATATATAGAGTGCAGAATGGGGTGTCTGATCAGGGTCTACACTGTTTGCCACTCATCCAGCACTATTTTAGACACTTCAACAGGAAGTAAAAAAAAGCTTTTACAAATTTTATGACAAATATGGTCAGGAGTTAAGGTATCCCAGTACTTAGGGTAAATACGGTATCCATTTTGTTAGGTGACTTAAAAGGATTTGGTGTCATCCTTCACCTGTTTAACCCATTATCTTGATAACAGCATGGAGATAAGTTACAAGTCCAGAGATATTTTACTTTTATCATAAATGTATCAGTGGTTTCCTTTTTTCTTCTTTGAAAGGAATATAAGATGTGGTATTTGTTAGAATTTCTTTTGTGCTGCTATTGTAATGGTTATATTTACATTATGTGTCTTAATGGAGAAATAAAAAAAAAAAAACACACACACACAAAAATGCAAACAAAAAAACTATGAATATTGTTGTTAACTAGACCACTGATAGATTCAAACACAGTACTGAATCAGTAGCCTAGCTCTAATTTAGGTCCTGTTTTTTAACCAAAAATAATCTTTTTTCTTACTTCTTTGTAAAAAAAACGTAGGTTGTTGGTACTCATTAGAAGTGCCTCAACAAGGTGATTCTAATAAGTACCCACAACCTATGTTTTTGTGGAGAAATAAGAAAGGATTTTATCTGGATATCCATTTTATCTAGAGATGGGAGGGGTGTCTGATGATGACATTTTTTAGTATCTGTTTCATTTAACACTTTGCATGCTGGGTAAAAAATTCAGCCCACAAATTTTGAAATATTTTTCTTATTTTTCCTAGAAAATAGGATTGTACATTTCAAAATGTCAAAACCTGTTTTCTAGGAAAAATAAGAAAAATATTTCTGTAAATATTTCTGCCGTCTGCTGAATTTTTTTCCCAGTAGCTCTAGATGAGATTTTTAAATTGGCCAAAAAATGTTGAAAGTTTTCATAGTTCTCTATGAAAACTTAATTATGTTGTGGTCCTCATTATAGAAATGAAACCAATCAGGATAGGTCTCTTAATGATCTAGCAACATGTACAGTAGTTTCCCTAGCAAATAAAGAAGCATTTTGTAATTTAAAAAAATTCTTTATTTCTTCACAGAAACTTGGCATTTAGTACTTATTAGAATGGCATCAACAAGGCAATTCTAATGATCAGTCAGAGCACACATTTGCTGAAAGTAATAAGAGAAATAATTGCCTCTTTAACACTTACCATGTTATGGGCAAATTCAGCATACAAGAAATTGATGATATTTTTCTTATTTTTCCTAGAAAATAGGATCTGACACTAGGAGACAATTTGCATAAAGTGTCAAATCCTATTTTCTAGGAAAAATAAAAAAAAATATTTCAAAATGTTGTTGGCTTAAATATTTACCCAGCGTGCAAAGTGTTAACCCTTGTCCTGCTAAACCTGGATATACCCTGCTTTTACAAACTGAAGAAGCCAAATGATCTGGATCTGCACTATTTGTCAATCAGTATGTGAATTTATATCAATCTGGATCAAGGAATCTGATTGGCTGATAATTAGAAGTGGGTGTGGCATCTTAATTTATTCAGCAGGAAAAGGGTTAAATAAGATTTCTAATGCACTTACGTTTGTAACGCGACGTCTGATTTGATAACGCCAAAAATTTGCGACACTATATTCTGCGATATACTGTAGGAAATCCGACATCATCCCGTAACGTCGCTTCTCGTTGGCTGGCATTTGGTTTTACGCAGCTCACAGCACTTGTCGCTTTGTGCAAATTTCAACAGAAAAGAAAGAATAAATGCATTAGAATGGGGATAACTGCATCCAAATGTGTCATTTGGGAAGGTAAATCGGCGGTTTTACGGTCTCAAATTACATTTTACGGCTCCGCTGGCGCGTCGCTGTAAAACAAAAACTGCCGATTTACCTCCCCAAATGACAAATTTAAATGCAGTTATCCCCTAATTTACTATCCCCGACTTTCAAGCGGGATATTGAGGGTTTGAATCCAGCACTAGCCGAGACAATTTTCAGACCATTAGTACGGCTAGCTCATACTCTACATGCCCTGGGTTGAGTATAACGTGGACAGGGCGACACTTGGTGACAGACAGCGGCACCAAGTGTGCATAGGTGAGCCATGAAAGCAAGGCTGTACAAATACATGTACATAACAATCGCCGCTGCCTCTATGTGCCTCGGGTGCCTGGTAGCCTAAAAAATACGCACAACAACAACCATTACTGCAGATGAGGCACTTTTTTCAACCAAACAGTACTGATATTTTTTCTTTTTTTTCTTTACAAAAACTCCCTGAGGTGCTTCTAATGAGTACCCACTACATAAGTTTCTGCGGAGAAATAATTTTTACATACACACCATCATATCTGGAGCTACAAGTTTTAACCCTTGTCCTGCTGAACAAATTAAGATGCCATGCCCACTTCTAATTTTCAGCCAGTCAGATTACTTGATCCAGATTGTTGATAAAAATTCACATACTTAATGGCAAACAGTGCAGATCCAGATCAGTTGGCTTCTCCAGAGGCCAGCTGATCTGGATCTACACTGTTTTCAAAGGCAGGGTATATCCGGGTTCAGCAGGACATGGGTTAAAAATTAACTTACTGTTACTTATCTAGATTTATCTAGAGATGTGAATTAGGTGACTTGGACAGCAGGAGATGGTGTCATATTGTTTGTTAAGATATCATTTGAAACAGAGATTTTCTGTTTGAAAGAACAGGTTTGGAATGAAAATGTGAAAGTTCTGAAGTTTTATTGAATCTCTCGTTGTGGATAATTAATCAGATGTTGTTGATATTTTGAATATTTTGTTTCTGTGTTGTCAAATAATTAAAACAATGCATTACTGCAAAAACATGTTTTATGCAGAAAGGAACTTGATATGTGGATGATTATTTGTTCAAGTCAGCAAAATGATTAGAAAGAAACTTGTTTGTAAACACGGATAATTGTGATTTTTCATTTTGTTGAAAAGCCAGCTTGAATAACCATAAAGGAATTAGAAAAGTGATAGCGGTTGAATTTCATTTTGGGTGAATCTGTGGTACAATGTTTAGAAAAAAAAGGAGATTTGGGAGCTTAAAACTGAAATTTGGTAAGTATTTTAGCTTAATCCTTATATATGTGTGTTTAATTTTTTTAATCCTTAAAGCACCAATCAAATATATATATATATATATATATATATATATATATATATATATATATATATATATGTGTGTGTGTGTGTGTGTGTGTGTGTGTGTGTGTGTGTGTGTGTGTGTGTAATTTTTTTAATGAGAAAATAAGGCTTGGCATTTCATGTGAATTTTCTGCTGTGCAGATGATTCATACGAAATGTCAAGGCTTATTTCTTTCTGAGAAACAAAAGAAGAATTTATGTTAGAATGTCTTCTGCTACTGTTTTGGATGGGACTTTGAGGGTTAACCATATGTCCAAACAAATAGTGTACTCTGGCAACAGATATTTTGAGAAATGTCTTGTCATTTTCTTAGAAAAATTTAATATTCTGTATACTGTTGCTATAACAGTATGGGGACTGTTTAGCCATAATTTTAATGGTAAAGGTAAAGGTGCCTCATGGCCCAAGGGCTGTAGGTGCAGTGGGAGTTGGAGCCCACTGTGTCTTGGGCTACAACATATGGAAGGCAGGGCCCAATCTGCTCCTTTTGCTGCCTTTTCACCTTGCCCTAAAGGCTATCCATTCACTGGTGGGTGAACAGAGAGTTTTTCAGTCGCTGGTCTGAGCTGGGTTGGAACCTGCAAACTTCTCCACTACAGTCAAATGCTCTAACTCCTCAGCTATGGTGCCTGTCTGAATTTAGCCAAACAACAGAATTATATTGCAATAAACTAAAAGTAATAATGCAAAGAAATAGATAATTAAAAAAAAAGATTTGACACAAAAGTATACAATCTGTAATGGAAAACCAAAAAAAAAGAAACATACCATAATAACCCTTAGTATTGGGATAGATTATAGCTTTTGCAAACAAATCAAATGTCACAGAATGTGGCATCTGATCGGGGACTACACTGTTTGCCATACATACAGCAATATTTTAGACACATCAACAGGTAGTAGAATGAACTATTTCAAATTTTAGGACAAGTATGGTAAGTAGATATGGTGTCCCAATACTTGGGATAAAATACATATATGTCAACAGGACAGAAACATGGTTCCAGATAAGGCACTTTTTTCAACCAAAAATTACACTTTCTTATCTTCATGAAAACATACCGTATTTGATCTAATTACCACACATACCCCTATAACTGCACAGTCAAGAAATTCTGTAGTCTTCAGATTACAGCCAGTGTACTTTTTCTTTACTTCTTTATAAAGGCATATGTTGTGGGTACTCATTTGAATTGCATCGACTTGTCAATGCATTTCAAATGAGTACCCATAACATATGCCTTTATATAAAGAAAATCAGAAAAAAATCGCATAATCGTCAAATAAGCCCTTTTCTGATCTTTTTTATAGTGTATCCTTAGTAGGTACATACATATTTTACCACAACTGAGTGTTCCCAGTAATTTTGAAAAACCCTAAGCACACAGTGCGGTAATTAGGTCAAATACGGTATATTGTAAGTACACATTAGAAGTACCGTATTTACCCTAAATATCAACTCCTTACCATACTGTCCTAAAATTTGAAAAAAAGGTCTATTTTACAACCTGTTGATGTGTCTAAAATAGTGCTGGATGAGTGGCAAACAGAGTCTACTTTGATCAGATATTACTTTCTGCGGCATCTGATCCGAGTCTACACTGTTTGCTCAGGCCTGTCTGTCCCAATATTTAGGGTTATTATGGTACTGTCTATGTATGGTGCTGAGGTGCTTCTAATTAGTACCTGCAACATATGTTTTCATGGAAAATAAGAAACATATTTACATAATATCTCTGTTATCTGGAGTTACGCACAAAGCCATTCCATTTTAACATTTTGTATGCTGGGTAAAAAATTCCAGCAAACAACATTTTGACATTTAGGAGACAATTTGCATGACATGTCAGTCCTATCTTGAAGGGAAAATTAGAAAAATATCATTAGTTTGTTGTCTGCTGAATCTGCCCATAGCATGGTAAGTGTTAATTATATATTCATAGGCATATTACATTACCATTTCACTACTACAGTAAACTGTTAATCTAATATCATCTTGCATGTACATGTAATATATATTTTACTCGCGCTGAGAAGTAATTTTTGCTGCACTTGCTGAACAGTACTTTTTGCTGCACTCCTCCATTCTGTGACTAGAAATGGACTCTTCTAATTTCTGACCATTCAGAGCTCAAGTTTTCAAGCCATAATATCAGTTTCATTTCCTTTACAGTGACATGATCTGATTACTGGCTTGGGCTGCCTGGCACAGTTCAGATCAGACAAGGCAAGGCCAGGCCAGGCCTGCTTTTAGAACATGCCTTCCAAGGATTTCAGTGACAAAATATCAGTCTGAACACAGATGATGATTTACTTACTACCATATTTACTCTAAGTATTGGGACACCTGGTGGGCCCCATGGCCTAGTGGATAGGAGAGTTGACACTTAATCCATTAGGTTTCTCACCGCTGTGGTTCCAGCCGCGCTTGGGTCACATGTGGGAAAGCCAAGTTCTGATGGTCAGGTAGTTTTTCCCTGGGTTTCTGGTTTTCGCCCACCTGATCGGCTCGATATAAGTGAAATATTCTTGAAAGGGCCGTGAAACCCAAATCAAAAAAAAAAAAAAAAATTGGGACACCTTATCTACTTACCATACCTATTCTAAAATTTGAAATAGTCCATTCTACTACCTGTTGATGGTTCTAGAATATTGCTTTATGTATGGCAAACAGTGTGGCTAGCTATACTTGACCCTGATCAGATGCCATGTTCTGGGCATCTGATCTGGATCTACACTGTATGTCCCAATACTTAGGATTATTAGGGTAGTACGGTATCTAACCTAATTACCACACTGTGCACTTAACCCTTGTCCTGCTGAACCCGGATATACCCTGCCTTTGCAAACAGTGTAGATCCAGATCAGTTGGCTTCTGAAGAAGCCAACTGATCTGGATCTGCACTGTTTGCCATTAAGTATGTGAATCAATCCGGATCAAGTAATCTGATTGGCTGAAAATTAGAAGTGGGCTTGGCATTTTTAATTTATTCAGCAGGACTAGGGTTAATGTTTTTCAAAATTACTGGAAAACTTGTAGTATATATCCACCAAAGGCCCCAAAAAAAACCCCAAAAACAGTTATTAGATTCTCAGACACTTTTTTCAAAAAATAGATGCGTGCGGGTGGCTTTTTATTTTTCTTTTTATTTTCCCATTGGGTACATTCTTGAACATTTGGGTTTGTTTGGCTTAACAAAATGGCTAACAGAAGTGTCTAAAATCTATCAACATTTGTATCTGCAAGTTTAAAGTCTCAAACAACATAAACAGATTGTAATTTACCGATTTTCTTAGCAAGTAATAAGAATGCCATATGTTTGTGGTCTAGATTGCAATTTGGTTAGAAATGATTCTCAGATAAGCAAGTAAAATCCAGTGTTACGTATTTACGTGGGTCAGAAAAAAACTTATCATTGAAAAAAATCATATATGCGGGACCTTTAGGACAGCTGTGGTGGTGTCTGAGAATCTAATACTTTTTTTTTTTTTTTTTGCCTAATATATAAGGACACGCCTTAACGCTTAGCAGTCTGGGTAAAATTTTCAGCAAACATCTTGAAATATTTTTCTTATTTTTCCCAGAAAACAGGATTTGACATTTCATGCAAATTGTCTCCATTGGAGACAACTTGCATGAAATTTTCAAATCCTGTTTTCTGGGAAAAATATCACCAATTTATCGTCTGTTAAATTAGCCCAGAGAATGGTAAAAGTTAAAAAAAATATCAGCAGAGGACTTCATGAGGGGCATATTTAATGATGCTTATTTGATTTTTTAGCTCAAGTGAGCTCTGCTCAGGATGAGCTATTGTGATCACTTTTCGTCCATCCGTCCGTCTGTCTGTTAACATTTTCAAACGACTTCTCCTCTGAAGCCGCTGAGCCAATTTTGCTCAAATTTCATATGGAGCCTCCTTAGGGTGGGGGAACGAAAAATTGCTAAAATGGTCGCGGTCCGTTGACCAAGCTGGCCGCCACGCCCGTATATGGTAAAAACCTTTAAAAATCTTCTTCTCCAGAACCGAGAATGCCTTGGGGCTGAACCTTTGCAGGAATCATCAGGGTCTGGAGGTCTACCAAAATTGCTAAAAGAATTGTCGTATGTTGACGTTTGACCTTTTTACGGCAAGGTCAAGTTTGCTTCCCTATGCATTTGTATGGGAAAAACCTTTAAAAATCTTCTTCCCCAAAACTGAGCATGCCTGTTGGCTGAATCTTTGCATATATCATCGGGAACGGGAGGGCTACCAAAATTGCTAAAATAATGGTCGTACATTGACATTTGACCTTTTTACGGTAAGGTCAATTTTGCTACCTTATGCATTTGTATGGGAAAAATTTTCAGAATTTCAAACAACTTCTCCTCTGAAGCCTCTGGGCCAATTTTGCTCAAATTTCATATGGAGCCTCCTTAGGTAGGGGGAACAAAAGATTGCTAAAATGGTCACGGTTCGTTGACCAAGATGGCCGCCATGCCCATATATGGTAAAAACCTTTAAAAATCTTCTTCTAGAACCGAGGACGCTTTGAGGCTGAATCTTTGCATAAATCATCGGGGACAGGGGGTCTACCAAAGTTGCTAAAATAGTGGTCATACATTGACATTTGACCTTTGTACGGTAAGGTCAAGTTTGCTTCCTTATGCATTTGTATGGGAAAAAACATTTAAAAATCTTATTCTCCAAAACCGAGGATGGCTTGTGGCTGAATCTTTGCAGATATCATCTGGAACGGGCGGTCTACCAAAGTTGCTAAAATAATTGTCATACATTGACATTTAACCTTTTTACGGCGAGGTCAAGTTTGCTTCTGTATGCATTTGTATGGGCCCCATACATTTGTATGGAAAAAATGTTGATAATTTCAAATGGCTTTTCCTCTGAAGCCTCCGGGCCAGTGTTGCTGAAATTTCATGCGGAGCCTCCTTGGGCAGGAGAATGAAAGATTGCTAAAATGGGTATGGTCTATTGATCAAAATGGCTACCATACCCATATATGGTAAAAACCTTTAAAAATCTTCTTCTCCATGACCAAATAAGCCCTGGGTCCTAATCTTTGCACAAATTATGGGGGACAGGAGATCTACCAAAATTGCTAAAATGATGGTTCTATGTTGACATTTGACCTTTTTACCTCCAAGGTCAAATTTGCTTCCCCATTTGTATGGGCCATATACATTTATATTGAAAGTATCGAAGTGACTTGTAGATCAACAGTAGTTAAAATTGTTCTGATTGGAAATCTAAGATGGCCATCATCTGGTTTATATTTATAATATTTCCCTGCCACTTTGCTGTTTACATGTATAAAATCATGATTCTTCAGAAACCACTTAGCCAATTTCCACCAAATTTCACATTGATCCTTCTGTTGAAATGTGATTGATAGTTTATTCTAATGATCATGCTCCATTGACTGTCAGGCCCATATATTCTTTTTCAAAACTAAGAACTGCTCAAATGATGATATTTTCATTAGTTGGATGATAGGATTGGAAAAATGTTGCATAACATCTGCATGTCTGCAGTGGCTATGTCACTCAGGTGAGCGAACCGTGGCCCGTGGGCCTCTTGTTTCTGATTTTCTTGTTGGTACACATTTGAATTACTATGACTTGTCGAGGCAATTCAAATGACTACCAGCAACATACGCTTTTATGAAGAAGTAGATAAAAGTACATAGGCAATAAACTGATTAAGAAATTTCTTGACTGTGCCCTTATAAGGGTATGGGTGTTTTTAGGTTGAATACAGTATATTAGATAGAGGTTAATGCACCTTGAGTTTTAATACAGGAAATATTTCCTAAGAGATTTGCAAAGTTGATAAACAAAATTATGAATATGACAAGCGCGAGTCTGTTTATAAGATCTGTAAATCTCAGGGGAATATTTTTGCTGTATTTTAAACTCTGAGCTATATTATATATTTCACAAAATAAAAATGACATTTTGTTCTTCAGATTTACAGTTTATGTTCTTTCAGTGTTTCCAAATGATGTCAGTAAGATTTGTGACATTAAATTGTCTTTCATCTTCAAAAGGTGTTCTAGTGCTCTTAGTATTTCCTTATCAGAGGAGGAAATATTTCCTCCAATGAATTGCAAGTTCTTTTGCCCTCAGAAATTACTAATAATAGCTCTAGATACGTAATATACCTAATTAGCACACTGTGCCTTTAGGGTTTTCAATTACTGGAAAACGTGATAAAATGTCTGCCTAAGACAGGCACATTAAGGAGGACATTTTCTAAGTATTTAGCGATACACAGTAATCTTATAACATTGCTTGACTACAAAGCAATACCCATGCTAACTAAAGCACCATAATGTTGTATCCTAACAAAAATGTATAGATTATATAGAAAAATGACCGTGAATGGTCATTTTTCCGTATAATCTGTATATTTTTATAAGGATAAAGCATTTTTGGCGTCCGCCTTTACACCGTCTTATTTCCGAAACCGTCTTAAAATGAACCAGCTTATAAAGAGATTTCACTGTACTTGTGTTATATTTTATTTTTTTGTAATTTCATATTGAAAGCAATTATGTTATGGATTCTCATTAGAATTGCAATAGTACCCCAAGCATAGATTTTTTTTTGGAGAAATTGGTAAAATTGCACTGATAATCTGAAGTCCCAGAAATTGCTTGACTGTTGGCTTAACCCGTTGTAGTCTGGAAACCCTTAAAAGGGTAATTGGCAAACAGATCCAGACCCTGATCAGATGCCACAGAATGCACATCTGATCAGTGTCTCTACTGTTTGCAAATAGTTCAACCATATTTCTCTTGGAATATCTTGCGTCAGGAAGACATACCTATATAATTTTGACCCCCTTAAACCCCACTTTTATACAGTAAAATGGGGGTTTACAGGGGTATACATTAGTTTTCTTATTTCTGCTCAAAAAACATAGATTGTGGGTACTCTTTAGAACCGCCTCGCCGAGGCAGTTCTAATGAGTTTCCACAATCTATGTTTTGAGTAGAAGTATACATGAAAAATACCAGAATTTTTTATCTGAAAATTTTCAGTTTTGGAAGGTGAAATTTTCTATATATTTGAATAGGCGTGTTTTGGTAATGAATCACATAGCCAGTGACATACCCAAAAACGCAATTAGAATCTTCCAGCATATAGTGTGGGGGAGTTCATTCAGTCTACAATGGGTTAAGGATGGATACACTTTAGTGACTGTCCAAATGGTCTGCTCTAAAAGGAAAGAATTTGCTCCCTTGGGAGAAATTTTTTTTCTTTTATAGAGGACCTCTTTTCAGAAGGGATTTGTTATGCAGGAAAGCAAGCAGGAAATCAGAAAAGTTGTCTCCCTGTGTATCAAGTACATTTCAAGGAATATGTGTGGTAATTGGATTGAATATGCACTTGTTAATCAATCATCAGAAGCTCACACTGACCAGTATTTTATACAGAACCAGTCTGATCCATCTCCAGAAGCTTACACTGACCAGTATTTTATACAGAACCAGTCTGATCATTCTCCGGAAGGCTTGCACTGGCCAACATTTTATACAGCTTGCACTGACCAACACATGATACAGAACCATTCTGACCTTCACAAAACAATTTTATAATGCTTTTGCCTGGTTCCTTAATTTTGTTGGTCTTGCAGATTTCTGTAGAGCTCTGGTTTATGAGCATATACTGCAGCTACCATAAATAAGATTCTTAGGCTTCTGTTCACAAAACAAAAAAAAAAACAAAAAAAAAGAAATAGTTCTGTGAGTTCAAAAGCAACAATTTGTTTGGTGTTCTGTGAAAACCTGATTCAATTAGAAAAGATGAAATAATCATTCATCAGTCTGGAAAACTTAGCCATAACTCCAGATAAGAATTATCTGGCAAAAGAATGTGCACAAGTACTGGTTAACTGCTTAAGGACTAGGCCTACCAAGGAAAAGTGTGGTTAGGCAAGCTGGCCGGCTCAACATGACCTTAATCATGTTGACTGGGCCGTTAAACTCCAAACCAAACAAAAACCAAATCTAGATAAGACGCTGGAATCAGCAGCCATATATTGATAATGTTTTTTTTTTTTCTTATTTTTCCCAGAAAATAGGCTTTGAAATGGTATAAAATATACACAAACACAACCATTTGACACTTTCAGTTCTGCAGACCACTGAATTCACTCAAGGTGTTTTGATGCAAAATAACGAAAAAAAAAAAAAAAAAAAATGTACCCCAAAATACCACCACTATTGTTGCTGAAGGCATAAGAATGCAGTCAAGAAGGGCAGTTGTCAGTTAGTGGCTAAAGAATGTGCACAAGTACTGGTTAATCGCTTGGAGGACTAAGCCAGCCGAGAAAAGGGTGGTTAGGTAAACTGACTAGCTTGATATGACCTTAATACAATCAAACCTCAATAGCTTGAACACTGATGGCTCGTTTACCATTGATAATTCGAACTCGTTCTTAATTTTTTATAAGTCCTGCGAAATTCTTCTGATGGCTCAAGAAAACAAATATTCAGGGAAATTTTTCTTACTTTATCATAAAATTGTATGTTGTGTGTACTCATTAGAATTGCCTCATCGAGGCAATTCTAATGAATACACTCAACATACAATTATCGTGTAGAAAATCGAGAAAGAATTCCCTAAATTATCGCTATTTGCTTCCTGACCTGGCACCATGATTAACCCTCAGTGGCTCGAACTACCCATGTCTCGGAACAATTTACTATGATCCCAAAGATGTTTGACACATTGAAGTTCGACTGTAGTGCTGACTGGGCTGTTTAACTCCAAACCAACCAATGGCTGCATAATTTGAATAAACCTAAAAACTGTAGATTTTGTCATGAGGCTGCTCAAAATATTTTTAGTGTACACAATCTTCCGGTACTTAATTGGTTGTTTAATGCTTCGCATGCTGGGTAAAAGTTTCAGCAGACAGCATCTTGAAATATTTTTTCTTACTTTTCCTAGAAAATAGGTTTTGACATTTTATGCAAATTGTCTCCTCAGGAGACAATTTGCATGAAATGTCAAAGTCTATTTTCTGAGAAAAAAAAAGAAAATGTAACCAATTTGTTGTCTGCTGAATTTGCAGAAAGACTGGTAAAGGTGAATACATACCAAAACAAACACTATACTAGCTAGATTGATTGTAGTTCAAGGCTATGACGGCTTCAGAAAAAGAAAAAAAAATGTTGAATGCAGGGAAACAGAAAAATATAAACCCTTAAAGTGCCAATCACAACTGAAGCAGACGACAATTTTCATTATTATTATTTTTTTTTATTTTCAGAAGGAAACAAGTCTTGACATTTCATGTGAATCGTCTTCTAAGCAGGTAATTCACACAAAATATCAAGACATGTTTTCTCTGAAAAATAAAAAAATCAAAATTTTAGAATGTCGTCTGTTACAAATTTTGCTTGGCACTTTAAGTGTGGACAGAATGTAATGTGAACAATGTTTGTAAACTTTGTCACTTGCTTTGTTCATTATGTAGTTTCTTCCTTCTCTTACTCCTCCTGCGTGTGGCCTGAGAAGTAGTTAGATCAATGAAGTTTTGTTCTGTTCTATTCTGTTCTGTAAATATGTGATTCAGCATGCTTAGACTTTTACCTTGTCCTGGGTTTGAATCCCACTCACTGGCTCAGTTGGATTAGGGTCTGACTGGTGGTCAGGAGGTCATCGGTTCAATCCATGCCTGGTCCGACAACATTCTTTCGTGGATATTGATCATGAAATATTTTCTATGGTCATTCTCTCGCTTCTGCTGGTTCAAGAAAGGCAAAAAAGTGCTGAATTTTTAATGGATCAGAGGACTAAGCCTGCCCGTGACCAGTCATGATATTACTTTGGTTTTATTTCAGTGGATTATCAAACAGAATTATAAGAATAAATATTTAGTCATTGGAGACTGGAACCAGTCTAAGGAAAAGTCTGGTTAGGTGTTTTAAAGTGATTGGCTAGACATGACATTAATAGTGTTGACAAGGCTGTTAACTTCCAAACCAACCAACCTAAGAGTAGCTTCCTTTTTCAGGACAGAGTGGGTTGTAGGGTGGTGCACCATTCTGCTGAAACTTCATAGGTCCCCATCCCAAACACGGGTCCCCCCACCCAGAAGTACCATCTAATTTAGGTAGTTCTAATAAGCAGTCACACTCCATGTCCAGAGCAGAAACAAGAAAAATAATGTTTACCCCAGCAAACACCTCTCCTTCCTACATAAACTGGGATTTGTCAGGGTCTTAATCACATAAACTTGTTAACATGATGTAAACTGCATAAAAAAAAAAACAACAAAAAACATGACAAGAATATGTAATGTAAATTACTGAAAACTTAATTACATATGAAAATTTCTTCGTAATAATTTCATAAACAAGATAATTTGATAAGAAGATTTTTATTTTCAGTAGACAATAGTTCCTTGAATTAAATGATACTGGGACGTTTGTAAAAATATGGTGTTAAAAAGTTCTTTCTTTCTGATTTGCAATGATTACAAATTCACATACTAATGCAATAATATAATAAGAAAATAGTACATGGTTACCCACTCTTATCTGGAGCAATGTATAACTTAGGCCAAAAAAAATTAATTATTAGATTCTCAGGCCATTTTTGGCAAAAACAGATGAGGCAGGCAGGAAATTTTTTTTTTTTTTTTTTTTTACTCATGGAACAGGCGAGGGAACTTTTTTTTTTTTTTTTTTATTACATGAACCCTTAAAAGTTTCATGAAATGCGTTTTATAATATTATTATCATAAAAATACTTAATTTTTGGACACCTAGACATAGCTCAAGATAAGGAGAAGTACTGAGGATAGCTTTTTTATATGTCCCTATGATTATTATATATAAAGGATACTATAAAAATCAGTTTGTGCAGCAGTTTAACCCTTATCTTGCCTTTCGCGACAATAGTCGCGCTGGGGGGGTCTGCCAGCTCAAAAGCCCGTCATACTTACAATAAACCCAATGCAACCATTCAGAGCAAGTGTTCTCATACAGGAGTGAACCTACTTTCATACAAACACGCCACTTTTCATTAGATAGTCAGGTGCTGGATTTTACCCACACTAAAAAAGACCGAGAATACCAAATTTCAAGCTGCCATTAATTTCAGCACTCACTTCAACAGATTGATCAGGCTTTTCTGGAAAAAAAGCCCATAACACCTGAATCATTTCCAGTGAGGAATAAGTAGGAATAACAGTAGAACCTATGTATGTCACTCGTTTCATTCACAATAGTACACAGTAGGCGCTGGGCTCTTGTAATTATTTTTTTTTTTTTTTTTTTTTTTAAGTGTCTTAAACGGTTCCCGGTTTACACATGACTGTCACGTGACTTTCTAGTCACGTGACCATTCTTTCTCCGGTAAAATGGCCACCTAGGATCGGCAAATTATACGTGAAAATTTCATGAAAATCGAGGTAAAATTCAGGGGGTAATGACTTCTCAAGTAGAGGTACCCCCTCTTACAGGCCTGATTCATTTTAATTCCGGCAAGAGAAGGGTTAAAATATCTACCAAAGGTTTATATAGCGTCAGAGAGGGATGTGTTGACAGAAATTCTGTCGAATGTGTCCACTGTGGGGCGTCCGATTGATGCACTTACATCGTGGTTTGATAATTCATCCGGGAAGGAGCAGAAATCGATACTTCAGATCCCGATTTTATGCCGTTATACAACTCGGCAATTGTGCAGTCTTTTTCGTAACTGCCTATAATGTTCCAGGACAGATGCACCGTAGCCCCGGATGAAATCTGGGTGGAAATCTGAGACATCTGCTTTGAAAACAAAGGAAACACAAGTTTTGTTTACACAACTTGCGCTTCGGCAGACATTTTGATCAATGATGGTGCTAAAACGCTTACTCGCAAGATTCAATCCAATGAAAAAATCAATAATTCAAGCATTTACGTGACCGTGTATACTATGGTTGCATCTAAAACTAGGATTTTAAAAACCGCAACGCACCGGCACGTTGTATCTAGACGCGGATGTGTTTTTTTTATTGGACACGGAAAAAAAGGCTTATGCGCAGACTTTTTGGTACATGTGGCGGGGCCTGAGAATCTAATGATTATTTTTTTTTGGCCTTAGGGCTTATCATTTTGGTTAGTAATTTGTTTTTGATAAAACCTGACCTGAAGTATGTATCTAACTCTCCAGGTGAGGTTTTTGCAGACAGACTATATTTATTGGGTTATATTTACCTGGTCAGGTTTTATCAGGTCATATCTTCTGACCTATTGATATAATAAAATAAGGCAGATTGTATTTCATGGAATGGACTAATGGTATGGAACAGTGGACTGGAGTCCTGGACAATGGGCTAACATAAAATGGAGAAGAGTTTGTATGCCTTCAGTGAGATTCTGGAGAACTTGGAATGTGAATAAATATTCACTCTTTCGCCATGAAAACACATACAACTATGAAAATATTGAAAAGCTTTAAAAGCTCTTTATGTCAGCCACTGTTTAATAGATAAATAGTTATCCAGGATTCCCACTGCAGTTTCAATCTGGGGGTAAATTGGCTTTATTTTCTTTTTTTGTACTCCCTAAGTATAACAGGATATTATGAGACTCCCTTCAATTTTTGGGATACAAGTTAAATTTTGATGGTAAAAAAACCCTCTACAGAGGGTATTGGGAACACTGGTAATCTCTCTTGACTTAACTTGGCTATGTAGCATAGTTAGCAACTAGTTTAAACAAATTTTATCCTAATATTTTGATATCTAGTTCTCAACAGCATTTCTATGAAACCAGGAGCAGCTGCATTTGATCTGGAAAAAACACATTCAACCTTATTAATGTGCATACCCTTATAAGCGCACACTCAAGCAATTTCATAGTCTTCAGATTACAATCCATGTAGTTTTAGTACTTCTTTATAAAAGCGTATGTTACAGGTCCTTATTTAAATTGCCTTGGCTTTGCTCAAATGAGTACCCACAACCTATGCTTTTAACCCATTGTATACTGAATAAACTCTCCCACACTATATATTGGAAGAGTCCAATTTCAATCTTAGGTACATCCAGCTATGAGATTTACATATTCCTAGAGAAAATGGCTAAACTATTTGCAAACAGTGGAGATTCTGATCAGACGCCGCATTCTGCGGCGTCTGATCTGGTTCTGCACTGTTTTTCAATTACCTTTTTAGGGGTCTCCCGACTACAATGGGTTAAAAAGAAAATCAGAAGAAGAAAAAATCATGGGCAGTCTTAAGAGCCTCTGCTGATCTTAATTTAACTTTGCGTGCTGGGTAATTTTGCATGTTTTTTTGTCGTCTGTGGATTTGTTTTTCAAAATTAACTTTTTCAAAAAGAATCTTTCAGGAATACCATCAGAGTATCAAACAGTTTGAATCCAGATCAGGCTCGACATTTCGTCAGGCCTGATCTGGGTCCAAACAGTTTGCAGAGGTTATCAGCAGATGACAAAAGTTGCCACTAGCGGGAAAAGTGTGCCCTTATTGGGTAGATATTTTACTAAAGGTTTTCCAGTTATTTTGAAAAACCTAAGTGCACAGTGCTGTACATATTCGAATATGGTAATATTTTGGGGTATCAATAGTTAGTCTGGGGAATTCTGCTATCTTAGCCTTTTAGAGTACATGCAACACACATCCCTTGTTAATACTTTGCAAGCTTGGTAAAACATTTTGCAGACATTTTAAAATATTTTGATTATTTTTCCCAGAAAACATGATTTGACATTTCATGCAAATTGGAGACAATTTGCATGAAATGTCAAATCCTTTTTTCAAGAAAAAATATTTTTAATTTGTCGTCTGCTGAAATTTTTACCCAGCGTGCAAAGTGTTAAGAATTAATCTGGAAGTAACCTTTTAATTATCTAGAGACTTGCTGTCTTTTGCTGTGGTAATGATCTTCTTGTGGGGATCACGTAGATTTCTGGGTTAAATATCACTAGGGTATAGTAAGCCGAATACTGATGAGGGTTTACACAAAAACGCTGATCAGCAGGCTGTCCCCATGCATAGGAGATAAGGCGCTTTTTTCAAGCAAAAAGTGTTGATATTTTCTTATTTTGCCAGGAAACATATGTTGTGGATGCTCATTAGAAGCACCTCAGTGAGGCGCTTCTAATACTGAGGCGCTTCTAATGAGTACCCGTATCATATGTTTTTGTGGAGAAATGAGAAAAAACATTTGTCTGGGTACCCTGTAATTCTGCCTATAGGCCGAATGTAAACCACTTTGTAACCTTGTCCTGCTGAATTTAAATGTTGCCAGATGACATTTTAATGGTTAAAGCACCAATCACAGGTGCAGCAGATGACATTTTTATTTTAATTTTTAGAGAATATAAGGCTTGATACTTCATGTAAATTGTTTTATTCTCTCTCTGTCTCTCTCTCTCCCTCTCTCTCTCTCTCTCTTTTTTTTTTTTTTTTTTTTGAATGTTGTATGCTATAATTTTCATAGACACTTTAAAGGATTTCAGGAGATAAAAGAATTTAAATTGCAGATCAATGTTTGTCTGCATCATTACACTTTGCAAGGCATTAGACAGGGAGCCATGCTTTGCTTGTTGAGCTGTGATTCTGGATGGCTCATTACAAACAGATTATTACACTTCTTTGGAAGCATATTTCCATAATTAATTCAAATGTTCAGACACTGCAACTTCTTACCTTTTATACCCTGCCACATGATAGTGGCAGGGTATTGTGGTTTCATGTTGGTTGTCCGTGTGTCATTATGTCATTCTTTCTGTCACTTCCTGTAGCCTTATTTGCCCCTTTATTCACAAGTCACTCACTGTTTTACTGCAGAACTAAGGGGCATTATAAATCAGAAAAACATTTTAAGCAAAATAGAGTATATACCTTGAAAAGACACATAGATATAAAGGAACAGATAGTCTGGAGACAGACTGACTGCCTCAGTACAAGACACATAGATATAAAAGAACAGATAGTCTGGAGACAGACTGACTGCCTCAGTACTTACAAGGACTATTTTCTTGTTTCTTATGCTTTCCTATGCAACGGAAGTGAAATATGATCATGATAGTTGCATTGATAACTAATTATTAAAAGCCATTACTTGTTAATTTCTCAAGTCACTGAATCAGAGCAAGATGTGTTTCAAGAACATTATCAGAGCATGAACAGAATAGATTTTATTTTAACCTTTACCTCTCTATGGGCTAATTCAGACTGCACATTGATGACATTTTTCTTTTTTTCCCCCAGAAAACAGGATTTGACATTTCATGCAAATTGTCTCCACAACATGAAATGTCAAAGCCTGTTTTCTGGAAAAAATAAGAGAAATATTTCAAAATGTCAGCTGCTGAATTTTTTTTTACCCGGAGTGCTAAGCGTTAAGGAAGTTGGGTATATATACTTTTTGATGGATGATTAGGTACTTGGATCAGAATCAAAACTATTTGCAGTTTAACCTTAAAAGTGCAGCAGACATTTTTTTTTTTATTTTCCAGATAAAAGCTTGATGTTGCATATGATGATTCACATGAAATATCAAGCTTTATTTTCTATAAATAATAATGTCATCTGCTGCAAATTTGTGTAGCTCTAATCATGTAATGAGGTAAGGTACCATTTAAGGGTAATTTACGTGAGCATCCAATAAGGGATCTTACTCTGTTTTAGTTTCTAAATCTGTTGAGCTACTATGTATGTAACTTACAGGCACTGGTATGATTGTACAAATGTACAGGCTGAGCCATCAGCAAGTGTGTCATAAGGCACCTTTTTAGTTGTCATGGCCTTCATAGCTAACCTTTAGCACTCTCAGGGCAAATTTGGCTGAAGAAAAAAAATGATATTTTTGTTTTCATTTTCCCATAAAATGGGATTTGACATTTCATGCAAATTGTTGAGACAATTTGTATGAAATGTCAGATCCTATTTTCAGCACAAAAAAAAACAACAAAAAACAAAACAAAAAACTTCAGAATGTCATGTGCTGAAATTTTTACCCAGCTTGCAAAGCGCGAAAGCACAGTCCAGAACAAGCATTTTGTGTCAGTATTTATAACTTTGAATGTGGTGAGCTTCTAATATCATTGGATACTTTGAAATACTTATATATTTATATATTATATACTTTGAAATACTTATATATTTTATTTTCCCTGGTATTGAGGTTTCATTATAATATTGATTTGGAGGCAGTTTGAAAGAAAAAGCACATCCCATTTTGAAGGAATATTCATTCTTGTTCTTTTCTCTTGCAAAGAGAGTGCTTATGGTTGACACACTTTATTATTACCGTAATAACCCTAAGTATTGGGACAGATAGACCTTTGCAAACAGTGTAGGTCCAGATCAGACGCCGCAGAACGGCAGAACACGGCGTCTGATCAGGGTCTACACTGTTTGCCATACATACAGTAATATTTTAGACACATCAGGAGGTAGTAGAACAGACCATTTCAAATTTTAAGAGAAGTATGGCAGATAGATAAGGTGTCTCATTACTTAGGGTAAATATGGTATTTAATCAACCAGAGCTGTAGACAAGATGGGTATCCAGAGAATTGTTTATCTTAATTCTGCATGAAAACATGCATTGTCAGTACTCATTAGTAGTAACTCACTTCATATGAGTGCCCACAATATTCATTTTCATGAAGAAATAGCAAAAATGTTAATTAACCCTTGTCCTCCTGAACCCGGATATATCCTGCCTTTGCAAACAGTGTACATCTTCAGAAGCCAACTGATCTGGATCTGCACTGTTTGTCATTAAGTATTTGATTTGTATCAACAACTGAGATCAAGTAATTTGATTGGCTGAAAATTAGAAGTGGGTGTGACATCTTAATTTATTCAGCAGGACAAGGGTTAATAATTTTTTTTTTCAATTGAGAAGTGCCTTTTCTAGGGCGCTAATGAAATATGAGCCAGCGCATGACAAAACCTACAATAAGACCTGTGTGACCAGCAAAGACTCAGATCAGCCTATTCATCCACTCAGTATGGCAAGGGTTCTCATTCATCCCTCTTTAGATAGCCTGGAGGCTGTAGAAGGAACATGCAATCAGCAAAGACTCTGATCAGACTGCATGGATGCACATGCTGGTCTGAGTCTTCACTGGTCATACAAATCTTATTGTAGGTTAAGTCTTTTGCTGGATCATGTTTGGGATTACATAAGAGTGCATTCAGTGATACAGTTTTGTTGCATGGATAACACAACTTATATTCTGAGGGAGAAATGAGAAAAAATGTAGGTAACTTTTATCGGAAAAGGGATGTCGCATTAACTCTGGATATACTGTAGGAACAGTTTAAGATGTATAGAAGGTACAGAAAATCACTCAGTTTGTTCCAAGGTATGTGTTGTTTTCATAATGCTGGGTTAATGCATCAACTCATAGATTTCAAGAGTTGCTCAAATAAATACTTTAATCCATTGTAGTTGGGAGACCCCTAAAAGGTTAATTGGCAAACAATGCAGACCCAGATCAGATGCCGCAGAACGTGGCGTCTGATCAGGGTCTCCACTGTTTGCATATAGTTTAACCATTTTTCTCAAGGAATATCTAAATCTCATAGCCTGACCTACCTAAACTTGAAATTTGACTCTTCCAATATATAGTGTGGGTGAGTTTATTCAGTCTACAATGGGTTAAAACATGTTATTTTTGAGAAAGCAGAAAAATAATTATTTAGATACCCTTCTTCTCTAGAGTTATGGTTTGCTAATTGTCATCTGCTGCATGATTAAAGTTGTATACATGCTGGTTTCTGATGTCTGCTGCAAAGACTAAATATTTTAACTTTTGCTAAAAATGGTGGAATATTGGCCCAGATCATTGCATAAGAGAAGTGTTCAGAAAGTAACTTTTAATTTTTGCACTCAAGCATATCATGAGGCAATTCTAATGAATACCCAAAGCTATTTGTTTTAGTCCAGAAGCATTTGTGTGACCAAGCAGTTAGCATTTCCGACTTCAAGGAGCGGAAGTCAGTTCATGGTAATTTTCTTGTGAAGAGCTTTTCATTTTCACCTTTCGGTCATCTTGATTTTGCTTAACCCTGGTCCTGCTGAACCCAGATTTGGATCTACACTGTTTGTCATTAAGTTTATAAATGTAGCAACACCCTGGATGAAGTAATCTGATTGGCTGAAAATTAGAAGTGGGCGTGGCATCTTAATTTATTCAGCATGACAAGAGTCAAAACACTTGTTGAACAACACTATTTACAAATTCATCATCATCACAACCATCATCATTATATCATCATCATCATCACTGTTTTGGTGCCAAAAGGTTCTAAATTGTCGCTACAATTATCGTTTTATCTGAATCTGTTCCAAGGGAAAAACATAGACATATTAAATGTCTTGGCATTGATGGAGCATTCATAGTCTTCAGTACTTTGCATGCTGGGTACAAATTTCACCAGAAGTCTTGCAACATTTTTCTTCAAAATAGTGTTTACCTTCATGCAAGTGAAATGTAAAATCTTATGTACTGGGAGAAATAAGAAAAATATCAATTTTTAGTCTGAATTTGCTAGAGAGTGCCAGAGGTTAAATTTGATTATATGGGAAATTGATCTTGGAAGAGACTTATTTCCATGCATAGTTTTGCTTGCATTGGCTGGCCTCAAGTACATTTAACCCTTAAAGCCCAGCAGGCGACATTCTAAAAAAAAAAATTATTTTTTTTCAGTAAAAATAAGACTTAACATTCCATGTGAATCGTCTGCTTAGCAGACAATTCACATACAATGTCAAGTCTTATTTTTGCAGAAAGTAAAAAAAAAAAGCAAAATTAAAATTTAGTCTGCTGCAATGCGATTAGCAGCACTTTAAGGGTTTTAGCATTTAGATAAGAGCTGAATATTAAAGATTATTTGGTTTCAGGCTTAATGTGCCATGTGAAATGTTATCCTTAGGTCAAGACTTAAACAGCATAAACTTAACATTTTAGACTTTGTTATTCGCCCTTGTCCTGCTGAATCCAGATATGCCCTGCCTTTGCAAACAGTGTAGATCCAGATCAGTTGGCTTCTGAAGAAGCCAACTGATCTGAATCTGCACTGTTTGCCATTAAGTATGTGAATTTATATCAAAAACCTTGATCAAGTAATCTGATTGGCTGAAAATTAGAAATGGACATGGCATTTTAATTTATTCAGCAGGACAAAGGGTTAAAGAGCTGTTTACAGCTTTTGAAAAACCCATAAGTAAGTAAAGCAAAGCTCCAGATGAGTGGGTAACCACAATATATTTTTCTTATTTCTCCATGAAAACATATGTTGTGGGTACTCATTAGAAGTGGCTCACTGAGGCACTTCTAATCATAAATGAGTACAAATATTTTTGTGGGGAAGTATGAAAAATATCTACTTTTTCTGCTGTGAAACTGGAATTATGATTTATTAAAGTATCATAGCCCTAAGTATTGGGACAGGGAGGCCTGGGCAAATAGTGTAGATAGTGATCTGAAACCACAAAACCTGGCATCCGATCACAGTCCACACAGTTTGCCCCTCGATCATCAAGCAATAGTTTAGACTCATTAAAAGGTAGTAGTAATATGGACTTACCTTATTTACCATTTGTACTCAGACAGACAGGACAGAGCAAACAGTGTAGACCAAGATGAGATGCTGCAGAATGCAGCATCTCATCTGGGTCTACACTGTTTGCCACTCATCCAGCAATTTTTAGACACAACATCAGGTAGTAAATTGTACTTGTTCAAATTCTAGAACAGTGGATAGGAGAGTTGACTCTTACTTAATTCATTATGTTTCTCACCGCTGTGGTTCGAGCCTCACTCAGGTCACATGTGGGAAAGCCAAGTTCTGCTTACGGATGGTCAGGTGGTTTTTCCCCGGGTTCTCCGGTTTCGCCCACCTTTGATGAACGATCGGCTCAATATAAGTGAAATATTCTTGAAAGGGCCGTAAAACCCAAATAAAAAAAAATAAAAAAATAAATAAATAAAAAATCTAGAACAAGTATGGTAAGGAGGTGAGGTGTCCAAATACATGGGGTAAATGTGGTAACTTCTTACAAGTACCCACAACATTCATTTTCTTGAAGAAATAAAAAAAAAAAAAAAAAAAAATCACTAAATTTTTTGATTGAAAAGTGCCTTATCTAGAGCTCTGATGAAATATGTTTTGGGATCTGATGAAATATGTATATACATGGGGTAAATGTGGTAACTTCTTACAAGTACCCACAACATTCATTTTCTTGAAGAAATAAAAAAAATAAAAAAAAAATCACTAAATTTTTTGATTGAAAAGTGCCTTATCTAGAGCTCTGATGAAATATGTTTTGGGATCTGATGAAATATGTTTTGGGATCACATGAGAGTTCACTCAGTGATACAATTCTGTTGCATACCATATTTGCCATAAATACTTGGACAGGCAGGATAACAACTAAATACCAAATGTACTTATGAAGAAGTAAAGCAAATGTCACTATGACATAAAATAGACAAAATGTTGACTTAAATGTCAAGAAAATGTGTAAAAAGCAGAAATGCCAGACAAAATGATATATAGCTCTAGATAAGAGGGGCTGATAGGTAAATGTTTTTCTTATTTCACCACAAAATCATGTTGTGGGTATTCATTAGCTGTGCTTTGCCGAAAAAAAGAGTACCCACAATATATGTTTTTGTGGAGAAATATAAAAAAAAATTCAATCACAACAATTGTCATCTGCTTTGTCATCTGCTTGTGATTTTAAAAAAAAATTTTGCAAACAGTATGGATCCAGATCAGACTGCTCCTCAGGGTCCACACTGTTTGCATGTATGCAAAAATAGGTTTGAAAAGTTTACAAGAATATTCAGCAGACGACATAAACAGATGACATCTTCAGAGGCAGGTATTCTTGGCATTGTAAGGGTAAAAAAGCGCCTTATCTGGATCTATGATGAGACAGATGGGTTTGGTAGAAAAGTTTAAATGTGAAGAAAATGAGTGAAAATAAAAAAGAAAAACAATTCCAGACAAAATGAAATGCTACACAAAATTGACAGTTTTGTAGAAACCAAGTTAAAATTGATAGGTTTGATAGAAGAGAAGTTAAATCAATGTGATGGCAAATGTTTCTCCTGTTAAAGAAGAAGGACTGATGTCTTAACCCTTCTCTTGCTGAACACTACATGCCCTGTCTTAGCAAAGCCAACTGATCTGGATCTGCACTGTTTTTCATTAAATATGTGAATTTATATCAAAAACTCGGATCAAGTAATCTGATTGGCTGGAAATTAGAAGTGGGCGTGGCATCATAATTTATTCAGCATGACAAGGGTTAATAGTCTGACAAGAAAGGCCTTATATGGGCAGCATCATGTGAAAACGTGTCTTCTGGCATATGCGAATTGCGAAGGCCCTAATCTGACTTCACCGATCTGGGTCTTTGCTGTTTACATATGCTTGAAGACACGTTTTCGCATGGAGTGGCCCATCTTATCTCTTGGGTAATCCCAGCATCCCTGAACGTGAATGCATTATTAGTCAACAGATTTGATTATTTCCCTAGAAAGTGTTAAAGTGAATTGACTCTGAAATAACTATTTTACAGTTTTTTACCCATTTGAGAGCTGAAAACATTGTATTTATTTTGTTTATTTCATAAAAGCTAGTGATTACATCTTAGCACTATGCATGCTGGGTAAAAATTTTCAG
This sequence comes from Anodontia alba, assembly GCA_964016985.1. NCBI lineage: Eukaryota > Metazoa > Mollusca > Bivalvia > Lucinida > Lucinidae > Anodontia > Anodontia alba. The sequence goes on along the minus strand of OZ024833.1, from coordinate 59,994,930 downwards.
CAGACAACATTTTGAAATATTTTTCTTATTTTTACTAGAAAAAATTCTTTGACAATTTGCTTGAAGTGTCAGATCCTATTTTCTAAGAGAAATAAGAAAAATATCAGTTTGATGTCTGCTGAATTTGCCTATAGCATGGTAAGTGTTATCTTTGAATTTCCACACTTCCAGGGATGTCAAGCAGAATGTCAGTGTAGATCCAGATGAGATGGCTCGTTATGAGTTGTCTGATATGGATCTACACTCTTTGTTTAGGTATCTGCTTTGGTCTACAGGGTTGAAGGGTTAATTTGTACCGTATTTACCCTAAGTATTCAGACATCTCAGGCCTGTGTGTCCGAATACATGTGGTAAATACTGTAACTGTTGAAGAGCTTGACGCATCAGAAGCCTCAAAGATTTCCTTTATGTTAGCTTTTGGTAAAAAGGGAAACCTTTAAGCATACCTTTTTATACCCTGCCACACAATAGTATTATAGTTCTATGTTAGTCGTCCATGTGTCCATCCAGTGTCCATCCATATATTCATTTACGGACAATAAAACTAAACTTCTGTAAATATCAATGGATTTTCACCAAACTTGGTATGTGCAATGACATTGTGGATGTCTGGTTTGGGATTGCTAATGGGCATTTCATCAATTTTTGACAGAGCAATCTGCCTGCCACACAATAGTAGCAGGCTATTATCATTTCACATTTTTATTTAAGTATTCAGACAGTCAGTTCTGATGAAACAGAGATGGCTCGGAGTAGACGCCACAGAACATGGCATTTGATCAGAGTGTACACTGATTGCCACATCCAACAGTTTATAAATACATTCGTAAGAGTCAAATGGACTTGTTGAAATATTAGGATAAGTCTGGTAAAGAGTTTAGGTGTCTGAATGTTTAGGGTTGATATGCGTTACGAAAACACGCCTATTCAAATATATTGAATATTCCACCACCCAAAACAGAAACTTTTCAGATAAAAATTCTGTTGTTTTTTTTCATATTTCTGCCCAAAACATAGAATGTAGGTACTCGTTAGAACCGCCTTGGCGAGGCGGTTCTAACGAGTACCCACAATCTATGTTTTGAGTAGAAATAAGAAAAATAATGTATACCCCTTTAAACCCCAGTTTTACTATATAAAAGTGGGGTTTAAGGGGGTCAAAATTACATAGATATGTTTTCGTGATGGATAATTTGGGTCTGCTCAGACTGTTAGAATCTTCTGGCTGAACTGGGCCTTCATCAGAATTGTGCACTTCAAAGATGTGCAGCTTGTGTTTAACATCACCACAGAGTTTGGATAAAATAGTTAATGATTATGTTTTTCTGTTTTCAGTCTCCCCGCTGAGGTCATCAAACAATGAGCCAAAGTCTGCACCCATTGTTAGCGGAGCCAAATTGTCTCCCTTTACTGGCTTTCAGGATAACCACTCACATGCAATCATCTGGCGGCCCGAAAGTCCCAGTACAGTCAAGGTGAGATTTGATAACTATTTTTAACCCTTGAAATGCTAATCACAACTGCAGCAAATGACATTCTGATTTTTTATTGCATTTTTGCATTTTTCAGAGTAAATAAGAGTCATTGAAGATGATGTGATATCCACTGGAGAATACCTATATTGACCGAGGCAATAGCCGAGGTCAATATTTGTGTTCTCCAGGGGATATCACATCATATAATTCAATGATTCAATAGTCAACATTGTTTTATTGTATAACCAATGAAAGACTGGGATTTCATAAATCATGTGATGTTCTAATTTTAGGTACACATATTCAAATTGAGAAAAATGTGAGCTAGTGAACAACAGCAATATTCACTGGCCTGAAAACAGCTCTCAGCCAATGAAAGACTGTTTTTATCGCACCTGCTTGTAGCAGGGTGCGATATAGGCGTCCGTCCGTCCATCCGTCCGTCCGTCCGTCAGTCCGTCCGTCCGTCTGTCAACATTTATGTCGACGTTCGACATTTATGTCAAAGTTAGTATTCTAATCAACTTCAAGACTAAACAACCATCAAACTTTGCATGAAACATCTCCCTGACCTCCTGACTTTGCGACATAGGCGTCCGCTTTTCCGTATGTCTGTCCATTCGTCCGTCCGTCTGTCAACATTTATGTCGAAGTTCGACATTTATGTCAAAGTTAGTATTTTAATCAACTACAAGACTAAACAACCATCAAACCTTGCATGAAACATCTCCCTGACCTCCTGACTTTGCGACATAGGTGCCCACTTTTCCATTCGTCTGTCTGTTCATCCGTCTGTCTGTCCGTCTGTTAACAGTTCTGTTATGTCGAAGTTCGACATTTATGTCAAAGTTAGTATTCTAATCAACTACAAAACTAAACAACCATCAAACCTTGTATGAAACATCTCCCTGACCTCCCGACTTTGCGACATAGGTGCCCGCTTTTCCATTCGTCTGTCCGTTCATCCGTCCGTCTGTCTGTTAACAGTTCTGCTATGTTGAAGTTCGACATTTACGTCGAAGTTAGTATTCTAATCAACTACAATTCTACAACAACCATCATACCTTGCATGACACATCTCCCTGACCTCCTGACTTGGCAGGTATGTTGACCCAGTGACCTTGACCTATATTTTGCGCTCCATTGACTTTGACACAATTTACGTTGACGTTCCAGATCTTCTCAACTATAAGGCGTACAACTACCAAACCTTGCATAATGCTTCTCCTAGATGTACTGACCTGGCAGGTACCTTGACCCGGTGACCTTGACCTATATTTTGCGCTCCAGTGACTTTGACATATTTTGCGTCGACGTTCGATATCTCCTCGACTATAAGGCGTACAACCATCAAACCTTGCAAAGTGCTTCTTCTCAATGTACTGACTTGGCAGATACCTTGACCTGGTGACCTTGACCTATATTTTGGCTGCAGTGACTTTGACATAATTTACGTCAATGTTCCAGATCTCCTCAAGTGTAAGACCTCTAGCCACCAAACCTTGCATAGTGCTTCTCCTAGATGTACTGACTCGGCAGGTATCTTGACCCAGTGACCTTGACCTATATTTTGCGGTCCAGTGCCTTTTACACATTTTACGTCAACGTTCAATATCTCCTCAACTGTAAGGCCTACAACCATCAAACCTTGCATAGTGCTTCTCCTCAATGTACGGACTCAGCAATTACCTTCACTGGTTGACCTTGACCTATATTTCGCGCTCCATTGACTTTTACATCTTTTAAGTCACCCTTTCATATGTCATCAACTGTAAGGCCTTCAACCACCAAACCTTATATAGCACTTCTTCTCGATGTACTGACTCAGCATGTACCTTGACCTGGTGACCTTGACCTGGTGACCTTGACCTATATTGTGCACTCCAGTGACTTCGACACATTTTATGTTGATGTTCGGTATCTCCTCAAATATAAGGCCTACAACCACTAAACCTTGCATAGTGCTTCACCTCATTGCACTGGCTTGGCAGGTACCTTGACCCGGTGACCTTGACCTATATTTGACACATTTTACGTTGATGTTTGATAACTCCTCAACTATAAGGCCTACAACCACCATACCTTGCATTGTGCTTCTCCTTGATGTACTGAATTAGCAGGTACCTTGACCCGTGACCTTGACCTATATTTCATGCTCCAGTGACTTTTACACATTTTACGTCAACGTTGCATTATCATTGGGCTGTATGATACGAAAAGTCAGTGCCGAAGATATAGCCATTAGAGGGAATGGGACTGGCCTGGAATATATGTGCCCCACTAGGCACTTTGTCTACATTTTTTCAACCCAGTTTTCCAAGTAAGCACTGCTAAGAATGAAATAAACTTATTTAATAACCACGTTCTGATTGTGGCTCCTGTGACTTTTGCCCCAGCAGGTGCGATGACGCCTTCCGCGGAATTCTTGTTAGGTGATAAAATAACAAGTCTTGTTTTCTCTGAAAAAAAAATTAAATATTCACTGGGCTGAAAACAGCTCTCAGCCAATGAAAGACTAATTTTAGGTGATAAAATAACAAGTCTTGTTTTCTCTGAAAAAAAGAATTGAGAATGACATCTGCTGCAGATTCTGTTTTGTTTACATTTGTAGATAGTGTAGCTTCCTATACTTAACCCTTAAAGCACCAATCACAACTGCAGCAGATGACAATTTTTTAATTTTTATTTTGAGAGAAAACAGGTCTTGATATTTCATGTGAATCGACGATTTACATGAAATATCAAGACTTGTTTTCTCTGAAAAATAAAAAAAAAAATTTAATTTTTTTTTTTGAATGTCGTCTGCTATAAATTTTCCTTGGCGCTTAAAGGGTTAAAGGTTGATACAGAGTTCAAGATAGAAGACTAGCTGGATAATAAGCTCTTGTTGATACAAAAATGATAAAACACAAGTCAGAAAAAAATCAATTTGGAATAAACATTTGTGTGTTGGTATCAATCTTTGGTATCAGTCTTTTTCCCTTGAAGGTGCTAAGCAACAGTGGCAGCAGAGGACATTCTAAATTTTTTTTTTAATGATTATTTTTCAAAGAAAATAGGACTTGGCAGACAATGCACATGTAATGTTTCTGAAAAATACAAAAATATATATATATGAATAAGTGAAATAAATAAGCAAAATGTTGTCTGCTGTAATTGTGATTAGTGCTTTATGGGTTAGTGGGCAATAATTGTGGTGATTATTTAGGATAAGGCAATACCAATTAGTACTCACAAGTTATTTTTGGAACAAAAATAATAAAAATTATCGTATTTTCCCTAAGTATTCTGAAAGACTGTCCTGAGCCAACAGTTTAGACCTAGATCAGAGGCTGCATTGGTCTACACTGTCACTTATTTGCAATTTTTTACATATCAGGGAATGGTAAAACTCAACTTGTTCAGAATTTAGGACAGTTTGAGTTTAGAGTTAACCATTGCTCTTGATAAGGCACTTTTTTCAACCAGAAAGTATCTATATTTTTTTTTATTTCTCAACAAAAACATATGTTCTGGGTACTCATTAGAAGCACCTCACTGAGGCGCTTCTAATGAGTACCCACAATATATGTTTATAACGAAAACATATGTTGTGGGTACTCATTAGAAGCGCCTCACTGAGGTACCCACAACATACGTTTTCGTGTAGAAATAAGAAAAATATTTACCAGATATCCTCCCTTATCTGGACCTATGGAGTTAACCTTAACCTTTCTCTGGGCTAATTCAGCAGACAACAGATTAATGATATTTTTCTTATATTTCCCAGAAATCAGGATTTGACATTTCATGCAAATTGTCTCCATTGGATTGGAGACAATTTGCATAAAATGTCAAAACCTGTTTCTGGGAAAAAATAAGAAAAAATATTTCAAAATGTCATCTGCTGGAAGTTATACCCAGAATGCTAAGCGTTAAGATGTTGGAATATGTCGGGTAAATACGATTTCTTCTAAATGCACCTTTTATCTTCTGAATACTTGCTTTGTCTGAACTATAGCTAGCTTCGTAGGCATCAATTTATTAGTATGTTCAAGTCGTGTTTTCTAATAAACTGCTAAAACAATCGAAATTGTTGTCTATATTAGATGCCTGTTGCTTTCACCATATCTGTAATAAGGGTTAATGAAATCGATGGCAAATTGATTTTTGCTTAGAATCACAAGTAGTGCTTGTTTGGTTTCTTTTCAACCACAAGCAATATATATGTATACCAGTACTGAAAGGACAATATATATTGGAGCTCCAGATAAAGCGGGTTTTTTTGGTTTGTTTGTTGTTTTTTTTTTCAACTGAAAGGTCCTGATATTTTCTTATTTGTCTATGCAAACCTATGTTGTGGGTACTCATTAGAAGTGCCTTACTGAGGCGCTTCTAATGAGTACCCCCCCCCCCCCCCCCCACACACACACCCCTTCCCCACCCAAATTATCTGGAACTATGGTATATATTGAAAGATATAAAGCTAGCCTTCTTTTTCTGGACATTTACATGAAAAGAAGGCATTTGCATGAAAAAGAACTGAGTATTGATTGGTTACCATATTACGATGGTAGGCTCTGGACAAAGCATATTTTTTTTTTTTTTTTTTCAACCAAAAAGTATATTTTTCTTGCTTCTCCATTAAAACATATATTATGGGTACTTATTGAAGCAGCTGGGTGAGGTTCTTCTGATGAGAATGCACAATGCATGTTTTAGTGGAGAATTACTATGTAAGAAAAATATTCATCTGCATTCCCTTTGTATTTAGGGCTTTGCTCTGTTACAGTAAAACCTCAATAACTCAGACACCAATGGCTGGTTTACCATGGCTAACTAGAACTCATTTTTGAGTCCCTAGGAAATTCTCTTGATTGTCCAAGAAAGCAAATATTTATGCATAGGTTAGGGAAATTTTCTTATTTTATCATGAAATGTATGTTGTATGTACTCATTAGAATTGCCTCATTGAGACAATTCTAATGAGTACACTCAACATATTATTATTGTATAGTAGATCAAAAAGACTTCCCTAAATTATATTATCCATTTGCCTCCTGGCCTGGCATTAGGATTTACATTCGGTGGCTCAAACTACCCATGTCTAGAACAAATTAACATGATCCCAAAGACATTCGAGTTACTGAGGTTTGACTGTATATGGAGTTATTAAGGTCAACAGCATTTTAAAAGTCTGACATAAGGCATCCGGGCTCCATAGGGCAGTCAGTAGCACATGCGACGGTTGCATGTTCCAGTCCCAGCCCAGCCACATACCTTTCATAGAGCTTTTCTACGATCATTCTCCCTCTTCTGGTGATTCAAGAAGGGCAGTTGTCAGTTGCAGGCAAAAGTATATGCACATGTACTGGTTAACCGCTTAGAGGACTAAGCCTGCCCAGGAAAAGCAGGAGTAAGGTAACTAACCCGACCGGCATGACCTTAACACTGTTGGCTGGGCTGTAAAACTTCCAAATCGGACAACAGACACAAGTCTGATTGGTCCATTGTTGGAAGTGTGTGAGATTGATTCTTTGTTCCAAAATTTAAATGATTTTAACCTGGTTAAAGTAAGCAGACATTGAATAAATACTTTTTCCAAGAAAATACAATTGACCTTAACCATTACCACTCTCTTTGGGCTAAATTTCAGCAGCCAACACAAATAGGTCTTTGACATTTCATGCAAATTGTCTCCTTAGGAGACAATCCCAGGAATGTAAAATATTTTACTTATTTTCAAGTACCACTTACTGAAATTTTTACCTAGCATGTTAAGGGTTGAATTTATTGTCAAAACAAAACAAAAAAATAAATTGATCAATAAATATTTTTAATAAAATTTCACCTGTTTGTTTTAAAATCCAATTTGTTAACAGTTAAAAATACTGTGCAACAAAATTGTAGCAAAAACTTTGATTTCTTATTTCATTTCTCAGAGAAAATAAGGCTTGACATTTCATGCACATTATCTTTTAAGCTCTACAATATATGTTATCATGCAGAGTTAAATATAAGCTTTCATGCAGAATTAAGAGAAACATTTATATGAATACCCGCGCTAAATATCTGGATGTAGTTCAGTCAGTCAGTAGCAGGGATAGACTAAGGTCTGTTAGATGCAGTCGGGTTCAAACTCGCTAGGACAGTGTCAGCCTCAGAAACCACACTCAACAAGGATCATGATTTTATACTGACTGAATTTCTGTCACAAATTTCTGGTTCAAACTCGCTAGGACAGTGTCAGCCTCAGAAACCACACTCAACAAGGATCATGATTTTATACTGACCGAATTTCTGTCACAAAAGCTTTCGTTTCATATCAAATTCAGGCTTGGTAATTACATTTTCACCCTTATAGCTCCAGATAAGGCACTAATTTCAACTCAAAATTTTTTATATTTATCTTATTTCTCCATGAAAACATATGTTGTAGTACTCACAAGAAGCGCATCACCAAGCTGCTTCTATCAAGTACCCACAACATATGTTTTCATGGAGAAATAAGAAAAAAAATTATGAGGCCACCACTTCTTATCATTCTGGAGCTTTGACCCTAAAATTTAGGCTTGGTAATTAAATTTACATGTCCTTACCTCCATATATGTTAAACTGTTCACACTGTACTGACCGTACTGACTGAGTTTATCATAATTCGATCATCACTGCAGGCTAAATGGTAATGAAGATGTCTTAACCCTTGTTTTGCTGAATATATTAGGATGCCACGTCCACTTCTGATTTTCAGCCAATCAGATTACTTGGTCAAGGTTGTTGATACAAATTCACATACTGAATGACAAACAGTGCAGATCCAGATCAGTTGGCTTCTGTAGAAGCCAACTGATCTGGATCTACACTGTTTGCAAAGGCAGGGCCTGTCCGTATTCAGCAGGGTCTGGGTTAAAAGATCGGTCACAGTCACGGAACGTAGCTACAAGTGAGACACCGAGAGGAAGAGTAAAGTAACTATGGAGGACAACACACGTTTTACAAAGCCATGAAAAGCGAAGCAAACTGCTCCCTCTTCCCTAGACTGGCTCCAGTCTCCAGTGACTAAATATTTTTTTCAAAATTCTGTTTGATAATCCACTAAAATAAAACCAAAAAAATATCATGACTATAAAAGCTGGTCACCGAGTGACCAGTTTTTATAGTCATGATATTATTTTGGTTTTATTTTAGTGGATTATCAAACCGGATTATAAGAAAACAACATTAAAAGCACATTCTTAGAATGTTCAGTAGTAAAAAAAGGGTAAATCATTTATCACTAGAGCTGGAATCAAATCTCAAGGGTTGGGAGGGGGTGGGGGTGGGGGGGGGGGGGGGGGGGTGTGGGGTTGGGCGGGGAAGCTGGGTGATGAATCATTATTTTTACTGACACCAAATCATCACCTGATTACTAACCCATTAATTTTCCCAATCTGCATCTTTTTTTTCTGAATTGGGCAGTACCCAGGTGAAGCCTAGGAAGAAAAACGAAAACCCCTGGATAGTTTTCTCATATTTTAGGGGTACTCATTAGTCATTAGAAGTGCCCTGTCATGGGAATAGTCTGCCCATTTTCTCTGAAATTGAAAAAAATATATTTCAAAATATTGCCTACTGCTGTTTTAATCTGTGCTTTAAGAAGAGTATTTCTTCTGGTAGAAAGCTGTAAAGTTATTTTCTATATATATATATATATATATCAAAAAAAAACAAATCTAATTATCTGTTAATTTTGTCATGAATGTACTAAGTGATAAAACCATTTCTTCTGGCATCTTTTAAGTTAGGAAATTACAACAGCTGGTTTAATTGTTCGGAAATCGAATTTTTACACATGATGTTGCATGGTTTTGCAAGATTCATTTTGGTAAAGTAAAAATTTAGTTATGCGGCAACAACAGTCGGCTCTGATGCCTCAACGGCTGTAGTCTGCCATTAAACCTTTACCCCACTCTGGTAAAATTCAGCAGATTTTTCCAAGAAAATGGGCTTTGAGAATTCATGCAAATTGTCTCCTTGCATGAAATATCAAAACTATTTTCTCCGAAAAGTAAGAAAAATATTTCAGAATGTTATCTGCTGAAATTATTACCCAGCATGCAAAGCATCATAGCTATCCTTTATCACATTAACCCTTAAAGTGCCAAGAAAAACTTCATCTGAAAATGTCGTCTGTTTATGTCGTCTGCTGAATATTCTTGCAGACTTTTCAAACCTATTTTTGCATACAGGCAAACAGTGTGGACCCTGATCAGACTGCTCCTAAAGGAGCAGTCTGATCTGGGTCCACACTGTTTGCAAAAATGACTTAAAATCACAAGCAGATGACACACAGAGCAGACGACAATAGTTGTGATTGGCACTTTAAGGGTTAACATTTATCCTGCTGCATTTTTTTTTGATCTGGGTCTACATAAGGTTTACTTTTGTCAGAGCAGCTGTTATTTTCCCCATTTTTCACGGATTTTATTTGCTCACACATGACGTCCTTACTTATAGCAGATCAGCTGTGATCACATGACCCATGACCATCTCTTGGTAGGGAATCATATGATCAATGATGATTGTTTAATCCTTAAAGCGCCCAGAAAACCTGCATCTGAAAATGTTGTCTGTTTGTGTTGTCTGCTGAATATACTTGCAAACTTTTCAAACCTATTTTTGCATACAGGCAAACAGTGTGGACCCAGATCAGACTGCTCCTAAAGGAGCAGTCTGATCTGGGTCCACACTGTTTGCAGAAATGACTTTTAAAGTAACCCGCAGAAGACAAAGCAGACGACAATAGTTATGACTGGCGCTTTAAGGGTTAACATACTTAAAAAAAAAAATGTGGGTATTACAGGAAGGACTTGATTTGTTGCATTGATTCTTCTGCCATTTCTGTATATATTGTTCCAATTTGATTGGATAGACATAGACAGTTTGTATGAAATGTCAAACCCTGGAAAAATAAGAAAATATCACCTGTGTGTTGTCTGCTGATTTTGCCCAGAGACAGCTTAGGCTAAGGGATTAAATGCAACAATCCTTTTGTAAATGCATATTTTTTATGTGGATTGGCAGGTGTGCTGCCGGGCTGTAGGATACAATTTTCCAGATTTTATATTATGCAGCAACCTCCTTATAACATGATTCATTATAGCATGGTTTTGTATATAAGACTGTTTAAAGATGGACCCCAAAATGTCGTAACTAAATGAAAATGTATAGAGTATAAAGAAAATGACCAGGTTAAGATTATATATAAAAATTAGTATATTTAGATTATATATTTGTAGTTGTTCATTGTCACTTAACCCATCTAATTGTCGATATGTTAAAAAAAACAAAAAAAAAAACAGTGTAAAAGGAAAATGCTTTTGACATGTTTCATTCAACGATGGGGAGGGTGAAAGTGGATGTACCACACTTGAACTACAACTGTGTTAACCTTTATCACTTTCTGGGCTAATTCAGCGGACGACAAATTGATGATAATTTTCTTATTTTTCCCAGAAAACAGTCTTTGATATTTCTTGCAAACTGTCTACATGGGAGACAGTTTGCATGAAATGCAAATCCTGTTTTCTGGGATAAATAAGAAAAAGTATTTCAATGTGTAGTTTGCGGACATTTTTACCTAGAGTGCTAAGCGTTAAACATATAGTAATAGATCAGCTTTCTGATTTTCTAGCCATTAGAGGTGAGTAATAAACAAGTCGCTTTGTTTATCCTGCCATAAGCAGATCTGTAATGCCAGTGCTTTGTATAATGCTTTTACCTATTGGGCCACGACATTCGAAAATGTGTCTTCAGGCATATGCAGACAGCAAAGGCCCAGATCAGCCTGCACATATCGAGGGTTGAGCGCAAGACTGGCGTAAGTCAGATGGTTGGTTTTCCCCAAACCTAATCTCCTCACCATGAAGGCGTTATGAAGATTACAACATTTCTTTCTGTAAACAATGAAAATTTAGGTGCCATTGCTCGTATGAGCAATGGCACCTAAATTTGCATTGTTTACAAAGGGGTCCAAGTTGCCCCTAAACAGGGGTTTCAAAAATATGTTTGAGTTACAATAGTCTTGCACTCAACCCTCGATATGTGCAGTGTGATAGGGTTATCGCCGTCCACTAACAGAAAAGTTGGATACTACAGAATGTTTAAATAGAGAGCAAAGACCCAGATTAGTCCCCTGCTGGGGTCAGCAACATTCTTTCATGAAGATTGTTTATGAAATATTTTCTACGGTCATTCTCTCCCTTCCGCTGATTCAAGAAGGGCAGTTGTCAGTTTCTGGCGAAAGAATGGTTAACAGCTCAGAGGACTAAGCCTACCCAGTAAACATGTGGTTAGGTAAACTGACCACACTTGACATGACCCCATTGGGTTGACTGGACCGTAAAACTTCAATACAAACAAAACAAAACATTTTGCTCTTGTGAAGTAAATCTGAATCTGCGCATTTTGGGCATGTTCCAAGGCACTTTTTTTCTTGTCATGGCCTATATTCATCTCCATTGCTATTGCAGTTCTTCATACTTTTTGTCAGGGAAATATAATGTTTTATAACACCTTTCTGAACACAACACTTCTACTCTTCTCTGTAAAAAAAATAATGATCGATTTGTAGCTGACCACTTAACCCATCATTCCAGATAGAGAGGGTATCTGGTAAATATGTAGCTCAGTTCTGCATGAAAACATACATTGTGGGTACCATAGCTACAGATAAGAAGGGGTATCTACATAATATTTTTCTTATTTCTCCATGAAAACATATGTTGTGGGTACTCATTAGAAGCACCTCGGTGAGGTGCTTCTAATGAGTACCCACAACATGTTTCCGTCGAGAAATAAGAAAGATATCAGCATTTTTCGGATGAAAAAAGTGCCTTATCTGTTGCTATGGGGTACTCATTAGTGTGCCTCACTTCTGAGAAATACCCACAAGGTATGTTTTAATGCAGAAATGAGAAAAAATATTCAAACTTTTTGGTTGAGAAAAAAAAGTGTCATCTAGAGCTTACTTATGTAACTTAACCCTTAAGCTGCTAAGTGTGACTGTTGTCATTATGGAGGGGTATGCCAACTCTAAAACAACAGATGCAACCATTCAGACAAAGTGCTTCTATACAAGAAGGAACCTACTTTCATACAAACATGCCACTCTTCATTAGAAAGTCAGGTGCTGGATTTTACCCATACTAATAAAGACAGAGTATACCGAATTTCAAGCTGCCAGCAATTTAGGCACAGACACACTTCGTCAGTTTTATCACGATTTTCTGGAAAAAAATACCTATGACCCCTAAATCATTTCCAGTGAGGAAGAAGTAGGAACAACAGTAGAATCTACATATTGTCACACGTTTATTTCTGCATTGCACACAGTAAGTGCTGGTCTCTTGAATTTTTAGCTCACCTGAGCTGAAGGCTCAGGATGAGCTATTGTGATCCCTCACCGTCCATCCGTTCGTCGTCGATTCACTCCTTTGAACGACTTCTCCTCTGAAACCCCTGGGCCAATTTTCTTCAAACTTCATGTGGAGCCTTCTGTTAAAGGGGGATTGAAAATTTTTACAAACGGTCAAGGCTTGTTAAGAAAGGTGGCCGCCATGTCCATATATGGTAAAGATACTTAAAAATCTTCTTCTCCAGAACCAAACAAACTTTGAGGCTGAATCTTGTTATATAGCATCAGGGACTCAGTCTACTAAGTTTGTTCAAACGATGACTGAAGGTGGACCTTTGACCTTTTTACAGCAAGGTCAAATTTGCGTCCCTATGCATTTGTATGGGGAAAAGTCAGTTTCTCAAGATGTATTAAAAACTTAAGGCTGAAACTTACAATGTATGATCAAAGTAGCAAACCCTTTTAGTTACAATCAAAATTTTGTCCCCTGAGGTTATCTACCCTTGCCCCTTGGCTATATACATGTATAAAATCTCGTAATCTTTAAACAAGTTCCTCTCTGAAACAGCTTGACCTAATTTTACCAGAATTTACATTAGGCCTTCTGTTGAAGGGGTATTATCAATTCATTCAAATGGTTCTGCATCAGTAAACGAGATGGCTGCCATGCCCATATATGCTAAAAACACTTAAAAATCTACTTCTCGGAACCAAGAAAGCTTCAAGGCTGGATCTTGTTATATAGCATCAGGGACTCAAAGTCTACCAAATTTGTTCAAATGATGACCCCAAGGTAACATTTGACTTTTTACGGCAAGGTCAAATTTGCATCCCTATGCATTTATATGGAGAAAATATTGAAAATTCAGTTTCTCAAAATATATTAAAGACTATTGGCTGAAACTTAAATATATGATCAAAGTGTCAGACCCTTTTAGTTACAATCAAACCCCCTGTCCCCAGGGTTATCTGCCCTTGCCCCTTGCTATATACATGTTTAAAATCTCATAATCTTTGAAGGACTCTTCTTCTCTAAAACAGCTTGACCAATTTTCACCAGATTTCACCTTGGGCCTTCTGTTGAATTAGTTCAATTTGTTCAAATGGTTCTACATCATTTAACAAGATGGCTGCCATGCCAATATATAGTAAAAACACTTAAAAGTCTTCTTCTCCAGAATCAAGAAAGCTTCAAGGCTGAATCTTGGTATATAGCATCAAGGACTCAAGATCTACCAAGTTTGTTCAAATGATGATCCTATGATGACCTTTGTAGTGTTAGGTCAAATTTGCATCTCCATACTCTTGTATCTGGAAAATGTTTGAAAATCATTTTCTGAAAATGCACTAAAGACTAATGGCTGAAATTTGCAACGTATGATTAAAGTAGTAAAACTTTTTAGTTACAATCATAATTGTGTCCCCTGGTAGTTATACGCCCTTGTTTGTGGGCTATATACATGTTTAAAATCATGTAATCTTTAAACTTCTTCTTCTCTGAAACTACTTGACTAATTTTCACCAGATTTCACGTGGAGCCTCTTATTGAAGGTATATTTACAGTTTGTTCAAATGGTTAAACACTATTGAACAAGATGGCCACCATGCCCATATATGATAAAAAAAAAATACTAAAAAATCTTCTTTTCTAGAAACAAGAAAACTTTGAGACTGTATCTTGGTATATACTGTTTGGGACTCACGGTCTACCAAGTTTGTTCAGATGATGATCTAAGGATGACTTTGACCTTTTTATGACAAGGCCAAATCTGCATCCCCATTCATAATGTTAAAAAATCATTTTCTGTAACTGTACTAAAGACTTACGGCTGAAACTTACTCTGTATGATTAAAGTAGTAAAACTTGTGAGTTACAATCAAAATTTTATCCCCTGGCGGTATCTGCCCTTGCCCTTAGGCTTTGTACATATATAAAATCGTATAAATCTTTAAACGTCTTCTGTGAAACCACTTGCCAAATTTTCACCAGATTTCACATGGGGTCTTCTCTCAAGTAGTACTAAAAATTTGTTCAAATAGTTTTGCACTACTGAACAAGATGGCTGCCATACCAACATATGGTAAAGACACTTAAAAATTTTCTTCTCCAGAACCAAGAAAGCTTTGAGGCTGAATCTTGGTATATAGCATCGGGGACACATGGTCTACCAAGTTGAATGAAGTGATGATCCTAGGATGACATTTTACGGCACTGTCAAATTTCTGTCCCTAATTGCTGTGGCAATACTGGAAGAATGTTGCATGGCATCTGCAGATATGCAATGGCTGTTTTATTCAAGTGAGCGAATCATGGCCCATGGGTCTTGTTTATTTTTTTTTTTAAGTGTCTTAAATGGTTCCCGATTGCCTTATGACTGTCATGTGACTTGAAGTCATGTGATCATCACTTCACCGTAAAAATGGCTGCATACAACTGGCAAAATATGTGTGAAAATGACATCAAAATCGAGACAAAATCAAGAGAGTAAGGCTTCTCAAGTAGGGGTACCCCATCTAACAGACCTGATTTATGGTTTATTCCACAGCATAAGGGTTAAGCATTGAAGCACCAAATAACGAGGTAGCGGAAGACATTCTGAATTATATGTAAATATCTTTTTAATTTTTTTAGAGAAATAAATGTTGATACTTCATGTGGATTATCTGCTTAGCAGATATTTACATGAAATGTCAAGCCCAATTTTCTCTGAAAAAGTAACAACAGATTGCCGTCTGCTGCAGTTTTGAATTGGGCTTGAAGGGTTCACTGTTATGGTGAACATGTTGAATATAAAATTTAGCAGAAGAAAAATTATATCTTCTTATTTTTCTAGAAAATACAGGGGTATCAGTAATATTTTCACAATTGTTGCAAACAGGGCCCAGTTGTTCAAAGCGTTGTTAGCTTAACAAGCTTGTTAGTGGTCAATATGTTAAGTGTTCTAGTAAATACAATATCTAATTCACAGGTATTTTTGCTGAAAAAATGTGAGTAGCTTTTGGAAATGCAAAAGCTACTCACATTTTTTCAGCAAAAATATTAGCATAAATGCCATATTTAATGATTAAAGTTTTAACGATATGTTAACTAACGACACTGTTAGTTTTGAACAACTGGGCCCATAAATTTTCATGAGTTTGTGATATAAAACATATTCCAGTGGTGAAAAATACAATGGAGCACCTCCCTGCTGTTACATATGCCCATGACAATTTTGAGGTATATGAATATCATAAAGAGATATTTCATATAAAATGTCTAACCCTGTTTTCTGGGAAAAATAAGAAAAGTATATTAATGTTTCCTCTGCTATATTTGAACAGCATAACATGACTTTGTGATATAAGTACACAGAAATTTCCTCTTTATAACATGGTTCAATGTGGCACAGTTTCAGATATAACATGATGTAAAGATTGACTGACAAATAATGTTGTATTCAAATGTGTAGGTTATGTAGGAAAAATGGCCATTTATGGCCATTTTTCTATAAACAGATAATCTACAGTCAGTCCTGTCTTAAAGGCCATCTGTATTAAGCAATCACCTGTCTTAAAAGACCAGTATTTCAAATCCTATTGAAGGTAAAAAAAGTGTAAATTTACCTGTATTAAGCAAGCAGCTGTCTTAAGAAACCACTTTCTGTATCTCCCTTAGGTGCTTGCTTAAGACAGGTTTTACTGTGTACCGTTTTGTTTGTATACAAAAGGGTTGTTTAGATAACCTGTTTTTTGTTAAAAGGTTGCAGTGTTCTTACAAAACTGTCTCTTTTTCTTGAAAAAATATATATTCTGATCATTTAATCAAATTAATTTAATTTTTAGGATAGAATAATAGGGTATCTACCTTATTCGACCTAATTACCACACTGTGCGCTTAGGTTTTCATAATTACTGGAAAACACTTGTGGTAAAATATGTATCTGCCTACTAAAAGGTACACTTAAAAAAGATCAGCAAAGAACTTATTAGATGATGTTTATGCCATTTTTTTCTGAATTTCTTTATAAAAGCATATGTTGTGGGTACTCATTTGAATTGCATCGACAAGTCGATGCAGTTCAAATGGGTACCCACAGCATATGCCTTTATAAAGAAGTAGCTAAACAGTACACTAGCTGTATTCCGAAGAGTACGGAATTGCTTGACTGTGCGCTTATAGGGGTATGTGCGATAATTAGATCGAATACGGTAGATGAATTCTGTTGCAAATTTACATTATCAGGCCTAGTGTAAGAGATAAAGCAATTTTTCAACCAATAACTACAGACATATCATATTTATTCTGATATATGCCCCAGGGGGCATTGCAAATCATGAGTCCTTGAATGACTATTTTTGAGATGAAATTTAAGCAAAAATATTGTAATTGAGAGGGTTGACAGTATTTTGACCATTCATTTTTTCCCACATAAAAATAGGAGGAGGGGGAGGGGGGCATTTATTAGGGAGGGGGCATATATTAAAATAAATATGGTATGTTGTGGGTACTCATTATAAGTGCCTGGCCAAGGCTCTTTTAATGAGTACCCATAATAGCATGTTTTCATTGAAAAATAAGAAAACTATACAAATCCCTGGAACCCCACCCAACACCAACTTCCCATTCCCACTACCCCATATCCCCACCCCACCTATATCTAGAGGTATAGTTACAGGGCTGCATAATGCCATCAGCTTTGCCTTCTTTTTTTTTTTTTTTTTTAGCTCACCTGAGCATAAGCTCAGGGTGAGCTATTGTCATCACCCTATGTCCGTCGTCCGTCGTCAACAATTAGTTTGTTAACACTCTAGAGGTCACAGTTTTGACCCAATCTTGATGAAACTTGGTCAGAATGTTTGCCTCTATGAAATCTAGGTCAAGTTTGATACTGGGTTACTTGGGGTCAAAAACTAGGTCACCAGGTCAAATCAAAGGAAAAACTTGTTAACACTCTAGAGGTCATAGTTTTGACCCAATCTTGATGAAACTTGCTCAAAATGTTTACCTCTATTAAATCTAGGTCAAGTTCGAAACTGGGTCACTTGGGGTCAAAAACTAGGTCACCGGGCCAGATCAGCAGAAAACCTTGTTAACACTCTAGCGGTCACATTTTTGAAGCAATCATCATGAATCTTGCTCAATATGTTTGTCTTGATGATTTCTAGGTCAAGTTTGAAACTGGGTCACTTGGGGTCAAAAACTAGGTCACCGGGCCAAATCAGCAGAAAACCTTGTTAACACTCTAGCGGTCACATTTTTGATGCAATCATCATGAATCTTTGCTCAAAATGTTTGTCTTGATGATTTCTAGGTCAAGTTCGAAACTGGGTCACTTGGAGTCAAAAACTAGGTCACTCGGCCAAATCAGCAGAAAACCTTGTTAACACTCTAGCGGTCACATTTTTGAAGCAATCATCATGAATCTTGCTCAAAATGTTTGTCTTGATGATTTCTAGGTCAAGTTCGAAACTGGGTCACTTGGAGTCAAAAACTAGGTCACCGGGCAAAATCAGCAGAAAACCTTGTTAATACTCTAGCGGTCACATTTTTGAAGCAATCATCATGAATCTTGCTCAAAATGTTTGTCTTGATGATTTCTAGGTCAGGTTTGAAACTGGGTCACGTGGGGTCAAAAACTAGGTCACCAGGCCAAACCAGCAGAAAACCTTGTTAACACTCTAGCGGTCACATTTTTGAAGCAATAATCATGAATCTTGCTCAAAATGTTTGTCTTGATGAGTTCTAGGATATGTTTGAAACTGGGTCACATGGGGTCAAAAACTAGGTCACCAGGCCAGATCAGCAGAAAACCTTGTTAACACTCTAGCAGTCACATTTTTGAAGCAATCATCATGAATCTTGCTCAATATGTTTGTCTTGATGATTTCTAGGTCAAGTTTGAAACTGGGTCACTTGGGGTCAAAAACTAGGTCACCGTGCCAAATCAGCAGAAAACCTTGTTAACACTCTAGCGGTCACATTTTTGAAGCAATCATCATGAATCTGGCTCAAAATGTTTGTCTTGATGATTTCTAGGTCAAGTTCGAAACTGGGTCACGGAGTCAAAAACTAGGTCACTGGGCCAAATCAGCAGAAAACCTTGTTAACACTCTAGCGGTCACATTTTTGAAGCAATCATCATGAGTCTGGCTCAAAATGTGTGTCTTGATGATTTCTAGGTCTAGTTTAAAACTGGGTCACTTGGAGTCAAAAACTAGGTCACCGGGCCAAATCAAAGGAAAACCTTGTTGATGCTCTAGAGGTCACATTTTTGAAGTGATCATCATGAATCTTGCTCAAAATGTTTGTCTTGATGATTTCAAGGTGATGTATAGTTTTCTGTCCAGTGACTCTCTTAAGTTTTTCCATTTAGGTCAGTTTCTCAGTAATTATTGGTCCTACAGAGTGATATTTGGTATTTGTGAAGTGTTTGTGTTTAGATCAGTTTCTCAGTAACTATTGCTCCTACAGCCAGTGATACTTAGTACATGCATACATCTTAGCATGGTCTCTTGAGTGCAGTCATCCATATTTGACCTTGACCTTTATTTCACAGTCCATTAGACATGCTACATTGTCTTACTTGTTAATATAATCATTTTGAACTTTGATCAGAATGTTTGCCTTGATCAGTCCTAGATCAGGTTCTCAAAGTGCTATGTTGCTCAGGTGAGCGTTACAGGGCCATCATGGCCCTCTTGTTTTTTTTGCTGCAAATAAAGAGAGTATACTATAACATAAATAGTTTCCTTATTTGTCCATGAAAACATACTTTGTGGGTACTCATTAGAAGTGCCTCAGCAAGGCACTTCTAATGAGTACCCACAATGTATGTTTTTGAGAACAGTGAAGGAAATATCAGTATTTTTCAGTTGAAAAAATATGCCTTATCAAAAGTAATGTTGCTGGACGGCCATGGCTCCAGATACTAAGTGTATTAGAGATTATTCAGAATTTAACCCTTATCCTCCTGAATAAATTAAGATGCCATGCCCACTTCTAATTTTCAGCCAATCAGATTACTTGATCCAGGTTCTTGATACATATTCACATATTTAACAACGATCCAGGTTCTTGATACATATTCACATACTTAACAACAAACAGTGCAGATCCAGATCAGTTGGTGTCTCCAGAAGCCAACTGATCTGGATCTGCACTGTTTGCAAAGACAGGGATGTCCGGGTTCAGCAGGACTAGGGTTAATTTTTTTTGTTGCTTTTGCACCAAACCAATACCTCAAGGATACTCCATAGAAGATGGTTGTTTTTTGGGGGGTTTTTTCAACCAAAAATTGGTATATCTTTCTTATTTCTCCACCAAAATATTATGCTCTCTGAGGTGAGCCTTAACGAGTACCCACAACATATGTTTTAATCAAGAAATAGGAAAAATATTTTCCTGATACCCTGTCTTATCCAGAGCTATGTATTCAGTGGAATTCCTAAAGATATAGTTTGGTTCAAAAGTAACAAAACTGATCCTAATTATTACTTCAATTGTCACCTGATCTGGATCTATGCAGTGTTAGTTACAACTCTTTAATATATGGCATGTTTTATGATGAATTGACGATGAATTGACGTCATTACAGCTAGATGATATTGCCATGTTTTTTTTTATCACTGTTGCACAATGAAAAGACAGATTATAGTCATTCGTCTCTGAAATAGAGCTCTGCTTGAAACTGTTTCTATATAATTACTTAGAAACTATTTTCATCTGCAACCTGCTGAACATTTTCAAACTACATCTCCTCTGAAACTGCTGGGCAAATTAAAACCAAATTTAATATGGAGCCTCCATAGGGTAGGGGAACAAAAGGTTTCAGGGATATTTCTTGCCGACAGACATCATGGGCCTTTTGAATGAAATTCTTGTAAAAATATAGTATACAACAACACTTCCCTATACCTTTACATTATAAAAAAGGCTCATAGTTTCGAGAAGCAGGAGCCTTTTGGAATAATTATGGGCCTTTTAGCACAGGGCCCCATCCAGAAATATCCCTGAGGTTTTGGGTCACGTGACCAAGATGGCACCATGCCCGTATATGATAAAAACCTTTGAAAATCTTCTCGGGAACCAAAAGGCTGATGACCTTGAAACTTGGTATGCAGTTTTGGTGACTTGGGGGCCCTATCAGGTTTCTTCAAATGATGACCCTTAATTGGCCATGACCTATTTTACAACTGGGTCAAATTCAGTCACTGAGGCTAATATATTGGAAAAAGGCAAAACTGGAGTTTGTTCATGGGATCTGGGTCATATGACCAAGATGGCTATCATACCCATATATGGCAAACAGATTAGAAATTCTTCATCTCAGTGGTTTCTGAATGGCTACGTTTAGAATTTACTGAAAACCAAAATTGCTAGATTGGCTAAATTATTTAAAACTATTTACAAAAAGCATACTGATACATGCTAAAGGTACTTTGGCTTGGAAATTACCTTACGTGACTGCAAATAAATGGAATAATACTCTATCCATAGCTTATTTCGCCACAAAAAAAAAAACAAAAAAAAACATCATGTGGGTACTCATGGGAATTGTTTCTATATGTTTTCATGGAGAAATAAGAAGAAAAAAAATACTGCAGAGTCCTGTCAGGGTCTACTCTGTTTGCCACTCATTTAGCAGGACACACATCAACCGGTAGTAAAATACAGATGTTCAAATTTTAGGATGTTAACCCTTGTCATTTAGGTATGTTAACCCTTGTCATGCTGAATATATTAAGATGCCACACCCACTTCTGATTGTCAGTCAGTCAGATTCCTTGATGCAGATTGTTGATATAAACTCACATACTGAGTGGCAAACAGTGAAGATCCAGGTCAGTTGGCTTCTTTAGACACTGATCTGGATCTACACTGTTTGCAAAGGCAGGGTATATCCGAGCTCAGCAGCACAAAGGTTTATGAGTTATTGATGTCTCAGTAGTTAGGGTAAAAAATATGCCATCTTTTATTGAAAGTTGCTGAATCAACAATTTTTCATGTAGTAGCACACAGCAAAATCTACAATAAGACCAGTGGGACTAGCAAAGATCAGCCCGTGCATCCATCCAGTATGGCAAGCACATGGCGAGGGCACTTGTTCATCCCTCTTTGGATAACCTGGAGGCTGTAGAAGGCATAAACGATCAGCAAAGACTCTGACCAGACTGCATGGATGCGCAGGCTGATCTTTCGCTGATAGCACAAGTCTTTTTGTAGGTTTTGTGGTGCACTGGCTCATATCATAGTTGATTGAATTATTTTTGGTGAAGTCTCATCAGAATTCCATAGCTTTGGATAAGTGCCATTTTTCAGCCAGAAAGTCTTGATATTTTTCTTATTTCTCCACACAGATATGTGTTGTGGTACTCATTAGAAGTGCCTCACTGAGGCACTTCTAATGTGTACCCACAACATGTTTTTTTGTGGAGAAATAAGAACACCCGCTTATCTAGAGTATGGAACATACATTTATTCTGTTATAATTTTATGGGCTGTTTTTAATCTTTTATGAGTATTGACATGGTGTGTGTTTTATTGTTGTCATTTTAAATGAAATTGAGATACCATTCTTACCCTTAATATTGGGACCCCTTAACTCCTTACCATACTTGTCCAAACATTTGAACAATTCATTTTACTACCGATTGCTTGGTGTTTGGCAAACAGTGCAGACCCTGATCACATGCCCCAGAATGTGACATCTGATCTGGGTCTACTCTATTTCCTCAGGGCTGTCTGTCCCAATATTTAAGGTTTTTACTATAGTGTGTTAATTTTTGTGGCTTTTAATAAGTTCTTCAGGTTGCAGTATCTTGGTGCATTATTTTCTTTTTGGTGATTATTGTGTGATAGCATAGTGTATTTTTGTACTAAAACGCACTTTTAGGATATATTTTTTTACTAAAACACTTTTAGAATATTTTTTTTTACTACAACACACTTTCAGTATATTTTTTACGAAAACTTACACTGTGGGTGGACAATGCAGTGTCTTAGCAGGTTATACATTATTTGCCATGTATCAAGCAGTTTTTAGACACTTCAACAGGTGATAAACAGACTTGCTGAAATTTTAGGACAATTTGGGTAAAGAGTAAAAAGGTGTCTGAATATTTAAGGTAATGTGGTAACCCATTTAATCTTTACCTCTCTCTGGGCTAATTCAGCATGACATGTTGATTATATTTTCCCCACAAGACAGAATTTGATATTTCATGCAAATTGTCTCCAAAAGGAGACAATTTGCATGAAATATCAAAGCCTGTTTTCTGGTAAAAAATTTTACCCAGAAGCTAAGCATTAAAATATGAGCAGCTTCTGCATAACTCTTTTTTGATATCTGGGCCCAGTTGTTCAAAACTAACGATGTTGTTAGTTAACGATTTGTTAAAATTTACATCCAGTGATATGCAAATATGCTGAAATTTTTTGCTGAAAAAATGTGAGTAGCTTTTGCATTGCAAAAGCTACTCACATTTTTTCAGCAAAAAATATCAGAATATTGTGTATTGAATCTGCTAAAACAGTTAACGAAATGACCCTTAACGAGCTTGTTAAGCTAACGACGCTTTGAACAACCGGGCCCTGGAGTTTTTCATTCTCTGTTCAGCTTTGCAGCACCTTCTTGAGCAGGCTGTGTATGTGTGCGCACATTTTTTTGGGTCAGTTGTTTACAATGCAGCCATAAACCAAAATTTCTGTGAAATCCAATATCATTTATAGTAGCGCTATTCTTGTCTTGCGACATCATTAGAGTGCCGTGTACACTTGGACTGGGACATTAGCAAACAGTGCCGACCCAGATCAGATGTTTGTTTGTGTTGAGGTTTTTACGGCCCAATCAACTCAATGGGGCCATGTCGAGCGCGGTCAGTTTACCTAGCCAGATGTTTACTGGGCACAGGCTTAGTCCTCTCAGCGGTTAACCAGTATTGTGCACATTCTTTCGCCAGAAACTGACAACTGCCCTTCTTGAATCAGCAGAAGGGAGAGATTGGCTAGCTGTTCTGTATTTACCATAAATATTCAGGAAACTTAATTCCTAACCATATGTCTCCTAAAATTTAGATAAGTCCATTTGCTAGGCGAAGATGTATGAAAAACAGTGCAGACCCTGGTCAGATGCTTCATTCTGCAGTTTGGCACTTTATGTCCAAGCATTTTTTCATTGTTCTGACTTGATGTGTGTATTAGATGATAGGCTAACCATATGTATCCGAAGTATTTGGGCAAACAGGCTTGAACAGTGTAGACCTGATCAGATGCTGCATTCTGCAGTGCAGCACTTTAACCCCTTCCGCTGATTCAAGAAGGGCAGTTGTCAGTTTCTGGCGAAAGAATATGCACAATACTGGTCAACCGCTTAGAGGACTAAGCCTGCCCAGTAAACCTGTGGTTAGGTAAACTGACCATGCTTGACATAACCCCAATGGGTTGACTGGGCCGTAAAACCTCAACACAAACAAAGCAGCACTTTAAGAGTTTCGAGTTTTCTAGTACTGTGTCCAAGCATATTTGCATTGTTCCAACTTGGTAGTTAAGTTACTTTTATGTGTGAATCAGGTGATAATATGCAAATTGTATTTACCCTAAGTATTCAGGCATAAAGGCCTGAACAGGGTAGACCCAGATCAAATGTCAGAATATGTTGTCTGTTCAGGATCCATGCTATTTGTCCCTCATATTTTGGACACAACAACAATTAGTAAATTTTAAAGTGAACTCATATTGCATAGGCTCATCTGCACAAATACTTAGGATAAAAATGGTATTTTGTTTTGCAAATTCAACTAAGTGTGCTATATAAAGTTTATGTTAGCATAAATGTTATAGCTTATGAAAAAAGAAGATAGAGGACTGTCATCTAATATTAACTTGCTGAATTTAAATATCGGCAGACAAAATTTTCAAGTATTTTTCTGTGGTTTTCCCTGAAAAAACAAAAAGGCCTTGACATTTCATGCAAGGTGCCTCTGGAGCTGGTTTGAACGTATATATGTTTCGTAATGTTAGTCGCTTTGTTTTATGTTTTTGGGAAAATTTAAGAAGTTAATTAGATAAATCTTTCTCTTGTTTGTTTATTTTACTTAGAGCATGTCAAAGATAAAAGGATGTAACTCATATCCTAGAAATATATATGTAAATAAAATATAGTTGCCATTATTACCCTAAATATTTGTACTCAATTCCTTACCGTACCTGCCATAAAATTCGAATAAATCAATTTGATTTCTTGTTTATGAGCTTAAATGACAAAGAGTGCTAACCCTGATCAGACTGCTCCAAAAGGAGCAGTCTGATCAGGGTTAACACTGTTTGTTTAAGCATGTACATGTAAATATATAGGGTTAAGATGGTATTGTTTAATAGTGTTATTATGATGAATTTTGTCTTGTTTATTCATATTTCATACATAACTTCAGATAAGGCATTTTTCCAACCGAAAAGGTATTGATATTTTTTCTTATTTCTGCATGAAAACTGAGGCTCTTCTAATGAGAACCCACAACGTATGTTTTCATGAGTGAGGCACTTCTAATGAGTACCCACAACATACGTTTCCATGCAGAAATAAGAAATATAATTTCCTGGAGTCTCATCGGAAGCAATGTTTGAATGTAGTTTATCAAACTGACTGTATTCATTATAGCTCCAGATAAATGGGGTGTATCCACATAATATTTTTCTTATCTTTCCAGGAAAACATGTGTTGTAGTTCTCATTAGAAGCACCTCGACAAGGTGCTTCTAATGAGTACCACAACCTGTGTTTTTGTGCAGAAGTAAGAAAAAATGTCAGTACTTTTAAGTTAATAAAAGTGCTTTATCTGGAGATATGCTGTATTGCTAAAAAGAAATTTCATGAGGTTCAGTAATAGGGTGCAGCATGTTGTTTATGATTATTTTACCAATTTATTTTGTCTGATTTCAGTTTAACTTGGATGATGGGATGGAAAGAATGGAGATTGAAGATTTAGGTAAGAGATTTATAGTTAGCACTGGTAAATGATGTTGTTTCTAAATAATGACGGCATGTAGTTGCCTGACTGCATCAATTTTATACCTGTCACGCGAAAGTGGTGGGGTATTATGGTTTTACGTTGGTCATCGTCTGTCATACATCTGTCCATCTGTATCCTTACCGGATGATAACTTGAGAAAATATCAATGGATTTTCACTAAAGTTGGTATGTGCA
Source organism: Anodontia alba (assembly GCA_964016985.1). Classification (NCBI taxonomy): domain Eukaryota; kingdom Metazoa; phylum Mollusca; class Bivalvia; order Lucinida; family Lucinidae; genus Anodontia; species Anodontia alba. The sequence goes on along the minus strand of OZ024833.1, from coordinate 59,968,897 downwards.
GCATAGGTTTGGGATTACCAGAACAACTCTTAAGTATTGGGACAAATAGGCCTATACAAACAGTGTAGACCCAGATCAGATGCTGCAGAATGTGGTGTCTGATCATGGTCTACACTGTTTGCTATACATACAGCAATATTTTAGACAAATCAAGAAGTAGTAGAATGGACTAGTTCAATCTTTAGGACAAGTATGGTAAGAAGATAAGATGTCCCAATACTTAGGGTAAATACGGTTCTAAAGTGCAAATTTTTCTCAGTTTTTGACAGTTATCTATCCACCGCAAGACAGTGGTGGGGTATTATCGTTTCATGTTTTTTTGTATTTCTGTTTTGTTTATATGAGATCATGTTATTTTCAAGAAGTCAGATGAGATCTAGGTTTGTCAAAAGGGCATTTTGGTCAAAATCTTGATAGTTGAAACTTTTTTATAGCCTAGCTGGACTTTGCTAAACATAAAATAAACAAAAAATAAATTATTAGATAAATTGTGTTGCCCCATTGTTTTTGATCTGAATCCTGTCAGGGTTGGCATCATGGTGACAGTTTAATGTGTGCACAATATCTTTTGAACTGTTTGGCTCATTTTTAATCAAACTTGATGGTATATATGATACAGATGATTAGATTTCACTGACATAATACCTCAGTAGTTCAGACATTGTCAAAAAGGGATTGGATGCACTATCGGATTTTAACTGAAAACAGAGTAGGTGCACTCTACCTCCAGAACAGATAGATGGACTTACTTAGACTTGTGAAGGTACATCACTTGGACAGTATGAAGACTTGATAAGATTTTCATGACCATGGCCTCATTTTCTAGGCTTAAAATGTTGGGAGATGGCGTGTCATCCGTTTTCTGTAAAAAAAAATAAGAAGGGTCCTGGGCCCAGTTGTTCAAAGCTAACAATGTCTTTAGTTAATGATTCGTTAAAATTTACATCAAGTGATAAGCAAATGTGAGTAGCTTTTGCACTACTCACATTTTTTCAGCAAAAAATATCAGAATATTATATATTGTGTCTGCGAAAACAGTTAACAAAATAACCCTTAACAAGCTCTTTAAGCTAACAACACTTTGAACAACTGGGCCTTGGTGGCTGAACAGTTAGCACTGCTCCTTGATGCAGAGTTCAACTACCCAGTAATAATAGAGGTGGTGTTCAACTCATGACTGTACCTAGCTTCATTGCACAGAGCCTTGCATTATCATCCCTTTATGGTCTTGATATGGGTTAACCTAATTCAACCTAATCAGCTCACATACTGAGTGGCAAACAGTGAAGATCCAGGTCAGTTGGCTTCTTTAGAAGCCAACTGATCTGGATCTACACTGTTTGCAAAGGCAGGGTATATCCGGGCTCAGCAGCACAAAGGTTAATGAGTTATTGCTGTCTCAGTAGTTAGGGTAAAAAATATGCCATCTTTTATTGAAAGTTGCTGAACCAACAATTTTTACATACCCATATAAGCTCACAGTGAAGCAATTCCATAGTCTTCAGATACTACAGCCAGTGTACTTTTTGTCTACTTGTTTATAAAAGCATATGTTATGGGTATCCATTTGGATTGCATTGACTTGTCGATGCAATCCAAATGGAAACCCATAACATGCTTTTGTGAAGAAAATCAGAAGAAAAAACACACAAAAACATGGCATAAGCATCATTACATAAGTTCTTTGCTGATTTTGTTTTCAAGTGTGCCGGCCTCGGTGGCTCAGTTGGATGCGCCTTGATGCAGAGTTCAACTACCCAGTAATAATAGAGGTGGAGTCCAACTCATGACTGTGTCGGCCTAGGTGGCTAAGTTGGATGCGCCGTCCGACTGGCGACCAGGAGGTCACGGGTTCAATCCCTGCCGAGGTCGGCAACATTCTTTCGTGGAGAATGATCATGAAATATTTTCTACGGTCATTCTCTCCCTTCCGCTGATTCAAGAAGGGCAGTTGTCAGTTTCTGGCGAAAGAATGTGCACAATACTGGTTAACCGCTTAGAGGACTAAGCCTGCCCAGTAAACGTGTGGTTAGATAAACTGACCGCACTCGACATGACCCCATTGGGTTGACTGGGCCGTAAAACCTCAACACAAACCTTTAGTATAGGTGGATACATATTTTACCACAAGCTTTCCCAGTAATTTGAAAAACCTAAGCACGCTGTGCGGTAATTAGGTTGAATATGGTAAATAGCTAAGAAGGAGATGACTTTCAGAGAAGCTAAGGCTTACAGTCGGATCCTGGAAACTATTATATTGTTGTAAATTATGTTGTATTAGAAGCAATCAAAATAAAGTTTAAACCAAATAGCTAAGAAACATAAAACATTAAATCACATTCTCTGAAATTGGAATTTCTAATAGTCATTTGTTTTTGTTTTTTCTACAGATGAGAATGAAGACCAGGTTTTCGCAAAGTTTATGCGAGCTCACAAATGTTATGATCTTATTCCTACAAGTGCCAAGCTAGTGATCTTTGATACAAAATTAAATGTAAGTAGACGCCGGCCTCGGTGGCTCAGTTGGATGCGCCGTCCGACTGGAGACCAGGAGGTCGCGGGTTCAACCCCCGCCGAGGTCGGCAACATTCTTTCGTGGAGATTGATCATGAAATCTTTTCTACGGTCATTCTCTCCCTTCCGCTGATTCAAGAAGGGTAGGTGTCAGTTTCTGGCGAAAGAATGTGCACAATACTGGTTAACCGCTTAGAGGACTAAGCCTGCCCAGTAAACGTGTGGTTAGGTAAACTGACCGCGCTCGACATGACCCCATTGGGTTGACTGGGCCGTAAAACCTCAACACAAACAAACAAAATGTAAGTAGACATTTGGAGACAAAAATTAACCTGCTTTCAGGAAAGCAGCATTGATCAATTGCACAGTGCTGGTCCTGGGTTTAAATCCCACTTGGTTGGACTGGAATAGCTCTGAGAAGAGGGTATCCAGAAAACTAGTTTCTTAACTTGCTATTTATATTTAGCATGCTGGGCAAGTGTCCAGGGCCCAGTTGTTCAAAGCATTGTTAGCTTAATGAGCTCGTTAGTGGTCAAAATATTAACTGTTCTAGTAAGTACAATATCAAATTCACAGGTATTTTTTCTGCAAATGCAAAAGCCACTCACATTTTTTTTCAGTAAAAATATTAGCGTATATGCCGATATTTAATGATCAACGTTTTAACGGCTGGAATAAACAGAGTAGACCCATTTCAGATGCCACAGAAAGGAGCATAAGATTTCTAACAGGGTCTTCTTTATTGGCCACTCAGCCAGCAGTTTTCAGCTAGCCTGTACTTTCACACCTATACAAAAGTACAGGAAGAGCTAGTGCATTACCTCCAGTGTCCGTGTTAGCGTTGGCATCGGCAGTCGTGTTGGCATTAACAAAAATGTTTAAGTTTTACATCAAAGTTTTTAAGACCTTATATTTTCTAAATCCTTAGATCAGTTTAGTTTATATTTGGTATAATTGTAGATGATGGTCCAAAATTTTATTGAGCTGCTCATGACCTAGATGTCAAGGTCACAGACTTAGAAAGTTTATGTTAAAAGTTTGCGTCAAAGTTTTTAAGATCTGATAGACAAGCGCAAGTTCAGGCGAGTTGTCCTGCGGAGCGACAGGACTTGTTGGACACATCAACAGGTAGTTAAATTTTCTTGTTCAAAATTTAGGACATGTAGAGTGAGTAAGGAGTTAAAGTGTCTGAAGCTATGGTTTAAGTTTTATAACCTATATTATTTTTTTTTATACAAAAATAATTTAGATATTTTGATATACAGTCGACTCTCGTTATCTCGAACTCCAAGGGACTCTATAAAACACTTCGAGATATCCGTACTTCGACATATCAGATTTGCGAAACTGAGGAAAATAATTAATCGAACAAACACCTTAAGCAGAATGAATATGTAATTTGACGCCTAAGTTAAGAGGTATATTGAAAATATTGTGGAAAAGAGGAGAAATTGCTCCTAAGGAGCAATTTCTCCTCTTTTCCACAATATTTTGTTGCCTTTTTGTAGCTCTCTTTGTTAAAACAGGGGCCAGATTTTCACTTCGAGATAAGCGGTTATTCGAGATAAGCGAGTTCGAGATAACGAGAGTCGACTGTACCATTTTATAAAACAAATCAAGTAGTTGGTGCACAGAAAGAAAGAAAAAAAAACTAATTTTAAGTCGTGTTTATTTAACACCTTCGTTAAATGGATTGATTGGATACCCTTGGTAGATTTTCCGTTAATTTCATTAATTTTTAAGGGAGACAACTTTTGTGACTTGCTGTTTGCAAGGGGAGCAAATTCTTTCCCTTTAGAGTAGACCCCTTTTTAGAAGGGACGTAAACCAGTTTTGACAGAGTTGGCTCCCCTGAACTGTATCTGTTTTCCATTTAGAAAATAATGCTTTCCACAGGTTTGCAGAACAGCTTAACTAAAGTTAAAAGCCATCTGTTTTCTCAGAGGAATAAAAACCAAATCTGATTAACCATTACCACTCTCTTTGCTAATTCAGCAGACAACAAATTTGTGATATTTTTCTTATTTTTCCTAGAAAATAGGTTTCACCATTCCATGCAAATTGTCTCCTAAGGAGCTAGTTTGCATGAAATGCCAAATTTTGTTTTCTGGAAAAAATAGAAAAACAATGAAAATGTTGTCTGCTGAATTTTTTACTCTGCATGCAGAGTGTGAAGTGATTGATATTGGAATAAATTACATCAAATTGATTTTGCTAGCAAAAATTTTAGTGATATTTAATGGGGCTCTGTGGTTAAATAGGAATTCTATTTTGGTAAACAGAAAGGGATGTTTCCAGCATATATAAAATCCTGATAAACTATAATTTTGGCGATTATTTAGCCTCACTGCATTCCTTCTAATCTGGGTCTTCAGAAGGGGTACCCATAACCAAGCACCCATTATGTTGTTTATTTGCCATGATTTTATTATACATGTGGTGTTCCCATAAAGCTTTAATATTAGCATATCAACCGATGCATTTCAAATGAGTATCCACAACATTGTGTTTTCATGGAGAAATAAAAAAACTAAAAAAAAAACCTTTTGGTTGGAAAAAATGCCTTATCTGAAGCTATGAATGAAATATGAAAAAAAGAAGACAAAACCCATCATAATAACATTACCAAACAAAATCATCTTAATCCTTAATATTTATATTTACACGCTTTAGCCTCGGCTTTAGCAAACAATGTGAACCCTGATCATTTTCCCCATACTTCAAAAGATAAAAAAAAAAAAAAACGAAGATGGGGATATTGTGAATGTCCATCTGTCTGTACATCCTTCTGTCTGTTGGTCCATCACCCTATCTCCTCCTAAACCAGTAGGCAGAATTTAACCAAACTTGCTACATGGTGTCCCCATGTGGTAAGGGTGTGCAAAAGTGACATTTTCAGTTGGTTCATCTGTTCATCAGTCCCTCCATCCATCTGTCGGCCACACTATCTCCTCCTGGGCGGAATTTAACCAAACTTGCTACATGACTTCCCTCATGGTAAGGGTGTGCGAGAGCGAATCCCTCCATCCGTTTGTCACGCTCTTAGCAACATTAGCATGGAGCATGGGGATTTTGCGATGGCGTGCCAGCGACTGCGCATTCTAATATATTTTTTTGGAGAAATAACAAAAAATACCCGTACTTTTTTGTTGGAAAAAAAACGCACCTTATCCGGAGCTATGATTATGCATATATTACGTTTTCTGGCTACTTTTTTAGCTGACAGAGCATCTTATCTTTAGCTGTGTCAATTGATTTGTAGTATTAAAAGTGACATACATGTATATATATATATAAGTATAGGTCCTGATAAGAGGGGGTATCAGGTAAATATTTTTCTTATTTCTCGATGAAAACATATGTTGTGGGTACTCATTAGAAGCGCCTCGGTGAGGCACTTCTAATGCGTACCCACAATATGTTTTCGTCGAGAAATAAGAAAAATATAGATACTTTCTGGTTTAAAAACGCGCCTTATCAAGAGCTATGATAAAGCCAGTTATATAAAATAAAATTGCCTTGGAGCACCTTGAAAATTAGGTTTATAGATACTTGTCTTACTTTTAAGCATTAGCAAGCTGGATAAAAATTTCAGTAGATGACATTTTGAAGTATTTTTCTTACTTATTTTTCTGAAAAGAGACTTTGACATTTCATGCAAACGGTCTCCTAAGGAGACCGTGTGCATGAAATGTCATGTCTATTTTGTCAGAAAAATACGAAAAATATCAGTTTATTTTCAGATTTGAATTTGCCCAGAGAGTGGTTAAGGTTTCAAGTAGCAATTTAAATATGGGGTGAATAAGTCATAAAGTGGGGTAAAAATCTCATTAGATGTGATATGTAGCTGTTCAGTTTGCTTACTTTCTAAAAATATAGGCACTGCAGCTTATCTGATGTTCTTGCAGTTTAAAACAAAAATAACAACAAAACAGCAGCAAAACGTTCTTTCGCATCACGGCTTATTGTCATCATCATCATTTTTACCGGATTTTCGATTAACTTGCAGGTACAGGGGTGACAACATCCACATCAGTGGGCCCCTTCCAGGTAGCTGGTTTGCTGCATGCATGGCAGATCTCGCACCAAATCTGCAGGTGTATCTATCATGAGGGTCGATAGCAGAGAGCTTCCATTCTCTGCGATCCCTCTCTGTTAGCTGCTTCCATGTCGTCTTGGGCCTCCCAGGCCTACGCTTTCCATCAAACTGTATATCACAGGCTGACTCAATTGACTGCACCTTTGGAGTGTTCCATGTGTACATACCAGTGGAGCTTTCTCCTACAGGATGAGGTCCAGATCCTGAATGCCAAGCTGTGCAAGTAGCTCATTGGACCTGATGGTGACAATGTTTTGCAGCTTGACATAGCCGATCTGGCTGATTATTGCCCTATCATTCCCCTACAGATGTTGGAGGTGTGGCTTTGTCAATGGCCAAGTCTCACTGGCATAGAGCATTGTGCTCTGCACACAAGAGCTGTACAAGTCAAGTGTCTTGAAAGAGAGGTGGCGGGAAGAAAGAACTGGTAGCAGTTCAGGGGGTTGTGGGTACTCATTAAAATGACATTATCTTGCCTTGCCAAAACATTCTATAATTATTAGACTCATAATAATCTATGCCACTTATCCTTATAGGGAAACTGGAAATTACATCTTGATAACAACAGTGGCATTTACAGTCATTACATAAAAAACTCATTACATCACACATGATAACATTGAAAACCTTGACCTATATCCCCATAAGTGCATCTACCTGTTTACATATTGCATAGCTCCAGATAAGACACTCATATTCAGCCGAAAAGTGTTGATGTCTTTCTTGTTTCTCCACAAAAACATAGGTTGTTGGTACTCATTAGAAGCACCTCGCCGAGGTGCTTCAAATGAGTATCCACAACTTATGTTTTTATGGAGAAATAAGAACAATATAATCTGGATACCTTAATCTGGAGCTATGCAGATTCCACCAATATAGACCTTATATTGATCTCTGCATCCATGCCATTTGGTCAGGATCTCTGATAGAATGTATGGACCTTAAATATTCTGTTAGACCCTGATTAGACTGTGCAATGCGAAAGCTGATCTAGGTTGTGCTGGATGCATTATGTGTTATCAGGTCATTTCTGTTTGGAGAGACTCTTATGGTAAGTCGGTCAAGTATTTCTCACTGAAGGATTTCAACAAGTGCAGAACAAATAGATTGAGCCACAATGTCAGAAAAAGGACCTTTGGACTTGTGTGCCCAGCAAAGATTCAGATCAGCCTGCACGTTCATGCAGTCTGATCAGAACCTTCAGTTGCTGCATTTTGGATACAAGGATACAAGTTTCTTCATGCGGATGACAAACTGTGATCAGACTGTGTAGATGTGCAGGCTGATTTGAGTCTTCATTAGGTGTACATGTCAGAAGGTACATTTTCTCTCGTTGCGGCAGAATTCTGATTTATATGGGGAAATTGGTTACTGCAGGGTGATTTTTGAGGACAGCACACCATACAATAGTCTATAATGGAACATAGCTCTAGGTAATACCATATTTACCATAAGTATTGGGACACCTTATCTACTTCATACCATTCGTTATATTTGAAATAGTACATTTTACTACCTCTTGAGGTGTCTAAAATATTGCTACAGTCGACTCTCGTTATCTCGAACTTCACGGGACCGGATAAAAATGTTCGAGTTATCAGTAGTTCGAGACAACCAAATTGTGACGTCATAGGTATGACGACTGTTCGCCTCTCTGTTTGCCAAAACGTGGTTGGAAGGCACATGTATATGGCAATTTAAATAATTTACGCGTACTTCAGTTTACATTGTTTCTGTTTGTTTTAGGAGATGCAGTGGTTCTCTTGGAATAATATCATCAATAAATGTTAATAATAATAAATTTCAAACGTCTCTGGTTGTCTTTTAATACTCCTGCAAATTTGGATTTCCATGTGAGCTATAAATAAATTACTGATTTCCGGGTTGTGTTAGCTATATGTTATGAACTGGTTTGGATTAGCTCCCTTCGCATAGACGACTCGATAAAGAGTTGACTGGTTTCCGCTTTTGCATAAAACGCTTACAATGTTAAGCGGCAGCTGTAAGCTAGTTTGGATTGTCTCCCCTGGCATAAACGAACCCTCTCAGCGCGGCAAACTGTAGATCCTGCAGAGAAAGCTCGCTATGAGCCGTCTCGTCTGGACCTACACTATTTGTGCGGGTATCCGTATCAGTCTACAGGGTTGGAAGGGTTAACATCGGTACCCACGTGTGATTCGTCTATTTGAGGCCGTGCACGACAACTCCTATTAGAAGACTGTGCGACTGTCAAAGACTCGGATCAGCCTGCACGCCCACGAATTTTCGATTATACGCATGAGCCTTATCTGGGCTTACCAAAGAGCACTGCCTGACCAAAGAGTAACAAGCGAAGATTCAGACTTAGCTAGCCTGATCAATACAGGCTGATCTGAGTCGGAACCTGTCGCGCACTGACTTTTCTTGAAGACGCTATATCATTCAGACAGACAGTACTCAATAGTGAAGAGCATATCTAAACAATAAATTAAAGAAACTTCGTTGATTAATCTTCCATAACACTATTCTGAGCTGCTTTTTATCTTTCAAATCAATGACACGAGACAGTGTTGAGCGCCGCGTGTCAAACCCGACTCGACACGCACGTGATTTCATAATTACGGATTTTAGACATTGTTTGTGTTGTTTGTAATTACCTGGACAAAGGGGAAAATTAAAATATTGATTTATTTATCAATGGCCTATTATGACTTTCATTAACTGTGAGACCGGCGGCGCCGCATCTTACATTTTGTTTTCCTTCGTCATGGTCCGAGTTCGAGATACGCGGTAGTAAAAACTGTGAAAAATATATTCAGGGACTGAAAATGATGGACGAGATAGCCGAAGTGTCGACATAAAAGAAGTTCGACATACGCGAAGCTGAAATACAATAAATATATAAGGAAAATAATCGGGACTTAGAAATCAGTTTGACATAAGTGATAGGATCGAGATAAGAGGGGTCGAGATAACGAGAGTCGACTGTATATGTATGGCAAACAGTATAGACACTGATGAGATGCCATGTTCTGCAGTGTCTGATATGGGTCTACACTGTTTGCAAAGGCCTACCTGTCCAAATACTTAGGGTTATTATGGTATACAGATGTATATTCTCATATTTCTTAAACCTGGTCCTGCTGAGCCCAGTTATACCCTGCCTTTGCAAACAGTGTAGATCCAGATTAGTTGGCTTCTGATGAAGCCAACTAATCTGGATCTGCACTGTTTGTCATTAATAATTTGAATTTGTATGAACAACTTGGATCAAGTAATCTGATTGGCTGAATTTTAGAAGTGGGCGTGGCATCTTAATTTATTCAGCATGACAAGAGTTAATAAAAAATACTGCATTTACCCTAAATATTGGAACACTTTAACTCCTTCCTTTTCTTTTTCAAAAATTGAGCAGGTCCCTTTTACAATCTGTCGTTGTGGGTAAAACCTGCTGGATGAGTGGCAAACAGTGTAAACCCTGATCAGATGCCGCATTTTGCGGCATCTGATCTGGGTCTACACTGTTTGCACAGGCTGCCTCTCCCAATACTAAGGTTATTACGGTAGAGGTTGTGAGAAGCGACTAGGCAAGGCACTTCTTGTGAGTACCACAGTATGATAGATTTTCGTGGAAAAAAAGAGATATATCAGAGAGTTTTGGTTTAATCCATTTTAGTCTGTAAACCCTCAAAAGGGTAATTGGCAAACAGTGCAGACCCAGATCGGACACCCCAGAAAGTGGGGTCTGATCAGGATCAGGGTTTCCACTGTTTACAAATAGGTTAGCCGTTTATCTCGAATATATAAATAACATAACTGGACATACCTAAAATTGAAATTGGACTCTTCCAGTATATAGTGTAGGGAATTGTAGGGAAGTCTATTCAGTCTAAAATGGGTTAAAAAGTGCCTTATCTAGAGCTATAGTTGTTAATTGCAGGGCCATTACGAAAACACGCCTATTCAAATTATATTGAAAAAATTCACCACCCAAGATTGAAAGTTTTCAGATATTTTAAAATCCTGGTATTTTTCATATTTTTGATCAAAACATAGATTGTAGGTACTCGTTAGAACTGCCTCACTGAGGTGGTTCTAATGAGTACCCACAATCTATGTTTTTGAGCAGAAATAAGAAAATTAATGTATACCCCTGTAAACTACAGTTTTGCTATATAAAAGTGGGGTTTAAGGGGGTCAAAATTATATAGGCATGTTTTTATGATGACTACTACTATTTCAAGTTTCAGAGTGGCAGATAAGTTCTGTTCAGTCAATGCTTCCTTCAGAAAAAAATTTAAGTCTGGTCCTGCTGAGCCCGATACACCCCATCTTTTTGGAAACAGTGCAGATCCACATCAGTTGGTTCTGAAAAAGCCAACTGATCTGGATCTGCACTGTTTGTTATTTGGTATGCGAATTTGTATCAACAGCCTGTGTCAAGCAATCTGATTGGCTGACAATATGGATAGGGTGTGGCATTTTAATTTATTCAGCATAAAAAGGGTTAATTGCATATAGAAAAATATTAATCCTTACGTAATTATCCTGCTGTTAACCCTTGTCATGCTGAATAGAGATACCACACCCACTTCTAATTGTCAGCCAATCAGATTACTTAATCCAGATTGTTGTTATAAATTCACATACTGATTGACAAACAGTGCAGATTCAGATCAGTTGGCTTCTGATCTGGAAATACAGTTTGTAAAGACAGGGCATATCTGGGTTCAGCAGGACAAGGGTTAACAGTTGTTTATGCTTACATGGATTTCAGATAGACCTACTTGGGTGCATCTCAGGCCGACCAAAAACAAGGTTTATTCTTCAGTACTAGGTTACAGACAAGGGAGGGGATGTACTTCAACACAAACCTACAATTGCCCACATTACAGGCTAATCAGTGAAATAATTTCACCAGTTTCTGTTTTTGTGCTGTTTCGGTCTCTCTCCCATGCCATCAGATAGGATCCTGTGCCAACCATGCAGATTCTGTCCAAACAAATTCTGATGATAAATATACACTAATGGTAGATGTATTAATGCAAGTTATAAAATCCTTCCTGCAAAAAGCTACATTTGGTGCTAGTCTCTTGAAGTTTTTTTCCTTTTACTTTATTTTGCTGAACAAGCACCAGTTTGCCATATGACATACTATCACATAAAGACATAAAGGTTTCAATCACAGTACAAGGATTAGCCTGGCAGAAATCTAGGACTCTTGGTGATTAAGCAGACTCCAATTAGAGAACTATTATTTATTGCCGTATCAGTCTGATATAATGTATATCTGGGGACACCAACATGGAAGCATGGGAAACCTTTACCACTCTTTGGGCTAATTCAGCAGGTGACAAATTGATTATATTTTATTTTTTCCAGAAAACAGGATCTGACAGTTCATGCAAATTGTTTCAAAATGTTACTTGCTGAAATGTTTACCCAGCAGTCAGTAATAGGGGAGCCAACATGATTTTTTATTTTAATTTTATTGCTTTTTTGTGGTGATTATCACCGAAGGAATCAATTTGTTTGAAATATCAGTCCTATTTTTAGCTCACCTGAACACGCTCATGGTGACCTAAGTATTGTGATCGGTCAGTGTCCTCATGCGGAATCAACAGTTTGCTTAAAATGACGTCTCCTCCTACACTCTTGATCCAATTGACTCGAAACTTGGTAGGAAGTATTGAGGTGACCTGTAGATAAAAAATAGTTAGAAGTCTTTCCAATCTGAAATCCAGGATGGCCGCAATGGATGCCATCTTGAAAATCTATTTGGAACTTCTCCTGAACTGAGAGGCCATTTGACTGGAAACTTGGTAGGAAGTATTGCGGCGAGTTGTAGAAAAAAAGTAGCTGAAATCATTCCAATCGGAAATCCAACAAAGCAGCCATGGTGGTAATCTTGAAAATATATTTTGAACTTCTCCTCAACCAAAAGGCCAACTCACACAAAACTTGGTAGGAAGAATCAGGATGACTTATAGATCAAAGGTAGCTAAAATTGTTTCAATCAGAAATCCAAGATGGCCACCACCTCTGCCATTTTGAAAATCTGTTGACCTTCTTCTCCTGAACCAAAAGTCCAGTTGACTCGAAACTATAGACCAAAAGCAGCTAAAATCATTTCGATCTAAAATCCAGGATGGCTGCCATCTTGCAAATCTGTTATGAACTTCTTCTGCTGATCGAAAAGGCCAATTGACTGGAAACTAGAAGTAATGGGATGATTTGTAAAGGAAAAATAGCCAAAATTGTTATGATCAGAAATCCAACATGGCTGCCACAACTGCCATCTTGAAAATTTGTTTTGAACTTCTTCTCCTTAACCGAAAGGCTAATTGACTTACAACTTGTCTTGTACTCAGTTGAGTGATACAGGACCATCTTGGCCCGCTTGTTTTCATCTAATAGTTAATTAATAGCTAATAGTTTAATAGCTAATTTCATCACAGAGTACTAAGGGCTGTGCAGATCACTAGATAGTGTTACACTTTTACAAGCTTTCCAGTTCTCTCATACTACACCTGAGGGTCCCAAAGCTAACTGCCTTACTCCAGAACTGGAGGTACTAATCTGTATAAGTTGTTCCTTTAATGTCTTTGATGAATTCTCATCTTGCTGAAGCATAATTTGATTTGAGGGCAAAATGGGTTTGGAAACAAGCGAACAATCTCGTTAATTGTATACCTGAAAAGGCCATAATTGGATAATAAAACATTCTATTCTATTCTGTTTGTTATCAGATGCACGAATACTATGTCAGTAGTCTTGCTAGTTACTTCCGCTTAAATTAGGCTGGGTTTGGTACTATTCCCAGTGATTAGCACAACTCCTATATATGCTGCTCGCCAAGGTGACCCACAATTAGTTATTATAGTGATTATAAAAGTGCATTGACATTTTGACTTTTTCAAACTTTATCACTCTCTGAGCAAGTTCAGCTGACCACAACAAAAGTAGGATTGACATTTCATACAAATTGTCTCCATTTGAGACAATTTGCATGAAATATCAAATCCTGTTTCCTGTAAAAAATAAGAAAAATATTTCAACATGCTGTCTGCTGAAAATTTTACCTATAGTGCTAAGCATTAAAATAGCTTCATCAAGAATAGGAAAGACCAAAAAAAGAAAACATTTCCTGTTTTGATTTTCTGATAGTGTCACAGTTAAGTTAGGGTAAATATTCTAAAATTTCGAAGACCAAAGTTTCTGACAAAATGGCATATGCAAGCAGTGCAGACCCTGATCAGACTGCTCTTGAAGAGCAGTCTGATCAGGGTCTGCACTGTTTGCAATTTCACCAAGTACATTGTATTTTGAGAAATAACTGCATAAAAAGCAAAATTTAGACTAAAAAGTGTGGAATAAAAGTTTTCGATTATTTTGGACATTTACCATAATGTAGTGTTTGTGCCAATCACCAAAGCTCTTTAACCTTTACAGACTATTTAAGCAAATTCAGCAGACTGATAAATTGATACCTAGAAATGAAGGTTTGGCATTTCAGGCAACATGTTTGCTAAGAATTGAATTATTCTTTGGAAACAGATCAGCAAAAATTTTAAGACATTTCTGAATCTTATTTGAATAAGTAACACTTAACGTGTGTAACATTATTATTGCCACTGTTATAGTTATACAAATGAAGCAAAGTTTAAACTAATTTGAATAAAAAATGTCAAACCCTATTTTCTGAGAATTAGAATTAAAACACTGAAAATTTTGTCTAAAATTTTAACCCTGCATGATGTTTTTCTGTTGTTGTAGATGACATTCTAATTTCTTTTTTTTTTTTTTAATATTTTTTTCAAGAAGATAAAACTTGCCATTTCATGTGAATTATCTGCTAGGAAGAGGATTCACATGAAATGTCAGGTCTTATTTTCTCAAAAATAATAATGAAAAAAAATTAGAATGTCTTCTACTACAATTTGGCTTAGCATTTTAAGGTTAGCTCATCATTAAAAAATGTAGCATTTGACATTGCAGATGATTCACATGAAATGTGAAGACTTATTTTTGTCTGAAAAATAAATGCATAAAAAAAATTAAAGTGTCATCTGCTGCAGTTGTGATTAACACTTTAACACTTACCATGCTATGGGCAGATTCAGCAGTCAGCAAATTGTTGATGTTTTTCTCTTATTTTTCCTAGAAAATAGGATCTGACACTTCATGCAAATTGTCTCTTAAGGATTTCTTGATCCAGATTGTTGATATAATTTCACATACTTAATGGCAAAAAGTGCAGCTTCAGATCAGTTGATCTGAATCTACACTGTTTGCAAAGGCAGGGCATATCCGGGCTCAGCAGGACTAGGGTTAACAGTAAGAAAAGGTCAAGCAAAATTTGACAGACGCCATCCTAATTTTTTTTTTTTTTTTTTTTATTCAGAGAAAAAAGATTCGATAAATCATGTAAATTGTCTACTAAGCAAAAAAAAAAAAACAAGAAAAAAACATCAAGATGTTGTCTGCTGCACTTTGATTGGCAATTTTAGGGCTAATTTTGGAGACTCAAATGGGAAACTTCAAAGATTACATACTGTGCTGTCTGTCAGAGCTGCCTCATCAGTCTAGAAAGTGTCATATTTATATTAACCCTTACCACATTCTGGGTTAATTCAGCAGACAATGAATTGATATATTTCTTATTTTTCCTAGAAAACAGGATTTGACATTTCATGCAAATTGTCTCCATTGGAGAGACAATTTGCATGAAATATCAAAACCTGTTTTCTGGGAAAGATAAGAAAAATATTTCAGTATGTTATCTGCTGAAAGTTTTACCCAGAGTGCTAAGCATTTAATATTAGGAGCCTTAACCCTCCTCTTGCTGAACACGACACACCCTGTCTTAGCAAACAGTGTAGTTCCAGATCAGTTGGCTTCTGAAGAAGCCAACTGATCTGGATCTGCACTGTTTATTAAATATGTTAATTTCTATCAAAAACCCAGATCAAGTAATCTGATTGGCTGGAAATTAGAAGTGGGCGTGGCATCTTAATTTATGCAGCAAGGCAGTATTAACTTTTGCTTAATTGTCTTAAAATTTGAACATGTCTGTTTAGCTGCTGGTTTGAAAATTGCTGGATTATAATATGGCAGGCAATTAGTATAGACCCCTATCAGATTCTGCATTCTGCAGCATCTGATCTGGATCTACACTGTTTGCTTAGTCCTGTCTGTCCCAATACTTAATAGGGGGTGGTCGGGTGGTGCGAAGGTGCTGTGTATCTTACATCACTGGGGCGTCCAACTGATATTGGCTTACAGTTGGGCAAGGCCTGCTATCCTTGTAGTGGGTAAGGGTAGGTTTTTATTTCTTCTGTTTCTTCACTTTCATTCCTGTTCCTCTTTCTTCCCTGTCCCTCTCTTTCATCTCCTCTACTCTCTTTTCTATCTCTTTTCTCCCTTTCTCTGGGAGACGACACAAAATGACCCTAAAGGGTTGACGTGTCGTTAAACCCCAACACAATCAATCCCAATACTTAATATGGTGCATGCTGCGGTTTATTTCAACATTCCACAACATATGTTTTAGAAGGATACAAGGAAAACAATTTTTTTTTTTTTTTTCCATCATGAAACAAGTAGTTTACTTGTTTAACTTAATAAAAGTATTATAATTTTAGCCCCTTTCACGTTGAAAGGGGCCTTAATGACCTGCATACTTGGTAAACACATACTTAAATATTTGTGTGGAAAATGAAAATAGGTTTGTCATTTCCTTGGGAGCTTAGTGGGTAAAATGTTCAGCAGACATGTTGAAATATTTTACTTATTCTTACCAGAAAACAGGATGTGGCATTTCATGCAAATTGTAATTCACATGAAATGTTAAATTTTGTTTACTGGATTTGCAATCTCCTTAGGAGACAATTGGCATGAAGTATCAGATCCTATTTTCTAAGAAAAATAAGAAAAATATTATCAGTTTGTCATCTGCTGAATTTGCCCATAGCGTGGTAAGTGCTAAATTTTGCTCCAAAACATATAGCAAATTATTTTGTGGTCTTTTGTAATCCTATTGCAGGAGAAAATCAGATTTGATACTTTAGTAGATTATTCTGATGTATTGTGAAACCTTTTTTTTTTTTTAAAGAGGTATTAGGGTGGTTAGCGCTCCCAACATTTGATCACAAGGTTCCGGGTTTATATCCCGTTGCTGGCAAAATTCAGCTCATGACTGTATGGCCTTTCTTAGAATAGAGTCTAGCTTTCATTACCATGCTTCTATCATCCCAATTTGACTGAATGAATTTTAAAAGGGATGTAAAACACCAAACCATCATCAAAACCCTATTTTTTCAGGAAAAAAAAAAAAAATACTTGAAGTATTCCAAAGTCATGTCTGCTGAAATTTTTACCTGGCACACATGGCAATTAATTAGGTGAGTGTTTCGGATCTCAAGGTCCCAAATTCTAATCCCAGTAGAGAAAGAATACAGCTCATGACTGTATGGTGCTTCATTGCACAGAATCTTTCATTATCATCCTTCCATAGTCTCGATCTGACTTAAACAATGTTGAAAGGGACATAAAATACCAAACCATCGTCATCACATTAGGTAAGACAGGGCTTATATTATTGTCATCAAGGTAAACCCCAGTTTTTTTTTCTGGGGGGGGGGGGGGGGGGGGGGGGGTTCTGAAGAAAATAAGACAGAAAATGTTTTAAAATGTATGCAGAATTTGCCTAGAGTGCTAAAGGCTGAGTAAGGCCCCATTTTGAATGAAACATTACCAGAGGACTTGGTAAGGACTATAATTCTGGAATAGTTTTCTCAATTTCTCCATAAAAACATGTTGTGGGTACTCATTAGAAGTGCCTCACTGAGGCGCTTCTATTGAGTACCCACAACATATACGTTTATTGATATACAAGAAAAAAATATACCAGAATTATTACCAAATCCTCCTTCTGAATGTCTGCTCTGATTACGTACCATATTTACCTTAAGTACTGGGACACCTTGTCTACTTAACATACTTGTCCTAAAATTTGAAATAGCCCATTCTACTACCTCTTGATGTGGATGTATGGAAAACAGTGTAGACCCTGATCGGATGCCACATTGTGCAGCATCTGATCAGGGTCTGCATTGTTTGCTCAGGCCTGTCTGACCCAATATTTAGGGTAATTAGGGTATTTACCTTGAGAGAGCAGGATGTACTTTATGTAAATTTTGTTGTTAACCTTGATCTTATGCATGACAACACATAATCAGCAGATGACATTTAAAAAAAAAAAAAAAAAAGTTTATTATTCTCTGGAAAAAGGATTTGGATTTCATTTGGAAGTAGTTTGAATCGTATCCCCACAGTAAAGGTAAAGGGGGACATATGATTGTTTCAATCCAGATCCTGTTAGCTTTTGGGTTTGGCATGACTGCATATCACTTAACAGATTTTCAACAAACTTGCAGGCATGCATCATTGGGACAAGCTTTACATCTGATTGGATTTAGTGACCTTTACCTCATTTTGAAGGTCAGCACAAGACAAATACTACCAGATTTTTATCCACCTTTGGCATCAGCATATGTGTGATGGTTTCTTACCTGCACAGTATCTCTTGAATGGGTTGACAGATTTTCATGAAACTTGCAGGCATACATCATTGGTTGAACTTTAGAGCTGATTGGATTTTGGAGACCATGACTTCATTTTCAAGGTCATCACAGGACAAACAGTGTCACATTTCAGCAAAATTAAGTTGGTTGTGTGCAGTATCTCCAGAACTTTTTGGTTGATTTCGTGTACATGATGAGCCCATTTTAGGGGGGAAAAAAAACAACAGGGAAAAAGAATATTTACT
The DNA here is from genome assembly GCA_964016985.1 of Anodontia alba. Classification (NCBI taxonomy): domain Eukaryota; kingdom Metazoa; phylum Mollusca; class Bivalvia; order Lucinida; family Lucinidae; genus Anodontia; species Anodontia alba. The sequence goes on along the minus strand of OZ024833.1, from coordinate 59,950,475 downwards.
TCGTCATCAGCTAATTTTGCCTGCAGCATGCAGAAGGCTGACCTGTTTAAACAGTCTGCATAGCTCTGGAGAAGAAGGTTGTCTAGTATTTTTGTAGGAAAACATAATTTGTGGTTCTCATTAGAATTGCCTTGTAGAGAAGCAATTCTGATGAATACTCGGACATACTCTTGAAGTAATGAATTACTCCATATTTATCCCATGGGGCCTGAAGATCAAGGAAAAACAAAGGCTTAACATTTCTTGTGAATCGTCTGACGTTCTTGTAAAAATCAGAATGCTGTATGTTGGTGTTTTACAGGTTAAGGGCAGTTTTCCTGTCTCATGAACTGGTTGTTATCTGCCAGCAAACAAGCAACCTTGGAAGTGAAATGGTGTAAACACTAACTACTGTAATTTACCCAAATATTCAGACTGTCCTTTACCCTTACTGTACTTACCATGAATTTTGAACTAGGTCATTTGACTGTCAAATTATTGTCGTTAGATTGCTGGCAGAACACAGTTTGGACTTAGTTCAGTGAGGTCTTACTAGGTTTTACTTGGGAAATTATGTCCGAATATTAACCTTTAAAGTGCCAAGCAAAATTTGTAGCAGACGACAGTCTAAAATTTTCAATTTTTGATTTTCAGAGAAAACAAGTCTTGATATTTCATGTGAATTGTCTGCATGGCAGACGATTCACATGAAATGTCAAGACGTGTTTTCTTCTGAAAATGAGAAAATAAAATTAAAATTGTGTCTGCTTTAGTTGTGATTGGCGCTTTAAGGGTTAATAGGTTCATTACAATAAAGCTCTAGATATGAGGGGGTATCAGTAAATATTTTTTCTTATTTCTCCAAGAAAACATATATTGTCTGTACTCATTACTCATTAGAAGTGCCTGGGCGAGGTGCTTCTGATGAGTACCACACCATATGTTTTCATGGAGAAATATGAAAAAGATCAGTACTTTCCGGTTGAAAAAAGTGCCTTACCTGGAACTATGTTAAGGTACCTGTAAACTTGGTTCTAGTGCCAAAGTATGTTGTATACAAATTACCTAGAATGTATATAAAAGCATCTTGCAGCTTCTGCCAGTGCACTAGATAAGAAAATCTCCTCAAAAATATGTTTTGTATGCTCAGTAAGATAATTCTACTGAGTACATGCTATAGAAGTTGTATGGAGAAATTTTAGATAGAAAAAGTTTTTTGTTTGGTCAAAGAAAAATGTCTTGCTAAGGTTCCTGCTCTGTTCTGCTAACCCTAATGACCTATAAGCTTAGTACTCTAAGGTGCCTCACTTCCTTATAGCTCCAGATAATATAATATATGTTGCCAAAATTTGTGTAACTTTTATAAATTTTGTACACCACTGTATGGTAGCGGAGGGGGTGGTCGGATGGTGCGAAGGTGTCGTATATCTTACGTCACTAGGGTGTCCCAACTGATATTGGCTTACAGTTGGGCAAGGCCTGCTATCCTCGTAGCAGGTAAGGATAGAGGGGGAATGTTTTATTCCTTCTGTTTCTTCCACTTTCATTTCTGTTTCTCTTTCTTCTCTGTCCCTGTCTTTCATCTCTTCTACTATCTCTTCTGTCTTATTGCTCCCTTTCTCTGGGAGACGACACAAAATGACCCACGAAGGTTGACGTGTCGTTAAACCCCAACACAGTCAGTAGCGGAGGAGTAACTTTTTATATACCGCCACAAGACAATAGTGGGGTAACTTTTTATACATGACCACATAAGAGTGGTGGGGTAATTTTTTTACACCGCTGCTAGATAGTATTGTGGTAACTTTTTGTAATTTTGACCCCCTTAAATCCCACTTTTATATAGTAAAACTGGGGTTTACAGGGCTATACATTATTTTTCTTATTTCTGCTCAAAACATAGATTGTGGGTACTTGTTAGAACTGCCTCGCAGACGCGGTTCTAACAAGTACCAACAATCTATGTTTTGAGCAGAAATATGAAAAATATCAGAGTTTTTTTGTCAGAAAATTTACAGTTTTTGTAGGTGAAAGTTTCTATATATTTGAGTAGACGTGTTTTCATAATGAATGCCCATGACTGAATGACGCTTCATTGCACAGACCTTTCATTTTTCATCCTTCCATTGTCTGGATATGACTTAAATAATGTTGAAAGGGACATAAAACACCAAATCATCATCATCATTTCTGGAAGAAATAAAAATGTTTCAGAATATTGTCTGCAGAAATTTTTACCCAGCATGCTAAGAGGAATGACAGTTCTCTGTCTGATAAATTAGAAAATTGCACTTGTTGTTTCTAAAGCTGCACCTTCCTGAAACACAAGTGTTGCTTCTCACAGATTTAAGAATCCAACTGGGAGTGTCTCAGCTGTTTTCAAGGGATTTAGATACTGAAATGTAGAAGTTTTTTAAGGAAGCAAAATAGCTTCTGTTAATAGTCTGCTTCCCAGCTGATCTTTCATCTCAATTTCTGGAGAAAAAAAAAAATGGCATTGTACTTTCTGAGGCTTTTGATTCTAGTGTTCAGTCTAAAGAATTTTTTGTTGTGGGACAGTAGCACACCAAATTTTTCAGAGGGACCATCTTTAATTTAGATAGGCAGGCATTTTTTATGACCAAAAAAGCAAAGCTGTCACACAGAGTTTACCTGAGTTCCTACACTTCTGTAATGCTCCAGATAAGCAGAGATATCTTGTATCTCCATGACACTTTCTGTTTTTAGATCTCATCAGAATTTTCCTACACTTTTGTAATGCTCCAAATAAGCAGAGTTTTCTTGTTTCTCCATGATGGCTTCTGTTCTTGGATCTCATCAGAATATTCCTACACTTCTGTAATGGAATGTTGGGAGTTGAGAAAACATTCTTGGATCTCATCAGAATGTTCAAATATTGCAGTCATTAATGGGATCTTGGGACTTGTGAAAACGTACCTGGATCTCACCCTTCTGTAAAGCAAAGTTTGGAGTTGAGAAAACATTCTTGGATCTCATCAGAATATTAAAACATTACTGTAATGGGATCTTGGAACTTCGGAAAACATTCTTGGATCTCTTCAAAATATTCATACACTTCCATAATAGGATATTGGGATTTGAATTATGTCAGAATAGTCTTGCTAAGACAGTCCTGTAATGAGATCTTGGAAGAATATAAAATGTTTTACATGATAAGTGAGCTGAAGAAAAAAGTACCGTATATATGCTTAGTATTCGATCAGTCATACCTGTGCAAACAGTATAGACCCAGATCAGATACCACAGGATGTCACACATCCAACAGTTTTTAGAGATAACTTTTGAGTAGTTATTGTTCAAGCTTTAGTATGGTGATGAGATATAGGTCCCATCAAAGCTTCAGGTAAGGCACTTTTTTCAACCGAAAAGTACAGAAATTTTTCATATTTCTCCACAAAAACATATGTTATGGTACTCATTGCGCTTCTAATGAATACCCACAACATAAGTTTTCATGGAGAATAAAAATATTTTGTGGCTACCCCCTCTTAATTGGAGCTATGGTCCCAATATTTAGGGTAACTACAGTAAAAAGTCAGTATTTGTAGCTTTCATACAATAGCTAGTCTGGAGACCTGGGCCCAGTTGTTCAAAACTTAATAAGTTGTTAGCGAATGTGATGTTAAAATTTCCATCTTGTAATATGGCATATACATTGATATTTTTCGCTGAAAAAAATGTGCTACTCACATTTTTTCAGCAAAAATATCAATGTACAGTTGACTCTCGTTATCTCGAACTTCACAGGACCTGATAAAAATGTTCGAGTTATCAGTAGTTCGAGACAACCAAATTGTGACGTCATAGTTATGACGACTGTTCGCCTCTCTGTTTGCCAAAATGTCCTTGGAAGGCACATGTATATGGCAATTAAAATAATTTATGCATTCTTCAGTTTGCATTGTTACTGTTTGTTTTAGGAGATGCAATGTCTGTCTTGAAATAATATCATCAATAAATGTTAATAATAAATTTCAAACGTCTCTTGTTGTCTTTTAATACTCCTGCAAATTTGGATTTCCATATGAGCTATAAATAAATTACTGCAGTTTCCGGGTTGTGTTAGCTATACGTAATGAACTGGTTTGGATTAGCTCCCTTCGCATAGACGACTCGATAAAGAGTTGACTGGTTTCCGCTTTTGCATAAACGCTTACAATGTTAAGCGGCAGCTGTAAGCTAGTTTGGATTATCTCCCCTGGCATAAACGAACCATCTCAGCGCGGCAAACTGTAGATCCTGCAGAGAAAGCTCATTATGAACCGTCTCATCTGGACCTACACTGTTTGTGCAGGTATCCGTACCAGTCTACAGGGTCGGAAGGGTTAACATCGGTACCCACGTGTGATTCGTCTAATTGAGGCCGTGCACGACAACTCCTATTAGAACTTGAGACTGTGCGACTGTCAAAGACTCGGATCAGCCTGCACGCCCACGAATTTTCCATTATACGCATAAGCCTTATCTGGGCTTACCAAAGAGCACCGCCTGACCAAAGAGTAACAAGCGAAGATTCAGACTTAGCTAGCCTGATCAATACAGGCTGATCTGTGTCGGAACCTGTCGCACACTGAATTTTCTTGAAGACGCTATATCATTCAGACCAACAGTACTCAATAGTGAAGAGCATATCTGAACAATAAATTAAAGAAACTTCGTTGATTAATCTTCCATAACACTATTCTGGGCCGCTTTTTATCTTACAAATCAATGACACGAGACGGTGTTGAGCGCCGCGTGTCAAACCCCACTCGACACGCACGTGATTTCATAATTACGGATTGTAGACATTGTTTGTGTTGTTTGTAATTACCTGGACAAAGGGGATAATTAAAATAGATTTATTTATCAATGGCCTATTATGATTTTCATTAAATGAGAGACCGGCGTCGCCGCATCTTACATTTGTTTTCCTTCGTCATGGTCCGAGTTCGAGATACGCGGTAGTAAAAACTGTGAAAAATATATTCAGGGACTGAAAATGATGGACGAGATAGCCGAAGTGTTGACATAAAAGTAGTTCGACATACGCGAAGCTGAAATACAATAACTACATAGGGAATATAATCGGGACTTAGAAATCAGTTCGACATAAGTGATAGGATCGAGATAAGAGGGGTCGAGATAATGAGAGTCAACTGTATTTGAAAATACCTTAGCTGCAACAGTTAACGAGTTTGTCATTAACAAGTTTGTTAAGCTAACAATGCTTTGAAAAGCTGTGTCCGGGTAATTGTGTCCTGTTGGCATGCAAATTTCTAGTTAACCTAGAATTTCTGGATGAAAGTGATGGAAAACATGTAAATGGCTCTAAAACTAGGAGAAAATTGTTCTATAATAGGTTCTAATTTTACTTGATTAGTATTGTAAATGGCTGGAGGTAATATAACTGTGGGTCATTCTACAGAATAGAATATTGTTCAGTCATTCTCCCCACAAAAAAATAGCAGAATCTCTTTAGTAACTGTCACAATGAGTATCTCAGAACATCAAGAATATGGTTCATTCATTCTCCCCACAAAAAATTGCACAATCTATCTCATTAGAGTACTTTTAAGATGAGAATCCCAAATCCTGAAATTATAAGATAGCTCTAGATAAGGTGCTTGAAGCCAAAAATTTCTGATCTTTTTCTTATTTAGGTGGTTTTAATATTTTCAGGTGAAGAAGGCATTCTTTGCTCTTGTATACAATGGTGTGAGGGCTGCTCCACTGTGGAATAGTGCCAAACAAGACTATGAAGGTAAGTTTCATTTAACCCATTTATGCCGAATGCACTCTTCTGCCTCAGTTCTTTGGACAAGTCCATTTCTAATGGAAGGGGTGTTTGGTTAGTTTTCATTATTATCATCTTTTTATATAAATTCCTGTATTTAATGCAAACAGTGAAGACAATGACCATATGCTGCATTCTGTGGCATTTGATCTGGGTCTACGCTGTTTGCTAATGTTCCTTGTATGGGACACTAAGCAGAAATGGGTCAACCATTAACTCTCTAAATATGAAGGTATCATTTGCAGAGAATGAATAAGAGACGAAAGACATGACAAAACATGCATTTTAGTACAAATTTGTTTGCAATTTTAAAAAAAAATCAGAAATCAAATGACATTTAAAGAATTCAAAACCAGTGTTAAGGGCTCTGCCATTTTGAACAGTTAGTCAGATTCTGCACATTTAAAGAAATACTAAATGTAATCTTTCTGACAGAGAAGGTGTGGTTTCCATGCAAAATCAATGTGTCTAGAGAAGAATCTAGATACATAACTAAAATGCTGACTGGCCAAAACTAGCTTGTCTGATCCAAAAAACCAACATTACCAAAACATGCCTATTCAAATATTCTGAAAATTTTACCTTCAAAAAAATGAAAATTTTTAGATAAAAAATTCTGATATTCTTCATATTTCTGCTCAAAACATAGATTGTGGGTGCTCATTAGAACTGCCTCACTGAGGTGGTTCTAATGCCTCATTTTAATTATGGGCAGACAACATTTTTGAATATTTTCTCTTAAGTTTTTCCATTTAGGTCAGTTTCTCAGTAATTATTGGTCATACAGAGTGATATTTGGTACTTGTGAAGTGTTTGTGTTTAGGTCAGTTTCTCGGTAACTATTGCTCCTACAGCCAGTGATACTTAGTACATGCATACATCTTAGCATGGCCTCTCGAGTGCAGTCATCAATATTTGACCTTGACCTTTATTTCACAGTCCATTAGACATGCTACATTGTCTCACTTGTTAATATAATAATTTTGAACTTTGATCAGAATGTTTGCCTTGATCAGTTCTAGATCAGGTTCTCAAAGTGCTATGTTGCACAGGTGAGCGTTACAGGGCCGTCATGGCCCTTTTGTTTTAAATATTCTTCTGAGTTGCCTCCCTTGAAGTTCAAAAATAAAATCAGTATACAACAAATAAAAGCTTTATAAAAAAGTTTTCTTGCAGCAGTTTTTGGTATTGTTTTGTTGTTTTTTTTATTTTGTTATTGTTGTTTGGTCAGATATTGAGGTATAAGAAAAACAAATCAGCTAAAGGCTCATATGAAAGTATAGCCATGCTTCTGTCATCCGTCCTTCGTCCGAAACCACTTCTCCCTGGACACAGCAAACTTCTCCCTACTTTCCAAGGAGGTAGAAGTCACTTCTCCCTAAATTTCTGGGACAGCTTGGACCCTGAAGTTACAGTTCACCAAATATCAGCAGTTATGCTCCTTTGAAATTTTTTTTTTAATTTGTTTTGTGTCCAATTAACTCCACTTACAGTTTACATCCGGAGCACTGAATTATACTGGAGTCAGTTTATGTGCTACATCTTATTACTTGCCACAGGCGTATAATGCCTCTGCTTGCGGAGCTCTTGTTTGAGTTTTTGTCACAGAAAATATTTTTTACTTTTCTTTGCAGAATTGAAATTATTGATGTTTCACAACAATACTGTGAAAATTTGAGAAAATGAACAAGCTAACTTGTTGAAAATCTACCTCCAAGTTACCAACCCTGTAGATTTCTGCATAATATGCATTCATTTTTACAATGGGGAAAAAGTGAAAATATATGATTGTGTAAAAACCAATGACTATGATAAAAGCTTTTGTGCATAAGTAGTTACGACAAATGGTTTTGCATTAAATCATGACAATAGTTTGCAAATTTATTTCTTCTGTGTAAAGCTCCAGCAAAAACATTAGGAAAACATGCCTATTCAAATATACTGAAAATTTTACCACCAAAAAATGAAAATTTTCAGAGAAAAATGCTGATATTTTTCATATTTCTGCTCAAAATGTAGATTGTGGGTACTCGTTAGAACCGCCTCAATGTGGTGGTGCTAACGAGTACCCACAATCTATGTTTTGAGCAGAAATAAGAAAAATAATATATATCCCTGTAAACCCCAGTTTTACTATATAAAAGTGGGGTTTAAGGGGGTCAAAATCATATAGGTATGTTTTCGTGATGAAACAACTTTCTGAAAGATGTTGAAGCACAGTAACAGATGATTCATATAAAATGTCAAGACTTATTTTCGATGAAAAATGAAAAAAGAAAAGGATAGAAAGTTGTCTGCTACAGATTTTTCTTGACGCTTTAACAGTTAAGGATGAGACAGACTGACAGGAAGTACAAGGGACTAATAACAAAATGTCTTTGCTGATTACAGAAAACATGCACCAACTTTATCTTTTTTGGCAGTGATGGTCTTTAACCCTTGTCATGCTGAATGAATTAAGATGTCATTTCAGCCAATCAGATTACTAGATCCTGGCTGTTGGTACAAGTTCACATACTTAATGACAAACAGTGCAGAGCCTTCTGAAGAAGCCAACTAATCTGGATCTACACTTTGCAAAGGCAGAACATATCCGGGTTCAGCAGGACAATGGTTAACCTTCACCACACTAGCAGACAACAAATTGATGAAATTTTTCTTTTTTTTTTTTTTTCAGAATAAGGCTTTGACATTTCATGCAAATTGTCTCCAAAGCCAGTGTTCTGGGGCAGTTAAGGAAAATGTTTCAAAATGTCATCTGAAATATTTACCCAGTATGCTGAGATAAAATTTTAACCTTTTTAATGCTGAATAAATTAGCATGCCATGCCCACGTCTAATTTTCAGCCAATCAAATTACTTGATCCGGTTTTTTGTACAAGTTCACATATTAAATGATAAACAGTGCAGATCCAGAATCTTCAGAAGCCAACTGACCTGGATCTACACAGTTTGCAAAAGCAGGGTATATCCAGGATCAGCAGGACAAGGGTTAACACTCTCTGACCAATTCAGCAGAAACAGATGTATAAGATTTTTTTTAGATGTCATTTTGGCAGTAAAGCATTGTATTCATATAGAGCCTGTTCATTAATTCCCTGTGGGAGCAAATTTTTTCTTGACCCCTTTTCAGAAGGGGCTTAGTGTGAAGGATAGCAAACAGGCACTCACAAAAGGTTTCTCTGTTGTACAAAATGGTGAAAAGTCATTTGTGTACAGTTTGGTAAATACAGTGGGCATTTTAACCCTTGTCATATCGAATAGATTAAGATGCCACGCTTGGGGTGGTTGGGTGGTGCGAAGGTGCTGTGTATCTTACATCACCGGGGCGCCCAGCAGATATTGGCTTACAGTTGGGCAAGGCCTGCTATCCTTGTAGCAGGAAAGGGTAGAGGGGGAATGTTTTTATTTCTTCTGTTTCTTCACTTTCATTCCTGTTCCTCTTTCTTCCCTGTCCCCCGCTTTCATCTCCTCTACTATCTCTTCTATCTCTTTTCTCCCTTTCTCTGGGAGACGACACAAAATGACCCTCAAGGGTTGACGTGTCGTTAAACCCCAACACAATCAATCAAAAGATGCCACGCCCACTTCTAAGTTTTGGCCAGTCAGATTGCTTGATCTAGATTCTTGATACCAATTCACATGCAATGACAAACAGTGCAAATCCAGATCAAATGGTCAGAAGCCAACTGATCTTGATCTAAACAGTTTGCAAAGGCAGGGTATATCCTGGTTCAGCAGGGCCAGAGTTAAAAAAGATTTTTATTGTCTGTGTAGGACCCAATAAACCTGTTTATCGCCATGTTAGAGCCAATATTGAGTAGACGTTGATCAAACTAAATAGAACCGGTGTAAAGACTTCCATAAATACGACCTGGCTGGCTCAGTCAATTGTGCACCTGACTGGTGATCAGGGCCCAGTTGTTCAAAGCGTCGTTAGTTTAACGAGCTCGTTAAGGGTCATTTCGTTTAGTGTTTTAGTGGAGTCAATATACAATATTCTGATATTTTTTGCTGAAAAAATGTGAGTAGCTTTTGCACTGCAAAAGCTACTCACATTTTTTCAGCAAAAAATTTCTGCATATTTGCATATCACTCGATGTAAATTTTAACGAATCGTTAACTAACGACGTCGTTAGCTTTGAACAACTGTGCCCAGGAGATCATGGGTTTGATCCCTTCCTGGTCTGGCAACATTCTTTTGTGGAGATAGACCATGAAATATTTTCTATGGTCATTCTCTCACCCCTTCTGATTCAAGAAGGGCAGTTGTTAGTTTCTGGCGAAAGAATGTGTACAATACTGGTTAACCGCTTAGAGGACTAAGCCTACCCAGTAAATGTGTGGTTAGGTAAACTGACCATGCTCGACATGACCACATTAGGTTGACTGGGCCGTAAAACCTCAGCACAAACAAACAAAACCTCTTGCATATGACAGAAATAGCCAGACTATTTATGCAAATTACAAATATAGATTTTAATATGGTGTACTATTTTACTGTGAAATAGTATCTTATATATGCTACTACCATCCATGTGCTTTTACTGTTTTACTGACCAATAAAATACCGAAAAATATAGGTCAAATCCAAAACATAATGGCTGGCACCCTCAGCTGGCGCCAGAACATATCTCCTTTATGAAGCACATAGCATTTCTTGTTCCGTTGGCGCTGTTTAGCTTGGGAAATACAGTTTACATTGGCAGCACCACTTAAGAGCTAGGGTATATGAATTAGAAATCAGCAGATGACAAACTGATGATATGTTTCTCATTTTTTCTCAGAAAATAAGAAAAATATTTCAAAATGTCGTCTGCTGAATTTTTTTTTCCCAGCATGCTGAGCAAAAGAGAAAATAGGCTTTGATTTTTCATGCAAATCTCAAATTTGCATGAAATATCAAAGCCTATTTTTTGAAAGAAGAAAAGTATTTCAAAATGTCATCTGCTGAATTTCTTCACCCAGCATGCTGAGCATTAAGGGCTTGTAGCCAAGATGCCTTGCAGATAGTGACAGTGGATGTAATGAAGACAAAAAGTTGGAAGTTAGGAGGAACTAATTTGTATTATCAAGTCATTGCTCAGCATTCTGGGTAAAAATTTCAGCAGACGACAGTTTGAAATATTTTCCTTATTTTTCATAGGCTTTGACATTTTATGCAAATTGTCTCTTTTCTCCTTAGGAGACAGTTCGCGTAAAATGTCAAGCTTTTTTTTTTTTTTTTTTTTGAAAAGTATTAATTTTCGTAGCCGGCCTCGGTGGCGCAGTTGGATGCGCGTCCGACTGGAGACCAGGAGGTCGCGGGTTCGACCCCCGCCGAGGTCGGCAACATTCTTTCGTGGAGATTGATCATGAAATATTTCTACGGTCATTCTCTCCCTTCCGCTGATTCAAGAAGGGCAGTTGTCAGTTTCTGGCGAAAGAATGTGCACAATACTGGTTAACCACTTGGAGGACTTAGCCTGCCCAGTAAACGTGTAGTTAGGTAAACTGACCGCGCTCGACATGACCCCATTGGGTTGACTGGGCCGTAAAACCTCAACACACACAAAAAAAAATAATTTTTCGTCTGCTGAATTAGCATAAAGAGTTGTAATGGTTAAAATGGCTCCATGATTGCAGAAACTAACATGGAGCAAGAGCCCACTGATACACTAAAACTTGACAAACAACAGTTTAACACTTAATACACTGTCTAAAAATTGCAGCAGATGACATTTTGAATGAGTTTTCTTATTTTCTGAAGAAAACAGGGTTTGACAATACATGCATAATATGCATGAAGTGTCAAAGCCTGTCTTCTGAGAAAAATAAAAAAAAAAAAATAAAAATGTTGTCTGCTGAATTTTTTTACCCAACATGCTTAGCCTTAAAATGGCCCCACTATTGCAAGAACCAGCTTGGAGCAAGAACCCATGGCCACAATAAAACTTAACCCTAGTCCTGCTGAACCCATATATACCCTGCCTTTGCAATCTGAAGAAGCCAACTGATCTGGATCTGCACTGTTTGCCATTAAATATGTAAATTTGTATCAACAACTTGGATCAAGTAATCTGATTGGCTGCAAATTAGAAGTGGGTGTGGCATCTTAATTTATTCAGCATGACAACGGTTAACAAACCACAGTTTAATGCTTAGCATGCCAGGTGAAAATTGATTTTTGTTGGGGTTTTTTGCCAGAAAATAGGCTTTGTCATTTCATGCATTTTGCCAGAAAATAGGCTTTGACATTTCATGCAAATGCATGAAATGACAGTGCCTATTTTCTGGAACAAAATATAATCAATTTGCCATCTGCTGAATTTGCCCAGAGAGTGGTAAAGGTTAAACTAAGTTAATTTTTTCTCTTAAAAAGCTTGTGTTTCCAGTTTTCCAAGCTGAAAGGGGGCAAGGTTAGATATTTGCTCTTGAAATAGATTTATCATTGTCAGCATTATAGTTTTATTTCTGCAACCAAGCACCTTAAACCAGTCCCCACAGACTCTAGCAATTGTGGAATCATTTGACCACAAATTATACTTTGGAATTGAAATAAAAACATAAAAGGGGATGTTCTGTAAAATCTCACTCCATTAAGTATCATTTGATGAGAATTATTTGTTTTATTAGAATTGCTTCCATTTTAACCCTTCTCTTGCTAAACACGACATGCCCTGTCTTAGCAAACAGTGTGGATCCAGATCAGTTGGCTTCTGAAGAAGCCAACTGATCTGGATCTGCATTGTTTGTCGTTAAATGTGTGACTTTCTATCAAAAACTCCTATCAAGTAATCTGATTGGCTGGAAATTAGAAGTGGGCGTGGCATCTTAATTTATTCATTATGACAGGGGTTAAGCTTTAAAGTGCCACGTAGAACTGTAATAAATGACATACTTTTTTTTTTATTTTTGAGAGAATAAAATAGGCTTGACATTTCATGTGAATCACCTGCTAGGTGATCTACTTTATACAAGGATGAGGGGCTTATCACTAATACTGTTGTTTTTTGGCAGCCTAGCATTAATTTGATAGGTCAGTTCAAACTGCCTGGTATGACCAAGGTAAGGGCCATGATCTAAGAATAGACCATGTGCAACAAGGGGTAAGTGGGCAAGAACACCAGGAACTGGAAAACAGGAAAACTTTCAGCCAAGGAAACAGCCAAGGCAGCCATTGGTTTCTGCGTAATTAAAAAAAATGCCTGACATGACACAAATAAGAGTAGTTATGTTTCACGTTTCAAAGAAGCGTCCAGATGGTGGGGTTTGAATCCCGCTGGTGGCTGAAGTCAGCATGACTGTACGGTGCTTCATTGTACAGAACATTTCATTATCATTCTTCCTTTGTCTCAGTATGACTTAAATAATGTTGAAAGGGACATAAACACCAAATCATCATCATCTCACCATTGAAGAAGGCCCACTCTTACAAGATTCAGTGAGAGCAAAGTGGGGTAATAATGATAATGTAAACAAAGCTGGGATGAAATGCTCGTCATTTAAAACAAGATTAAAATTTGATCTTTTCAATATTGTTTCAGGTATGTTGACGATAACAGATTTCATCACAATCCTACACCGGTATTACAAGTCTCCCATGGTTAAGATGGACGAGCTTGAAGAACATAATATAGAGAAATGGAGAGGTAATAAACTGCTCTAAATTTCATCAGCAAAAAAATGTATTGTCATAGCTCCAGATAAGGCACCTTTTTACGCCAAAACGTACTGATATTTTTAGCTCACCTGAGCTATGCTCAGGATGAGCTATTGTGATCACTTTCGTCCATCGTCTGTCCGTCCGTGTGTCCGTCCATCCGTCCATCCATTAACATTTTCAAATGACTTCTCCTCTGAAGCCCCTGAGCCAATTTTGCTCAAATTTCATACAGAGCCTCCTTAGGTTGGGGGAACGAAAAATTGCTAAATTGGTCGCGGTCCATTGACTAAGATGGCCGCCATGCCCATATATGGTAAAAACCTTTAAAAATCTTCTTCTCCAGAACGGAGGATGCCTTGGGGCTGAATCTTTGCATAAGTCATCAGGGACGGAAGGTCTACCAAAATTGCTAAAATAAAGGTCGTATAATGACATTTGATTTTTTTACGGCAAGGTCAAGTTTGCTTCCCTATGCATTTGTATGGGAAAAACCTTTAAAAATCTTGTTCTCCAAAACAGAGGATGCCTTATGGCTGAACCTTTACATATATTATCAGAAACAGGAGGTCTACCAAAGGTGCTAAAATAATGGTCGTACATTGACATTTGACCTTTTTACGGTAAGTTCAATTTTGCTTCCTTATGCATTTGTATGGGAAAAATGTTCAGAATTTCAAACGACTTCTGCTCTGGAGCCTCTCGGCCAATTTTGTTCAAATTTCATATGGAGCCTCCTTAGGTTGGGGGAATGAAAGATTGCTAAAATGGTCGCGGCTCGTTGACCAAGATGGCCGCCATGCCCATATATGGTAAAAACCTTTAAAAATCTTCTTCTCCAGAACAGAGGATGCCTTGGGGCTGAATCTTTGCATAAGTCATCAGGGACGGCAAGTCTACCAAAATTGCTAAAATAAAGGTCGTATATTGACATTTGACCTTTTTACGGCAAGGTCAAGTTTGCTTCCCTTTGCATTTGTATGGGAAAAACCTTTAAAAATCTTGTTCTCCAAAACCGAGGATGCCTTATGGCTGAACTTTTACATATATCATCGGAAACAGGAGGTCTACCAAAGTTGCTAAAATAATGGTCGTACATTGACATTTGACCTTTTTACAGTAAGGTCAATTTTGCCTCCCTAATGCATTTGTATGGGAAAAATGTTCAGAATTTCAAACGACTTCTCCTCTGGAGCCTCTGGGCCAATTTTGCTCAAATTTCATATGGAGCCTCCTTAGGTTGGGGGAATGAAAGATTGCTAAAATGGTCGCTGCTCGTTGACCACGATGACCGCCATGCCCATATATGGTAAAAACCTTTAAAAATCTTCTTCTCCAGAACGGAGGATGCCTTGGGGCTGAATCTTTGCATAAGTAATCGGGGACAGGAGGTCTACCAAAATTGCTAAAATAAAGGTCGTATATTGACATTTGACCTTTTTACGGTCAAGTTTGCTTCCCTATGCATTTGTATGGGAAAAACCTTAAAAAATCTTGTTCTCCAAAACCAAGGATGCCTTATGGCTGAACCTTAACATATATCATCGGAAACTGGAGGTCTACCAAAGTTGCTAAAATAATGGTCGTACATTGACATTTGACCTTTTTACGGTAAGGTCAATTTTGCTTCCTTATGCATTTGTATGGGAAAAATGTTCAGAATTTCAAACGACTTCTCCTCTGGAGCCTCTGGGCCAGTTTTGCTCAAATTTCATATGGAGCCTCCTTAGGTTGGGGGAATGAAAGATTGCTAAAATGGTTGCGTCTCGTTGACCAAGATGGCAGCCATGCCCATATATGGTAAAAACCATTAAAAATCTTCTTCTCCAGAACAGAGGATGCCTTGGGGCTGAATCTTTGCATAAGCCATCATGGACGGGAGGTATATTGACATTTGACCAAAAATTGTTCTGATTGGAAATCTAAGATGGCCGTCATCTTGTTTATATTTATTATATTTCCCTGCCTCTGTGCTGTTTACATGTATAAAATCATGATTCTTCAGAAACCACTTAGCCAATTTCCACCAAATTTCGCATTGATCCTACTGTTGAAATGTGATTGATAGTTTTTTCAAATGATTATGCTCCATTAACTGTCAGGCCCATATATTCTTCTTCAACACTAAGAACTGCTCAAATGATGATCTTTTCATTGGTTGCGATGATAGGATTGGAAAAATGTTGCATAACATCTGCATATCTGCAGTGGTTATGTCACTCAGGTGAGCGAGTCGTGGCCCGTGGGCCTCTTGTTCTTATTACTTCACAAAAACATACGTTGTGGGTACTCATTAGAAGCGCCTCACTGAGGCCACTGTTTTATGGAGAAATAAGAAAAATATTATGTGGATATCCACTCTCATCTGGAGCTATGTATTTTATCGCATTTTGTTAGCAAGAAACATTTCTAATGAGAATCCGTAATTTGCTTCCATGTTGAAACAAAAATTACCGTATTTACCTTAACGCTTTGCATACTGGGTAAAAATTTCAGCAGACAACATGTTGAAATTATTTTTATCATATTTCCTAGGAAATAGGCTTTGGCATTTCATGCCAATTTTCTGCACATGAAATGTCGAAGCTATTTTCTGGGAAAAATAAGAAAAATATCATCAGATTGTCGTCTGCTGAATTAGCCAAAAGAGAGGTTATGATTAAATATTGGAACAGATGGATCTTTGGCAAGCAGTGTAGACCCAGATGAAACTGTTCCTAAGGAGCAGTTTGATCAGGTTCTGCACTATTTACCATTCATCCATAGGTCTAGATAAGGGAGGGTATCACCAAGGCGCTTCCAATGAGTACCCACAACATATGTTTTCGTGGAGAAATAAGAAAAATATGAATACTTTTGGATTGAAAAAAAAGCGCCTTAACTAGTGCTATGATTCATCTATTGAATTTTAACCCTTTGCATGTTGGGTAATTTTGCATGCCATTTTGTCATCTGTGGACTTTTTTTTAAAAGTAACTTTTTCAAAAAATTCTTTCAGGAATACACTGGAGATCCAATACATCGCGGTCCGTTATTTCGCGATATCCAGTATATCGCGAATCGTCCGTGGACCCCAAATTTACCATGACCATAAAAAAAAAAATAAGTAAATGTTTTTTTTACTTAATTTGAAAAAAAAAAAAATGACTGTAATTCGTTGCGGTATTGATTTTTCGCGCATATCCAAATGCGAAATCGCGTCACGCATTATGACCAAACAATCCAATTAGTGTCAATCAGTACACAGATTGATAATAATTGGCAATCAATTAATATTAATCGCCGCACTTGTCATAATCAGTGTCATAATTGAGTACATGTTCTCAGTGCTCAATCAATTAACGATGTCCACGCGCCGTCTATTTAACTTGCAATCATGCAGAGCATCCTCATTGTGATCTATCACGCCTTTCAAGTGAAAATGTCAGCTATGAACAAGCCCGAAAATTCAAGAAAGAGGAAGCAGTTCAGCATCGAGGACAAGATCGACATCATCGACCAAGTCAAGAATGGAAAATCAAGATCTGCGGTGACCAGGCCCTAATTCTGCCCCCGCAGACGAAAACGGTCCTTTTCAGGACCAACAAATAATAAGAAAAGAGTAGCCTTATGATGTTGCCTATCTGTCCTAAACACCCAGTTCGTAGCCCTCCCACTTTACACTTTCCCAGCAAGTAATAATTTAACAAATAAAAATAAATAAAGTATGAAAGAATTAAAAAGATCAAAAGATAAATAGAATAGTTTTTGGGCCCGCAGCAGACGAAAGAAGCGAAGGGAAGCAACCCGAATTGCCTCAGCAAAAGTCCGTGATATTCTATTCTATTCTATCCTTAGGATATGCGAGTTGCCCCCCTTCATCCAAAATGGCGTCCTCGCTTGACATTTCCGCGAACAAATGATTTTAAACGTCGTTTATCAGCTAGTCTCGATTAAAGTTAATTGGTAGACATAATCTCCCAGTGTAAATACTGCCATTGAGTAATTCTAAACCTACTATACTGATGTAATGTGGCCGATAGCTTTACTGACAGCCGTTTGGTGTTGATTGATTAGCGGCGTCTCAGCAAACTACCACCCCAGCTTATATCGCGATCCGGATATATCGCGGTAGCGGAACTTGGACCCCAAGCACCGCGATATATTGGATCTACAGTGTACCATCAGAGTGTCAAACAGTTTGGATCCAGATCAGACTTGACATTTTGTCGGGCCTGATCTGGGTCCACTCTATTTGCCAAGGTTATCAACAGACGACAAAAGTCGCCACTAGCACTTCTTAATGATGAGTTTAAGAGTTGACACATCATTAAGAAGTCTAATGGACTTTTTCAAATTTTAGGGAGAAAAAAAAGGGTAAGGACTGATTGTTCAAAATGATTGGGAAAATGTGGTTGCATCTTTTCCAGAGTGTTTATATGAACTTTAGGTGAAATTTTTAAGATGAAAATGTTGGTTAATTGCAAACAGTAAAAAAAAAAAAAAAAAAACACACACAAAAACCCACACACATACAGCGCCGGCCTCGGTGGCTCAGTTGGATGCACCGTCCGACTGGAGACCAGAAGGTCGCGGGTTCAAGCCCCGCCGAGGTA